>JAKWJD010001761.1:9958539-11358539 GCA_027705065.1 Solanum peruvianum | reverse complement strand
ATTGATATTCTTAAGCTCTTGCTTCCTCAGATCACTTTGAATTTACATTCCTTCTTATTTCTTTCTTACTTTCTCAAATGAATCTTCAGAAGTAAGACCATGCTAGCTAACATGAAATCTAGTGTCTGCCCCACAACACAAAGGGGTGATTCACCAATCAAAGTGAATCTAGATTATCTGAGCTAACATGAAATCCAGTGTCTGCCCCACACAGAAAAGGGGTGGGTCACCGGCTAAAGTGAAACCAAGTCCAGTGTTCTCCCCACACCAGAAAGAGGTGGTTTACAGCTAAAGTGAACCGAATACTTTCTTTGAGCATTTAACCGACATAGATCATGTGAGCTAAGCATTAAATCCAGTGTCTGCCCCACATAGAAAGGGGTGGTTTCACCGACCAAAGTGAAACCACATAGGTTCTATCCAATGGCTAGTTCCTATGCTGGTAACATAGTGTAAAGACTAAAAGCTTACGGAGACTACTTATCCACTTTAGTGGTAGCCTCATCTCATGAGGCTAACATGTTCTTGCACAAACTCATTGCAAGTTTATCGGTGCTTTGCTCAACTTCTATTTCTTTACATCTATTAGAATTGAATTAAACATTATGGAAGATTGCTTCTAGTTATGAGGTTTACTTAACTCTATGGATAACCGGTCATCCATTTCTTTAGTCGATGAAATGTTAATTTAACCTTACATTATCATCTTGGTGTTAAAGAGACTTGTCTCACGATTATTAACACCCTTTTATGTGAGTTTCTTTTGCATAATTTCTAGGTGTGAGTGAGACTTGTATTACTTCTTTTAACACCTCATTCTAGTCACTTTCATATTTCTTAAACTTTTAATTATGTTATTACTCACCTTATTTTGTTCAATGAAATTTTATAGCTTTATACCAGTCTTTATGAAGGTTATAAACTTTCTTTAAGGTACTTATTTATATTCATGGTGCATTTGAATAGAGTATGTTGTGACATGTCCCAATGATTGGCATACCCTTAGTTATAAATTCATTGAGCTAAAATGGTCATGCTTAATTTGGTTTAACTTAGTCATTCGCCAATTTTTGTATTATCTTTTTGAAATACATTGTAAGACAACTTATTGGCATAAACTAATTTTTTCACATATTATGGTAATCTAGAATATTGTTAGCCAATTTATTGGCATAAGCCAAACATACTCTATTCAATGGTTATGAGAATATCATTTGCAATTTTTTTATGAAATAACATAGTAAGTCAATACTATTCAATTTTTTTGACAATATATTGCTAGCTAATTTGTTGGCATAAATCAAACTATGATATTATCACTAGCCAAGTCAATTCACTTCATGAATGTACTATAGTGATTTCATCATTCTAAGCAAGTCGACATTTAATAGTTAAATAAACTTCGTGAACGGTTAATACAACTTCATCTTCTCGAACACAATTAGGCATTACAACATTCTTTAATTCATGTAACTGATACTCTTATCAAAAGAATCAAATCTATAGGCCTCATTTGAAATTAACAGATCAATAACCCTACATATAATGATCAATAGGCACTAAATGCGAACAGCATGTTCAAGATGACATTTATATACTATTAGAATTGAAAATAAGGATAACTAGGGAGATGGACGTTCAACAATATCATTGGGAACAACCCTAGTTTCGACATTCATGAATTCAATATGTTTGAATGTACTCTTGGAGAAACAATTCTAGGATAGAAAACCCATATCTTATGTAGAATTTAATCTACGAAGATCATCTTGCATGAAACCTTAAAGAGTACCTTGAAATCGGCTAAGAAAATCGAGAGAAACTTGCTGTTTTTCCTTTTCGTTTGTTCACTGTTTTGTGTCGTGAAGTTCTTTGTGTTTGAACGTGTGTCTAAGTCTTAGAAACTGATCTTGAATCCTTTAACTTAGGGTAATTAAGTAAATTAAATAAATTAATTAGTTATTTACTAAAATGCCCCTCCTATGTTGACTAAACATAGGAGACCATTTGACTTAACCAAAATCATGAAATTTGCTTGGGTCTAGGCCAATTTTTGAAATTTTTATTCATTAATTAAATTATTAATTCAATTAATTAAGGTACCTATTGTAATTAATAAATTAAACCTAAGTCTTTGGGACCATAACTTACCCTTTTGGACCATCCTAGGTTAGGTACTAGGTTGTTTCTTTAACTAGTTACTAGGTTAGTGTCACCCAGTTAAGTGTTAGGTTGTCGGGTGCACTAATTGGTTTATTTTGGTTAGTACTTTGTTAATTATCTAGTTAAGACGGTTAGCTTGAGTGTAGATTTATTTATGGAGTTAGGCCCCATATTGAAGGACCCTTGCACACGCGTGCCCCCTAACTACCCTAACCAAATTCTGTTAGGGTGGTCCCCTCCCTTGGCCTCTTTTTCACATGTTCTTGAACATGTGTTGCTTGTTATTTTTGGACTAACTATTCATGATTGTTCATTTGGAATGCGTCCCTATTGTCCCAAGGATCCTCATTATGTCCCTGGGCCCTGATTAATCAACATTCCCATTTTAATTGTTCATATGCTATGGTGCCTAGGCTTGACACATGGATGCCTTATATCTATTATGAAAATACTACTAAACATATGTTTCTAGCTTAGAGTCTTTATTGCAAGTACATTTCATAATAAAGCTCATTAATGTTATAAAATTGGCTAACACCCTTTAAGCCAATATTTTCTAATATGCCCAATATTTTGCTTATTTGGATATTATATAGAAATTGGCTAATACCCTTAACAAATTTTTTATACTATGCCAAATATTTCTCAATATTGGGCATTGGGATGCCTATGTACCCCAAAAAAACATTCGTAAACACCTATTGGGATCTTCACTAGACATGTAACTTTTGCAGAATATTACATTACCATCTCCTAAAAAACCTCAAGAACCAGGTCTCTGATACAAACCACAAAGGACAAGTATGGGGCCGTGGTTGGTTAACTGACCACCAACATGAACTTGTCGATGGGAGGGTTGGTTCACTTCCAAGTTTCGGTCAGGGTAAAAAGAATTAGTTAATTAGTTAAGGGTAAGGGGTGGTTGATTAACTTATTTAGGTTCTATATAAGAGATGAACCTCATTAAACTAACTCAACACGTCATTATTTTCCAAACCCAATTATCGCCAACTTTTGTCTACTTTGTCTCTCTATTCCAAATACCACAATTGAATACCAAGTCAGCCTTGATTAGGGATTCAAGAATCAAGATTATCCATTATTTTTCAAGGAATCCTAAAGTATGGACACTATTACTCTTGGGATCTGTTTCCCCAAAAAGCTCTTCAAAATTTGTTTCCAAATATGTCTTAAGCTTGAGTTTTCATCAAATTTCGTGAATTGTCTTTCAAATTGATTTAAAGTTGAATTACTTTGGTTTATATTGATAGAGTAAGATTTATTATTCGTTAATTGTTTTAGTTCTTTATCTTTGACCTAGTTCTATGAAAGAATCCATGAATGACTCATATTCCCTAACCATAATATGAATTGGACTTGTAGATCATTAGGGATGTTGGAGGTAAATATTTTATTGTTTAATTCACCATTATATGATGATTATGATGATGAGTGAATTGATGGACGAATATTGTTCATTTGATGGTAAGATCTTGAATCAGCTTTTAGAAGATATTGGCAAGACATTTATGATCATGAGTTCTTTACTTTAATTATGATTGTCTATTTTTGATGATGATGCTCAATTGTAGTATTATTATATTAATAGATAGGAATATAATGATATGATGAATATTATGGCATGTTACGGATAAGTTAAATTGTGAGATCTTGATAGAGGTATGATCATGCAAGGTTGAATATCATTCTTTTGGGTGCATTATTATGATATGGCTGTGATGTGATGATCTCACTAATGATGGGCTGTAATGAAAGGAAGTTATCATGAAATACCTAACAATCTAATGACATGAATATACAAGAGGTTAGTCTCCTATGACCTTTATTAAGATTCGATTATTAAGAAAGGCTTAAAGACATTTCAAAAAGGGACTTTAGCTTAGCTTCATGCGAACTAGATATGAGAGCTGTCCTTTTCTAATGAGGGTAGGAAGGTTCACAATGGTTATCATAATATGGATAGTATAATTAAATTGTGCATACAGAGGGTTTCCAACACATTTCTCCTATTTCTTTAACTACGTTTCCCACATAGGGAACTAGCTAGTGGATCCACCTAGAATGCTATGTTCATGTTTTGGTTATACCTTGTCAAGTAGAGAACCTTCTTTTGGCGTAGCATTTCATGACATAGGATTCCATGTTTAGATCACGTGTTCTATTGTCGGTTAAGGAGATTGTTCCCAAAAGTAAAATAAATGAATGAAAGTAATAAAGTGAACACTAACTAGGGTGACTTAAGGGGTTCGACTTAGTATAGGTAGGGGTATGAGACATTTACTATACATTGCAGAAGTTGACCTTGAGGGAAGTCTTAGAAGGTTGTTCTTAGGTACTTATGTTATGAATTAAAAGCAAACATTGACTGTATATGATGTTGACCTTATAAAATGTTGAATTTATATGATGAACAAGATATTGCTCTAAGGTACTATATATGATGATTAATATGCATGATATGACATTATGTGAAGTATATATATTATTTATGGTCGGTTGCCTAGTTTACCTGATTAAGTGGGGTTATGGGGCTTCACGTGAGCATTGCACTTGTGTGCTTGGGAGGGGATCGTGAGTAAGGATTTTATGTGCTTTGATGTTATGAACTCTATTATATTAGATATTGATATAGATTATGATAATGTTTGTTTTGTGTTGGATGTTAAATATCTTAATGTTATTATGGTGATTGACTTATATATGCTCTTGTATGTACAAAAAGACTTTTAAAAGAGACTAAGCATTGTTTTGAACAAAATGTCCACTTAAGAATTATTTCAATCATTTTACTTACATATGCTTCCATACTTAGTACATGTTGTTTGTACTAACCCATATTCTTTCCCTTTTCCCCGAAAATGTAGGCTCGAGCAATTGAGAAATCAAGGTCACATTGAAGGAAAACTTGGAACTTTAACCATGTTATTGGCGAGTCCTAAAGTCCGAGGATGATGCAATTTTCCAAGTTTATGAGTCTTGGTTATGTCTAAAGACAATTCTTCCTTCCTTTATCATTTGAGACTTTGTTGTAAGCCTATATGTGGCATATTGTACTAGTGTACGGGCTATGCCCAAATTCATATATTATTTGTTAGATGGTTTATATGTGATACAAGTATTAGACTATTTCATATGAATTAGCTATATTGCATAAATGAGAAGTATGTGTACAATTCATAAATGAGGAGTCTATGTAAATTTCATATATGATAAATGAGAACTCTAATTATACTTCACTATGTAAAATTTTTAAATTTTTGCATGTTCTTGACATATGATATGTGATGATGTATGCTAAGGGCTAGTCTAAGTCCTCTTCGATGACAAAGATATTGTTACGTCTAAAGGGTGGTCATGATAAACATAGCATCAAAGCATGGGGTTGAGTAATATTAGGATTGATATCTCACAAAACCACATCTACGTAGAATATTTTTCATAGTTTCAAAGCGCGCTAAAATTATGAATGAGAGTCTCTGTGATGCTTAAGAAATTCTCACCTCTTTGGTAATCTTGAAAGTCGTGTCTCAAGAAAGGTAACTATATGTATCCTTTTTCTTCTAACCTTTTTATTAAGGTTATAGTCTATGACTACTAGAAGGACAACCATAAGGAAATTTGAAGAGGATATTGATAATGCGGGAGTTCATCCAAAATACAATCAAGCTCATTCTCAACACTATGCTCGATAAGGTTACCAAGCTCTCGTCAATCCTCATGTCATACGCCGTAAGTCTGAATTGTAGTCGAGAGACAAATATGAGAGTATAAGAGTTTTAACGTTGTATTTAAGTAAATTATAATTCATATAAGTCATTTAGGAAGTTTTAGAATCAAAATGTCAAGGAACGTCCATGACGTCTGGAAACTAGTTCAAAGGGTGCTAGTGTGCCTTAGCCTATTTGACTAAGTTTTAAGAGTCGGGAAATAATTAAATTTGGTGGTGAGGTGTCTAGCACGTATTAGAGTTAGTTTATAGTAGAAACTTCTGGGTACGGCTCCTCAAGGACCAACAAAGTTCCCTTGACAAGTATCCTCACAATTTATCAAAAAACTGCCATGAGACAGTGTCCATAAACATACTTCAAGCGACGAGGCATTGGTACATCGATGGGGTTGTCGATTCCTCAGCTGATTAATATTTATCCTAATTCATTAAGGGAATCATTTGGCAAATCTCTGACCAAAACCACAGCTATGCAGCACGAAGGGCACACTGCGCTTCGACTGACCTACGGCCTATTATTTGAGGTCTCGTAGGTCAGGTCTGTGTATGTCTATGTTATTTTAATTAATTCATTTAATTAGTTAAAAGGTTAAGAGGTTAATTAGGGATTACAGGGTGGTTAATTAAGTTATTTAATTATCCATATAAACTACCCTAAGCCTAAAACCTCACTTAACTCTCATAATTTCATAAAACCCAATTATTCTTCCTTCTCTCTTTTTTCTCTCTCCCAAAGAAACTCCATAAAACACCAAGCAAAGGAGGATTCTAGGGGTGCAAAGGATAAATTTTTCACCTTCAAACTTCATCAACTAGTGATTTATGGGGATTCCTTTCAGATTTGGGATCTCTTTCACAAAAAGGGTTCCTCAAAATTTATTTCAAAAGTATGATATTTAAGTGGGTTTTCTTACAATACGAAATTGATCTTGTGAATTGATTCGTTTATAATTCCTCTTGGTTATTATGAGTAGACAAACATGTGTTATGAATCAATTGTACTACTACTTGATGAATTAACCTAATTTAGAAAGATGACCTTTACCCCTTAACCCGAGGGTTTGATCTTGAATTGAATGGTATAGTATTGATAAAATTGGCTCGGTTAATGTGTGAATTACTATTCTATGTTTTTACTATGCCAATTATGAGTATATGGTGATGTATTTTAATCTAAGTATGCTATTTCTTGATTAGTTGACCTAGTTTGTGAAGAATATCATGAATTTAACCTATGTCTATAACCCTAGGCTTTGAACTAGTGATGAATTGTTGTATAGTTATTAAATTGACATAATTATTATGTTGATTAAAATTGTGTGATAATATTACACAAAATTTTTGGTTGAATTTGAAGATTGATGGTAAGAACTTGGTGATGGCATTGTGAAGAAGGATTGGGTAAGTCTTGTGATCTCAATTCTTTACTTCAATTATGATGACTTGTAATTAAGTGATGATGTTGTATTGAAGTATACCTATGTTAAAATTGATAGGGTTGGTATGATGTTGAATAAAAAATGTCTTGAACTATGGATTGTGAGTTGTTGGCTAAGATGTAAATGTTATAAAGATGGTGATAACTTACCAATGTGCCTTATTATGATATGACTATGTAAATGTGCTAACCTCACATGTATTAATTGTAATGAAAGGACAATACTTTTGCTATTCTTATTGAGATACGATGATGATTATATATGGGATAGACCATATGACCTACATTAAGATATGATGATCAATAAAGGCATTAAAGACATTTCAAAGGGGTCTCTAGCTTAGCGCCAAGTGAACTAGAGTGAGGAGTGTCCCTTCCCACATAGGGAATGTAGGATCAATAATGTATTCATGAGATTGGAGACTATAATTCATGAATCATAAAGAGGGTACAAACTATATCTCCTAGTGCTTGAACTATGTGACCCCCATAGGAATACTAGCTAGTGGATCACTTAGATGCTATGTTCATGGTACTACCATGGAAAATAGTCCGCCTTCTTTCAGTGTAGGGTTCCATGACACCGGATTCCACATTAGCTCACGTTGTCTATGTCTATTAAGGCAAGATTTTCCCAAATGTAAAAATGAAGTAATGAATCAACTCAAACTAGGATGTTCTAAGGGGTTTAGCTTAGTCTAGGTAGGGGTATGAGACTTTACCTATACATTGCACTGGTTAGACTTAAGAGATGTCATAGAAGGATGTTCTTATAAATGTAAATGTTTATAAATGTAAATGATATCTATATGATGATCTTACATGTTAATGATACTATATTATATTTGTTTCACTAATGAATATGTGTTTGGTCTCCATTGCTAATGCATGATGTTATACTCTTAATGATATGCTATGTGAAGTTAGACATTGTTTATGGTTCTTGTTGTGTTTGCTTGATTGAGTATGGTTATGGAGATTTGATTATTCATTGCACTAGTGGACTTAATGAAGGTTCATGAATAATGGTCTTCCTTTGGTTAGATGTTTGAACTCTTATTCATGCTTGTTGATGTTAATAATTGATGGTAGAGTTCTCTAGATTATGTGCCCAATTATATTGAAATGCATGTTGACTTGATTAGACATAATATTGTTTGTCTTGTAATGTATGTGGTCTTGAATTAATGAATATGTGTTGTTGATTTGAATTGGTTCTTGAATATGCATAAGGATTTTCAAAGTAAATTTCACACTCTAATGAAATGTCCCTTTTTAGCATGATTTAATGTTGTATGTGAATATGGTCTCATACTTAGACAAGTGATGTGCTAACCCCATTTTCTCCCTTTTTCGCTAACATTTTAGGTTCAGGTCGTTAAAGGTCTTGGGAAGACTTCTGAAAGAAGACTTTGATTCTCATTCTCCCAGTTGAGTAGGTCCTCACAACTTCGAGGGCAGTGCCACTTTCTAGCATTTTATGTTCACTAGTCTTAAAGACACTATGTGCATTTCCTTTCATTTGAGTACTAAAAATTGTATAGCCTATATGTGGGCTTTATTGTATTGATGTATGAGTTATGCCCAAATGTTATACTCTTGTATAGATGGTTATGAGGTGAGGCATCCATTTGAAGACTATATTATATCTTATAGATATTTATGTGAAACAAAAGTAGAAGACTACGTAATCTTCTTATATGAAGGGTGTAGGTGTACTCGATATGACTATATTATGTGTATGCATGAGGTCTATGTAAACCTCACAATAGATAGAATAAAAGTTCTAAATTTTCCACATTTTTAACCTATGAATATAATGATATAAGCTAATAGGATAATCTTAATCCTCGTTAAGGATGTCGACACCGATTCCGTTTAGAGGGCCCTCCCCGGATATGACAAACTTGGTATTAGAGCATGAGGTTTAATATATTTAGGGTCGATGTCTCACTTAACCACGTCTATGTAGATTCTTACCTTTAATTGTGAAGAGCGCCACACTTATGGATAGTAAACTATATGATGCTTTTGAAATTATCCTTTTCTTGTAAATCCAAATGAATACTCGCAGAACATCTGCTCGAAGACTTGATGAAGAAATAGACAATGCAAAAGTCCCTTCTCGAGGTAATGAAGTTCCTTCCCTTGAAGAAGTTGCTAATGATGATCAAGCTCTGGACAATCCTTCACCTTTGACTGATGAGGACATAAGTAGAACCTTTGTACAAATGACACAAACCATTACTAATCATGCACAATACTAATCATGCACAAGCTGACACTATTTAATCTCAAGCCATGACGACCCAAGATATTCGGGAGGTTGTACCGTGAGGAAACATACATGTTGGCACCATGGCCTCCCGTTTGAAAGATTTCCCAAGGTTGAATCCCCGTACTTTCGATGGGTCCAATGTTGAAGAAGACCCCCAAGAGTTCATTGATGAAATCTACAAGATTCTCTATGCTATGGGGTTGAATACTAGTGAGAACGCAAAGTTAGGTACTTACCAACTCAATGATGTGGCCCAAATATGGTACGTCCAATGGAGAGCAAATAGGCCCTTAAGGGGTGGACCACTGACATGGAAGATTTCCAAGAAGATTTTATTGATATGTTTTTTCCTCGGGAGAAGAGGGAAGCAAAAGTGGAAGAATTCATCAACCTTCGTCAAGGAGGTGTGAGTGTACTTGACTATGCTTTGAAATCTCCTAAATTTTCAAAGTATGATCCTTCATTGGTTTTCGACCCTAGGTATGAAATAAGACTCTGTGTGACGCTAGTGTCGGATGACTTTATGGAAGAATGTCATTCGCCTATGCTACATTATAGTATGAAAATTTCTCGTCTCACGGTTCATGCTCAACAAGTGGAAGAGACAAGGGTCAAGAGGAAGAGTAGGGATGCCAAGAGGTCAAGATATTTTTATGGTGGTTCTTAAGAAGTAGGCTTGATATTCAAGAGAAGCCCAGGTTCAATAAGAGGTTTTCTATTCAAGTTCCTTCAAAATTTTCCAAGGCTCGTGATGATAGGGCGTCTAACCCTAATGTAAACCACAAAACGAGTTAGGGTGTCTAGAATATAATATTATTTTATTAAGTTTGTAAGTTCCTAAAATGACTTTTAATATGGTTTAGAGTCATTGTGTAAAGTCTTAAGTGATTTGGAAGTCGAACGTCAAGGAACGAATAAAACGTTTGACGACTAGTCACCTATGTGTTTCATGTGTCCATGCGTGTTTATATACTGTATTATATGAGTTTATGAAGTCCTAGAATGATTTATAACTATTTTTAGATATCTATATGGATTTTATAGAATCTTGGAGGTCAAACGACCAAGAACGTCCAAGGCATTCTGAATATAGCCATTAAGACACTCACGTGTCTTGATGGGGCCTAGCCTCTTTGGACGAGTTGCGAGAATGTTTTTTGGGTGAAACTCATGTGGAAGGTCAAAAACATGTTAAGGGTTGTATTTAATCTAGAAACGTGAGATTATGACTTCTAAAGGGCCATGCAATAGCCCCCACAAGAAGGACCCAAGGCTTGTCGAGACACTGCCTTGGTAATGTCAATCGACGGACCTAACGACGGACAGTTGGTCAACCAACGGACCATAGGTGAGGTCTCGTCAATGTATAATTATATTGTGAAGGTATCAACCAAAAAATTGTCCAAGGACAAATTGACGGAGGACAATGGACGACCAGTAGACTGACCTACAGCCAGTCGATGGGTCCGTCGATGGTGACCCGTAAGTTACTGTCTTGCGTCTGTTATATTAAAGGGTGAATGGGAAATTCAGAAAACTTCCTAAAATAACTCTAATAGGTTTATTATCTACTTTTGTGTGTATTTAAGTTATCAAACACGTGAAGAACCTATTTCATATCCTTTCCCACGAAATTGAAATTTCCCTCCAGAATATTCTCCCTAGAAACCACCATTGTTTGTGAAGATCAACAAAATCTTGTAGCTTGTATTTCCATGGATAAATCAAGAAGTTTTATAGGTTTTAAACTATAAAAAGTCATGGTGATCCTTAAACTCCAAGTAACCTTTGACTTGGAGAGTTCTTCTCAAAGTTTTCAAAGAAGATTTTATGATCAATCTTCAATCTTTCAGTCTTGCATGGTTCTTTCTCAAAACGTTTTAAATGGTTAAATCATGATGAATTAATGTTAATATGTTTTTTTGAACATGATTTTACTCTTATTTCATGATTAACCCATTCTCCTTCCTTAAATCGATTCAGCCCTTGCATGTGCATTGTGATCATGACTTGCTATCGATTGAATTATGAGTTTCTTACGTTGAATTGTCTAGATCTACTGTAATGTACGTTAATTGATTATGTTTTGATGATGAACGATCCACGAGGATCAATGTATGAAGATTTGAGTATGAATAGCCTATGTTTCTAAGTGTTACAATGAATTTCGATTAGAGTAATTGTGTATGATTTCTATTGTGCAAAGCATCATTGTAGCTACTGCCTTTAGTTGGTATAATTGATTAATTGTGGGTGTAAATACTTGATGATAAAATTAAATAAAGGCTTACATGAATTGATCTGGATTCTTATAGTTTAGGACTTGATAATGCTATGTAGGTGATAATATCTATATTCTAAGATGAATAAAGTATCAATAAGACTTGATATCCTATCTTTTTAGCTACTGCCTAGAATGTAATTTATTGCTAAAATATGATTGATGAGTAATACTTTGGGAAAATTAGTAAGATGGCCTATTCTCTCTACTCTACATTGAATTAATAGTTAATGACTACTATAGTATCTTGATCTTATATGGATTTAAGCATGATTTCTATATATTTAAGTGTATATTAAGATAATGCCTTAGATTTATATTAATGATTAAATATGATCTACAATCCATGCAAGTGAAATTGGTTGATGGTCTATGTCCTTCTACCCTCTAGTATGTTAATGTATTGTACTAGTTGTAATATAACCTTGTGGTAGCTTATGCTTAACTTCATGTACGATTATGGTACCTTATTATAATTCCCAATACTTTAATTATTGATGAAAGAGTAGTAATGGTCAATGATGACTAAAGGCTAAAGGATTGGTAAGAATTGCTCTACTCTTCTACTCCTCAACTTCTTTATAGTATTGTTGATCAATCCTTGTATGGAATTGTGTGGTATGGTCCACTTATGGTGACGGTGTACTTTATTGTCATTATATATGTGTTTACCATGGCCTTAAAGGTAAATGGATGAATATATGTTTGAGTGATTATGATGATCACCATATTTGTAACTTGTGTCTAGTATTCTATAGTGGTTGTGAATCTAGAATATGTTACTATTGTTATGAGAATATAAATGATTATGCTAATATCATGTGTAGGTGCTTCCATTAATGAAGTATTAATGATTGATCATCCCTAACCATGTACCCCTTATATAAATGGGTAAATAACAAAGGTTAGGAGTCTTAATTATAATCTCTAGATTGTCTTGCCTCCTATGCTATTTTGTGTGTTGTGTGGTTTATGCTTGAAGGTGTATTGTGGACCTAAGAGGTGGACGCCTAATTATTTTATTGATATCCATTATGTGATCATATTGACCAATTTACACACCTTTCACTCTACATGCATGCTTACAAGTAGTTTAGGTTATGGTGTCTAAATGAAAAGTAGTTATCATATTCACTAATGTCTACTATTTTGCTTGCTAAGCTTGAGTCCAAGAATGTGTCTTATTAACATGTCTTATATGGAATAATGTGAAGTATTTGGTATGACAAAGTATGATTATACCTAGTGTCTAATTGTGTTTATATGAAAGCATGGTTCATATAGTTATACTGGTACACTTATGCACTAATGAAATGATGTGTGTCCATGTGTGGTAATTATGTAATATGTGGAAGGTTTTCCCTCATATAAGTATTCAAACACACATGTATGAATATCTAGTCAAGAAAGGGTCGTTGAATGGTGTATTAATGTGTACCCTAAACTAGATGATACTATACATATGCTATATTCATGTGAAGGGATTCTTTACATGATTTAAGTTGATGAACTTTCATCTATGACCTATATGTTAAGCATATTAGGGGATGACTCTCCCAAAACCTATGTTTTATTAAGTAAAAATATAATAAATGTTTTTAATAAAGAGAACTTAGCTGAGCATCGAGCGAACTTGAATATGAGTGTGTGTCCCTTCCTATGGTAGAAAGGTATGTCACCATAAAGCTCATAGGGTGGATAGCCTCATGACCCAAAACAGTGTTAGAGTGATGTTTCCATAAATGAATAACTACAATGCCTAATCTTGACATAAAGAGGGTTTTCACATGTACCCCCATGTTCTATATCTATGCTAGTCACATAGGATCTAGCAAGTGATATCACTTAAGATGCTAGTATGTTACTCATGTCTTACCTTGGCAAGTGAGATGACCTCTTTTTGGTGTGAGGGGATGGCACAAAATTTCATGTTTAGCATCCATGGTCTTAGTGTCAGTTAAGGCTATAGTTTCCCTAAAGTAAAATGGACACGATAGTAAATGAATGGGATCCTAACTAGGAGGACTTAATGTAACTTACATAGGATAGGTTAGAAGTAATGAACCGATATAGACATTGCACAAGTAGCTTCTTGGGAAGTCCTAGGAAGGTAACCTAATATGTATGATTATGTTTATGTCCATATGCATGAATTTGTAGTATTGGTCTACTCGTTATGACGATGAGCATGGTATGGGTCTATATTATGTGGTACTATCCTTATATGTACTATGTTGGTCTAAATTACTATATAATGAAGGTCTTGTATTAACATGAATGAAGTTGCCTTCACTTACTTGTTTTTGTATGAATTGAATTTTAAAGTTTGTGGTTTCATGAAGGGTCTATTAAGAATGTAGGGGTTATGGGGCTTCATATGTCCATTGCACTAGTAGACTAAGATTGTGGTCATGAAAAATGTCTAATATGATGTGTATGCAAAGATGTAAATAGAGGTGTGACTTGAAGTAGCTTATTGTAAAGCCTATGAGTCTTGACTTAAATGTGCCAATGATGTGTTATACTTATATGATTATATGTGTTGGCTTATGTAGGTTGTATGTATGTTTTCTTTGTGACCTTAAGGTGATGTATTGCACCAACTATCACTAAGGGTTACTTGGAAAGTTAATGAACAAAAGAGAAGATTGTTCACTGTTAAGGGAAAAAGAGTTTACTGTAAATTACCTTAAAAAATCCAATAAATTCTAAATTTGATTTTATCTAATGTTTGGCCTTTAAGTATATTTATATGAAGTATATGAATGATATAAATGCTATTATTTAAAAGTTTTATAAATATTTACTCAAAAAGGCATGAAAATTGATTTCATCAAAATGTTCCTTTTAAATGCATGTTTTTGCATGGTTACCATACTTAGTGCATTCTTGTACTAATCCCATTCTTCTGTATTATTTTTATACAAAGTGTAGGTTATGCATTCTTAAAGGATGTCAATTAATAAGGAGCTTTATATGTGATTCCCAAGCTTAAGGAAAGGGGTCCTTAAATTTCAAGGATTCCCTATTCATGTCTTAATGAAGTGTTTATTAAATGTTGTATAGCTATGTTTTATGTCTTAAGGGCCGTGTCCCTAATGTATTCTAATGTTGTTGAGTCTAAGATGTCAAAGAAACTTAGGGTCTATATATGTATTATGATTTATATTATATAGATATATATATATATATATATATATATAGATATATATATTTATATATATATATATATATATATATATATATTTATATATATATATATATATATTTATATATATATATATATATATATATATATATATATATATATATATATATATATATATATATATATATATATATATATTTATATATATATATATATATATATATATATATGAAGTAATGTTCTAGCATATTATGTTCCAAGAAAAACGTTTTAAATTTTCCGCCAAATCTACTATGTCAATGTGATGAATGATAATTATTGGATTGTATAAAACCTCCAGTAGGTCAAGTACACCATGTTACTTCTAGGGGTTGCTCCTAGGATGTGACATCTGAGTCTTAAAAGGGAAGAGGTACTAGCTCACCAAGTAAAAAGCCAACTTGTGGAAAGTGTGGAGAAAAGCATTATGGTGATTGACTTGTTGGGACGAAAAATTGTTTTGGGTGGAAAAAGAGTGGCCACAGGGTTAGGGATTGCTCAAATGTAAAAGGGGAAGACAAATGTAGTGAGCAAGCTCAAGCTAGTGGTTCTAATGTGGATCCCCAAAGAAGAATCGCTTTTATGCACTTCGCTCTAGGGGTGAACAAGATGTGGTGACCGATATGTTGCAATATTTCTCTATTGATGTATATGCTTTACTTGATCCGGGTGCTACATTATCATTTGTTAATCCCTTGATATCTAGGAAGTTTGATGTTGTATACGATATTCTGAATGAACCTTTCATGGTAATTACTACGGTAGGTGAGTTGTTGGTTTCAAAAAGGTTATGTAGAAATATTTCTGTATTGTTTCCCAACAGAGTAACTAATGTCGAATTAGTAGAACTTGATATGATCGATTTTGATGTCATTTTGGGGATCGATTGGCTGCATGATTGTTTTTCTTCCATTGATTGAAGAACTAGAATTGTCAAGTTCATTTTCAAAATGAATCCATTTTAGAGTGGAAGGGGGGAAATTCTACTCCTAGAGACAGTATTGTCTCTTGTCTTAAGGCTTGCAAAATTATCTCAAAGAGTCAAATATTTAGACTCCAAAAATCTTCCCATTAAGTTAGTCCCCGTAGTAAGAGAATCTCTTGAGATCTTTCATAATGATCTTCTCGGAATCCCTCCCGAATGAGAAATTGATTTTTGTATTGACTTTCTGGCGAGAACCAATCCCCTTTAAATTCCTCCTTATCGGATTGCTCCCAATTAATTGAAAGAGTTGAAGGCTCAACTGAAGGACTTACTAGACAATGTCTTTATTAGTCCTAGTATTTCTAATACTCCAGAAGTCTAAAGCCTAATCTAGATCCTAAATTGATATTCCAAGAGTTCTAACACTGTCTTAAGGTCAATTACAATGTACATAAGTTATTTAGGAAGTTTTAGAACCAAAACGTCAAGGAACGTTCATGACGTCCGCAAACTAGTTCAAGAGGTGGTAGTGTTTTTCAGCTTATTTGAATCTGTTTGATGAGTTGTAAAATTATGTAATTAGGTGGTAAGATAGCTAACACGTATTATAGTTAGTTTATAGTCGAAACATCCGGGTATGACTCCCCAAGGACCAAGCAAGGGCTCTTGAGGAGGACCCTTCCAATATTGGCAAAAAGCTGCCAAAAAGAAGTGTCCATCGACGTGTTGCAGGTGACGAGCCTTTGGTAAATCAATGGGGCTTCGATTCCTCCATTGATCAAGACTTAGCCAAATATGTTAAGGGATAATATTGGGAAACAAGTGACCAAAACTACGGACGTGCAACACGAAAGACCACACTGCCCGTTGACTGACCTATGACTCATCAATCGGGGTCTCGTAGGTCAAGTCCGTGTTTGGGTGTGTTGTTTTAAGTAAATAATTTAATTATTTAAAATCTTTGTTAGTTAATTAAGGATTAAGGTAGGTTAAATTAAGTTAAGGACCCCTATATAAAGGCTTAGCTTAATTAAACTAGACTCAACTCCCATTATTTCCCAAACCCAAATTGCTCCTCCTTCTCTTTTCTTTCTCTCCCGAAAAACCCCATTGAAGTCCAAGAAAAGAAGGGTTATAGGGATAAAAAGTATCAAGTATATCCATAAAACTTCATCAATTAGTGAGGTATGGGATTCTTTTCACATGTGGGATCTGATTCCCCAAAGAGCTCCTCCAAATTGATTTCAGAAGGATGAAATTCAAGTAGGTTTTCTTCCAATACGAAACTGATCTTTTGAATTGCTTTGTTTATGATCTATTTTTTGTATTATTAGTAGATTAACATGTATTACGATTCCGTTATACTAATTCTTGATGAGTTGACCTTCATGATGGCATTGTGAAGGAGATTGAGTAAGCCTTGTGATCTCTATTCCTTTGTTCAATTATGATTACTTGTAATTAAGTGAATGTGGTATTGAAGTATACCGTATATTAAGATTTATAGTGTTGTAATTATGGTGAATTGAAATTTCTTAAATATGGATTGTGAGTTATTGGATAAGATGTAAATGTTATAAGGATGGTCATAACTTAACAATGTCCTTATCGTGGTGTGATATGCAAATGTGCTAACCTCACATGTATGAACTGTAATGAAAGGACAATACTCATGCAGTTATTATATAGCTATGATGATTATTAATATATAGGTGTAGACCCTATGACCTACATTAAGCTATGATGATTCATAAAGGCATTACAGACATTTGAGAAAGGAGCTTTAGCTTACCACCTAGTGAACTAGACTGAGGAGTGTCTCTTCTTACATCGGGAAGGTAGGAACACTAATGTTCTCATGATATTGGAGTCTATAATCATTTATCATAAAGAGGGTACCAAGTATATCTCCTAGTTCTTGAACTATGTTTCCCCCATAGGAATAGTATCTAGCGAATCTACCTTTGTTCTATGCTCATGTTTCGGTACTACCTTGGCAAGTAGTTCGCCTTCCATCGGTGTAGGGTTTCATAACACCGGATTCCATAATAGCTCATGTGGTATATGTCGGTTAAGGCAAGATGTTCCTAAGAGGGAAATCAAGTAAAGAGGAGAACTCTAACTAGGATGACCTAAGGGGTTTAGCTTAGTTTATGTAGTGGTATGAGACTCTACCTATACATTGCAGTAGTTAACCTTGAGGTAAGTATTAGGAGGATGTTCTTGTATATGTATATGCCTTTAAATGTAAATGATATGTATATGATGATCTTACATGTTGATGATACTATATGATGTTGATTTCACTTATAAACATGTTTGGTCTCTATTGCTAAAGTATGATGCTATGTGCTCTTAATGACATGCTATGTGAAGTAGGACATTGTTTATGGTTCTTGTTGGGTATATTTGATTGAGCAAGGTTATAAGGCTTTGATTAGTCATTACACTAGTGGACTTAATGAGGTTCGTGAGTAATGGTCTTGATTTGGTTGTGATTTTAGGAACACTCTTATACATGCTTGTTGATGTGATAACTTCATGATAGAGTTGCCTTGATTATGTAATCAATTATGTTAACATACATTTTGTCTTGACTAGACTTAAATCGTTGGTCTTATTAATTTGTATGGTTTCTTGAATGTGCATAAGACTTCTCACAATAAATTGCATACTTTAATAAATGTCCCTCTTTAGCATAATTTTATGTTGTGTGTGCATATGGTCTCATACATATTACAAGTGATGTTTGAACCCCATTTTTCCATTTTCCCCAACATTTAAGATTCCACTCATTGAAGGACTTGTGACAACTTTTGAAGGAAGACTTGGATTCTCATTCTCGAAGTTGAATATGTCCTCACTACTTCGAGGACAATGCCACTTTCTAGCATTGGATGTTGATTAGTCTTAAAGAAAATAAGTTAATTTCCTTTCATTTGAGTACTAAATACTGTATAGCCTATATGTGGCTTTTATTGTATTGATGTATGGGCTATGCCAAAATTTTATACTCTTATTTAGATGGTTATGAGATGAGACATCTTGTTTAAAGACTATGTAATCTTCCTATACGAAAGATCTATGTATACTCGATAAGAATATATGTATATATTCTCCAGAGGTCTATGTAAACCTCACGATCAATATAATTAAAGTTTTAATTTTCCTCATTTTAACCTATGAATGTAATTATATAAGATAAGAGGCTAGTCTTAGTCCTCGATGACGATGATGATGCCGGTTACATCTAGGGGGTGCTCCAAGCATATGACAGTATTACTCTATGAGGTGCTCCAATTTTGTTTTGGAAGAAGAAGGATGGGTCACTTAGAATGTTCCTCGATTATCGCCAACTCAATAAAGTAACTATTATGAACAAGTATCCTCTCCCTCAGATTGACGACTTATTTGATCAACTTCAAATAGCAAGCTACTTTTGTAAGATTGACTTGAGATCAGGGTATCACAAACTTAGGGTGAGAGGTGAGGATATATCAAAAATGGAATTTCGGACAAGATATGATCACTATGAGTTTTTAGTAATGTCCTTTGTTCTCACTAATGCCCAGACGACATTTATAGATCTCATAAATAGTGTGTTTCCAACTTACGGTTATTTATTTGTCATTGTCTTCATTGATAACATCCAGGTATATTTGAAAAATTAGGGTGACCACATGGATCATTTGAGAGTCGTGTTACAAGTAGTTAAGGAGAACCACCTATTTGTCAAGTATAGAAAAGGTGAGTTTTTGTTCGGGTCAGTGGAGTTTCTTTGTCATATCATCTCTATTGAGGGATTTGAGGTTGATCCAAGGAAAACCGAGGTGGTGAAAAATTGGCCTAGTCCATTGACTCCAACCGACGTTAGGAGTTTCTTGGGTCTACCGTGTTATTATAGGACGTTTATGGATGGTTTTGCCTCTATGGCATCTCCTTTGACTAATTTGACCCAAAAGAGTATGAAATTCGAGTGGATGGAGGCATATGAGAGAAGTTTTTAAATCTTGAAAGATAGGGTTACTTCCTCTTGATTGTTGACATCACTGGAGGGTACCAAGGTGTTTGTGGTATATTATGATTCATCACGGGTGGGCTTGGGATGTGGTCTATGCAACATGTGAAGGTAGTAGCCTATGCCTCTCGGCAACTTAAGGTGAATGAGAGGAATTGTCCAACTCATTATCTCGTGTTAGCGGCCGTAGTATTTGCCTTAAAATTATAGAGGCATTATTTATATGGTGTTCATTTTAATGTGAATAACAACCGCAAGAGTCTTTAATATGTGTTTACACAAAAGGATTTGAATCTCCGAAAAAGAAGGTGGTTGGAATTGTCAAAAAATTATGGCATGAGTGTTTTCTACCACCCAAAGAAGACCAATGTGGTTGCGGATGCCCTAAATAATAGGACCATAGTTAGTGTGTCTCATGTACATGAAGCCAAGAAAGACCTAGTGAAAGATGTTCATAGGTTGGCTAGATTGGGTGTTACATTAGAAGGTGCTCCTAATGGCGGTTTTATGGTCAATCATAACTCTGAATTGTCTTTGGTGATTAAGGTGAGGTCCAAACAACAACTTGATCAGCTATTGGTTGAGTTGAAGGGGTCAGTTATTGGTAAGCTTAATGAGTCATTCTCCTTAGGGGGGATGGTGTCTTGAGGTATCAAGAATGTTGTATGTTGTAGATGGATTGAGAAACCAAATTTTTGAGGAAGCTCATGGGTCACATTATTCCACCCATCTAGTTTTTACCAATATGTATCATAACCTTACAGATGTGTATTGGTGGGAAGGTTTAAATAAGGACATAGTGGAATATGTTTCAAAAAGTCCAAATTTCCAACAAGTGAAAGACGAACACCAAAAGCTAGGTGGTTTTCTTCAAGAAATCCAAGTTCCTACTTGGAAGTGGGAAGACATTAATATGGATTTTTTGGTAGGTTTGCCTCGGGCACAAATGAAATATGAATGCACATGGGTAGTTGTGGATAGGTTGACAAAATCTGCTCATTTTATTCTCGTCAAGTCAACTTACTCGGAGTAAGATTATGCAAGGATATTCATAGATGAGATTGTGTGTCTCCATGGTATTCCATTATCCGTAATATTAGATAGGGGTGCCCAATTCAAATCTAGGTTTTGGAAGTCATTCCAAAAAGCTGAAGTTAAGAACCACTTTTCATCCTCAAATATATGGTCAAGAGAACCTACAATTCAAACCCTTGAGGATATGCTTCAAGCATGTTTAATTGATTTTAAGGGAAATTGGGATAGACACTTGACTTTGGTTTAGTTTTCTTACAAAAAATAGTTACTATTCATCTATATATATGGCTCTTTATGAAGAGTTGTATGGTAGGAGATGTAGATCTCCAATTGGATAGTTACAAGTGGGAGAGTGTTCATTTTTGGGTCCATATTTGATTTATAAGACATTGGAGAAGGTTTATATTATAAAGAATCGCTTGAAAACAGTCTATAGACAGAGAAAGTCTTATGCCTACTATAGGAGAAGAGATTTAGAGTTTGAAGAAGGTGATAAAGTGAATATGAAAATTTTGCCTATGAAAGGGTTGGTGAGATTTGGCATGAAAAGGAAGTTGAGTCCTTGTTATGTGGGTCCCTAGGAAATCTTGCAAAAGATTGGTAAGGTTGCATATGAGTTGAGGTTACCTAGTTATTTGGCTTTGGTTCAGTTGATGTTTAATGTTTTCATGCTTAAGAAGTTTATCGGTGATTCCGAGTGTATTCTTCCTATGGAGGGCCTAGGTGTTCAAGAGAACCTCTGCTTTTAGGAGGTTCTGATTGAAATCCTTAATAGACAAGTAAAGAAGTTAAAGAACAAAGATGTGGATTCCCTGAGAAGTTATAGAATAACCATCTAGTTTAGGGTGTAACATGGGAGGCCGAGGCCGACATGGAGTCCAATTACCCTCATCTATTGGATCACTAAGGTTAGTTGTTGACTTTATTTGAAACTTGCCTTTATTTTTGGCGAAGTTGAGCAGAAAGGTGCATGTTACACTGAATTAGAATGAATTTTATGCAATAAAATGAAAACATTGCATTTTACTTGATTTGAGTTTATGTTGTGTATTTTTGTATACTTTGCCTACATGAATTGTACTGAGCATGTTGAAGAAAGCTTTGCTATAATGAATAAGCATGTAATAAATGATGAATTCTTATGAGTTGAAAATGAATATTTGAGTTGCATTTTCAACATAGTTATGTGATTATATTGATTTCGAATTTTGATTCATGTTTTGATATATTGTTGTTTGTTGGGCCGCTAGTCTTGAGTCTATTTTTTCCTTCTTAAGAATTTTATTTTCATTCGGGGACGAATGTTCCTAAGAGGGGGATAATGTAATATATCGAAAGTCTGAAGCCTAGTCTAGAAACTCACATGAGATTCTAAGAGTTGTAACATTATTTTTAAGTAAATTATATTGTATATAAGTCATCTAGGAAGTTTTAGAATCAAAACATTAAGGAACGTCCATGACGTCCAGAAACTAGTTCGAAGGGTGCTAGTGTGCCTTAGCCTATTTGACTAAGTTTTAAGAATCGGAAAACGATGAAATTTTGTGGTGATGTGTGTAACACTTATGAGAGTTAGTTTATTTTATAAACATCCGGGTACGATTCCCCAAGGACAAACCAAGGGCACTAGAGGAGGACCCTAGCAATTTGACAAAAAGTTTGCATGAGGTAGTGTCCATCAATAGATAGAAGGTGACAAGGCGTTGGTGATCGACAGGGCGTCGATACCTACGTCCATGAATACTTATCCAAATTAAATAAGGGGATCATTTGGCATATATATGTGACCAAAACCACGGATGTGCAGCACGAAGACCATAATGCCTGTCGACTGACCTACGACCCGTCAATCAGGGTCTCGTAGGTCAGGTGTGTGTTTTGATATGTTGTTTTAATTAATTCATTTATTTATCTAAAAGGTAAGAGGTTAATTAGGGATTAGTGGGTGGTTAATTAAGTTATTTAATTCCCTATATAAACTACATAAGTCTAAAACCTCACTTAACTCTCATAATTTCTCAAAACCCAGTTGTTCTACCTTCTCTGTTTTTTCACTCTCCCAAAGAAACTCCATAGAAGACCAGGCAAATGAGGGTTTTAGGGATTCAAAGGATAAATTTTTCAACATCAAAATTCATCAATTGTGAGATATGAGATTCCTTTCACCTTTGAGATATTTTTCACCAAAGGGTTTCTCCAAATTAGTTTCAAAAGTATGAAATTCAAGTAGGTGTTCTTCCAATACGAAATTGATCTTGGGAATTGCTTTGTTTATGATTTCCTTGGTTATTATGAGTAGATTAGCATGTATTATGATTCCATTGTACTACTTCTTGATGAATTGACCTATTTTGGAATGATGACCTTTTCCCATTAACCCTAGGTTGTGATCTTAAATTGAATTGTTTAGTATTGATACAATTGGCTTGGTTAATATGTGAATTACTATTCTATGTTGTTATTATTCCAATTGTGATTCGATTGTGATGTATTGTAATCAAACTATGCTAGTTCTTCATTAAATAACCTAGTTTGTGAGGAAGATCATGAATTTTACTTAGGTCTCTAACCTTAGGATATGAACTAGTGATGAATTGTTGTGTTGTGATTCAATATAACTCATTATTATGTTGATTACTATTGTGTGATGATGTTGTATGGAAGTATAACTTATGTTAAGATTGATAGGGTCGTCATGATGTTAAATCAGAATGTCTTGAACTATTGATTGTGAGTTGTTGGCTAAGCTGTAAAAGTTATAAGGATGGTGATAACTTACGTGTGTTCCTTATACGATATGAATATGTAAATATTCTAACCTCACATGTATTTATTGTGATGAAATGACAATACTCTTGCAATTCTTATTCAGCTAGGATGATGATTAGATATGGGAGATGCCCTATGACCTCCATTAAGCTATGATAATTAATAAAGTCATTAAAGACCTATATTATGCTTGATGGTAGAGTTGTCTTCATTATGTGCTCAATTATGTTCAAATCCATGTTGACTTGATTAGACTTAATATTGTTGGTCTTATAATGTATATGGTCTTGACTTAATGAATATGTCATATTAATTTGTATTGGTCTTGAATGTGCATAAGGATTTGTAAGAAAATTGCATAATCTAATGAAATGTCCCTTATTAGCATGATTTACAAACCCCATTTTCTCCCTTTCCCCCCAACATTTTAGGTTCCGGATGTTGAAGGCTTGTGACGATTTTTGAAGGAAAACTTGGATTCTCATTCTCTATGTTGGGTAGGTATTCACTACTTTTAGGGCAATGCCACTTTCTATCATTTGATGTTTATTAGTATTAAAGACACTATGTTCATTTCCTTTCATTTGAGTACTAAAGATTATATAGCCTATATGTGACTTTTATTGTATTGAGGTATGGGCTATGCCCAATTATTCTACTCTTCTTTAGATGGTTATGAGATGGGACATACGTTTTGAGACTATGTTATATCTTATATATATTTATGTGAAATAAAAATAGAAGATGATGTAATATTCTTGTACGAATCATCTAGGTATACTCGATATGACTATATTATGTCTATGTACACGTCATGATATATTTTCCACATTTTAACCTACGAATGTAATGATGTATGTTAAGAGGCAAGTCTTAGTCTTTGATGAGGACGACGATGTCGGTTACGTTTAGGGGGTTCTCCCAAAAATGTGACACTTCAAGCCATGACAGATGGAGAGTTATGGTTAGATTTCCTCAACTTGGTTCAAGCTGTTACTACTCAAGTGCAGGCCGTAGATACTCAAGCTCAAACCATGACGCCTCAAGCAAACGAGAACGTTCGACCGTGTGTGAACCAAAATGCTAGTACTATGGCTTTTCGCTTGAGATACTTCACAAGGATGAACCCTGCAATGTTCTTTGGGTTTAAGGTGAATGAATAACCCAAAGACTTTCTTTATGAGGTATACAAGATCTTGTATACCATGGAAGTAAGTGCAAACGAGAAGGCCGATCAATCCACATATCACGTCAAGGATGTTGCTCAAATTTGGTATACTTAATGGAGGGACAATAGGGATTTGATAGAGGGTCCTATAAGTTAGGATGTCTTTAGGAGGATATTTCTTGAAAGGTTCTTACCATGCAAGAAAAGAGAGGCAAAAATGGAAGTGTTCATCCACCTTTGTCTAGGAGGTATGAGTGTCCGAGAATACTTTTGAAATTAACTAAATTGTAAAAATATGCCCCTTCTTTGGTGTTCAATCCTAAAGATGAAATGAGTTGTTTTGTGACGAATGTGTCCACTGATCTTGTGGACGAGTGTCATTTGGCGATGCATCATGACAAAATGGACATTTCTCGTTTGATGGTGTATGCTCAACATTTTTAAGAGAGTAGGGTGAAGAGATATAATAGGTATCCTAAGAGCCAAGGTCTTGAAGGAGGTACTTCTAAGGGTAAGATGGAAATTCAAGACAAGCCTAAGTTCAAGAAGAGGTTCTCCAACCAAGTTCCTTCTAAATTTTCACATCTGGGGAGCACCCCCTAGACGTAACTAGCGTCATCGTCCTAATCGAGGACTAAGACTAGACTCTTAACTTGCATTAATATATTCGTAGGTTAAAAATGCGTAAAATTTAAAACATTTTAATTACTTGTACATTGAGGTATACATAGACCTCTCGCTTACACATAATATATATTTAGGGAGTTTACTTAGACTCCTCACAATAGGAAGAACTACGTAGGCTCCTACTTTTATTTCACATTTATAGTATCGGAACATAATAACATAGGAAGTGTATAATATGTCTCATATTAGAACCATCTAAAATTAATACAACAATTTGGTCTTAACCCATACTTCATTTCAACAAAGAGCCTCATCTAGGCTTATATAACAATCGTCTATAAATGAAAAGGAAAGAACTAGAAGACTTATAACTAGAACAACATCAATATGTTGATAGTGGCATCGTCCTCGGAAGGTGAGGACCTACCGAACACTTGGGGAATATCGAAATATTCTTCTAAGGCCTTTTATAAGCTCATCGGCCGGACCCTACATTTTGTAGTAAACATAGAAAATCGGTTAATAAACAGTTGTGCTAAGTATGAGTATATGAACATAAAACAATTGAAGTCATACTAAATGGGACATTTGATCGACAATGCTAATTTATTTTGAAAAGACTCATCCCATATAATTCAATGACTAGATAACTGTTAAGTCAAGGCCATACACAACATAAGACAAACTTCATCAAGTATGGTCAAGTCAATGTACATAAGCAATCATAAGATCATAATATAATTAAGACCCTTATCCATAATCCATCATTTAGCCTACAAATGCGATAAAAAAGTAAAGCCCGAACCTACTCAAAAAAGTAAAATATACAAAGGGCTATAAGTAACGCCTAACTTCACATAACAACACATCAAGAGTAACCTTCCTCATACTTTAACAATATATACCAACAACATGTTCATAGGTGCAACTAACATCATGTAGAATCAATAACATGTAAAGTATGTCAACATAGACATAATAGTCACTTTATAAGAGCAAAAGAACATAAGAAAACCTCCTAAAGCTTATCTCAAGCAAACCAGTTAAAGGCATAGTTAGAGTCCCATACCCCTACCTAGGCTAAGTTAAACCTCTTGAGTCGTCCTAGTTAGTGTTTGATGCATTACATCATTTTTTTGGGGGAAAACTTCTCTTAACCGACATAGATCACAAGATCTAAGTGTGGAATCTAGTGTTGTAAAATCTTACACCGATGGAAGGTGGTCTACCGACAAAAGTAGTACAAAACATGAACATAGCATCTATATGGATCCACTATCTAGCATTCGTTTGGTGTAAACATAGTTTATGGAGTTTGGGGGTGGTCATGGAATCATTACTCTTTGCTATTTTATTACTATGAGGCTTTCCACTCCGTGAGAAGCATGGTGTACCCTAAGTTCCTTCGTTTGGAAGGTTCCACCCGTCACCTACATGTTCAGTCGATTCTAAGCTAGAGTCCCTTTTAAAATGTCTTTAAGGATTTATTAATCATCATAGCTTAATTTAGGTCATAGGGTCTAATCCCTTGTATATTCATTATCATTAGCTCATAAAGGAATTTCATGAGAATATCCTTTCATGGTAAACCTTATATAAGAGATTAACATAACATCATAATTATGTCATTATAAGACACATATGTACACAATGACCAATCTTTTATTATTTCATCTTAAACATAATCTCACAATCACATAGTCAAGACATTAATTTAACATCATACCAAAACCTACTTAGGCTAATTACAATCGTTATTTAATTAAACTACATCATCAATAGCAAACCATTATAAATGAAGTAAAAGTTAGGATCATAAAGACTTACTCAATATCCTTCGATATATATCATCATTGTCTTACCATCAACCAACCAATAACATCCAACAATAGGTGTAGTAGCATTAATCAATAGTAATTAACACAAGAACTAGGCCAATTGCATCATCACTATCCAATTATAATCAATTCAAACCTAGGGTTAGGGATAATAGGGTTCATCATGAATTCATCAAGAATTATATGCAATTTCGACAATACCTTACCATAGTCAATTCATACATGAATTAGAATAGATAAAACAAGTCTAATGATCAATTCATACTTTAATTCCCATCAATTTACAATCAAGATCTAACATTTGGGGAATTTAAAGAATAGGTCATGATCTACATGAAGTTGCATAAATTAAGATAAATTAACCAACAATATACACTTAATTAGTCATAGGCAATCACAATTTATCAACAATTTGAAGTTTAAAAGAAAACCCGTTAGAATTGGAAAACCCCATGGAATTGGGTGATTTAGAAATCAACTTTGAAAGGACCTCTATGGGGAAAGAATCTCAAGAGTGAAGAACATATACCTTAATGAATATTAATCAACAAAATTGAAGTGAAATCCTAGAGAAATTGGTCTGTTTCTTCAAGCATTCTTCTTCCTTCAATGGAGGTTGAATAGAGAGAGGACGTAGAGATAGGTGAGAATTTTTGAGTTTTGATTTGGGGATTTCATTTGACTAAGTGAATGTGAGGAAAAACTGATTTAAAATTAAAATATATGCCTCCTATGATATATTAAAAAGGCCCCTCAACTAATTTGACCCTTCAATGAATTCAAAATTTCAGATTGTCGTCTGGGAATAAGTCCTCGACGCGAAGCTGCTCCCGTAAGATTTTCTAAATTATTTTTTGACATAGTGGATTCTGCCACCTTCCCGCGATGCATACTTTAAATTTTACCAAGGTCCATCCAAGTATGCGATGCGGAGTTGTTTATCCTATGTGTAATTTGGCTGCTCCCTTGGCATCTTGCCAAGCCAAGTTTGGGGTCCTTTTGTGGACCCCTAGGACGACCCATAGGAAGTCGGACCTAGACTTTTTCACTTTATATACTAAGTTTTACCTATTTATAGTAATTTAACAAGTCTAATAACTCATACAACACCTCTAAACCTTCCCGAAACCAAAGGATGTTTCACTAGTTAAATTAGACTAGCTTCCGTACGTCATGGACGTTTCTTGATATCTTAACTCCAAAACTTCCTACATGGTTTATTAACAATATTTTAGGCCTTATTACAGTGTTAATAGCCTTATATAAACATATTAGGCTCTAGTTAAGTTCATTGAAATTCGGATTGTCACATTATCCCCCCCTAGGAACATTCGTCCTCGCATGACACTAAAATCTTTTGAAAGAAAGGGATAGACTCAATACTAGCAGCCCAACCAACAACATGCATATTATGAGTCAGAAATCATAGGTGTACTCCAAAACTTCATTCAACACATATCAACAACATGACACATAGAAAGTCAAGTCACTACATATAAAAGCTCAACATTTCATAATACATTATGAGGAACTACCTTCTCAACATCAACATGAGCGGAAAATGACGTTAAAGAGTTACCCTGCTATTCTTCTCACGACAAAATCAAAGGACCAAAATCTCAAGAAGAAAAAACATATATTTCACATAAGGCTAGTTAACACAAAAAGCCTCTTTTATAGTAATTTATTTTGACACTTAACTTTACCAAAATATGCTCATACTTAAAAACAAGAAAAATTCAATTTATTCATTATTTTCATTATTAATAGGAACAACTAACCTTTATTAGAAAAGAGATGAGGATAATGGGACTTCATGTCGGCCTCGGTCTCCCATGTTGCTCCCTCAACTAGGTGGTTTCTCCATAACACTTTTTTTTTACAGAGGCAACCTATTTGTTCCTCAAGCTCTTTACTTGACGATCAAGGATTTCCACCGGAAAATCCTCATAGGAGAGGTACACTTTCACACCAAGACCTTCAATAGGAAGAATGGACTCAGGGTTACCAATGCACTTCTTAAGAACGGACACATGGAAAACTGAATGAACCAAAGATAATTCTCTAGGGAGTTTTAACTCATATGCAACCTTGCCATCCCTTTGCAAAATTTTATAAGGACCCATATAACGAGGACTCAACTTCCCATTCTTGCAAAATCTAAGTACTCCTTTCATGGACAAAATTTTCTAATACACCTTATCACCTTCTTCTAATTGAAGGTCTCTTATCCTATGGTCGACATAAGGCTTTTGCAAACTTTAGGCTGTTCGCAAATGGTTCCTTTTGACATGAACTTTCTCTAATGTCTTAAAAATCAATTCTGGACCAAGAAGCGAAGACTTGCAAACCTCAAATCATACAATAGGAGATCTATACCTCCTACCATACAAAGCTTCAAAAGGAGCCATACGTATGGATTAATTGAAACAATTAATATATGAGAACTCCACCAAAGGAAAGTGCTCATCCCAACTTCTCTTGAAGTCAATGATACAAAATCTAAACATATCTTTAAGAGTTTGAAGGGTACGTTCCCTGTGATCATCCGTTTGGATATGACAAGCGGTGCTTAACTGCATTTGAGTACCCAAACCTATTTGAAATAACCTTCAAAACCTAGATGTGAATTGCGGACTTCTATTATATATGATGGACAAAGGAACCCATGAAGACTCACTATCTTGTCAATAGAGATTCTTGCATAATCTTCTGCCGAATAAGTGGACTTAATAAGAATAAAATGAGCGGACTTCGTCAATAAGTCCACCACCATCCATATAGAATCATATTGCCTTCTAGTCCAAGGCAATGTAACTACTAAATCCATGTTAACATCTTCCCACTTCCAAGTAGGAACTTGGATGTCTTACAGTACACCACCAGACCTTTGGTGATCGAATTTCACTTGTTGGCAATAAGGACACATTGCAAAAAATTATGTGATGTCCATTTTTAATCCATCTGACTAAAACACTTCTCTAAGATCACGATAAATCTTAGTAGAACCCAAATAAATAGAGTAACGACCTTCACGAGCTTTCTTAAGATTCCGATTTCTCAAATCATCGACATTGGGCACAAATAATCTTTCTTAGTACCTAAGAACATCATTCTCTTATGGGAGAACGACTAATTCATTTTTTTAAGAACCAATTCTTTCAACTCCATCAATAATGGATCAGGTTGTTGCTTAGACTTCACCTCAACCACAAAAGATGACTCAGAGTTATGATGTACCACAACACAACCGTTAGAAGAATCTTCCAATCTAACACCCAAACGAGCCAACATATGAACATCTTTCACTAGGTTTCTCTTGACTTCTTCCACATGGGACACACTTCCAATGGAGAAACGACTTAAAGCGTCCGCTACAACATTATCCTTGCCAGGGTGATAGAGAACACTCATGTCATAGTCTTTCGACAACATTAACCATCAATTTTGCCTGAGATTTCAAATCCTTTTTAGTGAATACGTATCAAGAGTTTTATGATCTTTATAAACATCAACATGAACCCCATAGATATAATGCCTCCATATTGTTGAGGTAAATACCACGTCCGCTAGCTGAAGGTCATGAGTCGGATAATTCATATCATAAATCTAGAGTTGCCTAGAAACATAGTCTATAACTTTGCCATGTTGCATAATAACACACTCCAACCCAACATGATATGCATCAACATAAACTACGACGCCTTTAGTACCCTCTAGTAAAGTCATCACCGGAGCAGAGAGGTAAGCCTATTTTTAAACACATGGAAGCTTCTCTCACATTCTTCCGACCACTCTAATTTCACATTTTTTTGAGTCAAGGTTTTCTAAGGGGAAGCAGTGGATGCAAACCCTTCGAAATACCTTCTACAGTAAAAGGCTAAGGCCTAACAAACTCCTAATATCCGAGCCAAAGTTTAGCCAATTTTTTACCGCTTCAATTTTCTTCGGATAAACCTCAACACCCTCACTAGAAATCATATGATAAAGAAACGCTAGTAACCTAAAAAAAATTCACACTTTCTATATTTGCAAAAAGTTATGGTCCTTAAGAATTTGCAAAAAAACCCTCAAATTCATCATATGATCACCCTCACTCTTTGAATAAACAAATATATCATCAGTAAAGACAGTCTTGAATGCATCGAGATAGTTTTGGAAAACCCTATCATGACATCCATCAATGCCGTCGGGGCATTAATTAATCCAAACGACATGACTGGAACTCATAATGATCATATCTAGTTTGAAAATCCGTCTTCGTAATATCTTAATCTCTCACCCTAAGGTGGTGATATACCGATCTCAAGTAGATCTTTGAAAAGTAATTCACACCTTGGAGTTGATCAAATAAATCATCAATCTAAGGGATAGGATACTTGTTCTTTACTATGAAATTGTTGAGTTGACGGTAGTCGAAACATATCCTAAGGGACCCATCCCTATTATTTACCTAAAAATTGGAGCACCCCATGGAGAAATACTAGGCCGAATGAAACCCTTGTCTAGTAAATCTTTGAGTTAAACCTTCAACTCTTTTAATTCAGCCAGAGACATCCTGTGTGAAGAAATTGAAATGGGATTTGTATCCGGTAATAAGTCGATACAAAAAAAAATTTACCTTCGGGAGGAATACTGGGAAGATCATTAAGAAAGACCTCCAGAAACTCCCTTACTACGAGGAGCGACTCATTGGGAGGAATTTTGAAGTCCAAATGTTTTACTCTTACTGTACGGTAGAAGCACCCTTTAGAGATAATCTTACAAGCCTTTTGACAACAAATAATACGACCTCTTGGAATAGAATTTCCCCTCTTCAATTCTAAGATGGGTTCAGTAGGAAAGTTAAACTTTATCACTCTTGTTCTACAATCTATGGAAGAGAAACACGCACGCAACCAATCTATCCAAAAAATGACATCAAAATCAACCATACCAAGTTCTACTACTTCAATATGAGTAACTTTATAGGGAAACATTATAGGAAAATTTCTGTATACGCTATAAGCAACAACTGAATCACCCACCGGGGTAGACACTCTAAAAAGTGCATTCAAGGTATCGGGCGAACCATCAAACTTTTTAGGTACTAAAGGAGTAATGAATGACAAAGTAGTATTGGGATCAAGTAAAGCATATACATAAATAGAGAAAACTTTTAATATACCGGTCATCACATTGAGTGAAGTCTCTTGCTCACCCCTAGAGAGGAGAACATAAAAGTGTTTCTTCTTTAGACGATCCAAATTGTGTCACACCCGGAATCTGGAGGTCACAGATAAGCCTTTTCTTAGATTTCATCATAATTATACAGTTAAATTTGTGGAAATTTAGAAGTTTCAAATACTTATAGAAGTGTACTTAGACTTCATATAATTACTGTATAAGAGTGATATACTGATAAGCTCAAACTAAACAACCATCTATCAATAGAGTAAACAATTTAAATAAGGAATCATAATATTAATAATAGTTTTCAAAACCGACCTTAATATAAATGGTTGCACAAATGTTTGAAATGAAACACTAGGGAAAACATACACTAGCTATGTCTAATGCACTAAATCTTGAATAATTAATGTAGGCATCCTCAAACTCAATAGGACCTATCGAAGTCTAGAGATCGCCAAACCAAACCGCTTCAATGAATCTTCAATCTTCTCTCGGGCCTGCGCCTATAAAAATTATAATAGTATATGGGTAAGTACACACCTATAATAAGTATGGGTGTTTGTACATAAACACATAAAGACTATGCATGGTAAAGGAAAGCTTTTCCTATAGCAACATGCCATTTCAGGAAAGCGAACTCACTTTACTTTCCTAATTCGTTATTTATGACTAATGCTATGAATATGACATATTTTCATGCATTTAAATCACACAACTAATTTTCTATCTGAACATAAGACCATGGAATCATGAACATAATTTTCAGAACAACTGGAGCAAAAGTTAATTTTTTTGCTCCCTTAGGACGAGATCTTCTTCTCCCATGCCTTAGTTATTTTTTAGTCTTTTTCTTCTTGTTGTTTTGTGTAGTTGAATGATCCCCTTTGACCCTATGTTTTACTTACAAGTGCAATGATTCATTTTATTCCATACCTACAATGAATCATGTAAGTAATCCAAAAGACCAAGGAAATGATTTGGCTACTCTACTCACAAGTTATTTCTTCCATTCTTGTTAAATTGGGCATGAATTATTTATAAGACAATGTTGATTGGCTATGCCCATTATTTGATCATTTTTGTTAGTATAAAGTTGCAAGGGAACATATATTCATATTATTGGCTATGCCTATTATTTGATCATTTGCATAATATAAGAATTCATTATAAGACAAGGTTTATTGGCTATGCCGATAAATGGTTAAAACTTCATTTGTATCAAATATCGATGATTAATATTCTTAAGCTCTTTCTTTCTTAGTTCACTTTTAACATGCATTCTTATTTTTTCTTTCTTACTTTCTTAAATAAATCTTTAACATTAAGATCATGTGAGCTAACATTAAATCTTGTGTCTACCCCACACCAAAAATAGGTGGTTCAGTGATCAAAATGAACCTAGATCATGTGATTTAATATTTAATCTAGTGTCTGCCCCATACTGAAAAGGGGTGGTTTACCGGCTAAAGTGAAACCAAGTCTTGTGTCTTCCCCACACTGAAAAAAGGTGGTTCATGGGTTATGTTTAATCAAATACATTCTTTTAGTATTAACCGACATAGATCATGAGAGCCAAACATGAAATCTAGTGTCTGCCCACAGTGAAAAGGGGTGGTCACCTGTTAAAGTGAAAACGAATACTACCTAGATCTCTTAGGTTTAATCTACTCACTAGATCTTATGCTGACAATATAGTTCAAAGACTAGGAGATTTTAGAGACTACTTATCCACCTTGGTGGTGGCTTCATCTCCTTAGACTTATATGTGCTTGCACAAGCTCATTGCTAGTGTATCGATCCTTTTCTAATGTTTTTATACTTATTAACTTTTAGAGTTGACTCATACATTATGGAAGCTTTCTTCTAATATGAAGTGTGCTTAACTCAATTATGACTTGTCAATCCTTTCTTTACTTGATGAATGTGAACTTAAAATTTACATTATCATCACGGTGTTAATGAGATTAGTCTCATGATTTTTAATACCCTCTTATGTGAGTATCTTTAACATTATCAGTTAGGTTCAAGTGCTACTTGTGTCACTTCCTTTAACACCCCATACAGGTCAATTTCATAACTATAAGCTTTTAGTTATATCATTACTCACCTTATCTTGCATAATGTCATTTGGTATCCTTATACCATTCTTTACAAAAGTTATAAACTTATTCAATGTACTACTATTTCCATATATCATTTGAATAGGGAATGTTGGGCCTTGTCCCAATAGTTGGCATACCCTTGGTTATGAATTCACTGATTTACATTGGTCATGCCTAATTTGGTATAACTTAGTCATTAGCCAAATTTTATATCATATATTTGAAATAACATTGTAAGCCAATTTATTGGCATTAACCAAACTTTCAGTAAACATTGTCATGATATTATCATGAAAGCTTTCTTCAGTTAACTTCACGTATATACTACAATGATCTCAGCAATTTAAACATGCCAACTTTTAACATTTGTTTTGATTAGATCATAAGAACAATTCAGTGCTTAGTTTTGCTAATCTAATAAGTTAATTTGGCCTTGAAGATTCATTAACTAGTTTTGATTCTCATTTTTATTTCTTCTTGGAAATATTGAATGACAAACACTTACAAATATATGTACTACAAGAAACATTTACTAATCAAAATCTTCGTACCTTTCAACAGTAAATTGAATTTCATAATATCTTCTAACAATTTCATTTTCTCGAACACAATTGGGCATTTATTATATGGATCTATCCTATTGGTCTTATTTGACATAATTAATTCATCGAAACCTACACATAATGATCAGTTAGCACCACATGCCAACAAAATGCTCGATATTTTGCATTATACACACTTCTAGAATCAGAAATTGGGAGAACTATGGAGATGGACATTCATTTCATTGGGAACAACCCTAATTTCATTTTCTTGAATTCAAAACGTTTGACAAGACTCTTGGAGAAATAAATCCAAGAGAGATGCCCCATACCTTACTGTAAAATTGAATAAATGAATATCACGTTGTACTTTACGCGAAAAATTGTGAAGAATAGCCTTGAAATCTCCTAAGAGATTTTCTGTTTTTATCCCGCTTTTTCACTATTTTTTAGTCGTAGATTTTCTAGTGGTTGAACGTGAGTCTAAATCATATGAACTTATATTGACTAATTAAACTTAGGATAATTAAGTTTATTAAGTAAATCAATTAGCTAATTACCAAAACGCCTCCCTAAATTGACTAAAAATAGGAGAACATTTAACTTAGCCATATTTGGAAATTTTCTTAGGGTTTCGGCTAAGACCATGATTTTTAGTTAATTGATTAAGTTGCTAATTTAATTAATTAAATGACTAAGGGTAATTAATAAAGTGACCGTAAGTATTTAGGACCATAATCAACCCCTATGGACTATCCTAGGTTAGGTACTAGGACGTTTCTTGAGTTAGTTACTAGGCTAGTGTCACCCGATTACGTCTTAGGTTGTCGGGTGCTCTAGTTAGTTATTTTCGGTTTGTCATAGGTTATTTAGCTAATTAGGTAAGTTGTTTAGAGCCTAGAGTGTATTAGGAAGATAGGATCCACATGGCTTGAGATGTGCGCGCGCCTGACCCCTTAACACCCTCACCGAATTTGGTTGGGCTTGTCCCTTGGCCAGTTAGCACATGGGGTTGCACATGTGTTGCTGATAATTTCTTGTTGTACCAAGGATCCTTATTATATCCTTGGGCACTTCTTACTCTACATGATCATTTTAAATGATTATGTGCTATGATACCTAGGATTGAAACTTGGATGCCTCGTACCCAATTTGTGAGTTAAGGAATTAAGCATTTTAGTCTAGGGTCTTCAATGCAGGTACATTTCATAAACAAGCTTGAATAGGGGCATTTGAACATCTACTATGTTTTAATACATAGAAATTGGCTAACACCCTTAAGGCAATATTTTCTAATATGCCAAATATTACTAAATATTGGGCTTTGGAATGCCGATGTACCCCAATATCTATTCTGAAAACGTAATAGACTATTAACTGGACGAGTACATTTTCTGAAATGTTACATTATCCCCCCTTAGGAACATTCATCCCCGAATGACACTACTGATCATTTTTAATGAAAGAGGCTATTTTTCAAAACACATCAACATACTTGAAACTTTATCTGTGTGAATATCTCATTCACAACTTACTCTAGATGATGCATATCACTCAATCCTACTTAAATTCAATGCACATCACAACTCATGCAATACTGAAATCATGTTAACGCAATACAAAAACAACAACATGAATGCAAGCATGAACTCATATTAACTAATATAGTGCAAGTATAAAAAAAACAGCTATGGACTTAAAACACAAAAAAACGACTAATGCACTAAAATTTAGAGGTTCATAAACAAAATCGGGCTTTGAAAAAGTATATCTAACCTCAAAAACAGAACAACCAAGGGTAACAGGATCTCATATCGACCATGGACTCACGTGTTTCTCCCTCAACAAAGTGTTTCCTCAATAACACTTTCACGGTGGGAACCTCCTTCTTCCCAACCGCTTTACTTGGCGATATAAAATTTCGACTAGAACCTCTTCGTAAGAATGGTTCTCATCAACTTCTAACCCCTCAATAAGAAGAATGGATGCTGGATCGCCTAGACACTTTTTAAGCATTGAAACATCAAACACTGGATAAACAGAAGCCAAGTGAATTGGTAATTTCAATTTATAGGCAACATTCCCTACTCGCTGTAAGATCTTATAAGGACCTATATACCACGGACTCAACTTCCATTTCTTACCAAACCTCACACCCTTTCATGGGTGATACCTTCAGGTAAACTTGATCACCTACCTCAAGTTCAAGAGCTTTCTTCCTATTATCAGCATTGGATTTTTTGCGACTGTAAGTAGTAGCCAATATATCCCTGATCATTCTCACCTTTTCCACAGCCTCATGTATGATCTCAAGTCAAAGGATGGAACACTCTCCTATTTCAAATAACCTAACTTGAGACCTACAGCTCCTTCCTTATAGTGCTTCAAAAGGTGTCATCCCAATACTGGAATAGTATCTATTATTATAAGAGAACTCAATCAGTGGCAAGTATTCATCCCAACTCCCTTTAAAGTCAAAAACACATGCTCTCAGCATTTCTTCGAAGGTCTGACTGGTATGCTCTTCATGTCCATACGTCTAGGGATGAAATGCAGTACTGAGCTTCACCTGTGTACCCAAGCTCTTTTGGAAAGATCTACAAAAGTGAGAAGTGAACTGGGCTCCCTATCCGAAATGATAGATTAAGGAATCCTATGCTACCTCACTATCTCATCAATATATAGCTTAACATAATCTTTTTCTCTTGAAGTCAACTTCACAGGTATGATGTATGCAGACTTAGTCATTCTTTCAACAATGACAGAAATGGAATCATGAAGTCTCTTGGTCTTGGGCAGACCAACAGCAAAATCCATATTAATAGCCTCCCACTTCCACGTTGGTATCTCAATCGACTGGGTAAGACCTCTAGGCTTAAGGTGTTCGGGCTTAACCTGTTGGCAATTGGGGAATTGCTCCACAAACATACAAATATCTCACATCATAACTTTCCACCAATAGATCTCGTTGAGATCATGATACATTTTGGTTGAAACTGGATGAATAAAATATCTGGAGCCATGATCCTCTGCAATAATATTATTTCTCACATTATTAATATTGTGCACACAAAATGTGCCCTTGTATCTAAGCACACCATCTTCTCTTATAGAGAATGATTTATTCATCATACTCAACACTAAGTCTTTCAACTCCATGAGGATTGGGTTGATATGTTGCTTATCTTTAACATCTATAATAAATGAGGATTTAGAACTTGAATGAACTTAAACACCCCCACTAGGTGTATCTACCAGCCCTACACCTAACCTAGAGAATTGGAGTACTTCTTTAACCAGATATTTCTTCTAATCATCAATTTGAGACACACTACCCATGCTCAATCGGCTCAAAGCATCAGCCACTACATTAGCCTTACTTGGGTGATAGTGGACAGCCATGTAATAATCCTTGAGCAACTCTAGCCAACTTCTCTTATAAAGATGCAATTCTCTTTGTGTAAAAACATACTGAAGACTTTTATTGTCAGTAAATACATCAACATGTACACCATATAAGTAATGTCTCAAATTTTTTAACTCAAATACAATAACATCTAACTCAAGATCATGGGTAGGGTAATTCTTCTCATGGATTTTCAACTTTCTCTATGCATATGCAATCACCTTGCCATCCTGCATATCAGCACATCCCAAACATACTCAGGAAGCATCACACTATACCACATACCCTACACCACTCCTCAGCAAAGTGAGAATGAGGGCTGATATGTGTGGGTCTTTGAGATTTTAGAAGCTCTTTTCAAAAGTTTCACACCACTCAATCTTCATCTTCTTCTTTGTTAAAACTTTTGTTAGAGCATAAATAGAGGAAAACCCTCAACAAACCTGCGATTGTAATTAGCCAAACCCATGAAACTCAGGATATCTGTAGGAGCGAGGGGTCCGTTCAATTCTTTACTGCCTCAGTCTTTTTTGGATCAACCGCTACACCATGGTCGAACCCACCATGATCAAGGAAGTTCATTGATCTCAGCCAAAACTCATATTTTCTGAATTTTGCATACAACTAATGTTCCCTGAGAACAGCAATGTCATTCTCAAATGTTGTTCATGCTCTTCTCTTGTCTTAGAGTATATGAGGATGTCTTCTATGAATAATATTACAAAAAAATCAAGGCACTCATGGAACACCCTATTCATAAGGTCCATAAATGTTGTTGGTGCGTTAGTGACACCAAATGACATGAAAAGAAACTTGTTATGACAATACCTAGTATGGAAGGCGGTCTTAGGAATGTCCTCTTGTCTTACTATAAGATGTTGATACCCTGACCGGAGAACTATTATAGAAAAGAAACTTAAACCTTGGAGCTGATCAAATAGATCATGAATTTTAAGAAGAGGGTATTTGTTCTTTATAGTGACTTTGTTGAGTTGCTGATGATCGATACACATTCTAAGAGTTCAATTCTTTTTCTTAGCGACCAACATTGGAGCACTACATGGGGATATGCTCGACTGGATGAAGCTATTATTAAGCTGATCTTTTAACTGCAACTTCAACTCTTGGAGTTCAGATGGAGCCATTCTATAGGGAGAAATGGAAATTGGTTTGGTGTTGGGATATAAGTCAACACCAAAATCAATATTGCGCTCAGGATTAATTCCGTGTAAATTCTTCGGAAAGACATCTTGATACTCATTAACTATGAACATAGAGTCTATCAAAAGAACCTTATGCTATAAGTCATAGACTCTGACTTAGTTGTATAAATACCCCTTAGATAACATCTTATTGGCTTTAAGATTGGAAACTATTTGGCTTTTTGGATTTAAACCACGCCCTTCCCATTCCAGGTCTAACTCATTTAGAAACTGAAATGTTACTACCATGTTTCGACAATCTATGGTAGCATAGCACTTATGGAGCCAATGCATATCCAAAATTATATCAAAGTCACACATGGTCAATTCAATAAGGTTATCATTGGTGACTCTATCAAAAACATTAATCGGGCAATCTTTATATACTGTTTCAGCTTTAATGATGTGTCTATGGGTGTACTAAGTAGAAAAGGCTCATGCAATATCTCACGAAGAAAATCAAATTTACTAGCTACTAAAGGAGTAACAAATGATACAGTGGATCCTGGATCTAACAATGCACACACAGGAAAAGAGAAGACATGCAACGTAACAATGTTTAGCTGACTTCTCCTGCTCCTCTCTACCTTTCAAAGCATAGAATTTGTTCCTCTTAGAAGGCTCGACATCAGTAATAGGATTAGGACGAGGCTGAGTATCTACCTTGGCCTGATTCCTTGCATGTGGAAAGTCCTTGATCACATGCTCACTCTTGCTGCACCCATAGCAGGCATTAGTAGCTACCTGACACTCACGTCCTTGCAAACGGCCACACTTACCACAAAGCTTGTTGTTACGCTGGAAATTTCTATCACTGCCCTTCTTGAAGCCAGAGTTGTCCCCTTTGTCATTATTGTTCCTGGAAGGAGTAGGATTACCTGAGTATTGGTGCCCCTTTTTGAACTTGGGACTGTTCTAGACTCCAAACAAAACTCCTACAAGTGCTAGAACTAGCCTGCTCCGAGGGCCTAGGCTTCTTTCCATCTCAGCTTCTCTTTGTCCGATGACTCTCATCCACCTACTGCGCATGTACCATTAAGCTACAAAGTTCCATGTTATCATACCACATGGATTCCCGACAATCCGTCTCCAAACACTCTGATACACCAGTCACAAACTTGCTCATCTCATCCCTGCTCTTGGACACCAAGGAAGAAGTATATTTTGAAAGGTTAACAAATTTCAAGGAGTATTTCTTTACTGACATACCTCTCTGTCATAGGTTGATGAACTCCTCAACCTTAGCCTCTCTCTCCTCTCTTGGAAATAATCTCTCTAGGAATGCAGTCTTTAGAATGTTCCAAGTGATTGAGACTTCTCTTGGTGCTTTTCTAGGTGTGCATATTTTGTACCACACCTAAGCTACATTTTTGAGTTGATATGCAGCCAACTCAGACTTGTCCTTTTCATTAACACCCATGGCACAATGAATTTTGTAGACTTCATCCACAAACTCCTGGGGATCCTTATTAGTTCTGGACCCCGAAGTAGACTGGAGGATTCATTTTGGTGAAATCCCTTAGTCTTTTAGCCATGGTGCTAGCATATGGGTTCTCGTTGGGAACACCCTCTCTAGTGGCGTGGGATGTGCTAGCCGGTACATTAGTACTGATGTCTTGATCCATCTGAACAAATTTTTATCTCACTTCTCCATGTGTCAACATGGTTGGGTTAACAGGAACTTTACTCCAACAGTTGGGGCTTGAGAAGGAGCTTGGTTTCCTCAAGCAGTTGGTCCTTCAACTTTTCTACCTTCCTTTCTCCTTTTGTTCATTGTTCTACACAGACACACAAGAAGGAATTTAGATGCTAGAATGACACATAATGTCTAAACTCTACACAACACGATAAAGAGTAGAAAAAGGGAAGATTCTTAACATCATTTAGTCTCTAAGTTATGATTGTGGTGCACTTCATAACCATAAGTTAGAAACAACGCAAAATGGTTGTTTTGAGCATTAGTTTCTAGGTAATTTAACTTGATGCTCTAATACAAAGTTCGTCACACCCGAAATCTAGACCAAGGATGAGACGGGCGTCGTTAACCTCTAAGAGGTTGCAGACAAGCCTCTTCTAAGCTTTCATCACAATCATACAGTTAAATTTGCAGAAAATTTAAAATTTTTAATACTTATTGAAGTGTAATTAGACTTCATATAATTACTGCATAAGAGTGATATACATATAATCTCAAACTAAACAACCATCTATCAATAAAATAAATAATTGAAACAAGGACTCATAATATTAATAATATTTTGCAAAAATGGCCTTAATATAAATTCTTGAAATTTTTTTTAAATGAAACTCTTGGGACAACATCCAATATCTATGTCTAATCTACTAAATCTAGAATAATAAATATAGGCATCCTCGAACTCATGAGGATCTACCAAAGTCTGGTGATCGCTAATCCAAACCGCTTCAATGAATCTTCAATATTCTCTCGGACCTGTGTCTATAAAAATAATAATAGTATATGGGTTATTACAGAGTTGTATTGAGTATGGGTGTATGCACATAAACACACAAGGACTATGCATGATAATGGAAAGCTCTTCCTATAGCAACATGCCATTTCTTAAAAGCGAAGTCACTTTACTTTCCTAATTCATTATTTATGAATCATGCTATGAATATGACATATTTTCATGCATTTAAAGCACAAAACTAATTTTCTCTATGAACATAAGACCTTGGAATCATGAACATAATTTTAGAACTACTCGAGCAGAATTTATTTTTTTTGCTCCCTTAGGGCGAGAGCTTCTTCTCCCATACCTTAGTTTATTTTTCAGTCTTTTTCTTCTTCTTCTTATTGTGTATTTCAATAGATATCATTTTATCTTATGTTTTGATTAAAAGTGCAATGATTCATTGTAGTTCATACCTACAATGAATCAATTAAGTAATCCAAAAGATTAAAGAAATGATTTGACAATTCTACTCACAAGTTATTTCTTCCATTCTTGTTAAATTTTGATGAAGTCTGTATAAGCCAATATCTATTGGCTATGCCAATTATTTGATAATTTTTGATAATATAAAGTTGTTGGGGCACATATAATCATATTATTGGCTATACACATTATTTGATCATTTTCATAATATAAGAAGTCATTATAAGCCAATCATCATTGGCTGTGACCATAACTTGTTAAAACTTCATTCTTATCAAACACTGATTATTGATATTCTTAAGCTCTTGATTTCTCTGTTCACTTTGAACTTACATTTCTTCTTCTCTCTTTCTTACTTTCTCAAAGACATTTTTATCATTAGGATCATGTGAGCTAACATGAAATCCAGTGTCTGCCCCACACCAAAAACGAGTGGTTCACCGATCAAAGTGAACCTAGATCATGTGAGTTAAAATGAAATCATGTGTCTGCCCCACACTGAACAGGGGTTGTTCACTTGCTAAAGTGAGGCCAAGTCCTGTGTCTTCCCCACACAAAAAAAAAGGTGGTTCATGTCTAATGTGAAACCGAATATTTTACTTGAGCATTAACCTACATAGATCATGTGAGCTAAACATGAAATCCAGTGTCTACCCCACAGTAAAAAGGGGTGGTTTACCTGCCAATGTGAAACTGAATACTACCTATCTCTCTTAGGTGGAATCCACTTGCTAGTTCCTATGCTGGAAACATAGTTCAATGACTAGTGGTTTTCGGAGACTACTTATCCACCTTTGTGGTAGCCTCATCTCATGGTGCTTATATTTGCTTGCACAAGCTCATTACTAGTCTATCGATGTTTTGCTCAATTTCTTATACATTTTAACTTTTAGATTTTACTCATACATTATGGAATGTTCCTTCTAATATGAGGTATGCTTAACCCAATGGATGACTTGTAATCCCTTTCTTTACATGATGAATGTGAACTTAAAACTTACTATGTCATCATGGGGTAAATGAGACTTGTCTCACGATTTCTAACACCCTCTTATGTGAGTATATTTAACATTATCGTTTAGGTGCAAGTGAGACCTGTCTTACTTCCTTTAACACACTATTCTTGTCAATTTCATAACTTATAAGCTTTTATTATGTCATTACTCACCTTATCTTGCACAATGTCAATTGGTAGCCTTATACCATTCTTTATGAAAGTTATAAACTTATTCAATTTACTACTATATTCATAGTTTATTTAGATAGGGTATGTTGGGACTTGTCCCAATAATTTGCATACCCTTGGTTATGAATTCATTAGGTTACATTGGTCATGATTAATTAGGTATGACTTAGTCATTAGCCAATTTTTATATCATATTTTTGAAATAACATTGTAAGCCAATTTATTTTCATAAGCAAAACTTTCAGTAATCGTTGTCATGATATTATCATGGAAACATTATTCAATTAACTTCATGTATATACTATAATGATTTCATCATTTTGATTAAGCCAAGTTTTAACATTTGATTTGACTAGATCATAAGAACAATTCAGTGCTTAGTTTGGCTAAGTTAATAAGTTAATTTGGCCTTGGAGAAATATTAACTAGTTTTGATTCTCAATCTTATTTCTTCTTGGAAACATTGCATTCCAAACACTTACAATTATATTTCCACAAAATACAACCAGTAATCAAAATCTTTATCCCTTTCAAAAGTAAATTGGATATCATAAACATTTTATAACAATATCATCTTGTCAAACACAATTGGGCATTTATTATATGGATCTAACCTATAGATCTCATTCGACATTATTAAATCATAGAAACCTACACATAATGATCAGTTATCACGACATACCAACAACACTCTCGAGATTTTGCATTATATATACTACTAGAGTTGGAAATAGGAAGAACTAGTGAGATGAACATGTGTTTCATTAGGAACAACCCTAAATTCATTTTCTTGAATTAAAAACATTTGAAAAGACTCTTGGATAAAGGAATCCAAGAGAGAAATCCCATGACTTACTGTAAAATTGAATCTACCAAAGTCTCCATGTACTTTGCCAAAAAAATATTGAAGAATAGCCTTGAAATCACCTAAGAGATTTTCTATTTTTCTCCAGCTTGTTTAATGTTTTGAGTCGTAGGTTTTCTAGTGATTGTAAGTGACTCTATGTCTTATGAATTGATATTAACTAATTCAACTTAGTCTAATTAAGTTAATTAAATAAATCAATTAGCTAGTTACCAAAATGCCCCTCCTAAATTTACAAAAAATAGGAGAAAATTTAACTTAGTCAAATCTTGAAATTTGTAAGAGTTTCTGCTAAGACCATGATTTTTAATTAATCAATTAACTTGCTAACTTAATTAATGAAGTGAATTAGGGTAATTACTAAAGTACCCCTATCTAATTAGGACCATAATCAACATTTTTGGACTATCCCAGGTTATGTAATAGGATGTTTCTTGAGTTAGTTACTAGGCTAGTGTCACCCAATTAAGTCTTAGGTTTTCGGGTGCACTAGTAAGTTATTTTCGGTTAGTCGTAGGTTAGTTAGATAAATAGTTAAGTTAGTTAGAGACTAGAGTTGGTTAGGAATCAAGGTCCCACATGGCTTGAGGTGTGCTCACGCCTGCCTCCCAAATGCCCTAACCAAATTCGGTTGGGGTTGTCCCTGTGCCGGTTAGCACCTGTTCTTGAACATGTGTTTAGGCATATTTCTTGTTGTCCCAAGGATCCTCACTATATCCTTGGGCACTTATTACTCTACATGATCATTTGAAATGAACATTTGCTATGGTACATTTGATCGACACTTATATGCCTCGTATCTAATTTGTTAGTTAAGGAATTATGCATTTTAGTTTAGGGTCTTCATTGCAGTTAAAATTCCCAAAAAAGAATTATTAGGGCATTTGAACATCAAAATATATTTTAATACATAGAAATTGGCTAACACCCTTAAGACAATATTCTCTAATATGCCCAATATTACTCCATTGGGCATTGGAATGCCTATGTACCCCAATACCTATTCTTAAATTTGATAGACTATTCACTAGAAGAGTACATTATTTTAAAAGTTACACATTCGAACCATTTTCATAAGATTTAGAACTATCTTTATTTTGGGCCTTCATGTTTGGGCAATCCTTTACCATATGGACAATTTTACCACAACTAAAGCAATTGTCTGTCCGAATGAGGCAATCAACATAATGCTTCTTGCCACACTTTCCACAAGTTGGCTTTTTAGTTGGTGAACTAGTACCCCCTTTTTAGGCTTAAGCTTAGACACCCTTTAATAACGAGCCTTAGGGAACTTTGAAGAACTTGATTAGCAAACCTCAAATTGGACCTAGGTTTATCTTGAATATCAAGCCTACCCTTTGAAGAAACACTACTAAATGACTTCGTCCTATTGAAATATCTACTCTTCCTCTTAATCCTTGTCTCCTTAACTTGTTGATCATGAACCATGAGACTACAAATAATCATATCATCATGAAGCATAGCCGAACGACATAATTCTTTCAAGTAATCGGACACTATATCATAAAGTGGCTCATCTCATTTCTTTTGTCGGAAACAAAAGAAGTAGCATACTTTGACAACTTAGTAAATTTTAAAGAGTATTCATGTATACTCATACCTCCTTTACGAAGATGTATGAAATATTCCACCTTAGATTCCCTCTTTTGCCTTAGAAAGAACCTATCAAGAAAAGACTTCTTGAAAATCTCCTATGTAACCGGACCACCCCTCAAAGACCTATTTTCTCTCCATTAAACATGCTATGTTTGGGCCAAATTCTTGACTTGGTAGGTGTCTAACTCGACATTCTCACTAGTAGTTAACCCCATAGCATAGAGGATTTTGTAAACTTCATCAACTAACTCTTGGGTTCTTCCTCCACTTTGGACACATAGAAAGTAGTGGTATTCATCCGTGTAAAATCCCTAAAACAGAAAGCCATGGTGCTAATATGTTGGTTTTCTCGGGGTACCACCTCCCGGCTAGCTTAGGCCGTTACTGCTTGAGCTTGAGTAGTACGGATTGGGCCATTTGGAAAAAGGTTGCAGTTACATACCCGTCCATCATGTCCAGAGGATTGGCCAGAGCTTGATCATCATGAGCAACTTCTCCAAGCAAGAGGATCTTGATTGCCACGGGGAGGAACTTCCGCATTAGCAATCTCTTCATCAAGTCTTCGTGGGGCTTCCCTTTGAGTATTCATACCTATAACCACAATACATGGTTTAGGTGATAGCACACATAAAATAGACTCTAGAGGCACGCCATTGCATTTCCATGAAAATGAGAATTTCCTAAGAATCATATAGTTTCTCACTCGTAATTGTGGAACACTTCAAAATTATGAATAAGAACCTACATTTATGTGGTTCAGTGAGACATTAATCCTATGAATATTAAACCTCACACTCTGATACCAAGTTTTTCATATTCGGGGAGCATCCCCTAGTTGTAAACGGCATCGGCGTCCTCATCGAGGACAAAGACTATCATCTTAGCTTACATCATTGTATTCATTGGTTTAAAATGCAAAAGATTTAAAACTTTGTAATAAATTTTGCATTGATGTTTACTTAGAGCTCTCGTTTACAGATAATATATATTCAGGGAGTTTACTTAGACTCCTCACAATATAAAGAACGACATAGGCTTCTACTGTTATTTCACATACATAGTATATGAATATAATCTCATCGGAAGTATATAATATGTCTCATATTAGAACCATATGAAACAAATACAACAATATGGGCTTAACACATACATCATTACAACAAAGAGCCTCATATAGGCTTATCTAAGAATCATCTTTAAATTAAAAGGAAAGAACTACAAGTCTTATAACTAGAACAACATCAATAGGTTGATAGTGGCATCGTCCTGTAAAGGTAGGACCAACCAAATACATGGGGAATATCCAAGTAGTCTTCAATGGGTTTCTATAAGCTCAACGGCCGGTTCCTACATTATGTAGTAATCATAAAACATGGGTTAGTACACACTTGTACTAAGTATAAGTATATGCATATAAAACTATTGAAATCATGCTAAAGAGGACATTTGTTAAAAAATTCCAATTAACTTCGAAAAGTCTCATGCACATACAAGAACCCATATAATTCAATGAACAAAATTCTTCAGTCAAGTCCCTATACAACACAAAACAAATATCATCATGTACGGTCAAGTAAACATATATAAGAAATCATAACATCATAATATAATCAAGACCCTTACCTATAACCCATCATTAAGCCTACAAGTGAGATGACCATGTAATACCCCATAACACTACGCAATCAAGCAAAACCAAACAAAGGACTATAAGCAATGCCTAACTTCACATAACATAACATCAAGAGTAACATTCCCCATACATTAGAAATATATGCCAACAACATGTTCATATGTGAAACTAATATCATATAGAATCAACAACAGGTAATGTCAACATAGACATAGTAGTCATTTTATAAGAGCAAAAGAACATAGGAACAACAACCAAAGGTTTCCGTCAAGATATAATAGTGCAAACAGTAGGTAAAGTCCCATACCCCTACCTAGGCTATGTCAAACCTCTTAAGTCACCCTATATAATGTTAAGTTAATTAAATCATTCTACTTTCCGTAAAACTTACCTTAACCGACATATACCACAATAGATAAGTGTGGAATCTGCTGGTGTAAAACCTTACATCGATGGGTGCTGGTATATCGGCCAAAGCAGAACAAAACATGGACATAACATGTATGTGGATCGACTACCTATTATTCCTATGGTGGCAACATAGGTTATGAAGCTTGGGGGTGTCATAAAAACATCACTCATTCCTTTTTTGTACTATGAGGCTATCCACCCCGTGAGAACCATGGTGAACCCTACCTTCTCTCCGTGGGAAGGCACCACTCCTCACGTACAAGTTCACTCGGGGCTAAGCTAGAGTCCTTTTTGAAATGTTTTTAAGCATTTATTGCTCATAATAGCTTAATTTAGGTCACAGGGTCTAATCCCTTATACAGTCATTGTCATTATCTTATAAGGAATTGCATGAGAATATCCTTAGATGGGTTTGCTCATATGTGAGATTACCATAACATTATCATCATTTCATAATAAGGCAGATAAGTACTTCATAACCAACCTTATATCATTTAATCTTTAACAAAATCTCACAATCACATAGTCAAGACATTTCTATTCAATATCATACCAACACCTACTTGGACTTATCACAAGTCATGCTGCATTTGAACTACATCATCAATCACAAGCCATAATAATAGAAGAAAAGGTTAGGATCATGAAGACTTACTCAATCTCCTTCAATAAACATCATCATGAGCTTACAATCAAACAACCAATTACATCCAACAATAGGTGTAGTAACATCAATCAATACTAATTAACACAAGAACTAGGTCAATGGAATCATCACTATCCTACTAACATCAATTCATAACCTAGGGTTAGGAGAAATAGGGTCATCAAGAATTTCATCCAATAGAAACAATAACTTTCCCTAGTCAAGCCATGCATGAATTTGAATAGATAAAACAAGTCTAATGATCAATTCAAACTTGAATTCCCATCAATTTAAAATTAAGATCAAAGATTTGGGGAAATGGAAGAATCTGACATCATCTACGTGAAATATCATTAATTATCATCAATTAGACAACAATCTACACTTAATTAGTAATAGACAATCACAATTTCTCATTAATTTGAAGTTCAGAAGAAACCCATTATAATTGGAAAACCCCATGGAATTGGGTTATTTTGAAATCAAATCTGATAGGACCTCTTACGGAAACAAATACCAAGAGTCAGGCACCCATAACTTAATGAAGATTAATCCATGAAATTCAAGTAAAATCCTAGAGAAATTGGTCTTTTTCTTCAAGCTTTCTTTTTCCTTCAATGGATGTTTAATAGAGAGAGAAAGTTGAGAGAGGTGAGAGCTTTTGGGTATTGATTTGGTGATTTGATTTGAGTGAGTGATCTTGAGGAAATATTTTTTAATTCAATATATAGACCTCCCATGCAATACCCAAACAACCCGTCACTTATTTTAACCCTTTAATGAAGTCAAACTTGAATTCTAAATTTCAGATTTTTACAGGGAGTAAGTCTACGGCGGAGATGCTTCTGCAGGATTTTCAAAATTATTTTTTGATATAGCGGAGTTTGGACCTTCCCGCAATTTAGACCTGATATTAGACCAACGTTCATTCAAGAGTGCATCGTGGACTTGTTTCTCCTATGTGTAATTTTGTTTCGGCCTTGGAAGCTTGCAAGTCAAGTTTGGGTCCTTTCGTGGAAACCTAGGGCGACCCTGCGACCCTTGCGGGGGTTTGACATGGACATTTTCACTATACATTAGGTTTTATGCATTTTGGGTCATTTTACTAGTTTTAGACCTCATACAATACCTCTAAACCTTCTTGAAACCTAAGGACGTTTCACTAGTTAAATTATACTAGCTTCTGGACATCATGGACGTTTATTAATGTCTTGACTCCAAAACTTCCTAAATGGTTTATTTACATTATTTTAGGCATTTTTACAGTAGTACTAACCTAATATCAATACGTGAGGCTGTATTAAAGGTCATAGACTTTCATAGTGGTACATAAATTTCCCAAGGCTAGCAAGGATAGGGGGTCTAACCTTATGTTTCAAGGGGGGAGAAGTGGAAATTCACCAAGTGAGAAACCTACTTGTAAGAAATGTGGTAAGAAGCATATGGATGGATGTTTAGTTTGAACGGATTATTTCTTTTGTTGTGGAAATGGTAGACATAGGGTTAAAGATTATCCCATGATTAAGGCCAGAGGAAACGAAAGTAACCAAGCACAACCAAGAAATACTAAAATTGGTGATACATTATGATTTTTAAATTCATTAGTAGCTAAAAAGTTTTATATGATACCCTACATCTTAGTTGAGACTTTTGCGGTTACTACCCAGTAGGTGACTCCGTTGTATCTAAAAGAATCTATAGGAGTTGTCCCATATCATTGCCTAATAAAGTTACATTGGGTTAATTGGTAGAACCTGATATGTTGGACTTTGATTTCATATTGGGGATGGATTGGTTTCATGATTTTTTTGGTTCTATTGATTATCGAACAACGCTACTTAAATTTAGATTTTCTAGTGAAACTATCTTAGAATTGAACCGGGGGGGGGGGGGGGGGAAGGGTAACTCAATCCGTAGAGGTAAAATCATTTCGTGTCTAAGATCTTGTAAGATGATTTCTAACTGATGTTTCTACCATATTGTGAGTGTCAATTACCTTGACTACGAGGTTCCTTCTTTAGAGTCAGTATCCATAATGCGGGAATTTCCAAAAGTCATTTCCAATTACAAGTCGAAAATTTTTCCAAACAAGAAATAGACTTCGACATAGACTTGTTTCCGGATACGAAGCCTTTTTTCAGTACCTCCTTACCAAATGGATTCAGCCGAGTTGAAGGAACTAAAGATCCAACTCAAAGACTTACTAGACAAAGGTTTCGTAGAACCTAGTATTTTGCCATGGGGCTCTCCGGTGTTTTTTTTACGAAGAAGAATAGGTCCCTTAGGATGTGCATTGATTATTATCAACTAAATAAGGTCACTATTAAGAAAAAATACCTCTACCTAGGATCAACGATTTGTTTGATCAAATCGAAGGGGCAAGCTACTGTTGGAAAATTGATTTCAGGTTGGGGTATGACAAACTTTGGGTGAGAGATGAAGACATACTTAATACGACTTTTCGAAATAGGCATAGTCATTATATTTTCCTAGTAACGTCATTTGGTCTAAATAATGCCTTGGCGTATTTTATAGACCTTATGAATAGTGTATTCTGGAATTACCTTGACTACTTTGTAATTGTCTTCTTTGTTGATATCTTGGAGTTTTATAATAGTGAGGATGATCACATGGGTCATTTTTTAGGGTTGTATTGCATGTCCTCAAAGAACATCAACTCTTTGAAAAATATAGTGAGTGTGTATTTTGGTTGAGATCGGATGCATTTGTTGTTTACATTATCTCAAGTGAGGATACGGATGTCGATCCGAAAAAAACAGCAGCGGTTAAGAATTAGCCTAGACCTTTGACTAATACTTATATAGACCTTTCTTGGGTTTAGCTATGTATTATAGGAGATCTGTTGAGGGGTTTGCATCAATTTATTTTCCTTTGAAAACCTTAACCGAAAAGAATGTTAAGTTTGAGTGGTCGGATGTTTGTGAAAGAGGCTTCCACGAGTTGAAAGATAAGCATACCTCCATTCTAGTGTTGACTTTATTGGAGAGTACGCAATGGTTTGTAGTGTATTGTGACGCTTCTTGAGTAGGTTTGGGTTGTTTTCTCATGCAACATGGTAAGGTAATAGCTTATGCCTCTAGACAACTCAAGGTGCATGAAAAGAATTATCCAACTCATGACCTCAAATTATAGGTCGTAGTGTTTGCATTGGAAATATGGAGGTATTACTTGTATGGAAGTACATGTGTATGTATTCATCGACAACAAGAGGCTTCAATATGTGTTCACTCAAAAGGAGTTGAATCAAAGAAGGTGGTTGGAACTTTTGAAAGATTATGACATAAATGTTCTCTACCACCCCGGCAAGGCCAATGTGGTTGTGTACGCTCTAAGTGGAATGTCAATGTGTAGTGTATCCCATGTTCCCAATGATAAGAAAGGGTTAGTTAAAGAGGTGCATACATAGGCTTGGTTGGCTGTTCGGTTGGAAGATTCTCCAAAAGGAGGGTCTATGGTTCATCATAACTCCGAATCATCTTTAGTGGTGGAGGTGAAATCTTAACAAAACCTTCATCCACTATTAAAAGAGTTGAAAAAATCGGTTGTTAGCAAGTTCAATAAGTCATTCTCCCAAGGGAGGATGGGGTACTTAGGTACTAAGGTAGATTCTGTGTACTGGATGTGGGTGGTCTAAGTGGACAAATTTTGGAGGAAGCTCATGGTTCTGGATATTCCATTAATCCAAGTGACACTAAAATGTATCGTGGTATTCAACATATCTATTGGTTTAATTGTTTCAAAAGGGATATATCGTAATTTGTAGCCAAATGTCATTATTGTTAACAAGTTAAGCCAAAACATCAATGACCGAGTGGTTTAACTCATGTAATGGATGTCCCCACATGGAAGTGGGAACATATCAATATGGAATTTGTAGTGGGATTGCCTTGAACCCAGAGGTAAAATTATTCAATGTGGGTGATCATTGATAGATTGAAAAAATCTTCCCACTTTATTCCCTTCAAATCTAATTATTTGGTTGAAGAATATGAGAGGTTGTACCTCAATGAGATTGTGAGTTTGGATATGATCCCTTTGTCCATCATCTCAGTGCCCAATTCACTTCTCATTTTTGGAGGTGTTTTAAAAAGGAGGTAGGTACTTAAGTGAAACTTAGAAATGTTTTTCATCCACAAACGGATGGTTAAGCGAGGCCTACCATCCAAACCCTAGAACATATGTTAAGAGATTGTGTCATTGACTTGAAGATTAATTTGAAAGATCACATACCTTTGATTAATTGAGTTCATTGACAATAATAACTACCATTCGAGTATTTTCATGGCACCTTTTGAAGCACTCTATGGTAGGAGATGTAGGTATCATGTTAGGTTTTTTGAGGTTGGAGAGTCTTCACTCCTTGGTTCTGAGATAATCTATGAGTTCCTAGAGAAGGTGCGGATGATTAGGGATAGGTTGAAAACAATCTATAGTAGGCAAAAATCTTATGCGAACACTAGAAAAAGAGACCTTAAATTTGAAGGAGGTGATAGGGTCTATTTGAAGATTTCACCCATGAAAGGGGTGATGAGATTAGGTAAAAAAGGGAAGCTTAGTCACCGGTATGTGGGTCCTTATGAGATATTGAAATGAGTCGGGAAGGTTCCTTATAAGTTGAAGTTACCAAGTGAGCTTGCCCCGGTTCATCCCATATTTCATGTCTTCAAGCTTAAAAATGTCTAGGCAATCCTGTAAATATTTTACCAATTAAGGGGTTAGGAGTGGATGAGAACCTTTCTTATGAAGAGGTTCCGATTGAAATTCTAGATTATCAAATCAAGAAGTTGAGGAATAAACAGGTGGCCTCCACAAATATACAATGTAGAAACCACCTTGTTGAGGGAGCAACCTGATAGGCTAAGGCTGACATAGAGTCCAATTATCCTCATCTTTTCTTCAAAATTCTAGCCAAAGTTGAGGCTAGTAATCCTCTTAAAAATAAAATTATGAAATATGTTTAATTTTGATTCCTTTGCAGTATGTGCATATTTTTATTAATGTACATGTTAAATGGAGTTTTTTATGATACTGTGCTCATGGAATATTGTTGCATGTAGTGTGTTACGTGTTGTGTTCATGAGAAATGTTGTAAGCATGTTTAATGAAGCTTGAAAGGAGAATTACATGGTAACTCTTGATGTTATGTTGATCTGATGTTAATATTGAGAAGGTAGTTCCTTATCTTAAAATATTGAGCTCTTATATGAGGTAAATTGTGGATTTAGTTTTTATGTGTAAGGTCATGTTTATGTGTTGAATGGAGTTGTGAAGTACTCCGATGTGTTGTGACTAATACTGATGTTATGTTGTTGTTTCTTGCGCTGCTAGTATTGAGTCATACTCTCCCTATAAAAAGATTTAGGTGTCATTCGGGGATGAATGTTCCCAAGGGTGGATAATGTAACACTCCGAAAGTCCATGACTTATTATAGAGCCTCACTATATGAACTAAGACATAAAAAACTGTTTCAAAGTATAAACTAATTTAGTGAAACTAATTAGGAAATGTTGAAGTCAAAACGTCAAAAAATGACCATCACGTCCATAGATTTGTGAAAGGTGAGCTAGTGTTCCTTGGTGTGTTTCAAGTGGTTTTAAGAATCAGAATTAAGTCAACATTATTAAAAAGTCATAAAACATATATTATAGTGTGTTTGGGGTGGAAAGGTTCGGGTATGACTCCCAAAGACCACCCTAAGGGTCCTTGTAGAGGACCTTCCATTTGACCCTAAAAGCAGTCAATTGACAGTAGGCAATTGATGAGCCAAACGACTTGACGTTGATTGATCAATGGACGATCGATGATGCTCGTGGGTTGATACATATCCATCCCCTGAAAAATCCTCAACAACAAGGTCTCTGACAGAATCCACGGATGAAAAGTACGGGGCCGTGGTTTTGTCAACAGACTGTCGAGTCAACTCGTCGATTGGAGGCTTGATTCACTGCCAAGTTTCAGTCAAGGTAAGATTAATGAGTTATTAGTTATAAATTAATTAACAATTTAGGGGTGGTTAAATATAGTATTAGAGACTATAAAAGAGTTAAACCTCATTAAACTAACTCAACACCTAATTATTGGCAAAAACCCAATTCTCTCAAACGTCTCTCTACTTTCACTCTCTATTCCAAAGACTACCATGACGACCAAGTTCAACATTGATTATTGTTTCAACACTCTATATTTTATCCATCATACTTCAAGGAATCCTATGGTATGGAAGCTATTCATTATTGGGATCTCTTTCCCCAATAGTCTATTAAAAATTCATTTTTAAAGTTGTCTTAAACTTATGTTTTCATCCATTTTCGTCAATTTTCTTTTGAATTGATTTAATGTTGATTTGGTTTCTTTTATATTTATCGATTATGATTGTTTATTGGTTAGCTGTTGAATTTCTTAGTCTTTGACCTATTTCTATGAAAAAATCCACGAATGACCCATATTCCGTAACCCTAGTTATGAATTGGACTTGTAGATGATTTGAGATGTTGAAATTAATATGTTATTGTTTATTTCACTATTATATGATGATTATTAGTGAATTGATTGATGAATATTGTGGAATTGATGGTAATATCTTTAAGGAGCTTTTGGAAGCTATTGGTAAGACTTTTATGATCACGAGTTCTTTACTTCATTTATGATGGTATATTATTGACGATTATTTTAAACTGAAGTTTGATTATATTAATAGTTTATAATATAATGAAATGATGAATATGATAGCATGTTATCGATATGTTGAATTGTGAGATCTTGATAGTGGTATTATCATGCAAGGTTTAATGTGATTCTATTGTGTTCTTTATAATGACATGACTATGATATGATGATCTCGCTAATAATGGGTTGTAATCGAAGTAAGTTCTCATGAAATACCTAATGATATAATGACATGATTATACAATTGGTTATTCTCCTATGGCATAATTAAGATTTCATGATTACGAAAGGCTTAATGACATTTCAAAAAAGGACATTAGCTTAGCACCGAGCGAACTAGATATGCGGTGTCCCTTATCAATGAGGAAGGTAGGTTCAAAATGGTTCTCATGAGATGGAGACTATAATGCAATTGTGCAAAAAGAGGGTTTCCACCAAATATGTCCTAGTACCTTAACTATGTTGCCCCCATAGAAAATCTATCTAGTGGATCCACCTAGAATTCCATGTTGTTGTTTTGTGTCTACCTTGGCAAGTAGAATACCTTATTCCGGTGTAGGGTTTCTTGAAATCGGATTCCATGTTTTGCTCACATGGTCTATTGTCGGTTAAGGTGATTGTTCCCGAAAGTAAAATGAATTAATGAAAGTAATAAAGTGAACACTAACTAGGTTTACATAAGGGGTTTCACTTAGTATAGGTAGGGGTATGGTAGTTTACATATGCATTGAACAAGTTGAATTTGAGGGGAGTCCTAGGAGGTTGTTCGTATGTAATGTTTTGAACAAAATGCAAATTTTTACTTTATGTTATGTTGACTTTATGTGATGAACATTATATTTGTCTAAGTTACTATATATGATGATGAATATGCATGGTACGACGTTATGTGAAGTATAAACATTGCTTATGGTCTCTCTCCTAGTTTATTTCATTATGTGGGGTTATGGGGCTTCACATGAGCACTGCACTTTTAGGCTTGGGAGGGGATTCTAAGTAAGGGTTTTGTGTGTTTTGAAGTTATGACATCTATGATATAATATATTTATATGGCTTCTAATAATGTTGGTCATGTGTTGGATATGAACATACCCTAATGTTATTATGATGATTGACTTATATATGCCCTTGTATGTTCATAAACTCTTTTAAAAGTGACTTAGCATGGTTTTGAACAAAATGTCCCTTTAAGCATGATTTAAATGGTTTTACTTGCATATGTTTCCATACTTAGTACCTGTGGTTTGTACTAACCCATATTTTGTCCCTTTTCCCCTACAATGTAGGTTACGGCCATTGAGGAATCATGGTCACTTTAAAGAAAGACTTGGAACTTTTCCCAAGTTATTGGTGTGTCCTCATGTCCAAGGATGATGCCATTTTCTAGGTTTATGAGTGTTGGTTATGTCTAAAGACAATTTTTGCTTGCTTTATCATTTAAGAATTTATTGTAAGCCCATATGTGGCATATTGTATACTGTAAGGGATATGCCCAAATTCATATATTTTCAAATAGATGGTTTATATGTGAGACACGTATTACACTATTTCATATGAATTGAATATATTGCATAAATGAGAAGTCCATGTACACTTCATAAACGATGAGTCTATGTAAACTCCATATATAATAAACGAGAAGTCTAAGTATACTTCACTATGTAAAAGTTTTATGTTTTTTGCATTTTCTCAACCTATGATATGTGATGATGTATGCTAAGGGATAGTCTAAGTCCTCCACAAGGATGAAGACGCCGATTATATTTAGGGGGGGCTCCCACATAGTGATAAAATGTATCTTTATAGTGATAAAATGTCCATGAATGTGAATTAGCGTTTTTAACTTTAAATAACATGATTTCAACAAAAGGTCCCTTTGTGCAAGTTTTAATGGTTTTAATTGTATGGTTTCCATACCTACTACAAGTGGTATGTACTAACCGATACTTCTTGTATTTTTATACAATGTGTAGATATGGGCATTCGATCCTTGTAAAGGTGAAGAAGGATTGGATTGCATTCTCGAAGGACATTTGGTATGTTCACTAGTTTCGAGGACAACGTGTCACTTTAATGATTTCTTCCTACTGTAACAACCGTAAAACTGATATAGGTCAAAATAAAGATTCACATGTGTTTCATGAGATGATAATGTTTTCAAAATAATGTATAATAGAATTATAAGTTGTTTCGTAATGTTTGAGACCGTTTGGAAGTCAAACGCCCAAGATTTCCGAAAATTAGTCGAAGTTGAACTAGTGTATTGTAAGTGTTTGTAGTGATGATTTGGAGGATTGTTCGATATTGAAATTGAGTTTCAATGGCTCCTATGCGTATAAAGATGTACCCAGTGTAATAATGTCCGAGTACGACTCCTTAGGGACTACCCGGAGGGCCCCCAAGAAGGAGACAAACATGGGTCCAGAGGTGCCCAAGGCAGAGTGCAGGCACAGGATCTGAAGCCCTACCTCACGACGTACCCTTGGAACGAGTTCTACTGCCACAGAATTTTTGAGAGGCAAAAATCTGGAGCTTGCCTCGCGATGCAGACAAGTCCAAGATTTGGCCGCATCACTTTTAAGTCAAATTCAAGTTTTAAAAGGGTCCAAATGGTGTGGGGGTCTTTTGGGATCTTTGGGAATCATTTGTTCACTGATTTATGTTATTTTAAACTTCATTTCACCAATTATTTCCAACCCTAAAGATCAAACAAATTTCTCCAAAAACCTCCATTGAAGAACCTTCAATCTACAAGAAAGAGGACCAAGTTTTTCACGTTTTCTTCACCAAATTTTCGTGGGTTTCTTCATATTAAGGTATGCTAGTCATCCTTCAAACTTCTTTAATTCAAGGATCCCTTTCAAAGAGGATATCAAACTTCAAACTTCATTATTCCTTGACTCTCAGTATGGGTCTTCGCATGAAAATGTTTTATTGATTACAATGAGTTGTTCTTAGCTTTAAATAATGATTTTAAAATCAAAACCCCAATGGAATCATGCCTATTCATTTTATCAACTTTTGGCTTATGAAGTGGGTTCTATGAGCACGACTAGATAATGTTAAAGTTATTGTTTGTTGGTGGTTTTGTTGAGTTTTAGCTAAAGCTACAAGGGCTATTTTATTGTGCATTATCGTATAAATTGTGAATATGTGGTAAAGTCTTGGATGGAGGATAAGTTTTTCTATTTTGGCTAAGTTATGTTGAATTAACTCTTGAGTGGTATGGCCCAGCTTTGGTGGGGGTGTTTACTTGAAATGAATGAAGTTATATGTGTATTCAGAAAATGGACTTGAAGGCATGGTATGTTAAGTGAAGTGATAATTTTAATATGTATATGTATTGTATGTGTTGGAATGTTTAAATGAGTATCTTGAAGGTTTTATATCTAAATGAAGTATGTATTTGATATGTGAATCACGATGATATGTAAATTGTGATGAATGTGAGTTGAGAATGTCTATAAAACAATATTATGAATAGTGGTCATTATGTGAAAGATTTGTGCTCACACACACACATGAATGCATGCATGCAGTCAACGAATGAAAATGGGGGATTATAGGGTGGACACTTTTCGTGAGTAAAGATGAAGTGTCTAGACCATCCCTACTATTCCTATAGTATGAAAAAAGGGAATTTTGCGGTGAACACTCTTCGTGAGTAGAGATATAGTGTTTAGTAGCAACCTCACTATTCTCGATGAACATTCCAAGAAAGGTTGGAGGTTGGATACCCTTCGTGAGTTGACATGGGGTGTTCAATAGCTATCTCCTTACCTATAGTCAATTAACGTTTACGACTAGGTGGGCCAGTTATGCTTAGCACCTACAGGATTTGAAGAAAGGGTGGGTACACTCGGTGAGTAGATCTCCTTATCCCTTAACCCGTGTATGTCTTGCTATTAGAGAACCAATGTAAAGTCTTAAAAATATGGCCCTACCTTAGGCAAGTAGGTATTCCTCATCCTATAAGGGTAGTACCTGGATTCCATGTCAACCTCTCATGGTCTATATTGGTTAAAGATAGCCCCAAAAATGTATGAAAATGAACTAAGTTTTCTTAAGGGTTAACTACCTAGGGAACGTGGTGGAATGGGACGCGACCTATCTATTTCACAAGTAGACATTTGGAGGGAGTATTGGTGTGGCCATATATGAAATGTATGAATGGATCATGATATGATGTAAATGAAAGTAAAGTGGCTTTATGTTTAGAGATAAAGAAGCATGTTGATGTTAAGACTTGTATGATGAAACCTTAGTATGTTATGAATGTGATGTGCCTATTCTAATGTTATTCCTAAGGAGCATGCCTCATTCCAAAACAACACCCTAGAAGTTAGGGTAAATCTCAAATCGCTACCTGCGTACTTGACCTCTCCGAGATCTTGTACAAGCCCTTACATATCATTCATCTCTTATACATAATAAAAAGTAGTGTGGAATATTTTACATAAGCAAAGTATTAAAAATCATATTTACTCTTCCTATTTCTTACCATCGGGAAGATTCATCCTAGATTATTCCAGCAAATAGCAAAAGATTTTATTTCTGCGTCTACAGATGTGATGATAATTCAGAAGCATTTTTGCCAAAAAGAAGGGCCCTGTTAGGCTTGTCTATTAATCTACGCTCATTGGGCCCGAGCTCCCCGTCCCACCCAATCCCCCGTTGGATTAAGGACCGCCATGATCCTTAGAATCTCGACCTTGACCTCGAATAGGTCTTTCACAAAACATTTCATAGTCTTTGAAAACTCTTTCATATAAAGTTATAGGAAAACCTAAGTCTCAATCTTATCAAACTTAATACAAAAGAATACTTTTGGGACACGACCCATATAAAATACTAGTATAGAAATACTTAGTCTATTATAATACTTTGATAAGAAACATAAAAGATATCTATCCCCTCAAATCAAATGAGGACATATTTAGACTTCACTTGAATGATGCTAGATCCAAGTCTTGACTTCCCAAATGCTCCTCATCTACAAAAACCTATAGACATAGATAAAAGCATGGATTAGTACAATCACATGTACTAAGTATGGCATAAAGCATGAAAATCATGAAGACTAGATATTCATTAGAAATATGAATCTCTTTATTGAAAAATCATATTATAGTCATAAGAGCAACATTTAACGACTTAGAAACACATAAGATAACATTTAAATGATTTAACATAATTTTGAGCTAACTTAACAATAAGTTAAACTCACTGTACAATGAAGGAATTCACTGTCACAGTGAAGTTGTATAACTATTCTTAGACACTTTATATGATATAAATATCCCACTTAAAGTTATCCTAAGACTCACTCAATCAACAAAAAGAGAGACCGCTCATACAACCTCCCTAAGTATGCCTAAATGACAGTTAAGAATACTTATAATTGGTTACATACACATTTATAGTACATCAACACATCAACATGAGATAAAATGAAATTCTCATACCAAAGTCTATCAAAGGACCTTCTTAAGTAAATCAAGAAGATAACGTCCATGATCGAAATCTTCAAGATTACCTAAATAATCCTTAAGACTTCCTAGTTTAGATCATGTCCATATAATCAAACAGTTTCCTTAACTAGAGTACTTTTTAAAACTTATCTAGGTAGGATAGGAAGTGACCATACCTATGCCCCCTCCACACCTTCACTAGACAACCCTTAACTACTATAGATAAGTACTTATTGAATTAACATACTTTTTTAACTTAAATAATTACATTCATTAGTTCATGTATAAGACATTCAACACATACACAACATTCAAGTCATGGTCTTGGAAAAGACCTAGGAAATCCAATTAACACCTTCAAATCCTATTGTGTAATGCCTCGATAGAATCCCATACCACCATCTAAACTTCATAGAACATCTCTAATGCTAATAGGTATTTCATATGATGAAAACAGTCAATAATGGACATAAAACATGACAGAAAGACTTGTAATCCGAAGTTTTAACCTACTCCGATAAGGGTGTTCTACTTGCCAGTGGTAGAACTTAGACACATCCCATGTAGGCACATGGTTAAGGTATATGAAGGGCATGCTTTGTAATCTAGTATTAATCTTTAAATAGCACTACTTCCCTTACCATACGCACTTGTTTCTAGCCTTCTTTATGATAGACTAATTTACACTCAAGTCTCATATAAAAGGGTTCCATATCAAGTTCATAACCCAATCACATTTACGCTACCAAAAAAAGATCCACTAGGGCTACCTCACAATGGCGACAAAGAGGCTCATCATGAATTTCCTAAGGATTAATATGATTTCATTCAAGACAATTAACTTTAAGTCTATCATTCCTTTACTTTGAAGGATACGATTATTGCTTACAACTTCAATATTCATAACCTTACCACCAGGTTCAAGGTTTCACATAAAAGACCCTTTTAGCTCCATTTAAGGTCACATGTCATTCATACATTCATGACTAAGAGACTTTATCATCCTAAGTCAAGATATGACATATTCACATTCATACATAGATCAAGCAAGTGTCACAAGTCAACCAAGATAAGACACCACACTTCACTTTAACTCATAATACATGTCATTCAAGAAGCACATAGAAATAATCTTTATCATCTTAAAGTGATCCTATATAGTATCATATCAACATAAATATGACCATCATAGACTCATATATTCATGTAGGAATAACATACACCAACCCTATGACTATATGCACAAAGTCACATTCATAGTCTAACATGATCAACTACATAACATCAATAGAATACATACTTTCACATTACTTACCATGTAGATAGATATTACCATACTTAACATAGCCACTACACAAATAATGACATTACTTGAAGTAGTTTACAAACAAGGTCATGATCATCATATTACTTAAAATAACACCTACAATGCCACATCAATTGCAATTAAAGCACATAACACTACCACTATAAGTGTACCATACCAATCACAACATAATTGAAGTCTAATAATAATTAAATAAAGGAAATGGTTCATCTTACAACAACATCATCCTCAATACCTCAATCCAATGACTAATCACCACATTCGATACCACAAGGCCCTTACCCATGGTCATAACCAACAATTAAATATAATTATAAAAATATTGATCAAACAAGGTCAAATCACTACATATTCTTAAATATAATGCAACCTAGATGTCAATTTATTATAATTTTTTCATTAATATATAGACTATATGAAACTACATTCAAATTCATAAACATTAGATCAATATCAAGTAATCCATAACATAGTAAAAAACTAGGGTTCATTCAATTCGTTGATTAATACGTTATTTCAACTCGAAATCATCAATACAATAAAAATTCGATCATTCTTCAATGCTTAGAAACCATTAATGTAAGAACCAATGGAATAGATCATAAAATTGCACAATCAACTTGAAAACTTTAGAAAACATCTTTGAAAGTTGGGATCCTTGATGAAGAGAGGTTAAAGGATAAAACACCATACCTGTATGAAGATAATTTTGAATTTGATGAATATTGTCCATTCATTTCATCAATCCAAGCCCTTCCTTGAGTTTTGCCTCCAATGGAGTTCTAGGGAGTTTCAAAGGGATTTGGGGTTTATATTTTGAAGAATGATTTCTTCTAAATGTTAAGGACTTATGTACATGTTTAAGACACAAAAAATACCCCTTGAAAACCAAAAGAACTCTTATTTGTAAGTGGTGTGAAATTAAACGTTCACCCCTCACTTGGAATGAACTGCACGCAGGGAAAAACCCGATCGACGGTTGGCAGTTGACGTACTTTTTGTCCACAAACGGACCATTTGTCTTTCTGTCATTGGGTTCAGAGACTCAAATTTATATATTCTCTTCCCAAGACTAATTAACTACCAACAACACATGTTGACGTGTCAACTGTCCCACGATCCATCGATTGCCTTAGTCGTTTGGGGCTGCCTTGGACAGTCTTGGCACCACTTTCAGGTCCTTCCTCAAGTACCCTTGGATGGTACTTGGGGATTTTTTCCTGGACGTATACAATAAAAACATGGTATTATATTATTATAACACCTTTACTATGAATTTCACCCAAAATAAACCCGTAAAACTCAACAAAACATGTGTAGACATACAAGGTCGTTTCAAGGAAACACTTTCGAATGTTATGGATGTTCTTGGACGTTTGACCTCCAAAATTCACGATTATTGACACACTGACTATATATACTATAATAACTCAAATTATGACCTAAAAACCTCATTAAAAACATATAAACACGTAACACCGTATATGACGCACATCGGTGACGTAGTCGTCCCTTGACGTTTGACTTCCAATGAACCTAAACTCTTAGACACTGCCTCAATACAATATTTTAGACCAACTTAGGACCTTATAACATCATGAAAATAATATAAATCTCTAGTTCGCCAAATTTATTTGTGTGGTCTTTCAGAGCACTAAGTGGAAGTGGTAGTATGGGATGCTACATTCACATTGCACCAAGTGTAAATTGACGATTTCCTTGGAAGATGGTTCTTATGTGAAGTTCCTAAGTATATATATGTTTGTAAAATGTCTTTGATATTGAATTTTGACTCGTGTAAGTGAAATTAAGTAAGCCTATCCCGAGTAGTCTTAAGGATCTTTTGACTAGGTATTGAGGAGGTTGTATGGGCAATCTCTTTATGTGGTACTTAAAGAAGACTTTTGACAACTTAGGATACGAGTAGCTCATGTGTAATTTTGGGTTCACTGTAATTATGCTTGTATTTTAAGAAAATTGGACATTTTTCCGTATGTGCTATATGATGGTCTTAAATGATGTCTTTTTACTTAATTCATAGAAGATTTAATCAAAATAGTATGACTTGTATGTTTAAACCAAATTGTCCATTTTTGTATGTTTTTGTATATACCATAATTAGCAAATTATTTGTACTAACCCCATACGTCTCTATACACTATAAGTATATGTTGGAAGTGTTAAAGGTTAGTAGGCAAGCTTGGGAAGTTGACTCTCTCAAGACTTGGTATGTCCTCATATATTCAAGGACATAGTCTATGTTTTCTTTACTTTCTTCTTTTAAGATTTGTAAAGACTTAAGTATTTCATTCAATGTGAAGGGTCGTGTCCCTAAGATATTTATGTCGTGTCTATAAGGTTGCTTGTGATGATGATACTATCTTTATTATTTACAAACGAAGTTTCTTTATTTTTAGGGAAAATACCCAAGTACCCCCTCAACCTATGCCCAAAATCCCAGAGACACACTTATACTATACTAAGGTCCTATTACCCCCCTGAACTTATTTTATATGTAATTTTCTACCCCTTTTTAGCCTACGTGGCACTAGTTCGAAAAAAAAAGTCAACCATCGTTGGGCCCACTAGATAGTGCCACGTAAGCTAAAAAGGGGTAAAAAATTATTAATAAAATAACTTCAGGGGGGTAATAGGACCTTAGTATAGTATAAGTCTGTCTCTGAGATTTCGGGCATAGATTGAGGGGGTACTTGGGCATTACCCCTTATTTTTATGTATTATGAAGAGTTATAAATTTCCTCACTACTTTTCAAGTGTTACATAATGAATGATATCTAAGAGGCTTGTGCAACACCTTCAAAAGGTCAAGTACACCTTGTGACGACCTAAGGGTTGCCCTAACTTCTAGGGTGTACTTGCGGTTCGTTACACCTACGTAGTAATAGACTATTATTTTACTTCGTGTTAAGATACATTCAATTTTAAAAGGCTAAGGTCCCTAATTTGATATTATTATGTTGATCCTAAATGGTATATAAGACAAGTCTAGATAATCTTATTTCATATACAAAAGAGTTTTACATTTATTGTTAAAGTTTTAAATTTTCCACATTATTGAATGTTTAATTATAGGATTATATGCGATGGGATTGTATAAGACCCTTTCAATGTTGAGTACACCGTGTTACGCCTTGGGATTGCTCTAGGGTCGTGACAATCTTTGTGTCACAACATAAGGTTTTTGAATGATAACTAGGATTGATGTCTCGTGAACCACACCCATTAGAGTCTTAGTAATGAGTGTGAAGTGCGCCACGCATATGAGTGAGAGGCTATGTGATGCTTAAGAATTTTAACTTCTTTTTATATTCTTGAGTCATGCCGAAGATTTAACTCTATGTGTCCTTTTCTTGTGGATATAGGATATGACTACTAGAAGAGCAGCCGCAAGAAGTGTGGAAGAGGAGATTGGGGAATGTGGGAGTTCCTCCCCAACGAAACCAAGCTCCTGGTTATGAGGAAGTTCCTTTATGTATCCAAGTTCCACTTCATCCTTCTATTATGAAGGATGAAGATTAAGGGTGGGTTTCCTAAATTTTACTTAAGTCATGGCTAATCAAGCTCAATCCGGAACTACACAAGCTTAAGCTATGACGACACAAGCTAATTGGAAAGTTGGACCCCATGTGATTCAAAATGTTAATATCATGGCTTCACATTTGAGGGACTTCACTAGGATGAGTCCTCCAATACATTTCAGGTCTATCTTAAATAAGTATTCTCAAGACTTTCTAGACGAGGTCCATAATATTTTCTTTTTTATGGGGGTAACTTAAAATGATATGGCCGAACTAGCCGCATATCGATTCAAGGATTTTGCTCAATTATGGAACAATCAATATAGGGACAATAGGGATTCGAGAGTGGGTCCCATAAGTTGGGAAGTCTTCATAAAGTCCTTTCTTTATAGGTTCTTGCCAAGGGACCAAACGTAGGCACAAAAGTAGAAGAATTCATACACCTTCTTCAAGGAGGCATGATCATTCAATAATACTCTTTGAAGTTCACTAAGTTGTCAAAGCGTGCTTCGTCTTTGCAGTCAAATCCTAGAACTTGGTGAAATGCATGAATAGTGTCCCATTAACCATACACTCTCAAGAATCAACTTAAGGTCACAAAGGTTAATATTTAAAAGACCTTCATTTACATAAACATAGTCATAAATAGGAACATAGCATATCCTAAAACCCCTAATTCACATATGAACCAACATGTTCCATGAACCATATTTGAGACTCGTTTCAAGACCACATGCATGTAAAAACTACCATTAACATAATAATATAAAATAGTTAACAATAGCATACTTGGACTTCATTTCATATACACATCACAAGACCTTAATCATATTGCAAAACTAAGCCTGCTAGTGTAATTTACACGTGAACCCATAACCTCACACATCCTTGGTAAACTCATAAAGAGACTACAAGCCTATCATTTACTCCATACATCAGCATTAAAAGTATGGTCAACTACATACATAAAATGGACCTTCTTCATATGACAAGTAAGACAAACATAATGTATATTATAGTAAGATCTTTATCATATAGTTAATAAGTCCAACATTATGCATCTAAAGTAACACTTCCTCATATAGATACTACAGGAGACATGCAATGTATATTATGATACAAGTAAGTCAATACTAAAATGCCATGCATAAGGAACATAAGCATTTATGTATACATATAGAAAACCTTCCTAGTATTCCCCTCAAGAGCTACTTGTGCAAAGCATAGGCAATATCCCATACCCTCGCCTACACTAAGAAACATCCCTTAGGTGATCCTAGTTAGCGTTTATTACATTACTTACATTGTCTATTTTACTTTATGGAAATCCTAGCCTTAACCGACAATAAGAACATGTAAGCCAAACATGGAATTTGGTGTCATCCCCTCACACCAAAAGAGGGGTACCTCACTTTCCAAGGTATGACATGAATATCATTCTAGCATTTTAGATGGTCCACTAGCTAGTTTCTATGGGGAAACATAGTCATGGAAACTTGGAACATATATAGAAACCCTATATATGCCTATTTGGAATTGTAGTTATCCACCTCGTGAGGACTATGGTGAAGAAACCTCCCCTTTTTGGAGGGGCACCCCTCATCATCAAGTTCACTCGTTGCTACACTAACTTCCCTTTATTGAAAAGTATATATTAACTTTACTTAATAAAAATGGATTTAGGAGGTTTATTTCCTCATATGATTAGCTCATAGGTTATGGATAACAATTTCCTTTCATCAACCTAATTAATGTGAGAAAACGTTTCACATGGACATAGCATATCAAGCACAATCTAGTTTAGAGTACAATTGAGAATAACTTTCAAGAGACTTCCTCTTTACTAAATTTTCATACATGTTTCACTATATGCATTCATTTGTGTATGTGTTCTTACATGAGAATACCTTTCACAGAAACAGATTTAAAAACTGTACATATGTATATTTAATTAGATCATACAATTTCACATTCGTACCTTAATCATACATTCATACTTATGTACATAGAGTAATCACCCTAGGAGTTATTCTATTAAGGTAGACATGTGCAATGTGTAGGAAATGTTCCATACCATTGCCTACACTGGTATACCTATCAAGTCATCTTAGATAAAATACATTTCATTCTTCATGGATATATACATTACATGCATAGTAGTAGACATTAGTGCATATGAGAATTATCCTTTCATTAGACACCATGAATATATACTACTCATAACATGCATGAGATGTGAGTGTGATTAAATTGGTCAAAATGATCACATAATGGCTATCAACATCACATCGAGTCAGCTGCCGTCTTAAGACCACAGTGCATATTCATGCATAAACCACACACCACATACAAGCATAGGAGACAAGACACTTTCATATCACATATTCATATCAGTTACATAGGTCGAGGTTATTCATATATAGACTTCATCAATGATAAATATTTTGAACAACCTAACCCTAACAACCTTATTCACATATAGAAAGCATCATCAATACACCTAGAACATTATACAAGATTAGAAGACTAAGCATATAACCTCATGTGTATCATCATCATAACACACTTAACCAAACATAAATTTATCTTCAAGGAAATGAGCATAACATACAGATATACAGAAAATAAGGTAAACACCTCCATCATGAGTGGACCATACCAATCAATGCCATACAAGTGCAATTTAACTATTAATTATATAGAAAAGTAAAGAAAGTAGGGCAACCCACCAATTCTCCAAACTTTGATCATCATTTATCAAAACTCATAATTCATCAAAAATTAGTATATAAATCAGTACCTAAACGTATAAAAACCTAAATAAATCAATATTCAATCATTATAGGATCAAGATCCCATTATGTACACTACATCATAAGTTCTATATAAGGTGGGGGTATAATGTCGAACTTAGAAAACCTTCAAACCCTGATATTCTTTGATCAATTACCCAACAATTCATCATCAATTGATATAAAGAAACATATATAACTAAGCAATTCATTACAATATACACATTATTTGATCATCATCTTATCAAGATCAAAAGACCCACATTATATCATAATTTGAGAATCTAGGAGGATCATGGGTTAAGCATGAAATTGGAATGAAATTTATCTTTAAAACAGTATATGATGATAAATATATCATAAGAGTGATTTTTAAATCAATTTGAGAAAGAACCCATGACTAGATTGAAATTTGTGAATATTGGTCTTTTGAATCACTTTTGAATTTTTTTGATTAAACTCCTTAGATGAATGGATAACATAAGATAAAGGATTACCATACCTTATTGATTCAATACCCATGTAAATTTTGAGAAGAAACCATGAATATCCATCCCCTAGGTTGAACGATGAGTTTTCTCTCCAATGGAGGTTTGAGAGAATTTGGAAGAGAAGAGGGCTTTTGGGAATTTGATTTATGATTGGGTATTGGGCTTTTTGATTGGTAAAGGGTTTAACTAAGTCCTAAAAAGTGTTTATAACCGATTACCAATAACACAAAGTACCCCCACAATTATTTGGACTTTTAGACATGTCAAACTAAACTTTCGTTTTCAAATGTGGGGAACAAGTCAGCGTTACGGAGCTTTTCCCATATGATTTTTGGAATTAATTCTTGGGATAGTAGATTCCGCATTGTTTCCATGACACAGACCAAAATTTTGGCCGAAGGACATCGTAGTACGCAATGCGGACCTATTTCACCTATGTGCAAAACGTTGCTACCTTGGACTTCTTATTGGCTATAGGATAGTTTCTCCTGAAGGACAACTAGGGTGTCCTTGGGGAATCGTTCCCGGACGTTTAGACCCTAAATATGTTAATATACATGTTAGGGTCATATCCAATCAATATGAGCACCAAAAAACTTATTAAACATACGAGGGCACACTAGGATATACCAACACGTTTCAAGGCTAACTTTTGAAAGTCTTGTACGTTTTACCTCAAACAAAACTTCAAATCAAGTATGCATATTTTAAAATAAATTGTTTAACATATGTTAAACTAATTTAGGGAAATTTAAAGGCTCCTATTACCTTGCTTCATTTTGAGAGACCTTACAATATCCCTAACTTGGGAGCATTTTTCCTCGAATGACACATGGAACATATTAAAAAACTTTCAACGACTCAATGAACCATAGAGAAGCTCACTAAATTCACCACATAAACACACAAAATTCAATGCACCGAACTTACACGAAACACCAATTCAAACCATTTTGCACTCCACTCAAGACAAGCAAGTAAAACCTTTATTCACTCACTCCTAATGCATAAAAAGCATAGGTTTTTATCATGTTCATAGGAGGAACATTCTTATACCAATCATAACATGGTCTTTATATCTTATTACATTAAGATCTCATTATTCAACAACCTTTAAGTCACACATAGTCATATTCAACATTACTCAAGAAGAAACAAGCAACTTGCACTAAATGCACATAGATCATGAGTAATGTAGATCAACAAGGATCCCTTATCATTTAGTCATAGTACCATTAAGGTCATACTAAACATCATCATGTTTAGTTATGTTTAAGGAGGAATGTCCTTTCTTCTTAACGTACTCACATGTTATCATAGATCATATACAAGCAATGCACAAGAGCCAATTCATTTTAAATGAGGAATTCTAAACTTTTAACAAAAGAATGCTCATATTTCCTTCCTTCGACAGTCCAAATGAGAAGTCACACCACACAAATCACTACAATAGGAAGTAATTTCACAAAGTTTCAATTTCTATCATGAAAATAGGTTTCATAAGTAAGAATCATTTTGGGAAATTCTTGCAATTTATAGGAACATATAAAGAGAACTAGCTAAACATACCAACACCTCTTAAGAGTTACCCTACATTAATGTCACCTCCGAGGATCACCCCCTAGACGTAACCGGCGTCGTCATCCTCTTTGAGGACTAAGACAAGCCTCTTAGCATACATCATTACACGCATAGGCCAAAATATAGAAGATTTAAGAACATTTTATTACTTCTACATTGAGGTTTAAATAGCCCTTTACATACATAATATTTATATCGAGTACATATAGACCCTCAGTATAGGAAGATTACACAGTTTTATACTTTTATTGCACATAGATATATAAGATATAACAGTCTCAAATGGATGTCTCATATCATAACCATCTAAATAGTATAACGATTCGGGCCTAACCCATACAAGAATGTAATAAAGCATCATATAGGCTATACAATGTTTAGTACTCAAATTAAAAGAAAAGAACATAGAACTATTAATACTAGAACAACATCATAATCTTGATAGTGGCATTGCCTTTTGAAAATGAAGACCTGCCCAACTTGAATGAATGGGGATTTCAAGTCTTACTTCAAAGTTGTCGCAAAAGTCCTTCAACGACCGAAACCTAAAATGTTTTGCAAAATGTTAGAAAATGGGGTTACTACACCACTTGTACTAAGTATGAGACGTAATATGCACAACTATCATGAAATCATGCTAAAAAGGACAATTCATTAAAGTATGCAATTTACTTTGAAAATCCTTATGCACATTAAAGAACATCATGCCAATCAATAAGACATATTCATTCAGTCAAAAGTATGTATATCACAAGACCAACAATATTAAATCTAGTCAAGTCAACATGCATATAACATAATTGAACATATAGTGAAGACAACCCTATTATACTAACAACAAGCATGATAAGAGTTTATTAAAACATAACCAAAGTAAGACAATTACACATGAACCCTCATTAAGTCAACTAGTACAATGACCAAGCAAATCCTCATAACTTTACTCAATCAAGTAAACCCAAAAAGAATCATGTCCAACATCCAACTTTTCATAGCATATCATTAGGAGTACTTGTCATTATACTTTTAAAGTGGAGACTACACAAATTTATAAGTGAATTCAACATCATACGATACTATCAATCTGAAAGATAATCTTATATATATCAAGTACCTTTATAAGCATATGTATATATAAGAACATCCTCCTAAGACTTACCTCAAGTCTAACTAGTGCATTGTTTAGGAAGAGTCCCACACTCCTGCCTAGACTAAGATAAACCCCTTAGGTTATCCTAGTTAGAGTTCATTCCTTTAGTTCATTGTAACTTTTGGTAACATCTTTCCTTAACCGACATACACCACATGAGATAATTTTTGAATCCGGTGTCATAGAACCCTATACCGAAGGAAGACGGACTAGTTTTCAAGGTAGTAACAAAATATGAACATAGAAACTACGTGGATCCACTAGCTAGTATTCCTATGGGGGCAACATAGTTCAAGAACTAGGAGATATAGTTGGGACCCTTTTTATTTACATGCATTATAGTCTCCAATATCAAGAGTATATTAGTGATCCTACCTTACATATGTGGGAAGCGACATTTCTTAGTCTAGCTCAGTCGGTGCTAAGCTAGAGTCCTTTTTTTGAAATTTCTTAAATGTTTTTATTAATCATCCTAACTTAATGTAGGTCATTGGGTCTATACCTTGTATATTAATCATGTTAATAACTCAATAATAATTGCATGAGTATAGTACTTTCATTATAATTCATATAAGTGAGGTAAGCACATATACATAGTCACATTATGATAAGGCACATTTGTAAGTATCACCATCCATATAACATTTAAATCTAACAAAAAACCTCATAAACCATATTCATCAAATATCAATTAATCTTAATACAAAGTATACTTTAATGCAATATCATTACTTAATCACAATTTACCACAATTGATGTAAAGAATATGGATCACAAGATTTATCAAGTCTCATTCATAATCCATCATCAAGGTCTTATCAGCAACCATTAAATCAACCTAATAAGGGTTTTATATCACCACACAACAATAAACATCACGATAAAAAAGTCAATTGAATCACTACACTACAGTCCATCACTAGTTCATAACTTAAGATAAGAGACCTAGGTCAAATCCATAATCTACGTCATAACCTAGATCAATTTCTCAAGAAATAGCAAGATAAGACTACAATTAATCATAGTATATTTTTAATGGCTACAATAGATTCATGGAATAGTAATTAAACCAATAACAAGGTCTATTGAACAAACACTACACAATTTTCATCAAGATAAGAACCTAGGGTTAAGGGGAAAATGTCATTTTCTAAAAACGACACCAATCCATCAATAAGTAGTGTAATATAATTATAATTCATTATTTCATAATCAATACAATATAAATAAACCGTAAACAAATCAATTTTAAAGATCAATTCCGAGATTCGAAAGGACCCCACTTGAATTTTATACTTTTGAAACCAATTTGATGGAACCCTTTGGGGTAAGAGGTCCCAAAGGTGAAAGTAATCTCATACCTTATTTTTGATGAATATTTATGGATAAACCTTGGTTATTTCATCCCTATAACCCTCCTTCACCTTGTCTCCTATGGTATTCTTCAACTTGGAAGAGAGAAAGAAGAGAAAAGGAAGAGTGTTTGTGTTTGGAAATTAGGAGGGCTAAGGTTAGTTTAATTAGATTAGCGTATTTATATTGGTTGTTCACTAACTTTATTAGAACACTGTTAACAACCAATTAATTAAATATCCACTTAATAAATTAAATTCACAAACTTAGAACGTGCAGTAAAACAATTTGTTCATAGACGACACCCCAATCGACGCCTTGTTTGTCAATCGACGGATCATGGGACCAATCATACTTTTGGTCCATTATTGATTTAAGAGACTTGTAAAAACATTATTTTTCCAAATATTCTAAGTTTCCATCGACGTAGTCAAACAATGCCCCGTCAATTTGAACATGGTACGTTGATTGCACTTGTTTGTGCACACTCCCTTGGAAAGTCTTTGACCAAAATGCAACGGTCCTCCTCTAGGGCTTTTGGTTGGTACTTGGAAATTCATACATGAAGTTTCGATTATGAATCAACTCTAATACGTGTTAGACTTTGTTCCACAAAAATTCATCAATTTACGACTCCTAATAGTTAGTGAAATAGGCTAAGGAACACTAGCCCCTCCTTGACCTAATTTCTAGACATCATGGACATTCCTTGATGTTTTTACTCCTAAAATTCATAAATAACTTATATAGCTTTAAATTGACCTAAGAACATTGTCTAAACCTTTTGACACCTATGTTAGAATCTACAATATGTCTTACACTACACAATTTTAGGTCTACAACCACACTAATCCTGAACTACACTTATAAAGTGTTGCCTAAAGTAGTAGTGGGAACACTTTTAAAACATACCAAAAATTTTTAATTTTCACCTACGATTATTTTGAAAACACTTCAAAAGTGTACTCTTTAATGGTATAAGCTACACTTTATTAGTATTGTTACAGTATGATATAATTGACACCACCTATTTACATATATGACCACACTTCTAAAATGTCTTATTTTTATAATTGAAAAAACAACACCTAATACCTGTTCCCTTAAAATTTTTCACTAAAGCATTTAATTTTTTAACTCTCCCTCCAATTATTTTAACTCTTCCTCCCATATTTGTTGGCGAAAAAATAAAGATTAATAAATCATGAAACATTTTTCACGCTTTCCTCTTTCACGTTACTTTCGTATTTAGCTTTCCTCTTTCACTTATTTGATATAGATTATTTATGAAGAACCAAAGAGAGCTAAAGAACCAACGTGAATAGGCCTAAAGAACATCTTCTCTTTTCCGATACAGATTGTCAGAAAAACAGGCTGAAGAGTTGAAGTCATACTACTAGCTCATGTCATTTTCTCCAATAACGATTTCTAGAAGAGTAAGTACAATTCTCTTTTCCGATACTTATTTCATTAAGCGTTAGTACTCAAACAGGTCTTCTTGTTAGCTGAGTTGTTTAATTTTTTGTTTTGTGTTTAGAAGGAATGAATACTTTTGGGTTGTTGGCAAGATAATGAACTTAAGCTAATTTTTCTTTTCGTCATACTTTTCTATCATGTTTTGACAGAAGAATACGATTTAAAATAGATTTTATTGGAGTAGGTTTTACCAGGTATGAAATTTCATTTGAAACCCTAAATTTTATCTATAGGATTTTGATATTATTGTGTTTAATACAATTTTTGGGAGTATGAATTGTATGTTAGCTTCATCAGTTGATTTTTAGGAGTGTAGCTCGTAGTTTAGACTCCCTATATAAACCTCTTTTTTCACTGTTAGGGGTTGGAAAAAAGTTCGGATTTATTTGAGAAAAACATTTAGAGCAGCTGAAGAAAATAGTTCATATATATATATATATATATATATAAACACATTTTAGGCAGGGACAGTCAAGTGTCCATAAGAGTATCATATTTTCTAATTCATTTCAAAGATCACTGTTCCCAATCTTTGTTCGAGTACGAACTTTCTATCCGGAATTATAATCCTTCTTTAGTGTTCAAGATTCTTGGTGAAGATCGTTTCCTTTTTCTTTCCATTCCAGTTCACTCCCTGAAGAAAGGTAATGTTGTTTTAATTATAGTTTCCGTTGCATATTAACTCTACCCTCCAGTGACTCCACTTGTGTGATTACGTTATCTATGTTGTTGTACCCCCTTACCTCAATCGTGGGGTTACACTAATTTTTTTTGTTGTAATAACAATAGTGCATATAGTGTAATGTCAAAATCATCACATTGAAGAGAACCATCAGGTTTTGATTCGTTGTGTTACGTCATGAGTAACATATCACCACCTGCACATTGAAGAGGATCTTCTTTATTCGGTTAGATATCAAATATCGGTCTATCTTTCGGTGGTGGTTGTTGGTTTGTGAACAGATACTTTTCCCCTACTTGGCCACAAATTATTTTGTAAATAGGTGAATATGTGGTCCTTCCTTTGCGTTTCATGTTAGATACTTAAGATTTTCCTTGTCCTTATTCCGATTGCTGGTTTGTTGCTTGTCCATGTTTAAGGTCTATCTTGCTATACTAAGTCGATCTTTAAATCTCTAATACTGCTGCATGTCTTCTTAGTTAATAGCTATGTTACTGATGTAATCAAGTAATTGATAAGCTTCTCTAAATATATGCACTATCTGTATTTGAATTGTCACCATAATCACTTGCATCTCCTCTATCTTTTAAGTTACACTCCAAGGTACCCTCCTTTCTCGTTGAATCATGCTCTTGAGACCTAGCGAGTAAGTAAAATGACCTTTGTGATCCCACACCTCTATCAGTAACTTAGTGCTTTTAAAATTGCTGCGATTTAAGCTTCCATGTTTGTCGTGTTGCCTATGGCTTCTACATATACTAGATCTCCTTGGCTTCCTCTAATAAAAAATTCATAAGATCTCTCTCCTCTGTTGCCTTTGCTAGCACTATTCGTATTACACTTTATCTAACCATCCCCTTGTAATAGACCACTTTACTATATAACATTAAAGATTTGGTTTATTCTATTTGATGAATCAAATATCCCCGACGAATGGTAAGGAATAGCTCTTAACCATGGATATTTGGCTCTTATAAAGTAAAAAAAGCACTTCTTGGCAAAGAGAGAGGGGATTCAAAGATAACATACCAACAAAATCAACCTTAGAGCATAACCATGACACAATTGATATATCACTCATTTGTAATGCTTTAGCTAATGCTTTCTAATACTTGTGCCCCCCTAACTGTCTAGATATCTCATTGGTTGTATCTGAAGGTGTCTCAATCTTTTCATGTAGCAATGTTCCATTGTTAATGTGGTTGAGTGGTTTTCTGATTAGGAATTTGATCGAGACACTGCAAGGGAAAGCAACTGCCTCATACTATCAGCATGGTCTCCGCTCAATGTCTGTGTCATTGCCAATGTTGAATTGATTGCATCTATCCGAGCAATTGCAAAAGGTGAATGCACAGACTCAAGTTGTTGTGGTGCATCAACTGTATGGTCAACCATGCCTTTATTAAATGTTGAATTTACTTTCTCAAACATTGACTTGCATGACATCTCGAAGGTAGGGATCACTGAGACTTCCAAAGTAGATTTCAGTGTTTCCTGTAAAGTTTGCTTGCTAGAGGTTTGGAATTTTGTTTGGATTTGTCTACGTACAGTAGCTTCAAATGTAGAGTTTATTGATTTCTCTAGTTTGTTCACTAACTTGTCACCAACTCCTTTATACACCATAAAATTAAGACAATTTGATTGATTTGGGAATATCAAGTCAGAATGTTTCATCTATCTGAAGCGATCCAATCTCACTCCTGTTCTCTATCAATTCCTTTGCTCTACCAGCAGTTCAAGGTTTTGAATTTTCAGCACCACCACTTGTTTGATATGATGTGTTGTTAGATTTAGGAAAAAGGTTGTTGATACATTGGATTTTATATTTAGTAGTTCAAGTTCTAGTCCTAGAAGTCTTTTCTTTTCTCTAAGAGTAGTAGTCAAAGATGGTCCAGCCACATTTAAGTTGAGGGGAAAACTTGTTAATGCAGGGAATATTTCGAACTATGACTTGTAGTATTAACATTAGACCTCTATAGAAGTTGTTGTTTATTCTGAATATGATGCTGAAGGTTGTATCAGCGGATCCATGGTGTTGATTCACTTTTCTAGATAGACAGATAACTTTCATCTGATTGTTTGTGTTAGATTGGCTTCTTTTAGACGACCACAATAATCAAGCATGTGGGATACTAAGAGGTGAGCATTTGTCTAGGGCTATTGGAAAATTGTCTCGAAAAATAGGAAAGACAAATTTTTCTATGAATAATGCGACAAAGGATAGAATGGTAATTGCAGATAGTAAGATACATACATTGGGACAATTTTTTAACATTAAGATTGCTAAAGATTCACTTTGTAGTCTAATTGTGGGGTCTCCTGCTCTAAGGTTTATTCAAAGCTTAGAGTTGTTACTACCGGGCCGAGATGCTTCAATATTTCTTCTTTGATTTATAGAATGTTTAAGTATCAAATTATGATTTTGTTTTAAATTTTTGGGGAATCCTGAGACTTTGATCGAGTAAGTCTTTTTCAATCGATGAATACTTTATGTATGGAGCGATTATAGGTATTCGAGGCGATGAATATATGCTTTCGCTTTCTATTGGTGTCATGGTTATATATTTGTGTTATGATATATATGCTTATGTTATATGGTGATTTGTACTTTTTATGTGCTTTGTTACACAATAATATGATTATTTTACTAAGATAAGTTAGTTAGGTTACAATTGCACTTTTTTGTTTATATGTTAGTTATGTTTTCAACTCATATTAACTCTACCCTCCACTTACTCCACTTGTGTGATTATGTTGTGTATATTATTGTATCCCCAGACCTATGTTAAGTTTCCCCATTCAGCTTTCGATATAGATTTTCGATGACCCAAGGTAAAATAAGGTGAGAAAGCTGAAGAATCAATTTTCTTTTTCGATACACGCTAAAAGAATTGAAGTCGTCCAAAAAATGAGCAGAAGAGTTGAAGTCAATGAAGAATTGTAGATCAAGTTGTCTTCTCCAATAATGACTTCTTGAAGCATAAGTATGGTTCTCTTTTTCGATACCTATTTCGTCAAGTTTCAATACTAAAAAGAATCTTCTTCTAAGCTGAAGTTTCTATTTTTTGTTTTGATTTTATCCAATGGTTTAACTGTAAAAAGGAATTGAGAATTACTCTCCACATCAATGACTTTCAAACTTGGAGGCTTTTCATTATAATGCTAATTATTTTGGCCTTGTCCTGCTCTTTGATAAACGTGTTTCAATTGTAGTTCCAATTCTTGTTCAACAATTGTGTGTCGAACTTGTTTCTAGCCATTAGAACCTTCACAGTTATGTACGTGAGACCTCTGTAGATTACTTTCGTGCCTGGTATTGAAATCTTCAATTTCTAATTGATGATTGAAGTTTAGGAAAGTTTGAAAATAATATTTAATACATGTGAGGTCTGTAGGGTTGAAACCCAAGACCTCACTATAAGAAAGCTATTATAAATTAATTTAAAAAGGAGTGAGGCACACGGTATTCAAGCCCGAGTTCTATTAGCTGTTCCCTTAAAACAAAAAAAGAATTAAAGAAATGAGAAGAGTGGGATTCGAACCCACAACCTCTTGGTCAGAGTTAAGGAAAAAATAAAAAGGAAAAAAATAAGGGTTGAGGCATGTTGGAATCGAACCCACGACCCTTAGGCAGAATAAAAATGAATTAAGGAGAAATGTAAAGTAGGGCTGTCGGGGTTCGATCCGACACCCTCTTGGTCAAAACAAAAAGTGTTTAAGGAAAAAGGAAAATAAAAGAAAATGAATTTGTGGGGTTTTGATTCCACGTCCTCTCAGTCCCAATGAACGAAAAAAATAAAGAGAGAAGTCAATGGAAAATGAAAAGAAGGCGTTGGGGCTCGATTTTGGGTCCCCAAGCCGTGTGGGTCAAACTAAATTAAATAAAAATGTAAGTGTTGTCAAAGGGATTCAAAATCGGGTTCCCTTGCCCAATTTCCTTATTAATACATAATTCCTACGTGAATAAATATTCAAATAGTGGTGCCTACATAGATCGAAAGTGATGATGTTGGCATACATACAAGAGAGTGTAAAGTTGATGAAGAGACTAGTCTCTATGAACACTTTGATGAAAGTATTGAGATTAACACACTTAATACTAATGATGAGATGAGAAATCATCTATTGAGGTATGATGTACTCATACTAGAAACCATCTTCCATGACGTCTTAGTAGAATGAAATGGAACTGTATACTGAGCACTGATAGGCTAGATATGAGCGGTGATTCCTTCTTTTGGGAAGGGCTGAGGTTCACGTAACTCTCATGAGATGAGACTATTCGGTGATTCACCTCTTTTCGGTGTGGGTCACACACTAGATTTCATGATGCTCACATTATCTATGTCGGTTAAAGTTAAAGTTCCCAATGAATTAATGAGGCCAGCCTCAAATGATGCACATAATGAAATGAATGATACCAAAGGTGTTAGAATAGGATAATCACGAGGTAATTTAGACTTAATTAATGACACTAGGTTATTCTTGGACATTGCACAGTGAACCCGATGAAAGTCTTAAACTACATCCTAGGTATTGCTGGTGTTTACACTAGCTTATGATTGAATGAAATGAAGTACGTATGAATGAATGAAGTAGACTCTGTGTTTTCTAAAGAAGGATTCCTAGGTTAGGTCTCATATGTTTATCCCTCAATTTTGGAAGTCTTAATTTCATGTCCATGATTCCAAGGTCTTATGTCATATTAAGGAATGATATGAAAGATGTTATGTGCTACATGCAATATGTTATGTTCTATGCGTAAGATGTTATGTGTTGTGTCAAATATAATACTTAAGACGATGCATGTTACTCTCATGGAATGACTTTTGTAATCCAAATTTGGTAAGTCCCCTGACTTTCCTAATCAAAATTTGGCAAGTCCCCTGACTTTCCTGATCCAAATTTTGCATGTTCACTGACTCAACTTTTTATAAATCATGTTGTTAGGAAAGAGCTATTCTTACTCGTGCATGTCCTTGGTGTGTGCTTGCATATATCCATACTTAGTATAAGCGTGTACTAATTTCATAGAATATCTACTTTTAGGTGTAGGCACAAGTGGACGTTAGAGCTAACAGTATGACGTTGCCGCTATCTGGATGTGGCGCTTTCATCCGGAGTTGGTACGACTTCATGCTTTTGAGGATGTCTACTATTATTATCCAGATTAGTTATAGGATTGAGCTAGTGGAGTATATTTCACTAGCGTCTCTTTCTCGTTTTATTTCAGACATTTTTTGGTGCCATTTTTGCAAGTATACACTTAATGCATTATTGAACTTTTTTTTTCATTTGATGATGTTAATGTTAGATGGTTTGTGAACGTTTAAGAAATTAAGTAGAATGTCTTATATGAATGTTTTGTAACAAAAAGCTCAAATTTTCCGCTAAAATGAACCTAGATGAAGTAACGATGATGTATGTGCGCTTTTCGGTGACCCATGAGAGTTCAACGACGCCGGTCTCGTTTAGGGTCTAGACTCCATTCGTGACACCTTACCGGCAGCATAACTTTTTATGCCATAACCTTGATATGATGCTCATAGAAAAGAACAAAGTTGAAATCATACTTGGAACTCTTTTCGATTTTTCTGAAAAAACAAAGGATCGTGCAAAAGACCTGTATGATTTCAAAGATATGGAATCAGAATGAAACTTCATCCAAAAGATACAGAAGATATTAAGAGAACAAAGTTCGCAAATGCGTCCTTCTCAATGATAAATAGAGAGAAATCAATCTTCTATGGAGTTTTAAAAACAACCAAACTACCTGATGGTAGTTCCTCGAATATATCTTGGTGTGTGAACTTGGATGAAAAAAAAGTGTAATTATAAAATCGATGATGCTCATTTCATGTTACATTACTTGCTTCCAATACCAATTAAAAGCATTCCTCCTGATAATGTGGATTTTTCTTTGATTTGTCTAAGTTCTTTCTTCCATCTTTTGTATCATAAAATAATCGTATTGGAGGAACTGCGTTTCTTTGATGTAGATATCATAAATACAGTAAATCAGTTGGAGAATATTTTTCCTCCATTTTTGATATAATTATTCATTTGCCTATTCATTTGGAGAATAAAGTAAGATTAGGAGGTCCAATTCAAAATCGATTGATGTATTTCACTGGAAAAAAATGGCTACATTAAAATCATACATTCGCAGTAGGCGTTTTCCTAAAGGTTGCATAGCAGGGATACACGTTAGAATAGATTGCATGAATTTATCCTCCAAATATTTGCATCAGTGTGTGCATACCAGATTTAACAAAAGAGCTCGAAATAATGATGAATGTGACCTATGTGATGCAAACTTTGAGTTTGTTTTCTAACAAAGGATTTCTTTTTGGAGAAAATAAAATAGATCCAATTATTTTAGATGACAAGTCACTATGTCAGCACATGCATACTTATTGGGAAATTGTGACGATGTTCAAGAATATATTAGGTACCTTAATTTTAATATAGTATTCTTTTGTATAATGAATTTTTACCTTATTCTATTTATTATTTTAACAAAATAATTACTTGTTGTGTAGATAGCATGAGCAATAGGTTAATAATCAGCCACAAAGATCTAAATGGATCAAATACTAGAATCATTGTCAAAACTTCTCTCAATGGTTTGAAACTCGTGTTTTACAAGAGGATGTGCCTGATTTGATAAAACAATTGTCTAGAGGACAAAATTTGTTGTAAAAAGATTTTATGGGTATTTCTTAGTGGATATAGATTCCATGTTAGGTAGCGGGATGCAAGCAAAACACAAAATAGTGGTGTTGGACTAATTGCCTCAACTACAAGCTTTGCAAGCTCAGAAATTCGATTGCTACTGATTTGACTTATTAAGGCAAAATAGTTGAGATTGTTGAATTATACTATTACAATCATTTGAAGGATGTTCATTTTAAGTGTTATAGGTACGAGGCTCATAAAAATGATACTTATTGGCTTACTTATGTCTATTTTCAAAAGATATGGTCTCAGGAAAAAAGTGTTTTGTGTTTGATCTCAAGTTCAACAATACTTCTATGTGCAAGATCCATATGATCTAGATAAACATGATGTTATGAAGACTGTTTCGAGAGACTTGTTTAACATGGATGATGAGGTTGAATCTTATCTCTCCGAAAGGTATGAAAACGAGCCATCTGAAAATTTGATGGGACCATCTATACCAAAACTTAATGGTGAAGTACTTTTAACAAGGAATGTTGTACCAGAAAAAATTATTGATGTGCCATCGAAGGAATTTGTCACTCAACAACTTGATGTCGAGTGTGAAGAGAAGTTTGAACATGAGTCTACCGATGAGTTTGAAGATGAGTCTGAAAATGAGTATGAATATGAGTTAAAAGATGAGTATGAAGACGAGTCTTAAAATGAGTGTGAAGATGAGTTTGAAGATGAGCTTGAAGCCGAGTCTGAAGAAGAGTTTGAAGATGATGCACCATGAGTTTCATTATTGTTGTGATGATCATATAGTGATCACTTATTGTTTTTGTAATTTAATTTTTGTCTTGGTACAAACACATTAAGATATCTAATATGTGGAATTAAAGATTAGATCACTACAATGCTTAAGTATTATTTGTTGGCTTCTTTCACGAGCCTAATTGTTATTTCGATAAGTAATTTATGTTGTCTTCTTATGTAATTATTATTTTATTGACGAACATGTACCTCTAGCTAATTATTTCTTTATTTATTGTTTGTTATTGCTTTACTTATTTGTTTCCTTCTATAATCAGGTTGTAGGCATTAAAAGCAAAACAGTGTGATTTGTAGTTCGAAATCGCTTTAGGTTTTCTCGTTGTCCCTAGTTTCTCTCTCCAAGAGAGGTAAAACTCTTTACTTTTAAGTAAAGTAATGAGAAGATTTCCAGTTTTGGAGTTGAATCTTCGGAATGTTTTTGCTCTAATTCCCCTAAACATGACACTGTTGAAGAATTTTCAACTTCGAAAATTTTACAAGAAAGGTGTGGGGTTTTTTGTTGTTTACCTGGGTAATCAAAAGTATTATATTCTTCTTAAATACATGGTGATCAGATGGTGGAACATTGTGCACAGGAATGAGAATAGTTTGTTTTTTCACAATGCCTAAGTTATTATGATTTTTGTTGGCTTCTTATCTAACTATTATTTTAGTGAGGAAGATGTTCTTCTAGTTGATTAATAGTTTCATGGTTGTTATGGTTGAGTGCAGTTGTACATCATATGCATTATATTTACAAACGATGAAGTGAAGCACGACTCCATTAGCAAATAACAAATTTAAACACAAGAACAATTTCAGAATCTTATATTTTATTATCAATGAGAAATTAGATTGTTTCATAGGTTATATCAACAGATGATTACCAAAAAGTATGTGATTCTTGACATGCTTGTTGATGTTGAACCTCTATGTTAATTAACCTACAAGAACTCAAGTATTGAACATAGAAACTCAAAGGACGCACTTTGCAACAGAAGTATATGAAACATAAGTGTGAAATGAAAAAAATTACAAACTTTCTTCACAAGTTAGTATTATACTGTTAGTGAAATGTCAATAGTCAAAATTATCCTTATGAATTAATCCATTGACACAAAACACATATGTTGATACAAACCCCTAAAATGATACTTCTAATATGCTAGAAATATTCTTCAACTGAACTTCTTTAGTCAACTTTTACCCTAAGGTACTATTCTATGTCTCTGTTACACGAAATGATCATTAGAATCCTTTGACAAAGATTATTCTGATGATTTGGTTAGAACTATAATTTTCCTAATCGTCTACATCTATATAACACCACAAATTCATCATCTTCAGACTTGTTTTAAATCACCAAAGAGGGATTTTCTGAATGAAGGGAAATAATGACATAAAAGTCATTGATTACACTTTTGAATCTCAATAATGATTTAACAAGATTAGTAATGGTTGTACATGTTATAGGATCAATTTACTTTTGGCTCAAGGGATATTTTTGTTTTTACAAGTTATAGACTAAGTTTAAAGTACTGGAAGTTCTGGAAATTCCACTGTTGTAATACTATGCAGTACTGGAAATTCTAGAAACTTAGCTGTTGCAATATGCTATAATAAGCTACCATCTATCAACCTTGTTTCAGTATTATATTGTTTTTAGTTCTATCACTTAAAAACCTTATTATTTTGTTGGTTTACTTTCTAAAAGGAAAGAAATTAAAGAGATTAAAACAAAGCGATAATAATGAATTCAATCAATAATACTATTAAAAAAAGGTTCTAATCCAAACAAAGCTCAAAGTCCATTGAAGAACTTGGATGTTAATATGCAATACCAATCAAATGCTGAATGGGCCAAAAAATCAATATTAAGAGAGAACAAGTTGCAAATGAACGCCATTATATATATAAGAAAGATTAGGCACCAATACAACAAAAAGGGAAGAATTCTGAGGATTTCGTTCCATAACGAGGAAAGAGTGAATTACTTGGGCAAAAATTAGTAATTCAATCATTTTCAAAGGAAGAGCTTAGAACCTAACATATGATTTCAGGGAAAGGACAAACTAAACAGAGGTTATTTCAATTTCAAGAGTCCATTCAAGATAAAAAAATTTAAACTTCCTATGAACTCTAGATTCCAAACGTCATTCAAGGAAGATGTTACTGCTTTTGTACATGTGACTGGAACAACACTAGGTAATGGAGTGGACAACATGATATTGAGGATTTACTAAACTTCAAACATGTTAAGAGGATGTCGGTTCGGCCAGCCACCACTATTGGTAAGTTCTAGGATAAGCAACATCTAGGAAATGGAGTGGTACATAATGAACATGATATTATTGATCTACCAAATTGCAAGCAAGTAAAGAGGAAGTCGTTCACACTAGCTAGTACTATTGATCAGTTTCTAAAAATCAAAGGTTTCACCTATATGTTGAAACAATATATGATAAACATACAACAACTGATTTAGAATTTATGCATGCTATTATAATTAATGAACACAACAAAAGATTTGATGATCTTGTGGTTCAAGAAGAACTTCGTGGAGATGAATGTGATGTCGAAGAGGAAATTAACATTGATTGTAATCCAAAAGGTATGTATTAGACCTTGTAAGATTTAGTACTCGTTATGAAATAATTTCTTATTTCCTATTTGTTACATCAATCTAGAAATATCAAAGCGAAAAAGAGCTCGTGAACAAAAAACATGTAAGGATATTCATGCAAGAAATTCAAAAGAATAAAAGGAGGTGACATTTGATAAAGGACAAGAAGCGGGACCAACTAAAAAGATAGTGCCACAATTAAGCAACTTTATGTGAACAATTACAAGGAATCCTAGATTCATTAGCTTGGTGTACAATAGTTGGCATGTAGTGCCAAATTATACTAAAAAACATATGTGGGAATATATCAATGTAAGAACAATCACTTTTGATATTTCATATTTTATTATTTGGTATTACTTACTAAAGCTAAATATTTTTTTTTTTGATAGTCAAAATGTATAATTCAAATAGAAGGAAAGAAGTGGGTGATGATTAGTCTTCGTGATGCTTTGAGGCGACACATACAAAAACTTAAGAATATCTTTTTGGATAAGAAAAAGTACCCTTTAAGAGATGCTAGCAAAACATCCTGATGGCATTCCGGAGAATTAATTCCACCAGTTGATCGAGTATTGGAAACACCCAACTATTATTGTAAGGCTAAAATATTGTATGTCAACTCATCGACAGATTTTTTATTATATTTATTAATTTTTATTTATAAATTCAACTATCTCTTTTTATTTAATTATAGTCCATATAAGGGATGAATTCTCAGTATAGAAAAAAACATAAGTGGATGCATCGATTTTAACCTATTAATTTTTCTAGAGTATGCGTGGCATTAGTAATACTTACCTGGCATTTCTTCAAAATTTTAAATTTCAATTTTTTGGACTTTAGTAAAACATACTGACATTTTTTTAATTTCTCTTAATATAATTTATAGCGTGCATCCAAAGACAACAAAGAAGAACCATAAAAGCCTGAAATGTTTATTGCAATTCGTACCAAGATACGAAAGGAATTCCAGAGTGATACCCAAGTTTCTATACTAAGTTTTTTTTGAAGAGGATTAATAGTGAATTTGATTTAGACTTTAAATTTATATATTGTAGGGAGTTTTACTCCACTGAATTTTATCCCGTCTGTCTTCTTCTTCTTGTACTTGTGCAAGTTCCATGAGATATCAATTCTTTGTCGATATTGCTGAATTGTTTGCTATGAAAATTTTTCATATTTTATAAGTTCTGGATCTCTATCATAGGACTGGAAATGAAATAGTACTTACAATTCACCGTAGATGCCAACTTTTTTCAATACGATCAACTTTAGAATCTCCAAATTTCTAGGGAAACAATTGATGATGCATTTAGGGCAGTGTTTGGAAAGGAGCAGTCTGGTCGACTTAGGTGCTATGGTAAAGTAGTGACAACAATTTCTTTGATGAAACATGAGGAAATTAATAATCTAAAATAAAAAATTTCCAATAAAATCACTTCTCTAAAGGAAGAATTGAGAGAAGACAATGTAACAATCATTCACTCAATTGCTGGAAAAAAAAAACGGATGGAACTTTCAAGATATACCACGGTGTGTTTGATCTAACCTTGATTCACCTATTCATGCAAGTAGCGCACAAGTTGTAGGAGGACAAATCTTTCATATTTTTCGAGGTCAGCTCATGATTCGATTTTTCAAAAGGTATTGTGTATTTAAGATTCTCTGTTGATAGTTTGTATATTGTTTTTCTTCAATTTGAGTTGGTGTTCTTGTTAGAGAAATTCTTAACTTATTCTAATAACTTGAACCTTTGAAAGTTCAAATTGTACTTTGTTTTAGTTGTATGGGTGTTATATTGTGTTTAAGGAGGACTTTAGTGATTTCTTGTTGTAGTTGTGTACTTTTTTTCCCTACTGTTTTACTGCTTCGATAGTTTGCATATTGTTTTACTGCTTTGAACTTTGAATGGAAATGTACTACTGTCGATGTGAGTGTTCTCATTCCCAACATGTTGTCAGTGGTTGACTTATTATATATTTGTGTCTCCATAGTATCTTTATTTATTGAATTCTACTTTTCGGATCCATCTTGATTGTTGGTTGATATTGCATAGCAAGATTAATGAAATCATTCAAACTAGGGACCGTAGAAGTAGTAGTTATACCTTTGTGATGAGTATGTTGCTTCTGCAATGTCTCCTTAGGAGATTTTGCTATGTCCATGCTATGTTGAACTTAATCTTTGAAAGAGACTTGCTTTCAATTCGATATGTTATTTCTGATGGTATTTATAATCAAGGTGTATTATATTGATATTGATGTTCTTCCTATGCTATGTTCTCTCCCTACATACAATAAAAACTTTGTTGTCCAACATGTGATTTTGTCTAGCATTTCTGTGAGTAGTGGTTGACATTGGGTAACTGATACTCTTTGTAGTCTAACATTGTTGTCTGCTATGTGCCATCCTTATAGTGCAGTGACGTAGAATCCTAAATGTAATGTAATGCTTTTTTATGGCCATGTGTTGTTTGATCAGTCGTTGAGATCATTTCATATTCCACTTTATTCTTGTCCAATAAATTCCATATTATCCCTTTGTTGCTATGTAGGTAGTTATCACACCATTCCCAGTTGTTTGTATATTTGTTACTGATCGTCTGAGGTTTTCCTTCTTTCACCCTTGTTGTGCTGGATTTTCATGCTCTAGTGATTAGTTTGGAACTTCTTGTTGGCTGGCCATTTATTAGTGGACTATAGATATTCCCCGTAAGCATAGCGCATGGTTGGGTGCTCAGACTATTTTTTGAAGTTGATTTATGTTGCGCGTCATGAAATTTTGCCTCCCTTTGCAGTGGTGAAAATTCAACAATAGACTTGAAATCTGTTTGTATTGAATTGAACGTGTTCATTCATTTTGACTACTTTAGTATATTTTCACATACTAATTTCTACTCTACCTTCCCGGAGTTCATTCTCCTTACAACACGAGCTGACGAGAGCCATGCACCACCTGTGTCCGCGTTCCGGAAGGCACCCCTCTCTTTCAAGAGGATTCGCGGCGTGTCAAGCCCTGGTAAGGTTTTGTGCGTTGTATCGAATTAAACCAATTGCCTCTTCTTGTTGAACCTATTGGTTTTGATCTTCTCTAAGTTGCCATTGTTGTACTATTTTATGAGGCAAATTTGTCTTGTTTTGGACCCTCTTCTTCTCTTGTGTTCTCGCTTCAGGTTCGGATTGTTTTCTACTACAATCATATCCAACTTGTAAACATGTATTGCAGTACTATGGAACCCAATCATACCATACCCTTTGGTAAAAAACAATTCTAGTAGGATATTATACATTGAATATTTCTCGAAGAGGGAGTGCGACATCAATCTCTATAAGAATCCTGATATATGAAATTCTCTCCTCTTTGCTTGTATATTTATTTGCATACACTAGAAAGCCTAAGGTACTTCTTATTCTGGTAACTGAGTCGATACCAGCAGTTGAGGTGAAGTTTTGGCATCTTGATCCACAGTGGTACAAAATTTAGTACCGCGTTGGCAAATTGAAAGTTGGGTTCCCACACAATTAATGGCTTAGCTTGTTTGCAAAGATATGTGGCCCTTATCACTGTGTTCTTTGGTGCTAAATATAACTACAAAGTAGTCATCATTGTGATAATAAAAGTTTTGTTTAGCTATGAAGTTCACTTGATAAGCTATGTATCGTTCAATTGCGCCACTAATAATTTTATTTTGAATTAGCAGGAAAATGCTGGTAATTGAATTTGAATTTTGGGCATAAGTAAACTCGATCTACTACAGTGAATGATGAAGATTTTTTGTATATTGTCATCTACTTTTGAATTACGCTTTTTTTTTTTTGGAATTTATTGATATTAAAGATCTTTAAGCAATAAATTTCTAAGTTTTTGTTGTACATGACATGTTTCTTGAAATTTATTTTAAATAAATAGCTTCAATTTAGTTATTAGTTAATTTTGTTCTTTAGGTCACTTGTGTAGATATATATATATATATATATATATATATATATATATATATATATATATATATATATATCTGTGTGTGTGAGTGTGTGTGTGTGTGTCTGTTTAATTCAAAAGTGTAATGTTAAAGTTACACTGTATAAGTGTTGCTCTAAATGAGATATAAAGTTACACTTTATAAGTGTTTCTCTAAAAGAGATATAAAATTACAATTTATAAGTATTTCTCTAAATGAGATATAAAGTTACACTTTCTAAGTGTTGCTCTAAATGAGATATAAAGTTACACTTTCTAAGTGTTGCTCTAGATGAGTTATAAAGTTACACTTTATAAGTGTTGCTCTAGAAGAGGTATAAAGTTACACTTTATAAGTGTTGTTCTAGATGACCAATAAAAGGCAACACTTTGTAAGTGTTGCTCTAGATGACCTATAAAATGCAACAATTTGTAGGTGTGACCAATAACATTGGAAAGGCAACGTTTTACGTATAGTCTAATAAAAAAATTGGTGTTGTTAATGCATAAAAACAAAGCGTTCCCTTATACCTCTTTGGCTACGCTTTATAAGTGTAACTGTAACGACCTGTTTAGTCGTTTTGAGCAGCAGATTTTTTTTCTGGAAAAACTGGCTGAGACGACGGACCCCACGACGGACCGTCATGGGCACGACGGACCGTCGAGGGGGTCTCGTTTCCTAACACTTAGAAATTCTGAAATTTGGGTACTGAAATCGACTCTCTGAACTTCGTAACGGAACGGCAGGACGGACCGTCGTGGGCACGACGGACCGTCACAGACTCTTCAAGGAAATTGAGTCTCTGAACTCTGCGACGGAAGCAGCAGGACGGACCGTCGCAGGCACGACGGGCCATCACAGACTGCGTAATCCCAGGCTGGGTCGGATTTCATTAAATGTTTTAAGGGACGTTTTGGACTATTCCTACTTTAATTATAAAGTTAGTGGGTTAATGTTAATAGTTTAAGTACTTGGGGGTTAAAAGAGGTAACCTTGAGTTAATTAGTGGGTTATTATTGTCATCTTTTATACTTAATTATATGCTAATTAGGATAAAAGAAATAGGGTTTGAATAAAAAAATAGAAAGAACAAAGAGAGGGAAAGAGAAACGATCGAGAGAGGAGAAACGAAGAGGAAAACACAAAGCTTTGGGGAATTGCTTGCTTGATCACTAATCTTCGGTGGAGGTAGGTTATGGTTTCCATGCTATTCGTAGTAAACTCTTAATAGCGAATGATATGTATTGGTAGTGTTGTAAACCCTTCTATATGCTTAATTGTATGCTTGCATGAATGTGATTATATAATTGTGATAAAATAAGCATGATGAAGCTATTGAATCCCAAATCTTGAGAAACCCTAATCTACTATGTTAATGATGATGCCTTGGTATAAAAGAAGGCTTGATGAATGAAAGTAGTGAGATTAGGGGATCGGGTGCCACGTTCCGGTACCAGGATAGTATATGAGGATAGGAGTGTCACGTTCCGACACCAGGATAGTATATGGATCGGGTGCCACGTTCCGGTACCAGGATAGTATATGAGGATCGGAGAGTCACGTTCCGACACCAGGATAGTATATGGATCGGGTGCAACGTTCCGATACCAGGATAGTATATGAGGATCGGAGTGTCACGTTCCGACACCAGGATAGTATATGGATCAGCTGCCACGTTCCGGTACCAGGATAGTATATGAGGATCGGAGTGTCACGTTCCGACACCAGGATAGTATATGGAGCGGAGTGTCACGTACCGACACGAGAGGAATAAAGATAATGAATCTTGAAATATGTTAATATACTCAATTTAATGAACCTAATTCCCAAATGAGTATGATGGGGAGGCGTGAGTCCTCATTGATGTGCTTGGTGTTGTGACCAAGAGTTATGGTAATTGTAAATGCCGCATGTTGAGTATTGTAGTTGATTTTATAATATAACTTGATATATATTGTCTACTATTTTGAGTTGGCCGATGATATCTACTCAGTACTCGTGTTTTGTACTGACCCCTACTTTTATGTTTTCTTCTTTGTTATTTGTGGAGTGCAGCAAACGGACCGTCTTCTTCAACTCAACCGCAACTCTAGCCAGTCTTCATTATACCGGATTTCAGGGTGAGCTAATGTTTCTAGCTTGGACTGGATCTTCTTCTTCATGTCTCGATGCCTTGAAGTTCCGGCATGGACTAGCTTTTACTTGTTTTAGGTTCTTAGAATACTCTTAGTCTAGTAATTTGATCATAGATGTTCTTGTGGTGATGACTTCAAGATTTTGGGGAATAATAGTTGTTGAATTTTAGAAGTTTATTGAATTGGTTTTTATTAATGAGTTTAAGTCTTCCGCATTACTATTACTTGATATTAAATTGAAATGTTAGGGTTTAGATTGGTTGGTTCGCTCACATAGGAGGTTAAGTGTGGGTGCCAGTCGCGGCTTGGTTTTGGGTCGTGACAAACTTGGTATCAGAGCATTAGGTTCGTTGGTCTCATCACACAAGAACGAGTCTAGTAGGGTCTTAAGGAACGGTAGGGGGACGCCTTTACATTTCTTTGAGAGTCTATAAGACTTTAGGAAAATTCCATTCTTTCTTTCTTCCTTTCGTGCTATTACTTGGATCCAATTGGTATCTAGGTGATACAAATTGGTATCTGACCATCTTCACTCTTTTTCGCAGATGGTTAGAACTAGAGCAACGACTGCACCATCACCAACACCGGTAAGACAAGAAACGTCTAAGCCAGCCACTGGGGCTGTAGCTCGAAGAGGAGTAGTGGCGAGAGGTCGTGGGAGGACGTCCTCTAGAGGAAGAGGACAAGTACCTAGCCCATCTGATGCGAGGGCGGTGACTCCTCCACCGACTGAGGAAGTAGTAAGAGAGGGTGAGGAAGGGGAGAATGAACAAGTGCAAAATGAGGAATTGCCACCCCAACCTACCCTAGGGATGATCAATCAGGTTCTTGCTTATCTTAGCGGGTTATCTGATCAGGGTCAGGCACCTCCAGTGTTTTCTTCACCAACACCTCCGGTTCCAGAGGTACGACATGCCGCTGATGGGGCTCCACGCATGGATGCCTCATTGGAAATAAGCATGTTTTCTCGTCTGACTACATGGCCTATAATGACAAATGATCAGCATGAACTTTTCAGTAAGTTCTTGAAATTGAAACCTCCAGTTTTCAAGGGTGCTGAATCGAAGGATGCCTACGATTTTCTGGTTGACTGTCATGAGCTACTACACAAGATGTGTATAGTAGAACGGTTTGGTGTTGAGTTTGTGACTTATCAGTTTCAAGGGATGTAACGACCTGTTTAGTCGTTTGAGCAGCAGATTGAATTACGGGGAAAAACTGGCTGAGACGACGTGTGTCCCGACGGACCGTCGTGGTCACGACGGCCCGTCGAGGAGGTGTCGTCCCATGACACTTAGAATTCTTCAAATTGGATATTAAAATCGACTCTCTGTAAATTGTGACGGACCTGCAGGACGTGCCGTCACATACACGACGAACCGTCGTGAGTTCCGTTGCAAAACACTTCAACTTTTGAGAATTTGGTACAAGAAACGAGTTTCTGACCGTCATGACGGAGGAACAGGACGGACCGTCACGGCTGTGACGGGCCGTCACAGGCCACTTGAGCTCGAGGGAGCTGCGACGACCACCGTGACGGACCGTCGCAGGCACGACGGCCCGTCACAGGCTGCGCAATCCCAGGCAGTTTAGGAATTCTCCACACGTTTTAAGGGTCGTTTTTGACTATTCTTTCCTTAATTATAAAGATTGAGGGTTAACATTAATAAGTCTAATTACATAGGGGTTAAAAGGGGTAACCTTAAGTGAATTAGTGGGGTTTATTGTCCTTTTTCACACTTAATTATATGATTAATTAGGGTAAAATAAAGAGGGTTTGAACATAAGAAAACAAAAGAGAAAGAACAGAAAGGGATAGAGAGATCGATCGAGAGGCTGAGGAGAATAACAAAGCTTGGGAATTTCTTGTTGATTCCAATTCTTCGGTGGAGGTAGGTTATGGTTTATGTTACGATATTCGTAGTGAACTCTTAATAGTGAATGTTATGTGTTGATAGTATTGTAAACCCTGCTATGTGCTTAAATTGTATGCTTGCATGATTATGATTATGAAATTGTGATGAATTAACAAAGCATGATGAAGCTATTGAATCCCAAATCTTGAAAGAACCCTAATTCGCTTGATATATTATATAATGAGAATGATGATGCCTTAGTATGAAAGAAGGCTTGATATATTATATAATGAGAATGATGACGCCTTAGTGAAAAAGAAGGCTTGATGAATTAGGGGATCGGGTGCCACGTTCCGGTACCAGGATAGAATGAATATGAGGATCGGGTGCCACGTTCCGGTACCAGGATAGAATGAATATGAGGATCGGAGTGTCACGTTCCGACACCAGGATAGAATATGAGGATCGGGTGCCACGTTCCGATACCAGGATAGTATATGAGGATCGGAGTGTCACGTTCCGACACCAGGATAGAATATGAGGATCGGGTGCCACGTTCCGGTACCAGGATAGTATATGAGGATCGGAGTGCCACGTTCCGGCACCAGGATAGAAATAGAGGAGCGGAGTGTCACGTACCGACACAAGAGGAAGAAAGATAATGAATCTTGAAAGATAATGAATATACTCAATCTAATGAACTTAATTCCCAAATGAGTATGGTATTGAGGCTTGAGACCTCATGTATGAACTTGACGGAAATTGTTAATGATAAAGAAATTGTTGTTGCTACATGTTGAGTATTGTTGTTGATTTACATTATTATTGATGTATATTGTTCCCTATTTTGAGTTAGCCGATGATATCTACTCAGTACTTGTGGTTGTACTGACCCCCTACTTTTATATTTTTCTTCGTGTTATTTGTGTAAATGCAGCAAACGTTCTGTCGACTTCGACTCAGCAGTAGATCAAGCCAGTCTTCACTCCATCGGAAATTCAGGGTGAGCTAATGCGTCTAGCTTGGACTGTGTCTCCTTCTTCAAGTCTTGATGCCTTGAACTTCCGGCATGGACTAGCTTTTAGTTATTTTTGTTCTTAGACAGTTTTAGTTTAGCAATTTGAGATAGATGTTCTTGTGATGATGACTTCCAGATTTTGGGAATATTAATAATAGTTGAGTTGTTATTTATGAGTTTAAGTCTTCCGCATTATTTCTGTTGATATTATATTGAAATGTTAAGGTTTAGATGGGTTGGTTCGCTAACATAGGAGGGTAAATGTGGGTGCCAGTCGCGTCCCCGAATTGGGTCGTGACAGAATTGGTATCAGAGCATTAGGTTCGTTGGTCTCATCACACAAGAACAGGTCTAGTAGAGTCTTAAGGAACGGTAGGGGGACGCCTTTACTTTTCTTAGAGAGGCTATAAGACTTTAGGAAAATTCCATTCTTTCATTCTTTCTTTCGTGCTACTACTTGAGTCCAATTGGTATCTAGGTGATACAAATTGGTATCTGACCATCTTCACTCTATTTCGCAGATGGTTAGAACTAGAGCAACGACCGCACCAGCAGCGACAACGGAAAGACAGGAAACTACTGAGCCAGCCACTGGGGCTGTGGCTCGAGGAAGAACAGCGGCAAGAGGCCGTGGAAGAGGTCGTGGGAGGACGTCTTCTAGAGGAAGAGGACGAGCCCCTAGCCCATCTGATACTAGGGCGGTGACTCCTCCACCGACTGCGGATGTAGTAAGAGAGGGTGAGGAAGGGGAAACTGAACAAGGGCGGAATGAGGAATTGCCACCCCAACCTACCCCAGAGATGATCAACCAAGTACTTGCTTATCTTAGCGGGTTATCTGATCAGGGTCAAGCACCTCCAGTGGTTTCTGCACCAACACCTCCGGTTTCAGAAATACGACATGCGGCTACTATGGCTCCCCGCATGGATGCATCATTGGGAATAGGCACATTTCCCCGTCTGACTACTGGGCCTATCATGACAAACGATCAACACGAACTTTTGAGTAAGTTCTTGAAATTGAAACCTCCAGTCTTCAAGGGTGCAGAATCTGAGGATGCTTATGATTTTCTGGTTAATTGTCATGAGCTACTACACAATATGGGGATAGTAGAGAGGTTTGGTGTCGAGTTCGTGAGCTATCAGTTCCAAGGGAACGCCAAAATGTGGTGGCGTTCACATGTTGAGTGTCAACCAACAGAGGCACCACCTATGACTTGGGAATCATTCTCAACCCTGTTTATGGAGAAGTATATCCCAAGGACTTTGAGAGATAGAAAGAGGGATGAGTTCTTGAGTCTGGAGCAAGGTAGAATGACGGCTAATGCATACGAGGCTAAATTTCGCGCACTATCCAGATACGCCACCCAACTCTTTTTCAGTCCACAAGAACGGATCCGCCGTTTTGTGAAGGGGTTGAGGTCAGAATTGCGGATTTCAGCCTTACAGATAGCGGTAACAGCAACATCCTTCCAAGAGGTGGTAGACTTTGTGATAGAGGTAGAAGGAGTGAAACCGGATGACTTCACCACAACGTCTACATCAAAGAGGTTTCGAAGGGGAGGTGAGTTTAATGGTTCTCACTCTAGAGGACAGAGCTCCGGAGGTTACGCAAGTCGACCAATTCAGTCTTCACTATAGGCTGTAGTTGGGGGTCCACCTCAGAACGGTCAACACTTCTCTGAGAGGCCGATGCGTGAACCTAGAGAATGTTATGGATGTGGAGAGATTGGACACATTAAGAGGTATTGTCCAAACCAGAGTTACAGAACCCCATTGGCTAGAGGTAGGGGTGGTAATGGTAGAGGTCGTTATTCTGAAGGGCGTGGTGGCCGAGGTAATGGTGGTCACCAGAACGGTAGAGGTGAAGGGCAAAACCGAGCCACTACTACACAACATGGTAGGGGCAACGGACAGACAAATAATGGGGATCATTGCTACGCTTTCCCTGGGAGATCTGAAGCGGAGGCGTCTAATGCTGTTATCACAGGTAATCTTTTGGTTTGTGATTGCATGGCATCTGTATTATTTGACCCTGGCTCCACATTTTCTTATGTATCTTCCTCATTTTCTAATGGTCTGAATTTACATTTTGAATTGCTCGACACGCCTATTCGTGTTTCTACTCCGGTGGGTGAGTCTGTGATAGTCGAAAAAGTGTATAGGTCTTGTTTGGTGAATTTTGTGGGGAGCAACACTTACGTAGATTTGGTCATCTTAGAAATGGGTGACTTTGATGTAATTCTGGGTATGACTTGGCTTTCTCCAAACTTTGCGATTTTGGATTGTTGCCAAAACGGTGACGTTAGCCAAGCCTGGGGCAGATCCGTTAGTGTGGGAGGGCGACTACACTTCCAGTCCGGTGCGTATTATCTCCTTTCTTCGTGCTAAGAAAATGGTGAGTAAAGGGTGTTTAGTTTTCTTGGCACATCTCAAGGATGACACTACTCAAGTACCTTCGATTGAGTCAGTTTCGGTAGTCTGTGAGTTTTTGGATGTGTTTCCTGCAGATCTTCCTGGTATGCCACCAGATAGGGATATTGACTTCTGTATCGATCTTGAACCGGGTACTCGCCCCATTTCTATACCTCCTTATAGAATGGCTCCCGCGGAGTTAAGAGAGTTAAAGGCTCAACTTCAAGAATTGTTGAGTAAAGGCTTCATTAGACCAAGTGCATCTCCTTGGGGTGCTCCGGTGTTATTTGTGAAGAAGAAGGATGGGAGTTTCCGAATGTGCATAGATTACCGACAGTTGAACAAGGTAACTATTAAGAACAAGTACCCCATTCCTCGCATTGATGACTTGTTCGATCAGTTACAAGGTGCTTGTGTCTTCTCAAAGATTGACTTGAGGTCCGGTTATCACCAATTGAAAATACGAGCAACGGATGTGCCAAAGACTGCTTTTCGAACTAGGTCTGGGCATTATGAATTTGTGGTAATGTCATTTGGTCTTACGAATGCCCCTGCTGCCTTCATGAGCTTGATGAACAGGATTATCAAGCCATACTTGGACCTCTTTGTGATTGTGTTTATTGATGATATACTGATATACTCCAAAAGTAAGAAGGAACATGAGGAGCATTTGAGAATGGTGTTAGAGTTGTTGAGGAAGAAAAAGCTTTATGCAAAATTCTCCAAGTGTGAGTTTTGGCTAGATTCAGTGTCCTTCTTGGGGCACGTGGTTTCTAAGGAAGGAGTGATGGTAGATCCTTCTAAGATTGAAACAGTGAAAAATTGGGTAAGACCCACTAATGTGTCAGAAATACGGAGTTTTGTTGGGTTAGCTAGCTACTACCGCCGATTCGTCAAGGGATTCTCTTCTATTGCTTCCCAATTGACGAACTTGACTAAGCAAAACGTTCCATTTGTATGGTCGGACGAGTGTGAGGAAAGCTTTCAGAAACTCAAGACTTTGTTGACTACCGCGCCTATCCTTACCTTGCCGGTAGAGGGTAAGAACTTCATTGTCTATTGTGATGCATCCTATTCGGGTTTGGGTGCAGTGCTAATGCAAGAGAAGAACGTGATCGCTTATGCTTTAAGACAATTAAAAGTGCATGAACGTAACTATCCAACTCATGACTTGGAATTGGCCGCGGTAGTATTTGCACTAAAGCAATGGAGACACTACTTGTATGGGGTAAAGTGTGAAGTCTACACGGACCATCGTAGCCTACAGTATGTATTCACTCAGAAAGACTTGAACTTGAGGCAGAGGAGATGGATGGAACTACTGAAGGACTATGACATCACTATCTTGTATCATCCGGGAAAAGCAAATGTTGTGGCAGATGCTTTGAGTAGGAAGGTCGGAAGCATGGGAAGTCTAGCTCATTTACAAGCTTCTAGACGCCCATTGGCTAGGGAAGTGCAGATTTTGGCTAATGACCTTATGAGGTTAGAAATAAATGAGAATGGAGGATTGTTAGCTTGCGTAGAGGCAAGATCTTCTTTCCTTGACCAGATCAAGGGAAAACAGTTTGATGATGAAAAACTAAGGCGAATTCGAGATAAAGTGTTGCAAGGAGAGGCTAAAGAGGCAAGAATTGATGAGGAAGGTGTTTTGAGAATTAAGGGAAGGGTATGTGTACCCCGCATCGATGATTTGATGACCACTATTCTTACAGAAGCTCATAGTTCCGGATATTCTATACATCCTGGTGCAACCAAGATGTACCGTGACCTAAAGCAACACTTTTGGTGGAGTAGAATGAAGCAAGATATTGTTGAGTTTGTGGCCAAATGTCCAAATTGTCAACAAGTAAAGTATGAACACCAGAGGCCCGGAGGAACACTTCAGAGAATGCCCATTCCTGAATGGAAGTGGGAGAGAATCGCGATGGACTTCGTGGTTGGTCTTCCCAAGACATTGAGTAAGTATGACTCTTTTTGGGTGATTGTTGATAGGTTAAGTAAGTCCGCTCACTTCATTCCGGTCAAGGTGACCTACAATGCAGAGAAGTTAGCCAAGATCTACATATCGGAGATCGTTCGGTTGCATGGAGTTCCACTCTCAATCATATCAGATAGAGGTACGCAGTTTACTTCTAAGTTTTGGAGAACATTGCATGCAGAATTAGGTACTAGGTTGGACCTTAGTACGGCGTTTCACCCTCAGACGGATGGTCAGTCTGAGCGAACGATTCAAGTGTTGGAGGACATGCTTCGTGCGTGTGTGTTAGAGTTTGGTGGCCATTGGGATAGCTTCTTACCGTTGGCAGAGTTTTCATACAATAATAGCTACCACTCCAGTATCGACATGGCTCCATTTGAAGCATTGTATGGGAGGAGGTGTAGATCTCCCATTGGGTGGTTTGATGCCTTTGAAGTTAGACCTTGGGGGACTGATCTGTTAACAGATTCTATGGAGAAGGTGAAAGCTATTCAAGAAAAGCTTTTAGCGGCTCAAAGTAGACAAAAGGAGTATGCAGACCGAAAAGTTAGAGACTTGGAATTCATGGAAGGTGAACAAGTCTTGTTGAAGGTTCCACCCATGAAAGGGGTGATGCGGTTTGGAAAAAGAGGTAAGCTAAGTCCAAGGTATATTGGACCATTCGAGGTACTAAAGCGAATAGGGGAGGTGGCTTATGAATTAGCCTTGCCCCCAGGGCTGTCCGGAGTGCATCCGGTGTTTCATGTATCCATGTTGAAGAGATACCACGGAGATGGAAACTATATTATCCATTGGGATTCAGTTTTGTTGGATGAGAACTTGACTTATGAAGAGGAACCGGTTGCTATATTAGATAGAGAAGTTCGCAAGTTGAGGTCGAGAGAGATTGCATCCATCAAGGTTCAATGGAAGAATCGACCGGTTGAAGAAGCTACTTGGGAGAAGGAGGCAGATATGCAAGAAAAATACCCACATCTGTTTACAGATTCAGGTACTCCTTTTCGCCATTGTTTTTCTTCCTTTGATCGTTCGGGGACGAACGATGGGTAAATTGGTATCTATTGTAACGACCTGTTTAGTCGTTTGAGCAGCAGATTGAATTACGGGGAAAAACTGGCTGAGACGACGTGTGTCCCGACGGACCGTCGTGGTCACGACGGCCCGTCGAGGAGGTGTCGTCCCATGACACTTAGAATTCTTCAAATTGGATATTAAAATCGACTCTCTATAAATTGTGACGGACCTGCAGGACGTGCCGTCACATACACGACGAACCGTCGTGAGTTCCGTTGCAAAACACTTCAACTTTTGAGAATTTGGTACAAGAAACGAGTTTCTGACCGTCATGACGGAGGAACAGGACGGACCGTCACGGCTGTGACGGGCCGTCACAGGCCACTTGAGCTCGAGGGAGCTGCGACGACCACCGTGACGGACTATCATAGGCACGACGGCCCGTCACAGGCTGCGCAATCCCAGGCAGTTTAGGAATTCTCCACACGTTTTAAGGGTCGTTTTTGACTATTCTTTCCTTAATTATAAAGATTGAGGGTTAACATTAATAAGTCTAATTACTTAGGGGTTAAAAGGGGTAACCTTAAGTGAATTAGTGGGGTTTATTGTCCTTTTTCACACTTAATTATATGATTAATTAGGGTAAAAGAAAGAGGGTTTGAACATAAGAAAACAAAAGAGAAAGAACAGAAAGGGATAGAGAGATCGATCGAGAGGCTGAGGAGAATAACAAAGCTTGGGAATTTCTTGTTGATTCCAATTCTTCGGTGGAGGTAGGTTATGATTTATGTTACGATATTCGTAGTGAACTCTTAATAGTGAATGTTATGTGTTGATAGTATTGTAAACCCTGCTATGTGCTTAAATTGTATGCTTGCATGATTATGATTATGAAATTGTGATGAATTAACAAAGCATGATGAAGCTATTGAATCCCAAATCTTGAAAGAACCCTAATTCGCTTGATATATTATATAATGAGAATGATGATGCCTTAGTATGAAAGAAGGCTTGATATATTATATAATGAGAATGATGACGCCTTAGTGAAAAAGAAGGCTTGTTGAATTAGGGGATCGGGTGCCACGTTCCGGTACCAGGATATAATGAATATGAGGATCGGGTGCCACGTTACGGTACCAGGATAGAGTGAATATGAGGATCGGAGTGTCACATTCCGACACCAGGATAGAATATGAGGATCGGGTGCCACGTTCCGGTACCAGGATAGTATATGAGGATCGGAGTGTCACGTTCCGACACCAGGATAGAATATGAGGATCGGGTGCCACGTTCCGGTACCAGGATAGTATATGAGGATCGGAGTGCCACGTTCCGGCACCAGGATAGAAATAGAGGAGCGGAGTGTCACGTACCGACACAAGAGAAAGAAAGATAATGAATCTTGAAAGATAATGAATATACTCAATCTAATGAACTTAATTCCCAAATGATTATGGTATTGAGGCTTGAGACCTCATGTATGAACTTGACGGAAATTGTTAATGATAAAGAAATTGTTGTTGCTACATGTTGAGTATTGTAGTTGATTTACATTATTATTGATATATATTGTTCCCTATTTGAGTTAGCCGATGATATCTACTCAGTACTTGTGGTTGTACTGACCCCCTACTTTTATATTTTTCTTCGTGTTATTTGTGTAAATGCAGCAAACGTTCTGTCGACTTCGACTCAGCAGTAGATCAAGCCAGTCTTCACTCCATCGGAAATTCAGGGTGAGCTAATGCGTCTAGCTTGGACTGGGTCTCCTTCTTCAAGTCTTGATGCCTTGAACTTCCGGCATGGACTAGCTTTTAGTTATTTTTGTTCTTAGACAGTTTTAGTTTAGCAATTTGAGATAGATGTTCTTGTGATGATGACTTCCAGATTTTGGGAATATTAATAATAGTTGAGTTGTTATTTATGAGTTTAAGTCTTCCGCATTATTTCTGTTGATATTATATTGAAATGTTAAGGTTTAGATGGGTTGGTTCGCTCACATAGGAGGGTAAATGTGGGTGCCAGTCGCGTCCCCGAATTGGGTCGTGACAAGGGAACGCCAAAATGTGGTGGCGGTCACATGTTGAGTGTAAACCAACGGAGGCACCACCTATGACTTGGGCCTCATTCTCTATCTTGTTTATGGAGAAGTATATCCCCCGGACTTGAGGGATAGGAAAAGAGATGAATTCTTGAGCCTAGAGCAAGGTAGGATGTCGGTTACTTCTTATGAGGCTAGGTTTCGTGCACTATCCAGATATGCCACCCAGCTTTGTTATAGTCCACAAGAGCGGATTCGCCAATTTGTGAAGGGGTTGAGGTCAGAATTGCGGATTTCAGCCTTACAGGTAGCGGCTACGGCAAAATCCTTTCAAGAAGTGGTAGACTTTGTGATAGAGGTGGAAGGAGTAAAGCCAGATGACTTCACCATGGCGTCGACATCAAAAAGGTTTCGAAAGGGAGGTGAGTTTAATGGTTCTTACTCTAGAGGACAGGGTTCCGGAGGTTACTCAGTCCGACCAATTAAGTCTTCACTACAAATCGTAGTTGGGGGTCCACCTCAGACCGGTCAACATTTCTCTGAGGTTGGAGGTTATTCCCAGATTTCGTCATTCTCACAGAGACCAATGCTTGAATCCAGAGAATGTTATGGATGTGGGGAGACTTGACACATCAAGAGGTATTGTCCAAAACAGAATTACAGACCTCCCATAGTCAGAGGTAGAGGTGGTCATGGAAGAGGCCGTCATTCTGGAGGACGTGGTGGAAGAGGTAATGGGGGTCACCAAAACGGCCGGGGTGACGGGCAAAATGGAGCCACTACAGCACAACATGGTAGGGGCAATGGGCAGACAAACGATAGGGCCCATTGTTACGCTTTTCCTGGGAGATCTGAAGCGGAGACATCTGATGTTGTCATCACAGGTAATCTTTTGGTTTGTGATTGCATGGCTTCTGTATTTTTTTGTACTGGATCCACATTTTCTTATGTATCTTCCTCATTTGCTAATGGTCTTAATTTACATTTTGAATTACTTGACATGCCTATTCGTGTTTCTACTCTTGTGGGTGAGTCTGTGATAGTTGAAAAGGTATATAGGTCTTGTTTGGTGAATTTTGTGGGGAGCAATACTCATGTAGACTTGGTTATCTTATAAATGGTTGATTTTGATGTAATTCTTGGTATGACTTGGCTTTCTCCGAATTTTGCGATCTTGGATTGTAATGCTAAAACTGTGACGTTAGCCAAGCCTGGGACAGATCCGTTAGTGTGGGAGGGCGACTACACTTCCAATCCGGTTCGTATAGTCTCCTTTCTTCGTGCTAAGAGAATGGTTAGTAAGGGTTGTTTAGCTTTCTTGGCACACCTCAGGGATGATACTACCCAAGTACCTTTGATTGAGTCGGTTTCGATAGTCCGTGAGTTTTTGGATGTGTTCCCTGCAGATCTTCCTGGTATGCCACCAGATAGGGATATTGACTTCTGCATTGATCTTGAACCGGGCACTCGCCCCATTTCTATACCCCCTTATAGAATGGCTCCCATGGAGTTAAGAGAGTTAAAGGCCCAACTTCAAGAGTTGTTGGGCAAAGGCTTCATTAGACCAAGTGCATCCCCTTGGGGTGCTCCTGTTTTGTTTGTAAAGAAGAAGGATGGGAGTTTCCGAATGTGCATAGACTACAGACGACTGAATAAGGTAACAGTTAAGAACAAGTACCCTCTTCCTCGCATTGATGACTTGTTGGATCAGTTACAAGGTGCTTGTGTCTTCTCTAAGATTGATTTGAGATCCGGTTATCATCAATTGAAAATACGGGCAACGGATGTGCCAAAGACTGCTTTTCGAACCAGGTATGGGCACGACGAATTTGTAGTGATGTCTTTTGGTCTTACGAATTCCCCTACTGCGTTCATGAGCTTGATGAACGGGATTTTTAAGCCATATTTGGATCTCTTTGTGATCGTATTTATTGATTATATACTGATATACTCGAAGAGCAGGAAAGAACATGAGGAACATTTGAGAATTGTATTGGAAATGTTGAGGGAGAAAAAGCTTTATGCCAAATTCTCCAAGTGTGAGTTTTGGCTAGATTCAGTGTCCTTCTTGGTGCACGTGGTTTCTAAGGATGGAGTGATGGTGGATCCTTCTAAGATTGAGACAGTGAAGAATTGGGTAAGACCCACTAATGTGTAAGAAATAAGGAGTTTTGTTGGTTTAGCTAGCTATTACCGTCGATTTGTCAAGGGATTCTCTTCCATTGCTTCCCAATTGACGAACTTGACTAAGCAGAATGTTCCATTTGTATGGTCGGACGACTGTGAAGAAAGCTTTTAGAAGCTCAAGACCTTATTGACTACTGCACCAATTCTCACCTTACCAGTGGAAGGTAAGAATTTCATTGTTTATTGTGATGCATCCTATTCGGGTTTAGGTGCAGTGCTAATGCAAGAGAAGAATGTGATTGATTATGCTTCAAGACAATTAAAAGTGCATGAACGTAACTATCAACCTCATGATTTGGAACTGGCCGCGGTAGTGTTTGCATTAAAGCAATGGAGGCACTATTTATATGGGGTTAAGTGTGAGGTCTATACGGAGCATCGTAGCCTACAGTATGTTTTTACTCAAAAGGATTTGAACTTGAGACAGAGGAGATGGATGGAACTACTGAAGGACTACGATATCACAATCTTGTATCATTCGGAAAAAGCTAATGTCGTGGCAGATGCTTTAAGTAGAAAGGCAGGAAGCATGGGAAGTCTAGCTCACTTGAAAGTTTCTAGACGTCCATTGGCTAGAGAAGTTCAGATTCGGGCTAATGACCTTATGAGGTTAGAAGTAAACGGGAAGGGAGGATTTTTTGCTTGTGTGGAGGCAAGATCCTCCTTCCTTGACAAGATTAAGGGAGAACAATTTAATGATGAGAAATTGATCCGGATCCAAGATAAAGCGTTGCGAGGAGAGGCTAAAGAAGCAACAATCGATGAGGACGGTGTTTTTGAGGATTAAGGGAAGGGTATGTGTACCCCGCGTCGATGATTTGATCAACACTATTCTGACAGAGGCTCATAGTTCAAGGTATTCTATACATCCGGGTGCAACCAAGATGTACCGTGACCTAAAGCAACACTTTTGGTGGAGTAGAATGAAGCGCGACATTGTTTATTTTGTTGCCAAATGTTCAAATTATCAACAAGTAAAGTATGAACACCAGAGGCCCGGAGGAACACTTCAGAGAATGCCCATTCCTGAATGGAAATGGGAGAGAATTGCAATGGATTTCGTGGTTGATCTTCCAAAGACAATGGGTAAGTATGACTCTATTTGGGTGATTGTTGATAGGGCCAGTCCATTTGGACTTGAGCTTCCCTTGAAGCCAACACAAACTAGAACTGTCTAAATGCACCGAATCCCCAACCATAAACTCTAGTTTTCACTTTTTAGGTCATAATCCTTCTTCATCTTTTCTTTGTAGGATATAGCAGATACCGATTGGAGCTCTCCATTCGGCCTCATAGACCTACAAATGTTGAAGGTCGCTTCTTCATTGTTCAACTGAAATTTCATCTGCCCCTTTTCCATATCAACTAAGGCTCCACCCATAGCAAGGAATGGCCTCCCAAGAATAATAGGCACTTCGAAATTGACTTCACTATCAAGAATAACAAAATCTTCCAGAAATATGAATGATTTCACTTTTACTAGCACATCGTGGAGTATTTCTATAGGCTTTTTCATTGTTCGATCGGCCATCAGTAGCCGCATGACATTGGGTCACCAAAACCCAACTTCTTTTAAATCGAAAGGGGCATGAGATTTATGCTTGTCCCCAGATCACATAATGATTTGGCAAAATGTAATGAACCAACTATATAAGGAATAGTGAACGCACCCAGATCTTCTTTCATTTGTACGAGAGAACTTGTAGCAATAGCACTACAATGCTGCATTCAATCATCATCCTCGAAAGTGACCAATCTTTTCTTTGTAACCATATCTTTCATAAATTTGGCATAACCGGGAATTTGTGCTAGAGCTTATACCAAAAGGACATTGATAGAAAACTGCTTCAACATTGTTATAAAATGCCGATATTTACCATCCACGGTCTTTTTCACTAATCTGTAAGGAAAGGGGGGGTCTAGGCATGGGAATTACCTTTATGCACTTCAACATCTTTTTTAGTGTTATCTTCTACTTCATCACTACCATCTACCACCTTATCATTATTTTTATCATCTTTTCCTCCTTAGACGGCATAGGTGGGTCAATGGTATGCTTACCACCCCGAGTAGTGATTGCCATATAGTGTCCGTCATTTTTTAGATTTTGGATAGTTTGTCTAGGATGAATGCCCAGTTGTCGTGTGTTCACAGTCTCAAATAATTGTGCCATTTGAAACTCAATCTGCTTAATAAATATTGCATTTATATCGACTTTCTACCGAATACTCGCTAATACCATTCATCATGTGGTGGTGGTGGTTTAGACAAGTAGTTAACTGCATTCATCTTTTCTGCACCCCCACTGATATGTTTTAATACCAACCCAACCTCAGTTCTCATCTTATCCGTCTCTTCACGAATCTCATCTGTTGATGGGTTGTGAGTGGAATGCACTACGAAGGTATTTCTCCCAGTATCTCACATCCTAGAACTCCAAGCTTTATTGTTCTGGTAGATTTTCTCTAACTTTTCAGCAATCTCACCATAAGGACACTCACCATAAGAACAACCTTCTATAATATCCAACACTGTTTTATTATTATAATTCTATCCCCGATAGAAGTATTCCTTCAGTGACTCATCATCTATATGGTTATTGGGGACGCTTCTCAAAAACAAGGTGAATCTATCCCAAGAACTACTAACTTACTCTCTTGGTAGTGCCACAATGTTGTTCAGTCTGTCTTTGTGGTTTAGTTTCTTGGAGACCGGGTAGTAGCGTGCTAAAAAAACGTCCCTTAGTTGGTTTCAAGTGAAAATTTAGTTACAAGGGAGCTTAGTGAACCGAATAGCAGCCTCTCCCATCAGTAAGATATGAAACACTCTTAGCCCTACTACATCCATGTCAAAGTCAGGCCTCCCTACACAACTTTTACACACTTCCCTTACCTTAGCTATATGGGCATGTGGATCCTCATAAGGTAGACCTGAAAACAAACCTGTGGTAGTGAGGATTTGCATCAAGCTGCTAGTTACCACAAAGGTGTGGCCCAGTGGTAGAGGGGGCAAGACAAGTGTCCCATCGGAGTCTGCTATATTGTCATAGCCTATGTTGTATTTTTGACGACGCGGAGCACGATTCTGTCCCCTCTGTTGGTTTTCACGCAGAGCATCGGGTAATAACTAACCATGAACATCAATCAGAGCTGGGATGTTCTGGTTTGGATCATCATCATTAATACCCAAGTTTTGATTCATGTTGGGTAGTGTAAGCTCTAATTTGTGATCGTAAGGAAATAAGGGTTCTCTTCCTCTCTGTGTATTTGGAATACAAGGAAGATAGTTCTGCAAGAATCAAAAATAATAAACAAAGTAAAATCAAGAAAATGCTGACTAAACTTTTAATAATATGTTTAAGTTAATCTAAAAGCTATTTTCCCCGGTAGTGGCGCCAAAATTTGATACCCTCAAACTTACTTCTCAAATAAGAAGTAAAGCGGTCGTATCAAGTAAAGAATCCAACTAATGAGGTTGGGATTGTTCCCACGAGGAAAATAGTTCACACATAACTTCAATCTATTATTACTACTATTTAGTCAATTTTTTCCTTGGAAAACAAAGGCAATAAAAGGGGGTTTTTTATTTCTAAATTAACGAAAATAATTAGCTAAATCAAAGTAGACAACTAATAGAATAAAATTTTGGAATTTAATTAGTTAATAAAAGTAACTAGGGCTTACGTGTTCCCCACAGGTTCCTAACTTGATAATTCTAACTATAACAATTCTTTCCTAGTATCTTGCATGCAAAGTGATAAGTTATTTCTTTCTAAATCCTTGGTCCGGCATCTCGAAAATTACATTTCGCACCTTGATCCAGCTACGTGTGTTGCTATACTAATTCTTACATTTACCTCATATTAAGCATTGTATTCGATATTTGACTAAGTTATTACCTCGAACCAATCACTACTAGCCTATTAGATAGTATACACTAAATCTATGTTGATAATTCTTTTCATATTATCTACCTCCTTGGTCCGGCAAGTAGCATTAAGGCGAGTTCTAACATTGGCCATTCGATAAAAATATTTCTAAGCGAAAGATTTATCAAAACATGCAACACACTATTCTAGATTTGTTATTTTAGTTAGATTTTATCTTATTATTCACCATGGTTCCCACAACCCTAATTACGGAGTTTACTTACCCATGGTCATAATCACAATATTCATATTTATAGTATACGAGTTCATGCACTTATTTCAATGAGAAAGAATAAAATCCATAAATTTACGTGATTAATCGACAAATCACCAACAATCAACTCCCGAGAAGAGTGTTACAAATCAAAGTGTAATATCCAAAATAATCTACTAACAAAGAATCTAACATAAAAGTGTTTAACCAACAAAGAGTGTAACCCCAAAAATGAGGCATTTTGAACTATTTATAAAATACCAAAACCTAATCAAAGGACTCTATTTGCTGAAAATCTGTCAAAACGTGACTGGGTCGACGGACTTCGAGACAGGTAATCGTGGTCACGATGGGCCGTCATGGACTACGTCATCCCATACTTTGGAAATTCTTCTATTGCTCTCTTAATTACCCTCGACGGTAGGTATGACGGATAGCCACAGGCACAACGGTCCGTCTAGGGTCTCCGTTCCGTTAAACTTAAACTCTTGGAATTTGGATATTGGGACTACTTCTCTAATCTTCACGAAGAACAAGCATGACGGACCGTCATGTCTATGACGGTCCGTCATGAACTTCGTAACCCCACACTTTGTCAGACTTACCCATCTTTCTTGAGGAGCTTCACTACGATGCTACCTATGGACCGTCACAGGCACGGCGGACCGTCATAAGCTCCGTAGGTGGTACCTTTTAAGCATTTTTTGCTAAAAAACTTCCGCGTTCATCATTAGACAAATTTCCTGCAAATAAAGAGAAACTTACATAAAAACTAATACAAAAAGTCTCCCGTACACACACTAAACTAAAAGAAAAAGCATTAAAAATATCGTGAAACGAGGGTTTATCATATGGACACAACAATTCACATAGCATCGCCACCATAAGTGTGCCATAGCAATCACCATTGTAATACAAAAACTATACATAATATTATGTGAGTGAGGAAGCATACCACCGATCATGTTACTATCTAATAGGCCCTTACCATGACCATATACATCAATTAAATACATAAACAATAATACTCAATCAATTAAAGTAAATTCAATATAGATTTATCAATCTAAGACCAATAAGACATCAATTGAATACAATTCTTACATCATTCAATAGCCTATAAAAAATAGCCTTAAATCATATGCATTAACTTAATATCAATTCAATAAGATTAATATTCACTGGATCTAAGAATATAAAATACTCAATTGATCAAATTGAAACAACTTATAAACGATACAATTATAATCTACAGATAAATCAAGAGACCATAACATTCAATACATGAATTCATTGATATGTAAGCATGATCACATAACCTGTATTTTAGTAAAATTGAGAGATTTTAGAAGGTCAAGGTTTCATGGATAATTTCATTCGGAAACATAAATTATATATCATTAATATCATATATTAAGGTTTGAAAACATTTCATGCAAGAACCCATTACATCGAGTACAAATTGAACTTTTTCATTTATTTTGATATTTGAGAATTATCTTTGAAATTGACTCTAAGGTAAAAGAAAGGCATAGATAAAGAACTCCCATACCTTATTATAATAATCCATGATAATTTAAGAAGAAACTCCATTGAAGATCCATCTTGAAGCTCTATCTTCACCTTCAGCTCTCATGAAGGTTTTTGAAGAATCTTTGGGAGGGAATGGATTTTGGTATAGGTGCTAGGGTTTAAATGAGAGTTTTATGAATTATATAATCTTAAAATACCCATAAACACCCGAAATAACCGTCCTGCTATTTTATAAGACATGGATTGAATTTCCCAAAAAAAACCAAGCCTTAACAAAAAATATGGCAGATTTCAACACCATCGACGTTATTCGGTGAGACCACGCCCTGTTGATGGGGTTCGCTGGTTGCATCTGAAGATCCTAAACCTGAAGGATACACGGTTCCATCGATGCCCTAAGTTGAGGAGTCGTCCTCCCATCGAGTTGGGGTCCTCTTCTAAGGCCCCTTATGGGTCCTACCTGGAGTCGTGCCCGAACGTTAAACATCTAAACACTTACGTCTAGGTATAAGCAACATATCCAAACAAGTTCAGCATTAAACAAGCCACAAAATATGCTAAAACTCATCAAAACTAACGAGGACGTCAGAAGGATATGTTTCGAACGTCACGGACTTTCTTGGACGTTTGACCTCCAATCCTTACCAAACTCAACATGCTCACTCTAAAAACCATTATCAATCACATAATCACTTAAAGACTTCATGTCACAGACATTAGGTCCTTGTTTCACCTAAGTTACATTTTGAGGTGTTATATTCTCCCCCAATTGGAGAACATTCGTAATCGAATGACACTTGCCCCTCTCTGAACAGTTCAAAGATTAGAGACTCACTTGAAGGATCATGAAAATACCATACAACACATTATAAAACAAAAAATCAAGAAGAAACGACAATTTCACATAATTAAAATAATCAAAACACAACAAAAACAAGAATAAATTCTACAACCCATTAGGCCATAAAACTCATATCCTTCATTTCAAATAACAAAAACTCATTTTACATTCAATATCATGCTCATATACATAAGTTATAAACATATTACAACAATTTTCCATCAAATAATGAATTAGTTATTTTTTACAAAACATTACAGTGAGCATAAATCCCTGGCAACTTTACTGTACTGTCTAACTATGCAACATTTAAGAAATTCCTCTGATATGCTCAACAAACCAATCTCAGTATAATCCATTATACGTTCTCAGTGTTAATATTTGTGAAACAATTATTAACCCACACTAGATGCACATGATTCATGAGAAAGATACCATGAATGAAAACTCATTTTTCCATTCAACAAAACTTCAACCAAAACATGCATATCATAAGGAGAATATTTGGATTTCACTTTTCACAAAAGACTCCTACCCCAATCAATTTACTAAGAAGTCTTTATTTTTTGCATAAATAAACACATAAAGAATGGTTAGGGGTACCTCACTCCCAACAACCATACTTTTCACCATACTAGCCCACTTAGGAGAATCTCATTCTAATATCAACAAAACATCTACTACAAGAAACTCCCTCAAGGCACCTTAAACCTTACTAATTCTTTCTCACCAATGTCTACCTCATGAAAAGTAAAGATTCTCAAAGTTATAACCATCTAACCACTACATCCCCCTTACTAGGAGAAACTCACCTTTAATATTTCAAATCTCATCACCTTCGTTTCTATGGTTGGGTCTTAAATAACTTCAAACCATCTCAACAACCACTCCTTCCAATTTCTAACACTATGCCTTACCATTATTTAAAACTATACTACCCCTCAAAGGTAATTAAACCAACCTAAGATCATCAACACCATCTTTCACACCTAATCTAAAGTTACATCTCATCTTTTCTCGCCCTCAACCCAATTTCATAAAGTTACCCTCAAGGGGCCAACACACAGGGGAAACAAGGAAAAGAAACAATATACAAAGCTCTTAGCATGATTAGATGAATGAAGAAGTGAAACTTTTCCTAGCACCCAATAGTCTCCTATTGATAATGTGGCACGCTTCACATTAGAACAAGACTCTTCTAGATGTGGTTCATGATATAACTAAGACACTCCCAAACCTTATGCTCTAATACAAATTTTGTAACAACCCACAATTCCACCCTAGAAGTTTGAGCATCCTTGTGTCTCCACACGGAAAATGAGACTTCAAGAAGTCTCATCAAAGCCACTCGTATCATTCATTGCTAATAAACATTCTAAAATGAGTAAGAATTTAAAACTTTCTTCATCAACAAACAACTATTTCAATTATCATTACACAAGAGGCTTACTTTCATTTAAAACATTAAACATTTACAGCATCTCATTGAACCATATAAATTTAGGAGTATACAACTCCTGGGACTAAGCCCATACAAGACATAAAATAAGGACTAAGACATAAAGGAACATGTGGATGATGTCCTCAAATCGATAAAGACTCACAAATACTTCAAATTCAATCTATAGAAACCTATAAACCCTCTATTTCATATCAAGACTTCCAATTCCCTAAAATTTAGTCAAAAAGACAAAATAAGGGGTTAGCCTATTTGATGCACTATGTATAGAAGCCATGCCAAAAACATGAAAAAGGGATATTTAGTATGTAACATTCTTTTCATAAATTTTTATTAAGACATCATAATTTAAGCATAGGAACAACATTTAACTTCTTAGGAACACATGAGAAATAATTTAAGGAATTATTCACATCTTTAGAACAACTTCACAGTAAGCAAGTTCACTGTTATAGTGAAGTTCCTTCACTGTACAGTGAATTCCATTCACTTCACATTGATCACTTCCTAGCATGAAATTCCCTCACAAAAAGCTATCCTAGGACTCAATTAATTAATACAAAGAGAGACCTCCCATACATCCTCTTTAGGATTTACCTAAATGATCCTTATGATTATTTACCATAAAATACACAACAAGCACATAAACATGAGATTCTCCTACCAAAGGTTATTCTAAGGTTCACTTGAGTGAAATGTGAAGCGAGCGCCCATACAATTTCTTACACACACACTTAATAGATCATATAGACTACCTAAGATAGAATCATTATCACTTAATATATCAGGACATAGATAATATGACATTCTCCTTCCAAAGGCTATCAAAAGTCTTATTTAAGTAAATCAAGAAGATAATGTCCATGATTAACCTCTTCAAGATTACCAAAATAATCCTTAAGATTACCTAAGGCTTAGATAATGTCAACATAACCAACCATCTTCCCTAACTATACTCATTGTTAACACTTATCTAGGTAAGATACAAAGTAACCATTCCTATGCCCCCTTCATCCCTTAACTAGACACGCCTTAATTGCTGTAGATAAGTACTTATTCATTTAACATACATTCATAACTTAATCCATTACAATCTTTAGTACATTCAAGACTCATTCATCACATAAGTACATTCAAGTAATGGTCTTGGACAAGACCTAGGAACTTTAATTAACACCTTCAAAGCCTATTATAGCACCACCCAAAGTCCATAGAACCTCTCTAATACTAGTAGGTATCACATATGCTGAGACAAGGCAATAACCAACATAGACCATGATAGATAGATATGGAATCAGGAGTTCTATCATAGTCCGGTGATGGTGTTCTACTTGCCAAGGGTATAACTAAGACTCATCCCATGTAGGCACATGGTTAAGAAATATGACGGGCTTTATTGCACCCTAGTCTCCTTCTCAAGGAGATATACATTGTAATATAGTCTCTTTTTAAAGTAGATATACTTCCCATAAAATAATGACTCGGTGCAAGCCTTTGTTCTCGTACAGTAATTGAAATTAAAGGATCACATGAAGAGGTTTCATATCTAGTTCATAACCCAATCACATTCATCCTATCAAAGAAGTCCGCTAGGACTACCTTTCAATGGCGACTAAGATAGCTCATTATGATATTCTTAAGGATGATATGATTTAGTTCCAGTCAATCAATCCTAAGTTCATCATCCTTTACATACATGATCCATTACGACTCTTCAACTTCAAATTCATTACATAACCTTTTCCACGTACATGACCTTCTTAACATAATTTAATGTCTCACATATGATTCATTCATGCATGACAAGGGTGAACTATGCCTACCTAGTCAAGACATCTCATATCCACGTATCATTCATACATATATCAAGTAAGGGACACAAGTCTATCAAAACAAAATACAACATTCTTTACTTTATTCCATATACCGTATCATTCTTTGATGAACTTAGGAATGACCCTTATCATCCATATAACCATCATAGACTGACATAGTCAAGTAGGAACAATCATGCATCAACTCTAAGACAACCCTTATAAGCACAAACTCATAGACTAACATGCTCACCTAATATCAATAGAAGAACACATACTTTCACATTGATCACATATAGATAGATATGCTCATACTCCACATAAATCAACTACACAAATAAACATAATACTTCAAGTAGTCCAGACATGATCATCATATTACATAAAGTAACGTTGACAAAGCCACATAAACTAACATAGAACTGCCACCTTTAAATGACCATACTAATCACCATTATAATACAAAAACTATACATAATATTAAGAGAGTTGGGGCACAATCTATTCCATCTCTCCACATCAATCCAAAGCTAAATCATCCAATTCAATACCACTAGATCCTTAGCCATGGCCATGAACATCAATTCAATACATAAACTCTGATAATCAATTAACTTAAGTAAATTCAATACATATTTATCAATCTAAAACCAATTAGACATCAATTGAATACATTTCTTACATCATTGAATAGCCCATAGAAAACTACCCTAGAATTCATGAGCATTAAGTCAATATCAATTCAATAAGCTTAATATTCAATATATTTAAGAGTATACAATACTCAATTATTTAAATTGAAACAGATTATAAACCATACAATCATAATCTACATAAATCAAAAGCCCATAACAATCCAAAGATGAATTCATTGATATCTATGCATGATCAAATAACCCATATTTTAGTCAAATTGAGAGATTTGAGAATGTCAAGGGTTCATGGAGAATTTCATTAGAAAAAATCAATTATACATCAATAATATCATATCTTAAGGTTTGAAAATATTTCATGCAGGAACCCAAGGCTTAGGGTAGAAATTTGACTTTTTCATCTTTTTGAAATCTCTGAAAGTCATATTTGAAATTGACTCTAACGTGATAGCAAGACTTAGATAAAGAAATCCATACCTTATTCGTAGAATCCAATAATAATTTTAGAAGAAAATCCATTGAAGATCAATGTTCAAGCCCTATCTTTACCTTGAGAACTCATGGAGGTTTTTGAAGAAACTTTTGAGGGAATGAGTTTTTAATTTTTTTGTAGGGCTTAAATGAGATTTTTATGACTTAAATAATCTTAAAATACCCATAAATATTCTAAAATAACCGTCCTCATATTTTATAAGACTTGGGTTGAATTTACAAAAAAAAAAAAAAAACAAGCCTTAACAGAAACGCTGGCAGATTTCACCGCCATCGATACCCTAACATCGACGGTCCGCGGCTATGATCACGCCCTGTCGATGGGGTTTGTTGGCTGCATCTTCAGCTTCCATACCTTCATGCTACATGACTCCATCGACGCCCCAAGTTGATAGGCCGTCGTTCCATCAAGTGGCCATCGTTTGGCACTACATGTAAGCTGTCATGCAGCTTCAAGTCTTGGGTTAAGGTCCTCCTCTATGGATCCTTGTGGGTCCTATATGGAGTTGTACCCGCACATTACCCTCTAAACATGTACGTCTAGGTATTAGGAACATTTCCGAACAATTTCAACATCAAACAAGCCACACAACATTCTAAAGTACATCAAAACACCCAAGGACGTCTTAAGGCTATGTTTTGAACGTCTTTTGACGTTCATTTACGTTTCTGTCACGACCCAAATCGGGGACGCGACTGGCACCCACATTTACCCTCCGATGTGAGCGAACCAACCCATCTAAACCTTAACATTTCAAGATATTTCAACAGAAAATAATGCGGAAGACTTAAACTCATTAATAAAAACAACTCAAAACTATTATTAATATTCCCAAAATCTGGAAGTCATCACCACAAGAACATCTATCTCAAATTTCTAAACTAAAACTGTCTAAGAACAAAATACTAAAAAGCTAGTCCATTGCCGGAAGTTCAAGGCATCAAGACTTGAAGAAGGAGACCCAGTCCAAGCTAGACGCATTAGCTCACCCTGAATTTCCGATGAAGTGAAGACTGGCTTGATCTACTGCTGAGTCGAAGTTGACGGAACGTTTGCTGCATAACACAAATAACAAAGGGAAACATGAAAGTAGGGGGTCAGTACAACCACACGTACTGAGTAGATATCATCGGTCAACTCAGAATAGGGAACAATATATATCAATAATAATGTAAATTAACTACAATACTCAACATGTAGCACAGCAATTACTTTATCATTAACCATTTCCGTCAAGTTCACACATGAGGTCTCAAGCCTCAATACCATACTCATTTGGGAAATTAAGTTCATTAGATTGAGTATATTCATTATCTTTCAAGATTCATTATCTTTCTTCCTCTTGTGTCGGTACGTGACACTCCGCTCCTCTAATTCTATCCTGGTGTCGGAACGTGACACTCCGATCCTCATATTCATTCTATCCTGGTACCGGAACGTGGCACCCGATCCTCATATTCTATCCTGGTGTCGGAACGTGACACTCCGATCCTCATATTCATTCTATCCTGGTACCGGAACGTGGCACCCGATCCTCATATTCTATCCTGGTGTCGGAACGTGACACTCCGATCCTCATATTCATTCTATCCTGGTACCGGAACGTGGCACCCGATCCTCATATTCTATCCTGGTGTCGGAACGTGACACTCCGATCCTCATATTCATTCTATCCTGGTACCGGAACGTGGCACCCGATCCCCTAATTCATCAAGCCTTCTTTTATACTAAGGCATCCTCATTATCATTATATAATTTATCAAGCCTTCTTTCATACTAAGGCATCATCAATCTTATTATATAATATATCAAGTGAATTAGGGTTCTTTCAAGATTTGGGATTCAATAGCTTCATCATGCTTTGTTAATTCATAACAATTTCATAATCATAATCATGCAAGCATACAATTTAAGCACATAGACAGGTTCACAATACTATCAACACATAATATTCACTATTAAGAGTTCACTACGATTATCGTAATATAAAACCATAACCTACCTCCACCGAAGAATTGAAATCAACAAGAAATTTCCCAAGCTTGCTATTCTCCTCTCTCTCGATCGATCTGCTCTCTCTCCCTTTCTGTTCTTTCTCTTTTGTTTTATTCAAACCCTCTTTCCTTTACCCTAATTAATCATGTAATTAAGTGTGAAAAAGGACAATAAAACCCCACTAATTTACTTAAGGTTACCCTTTTAACCCCTAAGAAATTAGACTTGTTAATGTTACCCCTCAATCCTTATAATTAAGGAAAGAATAATCAAAAACGACCCTTAAAACGTGTGGAGAAATCCCAAACTGTCTGGGATTGTGCAGCCTGTGACGGGCCGTCATGCCTGCGACGGTCCGTCACACCGGCCGTCGTGTCCTCCCCAGACTCCAGATGGCTGCGACGGCCCGTCACCCCTGTGACGGTCCGTCCTGGCCCCTCCGTCATGACGGTCAGAAACTCGTTTTCTTGCACCAATTTCTCAAAAGTTGAAGTGTTTTGCAACGGGACTCACGACGGTTCGTCGTGGATGTGACGGCACGTCCTGCAGGTCCGTCACAATTTACAGAGAGTCGATTATCAGTACCCGATTTTCAAACTCTAAGTGTCATGGAACGGAACACCCACGACGGTCCGTCGAGCCTGTGACGGTCCGTCGTTGGGTCCGTGGTTTCAGCCAGTTTTTCCAGAATTTCGTTTGCTGCTCAAAACGACTAAACAGGTCGTTACAATAGATACCAATTTACCCATCGTTCGTCCCCGAACGATCAAAAGAAGAGAAACAGTGGCGAAAAGGAGTACCTGAATCTGTAAACAGATGTGGGTATTTTTCTTGCATATCTGCCTCCTTCTCCCAAGTAGCCTCTTCAACCGGTCGGTTCTTCCATTGCACTTTGATGGATGCAATCTCTCTCGACCTCAGTTTGCGAACTTCTCTATCTAATATAGCAACCGGTTCCTCTTCATAAGTCAAGTTCTCATCCAACAAAACTGAATCCCAGCGGATAATGTAGTTTCCATCTCCGTGATATCTCTTCAACATGGATACATGAAACACCGGATGTACTCCGGACAGCCCTGGGGGTAAGGCTAATTCATAAGCCACCTCCCCTATTCTCTTGAGCACTTCAAATGGTCCAATATACCTTGGACTTAACTTACCTCTTTTTCCAAACCGCATCACCCCTTTCATGGGCGAAACCTTCAACAAGACTTGTTCACCTTCCATGAACTCCAAGTCTCTAACCTTTCGGTCTGCATACTCCTTTTGTCTACTTTGAGCCGCCAAAAGCTTCTCTTGAATAGCTTTCACCTTCTCCATAGAATCTCTCAACAGATCAGTCCCCCAAGGTCTAACCTCGAAGGCATCAAACCAACCAATGGGAGATCTACACCTCCTCCCATATAATGCTTCAAATGGGGCCATGTCGATACTAGAGTGATAACTATTATTGTATGAAAACTCCGCCAAAGGTAAGAAACTATCCCAATGGCCACCAAACTCTATCACACATGCGCGAAGCATATCCTCCAAAACTTGAATCGTTCGCTCAGACTGACCATCGGTCTGAGGATGAAATGCAGTACTAAGGTCCAACCTAGTACCTAATTCAGCATGTAGTGTCCTCCAAAACTTAGAAGTAAACTGCGTACCTCTATCTGATATAATGGAGAGTGGAACTCCATGCAACCGGACGATCTCTGAGATGTAGATCTTGGCTAACTTCTCTGCATTGTAGGTCACCTTGACAGGAATGAAGTGAGCAGACTTAGTTAACCTATCAACAATTACCCAAATAGAGTCATACTTACCCAATGTCTTTGGAAGACCAACCACAAAGTCCATTGCGATTCTCTCCCACTTCCATTCAGGAATGGGCATTCTCTGAAGTGTTCCTCCGGGCCTTTGGTGTTCATACTTTACTTGTTGACAATTTGGACACTTGGCAACAAACTCAACAATATCTCGCTTCATTCTACTCCACCAGAAGTGTTGCTTTAGGTCGCGATACATCTTGGTTGCACCAGGATGTATAGAATATCCGGAACTATGAGCTTCTATAAGAATAGTGGTGATCAAATCATCGATGCGGGGTACACATACTCTTCCCTTGATCCTCAAAACACCTTCCCCATCGATTATCGCTTCCTTAGCCTCTCCTTGCAACACTTTATCTCGAATTCGCCTTAGTTTCTCATCATCAAACTGTTTCCCCTTAATCTGATCAAGAAAAGAGGATTTTGCCTCTACACAAGCTAACAATCCTCCCTTCTCATTTATTTCTAACCTCATAAGGTCATTAGCCAAAATCTGCACTTCCCTAGCCAATGGGCGTCTAGAAGCTTGCAAATGAGCTAGACTTCCCATGCTTCCGGCCTTTCTACTCAAGGCATCTGCCACAACATTAGCCTTCCCCGGATGATACAAAATAGTGATGTCGTAGTCCTTTAGTAGTTCCATCCATCTCCTCTGTCTCAAGTTCAAGTCTTTCTGAGTGAAGACATACTGTAGGCTACGATGGTCCGTATAGACTTCACACTTAACCCCATACAAATAGTGTCTCCATTGCTTTAGTGCAAATACTACCGCGGCCAACTCCAAGTCATGGGTCGGATAGTTGCGCTCATGCACCTTTAATTGTCTTGAAGCATAAGCAATCACATTTTTCTCTTGCATTAGCACTGCACCCAACCCAGAATAGGATGCATCACAATAAACAATGAAGTTTTTGCCCTCTACTGGCAAGGTAAGGATAGGTGCGGTAGTCAACAAAGTCTTAAGCTTCTGGAAGCTCTCCTCACACTCATCCGACCATACAAATGGGACGTTTTGCTTGGTCAAGTTCGTCAATTGGGAAGCAATGGAAGAGAATCCCTTGACGAATCGGCGGTAGTAGCTAGCTAACCCCACAAAACCCCTTATTTCTGACACGTTTGTAGGTCTTACCCAATTCTTTACCGTCTCAATCTTAGATGGATCTACCATCACTCCATCCTTAGAAACCACGTGCCCCAAGAAGGACACTGAATCTAGCCAAAACTCACACTTGGAGAATTTCGCATAGAGCTTCTTCTTTCTCAACAACTCTAACACCAATTTCAAATGCTCCTCATGTTCTTTCTTACTTTTGGAGTATATCAGTATATCATCAATAAACACAATCACAAAGAGATCCAAATATGGCTTGAAAATCCCGTTCATCAAGCTCATGAAGGCAGCAGGGGCATTAGTAAGACCAAACGACATTACCACAAACTCATAATGCCCATACCTAGTTCGAAAAGCAGTCTTTGGCACATCCGTTGCTCGTATTTTCAGTTGGTGATAACCGGATCTCAAGTCGATCTTCGAGAAGACACAAGCACCTTGTAACTGATCGAACAAGTCATCAATGCGAGGAATGGGGTACTTGTTCTTAATAGTTACCTTGTTCAACTGTCGGTAATCTATGCACATTCGGAAACTCCCATCTTTCTTCTTCACAAACAAAACCGGAGCACCCCAAGGAGATGCACTTGGTCTAATGAAGCCTTTGCTCAACAACTCTTGAAGTTGAGCCTTTAATTCTCTTAACTCCGCGGGAGCCATTCTATACGGGGGTATAGAAATGGGGCGAGTACCGGGTTCTAAATCAATGCAGAAGTCTATATCCCTATCTGGTGGCATACCGGGAAGATCTGCAGGGAACACATCCAAAAACTCACAGACTACCGAAACTGACTCAATCGATGGTACTTGAGTAGTGTCATCCTTAAGATGTGCCAAGAAAGCTAGACAACCCTTACTAACCATCTTCTGAGCACGAATAAAGGAGATGATACGCACCGGATTGGGAGTGTAGTCACCCTCCCATACTAACTGATCTGCCCCAGGCTTGGCTAACGTCACCGTTTTAGCATTACAATCCAAAATCGCAAAGTTTGGAGAAAGCCAAGTCATACCCAGAATTACATCAAAGTCACCCATTTCTAAGATAACCAAATCCACATAAGTGTTGCTCCCCACAAAATTCACCAAACAAGACCTATACATTTTTTCGACTATCACAGACTCACCCACCGGAGTAGAAACACGAATAGGCATGTCAAGTAATTCACAATGTAAATTTAGACCGTTAGCAAATGATGAAGATACATATGAAAACGTGGAGCCAGGGTCAAATAACACAGATGCCATGCAATCACAAACCAAGAGATTACCTGTGATAACAGCATCAGACGCCTCCGCTTCAGATCTCCCAGGGAAAGCGTAGCAATGAGCCCCATTATTTGTTTGTCCGTTGCCCCTACCATGTTGTGTAGTAGTGGCTCCATTTTGCCCTTCACCTCTGCCGTTTTGGTGACCACCATTACCTCGGCCACCACGCCCTCCAGAATATCGACCTCTACCATTACCACCTCTTCCTCTAGCCATTGGGGGTCTGTAACTCTGGTTTGGACAGTACCTCTTAATGTGCCCAATCTCTCCACACCCATAACATTCTCTGGGTTCACGCGTCGGCCTTTCAGAGAAATGTTGACCGTTCTGAGGTGGACCCCCAACTACAGTCTGTAGTGAAGACTGTATCGGTCGGTTTGAGTGACCTCCGGAGTTCTGTCCTCTAGAATAAGAACCATTATACTCACCTCCCCTTCGAAACCTCTTTGATGTAGACGTTGGGGTGAAGTCATCCGGTTTCACTCCTTCCACCTCTATCACAAAGTCTACCACCTCTTGGAAGGATGTTGCTGTTGCCGCTATCTGTAAGGCTGAAATCCGCAATTCTGACCTCAACCCCTTCACAAAACGGCGGATCCGTTCTTGTGGACTGAAACAAAGTTGGGTGGCATACCTTGATAAGGCACGAAACTTAGCCTCATATGCGTTAACCGTCATCCTACCTTGCTCGAGACTCAAGAACTCATCCCTTTTTCTATCTCTCAAGGTCCGGGGGATATACTTTTCCATGAACAAACTAGAGAATGATTCCCAAGTCATAGGTGGTGCCTCTGTTGGTTGACACTCAACATGTGACCGCCACCACATTTTGGCGTTCCCTTGAAACTGATAGCTTACGAACTCAACGCCAAACCGTTCTACTATCCCCATCTTGTGTAGTAGCTCATGACAATCAACCAGAAAATCGTAGGCATCCTCTGATTCTGCGCCCTTAAAGACTGGAGGTTTCAATTTCAAGAACTTACTGAAAAGTTCATGCTGGTCATTTGTCATAATAGGCCCAGTAGTAAGACGTGGAAATGTGCCTATCCCCAATGTTGCATCCATGCGGGGAGCCATAGTAGCCGTATATCGTATCTCTGAAACCGGGGGTGTTGGTGCAGAAACCACTGGAGGTGCCTGACCGTGATCAGATAACCCGCTCAGATAAGCAAGAACCTGATTGATCATCTCTGGGGTAGGTTGGGGTGGCATTTCCTCATTTTGCACTTGTTCATTCTCCCCTTCCTCACCCTCTCTTATCACCTCCTCGGTCGGTGGAGGAGTCACTGCCCTAGCATCAGATGGGATAGGTGCTCGTCCTCTTCCTCTAGAGGACGTCCTCCCACGACCTCTACCACGGCCTCTTGCCGCTGTTCTTCCTCGAGCCACAGCCCCAGTGGCTGGCTCAGTCGTTTCTTGTCTTTCCGTTGTTGCTGCTGGTGCGGTCGTTGCTCTAGTTCTAACCATCTGCGAAATAGAGTGAAGATGGTCAGATACCAATTTGTATCACCTAGATACCAATTGGACTCAAGTAGTAGCACGAAAGAAAGAATGAAAGAATGGAATTTTCCTAAAGTCTTATAGCCTCTCAAAGAAAAGTAAAGGCGTCCCCCTACCGTTCCTTAAGACTCTACTAGACCCGTTCTTGTGTGATGAGACCAATGAACCTAATGCTCTGATACCAATTCTGTCACGACCCAAATCGGGGACGCGACTGGCACCCACATTTACCCTCCGATGTGAGCGAACCAACCCATCTAAACCTTAACATTTCAAGATATTTCAACAGAAAATAATGCGGAAGACTTAAACTCATTAATAAAAACAACTCAAAACTATTATTAATATTCCCAAAATCTGGAAGTCATCACCACAAGAACATCTATCTCAAATTTCTAAACTAAAACTGTCTAAGAACAAAAACTAAAAAGCTAGTCCATTGCCGGAAGTTCAAGGCATCAAGACTTGAAGAAGGAGACCCAGTCCAAGCTAGACGCATTAGCTCACCCTGAATTTCCGATGAAGTGAAGACTGGCTTGATCTACTGCTGAGTCGAAGTTGACGGAACGTTTGCTGCATAACACAAATAACAAAGGGAAACATGAAAGTAGGGGGTCAGTACAACCACACGTACTGAGTAGATATCATCGGTCAACTCAGAATAGGGAACAATATATATCAATAATAATGTAAATTAACTACAATACTCAACATGTAGCACAGCAATTACTTTATCATTAACCATTTCCGTCAAGTTCACACATGAGGTCTCAAGCCTCAATACCATACTCATTTGGGAAATTAAGTTCATTAGATTGAGTATATTCATTATCTTTCAAGATTCATTATCTTTCTTCCTCTTGTGTCGGTACGTGACACTCCGCTCCTCTAATTCTATCCTGGTGTCGGAACGTGACACTCCGATCCTCATATTCATTCTATCCTGGTACCGGAACGTGGCACCCGATCCTCATATTCTATCCTGGTGTCGGAACGTGACACTCCGATCCTCATATTCATTCTATCCTGGTACCGGAACGTGGCACCCGATCCTCATATTCTATCCTGGTGTCGGAACGTGACACTCCGATCCTCATATTCATTCTATCCTGGTACCGGAACGTGGCACCCGATCCTCATATTCTATCCTGGTGTCGGAACGTGACACTCCGATCCTCATATTCAAACTATCCTGGTACCGGAACGTGGCACCCGATCCCCTAATTCATCAAGCCTTCTTTTATACTAAGGCATCCTCATTATCATTATATAATTTATCAAGCCTTCTTTCATACTAAGGCATCATCAATCTTATTATATAATATATCAAGTGAATTAGGGTTCTTTCAAGATTTGGGATTCAATAGCTTCATCATGCTTTGTTAATTCATAACAATTTCATAATCATAATCATGCAAGCATACAATTTAAGCACATAGACAGGTTCACAATACTATCAACACATAATATTCACTATTAAGAGTTCACTACGATTATCGTAATATAAAACCATAACCTACCTCCACCGAAGAATTGAAATCAACAAGAAATTTCCCAAGCTTGCTATTCTCCTCTCTCTCGATCGATCTGCTCTCTCTCCCTTTCTGTTCTTTCTCTTTTGTTTTATTCAAACCCTCTTTCCTTTACCCTAATTAATCATGTAATTAAGTGTGAAAAAGGACAATAAAACCCCACTAATTTACTTAAGGTTACCCCTTTTAACCCCTAAGAAATTAGACTTGTTAATGTTACCCCTCAATCCTTATAATTAAGGAAAGAATAATCAAAAACGACCCTTAAAACGTGTGGAGAAATCCCAAACTGTCTGGGATTGTGCAGCCTGTGACGGGCCGTCATGCCTGCGACGGTCCGTCACACCGGCCGTCGTGTCCTCCCCAGACTCCAGATGGCTGCGACGGCCGTCACCCCTGTGACGGTCCGTCCTGGCCCCTCCGTCATGACGGTCAGAAACTCGTTTTCTTGCACCAATTTCTCAAAAGTTGAAGTGTTTTGCAACGGGACTCACGACGGTTCGTCGTGGATGTGACGGCACGTCCTGCAGGTCCGTCACAATTTACAGAGAGTCGATTTTCAGTACCCGATTTTCAAACTCTAAGTGTCATGGAACGGAACACCCACGACGGTCCGTCGAGCCTGTGACGGTCCGTCGTTGGGTCCGTGGTTTCAGCCAGTTTTTCCAGAATTTCGTTTGCTGCTCAAAACGACTAAACAGGTCGTTACAACGTTTGGCCTCCAAATCTTACCAAACTCAACATGTTCACTCTAAACACCATTATAAATCATATAAAGTCCTCATAAACTCATTACTTCAACATAACACATGGAAACATATAAGGCACATAGGTGACTAGTCGTCGAACGTCTTGGTCGTCCCTTGACATTTGATATCAAACTTAACCCAAATCTTGAGACACTGCCTCAAAAATCATTTAAATATATCTTATGACTTAAGGACTTCAAGTCACACACATTAGGACCTAGTTTAAACTAAGTCATTTTCGGTGGTGTTATATGCACCCCAATTTCGACACTATTCATCCTTGGATGCCACTTGTCACTCTCTGAAAACTTTCAAGAGTAGATATTAAACTTAAAATCTCATGAAAATACCATACAACACATTGTACAACACAATCAAGAAGAAACATCAATTTCACATAATAAAAGAATCACAACACAACAAGTAAAATAAATTCTACAACTCATTAGGCCATAAGACTCACATCCTTTATTTCAAATAAAAAAAACTCATTTTATATTCAATATCATGCTCATATACATCAGTTCTAACCATATTACAACAATTTTCCATCAAAGAATGAATTAATCAATTTTTACAAAATCTTAGAGTGAGCAGAAATCCCTGGCAGCTTTACAGTACAATATAACAATACAATATTTATGAAATTCCTTATAAATGCTCAACAAATATATCTCATATAATCATTTAAACATACTCACTATTCATATTTATGAAACAATTAGCAATGAGACTAGATACACATGAACCATGAAGAAGATAGCATGCATGAAAACTCATTTTCCTATTCAACAAAACTTTAACCAAAACATGCATATCATAACGAGAATATTTGCAATTAATTTTTCACAAAATACTCCTACAACAATCAAATTACTAAGAATTTTTTGTTTTAGGCTTCAATAAACACATAAAGAAAGGTTAGGGTTACCTCACTCCCAAGAATCATTCTCTTCACCATACTCCCCCACATATGAGAAACTCATTTTAAGGTCAACATAACATCTACTACAAGGAACTCCCTCGAGGCACTTTAAACCTTACTAATAAATTTTCACCCAAGTCTACCTCATGATGACTAAAGACTCACAAAGGTCTAACCGTCTAACCACTACATCCCTTTAGTAGGAGAAACTCATCTTTACTATTTCAAATCTCATCACCTTCCTTACTATGCTTGGATCTTAAACAACTTCAAAACATCTCAACAACCACTCCTTCCGATTTATAACACTATGCATTACCATTCATTCCAACTACCCTTCCCTTCAAAGGTAACTAAACAAACCTATGGTCATCAACACCATCTTTCACACCTCATCTAACAAGTCACATCTCATCTTTTCTCTCCCTCAACCCAATCATCATAAAAACGACATCAAGGGACAAGCACATAGGGAAACAAGGAAAAGACACTATATACAAAGCTCTTAGGCATGAGTAGATGAATGAAGAAGTGAAACTTTTCCTAGCACCCAATAGCTTCCTATTCATAATGTGGCGCGCTCACATTATGAACAAGATCTACTAGATGTGGTTCATGAGATAACTAAGACATTCCCAAACTTTATGCTCTAATATCAACTTTTTAATGACCCACAAGTACACCCTAGAAGTTAGATCAACCTTCGGTCGCCACACGGTAAATGAGATTACAAGAAGTCTCTTCAAATAAACTCGTATCATTCATTGCATAATCAACATTCTAAAATGAGTAAGAATTTTAAATTTTCTTCACACATGAAGAACTCTTTCCATATTCATTACACAAGCGGAAGAATTTCATTTAAAACATTTAACCTTCACAACATCTCATTGCACCATCTATACTTTGGAGGATACATACTTCAGACTAAGCAAATACAAGATATAAAATAAAGACTAAGACATAAAGGAACATGTGGATATGGTCCTCGGATCGATGTGGGCTCACCAATACTTCATCTTTAACCCTTAGAAAGATATCGATCCTCCATGGAATATCAAGACTTCTAATTCCCTACATTTTATTCAAAAACAGAAATGAAAGGGTTAGCACATTAGATTCACTAAGTATGAAGATATGCAAAAACTATAAAAAAAAAAAAGTGACAATAAGTAAATAACATGTTTTTCATGAATTTAGATTAAAACATCATACTATAAGCATAAGAACAACAATTAACATCTTAGGAACACATAAGAAATCATTTAAGTAATTATTCACATTTTTACAAAAACTTCACAGTAAGCAACTTCACTGGTACAGTGAAGTTCGTTAACTGTAGAGTGAATTCCATTCACTTCACATAGAGCACCTCTTAGCAAGAAATTCCCTCACTAGAATCTTTGTAATACTCACTTAAGTAAGACAGAGATATCGCCTATACACCCTCTCTAGGTATGCCTATAACATAATTCATAAGTACAATAATACTACACTTTACAGTAAACCATATGTAGGGAATCCTTGGAACTTCAGAACCCTTTTCCATGACCGTGGGAATCACATATAAGTCTCCTCATTTTTTAATGTCATCCCTTAAGAATATATAACCTAAACTTTGTGTAAAAAGTAGAGAAGAATGGAGTTAGTACAAGAATGAACTATGTATGGCAACCATGCAAAAACATGCATTTAAAATAGACATTTTTCTTCAAATCATAAATCATGCCATTTTGAGAAAATATTCATGAAACCTTTATACAATAATTATTATATACTTTACATATTTCATGTTCCATCATATTATAAAATTATGCAATGCATTTAATACATTCTTGAATCATTTTACAGTAAGCTCCTCGTGCTTTACAGTGAGCATTTTTCCCTTAATAGTGAACTTCTTATCTTTAACCCATAGCCTCCCATGTAAGCCTCTAGTGAAAGTTGGTGCAATGCATCACCTTAAGGCCACAAGGAAACCATACATACAACCTAAACAAGCAAATACATACCATCATAGAAGTATCATACATTATATAGACATTTAGGTCAACAACTTAGGAACAATGCACTTAACTCTATTCTCACTTCACACATACTAATGTCACTTAAAAATAAAACCTTATGAAACCTTACTTACAATACCAATCTAAGTCTACTACTGCACTGTACATGTGAATCCCAATAACCTCACACATAATTAGTAAACCTATCATGAGACCACAATCCTTAACATCAAATTGATACATCAACATAGTAAGTGAAGACAACTTTATTAATGTTCAAAAAAATATTTATCATGTCGTCATTAAGACCAACATTATGCATATACAACAAGACCACTTCATATAGGCTCAAACCACGCATATCGTCACAACAACTAGACTAATGCTACAAAGTCATGCATAAGAAACATAAACATAGTCACATGCATTAGAACACCTTCCTAGGACTTTTCTCAAGAGCCACTTGTGCAATGCATAGGTGAAGTCCCATACCCCCACCTACACTAAGAAACAACACTTAGGTTATCCTAGTTAGCGTCCTTACTTACTTCCCTTATCTGTTTTACCATAGGAAATCTCTAGACTTAACCGGCACTAAGACCATGGGTGCTAAACATGGAATTCGGTGTTGTAGAGCCTTAAACCAAGGGAAGGTATTTTTGCCTACAAAGGTAGAACGTTAACACATGTCAGCATATTAGTGAAATCACTTGCTAGGTCCTATGTGGCAAGCATAGTTTATGGAACTAAGAGATATACATGACCCTCTACATGCTCATTAGCATTGGAGCCTCATCTCATAAGAAACCTTGGGTGAACCTTCCTCAATGAAAGTTAACACCTCATGTGGAACATAGGTGAATGTTCCTCCAAGGGAAGTTAGAACCTTATGAGAAACCAATGGTGAACCTTCCTGCTAGGTAATCCAACACCTCTCATTGTCAACTTCACTTAGTGCTAAGCTAAGTTCCCTTTATAAAAAGCCTTTTATTATTATTACTTATAAAACATTGTCTTTAGGAGAAAACCTTTAACACAACACATAAATGTCACACATGTAAGAACCTATGTAGTTTAGGGTACACTTGAGCACACCTTTCAAGGCCACTCCATTGACTAGATGTTCATACATGTGTGTGAGTATATAACGATATGTGAGAAAACCTTTTACATAACACATTAAATGTCACACATATTCATATATCAATGCATAAGTCTATAGGTATAACTATATGAGCACATTAATACTTCCTCATATCATATACTTAACATCATATTGTATAAGTCAAATTCATATCATGTTCATACAATCCTATGCATGTTCTTTGAAGATCAACCTAGGAACTATTCTATCCAGGCACACATGTGCAATGCCTAGGCAAGGTTCCATACCCTTGCCCATGCTAGTATCCTTATCAAGTCATCCTAGTAAATGATACATCACACAACATCATAGACGTTAATATTTTGAGAAAAAAATACTCTTAAAAACAATCAATGTAATATTTAATATATTAATGACCTAGTAGCCAAAAAGTGTTCTGAAAGAATAATTTAATATATTGATGACAAGTTTTTTCTATATAACTGAAAACTTCGTCAACGTATACTTGTAAATAATAATATTTCTACTCAATTCAACTAACATTATCAAATAAAAAATAAATTTGTACGAACAAGTTGTACGACATACAATTTGGTTCTTATTATATATGTATATATATAATTACATTGTTTTGTCTTTCATTTTTTACTTAAAAAATATTTAAAAATTATATTTTACATTTAATATTAATTATTTAGTTTTTTATAAAATCAAGACCTAATCATCGATCAATGAATACGGATATTTTTCTAAAACAATCATACCAGTCAATTTTTTAATAAGCACGAAACCTCCAAAGATGATAGGTAATAAAACCAAAGAAAATAATATATGTAATTTTCGTTTGTTCAAATTTCATAATTATCAAATTTATTAAATAATTTATCATTTGAGAAAAAATAACTACAGCAATATTTATTATTTATTTTTTAAAAAAAGTGTTAGCACAACTATCTGAGTCATTTTATCTGATACGTGGTGAAACGTTTGTCTTGGGATGCTACATGTTTTTTTTTCGAACCTCTTCTGCCAAACAATACATTTATATATCTAATACAATTTGATATCTTATACATTCTTTTTTACAAGATCTTAATATATATATATATATATATATATATATATATATATATATATATATATATATATATATATATATATGTATGTATGTATGTATATTTAAATTAATAGGAGTTATGCTCAATTAATTTGATCGATTAATTATATCAAATATAAATAAAATAAACTTCATTATTTCAACCACAAAATTGATCTTGAGAATAATTATTTGATTAGAACTTATTATATCAAAACAACATATTTTGGTGTAATAATAGACGCTCATTTTCCATTCAATAAAATTTTACAGATAAATATATTTGTAGGTTTCAAATATAAAAAAATGTCGGAAATATATTTGAACTTTAAAAGAAATCATTGTAACAATAACTAACTTTAGAAACGATATTTTTCCCCTGCATAACTTAATACTATATTCTAACGTATATACGTGCAACGTGGACATTATAAATATTGCATAAATTATAAATAGTAATATGTCCACGTGTGCACATATATACCTTGAATCTCATTAATCATATTTGTAATTGAATTGTCAAAAAAGTTCTCTTCTCTAAGAGAAAAAGAGCCTTGGATATATATATAAAGTCCAAGCCAATTAAATTACATATCAATTTTAGATTTTGAATAACATTAAATAAATAAGTGATAAACATTTTTATTATTATTAGGAGGGAAATCCACGAATACACTATTCCCTTATAATATATTAAAAGTAATGTCTTATATCTATTTTTGAATGAAACAACACATAATTGATAACACAAAAATCAAAATAGAAGTAAAAATATTTCTCTTCAAACCTTTTCCCTCTCATTATTTTATGCCTAAATTAACTCTTTCTTTTGCTATTTTAATAAGCCAAAACGTAACAAATTAGCACCCAAAAGGAAGTAAAATCACCCTAACATTACTAATTCTCTTTAGTTTAATACATATTCCAATTTCATCTTTCGATGTTGTGACATTTTGAAGTAACGTCTAACTCAAAAAGTATGTTCTTCTTCTTCTTCTTCTTCTCTCTCTCTCTCTCTCTCTCTCTCTCTCTCTCTCTCTCTCTCTCTCTCTCTTTTAAATTTCTTTTATCTTTTTGAATCTATTTTTTATACTTTTTTAATTTTATGTATGTAATTTTTTAATCAATGAAACGATACATTAGCAACACTCGTTCTTGATTTATTATATTGTTTATACATGAATTCTTGATTCATTCAATCTGTATTCATGTATTGATTTAAGTTTTTTTTTTTTGTTTTATAATTTGCATAAAAATTTCTTATTTAATATATCTTTATATGTTACAAATACTTGATTGCAATAAGATATGGGCAGTAATGGATTTCGAAAAAATCAGATTTTGTCATTTTCTTATGTAATATTTAACTGTGTTTGCAACTTATGAAAACTTGATGAGAGCATCAAAATTGACAGGACAAAAATATCTATTGTCTGTTTTAAAAGAATATCTATATTTATGAATAAAATAATGTTTCACTACTTTTCATGACATTGTTGAATCTTTATTAATACTTTCCTCCATGTATTGTATTTATTATACAATTCAATATATTTCGCAAAGTTTTATATAAATTTTATGTTAAATAAGAACTAAATTGTATGAATTTGTAGCTATGAATTTTTTTATCAGTTCGAAAAAATAGATAATTGCCACAAAAATATTTTGTGAAAAATATGTAATTGCCAAAAAAAAATTCTTGTCAAAAAATAACGATTTTTTTGCTACGATTTATATCTTTGTGACAATGAAGTATGAAATTCAAGTTATTAACTATTAAATTTGTATTTATATATATAGTCCTACAATTTCCATGTATAGAGAAAATGACTTAAAAATTACTTGTTATCGCAAATAGTTTTTCTTAAGGTTCAACACTGATATTTCATTGCTAGATATATGAATTGTTAGTTATAAGATGAAAAAAATTGTGGTAATTACCTTGACTTGTAGCTATGAATTATTAGATTCCTAACTAAATATAAGTGTTGTTGTCACAAGATCAGCTGGAGAACAAGCCACAAAGTTATAATATTTGAGAAAAATAACTTGAATCTTTTGCTACAATATAACCCTTTAGGGGTACTTTTAAAATATAGATTCAAATCTTATTTATCGTGGCACAAGAATAAAATAATTTGGTATTTGCATTTTTTTCGTGGTAGACATTTGTACCCATTGTAGCTATAAATAATTTTTTTTTAGTTATAAGTATAAAATCCTAGTTACGAACCATGTAAGTTTGTAGCTAACTATTAGCCACACTACATCTTGCTACGCATGCTACGAAACATAATAAAATTGCTAGAATGTTTAGCTATAAAAATTTTCATATTTAGCTACAATGTATTTTGAAACTTAAAGTATATTTTCTTGTAGTGAGACCACAATCCTTATCATCCAATTTGTACATCAACATAGTAAGTGAAGAAAACTTCATTCATGTTAACAAAACATTCATGATGTAGTCATAAAGACCAACATTATGCATATACAACAAGACAACTTCATATAGGCTCATACCATGCATTTCATCACAACAAGTAGACAAATGCTACAAAGTCATTCATAGGGAACATAAACATAGTCACATGCATTAGAATACCTTCCTTGGACTTCCCTCAAGAGCCACTTGTGCAATGCATAAGTGAAGTCCTATACCCTGATACACTCAAAATTACTTCTCAAATAAGAAGAAAAGCGGTCGTGTCAAGTAAATAACCCAACTAGTGAGGTTGGGATAGTTTCCACGAGGAAATTAGTCTAGACTTAACTTCAACCTATTATTACTATTGTTTGGTTAATGACTTTCTTGGAAAGTAAAAACAATAAAGGGGGGTTTCTATTTCTAAATGAGTGAAAATAAATAACGAACTTGAAAGAAGCACTTAACAGCTTTGAATGTTGATTTTTAATCAATTAATCAAAGTAACTAGGGTTTATGTGTTCCCCATAGGTTCATAACTTGATAATTCTAACTATAACAATTCTCTCCTAGTATCTTGCATGCAAAGTGATAAGTTATGTATTTCTAAATCCTTGGTCCGGTATCTAGAAAATCTCACTCCGCACCTTGGTTCAGCTACGTGTGTTGCTATCCTAACCCTTATACTTACCTCATATTAAGCATCGTATTCGATATTTGACTAAGTTATTACCTCGTACCAATCAATACTAGCCTATTAGATAGTATACACTAAATCTATGTTAATAATTTTATTCCTATTATCTACCTCCTTGGTCCGGCAAGTAGCATTAAGGCGAGTTCTAACGTTGGCCATCCATTAAAAAGACTTTTAAGCGAAAGAAATATTAATACATGCAAGACACTAATCTATAATTGTTATTTTAGTTAGGGTTTATCTCATTATTTGCCTATGGTTCCCACAACCCTAGTTATGGATTTTAGTTACTCATAGCCACAAACACAATATTCAAATATATTAAATACGAATTCATGTACTTACTTCAATGAGAAAGAATAAAATCAAAAGTTTGCTTGATTAATCTCCAAAAATCAATTGCAAGAATCTCAAAATCTCACACTAATACACAAAGTCTAATAATACAGAGTCTATCTATCTGGTGTGTAACCTCAAAAACAAGGTTTTTGGAACTATTTATAAAAAAAAAAACCTAATTAAACAAGGATTCTAATTGTTGGAGATATGCCAAAACGTGGCTGGGTCAACGGATCTCGCGACGGACCGTCGTGGACTCCGTCGTCACATACTTGTGCAATTTCTTCTGCTACTCTCTTCTTTCCCCTCGACGGCAAGTATGAAGGACCGTCATAGGCACAACGGTCCGTCGAGGCTATTCGTTCTAAAACACTTCAACTCTTTGAATCTGGGTACTGGGATCACTTCTATGAACTTCACGACGAACCTGCAGGACGGAGCGTCATAAGCTACGTAATCCCACACTTGGTCAGACTTCCCCATCTTCCTTCAGCAGCTGCACTACGCTGCCACCTACGGAGCGTCACAAGCACGACGGACTGTCACAAGCTCCGTAGGTGGTCTCTTCTGCATTTCTTCGCTCAAAATCTCTGCATTGAGCTTTGGACAGATTTCTTGCAAAACAAAGAGAAACTTATATAAAAATTAGCACAAAAAGGCTTTTGGACACACTAAACTTAAGGAAAAAGTATTAATAATACCGTGAAACCACAGTATATCAACACCCTCAACTTAAATTCGTTGTTTGTCCTCAAGCGACGCACTATGACTCACTACACAATGTTTGTGCAATAGTATCCATGTTTTATCCTTTGCAATCATTTGGCTATCAATTCCGATTAATCTCATCAATCTAAGCATGCTATCACTATTAGGCTTGAATTTTTTGGGATCAGAACAAGATACAGACTCACCACGCACTAACACCTATCCTCTTCAATTTCTCACCAAGGTGCTAACAATTCTGGTTTTGCAACTAGTGTCCTCACTTTAAAACAAAATCCTCCTTTTTCACACAATGATTTCAGTTTTAGTATAAGGATTACTTTTCAACACTCACTCTCAGAACAAAGTCACACATATTCATACGTTTTGCCATAGCTTTCCCTTATTTTCACTGCCTTAAGTTCGCTATACGACCCTTAGGATCACGATAGGACTTTTTTTGCTAGAAACATAGGCTTGGGGTCAGGTAAGTTATATTTTAGTGACTTTTTTCCTTCCTTGACATATCGGCTAAACCTTCCACTGTCTCTCATTTTATCTCGCCCAGTTTCTCATATTCTTTCACCTTGCTATTTTCTCTTCTTTCTTCATTTGTGTAAGTGACTCTCTTCTTTTCTTGCTTGTATTTCTTGTGGATGTTTCTTTTTCTTTACTTTTCTTTTCATCTAATTCTTGAGTCACTTTACTTTTGTTCTTTCTCTCTCTTTGTTCTTTCAACCCCACTTTCCAGAGCATTCCTCATAGTAGCCACCCTAAACTCGTGGCTTTGCCATGAGTCAAGGTACACAATACCCAAAGTTGGGTCAGGGCCATAACGAAGGTTGTTTATGCATTAGCCACCCTCAACTTATGGTTTTGGCATATGTTGAGGTGCAGATGTCCAAGGAGGGACCAGGGCCAACACATTGTTCCCAAAAAAGATCAGTTGGGGTGAAAAAGAAAGGTCTAATTTTAAGCTCAGATTATCTGGATCAAAGAAGGATAAATTTCATTTGGTTTCTTTTATTTAGGCTAGAAGTGGGCTATATTGAATAAGGGCCTATGATCATTTCCTAATTGTCTGTTACAACTTACTTTTAGCAGGACTAACCAGTCAAGTCCTTGCTCAGTACCAATAGTGGACTAGTCAAATTTCCTCACACTCACTTGACATCTCATCACTATACCAGATTATCAGACACCTAGTTCGAATTTATGACTTAGGGTAATGCAATGGTGTAACTCTATTTCATGCTTAGAGCAACACAATTATCAGTTACTATGCCTAGTCATGCATTATTTACCAGTTTATCTGGATATCATTTTAGCCATCATGCTTCAGACTTAAAGTATGTACAAAAGATATAAACATGCCGGTTCAACAAAAAAAGTAATCAGTCTTTTGGGGAAAAAGAACATAGACAAGAAAACCCCAAAAGAGGATAGTGAATTGGGCTACTCAGACTTCACCGTAACACTCACTATCCATTTACCCCACCCCCAACAAAAAGGCATCAATTGTCCCCAATGCATAAAAATCTAAATACAATAGTAGTAGGTGAAGCAAACTTGTGGCGCAAAGTGTCGTCGATCAGCAAGATGGTGGGTCCGGTTCCCAAGAACCCACGTCCTCTGCAATCTGGACACCCTCAGTGGTATCCTCACCAACATCTGCACCATTATTAGTGCCTCCTGCTATCTCCACAGTGCGGGAGCTAGAAGCCCCAGCCGCTAACTCACATGCTCTCATTCGGTGCGCCTCCTCCTCAACAAAGGAGGCTCTCCTCGCGGACTCTATATCTCGGCGCTGCTTCTTCCGTGCTCGCGCCTCGTCCTCTACTCGACCCCTACGCCTCTTGGAACTCTCTCGAGGGGGAGGTGGTGGAATGTCAGAGTTAGCAAAAAGGGCCGCCAACACGGTGTCCTCAGCAGGCTCGACATAAGGGGCCTTATACTCCGGCACCCTAGCCTTTAAGATCGTGTCGATGTCTGCACGAAGACTGTTGAATGCAGCCTGAAGAGTCGACACATCCATCGGAGGGGCTGGTCGGGCTAGCACTCTCTACTCAAAGGCGTCCAGTCGCTGGTTAACCTCAACAATCTTCCGCTCTGTAAACTGCATCATTTTCCTCTCTAGACGCTCTTCGGACTCAATCATCGACTTCTGCATCCACGACAGGATATGATGCAGAAGAGTGGCCATTTGTGCCTCTAGTTTTTAGACCCTTGCAAACAGGACCAGTGCCGGTAGAGGGGCTGTGCGAGACGAGCTCGGGGTTGTGCTACTACCCGGGATAGACTCGACCGGGGTAGTGTCAGTGGACGCCTGTGTAGCTGTGCGGGCCTGGGCTACCGTATCAGCAATATCATCAGCAAGTGGGGGCAGCTCTGGACGGGGCCCTCTGCGTTGAGCCAACTCATTGGCCTCACCTTTGATGAGGACGACGTCTACAGTGCCCGGCGGGGTCTTAAGCTGATCTATGTGCCATATGGGCACACCTGCGGACCTGCAAAGGGCAAAGATCATGTACGGGAAAAGGTAGGTAGTAGTGAAATTGAATGCCCTCTCGTGCATGACTGCGTGGAGAAGCCATGCGAAGTCCACCTCGAATCCGGCTATCATCGCCGCCATCAACATTGCTCGATCCCAGATAACGATGTTATCAGCAGTTGTGGGGGAAAGGCAGTGACGGACAAGCAGCCACAAGAACTTTGCTGTGAACGTGAGGTTGGCCTTCTTGATGCACCCTTCGGCTCAGTCACCCAATCGGCACCCTCTCCATCTACTGACAGTTGCAGGGCCATCCACCTCTTGGTGGTCTCTCTCAGTGCTGGTTCGCGCAAGAACTGGCCATCCTTGACTATCTGGAAGCGGTAGTCAAACTCAGCAGTGAGGGGGGTTTGAGTAGCATCAATACTCTCGCCGTATAGAAACCGGTGGATGGCTGGCAGGGAAATTTCAACCTGCACACCCCGGGCTCGGACCTGCTCCAGTGGGGCCTATTTAGCGGGGGCAACCCACCTATCAATCGGTGATCGAAGAGTCGCCACGTAGGATGCGTACAACTCTCAGACCATTTCCTCATTGTATCGTCCCAACGGATGTGCTGTCCACTCCAAGCGATGCCTAGTAAAGAGGTTGTGGATCTCCGGCATCGTTGGGAGACTCCCAGTAAGTACCCGCCGCTCCAAAGTGAGTGTTCGAGTCAACACTCCTTTATCAGTCAGGAACTTGGCGTCAGAATAGACTTGAAACTGCCCGTCGACACACCACCAGTTGGGCTGGTAAGTGGCTGGAGTGGGGACCTGAGCTGGTGAGCCGGATGTAGAGTTTTAACTATCAGCCTCATCAGATGAGGCCGACGCTGCAGCAATGGCGGGTGCGGGAACCTCAGCATAGCCAGAAGCTTCCTCGGACCATGATACTCCTAAGGAGCCAGACGCTCCTTCCTCATTTGTGGCTGACCCAGAGGGTGTGCCGGTCAGTGTGCGCTCCTCATCAGACTGGGAGGCAGTGACTACGCCGGACGCCACCTTTTTGGGTGTGGCTCTGGGAGCACGTGCATCACGGGAAGGTGTGGAGGTGCCTGGGGGCACATACTCAGGGTCCCGCTCATCATCAGAGCCGATGATCATGCCTGCAGACGGGGCGACAGACTTTGATCGCCCGCGTGCGTACATTCGGTCTTGCTTTGGTGCCATAGTATATAGTACCTGCAAACGATCAATATTATTACGAGTAGTGGCAAACAAGACAAGCGAAACCGTACGAAATAAAACATTAAAAATAGTATGTCATTGCTGTAGGAGTAGTGACACACGACGGGCCTGGTGACGGCTCGTCGTTACAATGACGGACCGTCGTAAGGTCCGTCCTGTTTTACTTAGACTATGTATATATAGAGAACCCTGAAGGAGAGTCTCTAACTAGCATGATGGTATGTGCCGGACGGACCGTCACAGGTACGATGGTCTGTCGTAGATGGCCGTCGTAGGACACTTGAGAAAAAAAAAAGAGACCCTTAGGAGAGGGGTCTCTGACCATCATGACGGTCATGCAGGACGGACCGTCGTGGGTTGGACGGTCCGTCACATGTGTCCGTTGAAGGACACTTGGAAAAAAATGAGAGACCCTTAGAAACCGGGTCTCTGACAACCAGAACGGTTGTGCAGGACAGACCATTGTGAATACGACGGTCCGTCACATGTGTCCATTGGGGAACACTTGGGAAAAAATGAGAGACCCTAACAAACAGGGTCTCAGTCTAGCATGATGGTTGTGCAGGACGGACCGTCGTGAGTACGACAATCTGTCACATGTGTCCGTTGGGACAGGGGTGCTAGGGCTTTTGCAACGGACCCTTTCACGGTCCATCGTGGGTACGATGATTCGTCATCGGGGTCTCGTTCTGAATGATAGTGACAGAACTAAGGGTACCCTAAGCATCCCCGATGAACCAACATCAACCTTGTAGTGTTTTGGACCTACATGTGTCTAACCCAACTACCTAGGAAACTAGCAATGCAAAAGCACCTATGTCTAGGGTGGTAAACATGACAATTTCGAACATTTGTAACCTAGGTTAGGGAGAATCGTCTAAAGTAAACAACATACGAAAGGAACTAAGCATAATACTAACTAGTAAAAAAAAGGCAAGATAAATGAGTATAAATTTAGAGACACATACCTTAGAAATGGAGAAAAACAAATGCACAAGTACTCGGTGGCAAGGTAGACACTCACATCTGCAGTTTCCACTAGTAGATAACACTTTAGAGCTTTGGAGAATTGTGAGAGGGCAATGATCGGTGGTTGATAGAGAAATAGATTGTGGAAGTTGAGAAGGGAAGAGTAATGGGAGAAATAATGAAGTAATGGGGGTGAAATGAGCGGTTGGGAAGTTTAAACGTTCTGATTTTGAAAAGGGTCCAGCCGGGTCGGGTATACCTCATTAATCACGCGATGGTTCCTCGACGACGGTCCGTCGCAGTTGTGACGATCCGTCGTTTGTTCAGTCGCGTGTGCCCTAGTTTAAAAATAACAAAAAAATGTACCTGGTACGACGGATGCATACGATGGTCCGTCGCAGGCGCAACGGTCCGTCGATGTGTCCGTTAGTGACTGCTGCAGAGTAATTTTCTGCTGAATTTCCTGGTGATGTGCCTGCAAATTTAAAACTCATTAGAAGAAAAATGCTACCATTACTAAAAATATGTTAAGTATTGGGTTGCCTCCTAACAAGCGCCTGATTTAATGTCGCGGCACGACTGGGGACCCTTGATTACTTAGACTTCATCAAGATGGTATGCCTATATCACTTCATTTGCCGATTCAGCATGCCCGAAATAGATTTTTATGCGCTGTCCATTCACCTTGAGCCGCACACCCTCCTTAGTTTCCAACTCAACTGCTCCATGAGAGAATAGTTGGGTAACCAAGTAAGGACCAATCCATTTGGACTTGAGCTTGCCCGGAAACAAGCGCAACCTGGAATTGAATAACAGCACCAAATCCCCGACCATTGTTGTCATGGTACTTCTTCATCTTTTCTTTGTATAGTGCTAAGCTTTCATAGGCTTTTAGGCAAAATTCATCGCGTTCATTCAACCCATTTAACCGTTGCTCTGCAGCTTCGCTCCAATCCATTTTTAACTTCTTCATAGCCCATATGGCTTTATGCTCTAACTCAACCGGAAGATGACAAGCTTTCCCATATACAAGTTGGTATGGAGACATACCTATGGGAGTCTTATATGCTGTCCGGTAGGCCCAAAGAGCATCATCAAGCCTCCTTGACCAATCCGTTCTACTAGCATTCACTGTTTTTGACAATATCTGTTTTATTTCCCGATTAGACATTTCAACTTGCCCACTAGTTTGAGGGTGGTAAGGAGTGGCCACATTATGGCGAACTCCGTATTTCTCCAATAACCACTTGAACAATCTGTTGCAGAAGTGGGAGCCCCCATCACTAATAATGGCCCTTGGGGTGCCGAAACGAGAGAATATATTCTTTTTCAAGAATGCAGTAACACTCTTCCGTTCATTGTTTGCGAGGGGTATGGCTTCGACCCATTTAGATACATAATCGACTCCTACTAAAATGTACTTCATGCCATGAGAACTCACAAAAGGTCCCATAAAGTCGATACCCCAAACATCAAATAACTCAATCACAAGAATGAGTTTAGTGGGAGCTCTTGCTTTCTTGAAATACCACCATCTCGTTGACATCTGTCACATGCTTTAGAAAAGCCATGAGCATCTTGACGAAGAGTTGGCCATTAGTAACCACACTGTAATATCTTATGCGCGGTTCGGATACCACTGTGATGTCCACCAACGGGTGAGGAATGGCATGCCTCCAACACACTCAACATTTCACATTCTGGCACACAACACCGAATAACCCCTTCGGCACAACTCCTATACAAGTATGGTTCATCCCAAAAGAACTTCTTCACATCGTACATGAACTTTTTCCTTTGATGAAAGGACAAGTCTGATGAAACAATATCACTAGCCAGATAGTTCGCAAAATCTGCGAACCATGGAATCAAGTCTTCTGAAGCAGCCAATACACGTTCATCGGGAAAAGTATCATCAATGTCAGCCTTATCCCCTAACTCTCTCATAGCTTCATCCTCTAGACGAGACAAGTGATCAGCAACTTGATTTTCAGTTCCTTTTCTATCAAGCACTTCAAAGTCAAATTCTTGTAGCAGTAACACCCAACGAATCAGCCTAGGTTTCGCATCCTTCTTCGCCATCAAATATCTCAATACTGAGTGGTCAGTATGCACTATAACTGAAGTACCTAGAAAATAGGAGCGAAATTTCTCCAAAGCAAAGACTACTGCAAGGAGTTCATGCTCAGTCACTGTGTAGTTCTTCTGATCTTCATTTACGGCTTTACTAGCATAGTAAGTGGGGTGAAGGATTTTGTTTTTTCTCTGTCCCAATACTACACCAAGAGCCACCCACTAGCATCACACATTACCTCAAATGGAGTGTTCCAATCCGGAGAAATAATGATAGGCGCAGACAGTAACTTTTCTTTTAGCTCACCGAATGCTTTAAGACAGGATTCGTCAAAACTAAATTTACAATCTTTTTCCAGCAGTTTGCACAATGGGTGTGCAATCTTTGTAAAGTCTTTGATGAATCTCTGGTAAAAACCTGCATGCCCAAGAAAGCTTCTCACACCTTTCACAGAGATCGGTGGGGGAAGTCTCTCTATTACCTCGACTTTGGCTCGATCAACCTCTATGCCCTTTTCTGAAATGCGAAGACCCAACACAATACCCTCTTTCACCATGAAATGACACTTTTCCCAGTTTAGTACTAAATTGCAGTCTTCACATCTCTTAAGAACCTCAGATAAATTGGTGAAACACCACTCGAAAGAATCACCAACCACAGAAAAATCATCCATAAAAACTTCTATAGTATCCTCCACCATGTCAGAAAATATTGAGATCATACATCTCTGAAATGTTGCGGGTGCATTGCACAACCCAAACGACATTCTTATGAACGTAAAGGTCCCATATGGACAAGTGAAAGTGGTTTTCTCTTGATCTTCTGGTGCAATAGAAATCTGATTATACCCTGAATACCCATCAAGAAAACAATACCACCCTTTTCCGGCAAGTCTATTCAACATCTGATCCATGAAGGGCATAGGAAAATGGTCTTTTTCAGTCCATGAGTTCAGTTTACGGTAATCCATACACATCCTCCATCCATTAACCGGTCTCATTGGAACAAGTTCATTTTTGTCGTTGAGGACCACAGTCATTCCCCCTTTGTTAGGTACACACTAAACCAGGCATACCCAACTACTATCGGTGATTGGATAGATTATTCCGGCATCCAACCACTTAATGATTTCCTTCTTCACAACCTCTTGCATAGGAGGATTCAAGCGTCTCTGGTGCTCAATACTCGGCTTATGATCAGGCATGAGTTGGATTTTATGAGAGCAAATACCAGGAGGGATCCCAATAATGTCCACAATAGTCCACCCAATAGCTCTTCTGAACCTTTCTAGTACCTTTACTAAACTCTGAACTTGTTTTTCATCTAGGTATGATGCAATAATTACCGGCAAAGTGTCACCATTTCCTAAGAATTCATACCTGAGATGAGGTGGGAGAGCTTTTAGTTCTAATTTTGGAGCCTCCACTATAGATGGTTTCGCAGGTGGGGACTCGCGATTCTTCATATCAAGCTCAGATTTCTTCGGTTTAAACCGAACATCACCTCAGTCAAGAGCCGTGACTAATGACTCATACTCTTCAATGCAATCGCTATCAAAGTTCATTATCATTACCGCTAATACTTCTACACCTAGATGTTCTTCTATTTGTGTCTCAGATGTCTCACCCATGATGTAGGATATAGCAGATGTCGATTGGAGATCACCACTCTGCCTCATGGACCTACAAATATTAAAGGTCACTTCCTCATTGTTCAACCGAAATTTCATCTGCCCCTTTTTCATGTCTACTAAGGCTCTACCTATAGCTAGGATTGGCCTCCCAAGGATAATAGGAACTTCAAAATCAACCACATAATCAAGAATAACAAAATCAGCCGGAAATATGAATAACTCAACTTTTACTAGCACATCATGAAGTATCCCTATGGGCCGTTTTACTTTTCGATTAGCCATCAGTAGCCGCATCGCAGTGGGCTTTGGGTCACCCAAACCCAACTTCTTGTAAATAAGGAGGGGCATGAGATTTATGCTTGCCCCCAGATCACATATTGCTTTCACAAAATGTAATAGCCCGATTGTACAAGGAATAGTGAACGCACGCGGATCTTCTTTATTTTGGACCAGAGATCTTGTAGCAATAGCACTACAATGCTGAATTCTATCATCATCCTCAAAAGTAACAGATCTTTTCTTTGTGACCATATCTTTCATAAACTTGGTGTAACTGGGCATTTGTTCTAAAGCTTCTACCAAAGGGACATTGATAGAAAGTTGCTTAAACATTGTTATAAAACGCTGATATTTGCCATCCTCGGTCTTTTTCAATAATCTTTGAGGAAATGGGGGTGGTGGCCAAGGCATAGGAGTTAACTTCTAGGCATTTCAGCATCTTTTGCAATGTTATCCTCTAAATCAGCATCAACATTTACCACTTTATCAGTATCTTTTGTCACCTTATCCTCATTAGATGGCATAGGTGGGTCTATGGTTTGCTTGCCACCGCGAGTAGTAATTGCCATACAATGTCCATCATTTTTCAGATTTTGGACAGTGTTGCTAGGAAGAGTGCCCGGTTGCTGTGTGTTACCAGTTGCAGATAAGAGGGCCAATTGTAACTCAAGTTGCTTAATCGATATTGCATGTGTATCAACTTTTTGCCCAATACCCGCTAAATCATTCCTCAACTCTTTCTTGTGCTCATCACTAGCATCGAACCTCCTCATCATTTTAGGCAACATATCCACAACTCGCGACATACTACCTCCACCATCCCTAGGAGTAACTTCACGATTCTGAGGAGGAACATAGGGGCCATTCCTCTTGTTTCTATTACCATAGTTACCCCTGTTGAAGTTGTTGTCGCGATTGTAGTTTCCATCTCGAGCATAATGACCCTCACGATTGTAGTTACCATAGTTCCGACCTTGGTTTCCTTGACCTTGGCGCCAATTCTCCTTATTAGAGCCTTTGGAACTTGGTCGGAAACCCCCCATCTGTTCATTTACTACATAGGAATCCTCCTCATAATAACACTCATCGCTTGGAGGTGGTGGTTTATCCAAGTAGTTGACTGCATTTATCTTTTCTGCACCCCCAGTGACATGTTTTAGTACCAACCCAAGCTTAGTTCTCATCTGAGCCATTTCTTCACGATCTGTGGCTGGGTTGTGAGTGGACTGCACTGCGAAGGTGTTTCTTCCTGTATCAGACTTCCTAGTACTCCAAGCTTTGTTATTTCGAGAGATTTTCTCTTATTTTTCAGCAATCTCAGCATAAGGGCATTCTCCATAAGATTCACCTGTTATAGTGTCCAACACCGCTTTGTTGTTTTCATCCTGTCCCCGATTGAAGTATTCCTTCAGTGAATCATCATCTATACGGTGATTTGGAACACTTCTCAAGAATAAGGTGAATCTATCCCAAGAACTACTAACTGACTCTCCTGGTAGTGCCACAAAGTTGTTCACTTTGTCTTTGTGGTTTACTTTCTTGGAGACCGGATAGTAGCGTGCTAAGAAAACATCCCTTAATTGGTTCCAAGTGAAGATTGAGTTGTATGGGAGCTCAGTGAACCATATAGCAGCCTCTCCCGTCAGTGAGAGACGAAACACTCTGAGACCTATTACATCTAGATCCAAATCAGGCCTCCCCACACAACTTTTACACACTGCCCTTACCTTAGCTATATGGGCATGTGGATCCTCAGAAGGTAGCCATGAAAACAAACCTCTAGCAGTGAGCAATTGCATCAGGCTACTAGTTACCACAAATGTGTGGCCTGTGTGTAGAGGGGGCAAGACAAGTGGCCCATCCGAGACTGCTATGTAATCATACCCTCTGTAGTATGCTTGGGGCCGTGGAGCGGGGTGTTCTCCCCTCTGTTCATGTTAACCCGGAGCATCAGGTAACATCTGACCATGAACATCAACCGGAGCTGGGATGTTCTGGTTTGGATCGTCATCATTTATTCTTAAGTTTCGTTTCATATTGCGCAGTGTACGCTCTAGCTCTTGATCGTAGGGAAACAAGGGTTCTCTTCCTCTCCGTGTATTTGGCATAAAATTAGGATAGTTCTGAAAAGAAATCAAAAACAATAAAACAAAGTAAAATCAAGAAAATATCAACTACACTATAGTAATAAATTTAAGTTAATATAAAAGCTAAAATCCCCGGCAGCGGCGCCAAAATTTGTTACACTCAAAATTACTTCTCAAATAAGAAGTAAAGCGGTTGTGTCAAGTAAATAACCCAACTAGTGAGGTTGGATCGTTCCCACGAAGAAATTAGTCTAGACTTAACTTCAACCTATTATTACTATTGTTATGTTAATGACTTCCTTGGAATGTAAAAACAATAAAGGGGGGTTTCTATTTCTAAATGAGTGTAAATAAATGACGAACTTGAAAGAGACACTTAACCTCTTTGAATGTTGAGTTTTAATCAATTAATCAAAGTAACTAGGGTTTATGTGTTCCCCACAGGTTCATAACTTGATAATTCTAACTATAACATTTCTTTCCTAGTATCTTGCATGCAATGTGATAAGTTATGTATTTCTAAATCCTTTGTCCGGCATCTAGAAAATCTCACTCCGCACCTTGCTCCAGCTACGTGTGTTGCTATCCTAACCCTTATCCTTACCTCATATTAAGCATCGTATTCGATATTTGACTAAGTTATTACCTCGTACCAATCAATACTAGCCTATTAGATAGGATACAATAAATCTATGTTAATAATTCTTTTCCTATTATCTACCTCCTTGGTCCGGCAAGTAGCATTAAGGCGAGTTATAATGTTGTCCATCCGTTAAAAAGACTTTTAAGCGAAACAATTATTAATACATGCAAGATACTAATCTAGAATTGTTATTTTAGTTAGGGTTTATCTCATTATTTGCCAATGGTTCCCACAACCCTCGTTATGGAGTTTAGTTACTAATAGCCATAAACACAATATTCATATATACTAAATACGAATTCATGTACTTACTTGAATGAGAAAGAATAAAATCCAAAGTTTGCTTGATTAATCTCCAAAAAACAATTGCAAGAATCTCAAAATCTCACACTAATACACAATGTCTAATAATACAGCGTCTAACTATCTTGTGTCTAACCTCAAAAACGAGGTTCTTCGAACTATTTATGATAAAAACAAAAACCTAATTAAACAAGGATTCTAATTGCTTGGAATCTGCCGAAACGCGGCTGGGTCGACGGATCTCACGACGGACCGTCGTGGACTCTGTCGTCCCATACTTGTGCAATTTCTTCTGCTGCTCTCTTCATTCCCCTCGACGGCAAGTATGACGGACCGTTATAGGCACAACGGTCCGTCGAGGGTCTTCGTTTTAAAACACTTCAACTCTTGGAATCTGGGTACTGGGATCACTTCTCTGAACTTCACGACGAACCTGCAGGATGGACCGTCATAAGCTACGTAATCCCACACTTGGTCAGACTTCCCCATCTTCCTTCAGCAGCTGCACTACGCTGCCACCTACGGACCGTCACAAGCACGACGGACCGTCACAAGCTCCGTAGGTGGTCCCTTCTGCATTTGTTCGCTCAAAATCTCCGCATTCAGCTTTGGACAGATTTCCTGCAAAACAAAGAGAAACTTATATAAAAATTAGCACAAAAACGCTTTTGGACACACTAAACTTAAGGAAAAAGTACTAATAATACCGTGAAACCACGGTATATACTACCCCCACCTACACTAACAAACTACACTTAGGTTGTCAAAGTTAGGTTCCTTGCTTTACTTTCATTGTTCACTTTACTTTACGAAAACTTGGTTCTAAACCGGCACTAAGTCCATGGGTGTTAAACATGGAATTTGGGGTTGTAGAGTCTTTTACCAAGGGATGGTGTTCTTACCTAGACAAGGTAGAAAATTAACACATGCTAGCATACTAGTTAAATCACTTGCTAGATTCTATCTGGCAAGTATAGTTTAAGGACTTAAGAGATATACATGACCCTCTACATGCTCACTAGCATTGGAGCCTCATCTCATGAGAAACCATGGGTGAATCTTGGTCAAGGAAAGTCATCATAGGTGAATGTTCCTCAAAGGGAGTCAACACATTATGAGAACCCAATGGTGAACCTTCCTTCAAGTGAAGCTAACACCTCTCATTATCAAGTTCACTTGGTTCTAAGCTAAGTTTCCTTTATAAAAAGCCTTTTATTAACATAACTTATAAAATGTAGGCTTTACGAGAGTACTATCCTCATATGCTTAGCTCAAAGGTCATAGATAAGAATTCGCCGACCTATATCATGTGCGAAACCGTTTCACATGGACATAGCGTATGTCAGAACCTATCTAGTTTAGGGTACACTTGAGGAAACCTTCCAAGGACCCTCTATTGGCTAAATATTCATATATGTGTGTGAGTGTATACTTATATGTGAGAAAACCTTTCACATAACACATAAATGTTACACATGTTCATATATCAACACATAAGTCTATAGGTATAACTATATGGAAAATCCTTTCAGATAAACACACCAATACACTATGCACATTCATACTTCATCATAACATGTACTTGAAATCATAGCATATGAGTCATATTCATAATATGTCCATACAAACATATGCATGTACTTAGAAGACCAACCTATCGAGGTACACATGTGGATTGCGTAGAGAAGGTTCCATACCCTTGCCCATACTAGTACACCAATCAAGTCATCCGTGTGAATGATACATCACACAACATCATAAAATATGTTTCATCAACTACGATTTTATAGTAAAGCAGAAAAGAATGTTAGACTTTACCAATTCATAAACCTTTTCATCAACATTGATAAATACACCTTTTTCATCATCAATAAATGTATAGGTCCATATCTCAAGGTAAATTAAACATGAACGAAACCATGTACAAGTCGTTACAAGATCATACTACAACCCAATGCAATACATCACATATATACTAGAACGTAGAAAGTTATATATTATCAACAAATTTCCCTTCTCTTGATCATCAATCATATTTAATCAATAATATACTTATGTCAGAACTAAAAAGATAAAACGTCATAGTTAATCATGCTTCATCTAACCTATAATATAAATCACATCATATACAACACCATATCAAGTCTATAGAGTAGAGAAACCTAAATCAATCCATACCAATTAAATTTTAATATACTCATAATGGATAAATTATACATAATAATGATAAAATCACTGATGTAGGCAGTATCTAAGACAATTCACCATAATCGAGTTACATAACAACCATCCTAACGTCAAGTCACAAGTTACTACATGATAGACTAGCCTTGTTCAAAACCTTCAAAATTGACCCTCATGGATCATTCCTCAATAACTCATCCTCAATACGCATACTAGACAGTAGGTATAATCATATTAACATAATTGAATCACAATTCGATATACATGAGATCAATATCATAAATCCATACACAGGCACACAATCTACTCCTTTATATCCAATCTTAGTCAATTGTTGATCTGGTAATCTAACATGAGCCAAACAACCCCATACTTTAAAATAATTTATATTTGGCTTTCGATTCTTCCAAAGTTCGTATGGAGATGAATCATGTTTCTTGGAATGAATTCTATTCAAAATATGACATGTAAAAATTAAGGCTTTAGTCCACAAATTTTCTGTGATACCAGATCCATAAAGCATAGAGTTAACCATTTCAATGAGAGTTCTATTTTTCTTTCTGCTACACCATTTTGTTGTGGTGTATAAGACATAGTCAATCGTTTCTCAATGCCTTCTTCTTCACAAAAATCAATAAAATTTGATTTTAAATATTCTCCACCTCTATCAGATCTAATTGATTTAATCTTCAAACTCAATTTATTTTCAACTTCTGCTTTATATGTTTTAAAAGTCTCAAACGTCTCATCTTTTGTTTTTAATGGAAAAACATATGTATACCTTGAGTAATCGTCAATGAAAGTGATAAAATATCTCTTTCCATGACGTCATAAACAATCCATCTCACAAATATCAGTGTGGATTAATTCCAAAAGTGTGGATATCCTTTAAACAGACTTAAAAGGTTTCTTTGTTATTTTACATTTACTACAAGTAATACACTGAGCAACATGACACTTTCCACAGTCTTTAATTAGTCCATTTTTCACCATAAGTTGAATGGATCTAAAATTCACATGACCAAGACGTTCATGCCATAATTCTAAAAACTCCACAATATAAGCAGAAATATTTTCATTTTCAATATTGACTTTGAACATGCCATTTGTAGCATAACCTTTTCCAACAAACATGCCTTGTTTAGACAAAATAAATTTATCTGCCTCAAAAATCATTTTAAAACCATGCTTCGAAAGAAGCATACCTGACACCAAGTTCTTTCGAATATCAGGAACAGGCAATACGTCTATCAATGTGACCATCTTTCCGTAAGTGAATTTTAGTTCAACAGTTCCCTTTCCTACAATGTATGATTGTGATTAAAGCTAGGAACAGGCTTTTCTGCAACCTCTAAGAGGTTAATGACGCCGGTATTATCTAGGGTCTAGGACCCGGTTGTGACAAACTTGGTATCAAAGCATGAGGTTAAATTACCTAGTAACTAAGGCCCAAAAAAACCACGTTGCATAGTTTCTAGCTTATGGTTGTGAAGTGAACCACAGCGATTAATTAGAGACATAGTGATGTTAAAAATCTTCCCTTCTCCTACTCTTTATCGTGTTGTGTAGAGTTTTGATATTTTGTATTATTCTAGCATCTAACTTCGTTCTTGTGTGTGCATATATAAAAGTGAATACAAGAAAAAATGGAGGAAGGAGAGTTGGAGAACCAGCTGCTGGGGGAAACCAAGCTCCTTCTCAAGCCCCAGCGCTGGAGTGAAAGTGCCTGTCAACCCAGCTGCATTGACGGATAGAAAAGTGAGAGCAACACTTGTTCAGATATACCAAGCCATCACTGCTTAGGCACAAGCTATCACAACCCACGCTAGTGGAGAGGGTGCTCCAAGGGAGAATGCACACGCTAGCACCATGACTAGCATACTGAGAGATTTCACCAAGATGAATCCTCAAGACTACTTTGGGTCTAGAACCAATGAGGATCCCCAGGATTTTGTGGATGAGGTCCACAAGATTCTCTGTGCTATGAATGTTAATGAAGAGGAGAACGCTGAGTTTGCTGCATACAAGCTCACGGATGTGGCTCAGGTATTGTAAGATTTGGATAGATGCCCGAGCACCAGGAGAAGTCCCGATCACTTGGGACATTCTCAAAATTTTATTCCTGGAGATATTATTTTCCAAAGAGCATAGAGAGGTTAAGGTGAAGGGAGTTCATCAACCTACGTAAGGGAGGTATTTTAGTCAAGGAATACTGCTTGAAGATTGTTAAACTTTCCAAATATGATTCTTTGGTGTCTAGTAGCAGGGATGAGATAAGCAGGTTTGTGACTCATGTAATGGAGAATATGGAGGAGGAATGTGGGGCAACCATGTTGCATGGTAACATGGACCTTTCTAGGTTGATGGTACATGCACAACAGGTGGAGGAGAGTCGTTGGAGGAAGAGAGGTCGAGAAGGCAAGAAGCCTAGGCCCTCGGATCAAGATGGTTCTAGCACTGGTATGAGTTGGTTTGGAGTCTTGGACAGGACCAAGTTCAAGAAGGGGCACTAGAACTTAGGTAATCCTACTCCTTCCAGGAACACTAATGCAAAAGGGGACAAGTCTGGACCCAAGAAGGGCAATGATAGAAATGTGCAGTGTGACAGAAAGTTGTGTGGTAAGTTTGGCCATTTGCATGGAGGTGAGTGCATGGTAGGTTCTAATGTATTCTATGCATACGGCAAGAGTGGGAATATTATTAGAGACTGCCCACATGTGAAGAATCAGACCAAGGGTGATACTCAGTAGTAGATCCTCCCAAGAGGAACATGTTCTATGCTTTGAAAGGCATATAAGAGCAGGAGAAGTCAGCTTATGTTGTCACTCCTACCTTTCATGTCTTTTCTTTTCCTGTGTATGCATTGTTAGATCCAGGATCCACCTTGTCTTTTGTTACTCCTTTAGTAGCTAGTTAATTTGACTTGCTTCCTGACATATTGCGTGAACCTTTTGTAGTTATTACTCCCGTAGGAGAGAACATTAGAGTTGAAAGAGTATATAGAAATTGCCCATTAACTATTCTTGATTTAGTTACCTATGCTGACCTAATAGAATTAACCATGCTTGACTTTGATATAATTTTTGGTATGGATTGGCTCCATAAATGCTATGCTACCATAGACTGTCAAAAAAGGGTAGTAAGGTTCCAGTTTCCGAATGAGTTAGGGCTAGAATTGGAAGGGCGTAGTGAAAATCAAATAGGCCAAATTGTTTCCCATCTGAAAATCAACAAGATATTATCGAAGGGCTATTTTCTTACATAGTCAGAGTCAATGATTTATAACACAGAGTTCCTTCCATAGACTCTTTTTCCTTAGTGAATGAGTTCCAAGTTGTTTTTACGGAGGATTTACTAGGGATTCCTCCTGAATGCGAAATTGACTTTCATGTTGGCTTAGATCCCAACACCAAACCAATTTTTTTTGCTCACTATAGAATGGCTCTAGCTAAACTCAAAGAGTTGAATTGGAAGTTAAAAGATCTACTTTATAAGGGTTTCATCCAGTCGATCATATCCCCATGGGGTTCTCCAGTACTGTTCATTAAGTAAAAGGATGGAACCCTTATAATGTTTATCAATTATTGGAAACTCAACAAAGTCACTATAAAGAACAAATAACCTCTTCCCAGAATTGATGATCTATTTGATCATCTCAAAGGTTCAAGTTTCTTTTCTAAAATAGATCTCCAGTCAGGGTATCACTAGATTAGAGTGAGACAAGAGGACATTCCTAAGACTTCCTTCCATACTAGGTATGGTTATTACGAGTTTCTTGTCATGTCATTTGGTATCACTAACGCACCAGCCGCTTTTATGGACCTAATGAATAGTGTATTCCATGAACCTTGATTCTTTTGTCATAGTATTCATAGATAACATCCTCATATACTCTAACACCAGAGAAGAACATGAAAAACATTTCAGAATGACATTGCAAGTACTTAGGGAACTTCAATTGTGTGCAAAATTTAGCAAATGTGAGTTTTGACTGAGATCAGTTACCTTCCTTTGTCATTTTGTGTCCGACCAGGGTGTTGAGATTGATCTGAAAAAGATTGAGTCTGTAAAGAACTGGTTGAGACCCATCACTCCTATAGACATCAAAAATTCTTGGCTTTTGCTAATTAGTATCGCAAGTTTGGTGAGGGCTTTTCCGATATTGTTGCTCCATTGATAGCTTTAAGAAAGAATGAGACGAAATTTGAGTGGTATGAAACTTTTGAAAAAAAGAGCTTCCAACAGCTCAAAGATCGACTCACTTTAGCCCAGTTCTCACATTGCTGAGGAGTGGTGAAGGGTATGTGGTGTACTGTGAAGCTTCCCGGGTAGGTTTCAGATGTGTTATTATGCAGGATAACAAGGTGATTGCATATTCATCAAGACAATAGAAAATCCACGAGAAAAATTACCCTACCCATGATCTTGATTTAGCTTCTTTGGTATTTGCGTAAAAACTTTGGAGACATTACTTATATGGTGTACATGTTTATGTAATTACTGACCATAAAAGTCTTCTTTATGTTTTTACACAGAGAAAATTAAATCTTCGTTAGAGGAGATGGCTAGAGCTGGTCAAGGATTATGACATGAGTGTCCAGTATCACCCAGGTAAGGCCAATGTAGTGGACGATGCTTTGTGGCGATTGAGCATGGGTAGTGTGTCTCATATTGATGATAAGAAGAAGGATCTGGTTAAATAGGTACACCAATTTGCTAGGTTAGGTGTAAGACTAGTAGATACACTAAGTGGGGGTGTTTCAGTTCATTCCAATTATAAATCCTCATTTTTTGCAGTTGTTAAAGATATGAAGCATCTCGACCCTGTACTCATGGATTTGAAAGACTCAGTGTTGATTAAGATGAATGAATCATTCTCCCTAGGGGGTATGGTGTGCATAGATACAAGGGTAGATTATCTATGCCCAATATTGATAATTTAAGACCTAATATTATTGTAGAGGCTCATGGCTTCAGGTATTCAATTCATCCAAGTTCCACCAAGATGTATCATGATCTCAAGGTGATCTATCGGTGGGAAGGTATGAAGCGAGATATTTCTAAGTTTGTGGAGGAGTGCCCCAATTGCCAACTAGTTAAGGCCGGACTGATTTCTTTGGCTTGATATCTTTGTTTATATAGACTCTTGATTATCAAGAAATATCTCCTCTCTTTGAAGTTGATAATAATTTTGATTTCTACGTCCTTCTTTGATATGGAATGATTTTCTTTTATTTGTTATATAAAATAAACAACCTTTTAAGAAAAGGTTTTGTCTTCATATAAAGTAGACAACCTTATAAGAAAAGGATTTTTCTTATTTATTTATGGAAATATACTTTTTTATTCATTCTATCCATAATTAAATTTGTGCCTTAATATTTCTCCTTCGCTCCTTTTTCCATAAAAAAAGACAACTCTTTTATTCTTTTTTCTGATTTAATAAATGAACCTGCTTCATAAGTGATTATCATCAAAAGTATTTGTCATTGTCAAAAGTAATTAACACAACTTCCATCACCCCATATGTTAATTAGTTAGTGGATCCACTTAGTCTAGAAGTTCATGATTCTACCTTGGCAAGTAGGACAACCCTTTTCGATATGGGAGACATCGGATGATCACGTTATAGCTCACATTGTTTCTATGTTGGTTAAAGATAATTCTTCAAAGTAATGATGAAATAAAATTACTTCAAGAAATATCGCATATGATATCAAAGGTTTTAAAGATGAAGTTATCTTACATCGACCATGATTTTATGACTTGTGTTTCAAACACTTTGAAATCGTGTTTTATCTTGGTCAATTGTATGTCATGAAATAAAATGTCCCTCTTACCACAATTTTAATGTTTTATTCATCACTATCTTACTTAGTAATTTTTTATACTAACGATACTCGGGCCTATATTTATCCTAATGTAGAGTCTTCAGTTTCGTGGCTAGAGGTTGACTTGAGATATTTTCGAGCTTCAGTGAGACCTCATGCTTCAATTTCTTATGTTAAGAGAGCTAAGTGGCTTGTATGGAGTCCTTCAGGATTGTGTACGCCATGTTACATCTTGGGGGTACCCGCCATATTAAATCTAGGGGGTACCCTTGGGTCGTGACAGTTTTAAAAGCTTCACATATTGTATCTCTTATTGTTGTTTTAACATTTGGGTTGAGATAAGGTAATTATTCCTACACAAAATATCATTTTAGTTGCTTAAATTTCACCTCCCCCCGCCACACGTTCGTACATTCAATGTACTAGCGTCATTCCACCTGCATCTTATTTATGAGGCGGATACAGGTGTTCAGGGTCATCAATAGGTTCTTCATTGATCTAATTGCATTTCACGTAGCTTTATTGAGAATCCTTACATTCGAAAGGACTTCAAATTACAGTTTTGTTTATGTTAGGCTCTCGGGGGTCTTGTCCCGATATCCATCATATTATTTAGAGGATTCATAGACAGCAGTACTTGAGGAGTCTTTTGTCATATCCCTAGTCAATGTTTCAAACAATTTTGAGCTTTTTGTTTTTTTTCTTTTAGATACTTTCACACATTTATTGAGTTAATCAGTTACTAGTTACTGAGACCTTATGAGTTAATCCTTGCAATTAAGCTCCTATTTTACTTGGGTATGTCTTCTGCTAAGTAGTCAAGCAAGCGAAGGGTTCACTTAGAGACCAATGATGGTTCTACAGTGCTGACCACATTCAGGGTGTAGGATCGGAGCGTGACAAAGACTCTTTATATTTTATTTTGTATTTGGACAAGCTTTATAAATATTTTATTTATGTATGTATTATTATCTTCCAGCAAGTGTGATTAAAAAAACCTTTGTAATAATGATCTATGTGTTGTTAGTATATGATTGTTCTATTTAATAGTCAATTTGACTAATATAATATAGTTTGATTACAATATTTTTTAGATTTCAAGAGATGATTATTATTTATTGTCTTTACAATTGAAAAATAATTTACAGATGTATTACATATAGTTTAGTTTTTCTTCTTTCTTTTTGTAAAATAACTTACAATTTGTGTGATATTTTATTTATTCATAATTATTTTTTATTCAATTGATAGCATATGATAAAGAGTTTTACATATGAGCACAAAATATGATGGCGGATCTACTTGCAAGGAAAGATGGTGGAATAAAATTATTTTTTGAAGCATTGTTAAAGATTATTATTGTTAGTTTTTTTTTTTACTTTGACTTGTATAAGTAAGGATAATTTTTGAAGAAAAAACTAAGTTTTCTAGATTACTTTTTAACTTTAGTTTGTATAAATAACTTAACTTCAGGCGGTAATAATGCTACGCATTTGATTCTTTACTATTCTATTTTTTTGTCACAAAGCACAATTAATATAACTATCTTAATTCAAAAGAAATTATGATGATCAAAGTGTTTCACTTTTATTATGCCAGTAAGAAAATAAATAAAAACAAAATGTTAATTCTACAATGTCTTTTTAATTTTAAAAATCTTTTTTTCGTCAATCTTTATTTTGTTTGAAATGTATTTATATTTTTTATGCAGTCACCTGTTTTTTTTTATTATAGTATTTCTATCTATTATTTTCACATTTATTTATTTATTTTTAAAAATAAAATTTATTCATGATTATTAATACAATTAATGTCACCTAAAATTCTTAACTCATTTCTCTTCATTTAACTTTGTAACTGCTGTCCTTAAAACTTTTTCATGTTTCCTTTTCATAAAGTAAATAAATATTTCATTAATATTTAAAAATTATAAAAGTAATTAATAATAAAGACACAAAGAAGAACTTCAATATTTTTTTTTACTAAATTAGAGTTCCCATAGTGGATTGTATAAAATATGTTATACAATATATTGTTATTTCATGTTATGATCTCTTATATCATTACTTTAACACGGTAAATAATTTATTTTACTAAATACAATTAAATAGTTTGCAGTTGAAAAATGTAAAAAAAAAAATCATTTTTTTATAAAGATGAAAAAGTGTATCATAACACGGATGAAGAGAATATCAACATCGTCTATATATCTTATACTGACATGAATATAAATATTATTGTCAAAATAACATTTCTTATAGTTGCTCGACAAACAATTTCACTAGTTTTGAGATATACTCAAGTAAAAGGGTTATTTTAATAATTAAGTTTACTCAATTTTTTCTTTATGCACGGAAAAAAATGGAAAGCACGAAAATAAAGTTAAATAGCTAAACTACCACTGTAAAAACTGGTTAAGATTAAGGATCAAATTTTGTACATTTTAATGAGAATTGAGTTTTTTTTTTGATAATTCTAAATAAAGTATCAGAATCTGATAGTACAATGAAACATAAGCAATACATAAATAAAAATCCACAAAAATCAAACTCTAGTTAAACAGGGAGTTCAACTCTCCTTTATCTATGAAGTAAAGTAAAATAATATATATATATATATATATATATATATATATATATATATGCAAAAACACGAAAGGTTGACTAGTAGCTACTTAATACAATGTCACTTTGTAGTTTTAAAATAACACTAAAAAAAGATAAGAGATTACTAAATTTTACAATAACTATTTAGGCAAAAAGAATTGACTAATTTTCCTATATAATCACCTATGTTTGAAAAAATTATTTAGTAATATCAATGTTTGTCTTCGAACTACATTATCACCAAACATACATATTCTTCTCAAAATACACTTGACACAAGAAAAGTATTATCTTTCTCCTAATAAAATGTCATGTCACATTTGTTTTAATTTATTAAAAAAAAATTTTAATTCATTAAATGTCTGTAGGCTCATAATGCTAAGTAGTTTAGTTATGGAATGCCTACATTTGGAAGCGAAGTGTTTCTGCCCCCGTTGCATGTCTATTTGTTACAAACATTTAGCCACCATTATAAATCGAAGTTTATTTTAATATAATGAAAATAACAATTTAGATTGATGAAAGAATAATAGATAGTTAAAATAAGAAATTCATGGAAAATAATATTTTATTAACTATTTTTATTATTATCTTGAAAATAACATGTTATAAAAACAAGTAAAAGTAATTTATTAGCATACCTAAAATATTTATTATGTGCGTGATTTTGTTCACCCAAAAAATATCCTTGTCAATCGTAAATATCAAACCATGTCGATTCTTTCAAGAAATCGAGAGCAGTGTCAACCTTCTGTTACACAAAATTTAGTTATATTTATGATTTAAAAATTATTTAAAAAAATAAAAATAATAATAATTTAGAACTCTTATTCAAGGGTTGCCTATGTCAAGATGTTTATTTAAGCTGATGTAATTACTTAGATATTATTTTATGTTTCTAAGGGACGTATCCCTGTTCTACTCTATTGATGTTGAGTCTAAGATGACAAAGAGACTTAGAGTCTAACTATGTATTATGATATATATATATATATATATATATATATATATATATATATATATATATATATATATATATGTATATATATATATATATATATATATGTATATATCATAATACATAGTTAGACTCTAAGTCTCTTTGTCATCTTAGACTCAACATCAATAGAGTAGAACAGGGATACGTCCCTTAGAAAATATAAATAGCGAATAATTTAAAACTTTTCGTAGCACATCATATGCTAGAACATTACTTCATATATATATATATATATATATATATATATATATATATATATGAAGTAATGTTCTAGCATATGATGTGCTACGAAATGTTTTAAATTATTCGCTATTTATATTTTCTAAGGGACGTATCCCTGTTCTACTCTATTGATGTTGAGTCTAAGATGACAAAGAGACTTAGAGTCTAACTATGTATTATGATATATATATATATATATATATATATATATATATATATATATATGTAACGACATGTTTAGTCGTTTTGAGCAACAGAGTGCATTTCTGGAAAAACTGGCAGAGACGACGTGTGTCCCGACGGACCGTCGTGGTCACGACGGCCCGTCGAGGGCGTGTCGTCCCATGGCACTTAGAATTTTGAAATTGGGTACTGAAAATCGACTCTCTGTAAATTGTGACGGACCTGCAGGACGTGCCGTCACATCCACGACGAACCGTCGTGAGCTCCCGTTGCAAAACACTTTAACTTTTGAGAATTTGGTTCAAGAAACGAGTTTCTGACCGCCATGACGGACGTGCAGGACGGACCGTCACAGGTGTGACGGACCGTCACGGTGTCCGTGGTGACGATGGGATTTTGGGCAGTTGCGACGACCTGCGTGACGGACCGTCGCAGGCATGACGGCCCGTCACAGGTTGCGCAGTCCCAGGCAAAATAGGATTTCTCCACACGTTTTTAAGGGTCGTTTTGACTATTCTTTCCTTAATTATAAAGATTGAGGGGTAACATTAATAAGTCTAATTACTTAGGGGTTAAAAGGGGTAACCTTAAGTAAATTAGAGGGGTTTAATGTCCTCTTTCACACTTAATTATATGATTAATTAGGGTAAAAGAAAGAGGGTTTGAACATAAGAAAACAAAAGAGAAAGGACAGAAAGAGAGGAGAAACAAACGAGTAGAGAGAGAGAAACGAAGAGGATAGCAAGGATTTCGGAGAAGATAGCTTGTTGATTCAATTCTTCGGTGGAGGTAGGTTATGGTTTATATTACGATACTCGTAGTGAACTCTTAATAGTGAATAATATGTGTTGATGATATTGTAAACCTGTCTATATGCTTAATTGTATGCTTGTGTGAATATGATCATGTGATTTTGATAAAACAAGCATGATGAAAACCATTGAATCCCAAATCTTGAAAGAAAACTTTAATCGATGATATTAATGATAATGCCTTGGTATAAAAGAAGGCTTGATGAATTAGAGTGATTGGGATTGATGATGCCTTGGTTTAGAGAAGGCTTGATGAACGGATATAATGAGATTAGTGGATCGGAGTGTCACGTTCCGACACATAGAATTAGTGGATCGGAGTGTCACGTTCCGACACATAGTATTAGTGGGACGGGTGTCACGAACCGACACGTAGATGTAGGGGATCGGAGTGTCACGTACCGACACATATAGGGGATCGGAGTGTCACGTACCGACACATATAGGGGATCGGAGTGTCACGTTCCGACACATATAGGGGATCGGAGTGTCACGTTCCGACACATATAGGGGATCGGAGTGTCACGTACCGACACATAGTAGTAGGGGATCGGAGTGTCACGTACCGACACAAGAGGAAGAAAGATAATGAATCTCGAAAGATGTTAATATACTTAACATAATGAACTTAATTCCCAAATGAGTATGGTATTGAGGCTTGAGTCCTCATGGATGAACTTGATGGTATTTATTGACGATTTTAATACTTGTTGCTACATGTTGAGTTTATAGTTGATTTATAATATTACTTGATATGTATTATCGCCTATTTTGAGTTAACCGATGATATCTACTCAGTACGTGTGGTTGTACTGACCCCCTACTTTTATGTTTTCCTCTTGTTATTTGTGTTATGCAGCAAACGTTCCGTCAACTTCGACTCAGCAGTAGATCAAGCCCGTCTTCACTCCATCGGAAATTCAGGGTGAGCTAATGCGTCTAGCTTGGACTGGGTCTCCTTCTTCAAGTCTTGATGCCTTGAACTTCCGGCATGGACTAGCTTTTAGTATTTTGTTCTTAGACAGTTTTAGTTTAGAAATTTGAGATAGATGTTCTTGTGATGATGACTTCCAGATTTTGGGAATATTAATAATAGTTTTGAATTGTTACATTAATGAGTTTAAGTCTTCCGCATTACTTTCTGTCGATATTGTATTAAAATTTTAAGGGTTATATGGGTTGGTTCGCTCACATAGGAGGGTAAATGTGGGTGCCAGTCGCGTCCCGGTTTTGGGTCGTGACAATATATATATATATATATATATATATATATATATATATATATATATATATATATATATATATATATATATATATATATATATATATATATATATATATATATAATATATATATATATATATATATATATATATTTATATATATGAAGTAATGTTCTAGCATATGATGTGCTACGAAAAGTTTTAAATTATTATGTATATATATATATATAGTTAGACTTTTCGTAGCACATCATATGCTAGAACATTACTTCATATATATATATATATATATATATATATATATATATATATATATATATATATATATATGAAGTAATGTTCTAGCATATGATGTGCTACGAAAAGTTTTAAATTATTCGCTATTTATATTTCACTTTACTAACTTTATTAACCACCCCTTAACCCCTAATTAAACCTCTAACTAATTAATTAATTAGATGAAGTCACTTAAGACTTGACAGAAAAATGAAAGGCCTGACCTACGAGACCCCAAACTACGATCGTAGGCCGGTCGACGGCCACTGCCCCCACCATCCTGTGCAACCGTAGTTTTGGTTAAAGAGTTTGAATTTTGTCCATTTTATAAAAAATGGCTAAGTGTTGGTCTACGGAGGCATCAACGCCCCGTCACCCGGCGATGCCCCGTCGTTTGGCAAGTGTAGGTGCTGTTGTCTACACTATCTAGTTTTGCAGGTTTGGGTCAAATGCAAGGGTCCTCTTCAAGGATCCCTAGGGTGGTCCTTGGGAATTCATACATAGACATTTCGACCCTAAACATTGTCTTACACTAGTTGACACCTTCCACCAATATTAATCGATTTTTGACTCCTAAAACCCCGTGAAATAGTCTAAGGCATACTAGCACCTCTTTCACAAATCTCTGAATGTCATAGACGTTTCATGATGTCTTGTCTCTAAAACTTCCTAACTGGATTATAAACATTATTTTAGGTCTTATAATAGTTTTTCAAGTCATGGACAGTCACGTGAAGCTCTAGACTAGGTGTTGGACCTTTAAAGTGTTACAGAGACTGCCCATATAACCTTTTCAATACATATCTAATTATTCCTCAAGACTACCAAAGACAGGGATATTTCCTTTCCAATACAACCAAACAAGTAATCATTCATTACTAAAGATCCGAAGAGAGATATTAATTTATATAAGGGACTTCACATAATGGTCTCGGAAGACCTGGGGAACTCACTTTAGCATCTTCAAAGCCTATTCGTACCATATTCAGATACCGTCTGCACTACCAACACAATGTTTGGCCTATCCAATAAATAGAGTGCACATCCCACTTGAGGAGAATAAACATTAACCGACATAGACCATACTAGATAGGTATTGAATCCGGTGTCATCAAAACCCCACACTGTTGAAGGTGTTGTACTTGCCAAGGGTAGATCTAGGACACATACCATGTTGTCACATGTGTTAAGAGGATATCAAAAGACTTCTTTGTACTCTAGTCTCATTCTTCAAGTAGTGCTACTACCTTAAGCATATCCACATGGTGCGTTGACTTGGTTCTCGTAGAATAAGTTGATTAACATAATAGCATTTGAGAAGGTACCATCTCTAATTCCTACAAGCTCATAATACCAATACCAAGAAGGGTACTGTCACGACCCAAAATGAGTCGTGAGTGGCACCCACCCTTAACCTACTAGGTGAGAAAACCAACAAATATAAAACCCCAACATTTACCAATAGTTCAACCATAGTGAACAAAAAAAATATAATGCGTAAGACCCAAAACTTATTAATATAACAAATAAATAATCTTCTAAAAGTTTAGCAATTATTTTCCCCAAAATCTGGAAGTCATCACGTCAAGAACATCTATCCTCAAATTACTAAATCTAAGAGTATTCAAGTAACCGGAATAAGTAAAAAGATGGTCCATGTCCGAAATTCAGAGACATCAAGACGTGAAGGAGAGAATCCAGCACGAGCTAGGAACAATAGCTCACCCTGAACTCTGATGTGCTGAAGACTGGCAAGAGGTGAGGGCGGGTCGAAGTCGATAGCACGGTTTCTGCACTCCACAAAATAACAAGGAAGAAAAATACAAGTAGGGGTTAGTACAAGGAACACGTACTGAGTAGGTATCATCGGCCAACTCAAAATAGAGAACAATATATATTGCATAATAATATAAAATCAACTACAATACTTAACGGGTAGCAAGCAACAATCACATGAAGTATTAACAACAACACCATAATGGGTACACCATCAATCACCACATTAAGCACACCTATGAGGACTCATGCCTCCACGCCATACTCATTTGGGAATTAGGTTCTTTGCATTTGAGTATATTAAGATAATTCAGGATTTCTTTCCTCTAATGTTATTGTGTCGGAACGTGACACTCCGATCTCATATGCCGTGTCGGAACCTGACACTCCGATCCCCGAATACAGTGTCGGAACATGACACTCCGATCCAATAATACTGTGTCGGAACGTGACACTCCGATCCAATTATTTCATTATTTTATTTCATCAAGCCTTCTTTATGTCAAGGCGTCATCTTAATAGAGAGGGTTCAAGATTAGAAATCCAACAGTCTCCTTACATTAGGCCAACCACAAACCACACAATCAAACATTCAACCTCACAATCAAGTATATACGAGACTTTACAATATCACTCAATACATATCAAACGCTATTAAGAGTTTATCTATCACATATAAATCAACCATAACCTACCTCCAACGAAGAATCGAAATCAAGCAAGCTACCTCCCAAATGCCGATGAACCCTTTCAATCTGAAGTCTAAGTCGCTTGCTTTCTTCTTTCGTTCCCTCTGTCTCGCTCGTTCTCCATTTCTATTCTTTTTATTTTTAATCTACAGATTCTTTTTACCTTAATTATCATATAATCAATTATGATAAAGTAACCCATTATTTATTTCCCAACTATCTTCTTTAACCCCTAACTAAATAAAATATTAAACTTACCCCACTAATTTCATAATTATAAACATGAATAGTCTGAAATGCCCCTTTAAAAGTTTTTAACAGAAGTCTGACCAAGTCGGGGTTAAGCAGATTGTGACGGTCCATCATACCTGTGACGGTCCGTCCTGCAGGTCCGTCACGAAGTTCAGAGAATTAGTCCCAGTACCCCGATTCTAAGAATTGAAATGTTTTGGAATGAAGATGCTCGACGGACCATTGTGCCTATGACGGTTCGTCATACTTGCTGTCGAGGGTAGTGAAGGGAGCAGCAGGAGAAATTTCACAAGTATGGGACGACGGAGTCCGTGACGATCCATCGTGACCACGATGATCCGTCACATGGTCCGTCGACCCAGTAAGTATTTATCAAAAACAATTCTACAGCTCAGACTGACTAAATGGGTTGTTACAATAGATACCAATTTACCCATCGTTCGTCTTCGAAGGATCACAGGAAGAAAAGGGGAGGGCGAGAAAGAGTACCTGAATTTGTAAAAAGATGTGGATATCTTTCTTTCATATCGACCTTACTATCCCATGTGGACTCTTCAACTGGCCGATCTTTCCACTGAACCTTGATAGATACAATCTCCTTTGATCGCAACTTGGGGATCTCCCTATCTAGAATAGCAATAGGCTGTTCTTCATAAGAGAGATTCTCATCAAGAAGAATTGAATCCCAACGAATAATATAATTTCCATCACCATGGTATTTTTTCAGCATAGACACATTAAATACCGGGTGCACTCCTGACAACCCTGGAGGCAATGCCAATTCATAGGACACATCCCCCACGCGCTTCAGGACTTCAAATGGACCAATACACCTCGGACTAAGCCTACCTCGCTTACCAAACCGCATCACACCTTTCATGGGTGACACCTTCAGCAAGACTTGTTCACCCTCCATAAAATCCAAGTCCCTAACCTTTCGATCTGCATATTCTTTCTGCCTACTCTGAGGTACTAGAAGCTTCTCCTGAATGAATTTTACTTTATCTAACGATTCTCTCAAAAGATCGGTACCCCAAGGTCTCACTTCGAATGCATCAAACCAACCAAGGGGAGACCTACATCTCCTCCCATACAGTGCCTCAAATGGGGCCATATCAATACTTGAGTGATAGCTATTATTGTATGAAAACTCTACTAAGGGTAAGAAGTTATCCCAATGACCACCAAATTCTATCACACATGCACGATGCATATCCTCCAACACCTGAATCGTTCGCTCAGACTGACCATCGGTCTGTGGGTGAAATGCAGTACTAAGATCCAACCTAGTACCTAATTCAGCATGCAATGTTCTCCAAAACTTAGAAGTAAATTGCGTACCTCTATCTGATATGATGGAAAGTGGAACTCCATGCAATCGAACAATTTCTGAGATATAGAGTTTGGCTAACTTCTCTGCATTGTAAGTCACCTTGACTGGAGTGAAGTGAGCAGACTTAGTTAATATGTCAATAATTACCCAAATAGAATCAAACTTACCCAATGTCTTTGGAAGACCAACCACGAAATCCATTGCAATTCTTTCCCACTTCCATTCAGGAATGGGCATTCTCTGAAGTGTTCCTCCGGGCCTCTAATGTTCATACTTTACCTGCTAACAATTCGGGCATTGGGCAACAAAATCAACAATGTCACGCTTAATTCTACTCCACCAAAAATGTTGCTTTAGGTCACGATACATCTTGGTTGCACCAGGATGTATAGAATACCTTGAACTATGAGCCTCTGTAAGAATAGTGTGAATCAAATCATCGACACGGAGTACACATACCCTTCCCTTAATTCTCAAAACGCCTTCCTCATCAATTTTTTCCTCTTGAGCCTCTCTTCGCAATACCATATCTCGAATTCGGCTCAGCTTCTCATCAGTAAACTGCTTTCCCTTAATGTTGTCACGAAAAGAAGATCTTGCCTTCACACAGGCCAAAAATCCTCCTTTCTCTAGTACTTCCAGCCTCATAAGGTCATAAGCTAAAGTCTGAACCTCTCTAGCCAAATGGCGTCTGGAAACCTGTAAGTGGGCTAAACTTCCCATGCACCCTGTTTTTCTACTTAAAGCATCTGCCACAACATTAGCTTTTCCTGGGTGATACAAAATAGTAATATCATAGTCCTTCAATAGTTCCATCCACCTCCTCTGCCTCAAATTCAAATCTTTCTGAGTAAAGACATATTGTAAACTACGATGATCTGCATAAACTTCACACATGACCCCATATAGATAATGTCTCCATTGCTTTAATGCAAACACAACTGCAGCCAACTCCAAATCATGGGTCGGATAGTTACGTTCATGCACTTTTAATTGTCTCGAAGCATAAGCAGTTACATTCCTCTCCTGCATTAGCACTGCACCCAAACCAGAATAAAATGCATCACAATAAACAATAAAATTCTTACCTTCCACTGGGAGGGTAAGAATTGGTGCAGTAGTCAACAAGGTCTTGAGGTTCTGGAAGCTTTCTTCACATTCGTCCAACCATACAAATGGAACATTCTGCTTAGTCATATTTGTCAGTTGGGAAGCAACAAAATAAAATCCATTGACAAATCGACGGTAGTAGCTAGCTAAACCAACAAAGCTCCTTAACTCTGAAACATTAGTAGGTCTTACCCAACCCTTTACTGCTTCAATCTTAGAAGGATCCACCATCACTCCATCCTTAGAAACCACGTGCCCCTAGAAGGACACTGAATCTAACCAAAACTCACACTTGGGGAAATTGGCATAAAGCCTTTTCTCCATCAACAACTCCAATACAATTCTCAAATGCTCCTCATATTCTTTCCTGTTTTTGAGTATATCAGTATATCATCAACAAATACAATAACAAAGAGATCTAGGTATGGCTTAAAAATCCCGTTCATCAGGCTCATGAAAGCATCAGGGGCATTCGTAAGTCCAAAAGACATTACTAAGAATTCATAATGCCCATACCTGGTTCGAAAAGCAGTCTTTGGCACATCTGTTGCCCGTATTTTTAATTGGTGATAACCGGACCTCAATTCAATTTTAGAGAAGACACAAGCACCTTGTAACTGATCGAACAAATCATCAATGTGAGGAATGAGATACTTGTTCTTAATAGTTACCTTATTCAGCTGTCTGTAGTCTATGCATATTCGAAAACTTCCATCTTTCTTCTCCACAAATAAGACAGGAGCACCCCAAGGGGATGCACTTGGTCTAATAAAACCTTTACCTAACAACTCCGGAAGTTAGGCCTTTAACTCCCTTAACTCAGCTGGAGCCATTCTATAGGGGGGATGGAAATGGGACGAGTACCTGTCTCCAGATCAATATAAAAATCAATATCCCTATCCGGTGGCATACCAGGAAGGTCTGCAGGAAACACATCCAGAAACTCACGGACTACTGAAACAAACTCAATCGAAGGTACTTGGGAAGTATCATCCCTGAGATGTGCCAAGAAAGCTAAACAACCCTTACTAAACATCCTCTTAGCACGAAGAAAAGAGATAATATGAATTGGATTTGAAATATAGTCACCCTCCCACACTAGCGGATCTGTCCCAGGCTTGGTCAATGTCACAGTTTTAGCATTACAATCTAAGATTGCAAAATTTGGAGAAAGCCAAGTCATACCCAGAATAACATCAAAATCGACCATCTCTAGAATAATCAAATCTACATCAGTATTACTCCCCACAAAAGTCACAAGGCAAGACCTATACACCTTCTAAAGTACCACAGACTCACCCACAGGAGTAGAGACACGAATAGGCATGTCAAGCAAATCATAATGTAAATCAAGACCAGTAGCAAATGAGGAAGATACACATGAAAATGTGGATCCAGGATCAAATAATACAGAAGTCATGCAATCACAGACCAAAAGAGTACCTGTGATAAAAACATCAAATGCCTCTGCTTTAGACCTCCCAAGAAAACCATAACAATGGGCCCTATCACCTGTCTGTCCATTGTGCCTACCAGGTTGCGCTGCAGTAGTTCCAACTTGCCCGCCACCCTGACTGATTTGGTGACCACCATTTCCTTGGCCACCACATCCTCGAGAATGGCGGCCTCTACCATGACCACCTCTACCTCTAGCTATTGGGGGTATGTAACTCTGTTTTGGAAAATATTTCCTAATATGTCATGTCTCTCCACATCCATAACAATTTCTGGAGTCAAGCATAGGTCTCAGTGAGAATGACGAAGTCTGGAGATAACCTCTAAACTCAGAAAAATGCTGACTGGTATACGATGGACCCCCAGCTACAGCCTGCAGCGAAGACTGAATAGGACGGGCTGGGTAACCTCCTGAACTTTTCCCTCTGGAGTAATAACCACTGAACTCACCTCCCTTACGGAACTTCTTAAATGTCGATGCTGTGGTGAAGTCGTTTGGCTTCACCCTCTCTGCCTCTATCACAAAATCAACCACTTCCTGAAAGGATTTCGCTGCAGCAGCTACCTGTAAGGATGAAATCTGCAAATCTGACCTCAATCCTTGCACAAAGCGACGAATCCGCTCTTGTGGACTGAAGCAAAGCTGAGTGGCATACCTTGATAGTGCACGAAATTTAGCCTCATAAGCAGCAACAGACATCCTTCCTTGCTCTAGTCTCAGGAACTCATCTCTCCTCCTATCCCTCAAAGTACCGGGTTTATACTTCTCCATAAATAAGTTAGAAAATGATCCCCAAGTCATGGGTGGTGCCTGCGTTGGTTGACACTCGACATACGACCGCCACCACATTTTGGCATCCCGCTGAAACTGATAGGTCACAAACTCAACACCGAATCATTCTACTATGTCCATATTATGTAGCAGCTCATGACAATCAACCACAAAATCGTAGGCATCTTCAGATTCAGCACACTTGAAGACTGGAGGTTTCAGCTTTAAGAACTTAGTGAAAAGTTCATGTTGATCACCTGTCATTATAGACCCTGTAGTCAATCGAGGAAACGTGTCTACTTCCAAGGATGCATCCATGCGGGGAGCCACAGCAGCTGCATGTTGTACTCCCCGAACCTGAGGTGCTGGTGCAGAAAACACTGGAGGTGTCTGGCCCTGATCAGATAACCCGCTAAGATAAGTAAGAACCTGGTTAATCGTCTCTGGGGTAGGCTGGGGTGGTAATTCCTCACCTTGAACCTACTCATTTTCCCCTTCCTCACCCTCTCTTAATACCTCATCAGTCGGTGGAGGAGTCACTACTCTATTCCTCACTAAACCAGGTGTCTGCCCTCTACCTCTAGTGGGCTTCCTCTTGCGACCTCTACCACGGCCTCTTGCCACTGCTCCTCCTCGAGTTACAGCCCCAATGGTTGGCTCAGACGCACCCTGTCTTGCCGGTGTTGGTGTTGGCACCGTTGTTGCTCTAGTTCTAACCATCTGAGAAATAGAGTGAGGATGTCAGATACCAATTTGTATCACGCAGATACCAATTGGATCCAAGTAATAGCACGAGAGAAAGAAAGAATGGAGTTTTCCTAAAGTCCTATAGCTTCTCTAAGAAAGTAAAGGCGTCCCCGTGCCATTCTTCAAGACTCTACAAGACCTGTCCTTGTGTGATTAGATCATTGAACCTAATGCTCTGATACCATGTTTGTCACGACCCAAAACGAGTCGTGAGTTGCACCCACCCTTAACCTACTAGGTGAGTGAACCAACAGAACTAAAACCCCAACATTTACCAATAGTTCAACCATAGTGAACAAAAAAAAAATATAATGCGGAAGACCCAAAACTTATTAATATAACAAATAAATAATCTTCTAAAAGTTTAACAATTATTATCCCCAAAATCTGGAAGTCATAATATCAAGAACATCTATCCTCAAATTACTAAATCTAAGAGTATTTAAGAAATCGGAATAAGTAAAAAGATGGTCCATGTCCGAAATTCAGAGACATCAAGACGTGAAGGAGAGAATCCACCACGAGCTAGAAACAATATCTCACCCCGAACTCTGATGTGCTGAAGACTGGCTAGAGTTGAGGGCGGGTCGAAGTCAATGGCATGCTTGCTGCACTCCACAAAATAACAAAAAAGAAAAATACAAGTCGGGATCAGTACAAGGAACACGTACCGGGTAGGTATCATAGGCCAACTCAAAATAGAGAACAATATATATATTGAATAATAATATAAAATCAACTACAATACTTAATAGGTAACAAGCAACAATCACATGAAGTATTGACAACAACACCATAATGGGTACACCATCAATCAGCACATTAAGCACACCTATGAGGACTCATGCCTCCACGCCATAATCATTTGGGAATTAGGTTCTTTGAAATTTTAGTATATTAAGATAATTCAAGATTTCTTTCCTCTAATGTTATTGTGTCGGAACGTGACACTCCGATCCCATATGCCTTGTCGGAACGTGACACTCCGATCCCCAAATACCGTGTCGGAACGTGACACTCTGATCCAATAATACTGTGAAGGAACGTGACACTCCGATCCAATTATTTCATTATTTTATTTCATCAAGCCTTCTTTATGTCAAGGCGGCATCTTCATAGAGAGGGTTCAAGATTAGAAATCCAACAGTCTCCTTACATTAGGCCAACCACACACCACACAATCAAACATTCAACCACACAATCAAGTATATAGGAGACTTTACAATATCACTCAATACATATCAATCGCTATTAAGAGTTTATCTATCACATAGAAATCAACCATAACCTACCTCCACTAAAGAATCGAAATCAAACAAGCTACCTCCCCAATGCCATGAACCCTTTCAATCTGAAGTCTAAGTCGCTTGCTTTCTTCTTTCGTTCCGTCTCTCTCGCTCGTTCTCCACTTCTATTCTTTTTATTTTTCTTCTACAGATTCTTTTTACCCTAATTATCATATAATCAATTATGATAAAGTAACCCATTATTTATTTCCCCACTATCTTCTTTAACCTCCAACTAAATAAATTATAAAACTTACCCCACTAATTTCATAATTATAAACATGAATAGTCTGAAACCCCCCTTTAAAAAATTTTAACGGAAGTCTGACCAAGTCGGGGTTACACAGATTGTGACGGTCCGTCGTACCTGTGATGGTCCGTCCTGTAGGTCCATCACGAAGTTCAGAGAATTAGTCCCATTACCCCGATTCTAAGAGTTGAAGTGTTTTGGAACGAAGACACTCGACGGACCGTTGTGCCTATGACGGTTCGTCATACTTGCCATCGAGGGTAGTGAAGGGAGCAGCAGGAGAAGTTTCACAAGTATGGGACGACCGAGTCCATGACGATCCGTCGTGACCACAACGATCCGTCACATGGTCCGTCGACCCAGTAAGTATTTATCAAAAACAATTCTACAGCTCAGACCGACTAAATGGGTTGTTACAGGCACCATAAGGATCCACCAATCAAGGTTCATAAGGATAGCTTTTATGACTTTCATAGAGGTGGTTTCATGTCGTTCCAGCCAACCTACCTCAAAGTTCATCTTTCACTCAAGAAGGAGGCAGCATAATGGTCAGTCACTTCAAGTCTTCATTATCAACATTCTTTTCATATTCAAGTTTCCATATTAGTCATTCATAGAAAGGCACCTACTTTAGGTCTACCGATTCTAGACTTTCATTCATTCATACATACACGAAAAGGGTGCCTATGCCATTAAGTCAATAGATTACATTCACTTAACTTTCCTACATCAAGGAGAAGGCACTTAAGTCTACCAAGTCCGAGAATTCGTAATCTAGAAGCCTTTATTAATCAAGTAGGGACAACTAGGTCTACCTATATAAGACATCTTATCTATATATAAAGACCCTCACAAATCATCATTATGACATGAAAACATTTAGACAAATACACTATATATCACATCATGCCCACATTATAAAATATCAAGCACACATCACATAATAACTTCACCTTATACTTTCATATATACCATAACGCCTTATGCATAGTCACATTACTTCACATAACCCATTTTACATTATACCTTCACATATACCCTAACATGATACTACTAAAATTCACATTATAATTCCATAACGACCCTGATCACAATAATGACAAGGAGTAAAAACGCCACCATAAGTGGAACATACCACACTAGAGCAATTCTATAGCAATTTTACATTAGTAAGGGAATTAGGTCAACTTACCCTTTTGGTGTAACAATCCTAAAAATGAAATAGGACAATATAGAGATTCACATGTGTTTCATGAGTTAATAAGTTGTTAAAATATTGAATATTAGTATTAGAGGTCAGTTTGAAGATTTTGGAAGGCAAATGTGGAAGAACGACCAAGACGTTTGGAAACTAGCCTTGTGAGTGTGCTAGTGTTCCCTTTGTTTGCCTTTTTTTTAGGTGTTTTTTAGAGTTTAAAATAAGTTGGGATTACCCTAGAATCTAGAGGTAAATGTTAAGGGTCAAAACATTCAGGTACGACTCATCGAGGACCAACGCAGTTTGTGTAGAGCACATGGACCTCAGCCTGCCTCAGCATCGAGCGACTACAACGAGGCTCATTTCCCAAAATGTTGTGAGGAAAAATTAGAAGCTGCCTCCGTGATTCAAAGCCACGTCCCATATTTTGTTGCATCCTTTTTAAGTAATATTAGACTCTCTGAAAAGGTTCAATTAATGTAGGAGTATTTTGGGAACTTTGCGGATTATTTATGAACTATTATTACGTCACATTAAATCCAAATTCACCCATCAAATCAAAACCCTCAAATTATAAACAAAATCTCTCCAAAACCTTTTCTCCAAAAACCTCCATTGAAGAAGCTTTGAATCTCCAAGGAAGAAGGTCAAAATTCTTCAAGTTTCAACCCAATTTTCGTGGGCTTTTTATAAACTAAGGTATGGTAGTTCATCCTTGATTCTTCTCTCATTCAAGGATCCAATCCAAATACTTTTAAATAAGGGTTTCAAATTCCAAAATTCATCTATTTTGAATTCTAAGCATGGGTTTTCGCATTAAAATGTTTTAATGGGTGGGTTATGATTTTTTTAAACTTAAAGTGATGGTTTTATGATCAAAAACTAAATGGACCCATGATTATGAAAATTCTCAACTTTTTACTTATGAAGTGGATTTAATGTATATGATTAGATTATGTTAGAGTTGTGTTTCCTTCTGTTATTTTATTAATATTTACTGCCATTTATGCCTTATTATTGTGATTTATTTTAAATATTGAGAAAAGGTGGTCAAGGCTTGGATGAAGGATAAGATGGTTTAGATTGTTTAGTTCTCATTGAATTTATCTTTAATGGTATGGTTCACCTTTGGTGTTGGTGTTCACTTAAAGTATGTGAATATATATTTGTATTGTGACTGTAAAATTACACAAGTACACCGTAGAAGTTAGAGTGTCCTTGTATTGTCACACGGCAATTGAGACTTCTAGAAGTCGCATCTAAGCCTCTCTTATCATTCATTGCATAATAACCATACTAAAACAGGTAAGAATTTAAAAATCTCTTCACACATGAAGAACTCTTTCTTAAACATTAAACAAGCGGAAGACATTCATTTAAAACATTAAATCTTTACAAAATTTACTCGAACCATCTAAACTTTAGACTATACAACACTTCGGACTAATCCCATAAAAGACAATAAAATAAAGATTATGACATAAGGGACAGGTGGATATTGTGATCCAATCGATGAGGACTAACCAATACTTCATCTTCAAGCCTTAGAAACCTATCCATCCTCCATGGAACATCAAGACTTCCGACTCCCTATACTTTAGTCAAAAAGGTAAAAGAAGGGGTTAGCATATTAGATGTACTAAGTATGGATGCCATGCAAAAACCATGAGAAAGGGGAATTTAGTAAATAATATGCTTTTCATGAATTTCGATTAAAAATCATACTATAAGCATAATAATAACATTTAACAACTTAGAAACACATAAAAAATCACTTAAGCAAATAATAACATTTTTTTTGAAACATTACAGTGAATTCACTTCAGTGTCAGTAAACTCAATCATTGTTACACAGAAGTTCCTTCACTTCACTTTAGACATCTTCTAGTATGTAATTATCCCACTTAAAGCTATCCTAAAACTCACTGAAGAAAAACATAGTGAGACCGCCCATACAACCTCTCCAAAAATGCCTAAATCATCCTCGAGACTACTTATAATGAGTGACATACACACTTACAAGACATCAAGCATATAGATAATATGACATTTCCTCATCAAAGGCTATCAAAAGACTTACTTAAGTAGATCAAGAAGATAATGTCCATGATTGACCTCTTAAATATTACCTAAATAATCCTTAAGACTTTCTAAGTTTGTATCATGTCCACATAAATAATATTATTCCCTAACTAGATTCATTCTTAAGACTCATCTAGGTAAGATACGAAGTTACCATAACTATGCCCCATTCATACCTTAACTATACAACCCATAACTAATCTAGATAAGTATTTATTCATTTTAACATACTTTCTTAACTTAGGTCATCACATTCATTAGTTTATTTAAGACTCAATCATCACATAAAGGACATTCAAGTAATGGTCTTGTATAAGACCTAGGGACTCAAACTAACATCTTTAAAAAAATATTGTGCAATGTCTAGATAGGGACCCATACCACCACTTAAACTTGATAGAACTTTTCTAATGCTAGTAAGTATCCATATGTTGAGAATAGGCTAGACCATGGGACGAGTTCTAACCTTCTCCGATGAGGGTGTTCTACTTGTCAATGGTAGAAGTTGGACACATCCCATGTAGGCATATTGTTAAGGAATATGAAAGGTGTGCTTTGTAATCTAGTTTAATCCTTTAACAAGAACTACTTTCCTTACCATACTTACTCGGTGCTAGCCATAGTTCTCATAGAGTAATTCACATTTAAGGTTCACACAATTGGGGGTTCCATATCTAGTTCATGACCCAATCATATTTACTCTTCCAAAGAGGTCCTCTTAGGGCTACCTTCCAATGGCGAAAAGAAGCTTATGATGACTTTTATAAGATTTGATATTATTCCGTTCCAGCAAATCAACTTTAAGCCCATCATTCCTTTACTTGAAGGATATCATTATGGCTTTCGACTTCAACATACTTAACCTTACCACTAGGTTCAAGGTTTCACATAAAGGACCCTCTTAACATCATTCAAGGTCTCACATATCATTAATACATTCAAGAATAAGAGAGTTTAGTATCCTATGTCAATACATCACATATTCATATTCATAAAAGCATCAAGTAAGGGACACAAGTCAACCAAGACAAGACTTTTTCTCCACCACATACTTCACCTCAACACATATTACTAGTAATTCTATAAGCATAAAGGAATAATCATTATCATATTTAATTCATCCTACACACTAACATATAATCATAAATATGACTATAATATACTCATATATTGAAGTATGAACAACCATGTATCAACCCTAAGACTACACATAGAAACACGTAGTCATAGTCCACATGATTTCTTAACATACATAGAAAGAACACATACTTTCACATTACTTCACATATAGATAGATATGATCATATTTCACATAAGTCAACTACACAAATCACTATAATACTTCAAGTAGTGCCGACAAGGCCATGATCATCATATTGCATAAAGTAACACCGACAAGGCCACATCAATTCACATAGCAGCGCCACCATAAGTGGACCATAACAATCACAACATAATAAAAGTCTTATTAACATGAGATTAAAGGAATTAGGGCAGCATACTTCCACTCCATCTCACCACTTTGATTGCAAAGCTAAATCATCTAATTCGATACCATAAGACCCTTACCCATGGCCATGAACATCAATTCAATACATAAACTATAATACTCAATGAAACTAGGAAAATGCAATATATATTCATCTATATAATACAACCTAGATATAAATTAAATATAATTATCACATCATTAGATAGTGCATAAAAACTACATTAGAACTCATAAGTCTTAAGTCAATAACAATTCAATAAGCCTAATATTCAATAGACCTAAGAATGTACAATATTCAGTCGATCAAATCGAAAAAGAATATAAACGAATTAACAATAATCTATACATGATCAAAAGCCCTTAAAAATATACACATGAATTCATCAATATCAAAGCATGATCACATCACCCATATTTTAGTCAAATTGAGAGATTTGTGAATGTCAAAGGTTCATGGAGAATTTCATTGGAAACCATCAATTAAACATCAATAACATCAAATCTTAGATTTTGAAATTTCATGCAAGAACCCAAGACTTAGAGTAGACTGTTCATCTTTTTAAAATCTTTGAAAATGATCTTTGAAATTGTCTCTAAGGTGATATAAAGCCTTAGATTAAGAACTCCCATACCTTATTTGAAAAACCCAATGAAAATTAAATAAGAAACTCTAGTGAAGAACCAACTTCAATCTCCATATTCACTTTGAACTCTCATGGAGGTTGTTGGAGAATCTTTTAGAGGGAATGTGTTTTTATTAGGGGTTAGGGTTATAATGAGAGTTAATGAATTATATACTCTTAAAATACCATAAACATTTAAAATTACCGTTCAAATACTTATTGGAGTGTGGGGTGAATTTACCAATTCACCCCTTGAACTTACAGTGGCCTGCAAAGAAAACTGCCTCATAGACGGAGGGTCCAACGACGGTCCATCCCTTGACCGACGAACCGTCTTGCTGGTCCGTGGTCAGGGACTGAGATTGGATTTGGCCTATACTCTCCCACGCCTAAGTACCAATTTACTAAACCCTACCAACGGGGCGTCGATTGACCCGCTGGGCGCCAATTGCCAACCGTTGGCTGGGCTCTCTTGGGCAGCTTTGTCTCAATGAATGGGTCCTTCCTCAAGGAACCTTTGATGGTCCTTGGGGACGCTTGACCTAACGTTTCCAATAAAAATATTTTTGCATATGATTTAAGTACCTACCATATGACTTTCCTCCAAAAGGAACACGTAAAATTCGATGAAACATGCATAGACACACAAGGTTGTTTCAAGGCAAACCTTTTGAACGTCATGGACATTCTTGGACGTTTGACATCCAAACTTCACGAAACTTGACACACTGAATATATATAAATTATAATAACTCATTTAAGAACCTTATAACCTCTTGAATCAAAAATAAAGACATAAAACCACGTATGAGACACATAGGTGAGTTAGTCGTCGAACGTCTTGGTCGTCTCTTGACGTTTGACTTCCAATGCACCAATAATATTAGACAATTACTATATCACATATTATAGACCATTTTAGGACCATATACAATCATTAAAACAATGTTAGGCTCTATATTCACCTTAGTTATTTTTGCGGTCTATAGTGATTAAGGCCTTGAGGACATTAAATGTGTAGTAAAGAGATGTTATAATGTATATGCATTATAATATGATATTTCTAAATGAGGTATAATGTGAATGTGAAGCATGATAGTGTGTGAAATATGCTGAATGTAGTATGATCATATTTAGAAGTCAATGTTATGAATATGGTGGTTATGTCAAGAGTGTTCTCACGTGTACTCTCGAACACACACTTTGAATGAAGAAATGAAGTTAATGAATGAAAAAAAGGAGATTCAAGGGTAGACATTATTTATGTGTAGAGATGAAGTGTCTCCTACCAACCGTACTAATCCTAAGAACATTAGTGAATGAAGAAGGGGTATTTTGGGATGGACACTCTTCATTAGTTAAGATGAAGTGTTTAAAATAAACCTCACTATTCCTAAGAGCTTTCCAAGAAAGGTTTGAGTTGGATAGCCTTTATGAGTTGAGATGTAATATTAAAAGTAACCTATAGAGATTAGTACTCTTCGTGAGTTGAGAAGTAGTACTTGATGGAATATCTTAACTTATAGATAATGAATATAATATACATCTTCAGATAGGTATTCTTTGTGAGTTGAGATGTGGTACTTAGAAGAGATATCCTTATACCTTAAATATGTGCCTGCATAGGTATAACCATTGGAATGTAATGACCCTACCTTAGGCAAGTGGGCATCCCTCATCCGAAAGGCGTTAATGCCGAAAGTCCATGTCTATCTATCATGGTTTATGTTGGCGAAAGATAGCCCCTACTAAACGAATGTAATGAACTATGTTTTCAAAAGGGTGTATGACTTAGGGTAGGTGGTGGAATGGATGTCATCTATCCATTGCACAAGTAGACATTTCTAGGGATTCTTGGGGTGTACTTATATGAAAATGTATGAATGGGTTATTATATGATGTAATGGAAGTTTGTTGACTTTATGTCGAATGTGAATGAAGCATATGGATATACTGTCTAGTTTTGATAAAAGTTATATAAATGGTTCAATGTGATGTGTCTAGTCTAGGGTCATTCATAAGGAGCACTAAGGTTGGAGTAGTAGTATGGGATGCTATTTTTATACGGCACTAAGTATAACTTGGGGGTTGTCTTGGAGGATTTTCTTTATGTGAAGTTCTTAAATTCATGTATGTCTCCTCTTGTATCTTTAGAAATGGATGTTGACTTGTAGAATTGAAATGATGCATGCTTAGCTTTGGTAGTCTTAAATATCACTTAGCTGTGTATTGAAGAGGGTGTATGGGAGGTCTTCTCATGTCTTACGTAAGTAAATCTTAGGTTAATTTTTTATAGGAAGGTTTAATTGATAAATGGATTACTTGAAGAATATGACTAAATATTGAAGTTCATGGAAATATGACTTGTATGATACTTTGTAAATTTGAATTCAACAAGGTTTCACAAAAAATAGCATGAGAAGTATGTTTTAGCAAAAATATCCTCTTTAACATGTTTTTACATAATTCCATACTTAGTACAATGTTTGTACTAACATTATACTCTTCTATATTTATGTATGTATAGGTGGAAGGAAAGTGAAGGTTCTTAGAAGGTGAATCTTGGGAAGTAGAATCCTCTTAAGATTGGTATATACTCATATATTTGAGGATATGAACTATGTTTCTTTTAGATTCTTTGTTTTGAAACTTCGTGTAAGACTTAGCATATTTCTTTCAATATAAAGGGTCATGATCCTATGATGTTAAGACGTGTCTAAGGTTGCTAGTGATGATGACACTTGTTCCTTAGTTTTTATAAAAAAGAGTTTCTTCGTAGTTATGCTGTGAAAAGTTTTAAATACACACTACTTTTCGTACCTATGTAATGAATAAAAGGTATGAGACTTGTACAACACCTTTGAGAAGTCGAGTACACCGTGTGACTTCTGGGGTGCTCCCCGGGTTGTTACAGTTCAAATAGCAATAATAACCATTCCTTAATCCTCAATGAATTCACAGTACAATAGCATGGATAATCATCAAAATAAATAATATAACACAAAGTAAACACACTTCTAACAATATCTAATCACATTCATCAAATTCACTTTGTAAAACAATTTAGGAGATTTGGACAAAACATGGGTTCTTTAAGGAATTTGATTGAAATCATCTTTAAAACCGTGATTCAACATTAGTACATGAATATCATGTCTTAGAAATTTTTTTAACAATGAAGCGATGCATAGAATAGAAATTGGAAAAATGGATCATTGATTCACATTTGAAAATCTTTGATTTGGATTTCTTGAATGAGAGGTTCAATAATGAAGGATCAAAACACAATATTACATGAATACCCTTCTCCTTTTTTGAATTTGACCTAGACCTTCAATGGTGTTCATGGTCGTTGGTCAAGCTTCCTTAACACCTTTTTGTCCAAAGTTTGGGTCCTCCTGAAGGACCATTAGGGTGGTCCTTAGGGAGCTGTACCCGGACCTTTTGATTCTAATCTCGAAAATAAAGATGCTAGGGATCACCTCCTGTCATTATGGACTCGCAACGACACACCAAAACACATAAAACATGCAAGAGCAAACTAGCACACAAAAGACTAGCTTCCGAACGTCTTGGTCGTTAATTGACATTTGACTTAAAACCCACTCAAACCTTACCTTTGATATTATTTCTCATTAATTTAGGAAGTTATTAACTCAAGAAACACATGTGATGCTCTAGTTTATCCTAGTTTATTTTGTCGGTTGTAAAAAAATCCCACGGAATAGACATATCTTACTCGATTTCTCTACTCATTGACAGATGCCCATGGATAACCAATCCAATCTATTTAATTAGGATAGACCTTATTCTTTAATTAAATTAGGTGATAAAGCCTTTTAACTTCAGAATATTTTCTTTGTGAGAAAACCTTTCCCATCATACTAGTATGTGTTTATGAGAGTCTCCTTTCACAACACGGCATCATCATTGGTACTTTACTCTCAAAGCACCCATAAAATGTTTCATAAATTTTATATGAGAATGAATAAGTCCATAATTTAACCCTTGAGGATCGTACCCACTTTCAATCATCAACAATTGCAATATGTGTTTGATTTCATGTAAGTCTTCTTTGATGATAAAAATTTCACATCTTATGACTCATGACTTCAAAACATGGGGATTGCACATGTTTCATGGGTAAATAATCATAAATGCAAAGTAGTTTCATCAATTCATGCATAAGGTATCATAATTCAATCAATTAAATCAATGATGAAAAGAATCCATGATAATTAAAGAAAACTCTAACTCAATTGGGGAGTTCTACGTTTATAAATAGAGAAATTTGCCAACTCCATGAAGGGAAGGAATCCATGGATGAAAACTATCATACCTTGAATTTAAAAGCTAGCCTTCAATAAAAGAATGGAGATATTGACTTGAAATCATTGGTTGAGTTTTCTTCTTCTTCAAGTTTCTATAATGAAACGTTTTGCAGAGGACATTTGGTTCTCTTTGTGAATTTTGAAGAATGATGTGAATTGACTAATTTGGGGATTGAAAATACTTATATAGGGATCTTAGTGGAGGATAAAATGACATAGTATAGGAACTAATAAATTAGGAAAATGCTCAGTTGCCCCTGAATTTAATTTGAGCTACCACGGACCCAGTCGACGGACAGTTGTCTAACCTACTGTTCGTCCAGGTGTACCGTCATTGTGTTGGGTTTAGGATTTTTTCCCTTCTTATGTTGATAAATAAAAGTCTTATTAGGTCAATCCCACTTTAGCACATAGACTCATTATTATGTGGAATATATAATGATTATATGGTCTTATTTTAAGAAACACAAGAGAGAAAAATAAGGGAGATTTGTTTTAGATAATCCCGTTTTTACTTCTAAAAATTTTCTGCTCAGGCAGTCCGCTTGGGAAAGAATTACCCGCTTCGTTAACCATTGGATTGTGATCACTTTTGAGCTGGGAGTTTTTTAAGCATCTGGTTCTTTCAATTCAATTGTAGAGATTGGATTTGGAGGTTCTTAGCTTTTGGGTTTTGGGGTGTGAACTGTAGCTCATTTTTGGGTTAAATCTCTCCTTTAAGATATAGTTTTGCTGCAATTTTGTTTTGTGTTGCTAGTTGTTTGACGGTTTTTTTGTCACCTATTTTCATAAACAATTTTTAGCTCTTGGTGTTTATAGAGTAACTTTTGGTCCTGTGGTTTGGTTTGTTTTCTTTTGGTTTAAATTAAAAGGGAAAGTTTAGATTTGGATATTATTCTGCTGCTATCCTGTCTGACATTTAGTTTGTGCCTTGCCTTTCCCAAATAAAGCTCGTATGAGAGCATTGGCTATTATCGATAATTGATCTGAATTATGGAGGCACATATGAGCAAGATGTTTTGTTTGAATGTAATTTACCATCATATTTTGAAAGGCAAAATGAAAGATCTTCTATTTGTCAACAAAATACATTTACCTGTGTTTATTTCTGATAAACCATAGTCCATGATGAATGAGGAATGTTGTAACGACCTGTTTAGTCGTTTGAGCAGCAGATTTTTAATTCTGGAAAAACTGGGCCATACTACGGACACCACGACGGACCGTCGTAGGCACGACGGCCCGTCGAGGGTCTATCGTTGCAACATACTTAGAAATTCTGAAATTGGGTACTGAAAATCGACTCTCTGTAAATTGTGACGGACCTGCAAGACGTGCCATCACATCCACGACGAACCGTCGTGAGGTTCCGTTGCAAAACACTTCAACTTTTGAGAATTTGGTACAAGAAACGAGTTTCTGACCGTCATGACGGAGGAACAGGACGGACCGTCACGGCTGTGACGGGCTGTCACAGGCCACTTGAGCTCGAGGGAGCTGCGACGACCACCATGACGGACCGTCGCAGGTACGACGGCCCGTCACAAGTTGCGCAGTCCCAGGCAGTTTGGGATTTCTCCCCACGTTTTAAGGGTCGTTTTTGAATATTCTTTCCTTAATTATAAAGATTGAGGGTTAACATTAATAAGTCTAATTACTTAGGGGTTAAAAGGGGTAACCTTAAGTTTATTAGTGGGTTATTGTCCTTTTTCACACTTAATTATACGATTAATTAGGGTAAAAGAAAGAGGGTTTGAACATAAGAAAACAAAAGAAAAGAACAAGAAGAGAGAGAAGGGCAGTCGATCAAAGGGGAGAATAACAAAGCTTGGGAATTCCTTGTTGATTTCAATTCTTCGGTGGAGGTAGGTTATGGTTTATATTACGATAATCGTAGTGAACTCTTAATAGTGAATATTATGTGTTGATAGTATTGTAAACCCTGCTATGTGCTTAAATTGTATGCTTGCATGACTATGATTATGAAATTGAGATGAATTAACAAGCATGATGAAGCTATTGAATCCCAAATCTTGAAAGAACCCTAATTCGCTTGATATATTATATAATAAGATTGATGATGCCATAGTATGAAAGAAGGCTTGATAAATTATATAATGATAATGAGGATGCCTTAGTATAAAAGAAGGCTTGATGAATTAGGGGATCGTGCCACGTTCCGGTACCAGGATAGAATGAATATGAGGATCGGAGTGTCCACGTTCCGACACCAGGATAGATGAATATGAGGATCGGAGTGTCACGTTCCGACACCAGATAGAATGAATATGAGGATCGGAGTGTCACGTTCCGACACCAGGATGATGAATATGAGGATCGGTGCCACGTTTCCGGTACCAGGATAGTATATGAGGATCGGAGTGCCACGTTCCGGCACCAGATAGAAATAGAGGAGCGGAGTGTCACGTACCGACACAAGAGGAAGAAGATAATGAATCTTGAAAGATAATGAATGTACTCAATCTAATGAAACTTAATTCCCAAATGAGTATGGTATTGAGGCTTGAGTCCTCATGTTTGAACTTGACGGTAATTGTTAATGATAATAATTGCTGTTGCTACATGTTGAGTATTGTAGTTAATTTACATTATTATATGATATATATTGTTCCCTATTTTGAGTTAGCCGATGATATCCTCTCAGTACGTTGGTGTACTGACCCCCTACTTTTATGTTTTCCCTTTTGTTATTTGTGCTATGCAGCAAACGTTCCGTCAACTTCAACACAACAGTAATTCGGGCCAGATTTCGTCATACCGGATCTCAGGGTGAGCTAACGCTTCTAGCTTGGACTGGATCTTCTTCTATGAGTCTTGATGCCTTGACTTCCGGCATGGCTATTTTTCTTATGTATTTTTAGCTTCTTCGACAGTTTTCGTTTAGCGATTTGAGATAGATGTTCTTGTGATGATACTCCAGATTTTGGGGAATATTAATAATAGTTGAGTTGTTTTATTTATGAGTTTAAGTCTTCCGCATTATTTTCTGTTGATATTTATTGAAATGTTTGAGGTTAGATGGGTTGGTTCGCTCACATAGGAGGGTAAATGTGGGTGCCAGTCGCGTCCCCGATTTGGGTCGTGACAAATGTGAATTTAAGCATTTGTAGGTTTGCGTCCATGTTAGACAATGACTTGAAGTTAATGTTTGAAATCACATTGTGAAATAGACACATGCAAGAAGTTTGTGCGACAAGACCGAGAAACTATATACTTTATAGACTTCCAACAATAAGTTCTTTCTATTGAAATAATTGATGAATATCATGTATAAATAGGGAACTCCTATTTCTCAACAGAATTATAATTTTTAGGGTTTTCCTGACAAGCTATGTGAAATGAATGTAAAATTTGATGAAGAAATTTAAGGACTATGACTTCTGAATACTATCTAAAACTCTTTTGAAACTATCCAATTTTGTTTGACTAATTTTGTTCCTAGTGGTGTTTTTACCATGGAATATGCTAAGAGTGGTTTTTGAATGAAGAGATGATAAGAAGATCTCAGTGCTCAACTTTTTCTACTTCACACTCAGATGTATTTGGTTACTAACGATGAGGGAAAACAAGTTCAGAGGTCAGAGTGACAGAGATAAAAGTTGAGGTAAGTCAAAGTCTACATACAAGAATGTTACATGTAAGTATTGCCACATGAATGGCCATATCAATAAATTTTATTTTATCTATAAGAGAGATATGAGATAGAAAAAGAAAGAATGTGACTATGAAAATCGTGTTCATGTTGTTGCTAGTGATGATATTCTTTTTACTTGTGATAAAAATATTGTCTATCTTGTTCATGATGAGTCTAGCTAGTTTGTGGGTTCTCGTGCTACTTCTCATGTGATGCCCACGAAGAAATTATTTTCTTCTTATACCCCTGGAAATTTTGGGATGTTGAAAATAGGTAATAATCATGAGGTTGATGTCCTTGGTATTGGGACAGTTGTTTGTAAAGTAACAATGATTCCAAACTAGATCTCAATAATGTCAAACATGCTCTAGATGTTCGCTTGAATTTGATTTCTGCGCGATACCTTGATGATGACGGTTATGTTAATACCCTTGGTGTTGTTGCTCATGGTGACAAGTTTTCTATCTTGTATGTTTCTTAGGGCTCCATTTTTAGAGGCTCGAGGAATTTGGTGGCGAATATCACTTCATCATTGTTATGGCATAAAAGACTGAGTCATATGAGCGATAAGGGGATGGACAATTTGTCTAAGATGATTTTTCTTTCTGGAGTGAAAAAAGAGAAGTTTAACAAGTGCGTTAATCACATAGTAGGTAAACCTAAGAGAGTTTCTTTTCAGAGTCATCCTCCTTCAAGAAATCTTTATTTGTTGGTGTTAGTACATTCTTATTTGTGTGGTTCTTTTAAGGTAAGGTCTCATGGTGGTACATTTTATTTTGTAAATTTTATTGATGATTATTTCTCACAATCTCTGGTATTCTTTTTGAAGTCTAAGAATCAGGTACTTGATATTTTCAACAAGTTTTCAGGACTTAGTTGAGAGAAAGAATGGGAAGAATTGAAATGTATTCGTTTTCTTAATGGTGGTGAGTATATTGTTCTTTTTAATAGATATAGTAGAGAGGATAATATTTTTGCATTTAAGAACCCTTCCAAAAACTCCTCAGCTAAATTGTATGGTGGAGTGGTGAATAGAACTCTTTGTGAGACAGTTAGATGTACACTTTCATATGGTAAGCTACAAGATTCCTTTTGGGAAGAATAAATGAATACTGTTGCATATGTTATAAGTTTATCACCTACTATTGCTTTGAAAGGTGATGTCCCTGACAGAGTTTGGTCTGGTATGAAGGTTTGTTATGACCATCTTAAAGTTTTTGGGTGTAAAGCCTTTGTGCATGTTCCTAAGGATGAACGGTCAAAGTTAGAAGTTAAAACTGGGCAATGTATCTTTGTTTGTTGTGGTCAAGATAAATTTGGCTATCGTTTCTTTGATCTAGTTGATAAAAAACTTGTTAGAAGTCGCGATGTTGTGTTCTTTGAAGACCAAATGATTGAAGATCTTGCCAAAGATGATAAAGTTTATTCAAAGTGTAGTGAAAGCCTAGTGGATGTTGATCGAGTGCCTTTGACAATTCCATTAGGTCAAAATCATAAGAATAATGAAAACAAAGTTTATATTGATGATGGTGATCATATTTAGAATGACTAGTATGCTGTTGAAGCTACAAAGCAAGTCGATGTCACGACCGGAGAACAAATCGTCGCATCATTGTTACAAGAAAAAGAGAAAATAATTAATACTTTTCTTTTGAAGTTTAACTCAATTTGACATATATAAAACTAAAATCTATAATTGTATCACATGACCATTTAAATATAAGAGTAAGTGAAATGAGACTTAACCCTTACATCATTACAAATCTTATAAGAGAATACAACATAGTCCTTGAAACTAGGAAATATAACAATGTCTTTAAACGTAGCAAAATAATAAAAAGCTAGATTTATATGATTCATCCTCGGACTTGGGGACTCACCAACTTGGGAAAAATCCAAGATTCTTTGAGAATGGCATTGAAGCATCTCAATCGCTCGAACCTACATTTTAATAGAAATAGAAGAGATATGGGTTAGTATGTACCGCATGTCCTAAGTATGTATATATGCAGGTAAACAATTGATTATATGCAAAAAAAGGGACATTTTAGTATAACATGTGAAGTTCACTTTAAAAGCCTTTAATGAACATTCCAAGAACTTATACAAGTCCATACCATAAGAACAATAAGACATATGTATATTCATGTTCAAGAATGAAATCATAACAAAGCCATATAAACATTTCATGTTGTAGGGTCCATTTCATCAAAGTCTACTAGTGCAATGTGTATGTGAAGCCCCATAACCCCATATAAACCAAGTAAACTAGCAAAGAGACCATAAGAATTGCCTTTACATAATATAAAATCATAACAAGTGTAGTCGACATCACACATAACAATTTAGACCAATATTATGTATATCAAGTGAAACCAACATTATACATTTCATTTATAAAATATGTACACAAAGAACCCACCCTAGATCTCCCCTCAAGGTCCATATGTGCAATGTATAGGTAATGTCCCATATCCTTACCTACACTGAATAACACCTCTTAAGTAGTCCTAGATAGTGTTAATCTACTTACTTTTATACATTCATTTTACTTTTGGGAAACTTCACCATAACCGACATTAGACCATGTGAGCTAAACATAGAATTTGGTGTCAACCCTCACACCGAAAGGAAGGAATCCTACTTTCCAAGGTAGGACATATACATGTCAATAACATCTAGTTGGATCCACTAGCTAGGTTTTCTATAGGGGCACATAGTTAAGGAATTAAGAGGTTTTCACTAGAAACCCTCTTTATGCTAATTCTCATTGTCGTTTCAATCTCATGAAAAAATTTTGTGAACCTACCTTCATTCTTGGAAAGGACACCTCTCATTGTCAAGTTCACTATGTGCTAAGATAAATTCCCCTTTTAAGGTATCTTTATATCTTCTTTAGCATTAATTTATAACATTGTCCATAGAAGTTTAACACTTAGCATGTTCATAGCTAATAGGTTATATAATGAGAAAATTCTCTCATGACAAAGCAAAACCTATGTGAGAATATTACATCATAGCATAACCATAAGATGCACATAGGAATTACCCTCAACCCCAAGTCATAACACATCTATCATCATCTGAAAACAATCATATTCACAACATGTTCATATATTCACAACTTAATCATTCATTCTTCAATTAACCAACATTACCAAAGATAAGCCAACAATAGCACAATAAAAAGTTCATAACATTAAGGTCATACCAATGGCATCCTTGAAACCTATTCAAGACATAATCCCAAATTAATGATATGTATCCATCAAATAACCTATCATCATCATAGGGTAGTGATTTATACAAGAACATACCAAATTACATCACATCTAGTCATTAATCGACACAGTTCAAGAGTTAGTGTTAGGAGAAGAGGGATATTCATGGTTTCTTAAAGAATTAGAGGGACAAACCAATAAGTACATGATATAAGGAATTCCATGATGTAATAATACAATTATGACCAATATATCAATGAATATACTTATCATTTTCAAGTAATAAACAAAACAAGAGCCAAGATTTATGGATATTACAAAACATCATGGTTCCAATGAAATATCAATTAAAAAACATCAATTCCCATCAATAGAAACATAAGTAACCCTAACTAATAATAATTCATAACAATTGATCTACAGTATATTTTTTAAAAGAAGACTCATGCGTAAAGAAAACCCTTCATTTTTGGGAGATTTCAAATCATCTTTGAATAGATCTCTTGGGGAAAGGAATCCAAAGAGTGTAATAATTCTTATCTTAAAGGAAAATTTTTCAACGAATTTGAGTAGAAAGCATGGAGAATTGGTCTTCTTCTTCAAGATCCAATGGTCTTCAATGGAGGTTGAGTAGATAGAGAAGGTAGAGTAATTTGGATTAAAATTTGTGGATTTTATTTGGGTGGTAAATGTGGTATAAAACTAACTTACAATTAATATATACACATCCCCTAAAATACAAAAAAGACCGCTCTTAATTAGATATTTTGTGAAGTCAAACTTGACTTCAAATTTAAGATTTTTCATCGGGGAACAACCCCTGATCATGGAGATATTCCCTCAAATTTTACACTCGTTAAAACACTACGAAACCTTCACAAGACCTAAGGAAATTTACTAGTTCAATTTTACTAATTTCCGGACGTCATGGTCGTCCCTATACATTTAGGATCTAATACTTATAAATAAAGTTAATTATATATTTATAGGTATTGAAACACCATTTTAATCCTTATTCATTAGGTGAGAATCTATCCTATGTCATTGGATTTCTGAGGTATAGTAATATTCCCTCCCCCATCCCCTTGGGGAGCAGTAATCCTCGAATGACACTAACATGTTTCTTTTGAATTTCTATCTCAGCACTAGAAACCAAACGATAACATGCATATAATCATTATTGAATAACAAAAAAAGAAATATTCACTCCATTTTCAAACAAAAAAATGTATCATTATTAGGGAGAAACTATGACAACTACCAATTAGGCACACATTTCATCCTTTCACACTAGGAAGGGAGGAATATCCTTCTCATTCTCTTATATCTCAACATATTCAACAAAGAGTAATATATCATTTCATCACTTCAGGCATGAGAAATTTCACAACAAGAAATATCACATAACTCAACAATACCAACCATATAATCAAGTACCATCAAGTATGAAGAAAATATAATTCAAAATACATATGAAAAATGAATTTTCACAAGAACATGCATTATTAGGGGAAATCAAGGAAGTTCAAATGCATTTAAGATCCTTCATAAATCAAAACTAGGTGAACTACTTACTAGTCTCAAACTTGACTAGAAGATGAAGGAAAATGATGAGGATATCAGGACATCATTTCTGCCTCGGCCTCCCAATTATAATTTTCCAAAAGTTGATTCTTCCAAAGAACAGTTACAAAAGTGACCTCCTTATTCCTCAACTTCTTCACTTGCCGGTCTAAAGTCTCAACCGGGACCTCTTCATAGGAGAGGTTTGCATCAACTTCTAAACCTTCTAGAGGAAGGATAAACACCAACTAACCTATGCACTTTTGAGAATTGAAACATGGAACACCGGATGCATCATAGTAAACATATTAGGTAATTTCAACTAATAGGAAACACTTCCGATGTGTTTAACAACCTCATATGGCCCCACATATCGGGGACTAAGTTTATTCATTTTACCAAACCTCACTATCCCTTTCATGGGAGATATCTTAAAATAGACTAAGTCACCCACTATAAACTCAAGATCCCTTATTCTATTGTTGACATAAGGCTTTTTCCAAATTTGGGCCTTCTTCAATCTATCCCGTAATGAGTCGGACTTTCTTCACCACCTCTTAGATTGTTTTCGGACGTATTAGAAGAAACATACCTACATCAAACAACCCAAAAGGAGATATACATCTCCTTATGTAATAGATAATAATTGAATTGGTAAAGATTGTATTAGGTCCTTATAGCCTATAAACTTGGTAGAGTAATGTATATGTTGTGACCTATATTCTAGGGTGGATGAAACATGATTTAGATTTTATGTTCTATATTTTTAGATATTTCCCTAAATATATACTATTGATGAAAATATGATTAATGACTAAGAGTACGGGGATTGGTTGATGATCTACAACTCTCTACTTTCTAGTATATATTTGATGTATGATATTAGATTGTAGTATGATCTTATCTTGACATTTATATGGTTTTTTCATGATTAAATGTATATTTATATACTTCCCTATAATGAATTGATGATAAAAAAAATCTGTATTAATAATTGATGATCAAAGATTGATGAATTGGTAAGAATGGTTCTTCCTCTCTTCTTTTCTATATTATTGTAGTTGATGAGTCCTTGTATGGCATTGTGTGGTATGGTCCACATATGATGATGATTTTACCTTATTTTCATTATTTATGTGTTGACTATGGACTTGAGGCAAATTGATGAATGTATGAGTGTGTGGTTATGATGATCACAGTATGTGAAGCTTATGCCTACATTCCTATTCTAGTTGTAACCTAGGTTGTATGCCTATCGTATAAGCACGTGTATATTTATGTAAGGGCAAAGTGTAGGTGCTTCGATCGATGAGTTATATGACTGACAATCCTTATCTATGTATCTCAATGTAAATATGTGAATATCTAAATGTTAGGAGTCTTAAAGTGTAATATGAAGTAAACTTGCCTCCTATGCTAAATTTTGTTGTGTGGTATGTGCTTGAAATTGTAATGTTGTCTTAACAGAGCGAATGTCTCAATGTGTTGTTGATATCCATTATGTGATCACGTTTACCAATGTACACACACACTCACATATTATGCATGCTTACAATGTAGTAAGGGTTCATAGTGTCTAATGAATGTTTATGTCATATTCACTAAATATCTATTACTATTCATGTAAGATAACTTTATGAGAAGTATGTTACGTATTTAATTAACTAGGATTATTTCATATATGTATTAGTATGGGCAAGGGTATGGGACCTTGTCTATGCATTTCACATGTGTGCCTTGATAGGATAGTTCCTAGGTTTGGATTTAATGTACACGAATATGCACGTATAGATATGCTATGCATATGTCTTATATTCTATAATGTTAAGTATATGACAAGATGAAATATTAATGTGTATAGTGTCTCAAAGTGTTGAAAGGAAATAATTGCTCATATAGTTACACCTATAGAACTTATGCATTGATATATGAACATGTGTTACATTTACGTGTTATCTGAAAGGTTTGCTCACATACAAGTACACACAGACATGTATGAAGATCTACTCAGTAGAGGGGACTTGATATGTGTGCTTATGTGTACCCTAAAACTAGATAGGTGCTTGAATATGCTATAAGCATATAAAGAATAAATATCCTAAGGCGATGTTTTAGGAAGTACAATAATGAAGGCTTTTATTAAAAAGGTAACTTAGCTTAGAACCGAGTGAACATGGCGATAAGAGGTTTTGGCTTCCCATGGAGGAAAACTCACCATGGTTTTCTCAAAGAGTGTTAACTTACCTTGGAGGAAGATTCACCATTGGCTTCCCATAAGGTTTTACTTCCCTTGGAGGAATATTCACCTATGGATCCACATGAGTTGGTGTCTTCCCTTTAAGGAAGGTTCACCATGTTTTAACATGAGATTAGGATCCAATGCCAATGAACATGTAGAGGGTCAATATATCTCTTAGTTTCATAAACTATGAGTACCACATAGGATCTAGCAAGTGAATTCACTTAGTATGGTAGGATGTATGTTAATATTCTACCTTATCTAGGTGAGAACACCTTCCTTTGGTGTAAGTCTCTACAACACCAAATTGCATTTTTAACACCCATGGTCATAGTGTCGGTTAAGGATATAGTTTCCCTAAAGTAAAATGGATAATGGAAGTAAATTAAGGACACAAATTAGGATTACCTGAATATAGTTTCTTAGTGTAGGTGGGGGTTTGATACTTCACCTATGCATTGCACAAATGTCTATTGAGGAAAGTCATAAGATGGTTTCTAATGCATGTGTCTATGAATATGGCTCTCTGACAAGACATCGTTTTAGTGTCTACATGATGAGATGATATTTATGATATAAAGTTCTAATATGACTATGAGTCTAAGGCCCTATATTTAAGTGTATGTGGTGGACTATATCATTGTTTTTGGTACATGAATGATATGTTAAGTCTTGTGGTTCATAATAGTTTTACAAAGCACTTGTGGGGTTATGGGGCTTCACATGTACATTGCACTAGTAAATTAAAATTGGGAATTTGAGTAAGGTTTGATAATGTACTAAGTGAAGTTAAGTTAGTATATAAGCAAGTTGATGTGGATTACTGTAAAGTCATTAAGGTATTGGCTTAAATAGGTCTATCATGTACTATACTTTTATGATGATATGTAATGACTTGTGTAGAATGTATGTATGGTTTCCTTGTGGCCATAAGGTGATGTGTTTCACCAAGAATCACTAGAGGGTTACTTGTGAGGTTAATGAGTTAAAAGAATGAGTTCACTGAAAAAGAAGAAAATGTTCACTGTAAAGTGATCCCAAATATAACTTAAATTCTATGTGTGATCTTATTTGATATTTTGCCTTTGAATATGTCTTTATGAAGTATATGAATTATGTAAATGCTACTGTATAATGGTTTTATGAAGATTTACTCAAAAAGACAAGAAGTATGATTTAAAGAAAGTATCCCTTTGGAATGCATTTTTGTGCCTGGTTTCCATACTTAATGTATTCTTGTACTAATTTCATTCTTCTTGACTTTTTACACAAGTTGTAGGTTATGGATGCTTAAAGGATTTATTTAATGGTAAAGAGATTGATAGATGATTCCTAATAAAAAGGAAAGGAATCTTTAATTTCAAGGATTCCTAAGTCATGTCTTAACTTTCAAGTTATGTATAAGTTACTTATGTATTATGTTATATGTGTTGTGTCCCTAAAATACCCTTATAAAGCGGACTCTAGGTTTGCAAAAGACACTAGAATCTTTAACTATGTATGATTATATATATATAGTTTTAAATTTTCCGCTAAATTTACCTATGACAATGCGATGAATGGTAACTATAGGCTTGTATAAAACCTCCAAGAGGTCAAGTATGTCATGGTACTTCTAGGGTGTGGTCCCCGAATGTGACAAACGTGGCATCAGAGCATGAGGTTCATAAAAGTGATTTTAGGTTCTAAGAGTTTCATATTTCCACGTCTATTAGAGTCTCGTATCATTGGTGGTGAGTCGCAACATATTAAATGGTGTGGGAGGATATAGGAAGATATATTTTCCCTTATTCATCATTCTCATGTCGTGCAATAGAATGTAACTCTATAAGATCACTCTTTTATGTTTTCTTGTGCGGTGGTCTTTTAGATATGATTGCTTAGATAAGATGATATCTATATGTATGAGGGAGAAAAGGTGACTTTTGATGCTTATGTTTGTTTTGTGGTTTGAAGAGTATGTGTGAAAGTGAATTATGCAATGATATGTGGATATGATGTCCCTTGTTGCTATATATCAGACCTATCTGAAAAGCATGTTATGGTAAAGAATGTATGTCATGATATACTTAAAGCATTTTAGAAGTTCTTATGGTTATAATGAGTCTCTTTTTGAATGGTGTGTTACTATATCACTTTTCATAATGATTGTCTTATAACATGGTTAAACTTGAAATACTTTAGGAATATGTTAAATATTAAAGATGCATGTTGCCTAAGTGTATATGTTTAAGTGATTCACATATTGCCTTTGCTTATATATGTGACCCTTCATGATTGTTTCGTATTGATTTGAGTCCTTTATATAGACTTGATCCTAGGTGTGAAGGTAGTATGTTTATCTTGGTAGGGGTATGATATGGGTTGATGGACCTAGAAGTCACCTTACTATAAGGTTGAAGGAAAAGGAAGAGTCCCTATGTTTATTTCTCTTCAATTGTTTCCCCTAATGTTTTATAACCTTGGTGTCTATTGTTTTGTATGAAATCCTTATGTGGTTGAATAGTATGACCTAACTTGAAATTTGAGGGATAATTTGTATAGATGATAAGGTTAAGAATGCCTTGGTGTTCCTATGTTGACTAATTGCAATCCCTTCTAAAGTTGTAATCACTATTAAGTGATGAAAATGAAGATTGTTAAATTAAGATCCTCTTAAGGTTTTGTGTTTATTTAGCCTTAATTGGGTTTACCCTATGTGGGGGATGGCGATGTGAGTTGTAAGGTTATAGATATTTCTACCTTGTCCTTTTATTCTTACTTGAGCTTGAATCTAATAATTTTTAGTAAGCTTGTTCATCCTATATGTATGTCTCTTAAATTGTTTCCCCAACTGTTGTATGACATTGGTGTCTATTGTGTTGTATAATAACCTTATGTGGTTGAATAACATAACCTAACCTTAAAATTGAGGGATAATTTGCATAGATGATAAGGTTAAGAATGCCTTGGTGTTCCTATATTGACTTACTATATTACCTTTTGAAGTGCTAATAACTATTCAGTGATGAAAATGAAGGTTTTTCAGTTAAGATCCTATAAAGGATGGGTTAGGTTTCTGTTAATTGGGTTTACCCTAAGTGGGGGATGGTGATGTGAGTAGTAAGGTTGTAGATATTTCTACCTTATCCTTCTATTCTTACTTGAGCTTGAATCTAATTTTTTTGGTAAACATGTTCATGATAGAAGTCTTTCCTAAAATGTGAATTGCATCACCTTCATATGTTTGGTATATCCTGATTGTTACTATCTTATTAGTATTTTGATTATTCTAATGTACTTGAAAAGAAATTTTTAATTAACTTCATGGTTTTCTCAAGTTTATTGCGCATCTTGATATGCTAGTTGTGCATTTCACTTCATTAGATAAGGTAAGAACCATGTTTGAAGTCACTTTTTGTATGTAATGTTTAGCCTTTTAACGGTAAATTGAGCCTCTTTAAAATGAAATATGTTGAGTCTCTCGAAAACAACGTGACTTCTATGATTTGAAAAGCATGATTGTAGGCTCACTTTTGAAAAGTGAAGGCATGATTAGCTAGTGTCCTTGTGAGTGCTTGTGATTTGTGTTATTTTTCCCAAATGATGCCTATTGTGAAGGCTATTGCTATGTTAAAACTTGACATTTCCTATTTTTTGTGATGTGCTTGGTGTGACCTACCATTTAGATTTCACTAGGATAAAAACATGAGCATTCCTTTAGTTCTAAAATTGATAAATTCTCACATTAAAGTAAAGAGACCTTTTTGCATTTGCTTGGGTATGAACTCATGAGACATGGAAGTGTGTTGAGGAAAAGAACATTCCAACATGGACTTTACTAAACATGGTAAGGTTGAGTATGACCCTCATAGAACTAGGTCAACAAATAAGATTCCATCATCATTCTAATTAATTCAAGTCTATGTGCATTGAAATATGAGTACTTAAATGGCTATTGAATATTGTTGGAATCTTTCTATGTGTGACCTTGTATGATGATCTCTTTAATAAAATGAAGTGTAATGACCATGTCAAGATTAGGAGAAGAATTTTCCTCCTATGAACATGATAAGAGCCTGTGTCTTTGATGCATCAAAGAGTGAGTGAATAAAAGATTTGCTTGATTGTATGAATTGAGGGCTAAATGGTTTGAAGTGTATTCCTTGTAGTTTTGTGTCTGAACTTCTATATGATGATGTTATGACTATTATAAACTGCTCTAGGATTCATTGAAATCCTTGTTGTGATTAAAATGTTCTACGTGTCATTCGAGGACGAATGTTACCAAGTAGAGGATATTGTAAGACCCCCAAAATGATTTAGGGTCTCTAGATCCTCACTTGTGCCTATAAGATTGTTAATATTTTAATAAATTGTTTTAAAGTATGCATGGGTTATTTGAAGTCATCTAGAAGTCAAATGTAAAGGGACAACCGATCGACGACTAGTCACCTAAGGGGCTTTATGATGTCCTTTTATGAATAAAAATGATTTTTATAGTCATTGTATTGATTTTCATGAGGTTTGGAGGTCAAACGTCCAAGAACGTCCAAAACATTCAAGAGTTAGCCCTTGAGACGTTCATGTATGTCTTAAGTGTGCCTTGCATGTTTGGATGTGTTTTGCGTGTTCATTATTGGTGAAACTTACATGGAAGGTCTAAAGCATGTTAACGTATATATTAACGTTGGAAACGCTTAGGTACGACTCCCCAAGGGACCCGAAAGAGGCCCTCAAAGAAGGCCCCAAAGGTTGTCGAGACACTGCCTTGGCAGTGTCAATCAAATGAACAACACGACACCCATTTGTTGACAAACTGACCGCTGGTGGTGAATTCGTCAATGGTCACTTAGCATGGATAAGGGTCAGCCAAAAAACAGCCCAAGACCCAACCGACTGAAGCCACAAAGGGCCCGTCGATTGACCTTGTGGGCGTCGATGGTGGCCATAGATGGGGGCCTGCAACTGCTGCCTAGAGAGTGTTTCATTGAATGGGTGAATGTGAAATTAACCCCACGTACTAACCTGACCCTAATAGGTCCATTTAGTTATTTTTGGTGTATATAAATGATCAAAAACGTGATCAACCCATTCCAAATACCTTCTACACAAATTAGACTTGTCCTTCAAAAATATTCTCTCTAGAACCTCCATTCAAGGTGAAGCTCAAGAACAGTTTAGATATTGGATCCCCATGGATTATTCATGAAGATTTAGAATTTTTTTATAGATAAAAGTATGGTGATCCTTCATCTGTAGTTGTCTTCCATCTAGAGAGTTAATCTCCAAATTTTGAAAGAGAAAATATGATCAAATTTTTCTTTTTCTATTTTTCCATGGGTTCTTTCAAAAAAAGTTTTCAAACGCCTTATCATGATGAATTGATGATAATGTATTGGTTTTAACGTGAGTTTCAATCCAATTGCATTGTGAACCCCTGTCCCTTCGCAAACTCTATTTAGCCCTTGCACAGGCATTTTGATCGGGGCTTGTTATTGGTTGAAATGTGATTCTATTACGTTGAATTGCTCATGCATACTGTTTAATATTTATATTTATGGTAAATTGTTGATGAATGATCGATGTGGATCAATGTATGAAGAATTGAACATGACTAGCTTATGCCTCTATGTGATCACTGTAACATTGTTATTTAAAAGTATCAAGGTGGAATTTTATTATCTTAAGATCCTTGTAGTTACTTCATTAGGTTAATGTCGTTGTTTAATTGTGGGTATCAACCTTTTAATCAAACTAAAGATAGCTTGGTATGAGTTGATCTGGTGTATATAGCAGTAACTTGTGATCTTGAGGTTCGGATAGTTGTTATATGACTTGATCATGGTGAATTGTCTTAGATACATCTTATATGCATAATGTGATGATAATTAGGTATAATTGATCCAATATGAATAGATAACAATTGAATTGGCAAAGATTGAAGTAGGTTCTTATAGCCTATAGACTTGGTAGTGTAATGTATATGTTGTGACCTATATTCTTGGGTGGATGAAGCATGATTTAGCCTTGATGTTCTATATTTTTAGCTATTATACTAAATATATATTATTGATGAAAATATGATTAATGACCAAGACTAGGGAGATCGGTTGATGATCTATACCTCTCTACTTTCTAGTATATATGTGATGTATTGTATTAAATTATGGTACGATCTTGTAGCGACTTGTACATGGTTTCTTTCATGATTAAATGTATATTTAGTTACTACCCTATAATGTATTGATGATCAAAAAATGTGTATTGATAAATGATAATCAAATGTTCATGAATTGGTAAGAATGACTCTTACTCTCTACTTCTCTATATTATTGTAGTTGATGAAGCCCTGTATGCCATTGTGTGGTATTGTCAATTTATGGTGGGCGTGTTTACCTTACTGTCATTATATATGTGTTGAATATGGCTTTGAAGGCAAATTGATGAATATATGAGTGTGTGGTTATGATGATCACACTATGTGAAGCTTATGCCTACTTTCTTATTCTAGTTGTGATCTTAGTTGTATGACTATCTTATAAGCATGTGTATATCTATGTTATGGTTAAGTGTAGGTTTTTCCATTGATAAGTTATAATAGTTGACAATCCTTACCCATGTAACCCTATGTAAATGTGTTAATAGCTAATGTTAGGAGTCGTCAAGTGTAATATGAAGTTAGCTTGCCTTCTCTTCTAAACTCTGTTTTGTCATCTATGCTTTAAAGTGTAATGTGGTCTTAAGAGGGTGAGTGCCTCAATGTGTTGTTAATAGCCATTATGTGATCACGTTGACCAATGTACACACAAACTCACACATTATGCATGCTTACAAATTAGTAAAGGTTCGTAGTGTCTAATGAAAGGTTGATCTCATATTCACTAAATGAGTACTACTATGCATGTAATGTAAATGTATGTGAAGTTTGTTGCATATTCAATAAACTAGGATTCCTTGATAGGTGTACTAGTATGCCCAAGAGTATTGGACCTTGTCTATGCATTGCACATGTGTGCCTTGACAGGATAGTACCTAGGTTTAGTTTCTATGTCCATTAATATGATTGTATGGACATGCTATGAATATGGCATATATGCTATGATGTTAAGTATATGATAAGATTAGATATGAAAGATCATAGTGTCTTAAAGTGTTTATACGAAAGGATTTCTCATATAGTTACACCTAAAGACATACGCATTAATGTATGAACATGTGTGACATTTATGTTTTATGTGAAAGATTTGCTCCATACAAGTAACCACATATGTGTGAAGATGTAGCCAATAGAGAGGCCTTGAAATTTGTGCTCATGTGTGCTCTAAAACTAGATAGGTGATTGAACATCTATAAGCTTATAAGGAATCAATACGCTAAGCCAATGTTTTACGAAGTAAAGTAATAGAGGATTTTAGTAAAAAGAGAAATTAGCTTAGCACCGAGTGAACTTGACAATGAGAGGTGTTCGCTTCTCATGGAGGAAGATTCACCTAAGTTTTTTCATAGAGTTTTGACATACCTCGGAGGAAGATTCACCATTGGGTTTCCTTAAGGTTTGACTTCCCTTAGAGGAATATTCATCTATGGTCCCAACTGAGGTGGTGGCTTCCGTTTGAGGAATATTCCCCCAAGTTTACTCATTAGATGAGGCTCCAATGCCAATGAGAATGTACAGGGTCATGTATATCTCTTAGTGGTTCTTGAGGGAAGTCCTAAGAAGGTGTTCTAATGCATGTGTCTATGTTTATGGTTCTCTTGCATGACATCGTGTTAGTGTCTACATGATGAGATAATATGCATGATATGAAGTTATAAAATGACTATGTGTCTAAGGTCCTATATTGAAGTGTATGAGGTGGACTAAAACATTGTGTTTGGTACGTGAATAATATGTTAAGTCTTGTGGTCTCATGATAGGTTTACTTAGTACGTGTGAGGTTATGGGGCTTCACATGTACATTGCACTAGTAGATTGAGATTGAGATTGTGAGTAAGGTTTCTTAATGTACTAACTGAAGTGAAGTTAGTACATGTGCAAGTTGATGTGGCTTACTGTAAAGTCATTAAGGTCTTGGCTTAAATGTGTCTATCATGTGCTATGCCTCTATGATCATACATAATGACTTTTGTAGAATGTATGTATGGTTTCCTTGTGGCCTTAAGGTGATGCGTTTCACCAAGTATCACTAGAGGGTTACTTGTGAGGTTAATGTGTTTAAAAGAAGAAGTTCAGTGAAAAGAACAAAATGATCACTATAATGTAGAACTAGCTCATTATAAAGGGATGCCAAATATGGTTTAAGTTCTATGTGTGATATTATATGATATTTTTCTTTGAATATGACTTTATGAAGTATGTAAAGGATATAAATGCTATTGTATAAACGTTGTATGAAGATTTACTAAAAAGGACATGAAGTATGATTTAAAGAAACGGTCCCTTTTAAATTCATGTTTTTGCATGGTTGCCATCCTTAGTACATTCTTGTACTAACTCCATTCTTCCATACTTTTAACAAAACTCCAGGTCATGGATGCTTAAAGGATTTCTTTAATGGTAAAGATCTTGATAGACGATTCCCAAGCTCAAGGAAAGAAATCCTTAATTCAAGGATTCCTAAGTCATGTCTTTACTTTAAAGTTATGTATAAGTTACTTATGTATAATATTATAAGGGTCGTGTCCCAAAAGTTCTCTTATGAAGTTGAGTCTAGGTTGGGAAAAAACACTAGAATCTTTAACTATGTATGATGATATTTTATACATATATGTTGTAATGTTATAGAATATGGAGTGCTAAGAAAGTTTTATATTTTCCACTAAATTTACCTATGAAAATGTCATGAACGATAACTATGGGTTCGTATAAGAAATCCGAGAGGTCAAGTACACCATGTAACTTCAAGGGGGTGCTCCCTGGATGTGACAGTTTTCTCATGATATGAAAGCATTACTAAGTTAGTAAGTAGAGGTTTCTAGTAGAAAGATCCTTGTCCCTTTTTAATGTGGCCACATAGGATGATAGCTTAGTGGATCCACCTAGATATCTAGTATTAAAGTTTCCGCCTTAGGCAAGTCGAAACCCTCTCTTCTCAATGTGATAGTAGAACAAGGGATTACAAGTAGACAACATGGTCTAAGTTTGTTATTGCAACCTTTCCCTAAATGTAAAAGTAAAGGTATGAAAGAATAAACAAAAGGATATGAACTGTCACGATCGAAGAGCACCCACTAACCGTAACTAGTTTCTTCATCCATGAAGAGGCCTTAGACAAGACCTTAACATACATTATTATTTGAAGTTCAACTTCATTTCCCATATATCAAAATAAAATCTATAATTTTCTCACATGACCATCTAATCATAAGAGTATAATAAATGGGACTTGGACATTACATAAATACAATACATCTTATAATAGGAATTACAATAGTCTTTGAATAAAAAAAAAAGAAACGAGAACAAGCATCTGCATTCTCTGACTTGATTACTCACAAACATGGGGATATCAATCCAAGTTTTTGAAGGAAGGACTACAAGCTCTTCAATGGCCCAAACCTACACTCTATGTAGCAAATAGATAAGATATGAGTTAGTACAAACCACATGTACTAAGTATGGATATATTCAAGTAAACTATTTGAAAACATGCACTAAGGAACATTTTAGTATAAACATGCCAAGTTCACTTTAAAAGTTTTTATGCAGATATCAAGAACATATACAAGTCCATACCACAACAACAATAAGACATATTCATATTCATGTTCAAGAGTAACATCATAATAAAGCCATAATTAAGATTTAATATTTAGAGCCATTTAATCAAATACGTCAAAAGACCATACTCATAGTCCCAATGTAAGTCTACTAGTGCAATGTGTATCTAAAGCCCTATAGCTGCACATAAATGAAGTAAGCTAGCAAAAAGACCATAAGTATTGCCTTTACCTTATATAACATCATAACAAGTGTAGTCAACATCATAAATAACAATTTAGACCAACATAATGTATATCAAGTGAAACCAACATCATATAAGACCGACATTATGTATTCCATTCATGATATACGTACATAATGAAAAACACTAGAACTTCCCTCAAGGTCCACTTCTGCAATGTATAGGCTAAGTCCCATCCCCTTACCTACACTAAGAACCATCTCTTAAGTAGTCCTAGTTTGTGTTCATATTCTTACTTTCACGTACTCATTTTACTTTATGGAAACTTCCCACCAAAAGGAGGGTATCCTACTTGCCAAGGTAGGACACAAACATCATCATATCATCTAGGTGGATCCAGTAGATAGGTTTCCTATGGTGGAACAGAGTTAAGGAACGGAAAGGTTGTTAATCGAAACCCTCTTTATGGTAATTCAATTTGTAGTTTCAATCTCATGAGAACATATGGGGAAACTTCCTCCTTAAGAGACCCCCTCTCATTGTCAAGTTGACTTGGTGCTAAGATAAATTCCCTTTTTGAAATATATTTAAGTCTTCCTTAACATTAATTCATAAAATAAGTCCTAGTAATTTAACCCCACATATAACATTTTCATAGCTCTTATTTAATAGGATGAGAAAGCCCTTTCATCACAAACCCAACATCATGTTAGAATATTACATTCTAGCATAAACATACAACAAAATCACCTTCAATCCCTCATAATAGTACATCCATAATCATCTCACAACAATCATATTAATAGGATGTTCATCCATTCATAACTTCATCATTCTTCCTTCAATTAACCAATATTACCAAAAGTAGACCAACAATACTACAACAACATAGTCATGGCTTGAAGATATGATAAATGGCCTCCATAATACCCATTCAAGAGTTAATCTCAAATTAATAATATTTATCCATAAATATCAATTATCATCATCACAGGATTGTCAATACACAACAACATAATCAATTACATCACCTCTAGTCATTGATCAACACAATCGAAGAGTTAGGGTTAGGAGAGGAGGGACATTCATGCGTTCTTTATTGAAATAGATAAAAAAAATCAAAATATACATGGTATAAGGAAGTTAATGAAGTAATATTACAATTAATACCAATATAATAATTGATATATTCATCTTCATCTAGCAATTCAGCAAACAAGATCAAAAATTTATGAAATTGGGGAAGAACATGGGTCCAATGCAATCTCAATTAAACATCAATTACCAATCATTATACAATTAATTAACTCTAAGTAATCATAATTCATTACAATTGATCCACAATTCAATTTTTAAAAGAAGACACGTGCGTAATGAAACACCCTTTATTTTTGGGGGTTTGATATCATCTTTGAATGGACCTCTTGGGTAAAGGAATCCAAAGAGTTAAAGTATACATTACATACCTTATTGAAGAATTCATACATGAATTTGAGCAGAAAACTTGGAGAATTGGTCTTCTTCTTCAAGCTCCAGTGCTCTTCCATGGATATTGGGTAGAGAGGAAATTCTATAGAGAAGTGAGAGTGACTTGGATTTCAATTTGGGGAGTTTATTTGGATGTGTAAATGTGGCATAAAACATATTTAAAATAAATATATACCCCTCCCATATAATATCCAAAAGACCCCTCACTTAGTTAGACCTTTTTGTGAAGTCAAACTTGATTTCTAATATTTCAGTCTTTTCATAGGGGAACAAGTCAGTGTCGCGGAGCTGTTCCCACATGATTATATAAAACTAAATATTGATACAATAGAGTGCAAAACTCATCCACGATGAGGACCATAAATTTTGCCCCATGGTGAACCGACATGGACTGGTTTCTTCCATGAAAAATTGCCTGTTGCCTTGGGTAGCATGTTAACCAATAGTTGTATCCTCCTCAAGGACCCCTAAGGTTGTCATAGGGGGTTCCACTTGCATGGTTTGAACATATAAACATTTTTTTAATTATTTAATGTATTTTTACAATTTTTACCATTCATATGACACTACAAAACCCTCACAAAACCCAAAGACGTCCACTAGGTCAATTTTACTTATTTTGGAACGTCATGGTCGTCAAGGTCGTCCCTTGACATTTAGGATCTAATACATTTGATTCCAGTTTATTACATTGGTATAGGTCAGGAAAGATAATTTTAAACATTATTCATTATGTGAGGCTCTAGTCTAGGTCATTGTATTTCCGAGGTATAACAATATCCCCTCTTGAGGTACATTCATCCTCAAATGACACTTTAACATATTTTTTCGATTTTATGACTCAAGACTAGTTTCTCAACGAGAAAATGCATATAAATATAATTCAATAACAAAGGAACAAAAATTCTTTCCATTCTCAATAATACAATGCATCATAGTGAGGTTGAAACTATATCAACTACTAAATAAGCACACAATTCATTTAACATTATGCAAGAAGGAAATGTCCTTATCCTTCTCATATATCTGAACATATTCAACAAAGAGCAATTCATCATTTTATCACTTAACACTTGAGCAATTTTACAAACAGAAATTACACATAACTCAACTATACCAACTATATAATCAAGTATCATACAGTATGCAAAATATATAGTTCAATATACATATGAAGCATATATTTTCACAAGAACATGCATAATGAAGGGAAATCATGGAAGTTAAAATAAACTAAAGACCCTACATAAACAAAAAATTGGAGAAGGTACTTACCTCAACCTTGACAAGAAGAGGAAGGAAAACTATAAGGACATTGGGACATCATATCTACCTTGTCCTACCAAGTACCATTTCAACAAGATTATTATTACAACAAACTTTTACTAAAACTGCTTCCTTATTCCTCAACTTTATCACTTACCGGTTAAAATTTCAACCGAAACCTCTTCATAGGAAAGGTGAGCCGGAACTTTCAAACTTCTAGAGGAAGGATAGATACCAGATCGCCTATGCTCTTTTTGATCATTGCACATGGAAAACTGGATGCTCCAGAGCAAACTCTATAGGCAATTTCAATTCATAAATAACATTTTTGACGCATTTAACAACCTCATATGGCACCACATACAAGGGACTATGTTTCCCCTTTTCTACCAAAGCTCATTACCCCTTTCATTAGTGAGATGTTCAAATAGACCATGTCACGTACCATAAACTCAAGGTCCCTCTTTCTATTGTCGACATAATATTTTTGCCAATTTTGTGCCGTCTTCAATCTATCCTTTATGACTGGACTTTCTCCACAACCTCATATAATGATTTTGAACTTATTAGAGCAAACTCACCTACCTCAAACAACCCAATGAGAGATATAAATCTCCTCCCATAAATGTCCTCAAAGGGTGTCATGGTGATAGTTGAATGATAACTATTATTATAGAAAAATTCAATAAATGATAGATCGTCATCCAAATTACCTTTAAAGTAAATTAAACATTCCCTCAACATATCTCCTATGATTTGGATGGTTCGTTCAGCCAAACCATCCATTTGTGGATGAATGCGGTACTAAGTTTCACCTTGGTACCAAGTCCTCCTTTGAGTGCTCTCCAAAAGTGAGAAGTAAATTGAGTAACCCTATCTGAAATGATAGAGAAAGTAACTACATGCATTCTCACAATATCCTTGAGATGCAACTTAGTGTATTCTTCCAACGAATAAGTGGCTTTGAAGGTAATTAATGGCATGTTTTGTCAATCTATCGAGAATAACTAAAATAGAGTCATATTTACCAAGTCTACGAGGAAAACCAACAACGAAATCCATACTGACATCTTCCCACTTTCAAGTAGGAATATCTATACTTTGAGTAAACCCTCATGATCTTTGATGTTCGACCTTGACTTGTTGACAATTAGGACATTTGTCCACAAATTCCTCTATATCTATACTTTGAGTGAACCCTCTTGATCTTTAATTTATATGTTAAGTCTGACACTAAGCAACACCTCTTAAGTATTGTAGTTAGCGTATATTATCTTTTTTTCATTCATTTATTTTACTTTTGGGAAACTTCTTCATAACTGACATTAGACCATGTGAGCTAAATGTTATATATGATGTCAACCCCTCACACCGAAAAATGGGCATTCTACTTGACAAAAACATAGTGAAGTAACTAGGAGGTTGTTACTAGAAACCCTCTTCATGATAATTCACATTGTAGTTTCCACCTCTTGAGAACATCGGGGGAAAGATCCTCCTTAATATACCCTTATCATTATCAAGTTCATTTTGTTCGAAGATAAATTCCATTGTTTATGTATCTTAAAGTCTTCGTTAATATTAAATCATAACATAGGTCATAGGAGTTTTACCCCTCATATAACAGGTTCATAGAGCATAGGTCATAGAATAAGGAAGTGCTTTCATCACAAACCCAATATCATGTGAGAATATTACATGATAGTATAACCATAAGATGCACATAGAAATTACCTTAGATCCCTCATAATCAAACACCAATAATTATCTCACAACCATCATATTCATATCATGTTTATACATTTATAACTTCATTATTCATCCTTCAATAAACCAACATTACCAAAGATAGACCAACAATACTACAACAACATAGTCATGAGATGAAGATCTTACCATTGGACTCCATGAAACCCATTAGAGACTTAATACAGAACTAATGATATGTATCCATAAAATCGATTATCATCATCATAGGACAGTTAATTATACAAGAAGATACTCAATTAAATCACCTCAAGTCATTACTCAACATAATGCAAGAGTTAGGGTTAGGAGAAGAGGGACATTCATGGGTTCTTAAAGAATTAGATTAAAACCCAAACAATACATGGTATAAGGCAGTTCATGAAGTAATAATACAATTAACACCAACACAATAATGGATATAATCATTATCTTCAAGCAATTAATCAAACAAGATTGAAGATTTTTGAAATTGGGGAAGAACATGGGTCCAATGGAATCTCCATTAAACAACATCAATTAGCCATAATTATTCACTTAATTAACATTTACTAATCATATTCATAACAATTTATCCACAATTTAGGTATTAAAAGAAGACCCATGTGTAGATAAAAACCCTTGATTTTACGGGATTTGAAATCATATTTGAATTGACCTCTTGGAGAAAGGAATCCCAAGAGAGAAAGAATCTTGTAACACCCTTAAAAAACAAAATAGGTTAATCTAGAGCCTATAATGTGTGTCATGAGTTTATAAGATCATAAGATGATAAATATAAGTGTTAGAAGTCAGTTCGCGGAGTTTTGAAGAGAAACGTCAAAGAACGTCCAAGACGTCCGAAAACTAGCCTAGGTTTAACTATTGTGTGGTAGTGTTTTGTAGTAGAATTTTTGTGTATGGTATGAGAGTGGAGTGGGTATCAATGGTTTCTACACCTTGAATTACATATAAATATTATAAACGTCCGATAACGACACCCAAGGAGCATCAAAAGGGTGCTTGAGGAGCACCCAAACATGGGCGAAGGAAGATGCCGAGGGAGCCAAAAATTGGTAGTGGTTGCGTGTCGCGCCTGCAGCACTCAAGGGGAAATTTTTTCCTTGTGACGCAAGGACAATGCGAAACATTTATCCCAAATTAATTTCCACAACCAATAATTGGAGCTGACCCCTTAATGCGCGGTGACTTCCCATATTTGGCCGCGTCGATTTTAAGTCAAATCTGAATTGGTCAAAATATCCGTAGAGTACATGAGTCTTTTCGGTAATTTGGGGATCATTTACTGATGGTTATTGATACGTATTAAACCCCAAAAACATACCAATTATGATAAACCCTAAACTCAAAGAAAAACCACTTCATTCCTTTTCTCCAAAACCTCTATTGGTGAAGATTTGAAGCACAAAGGAAGAAGACAGATTTTCCAAGTTTCTCTCCATCAATATTGTGGTATTTTCTTCGCATAAGGTGTGGTTTTTCATCCTTGAATCCTTTTTACCTTCAAGGAGTCAAATACAAATGGTTTTCAATGATGATAAAAGACATAGAATCTTCTATTTGGACTTCTATCCATGGGTTCTTGCATAAAAGGATTTGAATCAATTTAGAATTGATATTAATTGAATGAGTTTAGATCTAACTTCATGTGAACCCATGATTTTCGTGAATTTATATTTTTGGATCTAAATGTGGGTGAACGGATCATGGTTTATTATTAGTGTATTTTGTTTGTAGGTTGTATTAGGCTATTGAATTATGTATATGTCATGATAGGATTGTATATAGTCTACCTTAATTTAATGATATTCATATTGTATTTTGTTGGATCATTTGTATGATTTTGTTATTGGTTTAGAATCGTGTATATGTCTATGGGTAAGAGCATTTCAGAAGTGAATTGACTAAAAAGGCAAAAAAATGTTGATGTTGATGGAGGAAAGGTTGTGAGTAGTGTTGGTTGGTGTGGTCCACTTATGGTGACGGTGTTTATGTGTTATAATAGTTATGACATTGGCCTTGTCTTCATTTGAAATATGAAATATGTTGTTATCAATTATGTTGGTATCATGTTATAGCTTGTATGGGTGAGTAATGTGAAGGATTATGTGATATATGTATATATATGAAGTTGAAGTATGATTCTCTCAAATGGACTTTATGTGACTATGGTAGATAGGATGTGCTTCTATATGTGATAATATGATGAAGTTGTGTCTTGATTGGTAGACCTATGTCCCTCTCCTTGATGCATGAAAGAATGTGACTATAAACTCTTGACTTAGTAGGCTTAAGCCCTTTTGTCATGTATGTGTATGAATGATTGAATTATGACCTTGAACATGTTAAGAAGTTGAATAACTTGGAACCTTCAATGTATAAATAGGGTTATAGAATCCTTGAAGTTGAATGTCGTAATGCTATCCTTCTTGTCTGAATGATGGACTTAGGGATAGGTTGGCTGGAACAACATAAAACTGTAACACTCCAAATGTGCATGACTTAGTCTAGATCCTCACTAGATGAACTAAGATCTAAAACAATGTTTTTAATCATAAAAAATATATTTAACCTAATTAGGAAGTTTTAGAATCAATCATCAAGAAACAACCATGATATCCTGAGATTTGTAAAATAATAGCTAGTGTTCCTTTGTATGTTTCAAGGGATTTTAAGAGTAGGAATTTAGTAAAATTTTATAAAAATGTGTTAAACATATATTAGAGTGTGTTGAGGGTCTAAAAGTGTTGGTAATATTCCCCAAGGACCACCCTAGGGGTCCTCGAAGAGGACCCTTGTATTTGACCATAAAATTATCTAATTGACGGTGGCTAATGACGGACCAATTGACGAGCCGTGGATGGGTCGACGACCCTTCAGTGGTGGTCGTAGATTCATACTTAGAAATTTTGGAAAAATAGCTTAAAAACGACTCTCTGACCAGAACGACACACTGAAAGTATGGGGCTGTAGTCTGGTCGACACTTCGTAGATGGGCAGTCGTCGTTTTGCACTCTAGTCTACTGCACAATTTTAATTTAAGATAAGGTTATTTGTTAATAATTTGGTTAGTTAATTAGTTTTTAGGGATGGTTTTAATTAGTTCATTATGGACTATCAAGCCACCCTAAGCCACAATCTAACTTAACACCTTCATTATTCCAAAAATAAAATTTTCTACAAATTCATTCTACTTTGTCTCTCTATTCCACAAACCACCATTGAAGAAAAAGATTCAAGTTTCACTTAGAATCCAAGACTCAAGCTTTTATCCACAATCCTTCAAGGAGTCCTAAGGTATGGATACTATTTCATGGGATCTCTTTCCCCAAAAAGCTCATCGAAATTTCTTTCCAAAAGATGTTTATAACATGGGTTTCCTCCAATTTCGTGAATCATCTTTCAAATTTATTTGAAGTTGAATTATTTTGGTTTATATTGATAGATATTATTATTTATATGTTAATTTTTGTATTTCATAGTCTTCGACCTAGTTCTATGAAAGAATTCATTATAGAACCCATTTCCCTAACCCTAGGTTATAAATTGAGGTTAATTTGATTAGTGATAATGAAATTGAATTAATTCTTCTATAGATTACTATTATATAGTTATAATACGTGAATATATGAATGAATATAGTTTGATTTAATGGTTCGAAGGAGCCTTTTGGAGGCTATCTTGTAAGACTTTATCATTATAAGTTCTTTACTTCGATAATGATGGTTTATTTTTGATAACTATGTTTTATTGAAGTACATTATATGAACATATTAAGAAGATGATGATATGATGAATGTGATGATATGTTATAAATAAATTGAATTGTGAGTTCTTGATAGGGATAAGATCATACAAAGATGAATGTGTTTCTCTTGTCTGCCCAATAATGATATGACTTTGATGAAAGACTTAAAGTCATTTCAAAAAGGGACTTTAGCTTAGCATCGAGCGAACTAAATATGTAAGAGTTCCTTTCTCAAAGAGAGAAGGTAGGTTCACAATGATTCTCATGAGATGGAGGCTATAATTCAATTGTGCATAAACAATGTTTCCAATACATATCTCCTAGTTCCTTAACTATGTTTTTTCCATAGGAAAACTACATAGTGGATGAATGCTATGTTCATGTTTTGGTTCTACATTGGAAAGTAGAGCACCTTCTTTTGGTGTAGGGTTTCATTACATTGTATTCCATGTTTAGATCACATGGTCTATTTTTGGTTAAGGATATTTTTCCCAAATGTCAAATGAATGAATGAATGTAAGAAAGTGAACACTAACTAGAGTGACTTAAGGGGTTCTACTTAGTATAGGTAGGGCTATGAGACCTTACTTATACGTGGCACAAGTTTACCTTTAGGGAGTACTAGGAGGTTGTTGTTATGCACTTATGAGATGAATGAACAAATATTAACTTTATATATGTTGACTTTACATGATGTTGAGTTTACATGATGTTGAGTTTACATGATGTTTACTTTATGTGATGAACATGATATTGGTCTAAGTTGCTATAAATGATTACACACAAGAATGATATGATGTTATATCAATGAGATACATTTCATATGGTCTTTTCCTAGATTACTTGATTATGTGAGCTGACCCGTAAGCGTGCCTGTCCCCTACTACTCTAACCGAATCAGTTAGCTTGTCTCTTGGCCGGTAGCACATGTGTTACGTGTACTTTCCTAAATAACTATTCTGGAAGGTTCATTTGGAATGTTTACTTATTCTCAAAAGTATCCTCACTATGTCCTTGGGCACTGCTTAATCTACTTGATCATTTTTAGTGGTCATGTGGTATGGTACCTAGGCTTGACACTTGGATGCCTAGTACGTAATGTGTTAAGTTTAGAATCAATAATTTTATCTTAGGGTCTTCATTGCATTTACGATTCTTAAACAAGCTTGGATTATACTTTAAATACTTGTGTATACATAGAAATTGACTAACACCCTTCAGCCAATATTCTATAATATGCCCAATATTTCTCAATATTGAGCATTGGGATTCCTATATACCCCAATAGGCATTCTTAAAAATTTACTAGGCTCTTCACTAGTCATGTACATTTTCTGGAATGTTACATTATCCCCCCTTAGGAACATTCATCCTCGAATGACACTAACATCATTTTGAAAGAAAGACACATCACATACTTGAAACATTATTCTTTGTGAATTATGATTCACAACTTACTATGGATGATGCACATACCTCAAAGCTTATATGTAGTTTTATATATGAGATTGAGGAACTTCTTTCCCAATATTACATAAACTGAATGCACCTAACAACTCATTCAATACAAAAATCATGTAAATGATATACAAAAACAGTAACATGAATGCAAGGATGAACTCATAAAGTGCAAGTATAAACTACACTATTATGGACATAAAACACCAAAAACGACTAATGCACTAAAATATAGAGTTTCGTAAACAAAATTATACTTAGGAAGAGTATATCTAACCTCAAGAATAAAACAAGTATGGGTAACGGGGTCTCAATCGACTGGGTAAGACCTCCTGGCTAAAGGTGTTTGGCCTTAACCTATTGGCAATTTGGGCGCTCCTCCACTGACTTAGAAATATCTCTCTTTATACCTTACCACAAATAGATATCCTTTGAGATCATGATACATCTTGAAAATCATTTACTATGGACATAGAGTCTATACAAGGAACTTCATGTTCTAAGTCATCGACTCAGACTAAGTGGTATAAATACCCCTTACATAAGATCTTATTTTCTCTAAGATAGGAAATATATGGCTTGTTGGATTTGAACCACACCTTCCCATTCTATCTCTAACTCATTAGGATACTTAGACCTTACTACCATGTTTCAACAGTCTATGGTAGCATAACATTTATGGAACCAATCCATACCCAAAATTATATCAAAGTCAAGCATGGTTAATTCTATTAGGTCAACATAGGTGACTTATGAGTAATAGTTATTGGACAATCTCTATATACTCTTTCAGCTCTAATGTTGTCTCCTATGGGAGTACTAACTAGAAAATGTTCATGAAAGATCTCAGGAAGCAAGTCAAATTTACTAGCTTCTAAAGGAGTAACAAAAGACAAGGTGGATCCTGGATCTAACAATGCATACAAAGGAACAGAAAGACAAACAAGTTACCAGTGACCACATTAGTTGACTTCTCCTGCTCTTCTCTACTTTTAAAAGCATACAACCTGTTCCTCTTGCAAAGACCAAAACTTGTGTGTTGTGCCTTAGACCACCTGGCCATCTACCCACATCTTGTACCATACCTGAGCCACATCATTGAGTTGGTATGCATCCAACTCAGCCTCTTCTCTTCATTAACACCCATAGCACGGAGAATCTTGTGGACATCGTCCATAAACTCCTGATGGTTCTCATTTGTTTTGGACCCGAAGTACACTAGAGGATTCATCCTTGGGAAATCTCTAAGTCTACTAGCCATGGTGCTAGCATGTGGGTTCTCCTGGGAGCATCCTCTGTAGTGGACTTGTCTCTGACAGTCTGTGTCTGAGCAGTGATGGCTTAGGACATCTGAACCAGTGCTGCTCTCACTTCTCCATCTATCAACGCAACTGGTTGAAAGGCACATGCACTCCAGCAGTTGGGGCTTGAGCAAGAGCTTGGTTTCCCCCAGCAGCTTCTTGTCAAACTCTCATAGCTGCGTTTCTTCTTGTGTTCATTTTCTACACGCACACACAATAAGGAAGTTCGATGCAAGAATTAGAGATAATGTCAAATATCTACAAGACACGATAAAGATTAGAAGAAGGGAAGATTCTTAACATCACATAGTCTCTATGTCATGGTTCTGGTGCACTTCACAACCATAAGCAAGAAACTATGCCACATGGTTTTTTTGAGCTTTAGTTCCTAGGTAATTTAACCTCATGCTCTGATACCAAGTTTGTCACATCCGAATTCTGGAATCCAAATGCAACTTGGTCGATAACCTCTCAGAGGTCGCAAGCCTCTTCTTAGCTTTCATCATAATCATACAGTTAAAGTTATGGAAAATTTAAAAAAAATTAATGCCTAATGAAGCGTACATAGACTTCATATGATAATGCATAAGAGTGATATTCTAATAAGATCAAACTAAAGCAACCATCTATTAAAGATAAATAAATCGAAAGAGAAAATCTTAATAATAATAATAATAGTTAGCCAGTCATCCTTATCAAAATCGCTTAAATATGTTTGAAATGAAATACTACGGAGTACATCCACCAACTATGTCTATTGTACTAAAGCTAGAATAATAAAGTGTAGCATCCTCAAACTCAAGAGGACCTACCAAAGTCTAGAGATCGCTAATCCTAAATGCTTTGTCGAATCTTCAATCTTCTATAGAACCTTAATCTATAAAAATAGTAATAATATATGGGGTTAGTACACACTTGTACTATGTATGGGCGTATGAACATAAAAACATAAGGACTGTGCATGATCAAGGAAAGCTTTTCCTAAAGCAACATGTCATTTCAGGAAAATTAAATCATTTTTACTTTCTTAAATCGTTATTTATGATTCATGCTATGAATATGACATGTTATGATGCAATTAAGTCATACAACTCATTTTCTATATGAATATAAGACCTTGGAATCATGAACATAATTTTAGAACAACTTCAACAAAATTTATGAAATTTGCTCCCTAAGGCTGAGAGCTCTTCCCTACATACTTAGTTTATTTTTCAGTCCTTTTCTTCATTTTGTTGTGTAGTTCAAAGATCTTCTTTAATCTTATATTTTACTTACAAGTGCAATGATTCATTGTAGTCCCATACCAACAATGAATCGAGTAAGTAATCCAAAAGACTAAGGAAATGATTTGGCTACCTTACTTACAAGTTATATTTTCCATTCTTATTAATTTAGGCACGAATGTATTTATATGACAATCTATATCGGCTATGCCCATTAATTTTTTGGTAACCTAATATATGAATCTTTGAGGCATATATTCATACTCCAATATTGGCATAAACTATAACTTGTTAAGACTTCATTCTTATCAAACGCTGGTGATTGACATTCTTAATATTTTACTTACTTAGCTCACTTTGAACTTACGTTTCTACTTCTTTGATCTATTGTTCACTATGAACAAGCTACTTTCATTCTTTCTTACTTTCTTTAGAGAATTCTTTAGTATTAGTCGAAGTAGATTATGTGAGCTAACATGAAATCTAGTGTCTCCCCTACATCGAAAGGGGTGCTTCATTGGTTTAAGGTAAACCAAGTCCAGTGTCTACCCCACACCAAAAAGGGGGGTTCACCGGCTAAAGTGAAACCAATCAGTGTCTTCCTTACACCGAAAAGAGGGGTTCACGACTGAAGTGAACCGAATATTTCCTGAGGTTTAACCGACATAGATTATGTGAGGTAAACATCAAATGCGGGGTCTTCACCACACCGAAAAGAAGTGGAATCACCGGCAAAGTGAAACCGAACTGCCTAGCATTCTAATGTTGAGGGATCCACTAGCTAGTTCCCCTATGCTGGAAAACATACTTCAAAGACTAGGAGAAAAACAGAGACCGTGGTCCACCTGGGTGGTGATCTCATCTTATGAGGCTTACATGTGCTGCATAAGCTCATTGCTAGTCTAAAGGTGCTAAGCTCAGTTCTATTTTACTATATTCTTTTAGCTTTGATTTTCACATAATGCAATCTTGCTTCTTGTTATGTGGTTTACTTAATCTATGGTTCACTGGTCATCCCTTTCTTTGATTGATGAATATGAACTTAAGTATTACATTATCATCATGGTGCGAGTGAGACTTGTCTCACGCACTCTAGCACCCTCTTTTGTGAGTATTTTTGATATAATCCATTAAGCATAATTGAGACTAGTCTCAATTCTTTTAACACTGTATATTAGGTCAATTTTATAACTTGAGCTTTTAGTTATTTCCTTACTCACCTTAACTTGTTCAATGTTGATTTGTAGTTATGTATAATTCGTTATGAAAGTTATAACTACTTATTCAATGCTATTATGTTCACAAGTTCATGTGGATAGAGTATGTTGGGACTTGTCCCATTAATTTGCATACCCTATGTTATGAGTTCGTTGATGTAGAGATTGGTATGACTTTACATGATTTTGATGTAATATGATTGGACATAGTTTTGCTAGCCAATTTGTTGGCATAAATCACAATTTCACTAGATACTTGTCATAACATTATAACTAGCCCTGCAAATTACTTCATAAATACATTATAATAATTGATCCTGTTAAATAAGCCAACTTTTAACCTTTGATTAGCCAATAAAACAAATCAATTAACAACATATAACAATTTCATCTTCTCGAACACAAGTAGACATTATGACATTTAACATTCATGTAGATAACACCCTAAGCATGTGAATCTAACATTTAGGTTTAATTCAACATTATAAGTACGGAAACATACACATAATAATCAGTTAACACCATATAAAAACAATATGCTCGAAATTTACATTATACAAATTACATGAATAGGAAATTGGAAGAACTAGGGACATGAACATGTGATTGATTGGGAACAACCCTAGTTTTGATATTCATGATTTCTAAACGTTTCAAAGACTCTTGGAGAGAGAATTCCAGGAGAAAAAACCCACAAATCACTATAGAATTGAATCTATTAAGATCACATTGAACTTTGCATGAAAACCTTGAAGGATCACCTTGAAATCACCTAAGGAGAATTTCCTATTTTTCTTACTTTTGCTTACTGTTCCGAGTCGTAGGTTTTCCAATGAATGAACGTGAGTCTAAGTCTTAGGAATTGATATTGACTAATTAAAATTAGAATAATTAAGTTAACTAAATAAATCAATTAGCTAATTACCAAAACGCCTCTCCTAAATTGACTTAAACATAGGAGAACATTTGACTTAGCCAAATCTGGAAATTTTCTAAGGGTTTCGTCTAAGACCGTGATTTTGATTTTTAATTAATTAATTAATTTGCTAATTTAATTAATTAAGATACATGGGATAATTACTAAATTACCCCTAAGTCATTAGGACCATAACCAACTCTTTTGGATTATCCTAGGTTAGCTACTATAATGTTTCATAGTTAGATATTTGTCTTTATGTCACCCGGTTAGGTCTTAGATTGTCTGATCCCTTAGTTTGTTGTTTTTTGTTTGTTGTAGGTTAGTTAGTTATCTAGGTCAGTTGGATAGAGACTAGGACCGGCTAGGGAGCTTGTCGCCACGTGGGCTTGACCCGGACACGCTCCTGTCCCCAATCACTCTAACTGAATCGGTTAGCTCATCTCTTGGCCTGTTGCACATGTGCTTGCACATGTGTTGCGTGTAATTTCCTAACTAACTATTATGGAAGGTTCATTTGTAATGTTTACTTATTGTTCCAAGGATCCTCACTATGTCCTTTGGCACTGCTTAATCTACATGATCATTTTAAGTGGTTATGTGCTAGGGCACCTAGGCTTGACACTTGGATTACTAGTACATAATGTGTTAAGTTGAGAATCAATAATTTTAGCTTAGACTCTTCATTGCAGGTACAGTCTTTAAACAAGCTGCATTATATTTTAAATACTTGTGTATACATAGAAATTTGCTAACACCCTTAAGACAATATTCTATAATATGCCTAATATTTCTAAATATTGGGCATTGGAATGCCTATGTACCCCAATACGCATTCTTAAAAATTTACTAGGCTTTTCCCTAGTCATGTACATTTTATGGAATGTTATAGTAAGTATTATTGAAAAGGCTGAGCATGATTCCTATCAACTTAAGTATGTTGCTCAGACATGGTACAATCAGTGGAAGGATAGTGTGTCTTTAGGAGGCCGTTCTTTGACATTGGAGATCTTAAAAAACGATTTACTTGACAGATTCTTCCCAAAGGGGAAAAGATAATCTATGGTAGAGGAGTTTATTAACCTTTGTCAAGTAGGTATGAGTGTTAAGAATACTTGGCAACGCTCATTAAGCTGTCCAAATATGCTTTTTCTTTAGTTTCTAATGCTAGGGATTAAATGAGTCTTTATGTAACGGGTGTGTCCGAAGAGCTTGAAGAAGAATGTCGTGCATCCATGCTGCATGGAAATATGGATGTTTCTAGGTTGTTGGTTCATGCACAACACGTAAAGGAGAGTCATCTAAGGAAGAGGAACGGAGAACCTAAGAAGGCAAGGTCTTTTGAAAGTAAGTCTTCTAATAGTAGGCTTGATGTGCAAGACAACCCTAAGTTCAAGAAGAGGTTTTCAAACCAAGTCCCTTCAATTTTCTCGAAGAATCGCTATGATAAAGGTTCTAATCCTAAAAATCAAAAGGGGAGAAATGTTGATCCGTCAAGAGAAAGACCAACTTGTGGTATGTGTAGTAAGAAACATGTTGGTGAATACCTTGTTGGGATTGATAGTTGCTATGGTTTTTGAAAATGTGGTTATATGGTGAAAGTTTGTCCTACTGTGAGAAGCCAAGTTAAGGGGAATAGAAAGTCTCAACAAAGCTAAATGTAGCTGTAAATCTCAAAAAGGAACCGTTTTTATGCACTCAAGGCTAGGGGTGAACAAAAGAGCTCTTTTGATTTTGTGACTTGTATGTTACAAGTAATTTCTGTTATTGTGTATGGTTTTCTTGATCCAGGTGCTATCCATTCTTTTGTTACACATTTGGTATCTATGGAATTTTATGTACATCCCGATGTTTTGCTTGAATTATTTTTGGTTTGTACCCAAATGGGTGACTCTCTGGTTGCAAAATGAGTCTATAGGAAATCCTGTAATGTTGTCCAATAGAATTACTGTTGTTTATTTTGTAGAACTTGACATGTTGGACATTGATATCATCTTTTGTATGGATCATCATCATGATTGCTTTACTTCCATAGAATGTAGAATAAGGACAGTGAAGTTCCAATTCCTAAATGAACCCATTTTGGAGTGGAAGGGGGTAAATTATATGCAAAGGGGTCAAATAATTTCATGCATGAAGGCTTGTAAGTAAATAGACAAGGGTTGTCTATATTATATGATGACGGTTAAGGACATAGAATGTGAAACTCCTTCTATTGAGTCAGTCCCCATAGTAAGGGATTATCCATAGGTTTTTCCTAATGACCTTCCAAGGATTCCTCCTGAATGGGAAATTAACTTTGGTATCAATTTGTTACCGGATATGAACCCCATCTCAATTCCTCAATAAAGGATGGCTGCGGCTTAATTGAAAGAGATAAATATCCAAATAAAAAATTAAATAGACAAGGGCTCTATTCAACCTAGTATTTCTCCATGGGTGCTCCGATCTTCTATATTAAGAAAAAGGATGGGTGTCTTAGAATGTGTATTGATTATCACCAACTTAATAAGGTCACCATCAAGAACAAGTATCCTCTTCCTCTGATTGATGATCTATTTGATCCACTCAAAGGTGGTAGTTTCTTCTCAAGGATTAACTTAAGGACGGGATATCACCAGCTTAGTTGTGACAGGTGAAGATGCTCCCAAAACAGATTTCCATACTAGATATGGTGTCTATGAATTTCTAGTTATGTCTTTTGGGTAAATGAATGCCCCGGCGGCACTTACAGACCTAATGAATAGAATTTTCCAAGAATACCTTGACTCACTTGTGATTGTGTTCATTGATGATATTTTTATATACTCCAAAAATGAAAATGAACACGAGAGTCACTTGAGGTTGGCCTTGCAAGTCCTTAAAGAACAACTTTATGCCAAATTTAGTAAGTGTGAATTTTGGTTGAGGTCAGATGCTTTTCTTGGCCATGTTATCTCTAGTGAGGGTGTAGAGATTGATCCATAGAATATGGATGCGGTCAGAAATTGGCCTAAAAATTTGAATACCACAAGCATAAAAAGTTTGTTTGGTCTAGCTGACTATTATGGAAGATTTTTTGATATATTTTCGCCCTTTGCTTCTCCTTTTACAGCCTTGACCTAAAAGAAAGTGAAGTTTGAGTGGTCGGAAGCTTGTGCAAAATATTTTAAAGAGTTGAAAGATATACTTACCTCCGCTTTGGTGTTGACCTTACCAGAGGGTAATGAAGGCTTTGTAGTATATTGTGTTGCTTCCTTAGTGGGCTTGAGATGTTTCATCATGCAATATTGTAAGGTTGTTGCTTATGCTTCTAGGCAACTACAATTCATAAGAAGAATTATCCAACTCATGATCTTGAGTTAGATGCTGTAGTTTTTGCCTTGAAAATATGGAGACATTACTTTTATGGTGAGCATGTTGATGTATTTATTCACCATAAAAGTCTTCAATATGTTTTTATGCAAAATGAGTAAAATATCCGAAAGAAGATGGTTAGAACTTTTGAAGGATTACAACATGAGTGTCCTTTACCATCCTGGCAAGGCCAATGTGGTTGCGGATGCTTTTAGTCATATGATTATGGGTAGTGTGTCTCACGTGGAAGAAGATATGAAATAACTTGTGAAAGATGTTCATTGGTTTGCTGGTTTACGTATGCGGTTAGAATATTCTCCAAAAGAGGGATTTATGGTCAATAATAACTCTGACTCATCATTAGTGGTTGAGGTGAAGTCTACGCAACACATTGATCCTCTATTGATGGAGTCAAAGAAATCGGTACATAGTAAGCTCATTGAGTCATTATCCTAGGGGGGATGGTGTTCTTAGGTACCAAGGGAGATTATCTGTACCAGATGTTGAGGATTTGAGAAAATAAATTCTAGAAGAAGCCTATGGATATCGCTACTCTATACATCCGGGTGCCCCCAAAATGTATCATGACCGTATAGAGGTCTATTGGTGTGATAGTTTAAAAAGGGACATATCAGAGTTTGTTGCTAAGTGTCAAAATTTCCAACATTTTAATGCTGAGCATCTTAAGCTGGGTAGTTTAACCCAAATCATGGATGTTGCTACATGGAAGTCGGAAGCCATCAATATAGATTTTGATGTTTTGTTGCCTCGAACCTGGAGGAAAAATGATTCTATATGGGTTATTGTGGATAGGTTGAAAAAATAAGCCCACTTTATTCATGTTAAATCTACTTATACTACCAAAGAATATGCAGGTATTCACATAAATGAGATTCTGAGTCTTCATGGGATTCTATTGTCCAACATTTCGAATAGAGGTGCCCAATTCACTTATCCTTTTTGGAAATCTTTCCAAAAGGGTTTAGGTACTCAAGTGAAACTCAGTACCTCTTTTCATCCTAAGACAGATGATGAAGTTGAACGTACCATTCAGACCCTTGAAGACATGTTAAGAGCCTATATTATTGACTTTAAAGGAAATTGGGATTATCACCTATATTCTATTGAGATAACTTTCAACCATAGTCACCATTAGAGAATATCCATGTCACCTTTTCAAGCTCTTTATAGCTGAAGATGTAGATTTCTTGTTGGATGGTTTGAGGTATGTGAGTCCTCACTCCTTGGTCCCGAGATTATCTGCTACACCCTCAAAATGGTCTAGGTCAAGATAGAGCCTAACATGTGTGTCACGAGATTATAATGTCTGAAAATGAATAAAAATAATGGTTTGATATAGTATATGAAGTTTGGAAATAGTTTGGAGGTCAAACGTCCATGAACGTCTAAAACGTCCGAAAACTAGTCGAAGTAAAACTAGTGTGTCTTAGTGTTTTGTAGTGTAGCTTTTGAGGTGTTTTGAGGGTGCATTTGAGAATAGATTGTTAATATACATATACTGACATTTAAAGGATCTAAAATCCAAGAACAAGGCCCCGAGGACCAGCCTAAGCGTCCCCGAGGAGGACCCAATCATAGGCCAGTGAAGCTGTAGGGCAGCCTACATCTGGCAGTGGCTGAGCAACGCGGATCCATCACGCAAAGGGCATTTTTTTCCCTTAAAAGTGGGGACATCACGAAACATTCGGTCCCAAATTAGTTTCTTAACCAAGAATCAAAAATTCCACTGCGACGCGCAGTAAGTGCCAAGATTTAGTTGCATCGTTTTTAAGTCAAATTTAAGTTGGTTAAAATGTCAAATAGTTGCAGGGGTCTTTTTGTAACATTAGATATTAGTTATTGTCAGTTATTTTAGATGTTTGAGGAGTATTTAAGAATCACAATATCCAATTATACCCTAGACTCAAAATCAATAACCTTTCTCACCCAAAACTCTCCCAAAACTACCAGTGAGGAAGAAGAGAAATTGCAGCAGCTATTAGGAGAATTGATCAAGGTTTCAAGCTGGATAAAAGTTCATAATCTACGGTATGTTAAGCTTATTAAATCATGGATCCTTTCATCAATGAAACCACCCTTGTTTCCCTTAATTGGTGAATCCAAAGAACCATATTCACGAGAGGGTTGTGATTTTATTTTCAGTAAGACCTGATTATGATCTGAATCTAGTGGGTATCATTCAACAATGTTTATATGATAATTATATTCTATTTTTATGAATTTCTAATGGTGAATTTTAGTAATTGAATTTGGAGGCTATCCTGGAGATCTTAGGACATTGAGACTAGATAAAGGTTTTGTGTTTATTCTTGTTATGTTGATTGTATTCTATGTTAATTGATCATGATTGAATCACCAATATATGAGTTTAAATAGACTTGATGTATGAAGATTCGTATTGATTGAATTGAACCTTAAAGAATGATTTATGGATATATTCACCTAGTATTGTAGAATGTGAGAAGAAAAGCAAAGGCTACAAGATCCTATAATATAAATATGAATGAAGATAGAATGAATTGATGAATAATGAACCTCAGGATGGTTGTGTTGGGTGTAGATTTAGGAATATTGAATGAAAGTTATAGATTCAATTGAGCATGAAGAGATTGTCCAGGACATCCCTCCATGAGAAAGAAGGTTGAGCAACGCTTGACAAGAAAACCTTGGAGTATATGCTTGATTCCAAGTAGATATGCAAAGTGAAACGGATAGTCTAGCAATGATCGGGCTCCAAGTAGAAAGGAGAGCTACACATAGTAGTTGTTATTACTATCCATTTAGGTCTCATGAGGCAGTAGTCCTTCATGTAGTAAAGTCAAGGTATCATAGTAGAGATCTCTATATCCTATAAAATTATATGTGCTTGAGAAGAATATTGTAGTGTTCCAAAGGAATAGATAAACTTAGACATGCCCAAGGGGTACCTCTAGTGTTCATAATGTGTGAATGAACTTAGACATTCCTAAGGGGTTTGTCATAGTGTTCATGATTAAAGGAATAGGACATACCTTCAAAAGTATCTCGTAGGATCCATATGATTATGAAACTTAGACATTCTTAATAAAGTATCTTGTAGTGTTTAAAAGATAAAGATAGGGGCTAGGATCCAATGTAGGAAGTAATAAAGAAAATATTCAAAAGCAGTACCTTCCACAAATGGTTGTATGGGACACCTAAAGTGCATTGCACAAGGTATAACCTAGGGTCACAAATGAAGAAGAGACGTAAGATTGGATTGAATTAGAGTTGCCTTTCCTAGTATAGTAGACTAAAGATGAGAGAATCTTAGTAGATAGAATAAGTAATAAAGAAGCTATGGAGAGTGAACATGTTAAGGATGTCTTTCAAGATAGGCTTAGTATGTAGGGTAATATGGGCTTATTTATGTACATTGCAAAAGCATGTTTGAGATGACCACAAGAATATAGTACTCTTTAGTACGACGAACATAGGTATTAATTATGATAGTGGATTATGATCAAGAATGACAAAAGATAGGTACTTAGCTTTGGTACTAGTGTGGGATGCTACTTTAGCCTTGCACAAGTACACTTTGAGGTATATTGTGGTGTAGTTCACTTGAGTAAGAAGGACAAGTAAGTAAGTAAGTATGAACTATTTTATGATTTATGATTCTTTATTATGTTATGATGTTCATGATATGCTTATGTCTTTATCTCTTATGAGTATCTCAATTGTTTACTAACCCTAGAGATATTTATATTGGTCTGTAGTTTCCAAACTTAGTACATATCTTACTAAAGTATACTGCCTACATCATGTCCATGTAGGGTCTTACAAAGGTTGAGTTGCTTTCGAGTTCCAATGTTTCCAAGAAGAGAAGAATTGGTGAGTCAGAATTGGTGAGTCCTCATAGCTTCGAGGATGTACGTTTATGTCCCTATATATCTTTCATTACATTTTAGACTTTATGTGAGCTGCATCCAAAGATGTTTCATTCATGTTAAATTTAGATTGTTTTTGAGATAATGTTATTTAGAGATGCTTCTGGTATTATGAAATACCTTTTGGCTTATGTTTAAAGAAAAGTTTTAAATTCCCTCCATTTATGCATGATGTTATGTAATAAAGTCAAAAGGCTTGTACAAGACCTTCAAGAGGTCGTGCAGGCCGTGTTGAGACCCAAGGGTTTTCCCAATTCCTAGAGTATACTTTCTGGTCATGAAATTATCTATGAAGCTATAGAGAAAGTTTGATTCATAAGCAATAGGTTGAAGACAACCTATCGTTGGCAAAATTCTTATGCCGACAATAAAAGAATAGACCTTGAATTTGATATAGGTGATCATGTATATCTGCAGATTTTACCCATCAAAGGGCTGATGAGATTCGGTAAGAAGGAAAAATTAATTCCCCGATATGTTGGTACTTTTGAGGTTTTACAACGAATTGGGAAGGTTCCCTATGAGTTGAAAGTACCTAGTGAAGTAGCTTCAGTTCCAGTGTTTCATGTTACTATGCTCTAGAAATGCATAAGTGACAAACATTCATTTTGCCTATTTAAGGTATAGGGGTGGATGAGAACCTCTCCTATGAAGAGGTTCTTGTTGAGTGCCTCGATCTCATGTCAAGAAGTTGAGGAAAAAATAGGTTGCTTCTCTAAAAGTTCGATGGGGGAACCATCTTAATGAGGGTGCAACATAGGAGGTTAAAGACGACATGAAGTCCCTCTACCCTCATATTTTTAATCCTTAAGGTCATACATTTTCACTTATTAAAGATATTAATTAATAACCATGTAACTGACTGTTACTAAATAGGGGCATGTTTTGGTAAGAGATACTACCTGTCTGAGTTTTTAGAAAATGCTTTCATACTCTATTCTTGCACTTATATGAAATATATATGCATGTCGTCTTCTTGAGATTTTGCTTTTTTGTTGTTATATTGATAAGAATGATAAAACGGTAACTCCTTGATGTATTTGAACTCATGATAATGATGGGAAGGAAGTTCCTTACTATGTGTTATGAATATGGAATTTTTATATGTTGTGCATCATGAATTGAGTGCTATGTTTAATGTTGTGATATGCATTAAAAAGGAGTTGTGAACTAATTATATTAGTTGTGACTCATTTTGATTTTATGTTGTTGTTTGTTGGGATGCTAGTATTGAGTCTATCCTTACCATCCAAAAAGATTTTAGTGTCATTCGGGTATGAATGTTCCTAGGGGGAGTGGATAATGTACCACTCCGGAAATGCCATGACTTAGAATAGAGCTTAATATATTAAATAATGTTCAAAATGATGTTTATAGAACTAAATTAATGTAATAAGTTCATTTAAAAGTGTTATAGCCAAAACTACAAAGAAAGACCTTGACGTCCGAAAACTAGTTCATTTGAACTAGTTGACGTCCCTATGTTTGGTGAATGTTTCGAATTATCAAATTAACTTAAAAACTTGTAAAAATACATTTTATAGGTATTATTTAGTACAAAGAGTCCAAACATACAATAACAACACCCCAAGTACAACCCGAATGATCCTTGGGGAGGACCCTAACATGCGTGGACAAGCTGCCAAAGCAGGCTGTGCGAGCAAGATTGGAGAAGGTGGTGAGCAGCTCAGAGCCTTCACGAGGCACTGTCCCTCAAGAATTCAGAGGCATCCATGCGATACGATACTGAATCAAACCTCATTGCCTCGACCCAAAAATTCAAAAAAATAATGGCAATTGGCCCCGCGACGCACAAAAACTTCCAAGATTCGTTAATGTTGTAATTTTGGTAATTTATCTTCAAAACACGACACATTTAAGTGAAGACTATTTTGAATATTTTATAGGAAAACTACATATTGATTCTAGATCAGATTTAGACCACTATTTACACCCTAAAACCAGATTAAGCCAAATTTTCTCATCTCTCTCAAGAAATACTCTCTTTTTCCAAATCCAATGAAGAGCAAGAAGAGCTTAAGGAAGAAGAAGAAGACTTAAAGGTTTTCAATCAAATTTCGTGGATTATTCATATATAAGGTATGGGATTTTTTCTCTTGGGATTCCTTTCCCAAAGAGGTCCTTTCATAGATGGTACAAGAATTCAAACTTCTAGGATTTTTACACTACAAAATGGGTTCTCTTCCTAACTCTATATCTATGACTATCGATAAAAAGTAATGGGTTTTTGTAGTTGATTTCACAGGAAGTGTTGAGTATTTGATTAATAATTGTCACATACAAGTTTACCCCCTAGACGTAACGGGCGTCGTCTTCCTTTAGGTGGACTAAGACTAGCCTCTTAGTCTCATGTCATTACATTCATAGGTTGAAAAATGCCGAAGAAATTTAAAACTTTCATTATAACTACTTTGAAGTTTACATAGACCTCTACATACACATAATATATATTCGTATAGAATATACATAGACCCTTCGTATAGGAAGATTACATAGCCTTCTACTTTTATCAAACATATACATATATAAGATAGAAAATTAGTCTCAAAGATTGTCTCTTCTCAGACCATCTAAATGATTATCACAATATGGGCATAACCCTTAAATCAATAGAACAAGACCACATATAAGTCATACAAAAGTATAATACTCAATAGAAAAGGAAAGAAACGAAAGAGTGTTTAAACTCGTAACAAGCCCGTAATCTAGATGATGGCATGGTCCTTGAAAGTTGACGACCTACCCTACTTGGATAAAAGAAAGAATCTAAGCCTTCAACGATGTCGTCTTCCAAACTCTTCAATGATTGGAACCAAAAATGTTTTGGAAAAGGGGAATAAAATGAGGTTAGTACTCCATATGTACTAAGTATGAGACCTTATGCAAATATACAAGAAAAACATGCTAAAAGGGGACTTTTAGTCAAAACGTGCCATTTTACCACTTTAGGAACGTAATGCAAAGCCAAGAAAATCACATCGATAAACCAAACATGCTTACTAACTCAACAAGTAATACGTAGTCCAACATACTTGAAACCATGATTTACTACAACTCTATCATCAAGGAATAACATCACAATATCGAATAAGAGTCAATCATATCATAATAAGCAAGACAACTACTCATGAGTCCTTATAAAGTCAGCAAGTGCAATGAATAAGCAAATCCCCATAACCTTACTCAATCAAGTATCCTCAACAAGAAACCATGACCAATGTTCAACTTTACATAACATAACATTTAAGTTTACATTTTATCATATATTAACATTATAACACAAGGTATTCTCATAAGTGAACTAATCAATATATATTATCAAAAATGTGCCATAATCATTATATATACATCATATATTATATTAAGATAAACGTATATAAGAACCTCCTTCTAAGACTCCCCTCAAGCCTAACTAATACAATGTTTAGGTAGAGTCCCATACCCCTACCTAGAGTAAGCTAGACCTCTTAGGTTATATAAGTTAGAGTTCAAGTCCTTTAATTTATTTTTCCTTTTGGGAACATCTTGCTCTAACCGACTAGACCACATGAGCTAGTGTGGAATCTAGTGTCATTAAACCCCACACGAAAGAAGGCGACCACTTGCCAAGGTAGTACTAAAACATTAAACATAACAACTACGTGGATCCACTAGCTAGTATTTCCTATGGGGGAAAAATAGTTCAAGAACTAGGAGATATAGTTTGGACACTCTTTATGTGCCATGCATTATAGTCTCCAATCTCAAGAGTAATGTAGTGTTCCTACCGTACCTATGTGGGAAGGGACACTTCTCAATCTATTTCACCCGGTACTTAGCTATAGTACCGTTTTGAATTGTCTTTAAGCCTTTATTTATCAATCATATCTTATTTTAGGTCATAAGGTCTACCCCTTGTATAATCATCATTATGAATAGCTCAATAAGAATTGTATGAATATAAGTCCTTTCATCAATATTCTTATATGTGAGATTAACACATAAGCATTTTATAGCATATGAAGGAACATTGATAGTTTTCCTCATCCTTATATCATATACAACGTAATAACCCTCACAACGTAGTCAAGACATTTCAATTCAACATCATACCACCCTATAATCCTAATATAAGGCTACTCCAATTTAATATCAAGACTTAACAACTATTATTCACTATTGGAATTAAAGATAGAGATTCTAATACATAACAAGTATTCCTCATAGTCTATCATCAATGTTCTACCATCAACCCAAAACTCAACCCAATTTAGGGGGTAACACAATTAAATACTAGATCACAACCTAAGACAAGATACATAGGCTAATTTGACAATATTATTTATAACCTAAATCCATCTCAAGAACTAGAATGATAGGCCTATAATTCATTTTAATTTAATAATAATAACACCCTAGAATATTAGTCCATTCAACAACCAAATCAATGGAATGATCATAATACAATACAGATCAATATCACAAGCTAGGGTTAGTGATTGAGGATCATATTCTTCAATTTAGACCAAACCACTAACAATTACAAAAATCAAGTTGAATTACATGATAATCTACTCAATATAACCTAAATAAGTCATTAACAACTCAATTCATAACTTCAATTTTATAATTGAATGAAACCCATTAGAAAACTCAACTTTTGAAACCAATTTTGAAGGAACACTTGGAGAAAAAAAGTCTTAAAGGTGAATTAGATCCCATACCTTAACGTTTGTAATTTTTTTGATGGTGAATTCGTCCCTTTCAAGCCCCCAAACTCTTATCATTTCTATTCTTCAATGGTGAGTTCAAGTAAAAAGAGAAAGAAGAGAAAGGAAAAGAGTCTATTTGTAAGTTTTCTTTAGATTAATGAGGGTTGGGGCTATTCATATTGGGACTTAATTAACTTAATTTGAGTCCATTAAACCCCTTAATAATCACCTAACCCCATAACTAATTAACTGAAACTAACTTAAATTGTAAAGGAAATTTAACCCTCACAGACAAACCCCGAACGACGGGCCGTCTACAGGACAAGCTCCCCTCCATCCTGCACTCCGTCGTCTCGGTCAGAGACTGTTCAGGCAAGGGTTCCTAATGTTTTCTAAGTGTGGGATGATTGTGGCATCTACGCCATGTCAGTCCACACATGGACCGTCTGTTGTCCCGTCGATGCACACTGCATATGCAGTGTTATTTCAACATGCAGGGTCCTCCTCAAGGGACCTTGATTGGTCCTTGGGGAGTCGTACCCTGACGTTTCAACCATGAAACAACTCAAGCACATATTATCTAACCTTCCACCAATTTTACTCCATTTTCTACTCCTTAAAGTTAGTCAAATAGCTAGGGCACGCTAACATCCCTTTGAACCAACTTCTCGGACGTCATGGACGTTCTTAAATGTTTTGGTTCTGAAGCTTCCTAAATGACATATATCAAATAAAATTGACATAAAAATAGTACTTAGGCTTTACAACATGTCTTCGATTTTCAAGGTATTACATTATCCCTCCTTCTAAATATTCGTCCTAGAATGACAGTAAAAAATTCTTTTGAAGGAAGGAATAGATTCAAGACTAGATGCCCAACCAATCAACAATAACAAATCAACATAAATCGTATCATTTCAACTAGGCAAACATCAAAACTCACATGACCACACATAAAGTTCAAAACACTTTATCATGAGGCATTTCCTTCTCACAACACTTATGAGTTCAACATACATGTGTCAATTAGCACAAAGTTCAATTTGACAACATTCTACATATCATTTTATAAAGACTCACCATACTAAAATGCACAACATTACTCAAAACAAGCAAAAAGCAAAATTTCAACCTTTTAGAGGAACTATTACAATGTAATGCAACCCCAAAGTGTACGTTTTTGTAAAGCTTCATCAAAAATCAAGGAACTTCTATTTATAGTCATATTTATATTATAAAAAGAATGAATAAGCTTAATTATAAAAAATATAAGGGTAACGGGACTTCATGTCGGCCTCGGCCTCCCATGTTGCACTCTAAACTAAATGATTCTTTCATAACACCTTTACGGAAACCACCTCTTTATTCCTCAACTTCTTTACTTGCCTATCAAGAATTTGAACTGGAAATTCCTCATAAGAGTGGTTATCCTTGACATCGAGACCCTCAATATGATGAATGGACTTGGGATCACCGATACATTTTTTCAACATATAACTATGGAAAACTGGATGAACTGAAGCCAATTCTCTAGGAGGTTTCAATTCATAGGAAACCTTACCAACCCTTTGAAAGATTTCATAGGAACCCACATAACAAGGACTCAACTTCCCTTTCTTGCCAATCTAACCACACCTTTCATTGGTGAAATTTTCAAATACACCTTATCACCTTCTTCATACTCCAAACCACTTCTCCGATAATCGACATAAGACTTTTGCCGACTATAGGCCGTTTGCAACCGGTTCCTTATGATATGAACCTTTTCCAAAGTATGATAAATCAACTCGGGGACAAGAAGCGATGGAACACAAACTTAAAACCATCCAATAGGAGACCTACACCTTCTACCAAACAAGGCTTTATAGGGAGCCATGGAAATGGATGAATGAAAAATATTATTATAGGCAAACTCCACCAAAGGTAACTGTTTATCCGAATTCACTTTAAAATCAACAATCGCCCTAAGCATATCTTCAAGGGTTTGGATCGTATGCTCCACTTGACCATCCGTTTGGGGATTAAAAGTACCCAACCCTTTTTGGAACATCCTCCAAAATATTGATGTGAATTGTGCTCTCTTATCCGATATGAGGGATAACGGAATGCCATTGCGGAACAAACTCACATCTATGAAGATTCTGGCACAATCCTCTGCCGAATGTGTAGACTTGATGGGAATAAAGCGAGCGGACTTAGTCAATCAATTGACAACCATCCATATGGAATTATTTGACTTTTTAAGTCTGAGGTAAACCTACTACAAAGTCCATATTGATGTCTTCCGACTTCGAAGTAGGAATTTGGATCTTTGTAGTAAGCCACCAAACATCATTTGGTGTTCGACCTATACTTGTTGGCAATTCATACACTTAGCGACAAACTCGCCTATGTCCCTTTTTAGACCTTCCCACCAATATATATCCATTGTGTCTTGGTACATTTTTTCCGAACCGAGGTGAATTAAGTAGTGGGACCCTTGTGCTTCTTGTAAGATCTGATCCCTTAACCCCTCTACTTAAGGAACACACAATCTCCCTTTGTACCTTAGCACACCATCCCCCCCCCTAAGGAGAAGGGTTCATTGAACTTGGTGAGAATCGATTCTTTCAGCTCCATTAACGCTAGATAAAGGTGTTGTTTGGACTTCACCTCAATTACTAGAGATGACTTGGATTTATTATGAACTATAGCTCCCCCATCCGAAGAACTCTCCAACCTCACCCCCAACCTAGACAACTTATGTACTTCCCTTGCTAGGTCCTTCTTGGCTTCGTCAAGATGGGATACAATACGCATAGTCATACGAATTAGGGCATCCACAACTACATTAGCCTTATCGGGGTGATAAAGGAGACTCATATATTATTCTTTCAACAACTCTAGCCACCTTCTTTGTCAGAGATACAACTCCTTTTGGGTAACACATATTGGATTCTCTTATGATCGGTAAAGACATCAACATGAACCCCATACAAGTAATGCCTCCAAATTTTCTAAGCAAACACCACATCCGCTAACTCACGGTCATGAGTGAGATAGTTTCTATCATGTAACTTATGTTACCTAGAGGCGTATGCTACCACTTTCTCGTGTTGCAGAAGAACACACCCCAAACCCACTCGGGATGCATCAGGATACATTAAAAAACCCTTTGTACCCTTCGGTAAAGTCAACACTGGAGCGGAAGTGAGACGATCTTTCAACAATTTGAAACTTCTCTCACATGACTCCAACCACTCAAACTTCTTACTCTGTTAGGTCAAAGTAGTCAAAGGAGATGCAATAGACAGAAAATCATCTACGAATCTCTGATAATAACCCGCTAGACTTGATTAAAAACCCGTTTCTTAAATCTAGGATTTTATTGTATTTCAAGCCTATTCTTTGAAGAACCTCCATTATATGACCTTGCTCTCTTAGCATCTCTACTCTTTCGCTCAGACCTTGCCTCTTAAACCCTTCTTTCATGCACCAAAATACGCAAAATATTTATGTTGTCATGTAGCATGGCCGAATGGCACTCCTCTTGTAGGTCCTTCAACACCCAATCACAAAAAAACTTATTTGGTCTCTAGGATCGTAGACAAAAGAAGGAGCATATTTGGACAACTTAATGAATTCCAAAGAGTAATCATGGACACTCATTTATCTTTGGCGAAGGTTGATGAACTCCACCACTTTTTCCTCCCTCATCTCCCGAGGAAAGAACCAATCTAGAAAAGCCTTCTTAAAGATCTCCCAAGTCACCGGACCACCCCTCAACGGTCTATTATCTCTTTATTGCACATACCATGCTTGCGCCACATCCTTGAGTTGATAAGTGGCAAACTCGGCCTTCTCACTTCTAGAAAACCCCATAGCAAGAAGTATTTTAGAGACTTCATGAATGAATTCTTGGGGTAGGAGGGTTCATTCGAGTGAAGTCCCTTAGATGGGAAGCCATACTAGTGACTTGTTGATGAGGACGGGTCACAACCTCTCGATTGTGTTGGGTCATCATGTCTTGGGCTTGGACGATAGCGTCTAGAGACAATTGAATGACGCAGCCTTATATCTCCATCACTCAAGTGAAAGGACTTGCTCACCACGAGGAGGATCTCCCGCATTGGATATTTCCCCTTCATGTCTTCGAGCCACATTCCTTCGAGTGTTCATGCTTCCTATAAGAAGATTAGATGCAAAAGCACACCATAAGTATGCTCTAATAGTACGGGATAAGATTTCCAAGAAAGAGAGCAATTCCTAAGCATCATATAGGTTCCTAATCAAAAGTTTGGCGCGCTTAACAATTATGAATACAAAATTACATAGAAGTGGTAGAGAGAGAGACATAACTCAACAATATTCAACCTCATTCTCTAATAACAAGTTTGTCACATCTAGTTTACCCCCTAGACGTAACCAGCGTCGTCCTCCTTTACAAGGAGTAATACTAGACTCTTAGTCTCATGTCATTAAATTCATAGGTTGAAATGCGGAAAAAATTTAGAACTTTCATTATAACTACTTGGAGGTTTACATAGACCATTACATACAAATAATATATATTCGTATCGAGTATACATAGACCCTTCGTATATGAAGGTTACATATACTTCTACTTCTATTACACATATATATATATATAAGACAGAAAAATAGTCTCAAAGATTGTCTCATCTCATACCATCTAAACGATTATCACAATATGGGCATAAAACCTTACATCAATCCAACAAGACCACATATAGGTCGTGCAAAAGTATAATACTCAATTGAAAGGAATGAAATCTAAGAGTCTAAAAATTGTAGCAAGCCCATAAGCTGGATGATGGCATTGCCCTCGAAAGTTGAGGACCTACCCTACTTAGATGAAACAAAGAATCAAAGCCTTCAACAATGTCGCTTTCCAAACACTTCAACGACTGGAACCTAAAATGTTTGGGAAAAGGGGAAGAAAATGGGGTTAGTACACCACATGTATTAAGTATGAGACCTTATGCACATATACAACCAAAACATGTTAAAAGGGGACTTTAAGTCAAAACATGCCAATTTACCCCTTTAGGAACCTAATGCAAAGCCAAGAAAATCATCTCAATCAACAAGACATTCTTACTAACTCAACAAGTAATACATATTCCAATATACTTGATACCATGATTTTCTAACACTCTAACATCAAGGAATAACATCGCAAGTACGAATATGAGTCAATCATATCATAATAAGCAAGACAACTACTCATGAGTCCTTATCAAGTCAACAAGTGCAATGACCAAGCAAAGCCCCATAACCTTACTCAATCAAGTATCCTCAAAAAGAAACCATGACCAATGTTCAACCTTATATAACATAACATTTAGGTCTACATTTCTTCATATATTAACTTTATAACCCAACACATACTAATAGGTGAACTAATCAACATATATTATCAATAATGTGCCATAGTCATTATATATACATCGTATATTATATTAACATAAATATATATAATAACCTCCTCCTAAGACTCCCCTCAATACTAACTAGTGCAATGTTGAGGTAGCATCCATACCCCTACTTAGACCAAGCTAGACCTCTTAGGTTATTTAAGTTAGATTTAAAGTCCTGTAATTCATCTTACATTTTGGGAAATCTTGCCCTAACCGACATAAACCACATGAGCTAGTGTGGAATCCGGTGTCATAAAACCCCATACCAAAAGAACGCGGAGTACTTGCTAAGGTGGTACAAAAACATGAAACATAGGAACTACGTGGATCCACTATTTAGTATTTCCTATGGGGGAAACATAGTTCAAGTACAAGAAGATATAGTTTGGACCCTCTCTATTTGCCATGCATCATAGTCTCCAATCTCAATAATAATGTAGTGTTCCTACCTACCCTATTTGGGAAAGGACACTCCTCAATTTAGTTCACTCGGTGCTAAGCTAGAGTCCCTTTTTGAAATTTATTTAAGCCATTAATAATCAGTAATATCGTAGTTTAGGTTATAGGATCTACCCCTTGTAAAATCATCATCATCAATAACTCAGTACGAATTTTATGAGTATTAGTCCTTTCATCACAATTCACATGAATGAGGTTAACACATTAGCTATTATAGCATAACAAGGCACTTTGATAGTTTGCACCATCCTTATATCACATACATCTTAATTAACCTCACAACATAGTGAAGACATTTCAATTAAACATCGTACCACTGTATAGTCCTAATATAAGGCATAGTCCGATGTAATATGATGACTTAACAACAATTAATCACAATACAATTTATAACCTGAATCCCATTTGAAGAACTAGAATGATAGGAATATAATTAATATTAATTTAATCATAATTATACCATTGGATAGTAATATAATCAACAACCAAATCAGTTGAATGATCATAATACAATATAGATCAATATCACAAGCTAGGGTTAGTGATGGAGGATCATATTCTTCAATTTAGACCAAACCACTAACAATTACCAAAATCAAGTTGATTTACATTCTAATATACTAAAAATAACCTAAAGAAATCATTAACAACTAAATTTATATCTTCAATTTCGTAATTGAATTAAACCCATAAGAAAACTCAATTTTTGAATTCCATTTTGAAAGAAACCTTTGAGGAAAAAGTCTTAAAGTTGAATTAAATCCCATACCTTAACGTTTGAAAACATTTTGATGGTGAATTCGTCCCTTTTAAGCCCCCAAACACTTATCCTTGCTATTCTTTAATGGTGAGTTCAAGTAGAGAGAGAAGGAATAGAGAAGGAAGAGATTTTATTTGTGAGTTCTCTTTAGATTAATGAGGGTTGGGTCTATTTATATTGGGACTTAATTAACATAATTCAACTCTTTTAAACCACTTATTATTCAACTAAAACCCTAACTAATTAAATGAAACTAACTTAAATTGTGCAGGAAATTTGACCCACATAAATGAGACCCCAAACGATGGGTCGTCTATCTGACAAGACCCCCTACGTCCTGCACTCCGTCGTATCGGTCGAAGACTTTAAAGGAGAGGGGTTCCTCTTGTTTTCTATCACTGGAACGATAGTGGCATCGATGCCCCTTCAGTCCACATATGGACCGTCTGTTGCATCGTCGATGCACACTGCACAGGAAGTGTTGTTTCAACCTGCAGGGTCCACCTCAAGGGCTCTTGATTGGTCCTTGGCAAGTCATATCCGGACGTTTAAACCATGAAACAACTCAAACACCTATTATCTACCCTTCCACCAATTTTCGTCCATTTCCGACTCCTAAAAGATATTCAAATAGGTTAGGGCACGCTAACATCCCTTTGAACCAACTTCCCGGATGTCATTGAGGTTCTTGGACATTTCGGTTTTTAAGCTTCCTAACCGAGCTATATTAAGTACAATGGACTTAAAAACGGTACTTAGGCTTTATAAAACTTCTTGGATTTTCAAGGTGTTACAATAATGTTGGAATCTCTTGTGATGCATGATCTCTCTCTCTCTCTTTAAATAATTGTTTTGATTGGGTCTTACTTACTAATTGATAACATGTAAACGTTAGGATTGGAACTAAGACTTGAATGAATCTTTAAAAACTCATTCCCTTATTCCACTTTATGAATTAGTCTTGTTTATGAGTTGAAGAGTTAGTACTGATTATCTATTGAGTATTTGAATATGTTATTGGATTATTAATATGTATTGAACGTAAGCTCTTGAATAATGTTCTTCGAGGCAAGAGGTAAGTCCTCTAATGTCGTGATTACTCTATGATTGTCATGTTAACCTTTAAATGATGATTCTATGCTATGAAAGTATGTATGATGCTTCTATGGTATTATCTTGTATGCCATACGCAAGATGACTTATGATATGTTAATATCACAAACGAAGGGTTACGATGAAAGGAAATTATCATCTCATCCTAAAGACCTCATGACCATGTTTATACAAGGATTTAATTTCCTATGACATATGATACAATTAATGAATAAATAATTACTTAAAGTTTAATAAAAAAAAGTACTTAAGCTTAGCACTAATGGACTAGATATGAGAGGTGTCTCTTCCCTAGGTTGAAGGTAGGTCACAATATCTATCATGAGATAAAGGTCGTCATGCAATGTGGAACTATGGGTCTATAATATATATCCTAGTTCTTGAACTATGTTTCCACCATAGGATACTAGCTAATGGATCCACCTAGAAAGTTATGTCATGTTTGCTTCTACTTTGGTCGGTTGACTACCTTCTTTTTGTGTGGTGTTTTATAACACCGGATTCAATGTTTAGCTCACATGGTCTATGTTAGTTAAGGAGATTGTTCCCTCAAGTAAAATGAATGTCAAGTGAATGTAAATTTACTAGGGTGACTTGAAGAGTCTACTTAGTATAGGTATAGGCTTGGGACTCTACCTAGACATTGCGCAAGTTTATTTTAACGGAAGTCCTAGGAGATTGTTCTTATATAATATGGTAACCTGATAGATATAATGCTTATGATACAGGTTGTTACTCTTATATGAATTGGTTATGTTCATGAGAATATTGTTGGTCCATATTTATTTATGAGGTGATGGCTACTTATGTTACAAGTTACATGAAATAAAGCTTGACTTATGATCTCCTATCTTATCTTCTTGGTTGTGTGGAGTTTTAGGGATTCACATGACCATTACACTCGCAAGTTTGGGTTGTGATCATTGGTAAGTGTTTTGTATGTTATGTGTATATGATCTGTTGAATATTAATTATTAACATGACTCTATGATAATATGCATTTGATTATGATCATGCATTATGTTGATGGAATCGTTTACTTGTACAGGTTCTATGGTATGTGCATTTTTGAAGACATTCATGACTTAGCATGCTTTCCAAAGATATGATAAATGGTCCTTTTTAACTACCTAACCTTCATAGAACGTTTCCAACTCTCGTCGGTATCCCATATGATGAGAATAGGCAATAACCGACATAGACAATTTAATCTATGTATTGAATCCAAATTCATAAAGCTACACCGATGGACGGTGTTATTCTTGCAAATGGTAGAACTAGGATACAACCCATGTAGGCACATAGATAAGGAATATCGAGGGATTCTTTGTTCTCTAATGTAATCTTAGTTAGAGAAACTTCCCGAGCATAATCTCTAGGTGCTAGACTTTGTTCTCATAAAGTATTTCAATAAAGGGACATATGGAGGAGTACCATAACATGTTCATAACATAATAACATTACATCTTACCAAAGAGGGTCCACTAAGGCTACCTAAAATGTTTTAGAGAATAGGGCAATGACTTTCCTCGTGATGATTTAATGTCGTTCCATCCAATAAACCCTAAGTACAACATTCACACAATAAAGATACCATTACGGCTTTCAACTTCAAGGATATGTAACCTTCCATCTAGGTTGAAGGTTTAACATAAAGGACCTTCTTAGCTATGTTCAAGGTGACAAGTAAATCACACATACAAGACTAAAAAGCTTTAGCATACTAAGTCAAGAAAACTTATTCACATTTTACATGTATCAAGTAAGGGACACAAGTCTACAAAAATAAGACACACACATACTCCACAATATCAAAAATGGCATATCATTCTAGAAGAACATAGGAACAATCAATGTCAACTAGAGGTCGACCAATTCACTACTATAATATCATAATCTAAGTCATCACAAGTCTCATATGATCCATCAAGAAGCATCATTCTTCAATATCTAGTAACACACATGAAAACTTTAGTATAGCCCACTAAAGACACATATTATCAACTAGAAGAACTCATGCTTTGACTCCACATATACACATAAGTACTCAAGAACTTCATAATACTTACATATTAATGTTATAATATTAAAAAGCCATAATTCATAAAGTAATGCCGACGAGGCCACATTATTCACATATATAAAACATAAACACTGGTTCCATAAGTGGACCATACCAAACATCATCATCATCTAAGACCTATACTACACAATACAATTAGAGTTATGTCAACATCCCATCAATCCAAACTCACAACTCCAATCCATATGGAATTCAACCAACTCAATATAAAAAGGTTCTTACCAATAGCCATAGTCATCAATTCAATTCAACAATCACAAATGTACAATGAATCAATGATAATACTAGAAAAAATCATCAAATTAGGGTAGACTACTTACAACTCAATCATGATTCTTTCATAACTAAATAGACCTAATAAAACTACACAAGAATTCAATAGCATAGAGACCTTATCAAAGCACCTTTAAAGTAGTAAAAACTAGAGTTTCATAATTTTCATGGGTTCATCGATTTTATAGGTTAAAATAATAAAATTAACATCAATTCAATCATAATACATTGATTCAAAACGGTTAATGCAAGAAGATTTTAAAATAGGAGGATTCATCTTTTCTAAATATCTTGGAAATCACTTCGAAGATTGGATCATTGAAGAAAAGAGATTGAAGGTTGAAAACCATACCTTAATTGTGAAGAAAATCCACAAAATTGATGGAGAAATTTTTTGAAATATGTCTTCTTCCTTGGAGCTTCAAATCTTCATCAATGGAGGTTTTTGGAGAGAAGAGATGGATAGGTTTTATTTTGGACTTGGGGGTTCTCATTTGAATTGTCATTGGTGTGTAAAATGTTCAATAATAATATATAATTAGTCCCCAAAAATACCCAAAAGACCCATGCACTTATATGCCTTTAAACCATGTCAAACTTCAAATACATTTTAAGAACTTTCGTTGGGAAACAAATTCGTGACGCGGAGCTTTTCCGACATGATTTTTGACATTTAGTTAAGAAACAATAGAAGTTCGCCTTGTGTCCGCGATGAAGACCGACATTTTGTCCCTCCAGGAACTATGTCTGCGACGCGGACTGGTTCCCACTAAGAACAAATCCTGCTGCCATGGGCAGCGTTAAGCCCAAGGCTTGGGTCCTCCTCAAGGACCCTGTGGTTGGTCTTTGAGAGTTTTTCACGGGCGTTTCCACCTCAAGAACTCTCGTACATATTTAAGGACCTCTGAGATCAATTTCATCCAATACGAACACGTAAAAGTAGATGAAATTTACTAAGGCGCACAAGCAGGTTTCAAGGTGAAACTTGCGAATGCCATGGATATTCTTGGACGTTTGACTTACAAACATCACAAAAATTTATAAACCTCCCATAATTATGAACCATTTTAGGACTTTATAACTTCATGAGACATGTGTTAGGCTAAGGTTTGACCTAGTTTGTTTTTAGGGGTGTTACAATTGCAATAGTTTTTCTTAGGTTACTATTATGTTAATTTAACTTATGATCCCTATCATGTATGCATAGTTGGTTTTACTTTATAAATATCATGTTTTAAACTAACCCATATTGTTTCCCTTTTCCCCCACATATAGGTTCGTTACATTGAGGTGATTCTAGGCCATTTCACTAGAAACTTGGATTTTCTTTCCCAAGTTGGTGAGTCGTTAAGTCCGAGGAAAAAGACCTATGATTCTAGGTTTCGTAAATTTTGAATAATTGATAGACTATATTGTTCTATCCTATTGTAAGACTTCCTATTGATGTATGGGTTACGTCCCGATTTTCAGATTCCTATGTCTAGATGGTACTATGAGACAAAGTTAGTTTTTATTTTGGTATCAAGAATAAGTTCACTCCTAAATTGTAAAATTTTAAATAATTTCATATTTTTCGATGACTATACGCGATGATGAATGCTATGGGCTTGTCTAAGACCTCTTCGAGGTCGATGACGTCGGTTACAACTAGGGGATGCTCTCGGGTTGTGAAAATAACATGAATAACCATACCATAACATACTTGATAATGCTTAGGGTTATATTAAAGAAGAAATCATTATTCAACACCACAATACATACATCAAATAAATACCCTTGCCAAAGGTGAATAACAATACAATAAGAACATGTTCATAACCTTGAAAGCCCTAACTCATAGCCTCAAATATTCTTAAAGATTTAAATCCAATATAATGATATTAATCCATCATATAGGTTAATATAATAATACAATAATGTATTTCATAGAAATATACTATATTCTCATCTTCCAAACATCATTCAACAAAGGCTAGGTTTGAATTGAGAAGGAAGGAAGATTTATGGCACTTGAGAGAATTAGGTAAAAAATCACAACCACTACTTCAATTCATAAATACACATCCATATATAATCATAAATAAACAATTTAAATCAAAGAAATCAAGTTTAGGAAGAGACCCACGAAATTAAGTAAAACCTAGCAATTTGGGGAACTTTGAAATCCAATTTTGAAAGCACCTCTTGCGGAAAAGGATACCAACAGTGAATAGCTTTCATACCTATATAAATACTTAATTATTTATGTCAAACATTCAGGTTCTTGATTCCCTAATTGAAACTTGTTGTTCTTATTCAACGGAGTTCTAAGATAAAAATTTTGAGAGGAAAGTTGAGTTTTGAGTTGATTTTTTGAGTTTAGTTTGAATGACTTAAGGTCTTTGCGTTAGGGTCTTAAAGGTGTCTATAGAAATTAAATATATAACTAACCACCCTCCTTAAAGCCACAATTCAACTACTAACTAATACTAAGACCCTAAACTAAAAGCTAAGAACTCACTTACCTGGCAGCACTTACAAATAGTATGTGGTGTAACGGCCCCTACTGCATGTTCAATGGTTTTTGGTTTGAAAGGTTGAAAAGGGTTGGAATTGCTTGTGATAGTAAGTCTCAACCGATGAGACCAATCTACGGAGCATAGGTTGAGTGACGACCAATCACTTTCCTCCACAGGTCATGCTGTCAATTTGAGGCAAGGGTTGGGTCCTTCTCAAGGATCCATAGGGTGGTCGTACCCAAAAATTTGGACCCTAAACATATTGTTTTACATTTTACATTTTTACAAGATTCAATCATTATATGAAACTTCAAAACCCCTTACAAGACCTAAGGACACAGAGGTAAAATTTACTAGTTTTTGGGAGTCATGGTTTTTTCTTGACGTTTATGCACTAACACTCCTAAACTATGTTGGTTACATTAGGTTAGGCCTAGATAAACTGTTTTACCCTTTCTTAAGTCAACATAAATCATGTAAGTCTCTAGCATAGGTCACTAGATTTTTGGGGTATATTATCTCTCCCTTGGGAGCATTCTTCCTCGAATGTAAACCAAGACCCCAAGCTAAGTCAGAAAACTCAAGAAAAATAGCCTAACCAGCATATATACCAAAAAATACACAAAATTCCAAATTCAAAATTAACCATAAACACTTATTCTAAGGAGGAAACTTCAAACCAATTCAACGCAGTTCAAAACAATCTACATCTACCAACTCAATATGCATGCAATACATCATATATCATAATCATAAGAGGAATTACCTTCTCTACACAATAACAAGTTCAAGCTCACTACATTGATTAAAAAGTGTAACTTCATTGAACACAATTGGGCATATTCATAAATTTCATCTCATAAGTCAAATATGAAATTATCATTTCAATTAAGTAACTTAAACAAAAGGAACAAATAATTCATTGGAAATTACAAGTGATGCAATACATATTCCTTCACATCTACTCACACCACAAAAATAAGATCATGAAAAAACACATACAATACACATAACTCTTTAATCACTACAAACTTAGGATAAACTACTTATCTCAAGTTTGAATGGAAGTAGGATGGAAAAGATGAGGATAACGGGATATCATGTCGGCCTCGAGGTCCCATATATCACTCTCAACTAGATGGTTCCTCCATAGAACCTTAGTAGGAGCTACTTGTTTGTTCCTCAATCTCTTCAATTGCTGGTCAAAAATCTTACTCGGAACCTCTTCGTAAGAAAAGTTCTCATCAAATCATAATTCTTCTAAATGAGGGATAGATACTGGATCACCTATGAATTTTTTGAACATTGATACATGGAACACTGGGTGGACCAGAGCCAACTCAATAGGCGATCTCAACTCATAGGCAACCTTTCCCACACATTTCAAAATCTCATACGGTCCTACATACTAGGGACTAACTTTCCCTTCTTTGCAAATCCTTATCACCCCTTTCATGGGTGATATCTTAAAGTAGACCTAATCAACCACCTTAAATTAAAGGTCCTATTTTTGTTGTCCAAAGAGGAAGTTTGAAATCTTTGGGTTGCCTTCAAAGTTTTACTTTATACACGACCTCATAAAATATTTCGGAATGGATAGGAGCAGACTCACCTCCTCAAAAAACCCAACAGGAGACCTTAATCTTCTCGCACAAAGTGCCTCAAATAGAGCTATGGAAATACTTGAGTGGTAGATATTATTGTAGACAAACTCTGTCATTTGTAGGTGATCATATCAATTACCCTTAAAGTCAATAACACAGACCCTCAGAATATATTCTAAGGTTTTGATGGTTCGTTCCTCTAGACTATCCATTTTGGGATGAATTGCGGTACTAAGTATCACATTAGTACCAATTCCATCTTGGAATGCCTTCAAAAATAAGAAATAGATTGAGGACCCCTATCTAAAGTGATAAATAAAGGAACCTCATGCATTCTAACATTCTCGTTCAGATATAACTTAGCATAATTTTAAGCCGAATATGTAGCCTTTATGGGAATTAATTGGGTACTTTTTTTCATTTTTTCAACAATGACCAAAATTGATTCATGTTGGCTTCGAGTACAAGGAAAACTTACAACAAAATCCATATTTACATCCTTCCACTTCCAAGTGGGAATACATATATCATGAGACAAACCTCCAAGTTTTTTATGTTTGACCTTGACTTGTTGAAAATTCAGACATTTTGCCTCAAAATCCACTATATCCCTCTTCAAACCTTTCAACCAATAGATCTCCCCCAATTCACAGTACATCATTGTGGTTCGGGAATGAATAGAATATCGCTAACCATGGGCATATTAAAAAATTTGTCTTCTTAGGTCATCAACATCTTGAACACACAACCTACCTATTTATATAAGTACCCTATCTGCCCCTTGTGAGTAAGCCTAGAAGGATTTCTTAAGTAAAGATTCTTTCAACTCCATTATGATGGTATTAATTTGTTGCTTATCCTTTACATCATCAACTTAGGAGGATTTGGAGCTATGTTAGACCATAATACCACCCTTTTGAGAATCTATTACTTGAACTCAAAACCAGGCTAACCTATTCACGTCATGGACTAACTTCTTCCTCACATCTTCTACATGGGCCACTCTACCCATGTATATATGACTCAAAGCATCTACAACGATATAGGATTTGCCAGGATGGTAAAGGGACACTCATATCATATTGGAGACTCTTGTCAATGGTAACACATCTACATGCACCCCATAAAGAAAACTTCTCCATATTATCAAAGGCAAATACTATGGCCTCCAGCTCAAGATCATGGGCCAAATAATTCTTTTCATGTACCTTGAGTTACCTTGAGGCTTAAGCTATCACATTGTCATGTTGCATAAGAAAACAAAACAAACCTACTCGAGAAGCATCACAATACACTAAAAATCTTTTTGTGACCTCCAGTAAAGTCAACATTGGAGCAGACGTATGTGTATTCAATCAAATCTTTGAAGCCTTTCTTACAAACGTCATGTGTGGTCTCTCAAAATGAAGTAAGGTTCTTAGAGTGTCACATGTGCTTAAAAGGTTTAAAATATGTTTAATTAAGTGTTTTACAGTATAAATACTTGATTTTAAGTTGTCAGGAGGTCAAATGTCTAAGAACGTCCAAGGAGTTTGGATGTTCACCTTGAAACATGCTAGTGCGTCCTAGTGTCCCTTGGTATGTTTAATGTGTTGTTTCGTCCTCAAATTGATATGATAGGACCCTAACATGCATATGAATGTATAGGGTCGAAACTTCCAGGCATGACTCCCCAAGAAACGCCGTAGGGTTCCTTTAGGAGGACCCGTCCTTTGACCTACAACCTACCCAAGGCAGCAACGTTTTGCACATAAATGAAATTGGTCCGCGTCGCGGATTAGGGTTTCCTTATGCAAAAATTTTTGTATACATCGCGGACACAATGTGGAATCTACCGTACTAAAACTTAATTCCAAGAATCATATGGGAATATCTCTGCGACCGGACTTGTTCACCGACGAAGATTTCAAAAATTAAAGTTAAGTTTGACATGTCTAAAAGTCCAAATATGTGTGGGGGTATTTTGGGTAATTGGGAGTGGGTTGTAAGAAGTTTTTAAGGTTTATTTAACCCCTTTTCCAAGAAAAAAACCCCAATACCCAATATGAAATAAAAATACTAAAAGGTCTTTTCTCTTCAAAATTCTCTCAAACCTCAATCGGAGGGAAAAATCAAGTTTCAAGCTAGGGGTTGGATTTTTATTGTTTCTATAAGACCCCCAAAATGATTTAGGGTATATAGAGATTCATATGTTCATATAAGATTTTTAACATGTTAATTAATTGTTTTAAATTATGCATGAGTTATTTGAAGTCATTTTGAAGTCGAACATCAAGGGACGACAAAGACGTTCAACGTCTAGTCATAAAAGTGGCCTTCTGTGTTTTTATGTGCTTATGTGTGTGTCATGAACTTACGAAGTCCCTATAGCAGTTATATTGAGGTTTATAGATATTTTATTAAGTTTCATGATGTTTGGAGGTCAAAACGTTCAAGAACGTCCAAGACGTTTGAAAGTTAACCCTTGAGACGTGCATGTGTGTGTCTTGAGTGTGCCTCGCATGTTTGGACGTGCTGCATGTAATTGTTTTGGATGAAACTGATGTGGAATGTACTTGACTTTTTTATTTTCATATTTATCGTGGAAACATCAAGGTACGACTCCCCAAGGGCCCCGAAAAAGTCCCTCAAGAAGGGACCAAAGGCTGTCGAGACACTGCCTTGGCAGTGTCAATAGACCAAACCAAACGACACCTCGTCAGTTGACTGAAGACACATTGATGGGGTGTTTTAATTCAGGACTTATATTGGATAAGTCTCATCCAAATTACGGCTGAATACCCAAATTACAGAAGACACAAATGGTCCGTCGATAGGCCAAACAGGGCGTAGATGGCTGCCGTCGCTGCAGGCTGCAACTACTTCCTAACGACTTTTTCATTAAAGCAGTGAATGGGAAATTCACCTTACTAGATAACCTTTTCCTACATGGTTTATTTTGTTATTTTTTGGTGTATTTAAGTAATCAAAAAGTTACAACCCTATTCCCAATCCATTCTTCACAAATTAGACTTTCCCTTCAAAAATTTCCTCTCTAGAACCTCCATTGAAGGTGAAGCTCAAGAACAGCTTTGAGCATTGATTTCTATGGGTTATTCATAAAGTTTTAGAGTTTTTCTTTTGCATTAATCTATGGTGATCCTTCATGTCTAGTTATCATTCCATCTAGAGAGTTAATCTCAAAGTTTTCAAACAGCATTTATAATCAAACCTTCAATCTTTTAATCTAGCCATTGGTTCTTTCTCAAATCTTTTTCAAAGGATTTCTCATGATTAATTGATAATATTGTATTGGTTTTAACGTGAATTTCAATCCAATTGCATTAAGAACACATGTTTTCTTCAACTCTTGATTTAGCCTATGCATGGGCATTGTGATTGTGAACTTGTATTGATGGAATAGTGATTCTATAACGTTGTAATATTTATTATGTATACTGAGGATGAATTATTAATAAGTGATCCATGTGGATTTAAATATGAGTGTTTGAACAAGACTAGTCTATGTTCTTCTATGTGTTCACTATAAACTCAACTTTATGAAAATTGTTGTTGGAGTTTGATAATGTAAATATCACTGTAAATACTGCCTTAAGTTAATATTATGGATTAATTGTGGGTATGAATCCTTTGTGATCAAATGAAGGGAATCTTGGTAAGTATTTATTTACATGTTTTAGCCTATAGATTGATGATGCTATGAATTTAATGTGATCTTCATTCTAGGTTAGATGAAGTATGATTTAGATTACATCACTACTGATTTAGCTACTTCCCTACATATATATTGTTGATAAATTGTTATTGATGATCAAATCAAGAAAAATTGGTGAGTGATCTACAATCCCCGACGCATAATTGAATTGATAGTTTCGTTCTTATCTTGTTATCATGATCTTATAGGGATTTAACAATAGTTTCCTTTATGATTAAACTACATTTAGCTAAATGCCTATATGTTTGATGTTAATATATTTAGTTATAATTGATCCAATATGAATAGATAACAATTGAATTGGTAAAGATTGATTTAGGTTCTTTAGCTTATTTACTTTATAGAGTGATGTGTATGTTGTAATCTATTTACGTAAAGAAGTATAAGCGGTCTTATAAAATAAAGAACCCAACTATTAGGTTGGGGTTGATCCCACGAGGAAAATTATTTAGACATAACTATGCACGATTACTTCTATTTAGTCAAGTCCTTTCCCAAAACTAGTAATTAAAGGGGGCATTTTGTGAAACAAAAGTATTGTAATATTTCAAAATCAAACAAGTAGAAAGAATGAATTATTGGTGTTTATCAAGTTGTGAGAGAAACTAGGGTGTAACTGTTCCTCATATGTTCATAAAGCTATAATCCTAGCTATAACAATTCTTCCCTAATGTTTTTCATGCAAAGTGGTAAGTTATGTATCTCTAAATCCTTGGACCGACATTTAGAGAATTTCACCTCGTACCTTGGTCCAACTACGTGTTTCTAAGTTACTAGCCCTTACCTTCACTTCATATTAAGCATCATATTTGATGTATGGCTTCGTTATTACTTTTCGCCAATTGAAACTAGCATATTACATAGTATTCCACTAAATCTATGTCGATAATTATTTTCCAATTAACTACCCCCTTGGTCCGGCAAGTAGCAATAAGGCGAGTTCTAACGTGTGCACTCGTTAAAAGCACTTCTAAATGAAAATATTGTCGATGTTGGTAATAACCTTTTTGTCAATTGTTATTTAACCTAGTTTATTTTATTAATCATTCATGGTTACCACAACCCTAGTTGTGGATTTAGTTATTCATGCATAGAAGAATACAATTCATAGTTTATAAATAATAAATCATGAATTTACTTTGACAAATTCAAAGAAAATCCAGAAATTAAACTTGAAATTACACAATTATCTTAAAAACCAAATCCAGAAGTTCGATTAATGCCCAAGTTGCAGAGACAAATCTCCAATAACAAAACTAGGACTACTAATAGAATCCAACCCCAAAAATGAGGATTTACACCCTATTTATAAAAAAAACAGTCCTTAATTAAATAAAATCAAATACTGAAAAATTTTCGAAGACGTGGCTTCAAACGACGGCCTCCACAAATGGTCCGTCAGTCAAACGACGGACCGTCAACTACCTATGGAAGTCCATACTTAGCATTTTTTCTCAGCCTTAACTTTGCATCTTATCTTATCAAATTAATGGACAAACATCACGGTCCATCGCTTTACCTATGGTCCGTTGATGCTTCTCGTCATTCCATACTTAGCTTTTCTTCAACATCAGGTGTTGATACATTCTCTGATCAGATCGACATTTTGACAGGACGGTTCGTTGATTAGTCGACGGACCGTGGATTCTTCAGTAGCCCCACACTTGGCCAGAATTCGATGAGTTGCTTTTATATGCATGAATATCCAATCGAGGGTCACCATCTACTGTCCATCAATGGAACGACAGGCCGTCAATGGTATTCATTGGTCCCCTATGCACTAATTCTTCACAGCCTTCTGCATTTTGGTTTTGGACAACTTTTTTGCAAACCAAAGATAAAAACATATTAAAATTACTACAAAAAGGATCTACACACACAACAATCTTAAGAAAAAAGCATTGAAGGTACCGTGAAACCACGGTACATTAGTAGATGAAGAATGATTCAGTTATGATGTTCTATCTATTTAGCTTCTGCTCTAAATTTATATTATTGATAAAATATGATTGGTGAACAAGACTAAGGAAATTGGTTAATGGTCTATGTCCTTCTACTTTCTAGCGTATTGGTGATGTACTATACTAGTTTGTAGCATGGTCTTATAGTATCTTCTACATGACTTCATATATAATTATTATTTTACTTTAGCTACTTCTCTATATTTTAATTGTTGATGAAAGAGTAGTATTGATCAATGATGATCAAAGTCTATAGGATTTGTAGGAATTGCTCTATTACTCTACTTCTCTACTTTTCCACTTCTCTATATATTGTTGATAGAATTGGCCTTGTATGGCATTGTGTGGCATGGTCAACTTTTGGTGACGATGTTTACTTAATTGAGAATATATATGTGATGTTATAATGAACTTGAACACAATTATACTCTGAATGTGTATCGGTGATGAGTCACCCTATGTGAAGCTTATACATATTTTCCAAGTTTATCTATAATCTAGGTTGTGTTCCTTTTGTCATGAGCACATAAATGCTTATGTTAAGTTTTATTATACTTCATACCTATGATGAAGTCCTAAAATTTTATATGTGAGGTAAAGCAAATATGGGTTCATAAAGACTAGATCTTACTGTAAGATGTTGTAAGTCTTGAATAAATGAATCTTGGGCTATGCTACCTATCCTATGATGTTGTGTGATTTATCATTCACTAAGATGACTTGATAGGAGAACTAGTCTGGACAAGTGTATGGAAACTTGTCTATGTATTGCACATGTGTACCTAGATAGGATAGTCCCTATGTTGGTATTCTAAGTACATGCATAGGAATGTATGAACATGTTATGAATATGACTTGTATGCTATGATGTTAAGTATATGATATGATGAAGTATGAATGTGCATAATGTTTGGTTGACATGTGTGATATATAGAGTTATGCATTGATAATTAACATGTGTGACATTCATGTGTTATGTGAAAGGATTGCTCACATATAAGTATATACACACACATGTATGAAGATCTAGTCAATAGAGGGTCCTTGAAAGTTTATCTCAAGTGTACCCAAAACTAAATAGGTGGTGACATATATTATGTCCATGTGAAAGGGTTTCTCACATGATTTAGGTTGATAAACTATCATCTATGACCTATGATCTAAACATATGAGGAGATGACTCTCCTAAGCCTAATTTTATATGATAAAGTGATCAAAGGATTTTTAATAAAATGGGAACTTAGCTTAGCACCAAGTGAACTTGAAGATGATGGGTGTCCCTTCACATTGTAGGATGGTAGGTCACCATAATACTGATGATGTGGATAATTACATTGCCTCATTAGGAATAAATAGGGTTTTCATAAGTGAATAACCATAATTCCCATTTGGCATAAAGAGGGTTTTCACATGTACCTGTAAGTTCCAAAACTATGCTTGCCACATAAGATCTAGCAAGTGAATTCACTTAGTATGCTAGCATGTATTAATGTTCACCTTGGCCAGGTAAGAAAACCTTCCATTGGTGTAAGTCTCTACAACAAAAAATACCATGTAGCACCATGGTCTAAGAGTCACTTAAGGTTGTAGTTTCCCTAATGTAAAATGGATAATGGAAGTAAAGTAAGGACCAAATTAGGATGACCTAAGGGTAGTTGCTTAGTGTTTGTGGGGGTATGGGACTTCACCTATGGATTGCACAAGTGACTTTTGAGGGAATTCCTAGGGAGGTGTATTAATGCATGTGCCTAATTTATGTTCCTTATACATGACTAGGTAGTATTTTACTACTTGTTATGATGATGTGCATGGTATTAGTCCTAATGGATCTATATGATGTTTCCATGTTTATAAGCACAATGTTTGTATTAATGACAACATCATGAAGGTCTTGTTGATATAAAAGAAGTTTTCTTCAGTTACTATGTTTGATATATGATTTTGATGTTAAGGCTTGTGGTCTCGTGATAGGTTTACTAAGTATGTGTGAGGGTATGGTGCTTCACATGTACATTGCACTCTGGACTTAGATTGGGATTTTAAGTAAGGTATCATAAGGTTTTACATGAAGTGAAGTATGTATTGGTGCCCTTTGAATAGAGTTCACTGTAATATCTTTACGGTCTTGACTTGAAGATGTGTTGTGGTGTGTTATATTTCTATGATGGTACATGTTAACTTATCTAGATTGTATGAATGACTTCCTTGTGAACTTAAGGTGATGCATTTCCCCAAGTATCACTAGAGGGTTACTTGGTGGAATAAGGATTTAATAAGGAATAGGATTCAGTGTAAAATGAATGTAGTTCACTTTAAAGGGAAATATCAAGGTACTGTAAAGCGCTTCTGAAATGACTTAAATGCAATGTGTGATCTTAAATGATTGATGATATGCGGTATCAAATGATTTAATGCTTCTTGTATAAAGGTTTTATGAAGATTTTCTTAAAAAGGCATGAGGTATGATTTGAAGAAAATGTCCCTTTTAGATGTATGTTTTTGCATGGTTGTCATACTTAGTGCATTCTTGTACTGACTCAATTTTTCTCTACTTTTTAAACAGAGTGTAGGTTATGGATGATTAATGGATGTATTGATATATGAGGAGCTTGATATGTGATTCCCATGCTCAAGTAAAGAAAAACCTAACTCCAAGGATCTCTTACGTTATGGTTTACTGTAAACTATAGCATTATGGTACTTATTAATTATGTTGTAAGGGTCGTGTCCCTAATGTACTCTTATGATTATGAGTCTAGGATGGAGAAAAGAAAATATAGTATTCAACTATACATTATGATATTTTATACATAATGAATGTGATGTTCTAGCATATGATGTGTTAAGAAAGTTTTAAATTTTCCGCTAAATTTACCTATGAAAATGCGATGAATGGTAACTATGAGCTTGTATAAGACGTCTGAGAGATCAGGTACGCCATGTTACATATAGGGGGTTCTCCCCGGTCGATAAAAATTTGCTATCAGAACATGAGGTTTATGAAAGTGGTTTTAAGTTCTAAAAATGTCATATTGCCACGTCTAGTAGTGTCTAGATCATCGATGTGAGTTGTGAGACATCTATGAGAGAGAGGATATAGGACGATTGAGTTTTCCTTTTTCATAATTCTCATGTCATGCGACCGAACTTAAATCTATAAAATCTCTCTCTTAGTTTTTCTTGTCGACACTCTTTTAAGTGTGATTTCGTGGATAAGATGGTATTTTTATGCTTGAGGGAGAAAAGATGAGTTTTAATTCTTATCATGGTTTATTGTTTCATGAGTATGTGTTAAGGTGAACTTTGGTATGCTTTGACGATATGATGTCCTATGTGAAACGACATATTTTGTTGAGAATTATATGTCATGATATAGTTAAAGCATGTTATAATTTATTATGATAAAAATGAGTTTTATTTTGGAATGGTATTCTACTATATGGTTTTGGATTATGGTTTCCCATTGTTATGATCGAAGTTTGAAATGCTTAGTGACTACCTATGGAATAATGTTACGTAAGTATATGTATAACGGTTCAAATGTTGCCTTTGTTTTTATGTGTGAACCTTCATGATAGTTATGCATGGATAGGAGTCTTTCGTATAGGCTTGGTCCTGGAATTAAGGGTAGCGTGGTTGACTTATATGATGATGATGTGGGTTTGATTGACTTGGAAGTTACCTTACTTTAATTTGAAAGAAAAGAAAGAGGCCTTATGGCTAAGTCTCCTCTATTGTTTCCCTTATTGTTGTATGACCTTGGTGTCTATTATATTTTATAAAAACCTTATGAGGTTGGGTAGTATGACCTAACTTGATAGGTGGGGGATAAATTGCTCTGATGATACGATTTAGAATGCCTTTGTGTTCCTATGTTTACTTACTATAATTCCTTCTAAAGTGGTAATAACTTTCATGTGATGAAAATGAAGGTTGTTAAGGTAAGATTATCTTGAGGTTGTGTTAAGGTTCTCTTCATTAGGTTTATCCTAAGTGGGCGATGGTGACGTGAGTAGTAGTAAGGTTGTAGATATTTCTACCTTGTTATCTTATTCTTACTTGAGCTTGAAACTAATGAATTCTTAGTAAGCTTGTTCATGATAGCAGTTTTTCTAAAGTATGAATTGCATGACCTATATATGTTTGGTATGTATTAATTGACCCTATCTATAGAGTATTTTTAACATTCTAAAGTACTTGAAAAGAAATTTTGATTAAATTCATGGTTTTCTCATGTTGATTGTGCATCCTGAAATACTATTTGTGCCTTCGATTTTATGAGATAAGGTAAAAAGCATGTTTGAACTAACTCTTAATGTCTAATTTATAGCCATATAATGAGAATATAAGTTTCCTTTAAGATGAAAAATAATAAGTCTCTTGAAAATTCTGTATATAAGTTTCCTTTAAGATGAAAAATAATAAGTCTCTTGAAAATTGTGTGACTAGTATGGTTTAAAAAGCATGATTGTAGGGTGACTTTTGAAAAGTGAAGGCATGATTAGTTGTTGTCCTTGTGTGTGTGCATATGAATTGTAAGACTTTTCATAAGTGATGCATGCATATGAAAGCTAGTATTATGCTAGAAATTGGAAGTTTGTGAAATGACTTCCTATTGTTCTTATATGTGTGGTGTAAATTAACATTTTTACTCCACTAATAAGGATGTTTGAGAACGACATGATTAGAATTTGAGAAATTCTCGTGTGATAGTAAATCTTACCTTTGTGCATTTGCTTGGGTATGAAATGTTGATACATGTAGGAGAAGCACATTCCTCCATGGACACAACTAAACATTGTATGGTCGAGTTTGACCGTCATGGCACTAGGTTAAACTAACAAGAGTCCATTGTCAACCTATCATACTCAAGTCTATGTGCATTGAAGTATGAGTGCCTAATTGTTTCTGGAGTGTTGATGAAACTTCCTATGTGTGATTTAAAGATGGTTGCAAGATGATCTCTTAACAAAAATGAAATATAATGACCATGTTATGATTAGGATAAGGGCTTTCCTCCTTTGAACATGATAAGATCCTATGTGTTGGATGCATAAAAGAGTGAGTGAATAAACATTTTGCTTGCTTATGTTCCATTGATTTCTAAATGGTTTAAAGTTCTGTTCCTTGTGTGTTTTGTGAATTAAAGTATATATGATGATTTTATGAATGTTGTGAGCTTCTCTATGATTCATTAATGTCCTTGTTGTGATTAAACTGTTCTAAGTTTCATTCATGGACGAATTTTCCCAAGTGGAGGATATTGTAAGACCCCCAAAATTAGTTATAGTGTCTAGATCCTCACATGTTCATATAATATTTTATATTTTTTTATGTAAGTGTTTTCAAGTATGCATGGGTCATTTGAAGTCATTTGGAAGTCAAATGTCAAGGGACGACCAAGATGTTCAACGGCTAGTCCCCAAAGGGGCCTTATGAATTTTTATGTGATTATTTGTGTTTCATGAGATTATTAGGTACTTATAAGACGATTAAACGTCCAAGAACGTCCATTACATTCGAAGTTAGCCCTTGAGACGTGCATGTGTTTTTCTTGAGTGTGCATAGCATGTTTGGACATGTTGCGTGTAATTTTTTTTGGCTGAAACGGATGTTGAAGGTCCTTGAATTGTTAATGTTCATATTAGTGTTGGAAACATCAAGGTATGACTCCCCAAGGGCGCCGCAAGAGGCCCTCGAGAAGGACCTAAAGGCTGTTGAGACACTTCCTTGGCAATCTCAGTTGACTGAGCCAAATGACGCCTCGTCACTTGACTCCTTTCCATCGATGGGGGTTCGTCGTTCAGGAATTAGCCTTGAGAAGTCTCGTCCAAAGGACAGCCTAAGATCCAAACGACTGAAACCACAAACGGTCCGTTGATGGGCCTAAAGGACGTCGATGGTTGGCCGTCGATGAAGGTTGCAGCTACTGCCTAGTGACTGTTTTATTAAAGGAGTGAATGGGAAATCAACTTGACCATAAAAAAAAGGACAATCGCATTCCCAATCCATTAATCACAATTTTGACTTTCCCTCCAAAAATATTCTCTCTAGAACCTCCATTGAAGGTGAAGCTCAAGAACAGCTTGGAACTTTGATTTCTATGGTTTCTCAATAATGTTTTAGAGTTTTTGTTCTATATTAAGGTACGGTGATGCTTCATCTCTATGTACCCTTCCATCTAGAGATTTAATCTAAAAGTTCTCAAAGAGAAAATATGATCAAAGCTTCAATCTTTCAATCTAGCCATGTGTTCTTTATCAAAAAGTTTTCAAAGGATTTCTCATGATGAATTGATTATGATGTATTTGTTTTAAGATTTTTTGCAATCCGATTGCATTATGAACTCATGTTCTCATCTAAATGGTTTTGCCTAGGGATGGTCATTGTGATAGTGAACTTGTATGGATGGAATTGTGATTCTATTACGTTGAATTGCTTATGTATACTATTAATTATGTATATTGATGATTAATTATTGATGAATTATCCATTTGCATCAATATATGAATGTTACAAGAAGACAAGCCTATGCTCTTTTATGTGTTCGCTGTAAGCTCAACTTTATGACAATTGTTGTAGGAGTTTGATTATGTAAAAATCATTGTAGCTACTGCGTTAGGTTAATGTTATGGATGAATTGTGGTTATGAATTCTTGGTGATCAAATCAAAGGAATCTTTGTAAGAATTGATATACATGTTTTAGCCTATAGATTGATGATGTTAAATGTGATGTGATCTTGATTATAGGTTAGGTGAAGTACGATTTAGATTAGATCGCTACTTAGTTAGCTAATTCCATACAATAATATTGTTGATAAATTGTTATTGATGTTCAAAGAAAGGGAAATTGGTGAGTAATCTGCATTCCCCTACTGTCTATTGAATTGATAGTTTAGTTCCTATGTTGGTATCATGATCTTGTAGGGATTTCAGTATAGTTTCCTGTATGATTAAAGTAAATTTATATATTCCCCATATGTTTAATTTCATGATAATTAGTAATAATTGATCCAATATTAAAAGATAACTACTGAATTGTTAAAGATTGATTTTTGTTCTTCTAGCCTAGACTTTATAGAGTATTGTACATAATTTGATCTATATTCTAGGGTAGATGAAGCATGATAAGTTATGATGTTCTATTTCATTACCTACTGCCCTAAATGTACATTATTCATAAATATGATTGCTGAACAAGACTAAGGAAATAAGTTAATGCTCTATGTCCTTCTACTTTCTAGTATAATGGTGATTTATTGTACTAGTTTGTAGCATGGTCTTATAGTAGCTTATGCAGGACTTCCTACATGACTATTATACTTTAGCTACATCCCTATACATGAATTATTTATGAAATATTAGTATTATTCAATGATGATCAAAGTCTTAAGGATTGGTAAGAATTACTCTATTGATCTATTTCTTTACTTCTCTACTTCTCTATAGGATTATTAATTGAATTATCCGTTCATGTCACTGTGTGGTATTTTCCATTTATGGTGGTGGTATTTACATAGGTTCAGATGTATATATATGTGATGTGAATATGGCCTTGAAGAAAATCATATTAGGAATGTGTGTTGGTGATGAATCACCCTATGTGAAACCTATGCGTAATTTACTAGTCTTGCTATGATCTAGGTTGTGTTGGTAATGTTATGAGCACGTAAAAGGTTATGTTAAGTTTATGTGTACTTTATTCCTATGATGAGGTCCTAAAATATTATCTGTGATGTTAAGCTAATATGGGTGCATAAATATTAGAGCTTGTTGTAAGATGTTGTAATTCTTGAATTAATGAGTCTTGCGCTATGCTATCTACCCTATGAAGTTGTGTGGTGTATCATTCACTAGGATGACTTGACAGGTGTACTAGTATGGGGAAGTGTATGGAACCTTGTCTATGTATTACACATGTGTACCTAAAGAGAATAGTACCTAGTTTGATCATCTAGGTAAATACATAGGAATGAATGAATATGTTATGAATATAACGAATAAGCTATGATGTTAAGCATATGATATGATGAAGTATGAATGTGCATAGTGTCTTGGTGTGTCAATATGAAAGGATTGCTCATATAGGTATACCTATAGACTTATGCATTTATATATGAACATGTATGACATTTATGTGTTATGTGAAAGGTTTGCTCACATAGACAGGCCTTGAATGGTGTGCTTAACTGTACCCAAAACTAGATTGGTGCTTACATATGTTATGTCAATGTCAAAGGGTTTCTCACATGATTTAGGTTGTTGAACTCTCAAGTATGACCTATGAGCTAATAATATTAGGAGATGACTCTCCTAAGCCTAATTTTATAAAATAAAGTTAATAAAAGTTTTTAAAAAAAATGGAGCTTAGTTTAGCACCGAGTGAACGTGAAGATGAGTGGTGTCCCTTCCCATTGTAGGAAGGTAGGTCACCATAATAATCTTGAGGTGGATAAATACAATGCCTCAATAGGTATAAAGAAGGTCTTTATAAGTGAATAACCATAATTCGCCATTTGGCACAAATAGGGTTTTCACATGTACACCAAGTTCCATAACTATGCTTGCCACATAATATTTATCAAGTGAAGTCACATAATATTCTAGCATATGTTAATTTTCCACCTTTTGTAGGTTAGACCACCTTCCATTAGTGTAAGGATCTACAACACCAAATTCCATGTAGCACCCACGGTCTTAGTGTCGGTTGAGGTTATAGCTTTCCCAAAGTAAAATGGACAATGGAAGTAAAGTAAGGATACTTATTAGGATAACCTAAGGGTAGTTGCTTAGTATAGGTATGGGACTTCACCTATGCATTGTTATAGCTTTCCCAAAGTAAAATTGACAATGGAAGTAAAGTAAGGATAATTATTAGGATAACCTAAGGGTAGTTGCTTAGTATAGGTATGGGACTTCACCTATGCATTGCACAAGTGACTCTTGAAAGAAGTCCAAGGGGGGTGTTCTAATGCATGTGTCTATGTTTATGTTCCTTATTCATGACTTGGTAGTATTTGTCTACTTTTTATGAAGATGTGCATGGAATGATTCCTAATTGATCTACGTTATGTGGTCATGTTCTTATACACACTATGATTGTTTTAATGACTACATGATAAAGGTCTTGTTGATATAAAAGAAGTCTTCTTCAATTACTATGTTGATATATGAATAGGATGATAAAGGTTGTGGTCTCTTTATAGGTTTGCTAAGTATGTGTGAGGTTGTACCTCGAAAATGACTTAGGTGAAGCAAGAGCCTAACATATTTTTCATGATTTTCTAATGTTCTAAGTTGGTCAAAATGATGTATTAAGGCAGTGTCTAGAGTTTTAGGTGCATTAGAAGTCAAAGGTCAAGGGACAACCAAGATGTTTGACGATTAAGCCTTCTATGTTCCTCATGTGTAGTTATGTGCCTATATGTGTTTTAATGATTTAATTAGGTCCTTAATTGAGTTATCATAGCGTTTATATGTAGTGTGTAAAGTTTCATGAAGTTTGAAGGTCAAACGTCCAAGAACGTCCATAACGTTCAAAAGGTTTTACTTGAAAAGACCTGGTGTGTCTTAGAATGTTTCATCGAGTTTTACCTGTTAGTTTTGAATGAAACCGATGTTAAGGGTTCTAAACTTGTATGACAAACAAATTTAGGTTGAAAACGTCGGGAAAAAGTACCCAAGGACCATCCAAGGGTCCTTGAGGAAGGACATTCTTTTGAGCCAAGGCTGTCTAGACCAGGCCCCAATCGACTGAGTCAAACAACGGCTTGCTGGCCATTTGATGCCCCGTCGATGGTTGTAGGGGTTCAACCCTTAGACTAGGGATCTCAATCTCTCAAAGTCAGGTCTCTGAACAAAATGATGAGATGCCAGGATGATCCGTTTGTGGATAAACGCTCTGTTGTTAGGCAACCATCTGTGAGGGCTAGTTCCTGTGCAACTTACCATTTATTCTACGGGTGATGTTGTAAATAAAGACGACTTACAAATAATAAAAAAGGGAGGTTACTCAGGGGTATTTTAGGTATTTTAAGTGGGTTTATAAGTCAAAATACCTAGAAAAATTCATTATTAAAAATAAAAACTAAAAATATCTTAGAAATTCTCTAGAACTTCATAGATGCTAAAACTCAAGTAAGAGCTGGGATTGAAGAATTGAGTGGTGATTCTTCATCAAATTTGTGGATTAACATCATGTATCTATGGTTTTTATCCTTGAAACTTTATTCATCAAGTAGCACAAAATTCAAAGAGTTTTCTAATGTTTCTAAAGATGAACTTGTCCAATTTTATGATCTATCCATGTGTTCTTGCATAAAAGGTTTTAAAGCATCATATATTGATTGAACTATTGTTAATAAGATGATTTAAGCTCAATTAACCTATGAACCCATGTAATTGATGAAACCTAGTTTTTTACTATTGTATGGGCTACTTGAAATTGACTTAATGCTTATTAATTCTAGTGTAGTTTTCTATAGGCTATTGAATGATGTAATTATTGTATTTAATTAATGTATAGGTTGTCTTATGTTGAAAAATCTATATTGAATTTACCTAGATTCCTTGAGTATTATCTTTCTTGTATTGAATTTATGTTCATGTCCATGGGTAGGTACCTTATCGTATTGAATTGGATTATGTAACTTTGGATTGAAGTGGTGAGAATGGATTGAAGGTACGTTGTGCTAATTCTCTTTATTTTATGTAATTTAGATATTGTATTATGCAATGATTGGTATGGTCCACTTATGGTGGCGGTGCTATATGCTTTACTTGCAATTAATGTGGACTTGTTAGCGTTACTTTAAGTATTATGATGATCATGGCCTTGTCGGCACTACTTGAAATACTATGATCATCTTTGTATTAAAATATTAGAATTAGGATCATGTTCATCTATTTGTGATTAAGTGAAATTATGTGTTCTTCTATCGATGTGGTTAGGTGATCGTGCTAGACTATGACTATGTGTTTATGACTGTAGTCTTAGAGTTGACGCCTCATTGTTCCTAATTGACTATATATGTCTATGCTTGTTATATTTAATATGTTATAGTATTGGATAAGATGACATAAAAATTATAATGGTTATTTCTATGTGCTCCTAGAATGATATGTAATATGTGCTAAAGTGAAGTATGTTATGTCTTGTCTTTGTTGACTTGTGTCCCATACTTGACACATGTATGAATGTGAATCTGAAATGTCTTTAACTTAGGATGCTAAAGACTCTTAATCTTGAATTACATGAGTCCTTGAATGATTCTAAGAAGGTCATTTATGTGAAACCTTGAACCTAGTGGTGAGGTAAAGACCCTTGAAGTCGAAAGTCGTAATGGTATGCTTCTTGTAATGAATGATGTACATAAGTTTGATTGGATATAATGACATCATATTAGCCTTAGGAAACTCATGATGAACTATCTTTGTCGCCATTGTAAGGCAGCCTTAGGGGAGCTCTTTGGTAGGATGAATGTTATTGGGTAATGAATAAGATATGAAACCCTTAGTATGAACCTTTAATGTAATTGATTGTATGAGAATAAAGTCTAGCACTGAATGAGTATGGTAGAGGAAGTATCTCTAGTTAATATTGATGCTAGAGTAATCATGTGCCTACATGGGATGTATCCACGATCTACCATTAGCAAGTAGAACACCCTCCACTGGAGTAGGTTACAACTTCTGATTCCATGTTTTGCTACCATGGTCAATGTCGGTTATTGCCTATTCTCATCATATTGGATACCTACTAGTATTGGATAAGTTTCATTACTTTAATGTCTTTATGTAATGAATGTCTCCTTAATGAACAGTGTAATGTAATGACTTTAGTTAAGAAAGAATGTTAAATGAATAAGTAATTATCTAGAGTAATTAAGGGTTGTCTAGTTAAGGTTTGAAGAGGGCATATGTATGTTTACTTTGTATCTTACCTAGATAAGTCATAAGAATTACTCTAGTTCGGACAATTGGTTGATTATGTATACATGATCGAACTTAGGTATTCTTAAGGATTACTTATGTAATCTTGAAGAGATCAATCATGGACGTTTATTTGTCGATTTACTTGAGTAAGTATTTCGATAATCTTTGGAAGAGAGAATATTATATTATATGGATGTTGTTGTATTAAGTGAGAGTGATCTTATCATAGGTAATCTATAGTATCTCTTAGAATCACCTTTGGTAGAAGAATCTCATGTTCTTATGTTTTATGTATTGTAAGTGTATATATCTCATTATAACTGGTCTTAAGAATCATTTATGTGTGCCTAAAGAAGGTGTATGAGCGATCTCTATTTGTCTTACTTAAGTGAGTCTTAGGATAGCTTTAAGTGAGAGTATTGAATGCTGTGAAGTGCTCTATATGAACTTGATAGGTTTAACTGTAGCAGTGAAAGAGTTCACATTGAACTTGCTTACTCTAAAGTTGTTTAAAAAATGGAGTAAATTATAAAGTGATTTCTTATGCTTTTCTACGGTGTTAAATGTTTTATTAATATTATATTATGATATTTAAATCAAAATATGCATATTTCTAATAGATATTCGTTTTCATAATTTTTATGCATTATGACATGCTTAATACATGTGTTTGTACTAATTTTATGCTTTTATCTATCTCTAAAGTGATTCATAGGTGAAGTTATTGGAGATCTAAGCTTGGATTATAGTATCGTTTGAGCAATTTAAGTATGTCCTCATTTGACTCGAGATCATAGATGTATTTTATTTCCTTTATCAAACTATTGCAATAGACTTAGTAGTACTATATTTCTGTTGTGTATGGTTCGTATCCCAAAGTACTCTAGTGTCTAAGATTTGATGAAATGAGACTTAGTATACCCTACGAGTTTTATATGAAAGCTATTATAAAGATTATGCAAATGTTTGTAGAAAATTTTAATTCCGCACTACTTTTCATATGTTTATATGCGATGAATGATATGGAAGGAATTGTACAAGACATTAAAGAGGTAAAGTACGCCGGTCCACAACCTAAAGAATGCCCTTACCTCTAGGGTATAGGTATGGGTCGTGACAAGCTTGGTATCACATCATAGGTTATGCAAGTGGTCTTAGGAATCAAAAAGTCTAATCATGTAACATCTAGTAGAGTCTTGAACGTCAGTGTGAGTCGCGACACATCTATGGGAGAGAGGATACATGACGATAGAGTTTCTCTTCTTTTCAACTCCTATGTTGGGCCGTAGAGTAAAATTTATGAGTACTCTATTCTTATGATTTTCCTTGTGTTATAGCAGATGAATACGAGGAGGACAACGGCTAGGAGATTTGAGGACAATGATGTGAATGAGGAGATTCCTCGTCAAGTTGAGAATGTTGAGAAAGTTCATCAAGGTGCTCAAGTTCCTATTTTAGGTGGAGGTAATGCTGTTTCGGTGGTTCCCCCAGAAATGACTAATTAAGGGATTAGAGAGGGTTTTCTTGCTATAGCCGGATCAAGTGAATGTTGTGGAGAGCTATATGACATCTAGATAGAGATATTTTTTGAGGATGCATCCTGCTATATTTCTTGGCTCGAAAGCGCGAGAGTTTCCCCAAGAGTTCCTATATGGAATGTACAGGGGGTTAAGTACCATAGGGTGACTTCTAGGGAGAAGGAGGAGTTGGCTTCGTATCTATTTAGGGAGGTTCCTCAAGCGAGGCAACATGAGTATTGAGGAATACCCTTTGAAGTTCTCAAGTTTTTCTAGATTTCCTACATCCCTTGTGTCTAACCCTAAGGATGAGATGAGTAGATTTATGACCGGGATCGCTGATCTTGTGAAATAAGAATGTCATACTATCGTGATACATGGTGATATGACCCTAGATAAACTCATGGCATATACTCAATCACTTAAGGAGTCGAAACTTTGTAGGATTGCTAGAAACTTGAAGAAAAGTGGTTCAAGTGATCAAGGTCAACCTAGGTCCAAGAAAAGGTCTCAAACTGGGGATGGACCTAGGGCTCCTAAGGTGAGATTTGGGAAAGCATGTGATTCTCAAAATGGCAAACCTACATGTGCTACTTGTGGAAAGAGGCACTATGGGGAATGTGGGTACAGGGAGTTGTTTTTGATTTGGAAAAGAGGGACACAAAGTGAGGAATCGTGCTACTAGATACGGTAAGAAAGTTGCTCCTAATTTTCCAAAGGATGATGATCCAAAGAAGAGACGTTTCTATGCTCTCCGGACAAGCGGAGCAACGCTGGATGAGGCTTATGATGATGATGGTATTTTCTTGTATTTTTTAGTGTTATAAGGTTACTTCTAAGTGTGGGAGTATGGTGACTAGTGGAGTTTTTATTGATTGTCGCATCTCTTCAAATCAACTCAAGCTTGATAGTAGAAAGTCATAGAATATGTTTCATGTGCATTGTGTTTAGAAGTCTTTTTGAAATTTAATTTCATATATTTCTTGCATTTTGTATTTAATGAAGCTATGATTATGTTGTAAAATGTTTTTGTAAGGTTTTATTTTTCATATTATCATGTTTCCATCATAAATTGCCTAAAATTTGCATTTTTAAAAAGTTTGCATAATTCACTGTAATGCCTACTTGCTCACTGTAAGAATTTTGAAATAAAAATGACTAATTTAATCTTTGCTTGGAAATTTTTTTAATGTTTTTAGAATTGATTTATGTGAGTATAATAATGAATATAAAGTGAGTTTTTGCAATTTTGAATGAAGGATGTGAGTTTTATTTCATGATGAGTTATAAAATTTATTTTAGTTTATTGTTGTGTTGTGAGTCTCTTCATTATATGAAATTGATGTTTACTCTAGACGTTTGTATTTTATAACATGTTATATGGTATGTTTAGAGCTTCTAGTTGAATCTCTATTCTTGGAAGTGTTCGGAGAGTGGAAAGTGTCATTCGAGGACAAATGTTGTCCAAGTGGGGGAGATTGTAATACCTCGAAATTGACATCGGTGAACCTAGATCCTAACATGTTTTTCATGATGGTTTAAGGTCCTAAATTGGTTTATAATGTGGTATTGAGCCAGTGTCTAGAGTTTTAGGTGCATTGAAGGTCAAACATCAAAAGACGACTAAGACGTTCGACGACTAAGTCACCTATTTTCCTCATGTGTGGTTATGCTCATATATATGTGTTTAATGATTTTATGAGGTTTTTATATGATTTATTATAGTTTCTATAGGAAGTGTGTAAAGTTTCATGAAGTTTGGAGGTCAAACATCCAAAAACGTCCATGAAGTTCGAAATGTTTGCCTCAAAACGACCTCGTGTGTCTTAGCATGTCTTGTCGAGTTTTACTTGTTTGTTTTGGAATGAAATTTATTTAGGAGTTTATAAAATTGTATTTGAACATATTTGTATTGTCAATTCTGGCAAAAAGTCCCCAACGACGATCAACGAGTCCTTGAGGAAGGACACTAATTTGAGCCAAAGCTGTGTAGACCAGGCCCCAATCGACTAAGTCAAAGGACAACTTGTGGGCCGCTCGACACCCTTTAGATGGATGTCGTGCTTCAAGACATAGCCTAGGGATCTTAATCTACCAAATTCAAGTAATTAAACCAAATGACGAGATGCCTGGACTATTCATTTGTGGACAAATGGTCCGTTGTTTGGCAACCATATCTGAGGGCTACTTCCTGCACAGCATATTGTTTATTCTAGCGTTGCAAGTGGTAAATTTACCCCACGTACAAATAAGATAAAGGTATGTTACTTAGGGGTATTTAGGTATTTGAAGCGGTTTTATATGTACTAAATGTCTAGAAGAATTCATTCTTCAAAATCCAAAATATCTTAGAAATTCTGTAGAACTCCATTGAAGCCAACACTCAAGGAAAAGCTTGGATTGGAGAATTGAGTGGTGATTATTCATCAAATTGGTGAATTAAAATCATTTAGGTATGTTTTTTGATCCTTGAACTCTATTCGTCAAGGAGCGCAAAACTCAAAGAGTTTTCTAAATTTTCTAAAGATGAACTTGTCCTATTTTATCATCTACACATTGGTTCTTGCATTAAAGGTTGTAAATCATTGAGTTTTGTTCGAATTTTTGTTAATTATATGATTTTAATACAATTAATCTATGAACCCATGTAATTGATGTACCTTAGTTTTTGACTACTTTATGGGTTATTTGGTTCTGACTTAATGCTTATGAGTTCTAGTGTAGTTATCTATGTCTTATTGAATGATGTAATAATTGTATTCAATTAATGTATAGGTTGTATTAGATTGATAAATATTTAATTGACCTAGAATTATTTATTATTATGGTATTTGTAATTTAATTGATGTTCATGGTCATGGGAAAGGGACTTCTGGTATTAAATTTGTAACGACCTGTTTAGTCGTTTTGAGCAGCAGATTTTATTTCTGGAAAAATGGCTGAGGCGACGGACCCCACGACGGACCGTCATGGGCACGACGGACCGTCGCAGGGTCTCATTTCAAAACACTTAGAAATTCTGAAATTGGGTACTGAAAATCGACTCTCTGAACTTCGTGACGGAATGGCAGGACGGACAGTCACAGGCGTGACGGACCGTCGTGAGCTCTTGTTTCAAAACACTTCAACTCTTGAAAAGTTGGTACAGGGAACAATTCTCTGAACATCATGACGGAAGTGCAGGACGGACCGTCGTAGGCACGACGGGCTGTCACAGACTCTTTAAGGAAATTGAGTCCCTGACGAACCTGCATGACGGATCGTCGCAGGCACGACGGGCCGTCACAGGTTGCGTAATCCCAGGCGGAGTTGGATTTCTTTACATGTTTTAAGGGACGTTTTGGACTATTCCTGCTATAATTATATATTTCGTGGGTTAACATTAATAACTCAGTTTCTTGGGGGATAAAAGAGGTAACTTTGAGTTAATTTGTGGGTTACTATTGCCATCTTTTATACTTAATTATATGCTAATTAGGGTAAGAGAAAGAGGGTTTTGAATAAGAAAATAGAAAGAACAAAGAGAGAGAGAATTGAACGATTGAGAGAGGAGAAACGAGAAGAAGAACAAAGCTTTGGAAAATCCTTGCTTGATCACTAATCTTCGGTGGAGGTAGGTTATGGTTATTTCATGTTATTCGTAGTAAACTCTTAATGGCGAATGATATGTATTGATAGTATTGTAAACCCTGCTATGTGCTTAATTGTATTCTTGCATGAATATGATTATGTAATTGTGAGTAAATAAGCATGATGAAGCTATTGAATCCCAAATCTTGAAAAGAAACCCTAATCTACTTTGTTAATTGTGATGCCTTGGTATAAAAGAAGGCTTGATGAACGAAAGTGGTGAGATTAGGGGATCGGGTGCCACGTTCCGGTACCAGGATAGAAATAGAGGATCGGGTGCCACGTTCCGGTACCAGGATAGAATGAGGATCGGAGTGTCACGTTCCGACACCAGGATAGTATATGGATCGGGTGCCACGTTCCGGTACCAGGATAGAATGAGGATTGGAGTGTCACGTTCCGACACCAGGATAGTATATGGATCAAGTGCCACGTTCTGGTACCAGGATAGAATGAGGATCGGAGTGTCAAATCCGACACCAGAATAGTATATGGATCGGGTGCCACGTTCCGGTACCAGGATAGAATGAGGATCGGAGTGTCACGTTCCGACACCAGGATAGTATATGGATCGGGTGCCACGTTCCGGTACCAGGATAGTATATGAGGATCGGACTGTCACGTTCCGACACCAGGATAGTATATAGAGCGGAGTGTCACGTACCGACACGAGGGGAATAAAGATAATGAATCTTGAAATATGTTAATGAATTCAATCTAATGAATCTAATTCCCAAAAGAGTATGGTATTGAGGCTTGAGTCCTCATGTGTGAACTTGACGGTATTTGTTAATGATATAGTACTTGTTGTTGCTACATGTTGAGTATCATAGTTGATTTTATGATATTACTTGATATATATTGTCTTCTATTTTGAGTTGGCCGATGATATCTACTCAGTACCCGTGTTTTGTACTGACCCCTACTTTTATGTTTTCTTCTTTGTATTTGTGTAGTGCAGCAAACGTGCCGTTGTCTTTGACTCAACAGTAATTCAAGCCAGTCTTTACTACATCGGAAATTCAAGGTGAGCTAATGCTTCTAGCTTGGACTGGATCTTCTTCTTCAAGTCTTGATGCCTTGAACTTCCAGCATGGACTAGCTTCTTATGTATTTTTAGCTTCCTAGACATTTTTAGTTAGTAATTTGATCATAGATGTTCTTATGATGATGACTTCCAGATTTTGGGGAATAATAGATGTTGAATTTTAATAGTTATTGAATGGGTTTTTATTAATGAGTTAAAGTCTTCCGCATTACTTTATGTCGATATTATATTGAAGTGTTAAGGTTTAGATTGGTTGGTTCGCTCACATAGGAGGGTAAGTGTAGGTGCCAGTCGCGGCCCGGTTTTGGGTCGTGACAAACTTGGTATCAGAGCATTATGTTCGTTGGTCTCATCACACAAGAACGAGTCTAGTAGAGTCTTAAGGAATGGTAGGGGGACGCCTTTACTTTTCTTTGAGAGGCTATAAGACTTTAGGAAAATTCCATTCTTTCTTTCTTTCTTTCGTGCTATTACTTGGATCCAATTGGTATCTAGGTGATACAAATTGGTATCTGACCATCTTCACTCTATTTCGCAGATGGTTAGAACTAGAGCAACGACTGCGCCAGCACCAACACCGGCAAGACAAGAAACGTCTGAGCCAGCCACTGGGGCTGTAGCTCGAGGAAGAACAGCGGCAAGAGGCCGTGGTAGAGGTCGTGGGAGGACGTCCTCTAGAGGAAGAGGACAATCACCCAGCACATCTGGTACTAGGGCGGTGACTCATCCACCGACTGAGGAAGTAGTAAGAGAGGGTGAGGAAGGGGAGAATGAACAAGTGAAAAATGAGGAATTGCCACTCCAACCTACCCCAGAGATGATCAATCAGGTTCTTGCTTATCTTAGCGGGTTATCTGATCAGGGTCAGGCACCTCCAGTGATTCTGCACCAACACCTCCGGTTTCAGAGGTACGACATGCGTGCTGGGGGGCTCCCCGTATGGACGCCTCATTGGAAATAGGCACTTTTCTCGGTTGACTACGGGGCCCATAATGACAAATGATCAGCATGAACTTTTGAGTAAGTTCTTAAAATTGAAACCTCCAGTCTTCAAGGGTGCTGAATCTGAGGATGCCTACGATTTTCTGGTTGATTGTCATGAGCTACTACACAAAATGGGTATAGTAGAACGGTTTGGTGTTGAGTTTGTGACTTATCAGTTCCAAGGAAAGGCCAAAATGTGGTGGCGGTCACATGTAGAGTGTCAACCAACAGAGGCACCCCCTATGACTTGGGCCTCATTCTCTAGCTTGTTTATGGAGAAGTATATCCCCCGAACTTTGAGGTATAGGAAAAGAGATGAGTTCTTGAGCCTAGAGCAAGGTAGGATGTCGGTTAGTGCTTATGAGGCTAGGTTTCGCGCATTATCCAGATATGCCACCCAACTTTGTTTCAGTCCACAAGAGCGGATTCGCCGTTTTGTGAAGGGTTTGAGGTCAGAGTTGCGGATTTCAGCCTTACAAGTAGCGGCTACAGCGAAATCCTTTCAGGAAGTGGTAGACTTCGTAATAGAGGTGGAAGGAGTAAAGCCAGATGACTTCACCATGGCGTCGACATCAAAAAGGTTTCGAAAGGGAGGTGAGTTTAATGGTTCCTATTCTAGAGGACAGGGTTCCGGAGGTTACTCAGTCCGACCAATTCAGTCTTCACTCCAGACTGTAGTTGGGGGTCCACCTCAGACCGGTCAACACTTCTCTGAGAGACCTATGCTTGAGTCTAGAGAGTGTTATGGATGTGGAGAGACTGGACATATTAAGAGGTATTGTCCAAAACAGAGTTACAGACCTCCAATGGTTAGAGGCAGAGGTGGTTATGGAAGAGGCCGTCATTCTGGAGGACGTGGTGGTCAAGGTAATGGTGGTCACCAAAACGGCCGAGGTGATGGGCAAACTGGAGCCACTACATCACAACATGGTAGGGGCAACGGACAGACAAACGATAGGGCCCATTGTTACGCTTTCCCTGGGCGGTCTGAAGCGGAGGCATCTGATGTTGTTATCACAGGTAATCTTTTGGTTTGTGATTGCATGGCTTCTGTATTGTTTGACCCCGGATCCACATTTTCTTATGTATCTTCCTCATTTTATAATGGTCTTAATTTACATTGTGAATTACTTGACATGCCTATTCGTGTTTCTACTCCGGTGGGTGAGTCTATGATAGTTGAAAAAGTGTATAGGTCTTGTTTGGTGACTTTTGTGGGGAGTAACACTTATGTAGATTTGGTTATCTTAGAAATGGTTGACTTTGATGTAATTCTGGGTATGACTTGGCTTTCTTCGAATTTTGCGATCTTGGATTGTAATGCTAAGACTGTGACGTTAGCCAAGCCTGGGACAGATCCATTAGTGTGGGAGGGTGACTACACTTCCAATCCGGTGTGTATAATCTCCTTTCTTCGTGCTAAGAAAATGGTTAGTAAAGGGTGTTTAGCTTTCTTGGCACATCTCAAGGATGACACTACCCAAGTACCTTCGATCGAGTCGGTTTTGGTAGTCCGTGAGTTTTTGGATGTGTTCCCTGCAGATCTTCCTGGTATGCCACCAGATAGGGATATTGACTTCTGTATCGATCTTGAACCGGGTACTCGCCCCATTTCTATACCCCCTTATAGAATGGCTCCCGCGGAGTTAAGAGAGTTAAAGGCCCAACTTCAAGAGTTGTTGAGCAAAGGCTTCATCAGACCAAGTGCATCTCCTTGGGGTGCTCCGGTTTTGTTTGTGAAGAAGAAGGATGGGAGTTTCCGGATGTGCATAGACTACCGGCAGTTGAACAAGGTAACTATTAAGAACAAGTATTCTCTTCCTCGCATTGATGACTTGTTCGATCAATTGCAAGGTGCTTGTGTCTTCTCTAAGATTGACTTGAGATCCGGTTATCATCAATTGAAAATACGGGCAACAGATGTGCCAAAGACTACTTTTCGAACTAGGTATGGGCATTATGAATTTGTAGTGATGTCTTTTGGTCTTACGAATGCCCCTGCTGCGTTTATGAGCTTGATGAACGGGATTTTTAAGCCATATTTGGATCTCTTTGTGATCGTATTTATTGATGATATATTGATATACTCTAAAAGTAAGAAGGAACATGAGGAGCACTTGATAATTGTATTGGAAATATTGAGGGAGAAAAAGCTTTACGCCAAGTTCTCTAAGTGTGAATTTTGGCTAGATGCAGTGTCCTTCTTGGGGCACGTGGTTTCTAAGGATGGAGTGATGGTGGATCCTTCTAAGATTGAGACAGTGAAGAATTGGGTAAGACCTACTAATGTGTCACAAAATAAGGAGCTTTGTTGGGTTAGCTAGCTACTACCGCCGATTTGTCAAGGGATTCTCTTCTATTGCTTCCCAATTGACGAACTTGACTAAGCAGAATGTTCCATTTGTATGGTCGGACGAATGTGAGGAAAGCTTTCAGAAACTCAAGACTTTGTTGACTACCGCACCTATCCTTACCTTGCCAGTAGAGGGTAAGAACTTCATTGTTTATTGTGATGCATCCTATTCTGGTTTGGGTGCAGTGCTAATGCAAGAGAAGAATGTGATTGCTTATGCTTCGAGGCAATTAAAAGTGCATGAACGTAACTATCCGACCCATGATTTGGAATTGGCCGGGTAGTATTCGCATTAAAGCAATGGAGGCACTATTTATATGGGGTTAAGTGTGAAGTATACACGGATCATCGTAACCTACAGTATGTTTTTACTCAGAAAGATTTGAACTTGAGATAGAGGAGATGGATGGAACTACTGAAGGACTACGACATCACTATTTTGTATCTTCCGGGGAAGGTGAATGTTGTGGCGGATGCTTTAAGTAGAAAGGCGGGAAGCATGGGAAGTCTAGCTCACTTGCAAGCTTCTAGACGCCCATTGGCTAGAGAAGTTCAGATTCTGGCTAATGATCTTATGAGGTTAGAAGTAAATGAGAAGGGAGGATTGTTAGCTTGTGTGGAGGCAAGATCTTCCTTCCTTGACAAGATTAAGGGAAAGCAGTTTAATGATGAGAAATTGATCCGGATTCGAGATAAAGTGTTGCAAGGAGAGGCTAAAGAAGCAACAATCGATGAGGAAGGTGTGTTGACGATTAAGGGAAGGGTATGTGTACCCCACATCGATGATTTGATCAACACTATTCTGACAGAGGCTCATAGTTCAAGGTATTCAATACATCCGGGTGCAACCAAGATGTACCGTGACCTAAAGCAACACTTTTGGTGGAGTAGAATGAAGCGCGACATTGTTGATTTTGTTGCCAAATGTCCAAACTGTCAACAAGTAAAGTATGAACACCAGAGGCCCGGAGGAACACTTCAGAGAATGCCCATTCCTGAATGGAAGTAGGAGAGAATTGCAATGGATTTTGTGGTTGGTCTTCCAAAGACAATGGGTAAGTATGACTCTATTTGGGTGATTGTTGATAGGTTAACTAAGTCTGCTCATTTCATTCCAGTCAAGGTGACTTACAATGCAGAGAAGTTAGCTAAAATCTATATCTCGGAGGTGGTTTGGTTGCATGGAGTCCCACTCTCCATTATATCAGATAGAGGTACGCAGTTTACTTCTAAGTTTTGGAAAATATTGCATGCTGAATTGGGTACTAGGTTGGACCTTAGTACCGCATTTCACCCTCAGACCGATGGTCAGTCTGAGCGAACGATTCAAGTGTTGGAGGATATGCTTCGTGCATGTGTGATAGAATTTGGTGGTCATTGGGATAACTTCTTACCCTTAGCGGAGTTTTCATACAATAATAGTTATCACTCAAGCATTGATATGGCCCCATTTGAAGCATTGTATGGTAGGAGATGTAGGTCTCCCATTGGGTGGTTTGATGCATTTGAGGTTAGACCTTGGGGTACGGATCTTTTGAGGGATTCGATAGAGAAAGTGAAATCTATTCAAGAAAAGCTTCTAGCGGCGCAAAGTAGGCAAAAAGAATATGCAGATCGAAAGGTTAGAGACTTAGAGTTCATGGAGGGTGAACAAGTCTTGTTGAAAGTTTTGCCAATGAAAGGGGTGATGCGGTTTGGTAAAAGAGGTAAGCTAAGCCCGAGGTACATTGGACCATTTGAAGTACTTAAGCGAGTAGGGGAGGTGTCTTATGAGTTAGCCTTGCCTCCAGGGCTGTCCGGAGTGCATCCGGTATTTCATGTGTCTATGTTGAAAAGATACCATGGGGATGGAAACTACATTATCCGTTGGGATTCAGTTTTGCTTGATGAAAATCTGTCTTATGAGGAGGAACCTGTTGCTATTTTAGATAGAGAAGTTCGCAAGTTGAGGTCAAGGGAGATTGCATCCATCAAGGTGCAATGGAAGAATCGACCGGTTGAAGAAGCCACTTGGGAGAAGGAGGCAGATATGCAAGAAATATACCCACACCTGTTTAAAGATTCAGGTACTCCTTCTCGCCCTTGTTTTTATTCTTGTGATCGTTCGAGGACGAACGATGGGTAAATTGGTATCTATTGTAACGACCTGTTTAGTCGTTTTGAGCAGCAGATTTTATTTCTTGAAAAATGGCTGAGGCGACGGACCCCACGACGGACCGTCATGGGCACGACGGACCGTCGCAGGGTCTCGTTTCAAAACACTTAGAAATTCTGAAATTGGGTACTGAAAATCAACTCTCTGAACTTCGTGACGGAATGGCAGGACGGACCGTCACATGCGTGACGGACCGTCGTGAGCTCTCGTTTCAAAACACTTCAACTCTTGAAAAGTTGGTACAGGGAACGATTCTCTGAACGTCGTGACGGAAGTGCAGGACGGACCGTCGTAGGCACGACGGGCCGTGACAGACTCTTTAAGGAAATTGAGTCCCTGACAAACCTGCATGACGGACCGTCGCAGGCACGACGGGCCGTCACAGGTTGCGTAATCCCAGGCGGAGTCGGATTTCTTTACATGTTTTAAGGGCCGTTTTGGACTATTCCTGCTATAATTATATATTTCGTGGGTTAACATTAATAACTCAGTTTCTTGGGGGATAAAAGAGGTAACTTTGACTTAATTTGTGGGTTACTATTGCCATCTTTTATACTTAATTATATGCTAATTAGGGTAAGAAAAAGAGGGTTTTGAATAAGAAAATAGAAAGAACAAAGAGAGAGAGAATTGAACGATTGAGAGAGGAGAACGAGAAGAAGAACAAAGCTTTGGAAAATCCTTGCTTGATCACTAATCTTCGGTGGAGGTAGGTTATGGTTATTTCATGCTATTCGTAGTAAACTCTTAATGGCGAATGATATGTATTGATAGTATTGTAAACCCTGCTATGTGCTTAATTGTATGCTTGCATGAATATGATTATGTAATTGTGAGTAAATAAGCATGATGAAGCTATTGAATCCCAAATCTTGAAAAGAAACCCTAATCTACTTTGTTAATAGTGATGCCTTGGTATAAAAGAAGGCTTGATGAACGAAAGTGGTGAGATTAGGGTATCGGGTGCCACGTTCCGGTACCAGGATAGAAATAGAGGATCGCGTGCCACGTTTCGGTACCAGGATAGAATGAGGATCGGAGTGTCACGTTCCGACACCAGGATAGTATATGGATCGGGTGCCACGTTCCGGTACCAGGATAGAATGAGGATCGGAATGTCACGTTCCGACACCAGGATAGTATATCGATCGGGTGCCACGTTTTGGTACCAGGATAGAATGAGGATCGGAGTGTCACGTTCCGACACCAGAATAGTATATGGATAGGGTGCCACGTTCTGGTACCAGGATAGAATGAGGATCGGAGTGTCACGTTCCGACACCAGGATAGTATATGGATCGGGTGCCACGTTCCGGTACCAGGATAGTATATGAGGATCGGAGTGTCAGGTTCCGACACCAGGATAGTATATGGAGCAGAGTGTCACGTACCGACACGAGGGGAATAAAGATAATGAATCTTGAAATATGTTAATGAATAAAATCTAATGAATCTAATTCCCAAAAGAGTATGGTATTGAGGCTTGAGTCCTCATGTGTGAACTTGACGGTATTTGTTAATGATATAGTACTTGCTGTTGCTACATGTTGAGTATCATAGTTGATTTTATGATATTACTTGATATATATTGTCTTCTATTTTGAGTTGGCCGATGATATCTACTCAGTACCCGTGTTTTGTACTGACCCCTACTTTTATGTTTTCTTCTTTGTATTTGTGGAGTGCAGCAAACGTGCCGTCGTCTTCGACTCAATGGTAATTCAAGCCAGTCTTTACTACATCGGAAATTCAGGGTGAGCTAATGCTTCTAGCTTGGACTGGATCTTCTTCTTCAAGTCTTGATGCCTTGAACTTCCGGCATGGACTAGCTTCTTATGTATTTTTAGCTTCCTAGACATTTTTAGTTAGTAATTTGATCATAGATGTTCTTGTGATGATGACTTCCAGATTTTGGGGAATAATAGATGTTGAATTTTAATAGTTATTGAATGGGTTTTTATTAATGAGTTTAAGTCTTCCGCATTACTTTATGTCGATATTATATTGAAGTGTTAAGGTTTAGATTGGTTGGTTCGCTCACATAGGAGGGTAAGTGTGGGTGCCAGTCGCGGCCCGGTTTTGGGTCGTGACAAAATTGGATGATTTAACTTTCGATTGAAGTTGTGGGAATGGATTGGTGGTATGCTGCTCTATTTCTATTTATTTTGAGTAATTTAATTATTGAATTATGTTATGATGGGTATAGTCAACTTATGGTGGCGGTGCTATCTGCTTTACTTGCAATTGATATGGTCTTGTCGGCGTTATTTTATGTATTATGATGATCATGGCGTTGTTAGCACTACTTGAAGTACTATGATGATGTGTGCAGTGAATTATTAGAAGTATGATCATGTTAGTCTACTTGTGATTAAGTGAAAGTATTTGTTCTTCAATCGATATTGTTAGATGATCATGTTAGACTATGACTATGTGTTTATTAGTGTTGTCTTATAGTTGATGCATTATTGTTCCTACTTGACTATATAAGTCTATAATGGTTATATTGATGATGCTATAGTAGTGGATAGGATGACTTAAATATGATTATGGTTATTCCTATGTGCTCCTAGAATGACATGTGATATATGCTAAAATGAAGTATGTTGTGTTTTGTGTTGGTTGACTTGTGTACTTTACTTGATATATATATATATATATATGAATGTGAATATGATGTGTATTGACTTAGTATTACTAAATCCTCTTAGTATTGAATGTATGATTGATATGAGACCTTGAATGATTCTAAGAAGGTCATTTATATGAAACCTTGAACCTAGTGTTAAGGTAATGAACCTTGAAGTCGAAAGTCATAATGGTAACCTTCTTGTCATGAATAATGGACTTATGTTTTATTCGATTGAACGACATCATATCATCCTTAGGAAAGTCATGATGTTGTCATTGAAAGTAGACCTAGGGGACCTCTTTGGTAGGGTGGATGTGATTGGGTAATGAATAAGATTTGAAACCCTTAGTATGAACCTTTAATGTAAATGAGTCTACGAGAATGAAGGCTATCACCAAGTTAGTATTGTAAGAAAAGTAGTTGTAGTTAAGATTGAGTCTAGAGTACAAAGTAAGTCCTTCATATTCCTTAATCATGTGCCTACATGGGATGTGTCAACGGTTTACCATTGGTTAGTAGAACACCCTCCATTGGAGTATGTTATAACTCTGAATTCCATGTTTTGCTACCATAGTCAATGTCGGTTATTGCCTATTCTCATCATATTGGATACCTACTAGTATTGGAGAAGTTCTATGAAGTTTAGGTGGTGTTATGGATACTATCTAGACATTGCCAAATAGGCTTTGAAGATGTTAGTGAGTCCCTAGGTCTTATCCAAGACCATTACTTAAATGTCTTTATGTAATGAATTTCTCCTAAATGACAAAGGAATGTAATGACTTGAGTTAAGAAAGTAGGTTAAGTGCATAAGTTCTTATCTAGATTAATTAAGGGTTTTCTAGTTATTGTTTGAAGATGGCATATGAATGGTCACTTCATATCTTACCTAGATAAGTCATAAGAATAACTCTAGTTAGGACAGCTGGTTGATTATGTAGATATGATCCAACTTAGTAGTCTTAAGGATTACTTAGGTAATTTTGAAGAGGTCAATCATGGACGTTAATTTGTTGATTTACTCGAGTAAGTCTTTTGATAACCTTTGGAAGGGAGAATGTCATATTATAAGTGAGTCTTGGGATAGCTATAAGTGAGAGGATTGCATGCTAGGAAGTACACTATGTGATGTTGATAGGCTTCACTATAACAGTGAACTTGCTTTACTGTAAAGTTGTTTTAAAAATGGAATAAATTGATAAAGGTATTTCTTATGTGTTTCTAAGGTGTTAAATGTTGTTATTATGATTATATTATGATATTTAAATAAAAATATACATATTTCTAATGAATGTTTGATTTCATAATTTTTATGCATTATGTCATACTTAATACATGTGTTTGTACTAATTTAATGTTTTTATTGTAACAACCCTAAAAATGGATAAAATAAGAAATGCATAATGTGTAAAGAATGTCTATGATTAGACCAGAGTTCACACAGATTGATGCGCGTAGAATCAAAGCTCTAAACCCTTTGCAACTGCCAAGCCAACTAACTTGGGGAGTTAGTTGATCTAGGAAATGTTTGTTCCAGCCATGTAGGGCTCCCGGATACGAACATCTACCCGCATGAGTCTTTATAAGACTTAAAAAGGGGAAATCTTAATTTAGGAGGATATAGGGGTAAAATGGTCTTTTACCAAGCTAGGGTAGTATTGTAATTATCCAAACTATACATTTAATTATTTAACCAATAAGGTAAAGGGGTATTTTTGGGAAAGAGTGCCGAAAATGGGCTCTAAGAGTAAAGTCTTGCTCCACCCGGGTTCGAACCTAGGTGGAAGCAATGAATCAAATTGTTTTTATTTAAAAGGGTAAATTATTGTAATTAATTAATATTATTTAATTAATGGATGATTTTAAAAAAAAAGGGGAAATCATAATTTTAGTTATTAAGAATTAATTATTAAATTAGATTAACTAAGTCTTGCCAACAAGTCCTAGTTCTAAGGGGACACTACCTCACACTTCTCTCATTCACACTTATCCATCTACCTCTCACGTCTGCCTCTCTCTCAATTTTCACGTTTTCTCTGTTAACAAAGCAGCAACAAAAATCAGAAATAGCAAAAAAAATTCTTCACACTTTAAGAACTTATGAAATATAAACAACAAAAACAATGTATCAAAGTAAAGCTAAACGTTACATTCTCGACGGGTAAGGTGGGAGTTTCTGTGATAGATGTTTGGTTGGTGGTGATACTAGGAAGAAAATTTGAGTGTTGAACAACACCAATAGCAGGTATGTGTATTCTCTCCTGGAATCCTTTCTCCAAGAGAAATTTCTTTCTACGAATTCAACGTATTAAACTAGGGCAGTCCCCTTTATTGTAGAATTCCTTGTCCCTAGTCATTTTCCAATTTCAATCTAAATTAGGTTAGAAATCATGTTTTTAAAATTTTTGATGGTATATAAGTGTGAAATATGATGTTCTTTGTGGTTTTGTGTTTGGAAATATTAAGCATGTTCAATGATGTCAACCGAAAATGATGTGGTGCAATGTGTAAAATGTTTGTTGTTGTTCTCTATTTTGAAGCCTTAAAATGGCTTGCTTAATGATTGGAATCAAGGTGCGTAAGATGTGTAATTTGTGATTTTTAATGAAGTCTAAGGTGCTTGATATTAAGTTGAAAAAGCTAAGCTAAAACAACAATGAATTAACACTTAAAAACACGTTAAACAAATTGTGAAAATACCACAAAATGAATATATGAATGTTGTTCAATCAAGGCTAGAAAACATAGCAAAATTTCCAGCGCTTGGTAATGGAGTTTCGGCCAGAACACTTGAGGTTTGAGAATCTTAAATATAAATTTAAAACATGTGAGGTCAGTGGGGATTGAACCCAAGACCTCACTACATGAAAGCTGTAAAAAAAATGAGAGGTGTGTGATTCGAACCCACAACCTCTCGGCCAAAAAAGAGAGTAAAGAGAAATTTTAAAATAAGAAAAATAATAAGAGGAGTTGAATTAGAACCCACCACCTCTTGGATGAAGGAGCATATAAGTAGATAAATTAAAAAATAATAATGAGAGGAGTGGGGTTCAAATCCACCTCCTCTCGGCAAACATGGGAAAAACTTAGGAAAAAGAGAAATAAATTAATTTTGCTATAGGGGTTCGATCCCGGATCTCCTAATGCTTAAAACGCCTAAGGTGAAGTGAGGGGTGGGAAAAATAAAGCATAAATAATGTTAGTGAGGGGATTCAAAATCGGGTTCCCCAAGCGAAAATGTAAATCCAAAATTAGGTGAAAGAAAATTAACTACGTGTTGTCCAAGGGATTTGAAGTAGGGTTCCCTTGCCCAATTCCGTATTGACATATAAGTCATACGTAAGTAAATACTTAATGAATGCTTCCTTTAAGGATCAAAATAAATGTTTTGGCATATCTACAAGATACATAAGTCTTGTACCACATAATCTTGGGTAATCATGAATCACTATGACAAAATATGAATGAAGCCTCATAGCTTGTGTGTGTTGACTCATAAGTCTAGCATAAATTTAGAAGTAAGTGAACCTAAGATGTATTTGATTAAATGATGTAAAACCTAGAAGGGATTAAGTTAGAGTGTGAAAAACACTAAATGGCAAAGTGCATTGGCATATGATGAAATGAACATTCATGTAAAGGGGTGAGTAATTATGAAGAGCAAATATGCTAAAGTTAATGAATGTGTTGACAACATGATAAGAGGCTAACGTGAAAGATAATAGCAATCTCAAAGGAGCCTAAGTAAATGTTACCAAAACGTACTCACCTATGAGAGTGTAAAGTTAATGAAGAGACCAGTCTCTCTGAACACTGTAATAAAAGTATTGAAGTTAATGCATATTTAATACTAATGATGAGATGAGAAATCATCTAATGATCTATGATGTCCTCATGGTAGAAGTCATCTTCCATGATGTATGAGTTAATGTAATGGAACTTTATATTGAGCGGTGATGCCTTCTTTTGGTAAGGGCGGAGGTTTAAGTAACTCTCATGAGATGATAATGTCTACTATGTCTGGTATGGGTCTCCTTATATCTCCCAGTCTTTGAAACTATACTCCCAATATATGGATATAGCGGGGTTCAATTCCCATGTACGGTAGCATGTTTTGGGTCACATTGGCCGGTGATTCCACCTCTTTTCAGTGTGGGGGAGACACGGGATTTCATGATGCTCACATGATTATGTCGGTTAAAGTTCAAGTCCTCAATGAATGAATGAGGCCAGCCTCCAATGATGCACATAATGAAATGAACTATACCAAAGGTGTAAGGATAGGATAATTAAGAGGTGACCTAGACTTAAGTATCCACGCTAGGTTATTCTTGGTCATTGCACAACAAACCTGATGAGAGTCTTAAACTACATCCTAGGTATGCATGGTGATTACACTAATATATAAAAGAATGAAAAATGAAGTACGTATGAATAAATGAAACAGACTCTGTATATTCTAAAGAACGCTCCCTAGTTGAGGTCCCTTATGCTGAGCCCTCATTTTGGGAAGTCCTAATGTCAAGTCCATGATTCCAAGGTATCATGGAATATTAAAGAATGATATGAACTACGTGATATGATATATGAAATATGTTATGTTCTTTTTAAAAAATGATAAATTTGATGATGCATGTTACACTCATGGCTTGACATTCCTAATCCAAATTTGGCAGGTCCATTGACTTTACTAATCCAAATTTGGCAAGTCTAATGACTTTACTTTCCATAAATCATGTTGTTAAGAAAGAGATATTCTAATTCATGCTTGTCCTTGGTGTGTGCTTGCATATAACCATAATTATTACAAGTGTGTACTAATTCCATAAAATTATCTATTTTTAGGTGAATGCACAGGTGGATGTTAGATCGTACGGTACAACGTTACAGTTATCCGTACGTGAAGCTTTCATCAAGACTTGGTAGGACCTCATGCTTTCGAGGATGTATACTTTTATTATCTAGCTTAGATGTATGCCTTAGATAGTGGAGCATTTTCCACCAGTGTTTCATTTCCCACTTTATTTCCGATTTCGTATTAGTGTCGTGCTAGCAAGTACACATTTAATGCACCTATGAACTATTTCTTTCATTTAATGATATTAATGTTAGATGGTTGATCATGAACACTTACGAATTGAAGTAGACTGTCTTATACGAATGTTAACTAAAAAAAAGTTTAAATTTTCCCCAAAAATTAACCTAGATGAAGTAAAGATGACGTATGTAGGCTTGTCTGCGACCTCTAAGAGGTCAACGACGCCGGTATCATCTGGTGTCTAGATTCCAATCATGACATTTATCTATATCTAAAGTAATTAATAGGTGAAAGTGATCTTGGAGAGCTAAGCTCGGGTTATAGGATTGTTCGAGAAAGTTGAAGTATGCCTCATTTAACTAGAGGGAATATGTTTCTTTTATTTCCTTTATCTAAGTATTGTAATAGATTTAGTAGTACTATATTTCTATTGTGTATGGGCAATACTCCAAAGTACTTTTATGTATAAAATTTAATGAAACGAGACATAGTATTTCTTATGTGTTTTATATGAAACGGATTTTCAAGACTATGCAAATGTTTGTGAAAAGTTTTAGTTCCGCACTATTTTTCATATGTTTAAATGCGATGAAGGATACAGAGGGCTTGTACAAGACCTCTAAGAGGTCAAGTAAGCCGGTCTACGCCCTAAGGAATTCTCTAACCGTTAGGGTACATTGCACAGATTGACTTAGATTGGGATTCTGAGTAAACTTTTTTAAGGTTTTATGTGAAATGAAGTATGTAGTTGTTCACTTTGAATAGAATTCACAGTGATGTCTTTATGGTCTTCACTTGAAGGTGTCTTGTGTGTGCTATATTTCTATGATGGTATGTGTTGTCTTATGTAGGTTGTATGCATGACTTCCTTGTGGCCTTAAGGTGATGCATTGCACCAAGTATCACTAGATGGTTACGTGGTGAAATAAGGAATTTATAAGAAAGATGATTCACTATAAAATGAGTGTAGTTCACTATTTAGGGAAAAATCAAGTTACTGTAAAGTACTTTTAAAATGCCTTCAATGCAATGTGTCATTTTATATGATTGATGACCATTGAATATGCTACCTTGTGGCCTTAAGGTGATGCATTGCACCAAGTATCACTAGATGGTTACTTGGTGAAATAAGGAATTAATAAGAAAGAGGATTCATTGTAAAATGATTGTAGTTCACTGTGTAGTGAAAAATCAAGTTACTGTAAAGTACTTCTAAAATGCCTTAAATGCATGTGTGATTTTATATGATTGATGACCATTGAATATGCTACCTTGTGGCCTTAAGGTGATGCATTGAACCAAGTATCACTGGATGGTTACTTGGTGAAATAAGGAATTAATAAGAAAGGGGATTCACTGTAAAAAAGAATGTAGTTCACTGTTAAGGGAAAAATCAAGTTACTTAAAGTACTTCTAAAATGCCTTAAATGCAATGTGTGATATTATATGATTGATGACCATTGGATATACTTATATAAAGTCTGTAAATGATATAATGCTTATTGTATAAATGTTTTATGATGAATTTCTCAAAAATGAATGAAGTGTGATTTCAAAAAAATGTTCCTTTTAAATGTATGTTTTTGCATGGTTGTAATACTTAGTGCATTCTTATACTAACTCCATTCTTCTCTAGTTTTTACACAAAGTGTAGGTTATTGATTCTTAAAGGATATATTTGAATGATGAGTATCTGGATATGTGATTCCCAAGATCAAGGAAAGGAATCCGCATGTCTGAGGATATCCTACATTATGGTTTACTGTAAACTGTTGTATTATGGTACTTATGTATTATGTTGTAAAGGTCGCGTCCCTAATGTACTCTTACGATGTTGAGTCTAGGATGGCCAAAAAGAGACTAGAGTCTTTATGTGTGTATTATGATACTTTATATATAATGAAAGTTATGTTCTATCATATGATGTGCTAATAAAGTTCTAAATTTTCCGCTAAATTTACCTATGAAAATGCAATGAATGATAACTACGAGCTTGTATAAAACCTTTGAGAGGTCAAGTACGCCATGTTACTTCTACGGGGTGCTCCCTGATCATGACATTTTCTTCTCAAATATTTCAAGGGTCTTCAATCAATAAGGTATGGTGATCCTTGATCCTATTTTTTCCATTCATCTAAGGAGTTCAATTAAAGAATTTCAAAAGTGATTCAATGACAAAAATTTCCAACTTTCAATCTAGTCATGGGTTCTTTCTCAAATTGATTTCAAAAGCATGTTTATGATAAATTTAAAATTACCTACTGTTTAAAAGATGAATTTCAATACAATTTCAAGATGAAACGATGATCCTCCTAAATTCTCATAATATGATATAATGTTGGTCTTTTGATCTTTATAAGATGATGATCGTATTATGTTTAGATTGTAATGAATTTCTTCATTATATATTCCTTTATGCCAATTGATGATGAATTGTCGGTTAATTGATCAATGAGGATCAAAGTTTAAAGGATCGGTAAGTTCGACCTATATTCCTCCAACCTATATATAATTGATGATGTAGTGTACATAATGTGATCTTGATCCTATGATGTTTGAATCATGATTTCGTTTCGGTTATTATACTTTTAGCTACTGCCTTATACATAAATTATTGATGAATTATGAGTATTTATCAATGATGATCAATGTTTGGATAATTGGTGAGTTTTCCCTACTTTCTTTACATTTCTATAAAATTGATAGTTTAGTTGGTCTCGTATGGAATTGATTGGTATGGTCCACTTATGGTGTAGGTGTTTACCTTCTTTACTATATAACTCTATTTTATGCTCATGTCCTTGACGTCAAATTTATGTTTGGTGAAGTTTTGTTATGATGATCATACACATGAGGTTGTATGCTTAGTCTTCTAATCTAGTATCATGTTCTAGGTGTACTGACGATGCTTTCTACATGTGAATAAGGTTCATAGGGTTAGGTTGGTATAAATGTTTATCATTGATGAAGTCTATTGATGAATGACCCCTACCTATGTACCGTATATGAATGTTAGGAGTCTTGGATGTATTATGAAAATTTCTTGTCTCCTATTTTAGTATGTGGTGTGTGATTTATGCTTGAATGTGTACTGTGGTCTTATGAGTTGTATAGATTCATGGTGTCTAATGAAAGGATAATTTTCATATGCGCTAATGTCTACTACAATGCATGTAAAGTATATGTCCATGAAGCATAAATGTATTTTAACTCGGATAACTTTATAGGTAAACTATTATAGGAAATGGTATGAGACTTTACCTATACATTTCACATGTCTACCTTGATAAAATAACTCTAGGGTGATTACTCTATGTACATGAGTATGAATGCATGATAAAGCTATGAATATGAAAGTGTATAATATAATGAAGTATGAGTATGAATGCATGATAAAGCAATGAGTATGAAAGTCTCGAAACTGTTCAACAATCGGAACCTAAATATTGGGGAAAAGGGAGAAGATGGGGTTAGTACACTACTTGTACTAAGTATGAGACCATATGCACAAATATCATCAAATCATGCTAAAAAGGGACTTTTCATGAAACCATGCTATTTACTTTGAAAACCTTGTGTACATTCCAAAACAACATATCTATCAATCAGACATATCCATTAAGTCATAAACATGTACATCACAAGGCCAACAATACTAAATCTAGTAAAGTCTACATGCATATATTATAATTAGAAACATATTCAAAGCAACTCTATCATCAAGACATAACAACAATAAGTATGAATGAGAGTTCATTACAACATAACCAAAGCAAGCTAACTACCCATGAACCCTCATTAAGTCACCAAGTACAATGACCAAGCAAAGCATCATGACCTTACTCAATCAAGTAAACTCAACAAGAACCATGACCAATATCCAACTTCACATAGCATATCATTTAAGAGTACGTAACATCATAATAATTTAGACATAAAGACCAAACACATAAGTATACGTGGATTCAACATCATAAGAAACCATCAATGTGAAATATCATCATATACATATCATATACCATTATAAGCATATTCATACATAAGAAAAACATTCTAAAGCTTCCTCCCAAGCCAACTAGTGCAAGGGATAGGTAGACTTCCATACCCCTACCAAGGCTAAGTCAAACTTCTTAAGTCACCTTAGGTAGTTTTTACTTTATTACTTCATTTTAGTTTCGGAAACATTTGCCTTAACCGACATATACCACAAGAGCTAAGTGTGGAATCCGCTATTGTAAAACCTTACACTGATTGAAGGTTGTCTACCGGCCAAAGTAAAACCAAACATAAACGTAGCTTTCTTGGTGGATCCACTAGCTAGTCTTCCTATTGGGACAACATAGTTCAAGAACTAAGAGACAGGTATAATCCCTCTACATGCCACTGTCATTAGAGCCTCATATCATGGGAATCCATTGGGTGAGTATCCCTCATTGGGGATTCAACAGCTCATGTGGAACTATAGGGTGAGTCTTCCTCTATGGAAAGTCATCACCTCCCATTGTTAAGTTCATTAGGTGCTAAGCTAAGCCCTTTTAAGATGTCTTTATTAATCATTATAGCTTATTATAGGTCATAGGGTCTATCCCTTATATAATCATCATCATCATAGGTCAATAAGAATTGCATGAGTACATTACTTTCGTTAAAATTCATATAAGTGAGGTTAGCACATTTACATTTCACTTCATAATAAGGTACATTGGTAAATCATCACCATCCTTATAACATTTACATCTTAGCAAACACCTCACAAACCATAGTGAAGAAATTTTAATTAAACATCATACCAACCCTATCAATCTTAGTACAAGATATACTTTAATTCATTTATATCACTTAATCATAATTTACGACAATTGAAGTAAGGAATAGGAATTTCAAGACTTACCAAGTCTCCATCATAATCCATCATCAAGGTCTTACCATCAACCCTTAACTCTAACCCATAAGGGTATAACATCATCATAAATCAATAAACAAGATGACAACAAAGACAATTGAATCGCTACATCACAATCCATAACTAGTTCATAGCTTAAGATAAGATACTTAGGTCAAATTTATAAAATACTTCATAACCTAGATCAACTTCTCAAGAACTATCATGATAGGACTTATAATTCATCCTAATCTATTCATGATTGATACAAAAACATCATAGGATTGTAATTCAACCAATAACCAATTCAATTGAACAACCATTACACAATTCATATAAAGATCACAATGTAGGGTTAAGGGGAATATGTCATATTCTACAAACTAGACCAATCCATCAAGAACCAACATAATTGAGTTATAATACATGTTATCCATAAGAAATCATAATCAATGTAATTCTGAAATTCAATTTCGATATTTGAAAAGAACCACATGAAAACTCAACTTTTAAAATTAATTTGATTGAACCCTTTGAGGAAAGAGTTCTCAAAGGTCAAAGGAATCTCATTCCTTACTAATTGAGAAAGATTGATGGATAAATTAGATCATTTTAGCCCTTGAACCCACCCCTAGATTGGTCTTCAATGGAGTTCTTTAATAGAGAGAGAAAGAAGAGAGAAGGAAGAGAGTTTGGGTTTGACAAATTATGAGAGCTTAGGTTTGTCTAATTAGCTATAGGCTTTATATAGGTTGTTAACTAACTTAATTAGACCTCCCTTGACCCCTAATTAACATTCTAACTTAGCCGACTAATTAAATTACTTAAATGAAAGCGTGTATCAAAATCAATCCTCAAACACGACACCATGATCAACGGATCGTGTGTCCATCGACAGTCACTGTGCACATCCGTGATGCACATCCGTAGATGAGTTCAGAGACTATGCAAAATGACCCTTTGTCCAAATTTAATAAGTGTCCATCAACGATGGTCATCCATTCTCCATCGATGGGACCACGCCTTGTCCGTGGCCTCCGTATGTGGACATTGTCTCGTGACAGCATTTTGCCATTTTTTACAGGGGTCTCCGCAAGGGTCCTTAGTTTGTCTTTGGGGAGTCATTCCCGGATGTTTCGACTATGAGCCTAACTCTAATAAATTTTATACACATTTACACCAATTTTCATCATTTTTAGACTCTTAAAATCTAGTCAAATAGGATAAGCACTCTAGTCCCTCTTTGAACTAGTTTTCGAACGTCATGGATTTTATTTGACGTTTTGGTTTCTGGACTTCCTAAATTAGTTATATTGATTAAAATAGACCTTCAAACATTTTCTAAACCTCTTGAAACTTATATTAGTCTCCAAAACACATCTTCTATTTTTAAACTTATACATATGCCATGTATGAGACGTTGATTGAGCTCGTCGATTTACACTGCCAAGACAGTGTCTCGACAGCCTTTAGGTCCTCCTTGAGGGCTTCTTGTGAGGCCCTTGTGAGTCATACCCGTACTTTTCCAATGTAAATATACAACTTATTCAATAATAACATCATCATAAAGTAATCCCAACATTTCAAGTTCTATAGTTCACATCATGAAAGCATACAAGACCCTTACCTAAATCCCAATCCAAGCGAACTAGTGTAATGCTCATGTGAAGTTCCGTAACCCACATAAACCAAGTAAACTAGTAACAGACCATAAGCAACGCCTACACTTCATATAACATAATATCATGCATAGTCATCATTTTACATAGAAATTTACACCAATACCATGTTCATCAAATGAAACCAAACTCATATAAGAGCAACATTATATAGAACAAACATTAGGCATTTCATTCATAACATAAGTGAATAAGAACTCCTCCTAGGACTCCCCTCAAGGGAAACTTGTGCAATGCATAAGTAAAGTCCCATACCGTTACCTACACTAAGTAGTACCCCTTAAGTCATCGTAGTTAGTGTCAATCTTTATTACTGCATTAATTCATTTACTTTCGAGAACATTAGTCATAACCGACAATAGACCATGTGAGGTAAACATGGAATCTGGTGTCATGAAACCCTACACCGAAATAAAGTGCTCTACATGCCATGGTAGAACCATATATGAACATAGCATTCTAGGTGAATCCACTAGCTAGTCTTCCTATATGGGCACATAATTAATGAACTAGGATATTTGCTAGAAACTCTTTTATGCATATTGCGTTGTAGTCTCCATCTCATGTCTCTCATCCAGTTTTACCCCCTAGACGTAACCGGTGTCGATGTCCTTTTGAAGGACTAAGACTAGCCTTTTAGTTTCATCTAATTACATTCATAGGTTGAAAAAAATGCAGAAAAAATTAAAAACTTTTATAATATATATTCATATCGAGTATACATAGACACTTCATATGGGAAAGATACATAGCCTTCTACTTTTATTGCACATATATATATATATAATATATATATATATATATATATATATATATATATATATATATAATATATATATATATATATATATATATATATATATATATATTATATATATATATATATATATATATATAGAAATAGTCTCAACAATTGTCTCTCTCATGCAATCTAAACGGATATCACAATATGGGCAATATCCCTCACATCAATTCAACAAGACCATGTATAGGTCATATGAAAGTACAATATTCAAATAACAACGAAAGAAATAATAGATTCAATAAGCTCATAACAAAATCCAAAGCTTGAAGATAGCATTGCCCCCGAAAGTTAAGGACCTACCCCAGTTGGATGAAAGGAAGAATCCAAGCCTTCAACAATTCACTTTTCAAACTCTTCAACGACCGGAATCTAATATGTTTGTAATAAGTATGAGATCTTATGAACATAAACAAGCAAAACATGCAAAAAGGAACTTTTTATCAAAGCATGCTATTCTACCCCTTTAAGGGGCTTAATGCAATGTCAAGTAAGTCATATCAATCAACCAAAAATGCTTACTATCTTAACAAATAATACTTATCCCAACACACTTCAAACCATGATTTACTACAAACCTAACATCAAGGAATAATATCACAAGAATGAATAAGAGTTAAACTTATCATAATAAGCAAGAGAACTACTAACAAGTCCTTGTCAAATCAACAAGTGCAATGACCAGGCAAAGACCCATAACCTTACTCAATCAAGTATCCTCAACAAAAAACATGACCAATGTCCAACTTTACATATCATAGCGCTTAGGCTTGCATTTCAACATGTATTATCATTGTAAACAAAGGCATATTCATAAATGAACTAATCAGCATATAGTATCAACAATGTGCCATGGTCATCATATATACATCATACATTGTCATAACATAAACATACATAAGAACCTCCTCCTAAGACTCCCCTCAAGGATAACTAGTGCAATGTCTAGGTAGTGTCCCATACCCCTACCTAGACTAAGTTATCCAAGTTAGAGTTCAAGTCATTTGATTCGTTTTACCTTTTGGGAACATCTTGCCCTAACCGACATATACCACATGAGCAAGTATGGAATGCGGTGTCATAAACCCTACACCGAAAGAAGGTGGACCACTTTCCAAGGTAGTACTAAAACATAAAACATAGCAACTACGTTGAACCACTAGCTAGTATTCCTATGGGGGCAACATAGTTCAACAACTAGGAGATTTAGTTGGGACCCTTTTTATGCGTCATGCATTATAGTCTCCAATCTCTAGAGTAATGTAGTGTTCCTACCTTCCCTATGTGGGAAGGGACACTCCTCTGTCTAGTTCACTCGGTGATAAGCTAGAGATCTTTGATGAAATGTCTTTAAGACTTTAATTATTATTCATAACTTAATTTAGGCCATAAGGTCTACCCCTTTTATAATCATCATCATCAATATCTCAAATAAGAATTGTATGAGTATAAGTCCTTTCATCACAATTCATATAAGTGAGGTTAACACATTCACGTAATGACATATTAAGGAACATTGATAGTTTTCACCGCCTTATATCACATACACCTTAATCAACCTCACAACATAGTCAAGAATTCAACATCATACCACCCTATAATCAAAGTATAAGGCATACTCCAATGTAATATCATGACTTAACAACAATTAATCACAACTAGAAGTAAAGGTAGAGATTCTAAGACTTACCAAGTCTACTCATAGTCAATCATCAAGACCTTACCATCAACCCATAATTCAACCTGACTTGGGGAGTAACATCATTGCACAATGATAATCAATAGAATAACAAGGCCAATTGAATCTCTATAACACAATTCATCTTTAGATCACACTTGAGACAAGGTACATAGGCTAATTTCACATTATAATTCATAACCTAAATCACATATCAAGAACCAGAATGATAGTCCTATGATTCATATCAATTTAGTCATAAAAGCACCATAGGATAGTAATCAAATCAACAACCAACTCAATTGAATGATCACAATACAATATAGGTCAAGATCACTACCTAGGGTTAGGGATAGAGGATCATATTTTTCAATGTAGACCAAATCATCAATAATTACCATATCAAGCTAAAATACATACCAATATACTCACATACCCCTACGAATTCATTAACAACTCCATCCATAACATAAATTTTGTAATTGAATGAAACCCATAAGAAAACTCAACTTGTTAAAATCTATTTTGTAGGAACCCTTTGAGGAAAGAATCTCAAAGGTTTATAGAACCCACACCTTAATGTTTCCCAAAAATTTGATGAAGAATCCACCCTTTTTTACAGCCCCCAAAACCTGTTTCTTGTTAGCCTTCAATGGTGAGTTCATGTAGATAGATAAAAAAAAAAAGAGTTTATTTTAAGAGTTGTCTTTAGGTTAATGAGGGTTAAGGGTATTTATAGTGGGGCTTAATTAACTTAATCAGTCTCCCTTTAATTCCTCATTAACCCCTAAAACAATTAATTAATTAAATGAAATCATTTAAAATTTAGCAGTAAAACTCGACCCTCACTGACGCGACCTCGATCAACGGTCCATCGGTGAGTCAACGGAAAACCGCCCTCCGTCCTGCACTCCATCGTCTTGGTCAGAGACTTTGCAGGCGAGGGCTTCCTCAAATTTTTTTCTAAGTGTGGGATGACGGTGTCCTCGACGCCTCATCAAGCCACTAACGCCTGTCAACCACCTTCTGTCACGTGTAACAGTATCTAGGTAAGCAAGAGCCTTCATGAATATTTCTAAGTGTGGGATGACGGTGGCCTCGACGCCCCGTCGATCCACACACGAACCGTTGTTTGTCCCGTCAGTGCACACTTCCAGGCAGTGCTACATAAAACTGCAGGGGACCTCCTCAAGGTCCCTTGGTTGATCCTTGGGTAGTCATACCCAGATGTTTCAATCATGAAACAACTCAAACACCCATTATATACCTTTCAACCCATTTTCGTACATTTCTGACTCCTAAAAGTTAGTCAAAAGGCTAAGGCACACTAACATCCCCTTAAACCAACTTCCCGAACGTTTTTGGATGTTTTGGTTCTTAAACCTACTTAATGACCTATATTAATTAAAAAATGGACTTAGAAACAGTGTTTAGACTTTATGACACCTATGTTAGTCTTTATAATGAGTCTTGGATTTTCAAGGTGTTACATCATGAGCACAATAGTGAACCTACCTTCCCTCTTGGTAAGGGAGACCTCACATATCTAGTTCGCCGAGTCCTAAGCTAAAATCCCTCTTTGAAATGTCTTTAAGTGATCCTTAACATTTGTTTACAATATAGGCCTTAGGTACTAACCCCTTGTATAATCATGATCGTACCTCAATAGGTTTAGAATGAGAGCTTCCTGTCATCTTAACCCAACGTTAGTGAGATCATCACATCATAGTCATCATAATAAAGTATACAATAGAATCACTTTCAACCCTGCATGATCAATACCCCTATCATGATATCGCATCCAACATATTCATAACATGCTATCATATTCATCATATCATCATCTTCCTATTCTATTGACATATTTATACTTCAATTAAACATCATCATCAAAAATAGAGCAACATAATTGGAGTAAAGTAGTCATGATCTTAAAAAGTCTTACCAATTGGCTTCCAAGAATCCACTTCAATATCTTACCCTCAATTCCACAACATTTATTCAACAATCCAATCACTATCATCATATAATAGTATATTCAGCAATTACAAATCCAATTACAACATCCCCAATCATCTATCAACCTAATTCATAGTTAGGGTTGGGGAAAGAGGACCATTCATGGATATTGTAGGGAAATTAGGTAAAAGTCTAAGGAACTAAAACAATCGACCAATAAACATTCATAATATATCAATATAAATCAAATAAGTACAACATTAACCCAATATTAAAGATAATCCACGAAATTGGATGAAAACCATAATTTTGAAGAACATTGAAATCCAATCTTTGAAGAGCCTCTTAGGGAAAGGAATCCTATGACTCAATAGCTTCCATAACTTGTTAATTTTTAGGGAATTGTAGAAATCCTTGATATTCAATCCCTAATGAATCTTTACCTTGCTCTTCAATGGGGGTCTTTTGGGCAGTTAGAGAAAGTAAAGAGAAGTGAGAGCTAATTAGGTTTGAGAAATTATGAGGTGTTAGCTTAGTTTAATGACTCAGGGTGCTTATATAATCCTAAGCTAATTAATTAAACCACCCCTTGACCAATAATTAATTATTCAACTAATTAAATAATTACCCCTAACTTAAGTGAAATTGAACATTCAAATAGGGTCCCAAACGACGAAACCCCGTCCACGACGCGTCGACCATACCACGGAGCTTATTGGTCATCATGATTTGGTTCAGAGACTTGTTTTTTGCAGGAATTTGGTGTTGAGGCTATGTTTTTACCAACAAGACCAATCGATGGGGTTTCAACCCATCGATGGTCCGTCGTTTACTCTTTGTGGTTCACACTGCTTTTTTACAGCTTTTGAGGGTCAAATGTTTGATCCTCCTCAAGGAACCTTATGGTGGTCCTTGGGAGTCGTACCTAGATGTTTCAACCATAAACACATTGTAATATGTATTCTACACCTTTTCACCAAATTTGACATTTTTATGACTCTTGAAACACACCAAGGCACACTAGGTCATTTTTTACAAATCTCCAGATGACATGGTCGTCCCTTGCCATTTAGGCTCTAATACTTCCTAATTAAGTTAATTACCTTTTGTTTAATCTTAGGAACATTGTTTTAAGGCATAATTCATAAAATGGGGCTCTAGACTAGGTCATGGAACTTTCCGAGTGTTATAGAGATCATGGAAAGTATTCAATCTTATGATTTGTTGAGTCCACCCAACACATATCATACATTTTATGTTTGACACTTAAAAGCAATTTTAGTAAAAAAATTCTAATTAGTGAACTCGAAAAATTAATTTGTTGGATCTACAAAGCACCAGCAGAAAAAATTTGTTCAACGGATGCAACAAATCAAAATATTGTCTCCTATAGCTTATGAATGACTAAATGAACTTCCTTAGGAAAAATGGATGATATATAAGGATGGTTGTCGTATATGGGGTGTCATGACGATAAATATGTCTGATTCATATAATGGTTTATTGGAATATTTTTTAGGGCTTTTTGTGACTGTCATAGTTCAAATGACGTTCAAAGTTCTTGTCGATCGTTTTATCGAAAGAAACAACCTTGAGATCGCATTACTTCAAAGTAAATGTAGTGACCTCTTGCAATAGATAAAAAATTTAATGATTATTATCAAGATCTCAAGAGCACACATATATGGTGACTTACAACACTGGTGATGGAGTATTTGAAATTCTTACTTTTGCTTATGATGATAAAGGTGAAAAAGTCCACAAGGTTACTACAAAAGGTAAGAAATGTTCTTGTGGAAAATGAAAAAATTATCATATACCTTTCTGCCATGCCATTAAATTTTGTGGATTTCATGAAATCGAGTCAAAGTCATATATAACTAAATTCTACAATACAAAATATTACAAAAAAACATACACTGAGACATTTAACCTAGTGGGTGATGAAATATATTGGTCGCTAACTCCTTCTAATTTAGTTGCAAATACTGAATATTTGTGGACATGAGGTTTTCAAGTAAGAAGTCGAGTTAATAATGATAATAATATAGCTTCATCTTGTATGTCCAGAAAATATAGTGTTCGTACAAATTGGTCACACCAAGGCACGATGTCCTACTCGATTTTAAATATATTGTCTTTGTTTTTAAGATGAATGTATTTTCTTTGTCTTGCTATTAATATTATAATATTGTTTTCAAACACTTGTTGATATGCATTTAATCTGTCTTGTTGCATTTTAAATGTATTGATTAAATTGATCTTTAAAAAAACATTAATAATTTTGTAAGTACATTACATTTATGTTATAATATGATTGATTTGACCTAAATAAAAGAGTAATGATTTGCAAATAAATTTCAAACTCTGTTGAAATTTACACGAAACAACAAATTTTAACACACATAAAAATCTGATTTACTGCATAAAGCTCTTTAGCCTTTCGAATAAATATAAAATTATTCTTTTGAGTTTTCATTCGAATTATCAATTTTCAAAATCATTCGAATCATTCTCCTTTTGATAGTGATTGCATGTTCCACATCTAGTTGATTTGTGTAGCGTAGATGTTCTTTGAGGTGTATTTTCTCTATCAAAAAATGAATATTGTGAGGTTTCAGTATTAAACTTTGGATCATGAAACACGGTTTCCTATAATACAATACAATATAATATAATTAAATTAATATGCACAAAAAATTAAGAAATAATTATAAAATTTTCATGAAAATTATCATACTTATATTTAAATTATTCAACCTCCCACCAAATGGAGAATTATGTATAGGAAATTCACGCATACCATGCAAAATATCATACTGAGATATGTTGAATTATGCAAAATGTAATATCAAAACATGTGGAGTTACAAAACCAATTGTTTTCTGACTTGAAAAATTAGCATTAGTGTTAGAGGGCCCTGCAAAAAAATCAAATGTGGGATAATAAGGCTTGGAAGTAGCCAACAAATGTGTGTTATTATCAAACAAATTATCTCCATAAATCAAATGATGCTCCGCACGATTCCAGTCACGACCTTTACTAGTGCTCTTTATACCTCGACATGCACCATCTCTAGGTGTTGTTTGTCGCAATCGGCGAGATACTTGTACTGGTAATGGTTCATCTTATTGAGTGGGAGAATTGTAATAAAGAGCAAAGATCAATCGCGTTCCACGGAAGGATGCACTCATTGACTCCATTGAAAAAAATGAGTGACTTCCTCCGCATATTGTCTCATTTCATTAGATTGATTTTCATCATTTTTAATTATTCGAGCTCGACGATACAACATTTCATGACCCCTAGACTATAATTAATAAAAAATATTAATAACAAATAAATTATTAAAATTGATATAATAATTTAAAATTTACATAATATGCATACTAATGTTTCATGTCGTCTTGCCATGTTTTGAAATCTTTTTTGTACAACATGTTTTGAATTTCCAATGAACATGCCGGAATCTCTCATGTACCAATGAAAGTAATCAGCTTGATCACTTTTAAATGAATGTCGAAATATATTATTTTGACGTTGTTCTCATAAATATTGTGTGCAGTTAAACACATCTATATCCTCTTTTTAATTTTGGATCGTTTATCACGCTTAAAATAATGTTCGAATAATTGGGTACACTACCTAAAAATATGTTGTAAATAACCAAACTATCTCACAACACGATCAATCACATGTCACTCATGATAAATTTCATAAATAAGAGGCATGTGTGTCATCCAGATATATATTCATGACCAATACCATAAAACAATTCATTTGTAACGTCTTCTGAATGATTTTGTAAAATAAACTATAAAAAATGTAAGTAAGATAATTGTTAAATTTCTGGACCAAAAAATAAAAACAACTATGTACATTATTTCAAACAATCTTACAAAGTATATTTTTTGTACTATTATATCTTATAATATATTATTTTGAGGACCTTCCAAAATTCTATGATATCTCATTATATTCACATGATTTTCTTGCATAGTGAAATATAAGTGTGAATACTTAAAAAATTTAAATAAAATGAGATGCAGATATGAATATTTAAAAATACTAATTATATTTAGGTACCTAATCATCAGTTAGATTATCTAGTACATTTCTAATCACACCGATTAAAGTTCGTGCCTCATTTTGATAATTTCTACGTCACATCAATTATGTGCAAGCGCAGTTGAAGCCTCAAGTTAATTGGTCCTTAGAGATTCCAATAATGATTACATGGAAATAATACATTCCCTTGCCCAAATCTACAATAAGTAATATTCAGCATTTCTTATAATGCAATTAAATTTAAAAGTGCATATTACTAGCATATAAAAAAATAATTTTAAAAATATATACACCTGTATTAAAGAGAGAAATCCACAAACTTTATTTGATTGTTTCATTGATGCACGACACAAGCAATTATAAAAATATGATAATATGATTGCTCTCCAAGCTTGTGTTCATATTAAATATAAATTTTTTATGTCAATCAAAAGGTCCAAATTAAACTTATTATTAGATTTATCTGAAAATAATGATCCACCAAAAAACAATAATAAATATAATCTGAACATTTATTGCACCTCATGTTAAGTTGAATGATCAGTAATATCATCTAAACCTTCAATATGCTCAATTAATTTATATGTTAACAATCTACTAACACCACTAAAAACAATCATTATCGGATAATCATCCCATTAATTCAAACATCATTTTTTGTCTATCTAAAAATCCTAAAGTATCAGCGCAATTTAAAATTATAGGACTCATCCATTACCATTCAAAATAAAATTTCTACATCTTGTAAAGTTATGGTAGTCTCGCCAATTCCCATGTGAAAGCTATGTCTTTCACACGCCACCTTTCAACTAAAGAAGAAGTAAATTCGGATTCATACGACACGCATTTTTGACCAAGAATTTTTTAAACCTACAATTTTTAAAATACTGACGAATGTGAAGATATAAGATATTTTATATGTTGCAAAAATTCAACATCACCGCAAGTTGTATATAAGCAATAATTATCTTCTTGTAAGCTATTGTTCCAAATTTCTTCAGAGCAATGATGAACATAAATTTTTAATACATCATACTCCATCGGACCAGAATGTTCGTACATATTTGACGAACGCATACCTATATTCAAAATATTGAAATAAGGGTTAATGATAATATAATTATTAAAGATGAATGTATTCACAATACAATCTAAAAGTTGATAATTAATTCATAAAATTAAAAATAAAATAAATCCAAATTTACCTGATAGAGAAAAGACTTTTGAAAAAAATTGAAAAGGTTTGAAGGGAGAGTTGGAAAATGATAGTTGATGTTTCAAGGGAGACTTAACCAATTTATTAGAAATTTTAAAATGAAACATGTGAATTTTTTTCTATTTTTTAGGCATGCATGTGAGTTGGAAAACTTATTTTGATATGACATGTGAATGTTTGAACAATTAAAAAAATGGAACAGAATTTCGCTTAAGTGTCAGTGAACTAAAAAATATTAATGTGATTTTTTAAATAAATATTGGCAATGATATTTACAAAAAAAAATTTAAAAAAAAAAAAAGATTTCAACCAATTGAAAGCGATTTTTAAAAAAAATCCCAAAAATCGTTGTCAAGCCAGCGTTTTGTAAAAAAAAATAAAAATTAGGCATTTAGATGTTGACTTGACTAGTTGGCAGAAATTTCAGAAAAAGAAAAATTTCCACCACAATCGTTATCAAGGCAGCAATTTTTTAAAAAAAAATAGAATTTTCAGCAAAATTGCTTCCAAGGCAGCGTTTTCTTAAAAAAAATCGTATTTCACAAAACTGTTGCACGGACAGTGATTTTCTAAAAAACAAATTGGATAAAATTGCTGATAGGGCAGCGATTTGATTTGTTTACAGTGTCAAAACAAAATCGCTATGTCAGTAGCGTTTTAGTTAAAAAAAATTAATGTGTAATTTAAAAATATTTATCCATTTTTTTGTCGTTTAAGTTCTGGACTCGGATTTCATACCAAAAGATTAATCTATGTATAGACAAAAAAAATTCTCAAATTCTTTTAATCATTTTAATTGTTTTCTTTATTTTATGTTTTATATTTGTATAAGTAATTTTTTTTAAATAAATTAGCATACAAATATTTTTTATTTAAAGAGAGAGACAGAGTTGTTTGTTGCTAAATAGATTGAATACAAATCAACACAATATTTGAAATGTAAGTTTGTTTAACATTTACTAATTGAAAAAAAATAAATATATCATCCATGACGTGTGTGTGTGTCTGTGTGTGTGTGTGTCTGTGTCTGTGTGTGTGTGTGTGTCTGTGTCTGTGTCTGTGTGTGTGTGTGTCTGTGTCTGTGTCTGTGTGTCTGTGTGTCTGTGTGTGCGTGCGTGCGTGCGTGCGTGCGTGTGTGTGTGCGCGTGTGCGTGTGCGTGTGTGTGTGTGCGTGTTGCGTGCGTGTGTGTGCGTGCACGTGTGTGTGTGTGTGTGTGCGCGCGCGCGCGCGCATGCGTGTGTGTGTGCTTGTGTGATTTTATAATTATTTATATTTTGAACAATTTATAAAATTGCAGATGCTATGAAATAATATAAAACAAGAGAAGAATAAAGTCGGGAGAAAAGAGAACTCTTTTTATTCTCTTGATGTATATTCAAAATTCATAAATATTCTTTACAATGAAGGATAACCTCTTTATTTATAGGGGAAGCCTAACTTTGTCCCCAAGTAGGATTTCTAACCATATCCTAAAAGGACTCCACATAATTAGACATTCACTATAATACAAGTATGTTTATAACACTACCACTTGAATGTCGGTAGATTATGTGCCTCATTTAAACTTTACTAGATAAAACCTTGTAGGTAAAAATCTAGTGAAGGAAAAAGAGTATGCATATCTAATAATATGCATTATGGATTCCTCATTAAAAACATTACAAAGAAAATGCAATGGGACAAAACTTTATGAGGAAAAAAAGAGTACAGCACGTATTAACTCCTCCTAATGACTGAATAAATTGAAATCTCCAACTGAACCTAAAACATCTAATTTGGGAGAGAAGGAAGATGTGAAATGTAAATTGATTTCATTGATTGAAAAAAGATATTTGTACAATGCTCCATGTGCATATTTCTAATGCGACAACTAAACTCACAGCCTATCACAATCGTACACCTGTCAATAACAGAATTCAGTTATAACTAAAACCAACTAACTGCTAAGCTAAAACTATTAACTATAAGCTAACAAAGTAGTAACAGAATCAAGTTACACGACTATCGTCAATACTTTTCCTCAAACTAGGTGTGTTGAAAACATTCAGAACACCAAGTTTGGATAAAAGTGATTCATGTTGCATTCTACCCAAAGCTTTGGTTAAAATGTCTGCTTGTTGGTGTTGTGTGGGGATGTACATAGTGCTAATCAAACCTTGTTGAATCTTCTCCCTAATAAAGTTGCAATCGATCTCTATGTGTTTTGTCCTCTCATGAAAAACAGGATTTACTGCAATTTGAAGTGCTGCCTTACTATCACAGAACACAGACACTTGTTCCTCAATCTGAATATTCAATTCTTTGAAAAAATCAGTTAGCCAAACATTTCTGCTGTAAGACAAGCCAAACTTCTATATGCTGCTTCAGCAGAACTTCTTGAGATTGTAGCATGTTTCTTTGATTTCCAAGAGATAAGAGAGTCGCCCAACTTCAGTAGATAACCTGTCACTGATCTTATGGTAATAGGGAATGCTGCCCAATCTGCATCACAAAAATAAGTCAGTTGCATCTTCTTCTGTGAGGACATAAGTAACTCTAATCCTGATTGAGTCTTGATATATCTAAGAACTCTAAGAGTAGCATGCCAGTGCTGAGCTTTTGGTTTCTATAGGAATTGACTGAGAGATTGGACTGTGTAAGCTATGTTAGGTCTGGTGATGGTTAAGTACAATAACTTGCCAATCATTCTTTGATATTGAGTAACATCTGGATGCAACTCCTCCTCACTACAATCATCCGTAAAAGCTATAGTGAGTTTCATATTACATTCCAATGGGGTATTTGCTGCCTTGCCTCCAGTAATGACTGCTTAAACTAAGAGCTTTTAGGCATATTTACTTTGGTTCATTAGGATACCTTTTTCGGATCTGCTGAATTCTATGCCAAGGAAGTATTTCAACTCTCCTAAATCTTGATCTTGAACCACTTATGCAGGATGGCTTTGGTTTCCTGAATCAGTGCAATATCATTCCCAGTAATAAAAGTCATCAACATAGCCCAAGATAATAATTAACTTGGCTCCTTGGTTCTTAGTGAATTGTTAGTAATCGAAATGACTCTAACTGTATCCATATTTCAATAAGGCCTCAGTGAGTTTAAAATTCTATTATCTTGAAGCTTGTTTGATCCGATAAATATATTTCACAAGCTTACAGACCATAGGTGGTTTATCAGTGGCAACTTTTAGACCTTGAGGTAATTCCATGTATACATCTTCTGTGAGATCTCCTTGCAAAAAGGCATTGTAGACATCCATTTGGTATGTACACCAATTCTCTGCAGCAACCAATGCAACAATATTCCTTACTGTCACCGTCTTTACCACTGGAGAAAAGGTTTCTTGGTAGTCTATACCAGCAGTCTGACTATACCCTTTTGCTGCTAATATAACTTTGTACCTTTCTACTTCACCATTTGCCTTATGTTTAATTTTGAATATCCACTTACAACTAATTACAGGCTTTCCATGTGGCCAAGGAACCAGATTCCAAGTGTCATTTTCATCAAGAGCTTGTAATTCATGCTGCATTGCTTCTATCCACTTCTTATCATGTAAGGCTTCTTCATAAGAATTAGGTTCACTAACAGCTGAAAATTTACTTAAACAAGCTATATATGTTAGATATATGCTTATATGAAACACAGTTGGACAATGAGTGAGTTATCTGCTTCCAGAAGTGATATAGTCTTGATGCCAGGCTGGTGTAATCACAGTTCTACTAGATCTCCTAGGGATATTAGTGGTTGGTTGACTCTAAGGAACCAACACCATCATTTATAGTATCATTCAAAGTTGTGTACATCTCAGAATCTTCAGGTAAATGATCAATAACAGTCTCCGCAGGTACATGAGCAATAGCAACAGTCTCTGCAGGAACTTGATCTTGTTCTGGTTTTAATGACTGAAAGAAGTCTGGAAATAGATGAATTGTATCATCATGAAGTTCCTTAAAAGGAAATATATTCTCCTTAAACACCACATCTCTACTAACCATGAACTTCTTGTGAGCAATATTATAAAGAAGATACCCCTTCTGGGTCTTAGAATAACCCATCATAACACAAGCAGCAGCTCTGGGAGAAAATTTCTCTTTCTTAATTAGTGTGGTAGCATAACATAGACATCCAACAGTCCTTAAATGATCCAACTTAGGCTTCCTTTGATAGAAGACTTCATAAGAAGATTTACCTTCCAATGTATGAGTAGGTAACCTGTTGATTAAGTAAACAACTGCTACAACAAATTCTCCCCAAAACCTGATAGGCCTACCACCCTGAAACAGAATACTCCTTGCTACTTCCAACACATGCCTATGCTTTATTTCTACCACTCCATTTTATTGTGGAGTGTGTGGACAAGAGCTTCGGTGAACTATGCCTAAAGAGGCAAATAAGTCTTTGCATTCAATGTCAAAAAACTTACCCCCATTATCTGATCTAACATTCTTCACATAGTGATAAAATTGAGTTTTAACCATTTGGATAAAAGACTTCAAAACAGTAACAACATCAAATTTCACTCGAAGCAAATACAACCATGTAATTCTAGAATAGTCATCAACAATAGTGAGAAAATACTTGAAACCAGCATGGGAGCTAATTTTATGTGGGACCCATACATCAATATGTATAGATTCAAATACAGAACTACTTCTAGTTGTAGACATAGGAAATGGTAAACTTGTTTGCTTAGCTAATGGACATACCACACGATCATTGACAAGTCTATCATTGATGGAAATTAGTTTCTTCAAGGTAGTAGAGGATGGGTGTCCAAGTCTATTGTGCCATAACATGCCTTCATCTTCATTGGTCTTTATATGCATCAACTTTTCACTAGCTATATTCATATTGCTCCATCTCCAACCTCTTTATTCAACAGAAAATATAAACCTTTTGTCTCCTTAGCAATCCCCTTAACCTTCCCAGTTAACAGCTGCTGAAATACACAAAACTTAGGGAAAAATCTTACTGAGTAGTGTAAATGCCTGGTTAACTGAGAAACTGAAATCAGATTATGCTTGAACTAAGGGACCACTAAAATATTATCCAACACATCACCATTATCCCATCTATAACTACCAGTGTGTGTTATTGGTGCAGTACCTCCATCAGGCAATTGTACATGGTTCTGATCACTTTATTCTAATGCAACTATGTCAAACAATTAATCTATTGATGTTGTTATATGCTTTGTTGCACCAGAGTCTACTACCCAATGTTTAAGTCTATTATTAATAGAGAATGAGTGATCTGTACTTTCTTGATTGACTGCTGGGATCACAGAATTCTCCTTGTTCAATAACCGGAGAATTTGACCGTATTGTTCTTGTGTGAATGTAGGAGGAGTTTGGCCAAGTGAATCATTATCAACAGCATTGACATTTGCTTATCCTATTAGCAGCATTTTCACACTTCTTCCTGAATTTGTAGTCTGGTGGGTGTCCAACAACACAATAACATGTTTCCATGGTGTGGCCCTTTATTTTGCAAACCTACACTGCAGATTGTAGTCCCTTTTTGGATTGTAGAGTCTTGACTGTTGGTGATCTCTACCAGCATATAAGGCAGTAGAAGTAGAGGCACCTGCATCTCCTCGTGAATAAGAACCACCACTAGTGTTTGAAGTAGTACTTGTATCTTCTTCTAAATAAGAGCCTCCACCAGTGTACTGTCTTTTATCTTTCCCAACATACAAAGCATTAGAAATCCGCAAATCTCCTCCTAAATATGAACCTGTTGTTACTCACTGACTCTCATCTGAAAAGATCATCGAATATGCTTTGTTCACAGAGGGAAATGGAATCATAATAAGGATCTGACTACGTGCTTCAGTGTATGACTCAATGAGTCCCATCAGAAATGCAAACAATTTCATATATTGCAAGTGACTTGCATACACTATGGATTTATCACATCCACACGAAGGAGGTGATACAATGGCATCCACTTCATCCAAAAGAAGTCTTACTCGTGTGAAAGATGCAGAAATAGAGGAAGTACCTTGTGTGATAGTGCAAATATTTCAATGCAACTGGTAACCTCTCGATCCATCAACCTTATCGAACGTCTCTTTTAAGTCAGCCCATACAGTAGCCGCATCATTGGTGTACATGATTCCACTCATCAATTCCTTCGAAACAGATTTAGAATCCATGATAAAACAAATGCATTGCACTTTTCCCACTGTTCACTCTTTTTACAGGTGCCAAAGACAAATCCATATTTGCTTTTAGCTCGAAGAGTAAGGATCATCGATCGTCTCCATAATGAATAATTCTCCAATGAACTGAAGTCAATATTGAACCTGAAGTGTCAGATTGCAGAAGATACAGAGGATGATTTTGATTTTTCTCAACTACTTCGATCGTATCAGTGCTCACCACCATTTTCCCCAAATTATAGATCACAAATCAAAAATAGAGAATTTCATGAAGCAGATCAACAACAATGATGAGTGAATCAACTGTGGATTCGCTTCTCTGATACCATGACAAAAATTAAAATCTGCAATTGAACCTAAAAGATCTAATTTGTGAGAGAAGGAAGATGTGAAATGTAAGTTGATTTCATTGATTGAAAAAAGATATATGTACAATGCACCATGTGCATATTTATAATGCTACAACTTAACTCACAGCCTATCACAATTGTACACCTGTCAATAGCAGAATTCAGTTATAACTAACACCAACTAACTGCTAAGCTAAAACTATTGAACTATAAGCTAAAGAAGCAGTAACAAAATCAAGTTACACCACTATTGTTAATAATGACAACATCAATTCAGAGATTAGAATCTTCATTTTCCAAACTTGTGCACCATCTTCTTGAAAGTTGTAGTTGGCAGAGACTTTGTGGATAAATCAACTATATTGTTACTTGAAAAAACATGTTGCATGTTGATATCTCCATTTTTGGGAGCTCATGAGTGTATAAAAGTTTTGACGAAATATGTTTCCTTCTATCTCCTCATAGGAATCTTCACTTCAGGATCAAATATTTCTGCAAGTTCCTTACTTCAACTTCTTTAAGCAAATAATTTATTGCCTTTTGAAAACTCTTTAAGATTTTCAATTCAAGTCATCAACTTGCATAAAAATACAAAATATTATCGATTGTTTGAATCTATATATGAGTATTATAAAAAAGTCTTTCAAAAACTTGTATATGTTTTAGATATTGAACCCATTTGATTTTCATATTAATTTTGTCAAGTGGCATGTATAACATTTTCTAATGCCTAGATTGCAAGTCAAATAAGCTTTACACTTATCAAGATGCACCATTCCATTTTTCACTTGATAATTATTTCTACACCGATATGCTTTAGTAGATGTAGAATTCATATCCTCATAATTTTTTACAATATTACGCACTATTGTATCAAAGATATCATCCACGATATATCATTTTTTATCTATTCACAATATGAAATAACTTATTAAGATTTCATCACTTCATTATTTTTAGGTAGTTACCCCTCTCATGAGGTTTCATAAAGTGATATGTCATAGGCTCACCAAGAGCACATTGTCTCCTTATTATGATATTTTAATTCTTTGATCCTCCCCTTTTTTTAAGGATTATTTTATTTAGAATTGATTAGTGTATCATGCTTCATGCATATCGTACACTCTATCCTTAAGGGACATTTAATAGGAGTATTTACAATCTTGTGTTGGTTCTAATCTCCCCCCTTATGTTAGACAAACTAACATATATCACAATCTTTTGGAGAATCTATCTTTGTGCATCATTATATATCCATTGATTATATACTACATATCAAAATAATCAAAAGAAAAATATTTGGTCCCTTACCATAAATCAATTGAAAGAAGATTTGATCATAATTTATTGGTCTAATGCGTACAATTACTTTTGTATGTAATATCATATTTCAAATTAACAATGAAGCTTCATTTTCATAAGCAGTGATTTCATTAATTGAGACATTCAATGTCACAACATCTTGATATTTATCAATATTATCAAGATGAATTATCTTAATTTCATTTCCTGAAAGTTGTGATTTTAACTCGATTATCATGTACAAACAATTTTGGGAATGCCAAACTACAAGTTCACAAAAAACACTCATGTGATTATCCTATAGATACATCACTTTGTCATATCACATGATAGGTGAACATACTCATATTCACCTTTAATACTTTTCTAAATTTAGAAATTTAGTTTCAACATTCGTTGATCGAATCAACTTATCACTAGAACAAGCAACATAAATAATTCTTAAATAATCTTCCAGTTCTTCAATGTATGCCTTACTCAGTATGCACATCTTTGAGATGACCAAATTATTCATGTTAACTAATAATATTATAAGTACTTGTTAATTCCAAGTTAACAATATCATGTGTCTTTTGCTTTAGTAAATTTCAAATTTATTACTATTATATGAGCAAATTTCAACTTTAATACTCCTGGAGTAAATTTTAGTTTTTATTTTTTTTCTCAATCACTCTACCTCTTCTAAAAGGTGAGTCGTGACCCCATCACTGAATAGACTAATCTGATTATCAGAAAAGTGATCAGTGATCATATTATTTGTGTCAATATTTTCGCAAACATCAAGTTGCGAGATAACAATATGCACACATGAGACAATCTAAAAGAAACATCTATTAGGACCATTAAGTATCTAAACAATCCAGTTGGTGGATGAATATGTCCACAAAAATCTGGATACGTTCCTAGAAAAAAGGGGATTCGATCTCAATTTTCGTTTATGATGGTCTCACAATTAATTTGCCTTGCTAACAAGCAGACCATTCGAAAAAAAATTAGGTTCTTCGATGGATGTCCATTTTAATTTTTCATAATTTGCTTATACATTATAGACTAATGATGTCCGAAAAAATCATGTCAAATTAAGAAAGCATTGGAATTTGTATAGATTGTGCCTCAATTACATTAATTATTATCCAATAAAAGTCAAAAGATAAAATATGAAACTTTTGTTTAACATATGTCTGCCAAACGACATTCTTGGTGATACCACATCTACAACCAAAGTTTGCGATCTTTTTCACGCCTAGCATGGTGGCTTACACCTCATTTCCTTTAGAGAATGAATCTATATTTTTAGCATTTGTTAAAAGTTCTCATTCTTCATGAATGGAACACAAACATGTGCGCATATTAAATTATGATAGTTTTAGTACCTTATTCTATATTTATGTACATTATTCAATCACTTGTACTCTTTCTGACATATTATGCACTACCACCACATTCACTTTAGGTACTGAAGCAAATTCAGTAAATTTCATGAATTCTCATAAAAATCACATTAATTTTTCTTTAGTCATTATTATATCATCAATATGGTGCATTAAAATTCAAATTTGATGTCTTATTCATATAAAAAAAGTCTTAGGCTATAAATCGATGGAACTTAAATCCAATATCTTCTCATCATGGTGCCGAGGACTTTAAACCAATGTCTTACCCTCTTGGTTCGATTGAACGTAAATTCATCGTCTTATTCTTTTGGTGCAATAAATCTCAAAATCTATCATCTTACCACAATGAGGCTCAACCTCAAGCCTTTAAAATAATTGTATTTTTATCACTTTTGATGATCATTAATATGATCATACATTATAATTACACACAAAATTGAAATTATTGATTTATTATAATCTATATTATAGTTAATAGATATAACTTAATAGATCACATAACTTATATAAATGTTGAAAACGTACCTTTCATTAAACTGCATTCATTTAATTATTAAAATAAATAAAGAAACTCTCTTCTCAATCGAATAAAATAAAACGTATTAAATGTCGACAGTCCTCTTTAGATACTTATTCCAGATCCAGATGGTAACTCCAGATATATCACATAAATAATTATAACTAACAAAAAGATAAATCATACCTTATTGATATGAAAACCTTATTTTATAACTTATGCAAGATCTCTTTTGCACTTTTTCCGTCTTTAATCATAATTTTTTAATAATAGATTAATGGTATTGATAATATGTTATGAAATAATATAAAACAAGATAAGAATAAAGTAGGGAGAAGAGAGAAGACTTCTTATTTATTTCGAAATATATTAAGAATTTATAGATTTCTTTACAATGAAGGAAAATCTCTTTATTTATACGAAAAACCTAACTTTGTTCTCAAGTAGGATTTCTAATCATATCCTAAAAGAACTCCACGTAATTAGACATTCATTATAATACAAATATGTTTATAACAGTATAATTATAAAACTAGAACTTACATTTTTTATGTGTAAACATAGATGGATTTTTTGATTTTACTATCGTTTACCGTCTTTTTTATTATAAAATTAGATTATGTGTCTTTTTAAAATTGAAAATTCATGTGAGTGATCAATTTATTGAGATGACAATTATTTATTCTAAAATAATTCTAAGTAAGAAAAAGTAAGAAAAAAGCAAACATGACCACAAAATAATTCTTTCTCCTAGATAATTAGAAAGCCACAAAAATATAATATTATCTAAAAATCATCTATCTTGACCCAATTAAATAAAATAGAAAATCTCATAATAATTCATGAGTATAATTGGAAAGAAGCTTCCAGTAAAGTTTAAATCTCAAGACAATATTAAATGGGAATAAAAGTGAATCATTCACTTGATAAAAAATAAACCCGACATTACTAGTCAATGCATTATTAATCTCGATACCAATAATTAACATACCAAGTACAAAAAGTAATATCTAACCTATATATACAATATCATTTTCCAGCAAACCCCATGTCAAACCCCCTATGTAAATGGTGGAAACTGAATCGAGGCGGCAAAGACACTCACTAAGCTGCTGGCAGCTGAACACTTAAAAGATGAAGGACTGAGGTTCACTTGGAAATGTGTTTCATGAAGTCCAAGAAAGTGAATATGTCATAGGTAAATAGTAAACAATGTCAGAAAAGCCCTAGTAGCACATTCATCATATCACTAGTTTTCATATCACTAGACCATACCAGCCTACTTTATTTCCCAACTAGCAAGAACACTTAGCAAGTTTTCATATGACTGTCCCATCTTTAATGGTTGCATTCTTCATTATGACGGTAATCCCGGACCTAATGTAAAATCCTTCTGCTGACCTATCAGCTTCTTCAACACCCTGCAACAACATCCAAGCATCAGTTAAACTAGTATTAACTTCCGTGATGATTTCAAACTTCAAAAGAAAGATACTTGCTTGCTTGTTCAGAATAACCACATCTTTTCCTATCTTTGCGTTCTTGTCAATTATGCAATTCCTTCAAGAAAATACAAAGAAAAGCATGTCAAAGTCCACTCAAGGTAACCTTGTTGAAGTTTGGGCAAAGAACTGTAAACTACATTGAAATGAATAACGATACACTAATCAGAGGACCAGAGCTCAGTTTTTAAGCTGGTCCTTCAATTTGGAAGTCTGAGTGGTCAATTTTCAATCCACAAGTGTGAGAAGTGAGTACGAGTTCAGTAGAAAATCTTACTGTATCTTGGTGTTTGGCCCGACCCCTATTGGAACCTTTCCTTCTGCTAATAGTGAAGCAATCTCAGATTCAGTTTGATAATAATCTGCACCCATCATCATGGTATCCTGATAAATGTAAAGACACATTCAGCCTATAAACAAGTAAGCACTAAATAGCTGTTTATGAACAAAGCACCTGAGTGCTGAGGTCATACTTGTTCATTACTGTAATATGCTAAAGTCCATACCTAGAGTACATGTTACCAGCTTATTTGCAGAAATAAATCAAAACGTGTAAATCATCCTTCCTACAACTAGTTTGATTGCACATTCACAGGTAGATGGTAACTGTTATGTGCCTTACACGTCTGTCATCTAGGTTTCTAAGTTGTCAGAATGCATCAGATGAATGCAGGATGTCGTTTTTAATTTAGTCCAAGCTCTAGCTCATAGAACTGTCAACCTAAAAACAGATAAGAAAAACTTTAAATGAGTATGAAAACATACCTTAAACTCAACACCATAGTCTAAGCGTGATCGTACACCAACTATGGAGTGCTGAATGTTACATTCCCTCAGAAAGCAGCCATGTGAAATTATTGCATCCACTATCTGACAATGAACAGCATTAACATGACAAGTTCATAGCGCCCAGCAATCCTGGAAATTTTTATTACAAGTATTCATGTTAACTTGCATACCCTGCTTTTGTCAACTTTTGTAGGAGGTAAGAACCTAGCAGAAGTGTAGAACGGGGTCTTCGGGTCATTGAAGTCAAACTTTGGAGGCTACATTAAACAGGGAGAAAGAGGAAAAATGCAATTTAGTAACAAATTATTAATCAGTAACTGAAGGTGGAGATTATGGTAAATTAAAAAGAAATAGAACTACCAAATTCGCTGAGGATTACTTAAAATACTGCTACATATTTCAGAGTCCTTGCATCAACCATCTACCTCTTACTTCGAGTAATGGTAGAAGTAGTTAGATGGTAGTAAACATTAAGGTGCTCACCTGCTTTGTGAGGGCCAAGTTGGCATCAAAGAAAGACTTCACTGTTCCAATATCCTCCCAGTAATCATTAAACAAATATGCCTAATAAAATCAATCAGTCAGAATCAAAGTATACAATGAACAGCAAAATTTGTGAACTTCAAAAGGCTAGAAGTTGCAATTGAGAAAGTTACCACCAGCTATTACCTGGACATTGTGATCTTTCACAGCAGAAGGGATAATTTCAGAGCCAAAATCATTGCATGAAGGGTACGCTGACTTGAGAAGTTTTAGTAAAACATCAGTTTTGAATACATAAACACCCATGGATGCAATGTAAGGAAAATTGGACGCCTCTTGCTCAGATAGTCCGAGGATAGATGTGTCAACTTGCTGCAATAGAATATTAAACATACAAAGCAAGTTATGTAGGAGAAGAGACAATGAGAAAGTAAGAGGGGCTGTAAGGGGATAATTTGTTAATAGCTAATCCAGTTTAAAAAGAATTTACAAAGTTCCAGGTGTGGAAGCCCAAATATATGTACCATTGCCTTCAAAGCAGGGCCTTTTGGTTTTTCAGCAAATTGGATGATACGTCCTGTTTCATCAATTTTCATCAATCCAAAATCTGAAGCTCGACTGCCAAAAGAGAGAATGGAAGAGAATAAGAGACAGAGAGAGAGAGAAAGGTCTTGATTAACTCCTTGATAGAGCTTAAAAATGTTTGTTAGCCCTAATAGTGCATTATAAATAGACAACATGACTGAAATCTGGAAGCAGATAACACAAATAGACTTAAGGGAAACTGCAAAGTCTACCTATGTATGCTTCCAGATCTTTCAGTGGATATTAATCAGTACTGGTGCTTAGAAGTTAATGAGGATGCAAGATGGGAAAATGTATCTATAGTATTACTATGTATCCATGATGATGGTGATTAAATACATACCAGGTCCAGTTAAATAGTTAAACTAAAAAGAATTTCAAGCTTTCTACCGTTCTAATATTCTCTCTTATTCTATTTCCTGATCTGAAAGCCAAAATCATATTGAGAATTCATACAAATCATGATGAAATAGGGCCTTGTACAATTTTATCTGTAGATTGATATATCAGATACAAAGTGCCACTTCAATTTGCAATATGCCTTCATATTCTAAACAAATGTGGTCACCATTTGCCACTCTGAACAACACTAAGAAGAACCTTTCAAAGAGTTCAGGGAGATAGAAAGCAATGCAAATAGTGTTTGGCTTCACATTAAATAAGCTATCAAGTTAAATGAAAGATCAATTTCATACCCATCGTCCATTGGAACACATGAAACTGTAATATCAGCATTTGTGTCAATATGCTTCTGCAAGAACAAATATTATTCATTAAGCAAAGTATATGAACACAGGGTTGGTGTAGGAAGCAATTGTTGTCATAAGTTGCTCAGATACCTGAACAAAGTCCATGTAGTTCATTCGGTAAAGATGGTCACCAGACAAAATTATTATGTGCTCGACATTCTTGTTCTTCTGATTCTATGTCATTATTTAAAAAAAAATAATAAGGTCAGCGCTTTTCCTAGGGAGCTTTATCAATGACCGCTCTTATTTGCGTACCTCAAATACCCATATGAATTGCCGCACAGCATCAGCAGTGCCTTGGAACCACATTTTTCCTGCATCCCCTGGAGTCTGGGTTGCAGCTAAAACCTGCATTTGAGAAAATCCTTTTTTATCTGTCAAGGACACATTTCAGTTCTCTTCCCCATTTTAGGTTTGTAGATCTACCTCCCCCAGGATCCAAGGAGCCAGAGGAGATATGATTTCTTACAAAGATATGATTGAACTTCAATGTCAAAATATAAGTAGCTTAAAAGAGCTCAAACTAAAAACTTTAAGTAACCAAAATGATCTTACCTCCACAAATCCATCTCCAAAACCCACTCCATTTCCAAAATTATACGTGCGGGCAAGGTGACGATTGAGGGAAAAGGAATTGAACTGTGTTAAGATGAAAATTTTCCGTATGCCACTGTTAATGCAGTTACTCATTGGTACATCAATTAGCCGGTAACAACCACCAATAGGAACCTGAAGAACAAAGCCGATAGTCACAGAATTTGAATGAAAACTGATAGAGAATGCATTCTTAAGCTTAGTTGCATTGAGAACAGAGAAGGGAATCCACACTTAGCTTAACTAGTCGTTTCTTTAGTGGTCAAAAATCCAATTGAATTGGATTTAAGAACCACTACAATTTTTTAAGACTGAAGTTGGTATGAATTGGACATGTTGTCAAAATCAAAAGACACATAATGGAGTAACAACCACGATTCAAGCAAAAAGAGAGATATATAATATACATATGTGTGTGTTGTAACTCTTACAGCTGGTTTAGCTCTTCTGCTTGTAAGAGGAAAAAGACGAGTTCCAACACCACCACCTAGAATGACAGAGGCAACAGCTTTTGGATCTGCCGTTGGTTGTTCCTCAAACATTGAATTTTCAAATGGCTGAAAAACAACATGAATAATACAAATTAATCTTGTTCTTGATCATTCACTTTACTTTATCACCTAATTCCTCTACTTACCAGCATCTCTTTATTTATATCACGGGTGAGAACAGCAGAGATAACATTTTTACCCCTTTGTTGAGTTGTAAAGCTCTTGCACCACCGGACCCCAAAACCCTTGTTTATCAATCTTCTTCCACTAATCTTCTGTCCCCAAAATGTGCTCTCTTGGTTGCAAATTGCCACTGATTGTGCAGTGCCCGCACACAACGCATCCATTGCTCTATCAATTATTCACGTCAACCACAACATAAACAAGTACATTCATTCTAAAAAACAAAAAGCAAAAGATTCCACTTTACACAGGAAGTGCAAAAAACAATTTATTTTACACGGTACCAGATTCCTGTACTAAAATATCAATTCATAGATTCCAATAGAATAATCACAAAACACAACTTGCAACCCCAAAATATCAATATATTGATTCCAAAGGAACAAACCAAATCAAATAACTTACATTACCCAAAACCCTTTTTATTAAACTAGATCAGAAAACAATCAAATCATACAACTTTTGCAGAATCTATACAAAATACAACTAGCATTTTTCTTTCTATCTATCTCTATATATATATATAAAGAGAAACAGCTTTCTCAGTACCTGAATTAAGCTTTTTCAAACACCCAACTTTTCCTCAAAAAGTATTTGGTATAAACAAAATTATTACTAGGTTACAGTGTGTTCATAACACAACACAGTGGCGTTGTAAAGTCTGTGGACTCTCTTGAGATTTACAGAGTCCATCATATTAACGTGAATCAAATATTTAACACACTCCACGTGTTACTTAAAAGTAGGAGAAACAAAATAAAAATAACAGCAGATATTAAATATTTGTGCACTATTCTTTTCGTTGAATCACCACAAATAATGCCGTTTGATTAGGTGAGATAAACTTTTTATTTGGATATGAAATTTTAATTTTTAAGTTGTGAGTAATTATATAATATGAATATTTAATTATTATTTTTGAATTTTTCCTTAATTAATGATATAAAATGATAGATTATTTCTTTTATAAAATATAAGTTTATGGTCAATAACTATATTAAAAAAATATGAGATGATTATATTAATTCGCACCTCATCTAATACTATCTATTTGACACTCTAAATTTAATGAATATGTATTTATATTTGAACTAGTTTCCGAGTACGCGTTTTGCGCGTGTAACCCATGACTGTATTATTTCTTAAAGATAATATTATTAAATAATAAAATATGTCTAATTGAGATTTCTTACATTGTTTTACTACTAATTGTGACACTCCAATTTTCTAACCTCCAAGTGAATGCATCGAGATAATAATATGAGAAATTACTAAAATAAACTTCGTTTATAATTCAAAAAATAAGTTTGCAAAGCAAAAAAGAAAAAATAACAATGATCTAAATTAAATTTCTCAATAGTTCCATTTTATTGGTAGAATAATGTTAGAAGAAATAGCGTAAGATTAACTTTGAGTGAAAGGAAAACAAAACCTTTCAACTTTTTTACTTTGCCTTTTGAATTTCCTGATAATTATAATGAATGTGTTTAAAATATTGTATTAAATTTTTATCCACAAACACTTTAAACTAATTAGTTAACTATAAATATTTAAAACTATTATGTAAAAAGTCTTATTATTTATATTTTGAAAATCTAAATATTTATGAATAATTACTATTTTTATATAAAATTTAATTTTCTCTTCATACATAACCTATCCACCATTAATCTAATATTATATGTTTCACCTTCTTTTTCCATAAAAAGAAAGAAAAGAGTAAACATCCTATTTTATCAAATTCATTCTTAAAGATCAAAATTAATGTATATGTAAAATTATAAGTACGAAGCAACAAAAAAAAAAAGAAGTACAGATGAGCAAGATAATTAGGCATTTCATTTTATTTTTGTCTCTATAGTGAAACTGAACATTTGAGCATACAAAATACAAATATGAATTTAGAGCAACTTGCTAATAAAACAAGAATTCAACTATATGAAGAGAGACAAAAAAGTCTTATTATAATTCTTACTACAAATAAGTATATAACTAACACATCAAGCTCTGATGCTTCAGTAATTGAATTTTTGTCTATTCTCGTGACTGCAGAAGGGAATCTTACAACTTTCACCTCAAAATGTGACATTATTTCACATGGTTAGAGTTCCTACGCACAAGAATTGTAGGAGTGGTAAATAAAAGTTTTCTTGAAAAAGTTAAATTTATAGAACAAAATTATGAAAACATGAACATGAATTATTGTTAAAATAAATATAAAAAAGATAGAGATGAAATTTAATTTTAAAGATACATGAATCAACTTTAATTTCTTGTCTATAAGGAATAATAACTCATTTTTATTTTTATTTACATTTGTGTTAGAAATTTGAAAGGTCAAGATAATGGAATGAAAGATAATGGAATGAGAATAAGAAGAATATCTATATGAAAATTATAAAAGTTTTAATTAATTAGAGGGGCAAAATGGTAATTCAACTTTTAAGTTTTGAGCTTCCCACTTATAATAATACTAGTTCTTGGGAACATGTGTTGCACGTTTATTCAATATTATTGGATTATTATATAGAAAATGCTCAAATAATAATATTTACTTTATCATTTACATCTGTCACGACCCAAAACTGAGCCGCAACTGGCACCCACACTTACCCTCCTATGTGAGCGAACCAACCAATCTAAACCTTAACATTTCAATGTAATATCAACATAAAGTAATGCGGAAGACTTAAACTCATTAATAAAAACCAATCCAAATAACTTCTAAAATTCAACATCTATTATTCCCCAAAATCTGGAAGTCATCACCACAAGAACATCTATGATCAAATTACTAAACTAAGAGTATTCTAGAAAGCTAAAGCAAGTAAAGCTAGTCCATGCCGGAACTTCAAGGCATCAAGACATGAAGGAGAAGATCCAGTCCAAGCTAGAAGCATTAGCCCACCCTGAAATCCGGAGTAATGAAGACTGGCTAGAATTGCGGTTGAGTTGAAGACGACGGTCCGTTTGCTGCACTCCACAAATAACAAAGAAGAAAACGTAAAAGTAGGGGTCAGTACAAAACACGGGTACTGAGTAGATATCATCGGCCAACTCAAAATAGAAAACAGTATATACCAAGTAATATCATAAAATCAACTATGATACTCAACATGTAGCAACAACAAGTACTATAATCATTAATAAGTACCGCCAAGTTCACACATGAGGACTCAAGCCTCAATACCATACTCATTTGGGAATTAGGTTCATTAGATTGAGTATATTAGCATCTTTCAAGATTCATTAACCATATTCCTCTTGTGTCGGTACGTGACACTCCGCTCCCTCATTAATCTCTATTCCTCTTGTGTCGGTACGCGACACTGCGATCCCCTACTACTATGTGTCGGAACGTGACACTCCGATCCCGTAATTCTACGTGTCGGTTCGTGACACCCGATCCCCTAAATCTACGTGTCGGTTCGTGACACCCGATTCCCTAAATCTACGTGTTGGTTCGTGACACCCGATCCCCTAAATCTACGTGTCGGTTCGTGACACCCGGTCCCCCTAATACTACGTGTCGGTTCGTGACACCCGATCCCTTAATTCTATGTGTCAAAACGTGACACTCCGATCCACTAATCTCATTCTATCAATTCATCAAGCCTTCTCTCTTACCAAGGCATCATCAATCTCATTACTTTAGTTTATCAAGCCTTCTTTCATACCAAGGCATTATCATTAACAAAGAGATTAGGGTTTTGCAAGATTTGGGATTCAATAACTTCATCATGCTTATATAATCACAATTATATAATAACATTCATGCAAACATACAATTAAGCACATAGCAGGGTTTACAATACTATCAATACATATCATTCGCTATTAAGAGTTTACTACGAATAGTATATAAAAATAACCATAACCTACCTCCACCGAAGATTAGTGATCAAGCAAGAAATTTTCCAAAGCTTTGTTTTCTCTCTTCCTCCTTCGATCGATCCTCTCTCTCTCTCTTGTTCTTTCTATTTTTTCTTATTCAAACCCTCTTTCTTTTACCCTAATTAGCATATAATTAAGAATAAAAGATGGCAATAATAACTCACTAATTAACTTAAGGTTACCTCTTTTAACCCTCAAGTAATTAGACTTATTAACATTAACCCACTAACTGTATAATTAAAGCAGGAATAGTCCAAAACGTCCCTTAAAACATTTAATGAAATCCGACCCAGACTGGGATTACGCAGCCTGTGACGCCCCGTCGTGCCTGCGACGGTCCGTCCTGCTGCTCCGTCACAGAGTTCAGAGACTCAATTCTATTAAAGGGTCTGTGACGGTCCGTCGTGCCCACGACGGTCCGTCCTGCCAAGTCGTCACGAAGTTCAGAGAGTCGATTTCAGCACCCAATTTCAGAATGTCTAAGTGTTTTGAAACGAGACCCTGCGACGGTCTGTCGTGCCCATGACGGTCCGTCGTGGGGTCCGTCGCCTCAGCCAGTTTTCCAGAAATAAAATCTACTGCTCAAAACGACTAAACAGGTCGTTACAATAGATACCAATTTACCCATCGTTCGTCCTCGAACGATCACAAGGAGAAAAACAAGGGCGAGAAGGAGTACCTGAATCTGTAAACAGGTGTGGGTATCTTTCTTGCATATCAGCCTCTTTCTCCCAAGTGGCTTCTTCAACCGGTCGATTCTTCCATTGAACTTTGATGGATGTAATCTCCCTCGACCTCAACTTGCGGACTTCTCTATCTAAGATAGCAACAGGTTCCTCTTCATAAGACAAATTCTCATCAAGCAGGACCGAATCCCAACGGATAATGTAGTTTCCATCCCCATGATATCATTTCAACATAGACACATGGAATACCGGATGCACTCCGGACAGCCCTGGGGGCAAGGCTAGCTCATAAGCCACCTCCCCTACTCGCTTAAGTACTTCAAATGGTCCAATGTACCTCGGGCTTAGCTTACCTCTTTTACCAAACCGCATCACCCCTTTCATTGGCGAAACCTTCAACAAGACTTGCTCACCCTCCATAAACTCCAAGTCTCTAACCTTTCGATCTGCATATTCCTTTTGCCTACTTTGCGCCGCTAAAAGCTTTTCTTGAATAGATTTCACTTTCTCTAATGAATCCCTCAAAAGGTCAGTACCCCAAGGTCTAACCTCAAATGCATCAAACCACCCAATGGGAGACCTACATCTCCTACCATACAATCCTTCAAATGGGGCCATGTCAATACTTAAGTGATAACTATTATTGTATGAAAACTCCACTAAGGGTAAGAAGTTATCCCAATGACCACCAAATTCTATCACACATGCACGAAGCATATCCTCCAACACTTGAATCGTTCGCTCAGACTGACCATCGGTCTAAGGGTGAAATGCGGTACTAAGGTCCAACCTGGTACCCAATTCCGCATGCAATGTTTTCCAAAACTTAGAAGTAAACTGCATACCTCTATCTGATATGATGGAGAGTGGAACCCCATGCAACCGAACAATTTCTGAGATATAGATTTTGGCTAACTTCTCGGCATTGTAAGTCATCTTGACCGGAACGAAATGAGCAGACTTAGTTAACCTATCAACAATCACCCAAATCATGGATCGGATAGTTACATTCATGCACCTTTAATTGCCTCGAAGCATAGGCAATTACACTCTTCTCTTGCATTAGCACTGCACCTAAACCAGAATAGGATGCATCACAATAAACAATGAAGTTCTTACCCTCTACTGGCAAGGTAAGGATAGGTGCAGTAGTCAATAAAGTCTTGAGCTTCTGAAAGCTTTACTCACATTCGTCCGACCATACAAATGGAACATTCTGCTTAGTCAAGTTCGTCAATTGGGAAGCAATGGAAGAGAATCCCTTGACAAATCGACGGTAATAGCTAGCTAACCCAACAAAGCTCCTTATTTCTGACACATTAGTGGGTCTTACCCAATTCTTCACTGTCTCAATCTTAGAAGGATCCACCATCACTCCATCCTTATAAACCACGTGCCCCAAGAAGGACACTGCATCTAGCCAAAACTCACACTTAGAGAACTTGGCATAAAGCTTTTTCTCCCTCAACATTTCCAATATAATTCTCAAATGCTCCTCATGTTCCTTCTTACTTTTAGAGTATATCAGTATATCATCAATAAATACGATCACAAAGAGATCCAAATATGACTTAAAAATCCCGTTCATCAAGCTCATGAACGCAGCAGGGGCATTCGTAAGACCAAAAGACATCACTACAAATTCGTAATGCCCATACCTGGTTCGAAAAGCAGTCTTTGGCACATCCGTTGCCCGTATTTTCAATTGATGATAACCGGATCTCAAGTCAATCTTAGAGAAAACACAAGCACCTTGTAACTGATCGAACAAGTCATCAATGCGAGGAAGAGGATACTTGTTCTTAATAGTTACCTTGTTCAACTGCCGGTAGTCTATGCACATCCGAAAACTCCCATCCTTCTTCTTCACAAACAAAACCGGAGCACCCCAAGGAGATGCACTTGGTCTAATGAAGCCTTTGCTCAACAACTCTTGAAGTTGGGCCTTTAACTCTCTTAACTCCGCGGGAGCCATTCTATAAGGGGGTATAGAAATGGGGCGAGTACCCGGTTCAAGATCAATACAGAAGTCAATATCCCTATCTGGTGGCATACCAGGAAGATCTGTAGGGAACACATCCAAAAACTCACGGACTACCAAAACCGACTCAATCGAGGGTACTTGGGTAGTGTCATCCTTGAGATGTGCCAAGAAAGCTAAACACCCTTTACTAACCATTTTCTTAGCACGAAGAAAGGAGATGATACGCACCGGATTGGAAGTGTAGTCACCCTCCCACACTAACGGATCTGTCCCAGGTTTGGCTAACGTCACAGTCTTAGCATTACAATCCAAGATCGCAAAATTCGGAGAAAGCCAAGTAATACCCAGAATTACATCAAAGTCAACCATTTCTAAGATAACCAAATCTACATAAGTGTTACTCCCCACAAAAGTCACCAAACAAGACCTATACACTTTTTCAACTATCACAGACTCACCCACCGGAGTAGAAACACGAATAGGCATGTCGAGTAATTCACAATGTAAATTAAGACCATTAGCAAATGAGGAAGATACATAAGAAAATGTGGATCCGGGATCAAACAATACAGAAGCCATGCAATGACAAACCAAAAGATTACCTGTGATGGCAGCATCAGATGCCTCCGCTTCAGACCTCCCAGGGAAAGCATAACAATGTGCCCTATCGTTTGTCTGTCCGTTGCCCCTACCATGTTGTGATGTAGTGGATCCAGTTTTCCCATCACCCCGGCCGTTTTGGTGACCACCATTACCTCGACCACCACGTCCTCTAGAATAACGGCCTCTACCATGACCACCTCTACCTCTAGCTATTGGGGGTCTATAACTCTGTTTTGGACAATTCCTCCTAATATGTCAAGTCTCTCCACATCCATAACACTCTCTAGAGTCAAGCATAGGTCTCTCAGAGAAGTGTTGACCGGTCTGAGGTAGACCCCCAACTACAATTTGTAGTGAAGACTGAATTGGTCGAACTGAGTAACCTCCGGAACCCTATCCTCTAGAGTAAGAACCATAAACTCACCTCCCTTTCGAAACCTTTTTGATGTCGATGCCATGGTGAATTCATCTGGCTTCACTCCTTCCACTTCTACCACGAAATCTACCACTTCTTGGAAGGATTTTGCCGTAGCCGCTACCTGTAAGGCTGAAATACGCAACTCTGACCTCAACCCCTTCACAAAACGATGAATACGCTCTTGTGGACTGAAACAAAGTTGGGTGGCGTATCTGGATAGTGCACGAAACTTGGCCTCATATGCAGTAACCGACATCCTACCTTGCTCTAGACTTAAGAATTCATCTCTTTTCCTATCCCTCAAAGTCCGTGGGATGTACTTCTCCATAAACAAGCTAGAGAATGATGCCCAAGTCATAGGTGTTGCCTCTGTCGGTTGACACTCAACATGTGATCGCCACCAAATTTTGGCGTTCCCTTGAAACTGATAAGTCAGAAACTCAACACCAAACCGTTCTACTATGCCCATCTTGTGTAGTAGCTCATGACAATCAACAAGAAAATCGTAGGCATCCTCATATTCAGCACCCTTGAAGACTGGAGGTTTCAATTTTAAGAACTTACTGAAAAGTTCATGCTGATCATTTGTCATTATGGGCCCCGTAGTCAGACGAGGAAACGTGCCTATCTCCAATGAGGCATCCATGCGGGGAGCCCCAGCAGCGGCATGTCGTACCTCTGAAACCGGAGGTGTTGGTGCAGAAAACACTGGAGGTGCCTGACCCTGATCAGATAACCCGCTAAGATAAGCAAGAACCTGATTGATCATCTCTGGGGTAGGTTGGGGTGGCAATTCCTCGTTTTGCACTTGTTCATTCTCCCCTTCCTCACCCTCTCTTACTACTTCCTCAGTCGGTGGAGGAGTCACCGCCCTAGCATCAGATGGGCTAGGTACTTGTCCTCTTCCTCTAGAGGACGTCCTCCCACGACCTCTACCACGGCCTCTTGCCGCTACTCTTCCTCGAGCCACAACCCCAGTGGCTGGCTCAGACGTTTCTTGTCTTGCCGGTGTTGGTGTTGGCGCGGTCGTTGCTCTAGTTCTAACCATCTGCGAAATAGAGTGAAGATGGTCAGATACCAATTTGTATCACCTAGATACCAATTGGATTCAAGTAGTAGCACGAAAGAAAGAAAGAAAGAATGGAATTTTCCTAAAGTCCTATAGCCTCTCAAAGAAAAGTAAAGGCGTCCCCCTACCGTTCCTTAAGACTCTACTAGACTCGTTCTTGTGTGATGAGACCAACGAACCTAATGCTCTGATACCAAGTTTGTCACGACCCAAAACCGAGCCGCGACTGGCACCCACACTTACCCTCCTATGTGAGCGAACCAACCAATCTAAACCTTAACATTTCAATGTAATATCAACATAAAGTAATGCGGAAGACTTAAACTCATTAATAAAAACCAATCCAATAACTTCTAAAATTCAACATCTATTATTCCCCAAAATCTGGAAGTCATCACCACAAGAACATCTATGATCAAATTACTAAACTAAGAGTATTCTAGAAAGCTAAAGCAAGTAAAGCTAGTCCATGCCGGAACTTCAAGGCATCAAGACATGAAGGAGAAGATCCAGTCCAAGATAGAAGCATTAGCCCACCCTGAAATCCGGAGTAATGAAGACTGGCTAGAATTGCGGTTGAGTTGAAGACGACGGTCCGTTTGCTGCACTCCACAAATAACAAAGAAGAAAACGTAAAAGTAGGGGTCAGTACAAAACATGGGTACTGAGTAGATATCATCGGCCAACTCAAAATAGAAAACAGTATATACCAAGTAATATCATAAAATCAACTATGATACTCAACATGTAGCAACAACAAGTACTATAATCATTAATAAGTACCGCCAAGTTCACACATGAGGACTCAAGCCTCAATACCATACTCATTTGGGAATTAGGTTCATTAGATTGAGTATATTAGCATCTTTCAAGATTCATTAACCATATTCCTCTTGTGTCGGTACGTAACACTCCGCTCCCTCATTAATCTCTATTCCTCTTGTGTCGGTACGCGACACTCCGATCCCCTACTACTATGTGTCGGAACGTGACACTTCGATCCCCTAATTCTACGTGTCGGTTCGTGACACCCGATCCCCTAAATCTACGTGTCGGTTCATGACACCCGATCCCCTAAATCTACGTGTCGGTTCGTGACACCCGATTCCCTAAATCTACGTGTCGGTTCGTGACACTCGGTCCCCCTAATACTACGTGTCGGTTCGTGACACCCGATCCCTTAATTCTATGTGTCGGAACGTGACACTCCGATCCACTAATCTCATTCTATCAATTCATCAAGCCTTCTCTCTTACCAAGGCATCATCAATCTCATTACTTTAGTTTATCAAGCCTTCTCTCATACCAAGGCATTATCATTAACAAAGAGATTAGGGTTTTGCAAGATTTGGTATTCAATAACTTCATCATGCTTATATAATCACAATTTTATAATCACATTCATGCAAACATACAATTAAGCACATAGCAGGGTTTACAATACTATCAATACATATCATCTGCTATTAAGAGATTACTACGAATAGTATATAAAAATAAGGGAAAAGGGTCTGATATACCCCTCAACTTTGTCATTTAGAGCTAATATACCCCTTGTTATGAAAGTGACTCATATATACCCCTACTTGTAAACAAATGGCTCACATATACCCTTTTCCTTTAACGGAAATGGAAAAAAAATAATTTTAATCTAAATTTTTATTATTTTTTTCTAAAAAATATAATCCCATATGAGTAAATTTAATTCTCGCTAAACATATTTATTTGACCTTTTTTTGTTTCAATGACTAAGTTATAATTATTATTTTGATAATCAAATTTATTTATGTTTCACTAATATTCTTGTAAAACTTATTGTAGATGACCAAATTTTTTCTTCGAATACGAAATTAAATTACAATACACACAAAAAAATAGTTTAAATTTTTTCTCTCTAAACTAAGGAATGAAAGAAAAAATATAAGAATAAGAAACTCAAATAATTATAATAAAAAAAGTCAAAAAATAATTTATATATGAAAAAAATTAAAATATACCTTGAACTTTGATAGAAGAATCATATATATCCCTAAATAATTTTTTTTAAAAAAAATTACAAGTAATAAATATCAATTTAAAACTAATTTTTTAACTTCCGTTAAATGAAGGGTATATATGAGCCATTTTGTAACGGGAGGGGTATATGTGAGCCGTTTGTATGACGGTAAGGGCATATATGAGCCACTTTTATAACATGGGGTATATTAGCTCCAAATGACAAAGTTGAGGGGTATATCAAACCCTTTTCCCTAAAAATAACCATAACCTACGTCCACCGAAGATTAGTGATCAAGCAAGAAATTTCCCAAAGCTTTGTTTTCTCTCTTCCTCCTTCGATCGATCCTCTCTCTCTCTCTTGTTCTTTCTATTTTTTCTTATTCAAACCCTCTTTCTTTTACCCTAATTAGCATATAATTAAGAATAAAAGATGGCAATAATAACCCACTAATTAACTTAAGGTTACCTCTTTTAACCCCCAAGTAATTAGACTTATTAACATTAACCCACTAACTGTATAATTAAAGCAGGAATAGTCCAAAACGTCCCTTAAAACATTTAAAGAAATTCGACCCAGACTGGGATTACGCAGCCTGTGACGGCCCGCCGTGCCTGTGACGGTCCGTCCTGCTGCTCCGTCACAGAGTTCAGAGACTCAATTCTATTAAAGGGTTTGTGACGGTCCGTCGTGCCCACGACGGTCCGTCCTGCCAAGTCGTCACGAAGTTCAGAGAGTCGATTTCAGCACCCAATTTCAGAATGTCTAAGTGTTTTGAAACGAGACCCTGCGACGGTCCGTCGTGCCCATGACGGTCCGTCGTGGGTCCGTCGCCTCAGCCAGTTTTCCAGAAATAAAATCTGCTGCTCAAAACGACTAAACAGGTCGTTACAACATCATATTCATTAAATAAAATTCATAACATTTGAATAATAAATTTGTAATAATTCAGATAATATTACATGTAATAATATTAATATGTCGATATAACATATCCTCAATAATCTCTCATTACACACTTCCACGTAGATCACATATCCAATTTGAAAACAAAAAAAGAAAATTTTAAGAATAAAAATAAAAATCACTTACAAAGAAACCAATTTACATGAAATAATACCAAAATTTGAATTCTTGGAACATTTTCAAACATCTTCAAACATCTTCATCTACATCAATTAGAATAAAAACTAAAAAAATTATAAAAACTATTGATGTATAAGAGAGTATATATGTTTATTTTATTCTAATCCATACATAGTGATAAAAAATTATAGAAACCTTCCAAACATTCATTTTCTGTCTATCAATATTATCACATATGATGACGTCTGTGATCCAAATGCAACACTAATGGTATCATCCCCAATACAATGATACTTTTTTTCTTCTGTACCTAAAAGATCTACTATAAAGTTACCAAAAAAAAGTAAAAATAAAGAAACAAAATTGATAAAAGAAAATGAGAAAATAGTTCTTAATCGGAGAAAATCTGGCATACATTGGAGTAAAATGTTCAAATGAGATTTACAAATTTGGTGTTCTTTAATGTGACTTTAAATAAGGAATTTTAGGTAAGGAAAGTTGAAGAGAATCAAATTATTAAAATTAAGAAAATGAAGAGAATGAAATTATTTAAGTTAAGAAGTTGAAGAGAATGAAATTATTAAAGATAATTTAACCCAAAAAAAAATTATCACATCCATACTTAACTGTGGGAGTATCTTTGGTTTTTAATTTTCATTCTAGTGTCATGCACCTTAAGAGATATTCTCGAAACCATCATTAAAAGGTTCATCTTGCAGAAAAGATGAGTTGGACCATTTTGTGGGATTCATTGCTCAGCATGCTTTTGGTATGTTTTCATTATTAAAAGGCTTAATGACTTAAATTCCACCATAATGTAATTAAAATATTTGTATTTAATTAAAAAATTAATTAAATTTTAATTTACTAAAAGGATAAAATGGTAATTCAACTTTTTACTTTGGAGCTTCTCACTTATAATAATATATGATATGATATAATGACTACAAGTTTTAAAAGTGTTGTGTGTGACTTTTTCTTGTAAAATCACGAACAATGATATGTGCCACATGGATCCAATTTAACTATAAAATATGAATTTTCAATTTTGAGAAAATTAATCAAAAAAACAAAAAGAAAAAAGAAAATACCCCCTACCCTAACAAACCCAATCCACCCTCCCACCCAACCCTTTGTCCTTTCTTTTTCTTCCCAGTCACCTGCCATCCTCGATTCCTCCGGTGAGATCAACATTTCTTTTCCTTCTTATAATAAACTATGAGAATTAAGTCTAATATAGATAGTGAAAAACTTTACTCACTCTGTTCAGTTTTACTTGTCAAACATTTTCTAGTTTGTTTTATACTTTTTCTCATTAAGAAAGGATAATTTTTTTCTATTATATTCTCAATTTGAGTTTTGATTGATCAAAAGAAGAATCTACTTCAATCAATAAGTCTTTAGGCGTGACCATACATAAAAAAGAAATCACTTTTGGAAAGGGTGGACAACTAGCTAGATCAGTGGGTGCTGTAGCGAACTAATTGCAAAAGAGAGGATTGTTATCATTGAGTTAATATCTTTGAAAAATATAGCAAGTAAATATGTTTGAGTTCATATTAATTCATAGAGATAAAATAGTAAACTCAATATACCAATTATTGATTTCTTAATAAGTGTGTCAAGTCAAAATTTGTCAAATAAATTCAAACGGAGGGAGTATGAAGCATGAGTATCTTAGTGGGGATAGACGTTTGCGAAAAATAAATTGACGTTGATAAACCATTTCAAAATCGATGATAGAGAAAAATTGAGAGAACTAAAATGAACTCTATCAAATTTATTATTTTTAATAAGCTTAATAGGTGATGATGTTTGCTCGAAGTGGTTCAATTAGTATATTTAGTTTTTTTTAATAAAGAATGAAAAAAATGAAGAATCAAAATAAAGTGCAAAGTTTACAATCTTTAAGATGGGGCGAAGATGTCACCCAAACTTAGAGATGCTCCTGATTTCACACTTGTCCTATATTGATCCTTGTTGGATAATTAGGCTATTAGCGTAATGTCAATCATAAACTCAAAAACAAATTAGTATATCTCTACTTTAAAATAAGTCTTCGGCGACGAGACTCCTGTCGAAAAAGCCACAATAAGCTTAATTAATAAAAAATATTCATACCAAATTATGTGTCAAGGGTACCATGATATCTAAAAATGTATAAATTGAACAAATATAATTGATCAAGATAAATAGATCACTATGCTAAAAGAAAAAAAAACAAGGTCAATACAGCTGACAACACATATTTATACAAGTCAAATCTACAAGCCTTTTAAAGTACTATACTTGATAGGGATAGAGCTCCGACCATGACAAATCATTAGAAAACCTCTAGATCTAGCAACTTTGGAAGAAGTGGAGTTTGAACAATCTATTATGACTCATCTACAATATTAAGAAGGCATATGTATCTGTCGGTCAAAACATGCTGGTAAGAATGCAATGCTCCCAGGAAATGAAACATCAGTATGAAACAATGTATAAAGTGTAATGACCCAGAAGGTCATTCTTAAATTTTTTTGTGAAATACCATTTTACCCCTTTCGATGGTTGGGCCTAGTCATTTTTATATAGTTGGTGAAGTTGGTTTGGAAATTTTGAACTCTTCGTGTAACTACGGTGATTTAATTAATAGGTATTCTTTTAATAATTATTTTAATTGGTGATTAATGGTTCAAGCCCATAATTTATCTAGTACCTTGCCCACTTGACTCATCTATTACAAATAAGGATAATGGTCTAAAAAATATCCCAACTTTGGTTGAATTTTTACTGTTGTAATACTAAACTTTCATGAGAACCTATTACATCAATGAACTATTTAATAGTGTAATTTTTACCCCTGAACTATTTTAAAAGTGTATTTGAAAGGAATAAAGGTGCCCACATGGACACATGCCTATTTATATTTCTGTATTATTTTTATTGTCCACGTGAAAAAATGTATATGTTTCAAATACGACATTAAATAATCTAGCGGGGTAATAGATCCTCATGAAAATCTAGTATCGCAATAATAGATTCGACCAAAGTTGGGGTATTTTTCAGACCATCATCCCTTATAAAAAGTTAGTGGAGTTTAAAGTTTGTTTTAGTATAACTTGAAAAACTAAAAGGAAAACAAAAATCGCTGGTGCTAAGCAGCGACTGACGTGGGAATCACAAAAATTCATATTTAGGTAAAGATTAACTAGTCCTTAATATGTTATGGTTAGATTTGGAATGACATAGAAAATGTATTATTTTTATATTAACTGGGTTGGAAAACACAGTGAGAATTGTTTAATGGTGTGTTACGTTTTGAGGGTTGCGACGGACACATAGAATAGGAAAAAAAGAATTTTAGGTAATATGAAGTTTAAAATGCTTTTTTCTTTTAAATTATTATTTCTAATTCAACCAATCAAGTAATAGAAAAGTTGTTTGATAATAAATGGTAGTCATTAGTGGATTTAATTTATTAAAATAATGAAATACATTTTATTGAAATGTTATACCCTTCTATTTTACGGGATGTGTTGGACGCTACTGTTTGGTTAATACTTCATATTGGAGGTAACAATATTCCAATGATTTATGGTGTAAATTGAGGGTCAAAATACAATTGTCTGTTGAGATAAAATTGTGTTGCAATTATTTTATATAAAATTATATTATGTTTCAAGTATTGATATATTAATATATGTAATATAACAATTGTGTATTGTATTATGCGAAGATCATTAAATTTATGGTATTGAAAATTATTGAGACTAAACCATATGTTCGAAATTAGGTAAATTTGAGAGCTGACTTGTTAGCAAGAAAAGAGATTGATTATAAATTTGGGTGAGCTTTTGAGTCTAAATTAAACATATAGTGGTATGGGTGTTGCTAATTTTGAAATCTTATGTGAATATGTACTTGAGTAATTGTAATATTGTAATGGGGATCAAACTAGTTGATTGTAGGTGGCTAAAAATCAAGGAGATGGAGTTAGATGGATTTAAATGTTTGATATGGGCATTATGGAAGGAGTATCTTGTGCTATTCGACTTTGGCTCCGTGCGTTATTAGGTGACCACTCTCTTCATTTTGGACATTATATATAGTTTGGTTCACTACCTATTGTCACGCGTGTTTCCACATCTTTGGATGAATTCCTAGTGATGGATCGGGTGTACCGATCCTCTGATTGTCCTATTAATAGGGTGACATTCTTGGGTAGAGTTCGTCATTTTAGTTATGACATATTTGAAGTTGTTTGAGATAGTTGAAGTTTACCAGTAGTTCTACATGTACATCCTTGTTTATGAGAACTTATGTAAGGGCTACTATGAAGAGTTACAATTGTCTAAGAGTATTATTGGAGGTTCTACATTTTGAAGTGTATCTCTAGCTAAGTGATTACTTGATCGTGTTCTTCTTTCGGTTAGATAAGTTCGATTCTCCCTTGATTAATACTTTATGTCTCAAGATCAAATTTTTTTTAGTTTAAGCTATTGAGAGATTATGTTGTGACAAGGAAATCTTGATTAGATCTATGATGGTTTGTGCGATATGAGTATGTAGTGGTTGCTTCAGGTTAACTTCTGGTTGTAGTGGGTTTGATTCAGAATGTCATCTTTGTTATGTGAGAAAAGATCTTTTATGATGATTATGAACACTAATTGGTAGGTCATAACTTAGATTTATGATAACGTCGTCTATTCGTCTTTCTTCTTCCATAAGTTCGAGGATGAACATGATTTTTAGTGGTGGATAATGTAATCACCCAGAAGGTCATTCTTGAAAATTTTTGGAGAATACTATTTTACTCCTACGAATGGTTGTCCCAAGTAATTTTTATAGTCGGTAAAGTTGTTTTAGAAATTTTAAACTCTTGTCATAACTATAATGATCTAAATAATAGGTATTCTTTTTAATAATTATTTTAATTGGTGATTAAAGCGTCAAGTCCATAATTTATCTAGTACCTTGCCCACTTGACTCATATATCAAAAATAAGTTAGTGGAGTTTAATGCTTATTTTATTGTAACTTGAAGAATTAAAAAGGAAAACAAAAATAATTAATGTTAAGCGACAATCGACGTGGGAATCCCGAAAGATTAGCTATTCTTTCCTATACTACAGTTAGATTTTGAATGACATAGCTATTGTATTGTATTTATTTTAACTAGGTTGGAAAATAAAGTGAGAATTGTCAATGGTATGCTACGTTTCGAGGGTTGCGGTAGACACATAAAATAGGGGGAAAAAGAGTTTCAGGTAATATGAAGCTTGATATGCTTTTTCCTTTTAAATTATTATTTTTAATTTCTTTTCAACCAATCAAGTAATAGAAAAGTGGTTTGATGATAAATTTTAGAAATTAGTGAATTTAATTTATTAAAAAGAATGAAGCACATCTTATTGAATATTTTATATCCTTCAGTTTTACAGGCTATGTTGGAGGCTAATATTTGGTTAATTGTCACATCCGGGGAGCACCCCCTAGAAGAAACACAGTGTACTTAATCTCTTGGAGGTCTTATATAAGCCCACAATTATCATTCATCGGATTGTCATAGTAAATTTAGCGGAAAATTTTAAACTTTTCATAGCACATCATATGCTAGAAACTTCACTTCATATATATATATATATATATATATATATATTTATATATTATATATATATATCATATTACATACTTAGACTCTAAGACTCTTTTCCATCTTAAACTCAACAAAATTAGAGTATATTAGGGACACGACCCTTAAAACATAATCATAAATATATAATCACAAGACTTTAAACATAACTCGACATAGAACATCCTTGAATCTTAACGATTTCTTTTTGCTTGAACTTGGGAAACATATACCAAGATCTTCACTATTAAAGACATCCTTTGAGTAGCCATAACCTACAGTTTGTTTAACAAGTACAGAAGAATGGAGTTAGTACAAGAATACACTAAGTATGACAATCATGCAAAAACATGCATTTAAAAGAGCTATTTTCTTGAAATCATACTTCATGCCTTTTTGAGTAAATATTCGTAAAACCTTTATATAATATCATTTATATCATTCACATTGACATATTCAAAGGCCAAATCACATATAGAATTTAAGGCATTTTTTTTCACATTATAGTAAGCCAATTTTTCTTTACAGTGAGTATTTTCCTTTCATAGTGAACTTCTTTCTTTGACTCCTTAACCTCCCAAGTAATTCCTCTAGTGATACTTGGTGCAATGCATCACCTTAAGGCCACAAGAAATCATTCATGTATCTTATATAAGTCAACACATACCCTCTTAGAAGTATAATACATCAAAGACACACTTAGGCCAAAACATAAGAACATTACAGTAAACACTTGTCATTATGCCTATATACTTATTTTGCTTCACATAGAACCTTATGTCATGCATATCATCTCATCATGTAAACACTAACACCATGTGATGCAATATAACCATAAACATTGACAGATGCATTAGAATACCTTCCTAGGACTTCCCTTAAGTGTCACTTGTGCAATGCATAGGTGAAGTCCCATACCCCCACCTACACTAAGCAGCTACTCTTAGGTTATCCTAGTTAGGGTCATTAGTTTACTTCCATTGTCCCATTTACTTTAGGGAAACTATAGCCTTAACCAACAATAAGACCATGAAAGCCGAACATGGAATTTGATGTCATCCCCTCACACCAAAAGAGGGTGCCTTACTTGCCAAGGTAAGACATAAGTATCATGCTAGAATAGTAGGTGATATCACATGCTAGATCCTATGGGGAAACATAGTTATGGAACTTGGAGGCATCATGGAAAAATCTCTCTAACACCCTTTATCGGTATCCACCTCATGAGAATTATGGTGGCCTACCTTCCTCCATTTGGAAGGGACATACCTCACTTCAAGTTCAATAGGTGCTTACTAAGTTACCTTTATTAAAAGTCTTTATTACGTTACTTTATAAAACATAGGCTTTAGGAGATATACTCCCCATATGCTTAGGTCATGGGTCATAGATGAGAAATCCTTTCAATTACCTATGTCATGTAAGAAAACCTTTCACATGGACATAGCATATGTAAAAATTTATCTAGTTTAGGATACTCTTGGGAACACCTTTCAAGGTCCCCTCTATTGACTAGATCATCATTCATGTGTGTGTGTACATACATGTGATCAAACCTATCACATAACACCTTTACACCACACATATTCATACTTAACTTCATTCATGTGTAAGTGTGCAAGTGTAACTATATAAGTCATGTTGATATAAATACATTTCGACACTAGGTATAATCATGATTCATCATACCACATATATCACATTTTAGTATGTAAGACACATTCATAACATGTTCATACATTCACTTTTTCATGTTCATAGAAACCAAACCTAGGAAATATCATATCAAGGTATACATGTACAATACATAAACAAGGTCCCGTACATTTGCCCATACTAGTGCACCTATCAAGTCATCCTAGTTAGATGGAATACATAAAATACCTCACATACATTTACCTTTCATGCATAGTACTAGACATCTAGTGAATATGAGATCAACCTTTCATTAGACACCATGACCCTTTACTACAATGTAAGCATGCATAATGTGTGTGTGTGTGTGTACATTGGTCAAAATGATCACATAATGGTTATCAATAACACCTTGAGGCAGCCACCCTCTTAATACCACAATGCACAACCAAGCATAAACCACACAACACAATTTAGCATAGGAGGCAACAAGATCTTCACATTGCATTCAAGATTCCCAACCTTAGCTATTCACACATTCACATAGGGGTACATGGGTAAGGGTCATCAATCCTTGACACTTCATTAAAGGATGCACCAACACTTTATCTTAACCTAAACATTTACATGCTCATGACTAGTAACATAACCTAGATTCACAACTAGAGTAGAAGACTAGGCACAAGTTACACATAATGTGATCATCAAAACCATTCATTGACATATTCATCAATTTGACTTCAGAGGCCATGGTCAACACACATATAATGACAATAAGGTAAACACCACCACCATAAGTGGACCATACCACACTATTCCATACAAGGATTCATCAACAATACTATAGAAAAGTAGAGGAGAAGAGTAAACGTTACCAATTCATCAACCTTTTTGATCAACACTGATCAATACACCCTTTTTATCAATAATACATGTATAGGGCAGTAGCTATATGCACTTAAATCATAAAAGAAACCATGCATAAGCCACTAGAAAATCATACTACAACATGTACACTACATCACCAATACACTATAAAGTAGAGAGACATAGATCACTTTCTAGTATTCCTTGCTTTGATCATCATGATAAAAATTCATAATATACCAATAATACAAATCTAGGGCAGTAGCTAAAGACATAATAATGAAGACTAAATCATGCTTCATCAACCCCAAATTGAGATCACATTATGTTCATAACATTATCAACCTTTAGGCTTAAAAAATGTAGATTAATCCTTATCAAGGTTCTTTTGATTTGATCATAAATGGTTTATACCCACAATTTATTCATAACATCAACCTAAAACAGTAGCTATAATCATCTTCACCTAATCGAATTCAACATTCAATCATTAAAAAGGCAATGTCACAATAAACTCCTACAAATCTAAACTAGGCATGTTCAAATCTTCATACATTGATCCCCATGGATCCTTCATCATCAATACACGTAAATAACAGTAGACATAAGCAATTCAATGTAATAAAATCACAATTCAATAAAAAACAATCCATGATCACAATGCCCATGTAGGGGTTAAATCGATTTTGGGAAGGGACATGGGTTCAATATGTAATTGGATTTAATTTCAAGTTAAAACCAATACATTATATTAAATTCATCATAATTAATCCTTTAAAAACGTTTTGAGAAAGAACCCATGGCTAGTTTTAAAGATTGAAAGTTTGATTTTTAAATATCTTTCAAAACTTTGAGATTAACTCTCCAAGTGAAAGGTTACTTAGAGATGAAGGATAACCATTCCTTTATCTAGAAGAGAACCTCTACAGATTGAAGAAGAAACCATAGGAATCCAAGATCCAAGAGATTCTTGAGCTTCACCTTGAATGGAGGTTCTAGAGAGAATATTTTTGGAGGGAAAGTCTATTTTGAGAGAATTGAATTGGGAATGGGGTTAATCACGTTTTTGATACTTTAAATACACCCAAAAAAAACTAAAATAACCTATTAGGATTAGGTTAGGACGTGGGGTGAATTTCCCATTCACCCCTTAAATAAAACATTTTGCAGGCTTGCATTTGCACACAACACCTACCGACACCAATCGATGGGACGTTGATGGACCAACGGCCTGTTCTGGTGCTCCATCGATGGTGACTGAGGCTTTTTATTTGATTTATCTCCTGAGTCTAAGTTTCAACCTACGCCTTAAGTCAACGGGGCGTTGATGGACTGACGAGGCGTCACTTGAGCTCGTCGATTGACACTGCAACCCTTGGGTCCTTCTTGTGGGGCCCTTCAGAAGTCGTACCCGGGATTTTTCAACGTAAATACAAATCTTAACAAGTTTTAAACCTTCCACATAAGTTTCACCCCGAAAGATTACACGCAACACGTCCAAATATGCTATGCCCCATCAAGACACACATGAACGTCTCAAGGGCTATCTTTCGAACATCTTTGACGTTCTTGGACGGTTGACCTCTAAACTTCATGAAACTCCATAAACTTCTTATAAACATAATTATAACTCATTTTAAGACTTTATAAGATCATGAAACATTCAAAAACACATAAAAGCATCTAAGGCCCCTTTGGCGATTAGTCGTCGAACGTGTTGGTTGTCGCTTGACGTTTGACTTCCAAATTACCTCAAACTTTGCACACTGCCTCAATATTATATTTTGATCAATTTTAGGACCTTATACCCTTTCTAATAACATGATAATATCTACACACCCTAGCTCATTTTGTCGGTTTTACAATATCCCTCACTAGGGTACATTCGTCCTCGGGACACTTAGAAAACTTTAATGGCAACAAGAACTTTCAATGAGTCATAAAGCAATTCACATCATTCATAACATCAGCATAGAGATGTTAATTCACCAAAAAGTAACACAACTTCAAACATTTAGCACTCAATGCATACAAGCAAGCAAAACTTTTATTCACTCACTCATTAATGCATCCAACACATAGGCTCTTATCATGTTCATAGGAGGAACATCCTTCTCCTAATCATAACATGGTTATTTCTTCATTTTATTTAATATCTCATCATGTATAGTCATGCAAAAGCAGATTCTAACAATACTCAAAAACCATTCAAGCACACATACTTCAATGCACATAGGTTTGAGCTAATTAGATTGACAATGGATTCTTATTAGTTAGACCTAGAGCTATAAGAGTCATACTCAACCATACCATGGTTAGTTGTGTCCATAGAGGAATGTCCTCCTCCTCAACACACTTACATGTGTCATGAGTTCATACCCAAGCTAATGCACAAAGGTCATCTTTACCGTAAAAATAAGAATTTCTCAACTTTTAAACCAAGGCATGCTCATGTTTTCTTCCTAGTGAAGTCTAAATGGTAAGTCACACCAAGAACATCATAACAATTAGGAAGTAATTTCACAAAATGTCAATTTCTAACATAGAAATAGCCTTCACAGTAAGCATCATTTAGGGAAAGTCTTACAAATCATAGGCACACACAAGGACAATAGCTAGACATGTCTTCACTTTTCAAAAGTGGACCTACAATCATGCTTTCCAAATCAAAAAAGTCACATAGTTTTAAAGAGACTCTACATTTTTCATTTTAAAGTGACTCAACTTTCCATTATAAGGCTAAACATTACACTCACAAGTGACTACAACCATGGTTCTTATCTTACCTCATGAAGTTAAATACACAACTAGCATATCAAGATGCAAAATCAATATGAGAATACCATTAAATTAATCAAAATTACATTCCAAGTACTTTATAATCTTCAAAATACTATTAAGATAGTGTCAATCAAGACATACCAAACATGTGAAGGTCATGCAATTCATATTTGAGACAAGACTTCTATCATGAACAAGCTTACTAAATACTATTAGATTCAAGTTCAAGTAAGAGTAGAAGGATAAGATGGGAATATCTACAACCTTACTACTCACATCACCATCCCCCATTTAGGGTAAACCCAATTAAGAGAAACCTAACCCAATCTTAAGAGGATCTTAACTTAACAAACGCCATTTTCATCACTTAAAAGTGATTACCACCTTAAAAGGAATTATAGTAAGTCAACAAAGGTATTCTAAGCCTCATCATCTATGCAAATTGTCCCCTAATTTTCCAGTTAGGTCATACTATTTAACCACATAAGTTCTTCAACAATATAAGAGACACTAAGGTCATACATTATTAGGGGAAAACAAGAAAGAGACTTAGCCATAAGGACTGTTTCTTTTTTTTTTTTTCAACATAAAAGTAGAGTAACTTGTAAGTCAATCAAACCCACATCATCACTCTAAAAAGATAAGAATACTACCCTCAATTATAGGGGAAACATCAATTCCACAATATCAAGGGACTCACAACACAATAATAAGTTTGAAACAAATCTACGACTCATCATGCCATAGGACTCTCATTCTTCATTCCAAATAGAAAATCTCCTTTTTACATTCATTATCATGCTCATATAAATCAATTCTATAAACATTTCAACAACTTCCAATCAAAGAACAATTTAGTCAATTTCCTGATAATATTAGAGTAAGATGCCAAGCATTACAGTGAAACATGCTTCAAAATTCCAAAAATGCAACATATAGGTAATTGATGGGAAAAGCATGACAATATAAGATACAAAAATTTACCAACTCATCCTAGATAAGCATGCGTACTACCTTCATACATACGATTAAGTCTATACAAATAGCTACAATCCATGTAAAGCAATCATGAAGATTCGCACATATACCAAAGGCAACATTTGACCCATTTAAATTTTTTTTTAGGCAACATGGTTCCATGGGTAGTCTCTAAACATTTCAAACTCTAATCATAATATTAGGCTACCATATGTCAAAACCATATGGTAGACCATTCCAAAACATTCCAAAATAAACTCATTTTAATCATAACAACTTCTAACATGCTTTAACTATATCATGACATACATTCCTTAACATAACATGCTATTTCACATAGGTGTCTTATATGGCCACAAGGGATATCATATCAACATATCATTGCAAAATTCACCTTCACACATACTCATGAAAACATAAAACCAAAATAATCATCAAAACTCACCTTTTCTCCCTAAATCATAGAGATACTATATTATCCAAGCAATCACATCTAAAAGACTATCGGACAAGAAAACATAAGAGAGAGATCTTATATACTTAAGTTCTACAGCACGATATGAGAATGATAAAGAAGGGAAACTCTATCGTCCTATAGCCTCCCGTACCATTTAATGTGTCGCGACTCACAACCAATGATACGAGACTCTATTAGACGTGGCAATATGAGACTTTTTGGACCCTAAACAACTTTTAAAAGCTCATGCTTTGATACCACATTTGTCACATCCGGGGAGAACCCCCTAGAAGTAACATGGCATACTTGACCTCTTGGAGGTCTTATACAAGCCCATAGTTATCATTCATCACATTGTCATAGTAAATTTAGCAGAAAATTTAAAACTTTTTATAGCACATCATATGCTAGAAACTTCACTTCATATATATAATATCATATTTCATACATATAATCTAAGTCTCTTTGCCATCTTAGACTCAACAACATTAGAGTACATTAGGGACAAGAGCCTTTAAACATAATCATAAATATAGAATTACAAAACATTAAACATAACTTGACATAGGTCATCCTTGAATATTAAGGATTCCTTTTTGTTTGAGCTTGGGAAACACATAACAAGCTCTTCACCATAAAGACATCCTTTTAGTAGCCATAACCTACACTTAGTGTTAAAAGTAGAGAAGAATGAAGTTAGTACAAGAATGCACTAAGTATGACAATCATGCAATGTCACATCCGGGTTTACCCCCTAGACGTAACCGACGTCTTCGTCTTTTTTAAGGACTAAGACTAGCCTCTTATTCTCGTGTCATTACATTCATAGGTTAAAAAATGCAGAAAAATTTAAAACTTTCATTATAACTACTTGGAGGCTTAAATAGACCTCTATATACTCATAATATATATTCATATCAAGTATACATAGACCCTTCATATAGGAAGGTTACATAGCCTTCTACTTTTATTACACACACATATATATAATATAGAAATAGTATGAATGATTGACCCATCGCATACCATCTAAACGATTATCACAATATGGGCATAACCTTTATATCAATCCAACAAGACCACATATAGGTCATAAAAAAGTATAGTACTCAATTGAAAAGGAAAGAAATGAAAGAGTCATTAAGCTCATAACAAGTCCGTAAGCTAGATGATGACATTGACCTCGAAAGTTGAGGACCTGCACCAATTGGATGAAAGGAAGAATCCAAGCCTTCAACAATGTCGCCTTCTAAACTCTTCAATGACCGTAACCTAAAATGTTTGGGAAAAGTGAAGAAAATGGGGTTAGTACTCCACATGTACTAAGTACGAGATCTTATGCACATACACAAGCAAAACATGCTAAAAGGGACTTTTAAATCAAAACGTGTTATTTTACCCCTTTAGGGACTTAATGCAATGTCAGGTAAGTCATATCAACCAACCAAACATGCTTACTATCTAAACAAGTAATACTTATCCCAACATACTTGAAACCATGACTTACTACAACCCTAACATCAAGGAATAATATCACAAGAATGACTAAGAGTCAAACATATCATACTAAGCAAGAAAACTACTCACAAGTCCCTATCAAGTCAACAAGTTCAATGACCAAGCAAAGCCCCATAACCTTACTTAATCAAGTATCCCCAACAAGAAAATATGACCAATGTCTAACTTTACATATCATGGCATTTAGGTTTACATTTCATCACATATTAACATTACAACTCAAGGCATATTCATAAAATGAACTAATCAACATATAGTATCAACAATGTGCCATGGTCATCATGTATAAATCATATATTATCATAACATAAACATATATAAGAACCTCCTCCTAAGACTCCCCTCAAGGCTAACTAGTGCAATGTTTAGTTAGAGTCCCATACCCCTTCCTAGACTAAGTTAGACCCCTTAGGTTGTCCAAGTTAGAGTTCAAGTCCTTTATTTTGTTTTACCTTTTGGGAATATCTTGCCCTAACCGACATAGACCACATGAGCTAATGTGGAATCCGGTGTCATAAAACCCTACACCGAAATAAGGCGGACTACTTGCCAAGGTAGTACCAAAACATGAAACATAGCAGCTACGTGGATCCACTAGCTTGTATTTTATGGAGGCAACATAGTTCAAGAATTAGGAGATATAGTTGGGACCCTCTTTATGCGCCATGCATTATAGTCTCCAATCTCAAGAGTAATGTAGTGTTCTTACCTTTGCTATGTGGGAATGGACACTCCTCCATCTAGTTCACTCGGTGCTAAGATAGAGTCCATGTTTGAAATGTCTTTAAGTCTTTAACTATCAATCATATCCTAATTTAGGCCATAGGGTCTACCCCTTGTATAATAATAATCATCAATAGCTCAATAAGAACTGTATGAGTATAATTCTTTTCATCACAATTCATATAAGTGAGGTTAACACATTAGCATTTAATAGCATATCAAGGCACATTGATAGTTTTCACCATCCTTATATCACATACACCTTAATAAACCTCACAACTTAGTCAAGTCATTTCAATTCAATATCATACCACCCTATAATCCTAGTATAAGGAATACTCTAATGTAATATCATGACTTAACAACAATCAATCACAGTTGGAAATAAAGATAAAGATTCTAAGACTTTCCAAGTCTTCCTCATAGTTTATCATCAAGGTCTTACCATCAACCCATAACTCAAACCAATTGGGGAGTAGAATCATCACACAATGATAACCAATAAGATAAACAAGACCAATCACATCTCCATAGCACAATTCAACACTAGATCACAACTTAAGACAAGATACATAGGCTAACTTCACATTACAATTCATAACCTAAATCACATCTAAATAACCAGAATTATATGCCTATAATTAATCTTAATTTAATCATAATAACACCGTATGATAGTAATCTAATCAACAACCAACTCAATTGAATGATCACAATATAATATAGTTCAAGATCACTACCTAGGGTTAGGGATGGAGGATCATATTCTTGAACTTAGACAAAACCATCAACAATTACCATAAAAAAGTTGAATTACATGTTAATCTACTCAATATAACCTAAAGAAATCATCAACAACTCAATTCATAACTTCAATTTCGTAATTGGATGAAACCCATATGAAAACTCAACTTTTGAAATTTATTTTAAAGGAACTCTTTGAGGAAAGAGTCTCAAAGGTGAATAGAACCCATACCTTAACATTTGAAAACAATTTGATGGTGAATTTTCCCCTTTCTAGCCCCCAAACCCTAATCCTTGCTAGTCTTCAATGGTGAGTTCAAGTAGAGAGAAAATAAGAGAGAAGGAAGAGAGTTTATTTGTGAGTTGATCTTGCGTTAATGAGGGTTAAGGGTATTTATAGTGGAACTTAATAAACTTAATTAGTCTCCCTTTAATCCCAACCTAACCCCTATCCCACCTAATTAATTAAATAAACGGAATTACAAACGTGCACTATCTTAGGACCCTCACAGACGAGACCCTGCTTACAGGACGTCTATGAATCGACGAATAACCCTTCCTCCGCCCTGGAATTCGTCATCTTGGTAACAAAATGTGCAGGCGAGGGGATTCCTCCAATTGTCTAAGTGTGGGACGACGGTGGCATCGACGCCCCGTCGATCCTCTCACAAATCGTAGCCTGCACCTCTGCACTCCGTCGATGAGTTCAGAGGCTGTTCGGGTGAAGGGGGCTTTTCCACCAGCCTATGTCTGGAACGACGGTGACATTGACGCCCCTTCAATATACACACGATCCTTCTTTTGTACCGTCGATGCACACTGCCAAATAGTGTTGCATCAACTACAAGGGTCCTCCTCAAGGGCCCTTGGTTGGTCCTTGGGGAGTCGAACCCGGACATTTCAACCATGAAACAACTCAAAAACCTATTATATACCTTTCCACAAATTTTCGTACATTTTCGAATCCTTAAACTTAGTCAAATAGGCTAAGGCACAATAATTCCCTTTTGAACCAACATCCTGGACGTTTTTGTTCTTAATCCTCCTAGATGACCTATATTCATTAAAAATGGACTTAGGAATAGTACTTAGACCTTATGACACCTATGTTAGACTTTACGACATGTCTTGGATTTTCAAGTTGTTACATGCAAAAATATGGATTTAAAAGGGACATTTTCTTGAAATCATACTTAATGCCTTTTTGAGTAAATCTTCATAAAACCTTTATATAATATCATTTATATCATTCACATTGACATATTCAAAGTCCAAATCACATAAAGATTTTAAGGCATTTTTGAGTCGCGTTACAGTAAGCCAACTTTTCTTTACAATGAGTATTTTCCTTTCACAGTGAACTTCTTTCTTTGACTCCTTAACCTCCCAAATAATCCCTCTAGTGATACTTGGTGCAATGCATCACTTTAAGGCTACAAGGAGTCATTTATGCAACTTATATAAGCCAACACATACCCATTTAGAAGTATAATACATCAAAACACACTTAGGCCAAAACATAAGAACATTACAGTATGCACTTGTCATTCATTATGCCTATATACTTATTTTACTTCACATAGAACCTTATGTCATGCATATCATCTCATCATGTAAACACTAACACCATTTCATGCAATAGACCATAAACATAGACACATGCATTAGAACACCTTCCTAGGACCTCCCTCAAATGTCACTTGTGAAATACATAGGTGAAGTCTCATACCCCCCCCCTACACTAAGCAGCTGCCATTAAGTTATCCTAGTAAGGGGTCTTACTTTAATTCCATTATCCATTTTACTTTAGGGAAACTATAGCCTTAACGTAAAATAAGATCATGTAAGCCAAACATGGAATTTGATGTGATCCCCTCACACAAAAAGAGGGTGCCTTACTTGCCACGATAAGACATGAGTATCATGCTAGCATAGTAGGTGATATCACTTGCTAGATCCTTTTGGGCAACATAGTTATGGAACTTGGAGGTATCATGGAAACATCTCTCTAACACTCTTTTTGGGTCATGAGGCTATCCACCTCATGAGGATTATGGTGACCTACCTTCCTTCAATGGGAAGGGACACCCCTATCTTCAAGTTCACTCGCTGCTAAGCTAAGTTCCCATTATTAAAAGTATTTATTACTTTACTTTGTAAAACATAGGCTTCAGGAGATTTACTCCCCATATTTTTAGATCATAGGTTATAGATATGAAATCCTTTCATTAACCTATATCATGTGAGAAAACCTTTCACATGGAAATAGCATATGAAAACATTTATCTAGTTTAGGATACTCTTGAGAACATCTTTCAAGGGCCCCTCTATTGAGTCTAGTCAATCATGTGTGTGTGTGTACATACATGTAAGCAAACCTTTCACATAACACCTTGAGACCACACATATTCATACTCAATTTTATTCATGCATAAGTATGCAAGTGTAACTATATAAGTCATGCATTCATATAGACACATTTTGACACTAGGTATAGTCATACTTCATCATACCACATACTTCACATTATAGCATGTAAGACACATTCATAAAATGTTCATATATTCACTTTCATGTACATGGAAACCAAAACTAGGAACTATCCTATCAAGGTATACATGTGCAATGTATAAACATGGTCACGTACCCCTGCCCATACTAGTGCACCTATCAAGTCATCCTAGTTAGATGGAATACATAACATACATCACATACATTTACCATTCATGATAGTACTAGACATTTAGTAAATATGAGACTAACCATTCATTAGACACCATGACCCTTTACTACAATGTAAGCATGCATAATATCTGAGTGTGTGTGTACATTGGTCAACATGATCACATAATGGCTATCAATAACACCTTGAGGCAGTCACTCTCTTAAGACCACAATGAACAGTCAAACATAGACCAAACAACACAATTTAGCATAGGAGGCAAGAAGATCGTCAAATTACATTCAAGACTCCAAACCTTAGATATTCACACATTCACATAGGGGTACATGGGTAAGGGTCATCAATCCTTAACACTTCATTAATGGCTACACCTACACTTGATCTTAACCTAAGCATTTTACATGCTCATGACAATAGTAACATAACCTAGATTAACAACTAGAGTAGAAAACTAGGCACAAGTTACACATAAGGTTATCATTATAACCATTCATTCACATATTCATCAATTTTCCTTCAAGGCCATGGTCAACACACATATAATGACAATAAGGTAAACACCGCCACCATAGGTGGACCATACCCATAATGCCATATAAGGTTTCATCAACAATACTATAGAGAAGTAGACGAGAAGAGTAATCCTTACCAATTCATCAACCCTTTTAATCAAAATTGATCAAGACACCTTTTTTATATATAATACATGTATATGTTAGTAACTATATGTACTTAATTCATAAACCAAAACCATGGATAAGACACTACAAAGTCATACTACAATATTTACACTACAACACAAATACAGTATAAAGTAGAGAGATCAAGGATAAATAATGCTTCATCAACCCTAAATTGAGAACACATTATGTTCATAGCATTATCAACCTTTAGGCTACAAAGATGTAGATTAATCCTTATCAAGGTTTCTTTGATTTGATCTTCCAGGGTTTATACTCAAAATTTTTCATAACATCAACCTTAAACAATATCAGTAATCATCTTCACCTAATTGAATTCAACATTCAATCGTTAAAATGGCAATGTTACACTAAACTCCTAGAAATCTAAACTAGGCGTGTTCAAATCTTCATACGTTGATCCACATGGATCCTTCATGAATACATGTAAATAATAGTAGACATAAGAAATTCAACGTAATAGAATCACAATTAAATCAATAACAAGCCATAATCACAATGCCCATGCAAGGGTTAAATAGGTTTTGGAAACGAACATGGGTTCATAATGCCATTGGATTGGATTTCACGTTAAAGCCAATGCATTATTATTAATTCATCATAATTAAGACTTTAAATACAACAATAAGAAAACAAACATATTAGGGTTAGGTTAGAACGTGGGGTGAATTTCCCATTCACCCCTTAAATAAAATAGTGCGCAGGCATGAAGTTGCAAACAACACCTACGGACACCAATTGACGAGGCGTCGATGGACCAACGGCCCATCCTGGTGCTCCATCGATGATAACTGAGGCTGATTCTTGTTAGATTCAGATATTGAGTCTTTGTGTAAACCTACGTCCCAAGTCGATGGACTGACGAGGCGTCACTTGGGCTCATCGATTGACACTGCCAAGGCAGTGTCTCGACAGCCTTTGGATCCTTTTTGTGGGGCCCTTGGGAAATCGTACCCATACGTTTCCAACGTAAATACAATCCTTAACAAATTTTAGAACTTACACATCTATTTCACCCAAAACAATTACACGCGACACGTCCAAATATGCTAGGACCCATCAAGACGCACATGAACGTCTTAAGGGCTAACTTTCAAACGTCTTAGACGTTCTTGGACATTTGACCTCTTAAATTGATGAAACTCCATAAACTTCTTATAAACATCATTATAACTCATTTTAAGACCTCATAAGTTAATGGCACATTCAATAAACACATAAAATATCTAAGTACCCTTTGGCGACTAGTCGTCAAACGTCTCGGTCGTCCCTTAATGTTTGACTTCCAAATCACCTCAAACTTTACACACTGCCTGAATACCATATTTTGAACTATTATAGTACCTTATTCCCTTAGGAAACACATGATAGTCTCTACACACGCTAACTTATTTTTTGGGTCTTACATTAATACCATGTATTGGAGGTAACAATATACCAATTATTTATGGTGTAAATTGAGGGTCAGAATATAATTCTCTATTGAAAAACATTGTGTTGTAATTTTTTAAATATAAATTTCTATTATGATTAAAAGTTTTGATATACTAATATGTAATTAAACAGTGGGTGTATTGTATTATGTGAATATCATTAAATTTATGGTATTGAAAATTATTGAGACTAAACCCTAGGTTTGAAAGTTCAAAAACATGTAAGTTGACCTGGTAGCAAGAAAAGGAGATTGATTATAAATTTGGGTGAGATTTTGGGTCTAAAGTAGACATATAGTGGTATGGGTATTTCTAATTTCAAAATCTTATTGTGAATATGTACTTGAATAGATTACATTGATTTGGAAGCTTTATGAAAGGGAAAGGCTCAAGTCCCGGAGTGATTTTTCGAGGTAAGTGAATTTTATAACCCTTGTTAAGCATATGAACTTTGTTTATTTCCTTGTAATATGTGTTTAAGAGTAATGAGAATTGGTGATAGGTTTACTTGTCCATGTTGCATAATTCTAATAATGGAAAAAAGGTAATATAAACATTACATGATAAATTTTTGGTGTATGATGTTTGAGAATGCTTTGAAGACTTATTGCTTATTTGTTGATGTTGTATCGTGGTTGGGTTAATGTGAATTGTACCCTGTTATGAAAATGGTCATCTAATTATTATTTGTGTGAACCATGTCATTTGCATTGAATTTGAGGCATGTGATAACTGTTATGTTATTAGAGGATGTACCATTTGAAAGGACATATCGTGCGTCGTGATGGATTCTATATTTCGAGGGACATATCGTGCGCCACAATGAAATTCTATTTTTAAGGGATGTATCACGCACCATGATGGATACTATATATAAAGGGTAGTATCGCATGCCACGATGGGTTTATAGAAAAATATATCCCCTATGGGTCCTTCACTGAGAGATAGCGGGTGTGTATTACTAGGTCATACATGCATCACTAACTTGACATTACATTACATTGCATTGCACATATTTATCATTAGTGAACCTGATATTGTGTTTTGTTAATATTGTGATTGACTTTATGTGAAAGTTTGATTGATGAATATTAAACTTGTTATTGAGAACTAGTGATTGTTAAAATGTTGTTGTTGTATATATGTTTGTGAATTATGAATTGTTAGGTTGGGCTAGTTTTAAGCAGATTGTAGTTGTGAAGGTTCAGTAGTTATGTAAGTTGAACCCGTATTCTATTCCTTTATCGTGTGTTTAGAAGTTTAATTGCTAAGTATCTTGTGGTTTGGTACTCACCTCTTGTCTGAGGCTTTTTTGGAGGTTTGTGAGGTAGATGGTTGTTATTTCAGCGGAGTTTCTTACTCTTATTTGTGATCTTGTTCTATTCTAGAAACAAGGTCATTTAATACTTATGATTTTTTTTGAATCAATTGTAATAGTTTAGAGGATCTTACATGTGACAACCCAATGTTTGGGGTATTTCTTGAGTTAATTATAAAATTTCTGTATTTTATTATAATGGTTGAGTTTTAGGCTGACTTGCCTTGGTTGGATAAGACGAGTGCCATCACGTTCTTCTTTGGATCGTGACATAGAGTATGAAAAATACTATAATGACCGAAGGAAATCATAATATACAGAAAGTAATCACGTAAGAAAGTCAAGAATAAAATTAGTGTACTAACTACTCATGAATCCAAGCATACAAAAATTAATCATACAACAACCTAAAGATCCTCATTAGCACGACACAACCTATCTGGGTGTCATGCCCAAGACTACCCTCTATACACGAGACAGGGTCTAGCGTCACAAGTGAACAAAATCTAGTTACATTATATAGCATGATACAGATGTTACTCATAAACAGAATAAACATACAAAAGAATCAAGTCTCACTACGTATGTTATCAATTGAAGAAATTCCACACATAAGAATAAAAGAAGAAATTTATCCATCTTCATGAAAACCTCTAATCATACAGAGTTTCTAGGACAAGCCCCAAGCTAACTCTTAACAAAATTTAAAATTGAAAGTTATCTCTTAAATGGTAACATAAGTGGTGCTCTCGAGGAGATAAAGACTCAATAATATTGTTGCAAGTTTATCTAGATTGCACTAACTGTGAGTAGAATACGGAGCATCATAATTATATTGTGAAACAATATATACAGAAAAGTATGCAGTTAGTACTTCAAATGTACATCGTATGAAAAAAATGCATAATCATGAGATGATAATATGATAAGTATGTAAAAACATGCTAATACAATGACCAAGTACACATAACATGAAAATTGATGATCTGATTAGAAAACATAATATAAGGTCATATAATATCTAAAAATCATATCATATTGTGGGAGATAGTGTTAATCTTCATAGAGCATGTTAGCTACAACATAGAGTTTAGTGTACTATTTTCACATCAAAAAGATAGTGTCCAACTTGCTAAGGTAAGGACCATGAAATCTTAGTTAAGTTGGATCCACTAGCTAATGTCTACGTGACATAAAGACATACAAAGATACATAGCTCTGTAACAAAGATATTTCCACTAAAGGTCACATGTATCTACTAATTGGTGAACATTAATCCATAGGTTCATTCGATAATAAGTATACTCCCAATGAAAAATATGTACAAATCTGGAAAAAATAGTAATTTGATAATACTGAATTATTCGTACAATAATTTGATAATATGAGTATCTCCTAAAATCATGAAACATAACACATGCTTTATCGAAAAATATTTAAATCATGATAATCTACATACAAAATAATTCTCTATCTCAAAACATCCTTATTCATAAAATATGGGTAAATGAAATATGTATGTGAAAATAGCATAACAGTGATCATGAAAATACTTGCATGTCATGAGTTCATGAAAGTATCATTGAAAATATTGAATTGTAATCAATTCATGCATAATAGGATCAAAATCATGAAGAGGGTAAAAATTCCATAAGAGCCCATAAGAAATCATGTAATCCTAATTTTGAGAAATTAAGGTTTCTTTGAAACTCAATGGATAAAGAACTCTTTGATAAAGTTTCCAAGGGAGCGATATTGTACAACCCCAAAATTTTCAAAGCCTAGATGAGACGTTGAAAAGATAAAAAAAAAACTTAAATTAGCAGAAAAGGGGGGGGGGAGGGTGTATAAACCCTTTCACAAACTTTCGATTTCACGACCCATATCGTCGTAATGGACATCCACACTAACCCTCTGGTGGGAGAACCACTACTACAATTTACACTGATCAACTAAACCAAAACTAAGGCAATTAAGTTACGAAAACAAGTTAATTAACTAAATAGTGAAAAATTAAATACCTAGAACCTAAAAGTCAATGTACAAAAATCTAAAAATGATAAGCCTAAGAAAAAAGGGTACAGTACCAAAACTAAACAACACCTTAAATAAATAGCCTGAGCCCGAAAAGAGTGGACTTAAACAAAGAGAACTCAAGGCATCCCAAAAGAACTATCTGACCCTTGAATTCAAATGGTCAATCTAAAAGAGGTCTGTCAAAAGTCACCGAAAGGTGCCCTATACTCAACAAAAATAAGAGCAAGTGTAGTATCAGTTCACAATCCCAATGTACTAGTAGGATCGCATGACTATCCCACTAAGTGAAACGCATATAAGTAACCACAACATTATAAATTTGTCATATACAAAACATATATACTATCATCACCATTCACACAAAGAAAAATGTCATAATTCTCAACAATATATAATTAAATAATTTTAGAGCAACAAATAGTCATTCAGTATCAATCATCATTAGATATGAACGCAATCATCACAAGTCGATACACAACACAATGTAATGGTCCTCTCATGAAACTCAATTTAGTGGTCATCTCATGAAACCCAATTCACTGGTCCTGTCATGGAACCGACACCCAAAGTGTTAGCTTGCAAGAACGTGGAAATTAATTCAGTAATTGTGCTGGAACGTGGCAACACAATTCAGTAGTTGTGTCGGAACATGGAAACCGGATTCTATAGTTATGTCAGAACGTGACAACCCGATCCAACATTTAGCTTGTCGGAACGTGGCAATTCGATCCCAAATAACAGACCACAATCACAAACACAAATACATCATCAAGGTCATACAACAAAAGGTAATTGATGGTATAAAATTATTCAATTATCCTCATTTACGATTAGGGTGATCAATAAATCCAACAATACCATAACTACATGCATTATAATGAAGCAATTACAAATATGTATCACATAAACATGAAATCACACCCACTCGGCCATCACCTATTTTGAATCCAAGCTTGAATCCCCTAAGACACTCAAATCTTCCCTTTCTGGATTATTTTCGCTTTCTCTAGGTATACAACAACAAATATACGCAAGGATGAACAATCAAAGGTGTAATTATTCGGATTATAACAAACCCAATAACCCTAGACAAAACATAAGATCCTACTGCCCAAATTAGGGATTTTTCTACCATAAATTCTAGATCAAAACCCTCTCCAATTAATAGTAACACAAGAAAATAAGTTCTACGGATTAAAAAATTAATTCGGGGAACTAAAGTCATACTTTTAGCCTCAAGAATGGTGAAAAACCATCAAGAACTTGTCTAGGGTCGCCTCTTTAGATCTAAATATCGGAAAGTGTCAAATAAGCAAATTTAGTGGTTTATTAACGACTTTAAGTTGCATATGGTCTGCTACAGGTGACCCATCCCTCTATAGTGGCCCCGCTATGGCGGCGAGAATCCTGCTACAACGGTCTCATCGGAAGCAGAATATTCCCGTTCACGCTAAAATCATTTTTGGGAGTTATATTCACCCAAATTTGATTCCGTAAAGTCGTACGAGTTCCTTATCATCTTAGGTATACACTCATGTAATAAAATTCACAATTAGATCTCTCATTCATTACTACATTTCCCTACACCGTAATAACTCCTATTTCGCCAAATCTAGACCAGGCTAGGAATTTTAAGTTACCACCAAAAAGTTTTCTGGTCCCAATTCTTTCTTCATTGACTTTTACATAAATATGGAATCAGGTCATAACAATACATAACAATTTACGCATCACTCGTCCCCGAGTGATCTAGGAATATCTCGACTAATATAAAGGTACATTAGTATGTGAAATGTTGAATTAATAGGGATACTGATCTCTCATGTATTTTTTACCGAATATCATTACCCCATAAGGGTTTCACATCTCCTACCTCAAAACAAACAATTGAATACTTACACATCCTTCCTAACAATGCCTCACTGAAGTCATCTCAACATTCAAGTGATAAATATTAATGTATTTAAACTTAACTAATCCACTGCATGAATCCCAACAACCACCAAAGTTGATCGTACACACGTCTTCCAACTATTATCAAAATTCTTGACACAATCATCAAGACTAATCCTTTCTTACATAAGCATGATCATATTCTAAATTCATTATAACACCCTAAAATGAACAAAGGTGAACTAGACCTTCATTATTGTTTATTGAGTTACTTTGTGATAAAATGAGTTATATTAGTGTCCTTATGCAGTGTATGAATTTCGTTTGAGTTTTAAGGTCAAATATCCATGACGTTCGAAAGATATGCCTTAGATAGTGATTGTGTGTTGTCATGTGTTTGAGTGAGTTTTACATGTTCGTTTTGTTTGACACTGGTGTGGGATATTCTTAAGACCTAGATGATTATCTTAAGGGGTTTAACGTCCGGGTATGACCCTACCTAGGACCCACAAAAATACCCAGAGAAGGGCCCAATACAAGGACACAAGAATGCCTTTGCAATGTCCATCAATATGTGCAAATGACGACCAGTGGTCCAAACAACGGCCCATCAACTTTCCCCATCGTTTGGAACTGCAATATAGTCTATCCAAGCCCTAAAATAAACTAAGTATCAACCCACGAAAACCCAACAACAGACCGTTGATGGACAAATGGTCCGTTGGTTGCAATTGTCGTTTGAAGATTGTCCAAAAGCTGTTTTTCCTATCATGACCTAGGGTGTTTTGTAAATTCACTCCAAGTCTTTTATGAACCTAGGAAGTAATTTTTAGGTATTTTTACGTATATTAAGGAGTTCCAAACCCTTAGACATAATTTTAGACTCCATTTCCTAAAACCCACAACCCTTCTCTCTTAAAAGTCTCTATCAAGTCACCATAGAAGCTAGAGTCAAGAAGGGCTACAAGGGGCTGTTGGTGGTCGAGTTCTTCATAAAAAATTATTGGGTTTCTTCTACTTTATGTATGGTATCCATCCTTGAACTCTCATACATTCAAGGAGTCACTTCTAATGGACTTTATAAAAATATTTTCAACCCTAGTTTCTTCTATCTTCAACCCTAAATATAGGTCTTGCATGAAAATATTTTGAACGATTCAAAAAATGATGTTCATAATGATAGTTTATTATTTTAATGCTAAAACTTCAATGAAAATCTATTAAAGTTTTTTTTTATCAATTCTTTGCTTAAGGAATGGGTTTGATGAGCATGAGTTGGTAGTATTTGAGTTTTCATTTCTTATGGTTTATATGGTTGTTTAGCTACTGCACTAATGGCTATTTATGATGAAATGTTGAGTAAAATTTTACAAATGAATGAAGCTTGGATAAAAGGGTAAGTTGGTTATGTTGTTTAGCTTGAATTTCGAAATATTCTTAAGTGGTATGGTCCACTTTCTTGGTGGCGGTGTTTACTTGAATAGTATGAATGTGAAGTTAATTGTGTTTTGTGAATGAAGCCATGAAGGCTTCTTATGTGAAGTAAGATGATAATGATGTTATTCTTGTTAAATGTTCTTTATAAAGCTATTATATGAAGTACTCTAGGGAGTACGTCTTAATGATTATATGATTATCTGAAACATGCAAAGTGTGCGATGTGATGAACGATGGTCTAAAGTTTGTATATAAGTTAATGTAAATGAAATGAGGCTTATATGCAAGGTGTGTTCACATACTTAAATGAATGAATGAAGCTAAGTTAAGTAAAAAGGTGAGTTTTGGGGTGAATACTCTTCGTGTGTTGAGATGAACTGTTTAGTAGCAACCTCACTACATCCTAAGAGCTTTCTAAGATAGGTCGGAGGAATACTCTTCGTGAGTTTATTGTAGAATTCGGAAGGCTTACGATAAAGTATCTCTTTTGCTAAAATTATGGAAATCCTTGTCTAGGTGTTAAATTATGTTTCTTATGTTTTTTTTCTTCTAATTTCATGAACGTTTTAATTATTTGGCATGAAAGTCTTTTTACACTAAAATGTCCCTTTTTACATGTTTTTGCATATGCCATACCTAGTACATTGTTCTGTACTAACCCCATACTTTTATTTACATAATAAGTGTAGGTTTTTGAAGCAACGTTGAAGTCCAGAAGACAAAGCTTGGGAAAGTTTCTCTCAAGACAAAGTATGTCCTCATATATCCTAGGGCATAATTTCTACGTTTTTAGTTCCTTTATGTTAAGACTTATTATGTATTTCTTTTAATGTAAATGGTGGTGTACCTTAGATATTATGTCATGTCTTTATGTTTGGCTTGTGATGATGAGATTTTCATAGTATTTATGAAAGATTTTCTTTATATGTTAAATGTCGTGAAAATTTTAAAATTCTGCATTAATTTTCATGTCTTATGTAATGAACGATAGTTAAAGGGATTGTACAAGACCCCAAAGAGTCAAGTATACCTAGTCCTGATTCAACGGTTCTCCCTAACTTCTTGGGGGTACCTGCGGGTCGTGACAAACTTTGTATCAGAGCATAAGATTATGATAAATTGTTTAGGGTCTAAAAGTCTTACAATCCACGTCTAGTAGAGTCATGGTCATTGGTGTGAGTCGCGACAAATCAATGTACAAGCGGCTATAGGATGATAAAATTTTACCTTCTTTATTTCTCTTGTATTGCACCATTGAATTTAACTTCATAAGGTCTCTCTCTCTCTCTTACGTTCTCTTGTCTGCTGGTCTTCTAGGTGTGACTTCTTTGAAGGGAGATGTTTCTAAGTATGAGGGAGATAAATGTGACTTTTGATGCTTATGATGGCTTTGTGTCTAGAAGAGTGAATGTAAAGGTTAGTTTTGAGAATCGTTATGCGAAGCCATTTATGGCTATGTGTGACTCATGAGATTGGAAGTGTTGTGATGAGCAACTTTACGATGATGTTGTTCTAAGCATGGTAAGAATTATAATGATTGAATAAAGTGCCTTTGAGAGGAAATGAGTTATCTTGTGATTATATCCGATAATGGTAGAAATGTTGTAAGGTGTAAATTTGAGGAATGTTAAGAGGATGTGGAGATTTTGTAGGAGTAGAGGGCAACACTCTTGTATAGTTAATGTTTCGTAGTTGTTCTTGTGATTTGGTGGTGATTCTTGTATAGGTTTACTCTAAGGGGGAAATGTGGTATGAATACCTAGTAAGGGAGTTTTGTTCCATTAATTAGCTAAGTACTACCTAGGAGTTGAATGAGGTGGTATTTAAGAGATCTTGTCTAAGCTTGAATCCTAAGAGGAGAGTATTATGCATGACTAGTAGAGTTGATGTTTAATTTTGATGATCATGTTTTAAGAGTAGTATGAGATCCTATCTTGTGACAAGAATAGTGTGACTTTGAAGTATGAGGCCTTGAAAATAGCTTTACCCTAAGTAGAGGAGAATGAGTGAGTAGAAATGTAGTTGATATCTTCATCTTTCCTTTTTATACTTATTCAAGCTTGAGACCGAATCCTTAGTAGTTTGGTAATAATTAAGAGTCTTTCATAATAATATGAGTTGCATTTCTCCTTTTGTTATGAGTTTCTTGATGGAAAAATGTTTGGGAGGCTCCTGAAGTTATCATGATGGCATGAGAAAGATTGGTAGTCAACCTATGCTCTCTTGTTAAGATGTAGCTAATGATAGTGCTGAAAGGCTTCATGGTGGTATTGAATATGAAGTGTATGAATGAGTTATTATGTTTGTATATGAAGTTAGATTACTTAAGGTCTAATGTTGAAGAAGCAAGTTATAGATAAGTTTTCACATGATGAAGGCTAGATAGGATTGCATGTAGTGTACTTAGTCCAAGAGTGTCCTCAAGGGTCACTAAGTGGGAGTGGTAGTATGGGATGCTACTCCCACATTGTACTTAGTGTAACTTACCAAGTCTCTTTGGAGCAATTTATTATGATCTTGTCTATCATATTGTCATGCCATCTTGTTAAAGTTGCTTGAAAGGTGCATTATAGAATTTTTAAGAAAGTTACACAGTGAAGTTTTGAGTTCACTATAAAGAAGTTCAATTTTTGACAAATTCCATTTTTCGTGGAAGATGGTTTCAATGTGTATGAAATTATTGTAAATGAGAATGGTAATTGTTGGATAAGGTAGTTCCTCCATAAGTGAAGGATAAGAGAAGATTTTGAAATGCGAAAGTTTTGCTAAAGTGCTTGTGTTGCAAACTATTCGAAAGTGTGAAATTGAGCTCCTTGTTAATTGATGACTTGATTATGATGTTTCGATCATTATTGTAATGTGTTCACTGTTGCTAATGGAGTCGTTGATGATCTTAAAGTTTTTAGTGTCATGCGAGGATGAATGTTATTCCAAGTGGGGGAGAATTTAACACCCTAAAACAAACTAAGGTGAACTAGAGATTCGTGATTGTTTATTGATTAAAATTTTTTGTTAGATTGAGTTATATTAGTGTCCTTAAGAAGTGTGTGATGTTTTGTTGTGTTTGGTGGTCAAACGTCCATGATGTTCCAAAGATATGCCTTAGATAGTGCTTGTGTGTTCTTATGTGTTTGAGTGAGTTTTACGTGTTCGTTTTATTTGACATTGGTGTGGGATATTCCTAATAACTAGACGACTATGTTTAGGGGCCCTAGAGAAGGGCCCAAAAATGCCTTGGCAATGTCCATCAACGAGGGCAAACAACAGCCAGTGGTCCAACCAATGGTCTATTGACTTGCCCCGTCATTTGGACCTTAAAGATAGGCTAGCCAGGACCCAAAAAACTAAGTATCAACCCACAAAACCCCACCAATGGACTGTTGATGGACAGACGGTTCGTTGGTTACATCCATCGTTTGAAGATTGTCCAAAAGTTGTTTTCGTGTAAGGACTTTGGGTGTTTGGTAAATTTATCCAAAGTCTTTTATGAACCTAGGAGTTCATTTTTAGGTCTTTCTAGGTATATTAAGGAGTTCCAAACCCTTACTCCTAATTTTAGACTCCATTTCCTAAAACCCAAAACCCCTCTCTTTTAAAAGACCCTATCAAGTCACCATGAAAGCTAGAAGTCAAGAAGGGCTAGAAGGCGCTTTGGTGGTCAAGTTCTACATAAAAAATCATTGGGGTTTCTTCTACTTAAGTTATGGTATCCGTCCTTGAACTCTCTTCCATTCAAGGAGTCACTTATAATGGACTTCAGAAAAAATATTTTCAACCCTAGTTTCTTCTATCTTCAACTCTAAATATAGGTGTTGCATGAAAATGTTTTTAATGATTCAAAAATGATATTCATAATTTTAGTTTATGATTTTAATGCTAAAACTTCAATGAAAATATGTTAAAGCTTTTTATAAATTTTGGCTTAAGTAATTGGTTAAATGAGTATGAGTTGGTATACTATGAGTTTTTGTTTCTTATGGTTGATATGATTGTTTAGCTACTGCACTAAGGGCTATATTATGATGAAAATTTGAGTAAAATTTTATAGGTTATGGTATCTTGGATAAAAGGGTAAGTTGGTTTTGTTGTTTAGCTTTAATTTTGAAATGTTCTTGAGTGGTATGGTCCACCTTCTTGGTGGCGGTGTTTACTTGAATAGCATGAATGTGAAGTTACTTGTTTATTGTGAATGATGCCATGAAGGCATGTTATATTAAGTAAGATGATAATGATGTTATTCTTGTTAAATGTGCTTTATGAAGCTATTATATGAAGTAGGCTAGAGAGTATGCCTAAATGAATTATATGATTATATGAAACATGTAAAGTGTGTGACGTGATGAATGATGATCTAAAGTAGGAAAGTTAATGTAAATGAAATGAGGATTATATGCAAGGTGTGTTCATATGTAAACACACACACACACTTAAATGAATGAATGAAGCTAAGTTATGTAAAAAGGGTAGTTTTGGGGTGAACATTCTTCGTTAGTTGAGATGAAGTGTTTAATAGAAACATCACTACATCCTAAGAGCTTTCTAAGATAGGTCGGAGGATGAATGCCCTTCGTGAGTTTAGATGTGGTGTTCACTAGTTATCCTTAACCTATAGAATATGATGTTGAGAATCCGTGGGGAATTATTCTTAGCACCGAGAGGATATGAAGAAAGGGTAGTTACACTCTGCGAGTTGAGATGTTAGATTCCAATATACTTCCTGAGATGAGTACTCCTCGTTAGTAGAGAATGAATTACTTAGTAGCGAACTTCTTATCTCTTAACTATGCACGCGCATAGGTGTAACTATTGGAAAGCCATGTAAAAGCTAAGTGAATGACCTTACTCTAGGCAAGTGAGGATCCCCCATCTGATAGGAGTTAATATCGGTATTCCATGTATAGATCTCATGGTCTATGTCGGTTAAGTTAACCCCCACAAAAGTAATCAAAGTGCTAAATCTTCTAAAAGAGTGTGCTACTTAGGGTAGGTAGTGGAGTGGGACACTATTTATCCATTGTACTAGGTAGGCATTCCGAAAGGGAAGTCTTGGTGAGTCTTATATGAATTGGATGGACTAAGTCTTCTAAAAGAACGTACTACTTAGGGTAGGTGGTGTTATGGAACGCTATCTATCCATTGCACTAGGCAGACTTTCCGAAAGGGAAGTCTTGTTGCTAAGCCTTCTAAAAGAGTGTACTCCTTAGGGTAGGTGATGGAATGGGACGACATTTACTCATTGCACTAAGTAGGAATTCCGAAACGGAAGTCTTGGTATGTTGTTTGAGTGTTCTTCTAGTGTCTTGTTATCGAGTGTTGACTTGTTCTCCCGAGTGGAGTAAGCCTATGATGGCAGTCTTAAGGATCTCCTTGGTGTGCATTAAAGGAGGTGTATCGGCGTTTCCTTCATGTCTTACCTTGGAGAGTCTTAAGAGAACCTTGGTTCGGAAAACTCCTATGGAAATGAGTTCACTTCCTCTTGGAAATACCTTGGGAGTTCACTGTTTTGGAGTTAGTTTGGTTAACTCTAATGTTACAATAGTTTATTGTAAAATTCGGTCTCCTTTTGCTATAATTATTCAAATCCTTCTCTAAGTGTTAAATGAATTTTCTTATGTTATTTTGCTTCTAAATTCGTGAATGTTTTACTTATTTGGCATGAAAGTCTATTTATACTAAAAGTCCCTTTTTACATGCTTTTGTACTAACCCCATACTTTTCTATACTCAATTAATATAGGTTTTGGAAGCAAGGTTGAAGTCGAGAAGTCAATGCTTGGGAAAGTTTCTCTCAAGAGAAAGTATGTCCTCATATATTTGAGGGCATAGTTCCTATCTTCTTAGTTCCTTTATGTTCAGACTTATTATGAATTTCTTTTATTCTAAAGGTCTGTGTCCCTAAGATATTATGTCGTATCTTTAAGTTTGTCTTATGATGATAAATGATACTTTCGTAGTATTTATGAAAGACTTCCTTTCTATGTTAAATGTCATGAAACGTTTTCAATTCCTCTCTACTTTTCATGTCTTATGTAATGAACGATCATTAAAGGGCTTATACAAGACCCCAAAAAGGGTCAAGTATGGCTTTTCCCGATCCAAGGGTTTTCCCTAACTTCTAGGGTGTTCTTGCGGGTTGTGAAATCCATACTCTCTACAATTATAGGTGAACCTAAACCAACCAACACAGGCTCATAATATACAAACAAACATAGTTCTTAACAACATCTCCATCCCACAACATAAACTTCCATAGGCTTAAATTACAAACTTTTCAATCTTTAGACATCAGATACTCCTTAAGAGAAATGTCCACTCATACAAACCAACAAACCATCCAACAACACTACCAATATTCTAGATTTAGGATTTGTATATTACTTCTTAAGAATACTAGATTTGGATTCAATGATCCGCATAATCAATTACACACAATCAATACATGATCTCAACGACTAGATGAATATTAAGATTGTTGGACAACCATAATTACGTATGGTAGCTCTTCTATAAACTCTCATTAGAAAAGTGATACATGTAAAACCACCGAAATACTTTACAACTCCAAGACAACACCAAATAAGTCATCTGAAATAACCAAATCTTGCCAATATTCCCACTCATTGTCACGACCCAAATCGGGGACGCGACTGGCACCCACATTTACCCTCCTATGTGAGCGAACCAACCCATCTAAACCTTAACATTTCAATATAATATCAACATAAATGATGCGGAAGACTTAAACTCATAATAAACAACTCAACTATTATTAATATTATCATCCCCAAAATCTGGAAGTCATCATCACAAGAACATCTATCTCAAATTACTAAACTAGGAATGTCTAAGAACAAAATATAACTAAAAAGCTAGTCCATGCCGGAAGTTCAAGGCATCAAGACTTGAAGAAGAAGACCCAGTCCAAGCTAGACGCATTAGCTCACCCTGAATTTCCGATGGAGTGAAGACTGGCTTGATCTACTGCTGAGTCGAAGTTGACGGACGTTTGCTGCATTACACAAATAACAAAAAGGAAAACATAAAAGTAGGGGGTCAGTACAACCACACGTACTGAGTAGATATCATCGGCTAACTCAAAATAGGGAACAATATATATCAATAATAATGTAAATCAACTACAATACTCAAATGTAGCAATAGCAATTACTTTATCATTAACAATTTCCGTCAAGTTCACACATGAGGACTCAAGCCTCAATACCATACTCATTTGGGAATTAAGTTCATTAGATTGAGTATATTCATTATCTTTCAAGATCATTATTTCTTCCTCTTGTGTCGGTACGTGACACTCCGCTCCTCTATTACTATCCTGGTGTCGGTACGTGACACTCCGATCCTCATATTCATTCTATCCTGGTACCGGAACGTGGCACCCGATCCATATTCTATCCTGGTGTCGGAACGTGACACTCCGATCCTCATATTCATTCTATCCTGGTACCGGAACGTGGCACCCGATCCATATTCTATCCTGGTGTCGGAACGTGACACTCCGATCCTCATATTCATTCTATCCTGGTACCGGAACGTGGCACCCGATCCATATTCTATCCTGGTGCCGGAACGTGACACTCCGATCCTCATATTCATTATATCCTGGTACCGGAACGGCACCCGATCCTCATATTTATCCTATCCTGGTGTCGGAACGTGACACTCCGATCCTCATATTCATTCTATCCTGGTACCGGAACGTGGCACCCGATCCCCTAATTCATCAAGCCTTCTTTTACACTAAGGCATCCTCATTCTCATTATATAATTTATCAAGCCTTCTATCATACTAAGGCATCATCAATCTTATTATATAATATATCAAGCGAATTAGGGTTCTTTCAAGATTTGGGATTCAATAGCTTCATCATGCTTGTTAATTAATCACAATCTCATAATCATAATCATGCAAGCATACAATTTAAGCACATAGACATGTTTACAACATCATCAATACATATCATACACTATCAAGAGTTCACTACGATTATCGTAACATAAAAACCATAACCTACCTCCACCGAAGAATTGGAATCAACAAAAATCTCCCAAGCTTTGTTACTTCTTCCTCTCGATCGATTTCTCCTTCTCTTTCTGTTCTTTTCTTTTGTTTTATTCAAACCCTCTTTCCTTTACCCTAATTACAATATAATTAAGTGTAAAAGAGGACAATAAAACCCCCTAATTAACTTAAGGTTACTTCTTTTAACCCCTAAGTAATTAGACTTATAAATGTTAACCCTCAATCTTTATAATTAAGGAAAGAATAGTCAAAAACGACCCTTAAAAAACGTGTGGAGAAATCCTAAACTGTCTGGGACTGCGTGACCTGTGACGGGCCGTCGTGCCTGCGACGGTCCGTCACGCAGGTCGTCGCACTGCCCAAAGTCCTATCGTCGCCACGGACACTGTGACGGTCCGTCACGCCTGTGACGGTCCGTCCTGCACGTCTGTCATGGCGGTCAGAAACTCGTTTCTCGAACCAAATTCTCAAACGTTGAAGTGTTTTGCAACGGAAACTCACGACGGTTCGTCGTGGGTGTGACGGCACGTCCTGCAGGTCCGTCACAATTTACAGAGAGTCGATTTTCAGTACCCAATTTCAAAATTCTAAGTGCCATGGGACGACACTCCCTCGACGGGCCGTCGTGACCACGACGGTCCGTCGTGACCCTCGTCGTCCCAGCCAGTTTTTCCAGAAGAAGTGGACTCTGTTGCTCAAAACGACTAAACAGGTCGTTACAATAGATACCAATTTACCCATCGTTCGTCCCCGAACGATCAAAAGAAGAAAAAATGGCGAAAAGGAGTACCTGCATCTGTAAACAGATGTGGGTATTTTTCTTGCATATCTGCCTCCTTCTCCCAAGTAGCCTCTTCAACCGGTCGATTCTTCCATTGCACTTTGATGGATGCAATCTCCTCGACCTCAGTTTGCGAACTTCTCTATCTAATATAGCAACCGGTTCCTCTTCATAAGTCAAGTTCTCATCCACAAAACTGAATCCAACGGATAATGTAGTTTCCATCTCCGTGGTATCTCTTCAGCATAGATACATGAAACACCGGATGCACTCCGGACGCCCTGGGGGCAAGGCTAATTCATAAGCCACCTCCCCTATTCTCTTAAGCACTTCAAATGGTCCAATATACCTTGGACTTAACTTACCTCTTTTCCAAACCGCATCACCCCTTTCATGGGCGAAACCTTCAACAAGACTTGTTCACCTTCATGAACTCCAAGTCTCTAACCTTTCGGTCTGCATACTCCTTTTGTCTACTTTGAGCCGCCAAAAGCTTTCTTGAATAGCTTTCACCTTCTCCATAGAATCTCTCAACAGATCAGTCCCCCAAGGTCTAACTTCAAAGGCATCAAACCAACCAATGGGAGATCTACACCTCCTCCCATACAATGCTTCAAATGGAGCCATGTCAATACTGGAGTGATAGCTATTATTGTATGAAAACTCTGCCAAAGGTAAAAAGCTATCCCAATGGCCACAAACTCTATCACACAGGCGCGAAGCATATCCTCCAAAACTTGAATTGTTCGCTCAGACTGACCATCTGTCTGAGGATGAAATGCAGTACTAAGGTCTAACCTAGTACCTAATTCAGCATGCAACGTTCTCCAAAACTTAGAAGTAAACTGCGTACCTCTATCTGATATAATGGAGAGTGGAACTCCATGCAACCGAACGATCTCTGAGATGTAGATCTTGGCTAACTTCTCTGCATTGTAGGTCACCTTGACAGGAATGAAGTGAGCGGACTTAGTTAACCTATCAACAATCACCCAAATGGAGTCATACTTACCCAATGTCTTTGGAAGACCAACCACGAAGTCCATCGCGATTCTCTCCCACTTCCATTCAGGAATGGGCATCCTCTGAAGTGTTCCTCCGGGCCTCTGGTGTTCATACTTTACTTGTTGACAATTTGGACACTTGGCAAAAAACTCAACAATATCTCGCTTCATTCTACTCCACCAGAAGTGTTGCTTTAGGTCGCGATACATCTTGGTTGCACCAGGATGTATAGAATATCCGGAACTATGGGCCTCTGTCAGAATAGTGGTGATCAAATCATCGATGCGGGGTACACATACTCTTCCCTTAATCCTCCTCAAAACACCTTCCCCATCGATTATTGCTTCCTTAGCCTCTCCTTGCAACACTTTATCTCGAATTCGCCTTAGTTTCTCATCGTCAAACTGTTTCCCCTTAATTTGATCAAGGAAAGAGGATTTTGCCTCTACACAAGCTAACAATCCTCCCTTCTCATTTATTTCTAACCTCATAAGGTCATTAGCCAAAATCTGCACTTCTCTAGCCAATGGGCGTCTAGAAGCTTGCAAATGAGCTAGACTTCCCATGCTTTCGGCCTTTCTACTCAAGGCATCTGCCACAACATTCGCCTTCCCCGGATGATACAAGATAGTGATGTCGTAGTCCTTTAGTAGTTCCATCCATCTCCTCTATCTCAAGTTCAAGTCCTTCTGAGTGAAGACATACTGTAGGCTACGATGGTCCGTATAGACTTCACACTTAACCCCATACAAATAGTGTCTCCATTGCTTTAGTGCAAATACTACCGCGGCCAACTCCAAATCATGGGTCGGATAGTACGTTCATGCATTTTTAATTGCCTCGAAGCATAAGCAATCACATTTTCTCTTGCATTAGCACTGCACCCAAACCCGAATAGGATGCATCACAATAGACAATAAAGTTTTTGCCCTCTACCGGCAAGGTAAGGATAGGCGCGGTAGTCAACAAAGTCTGAGTTTTCTGAAAGCTCTCCTCACACTCATCCGACCATACAAATGGAACGTTTTGCTTAGTCAAGTTCGTCAATTGGGAAGCAATAGAAGAGAATCCCTTGACGAATCGGCGGTAGTAGCTAGCTAAACCACAAAACTCCTTATTTCTGACACGTTTGTAGGTCTTACCCAATTCTTTACCGTCTCAATCTTAGATGGATCTCATCACTCCATCCTTAGAAACCACGTGCCCCAAGAAGGACACTGAATCTAGCCAAAACTCACACTTGGAGAATTTCGCATAAGCTTTTTCTTCTCAACAACTCTAACACCAATTTCAAATGCTCCTCATGTTCTTTCTTACTTTTGGAGTATATCAGTATATCATCAATAAACACAATCACAAAGAGATCCAAATATGGCTTGAAAATCCCGTTCATCAAGCTCATGAAGGCAGCAGGGGCATTAGTAAGACCAAACGACATTACCACAAACTCATAGTGCCCATACCTAGTTCGAAAAGCAGTCTTTGGCACATCCGTTGCTCGTATTTTCAGTTGGTGATAACCGGACCTCAAGTCAATTTTAGAGAAGACACAAGCACCTTGTAACTGATCGAACAAGTCATCAATGCGAGGAAGGGGGGGGTGGTACTTGTTCTTAATAGTTACCTTGTTCAACTGTCGGTAATCTATGCACATTCGGAAACTCCCATCTTTCTTCTTACAAACAAAAACCGGAGCACCCCAAGGAGATGCACTTGGTCTAATGAAGCCTTTGCTCAACAACTCTTGAAGTTGAGCCTTTAATTCTCTTAACTCCTCGGGAGCCATTCTATACGGGGTTATAGAAATGGGGCGAGTACCGGGTTCCAAATCAATGCAGAAGTCTATATCCCTATCTGGTGGCATACCGGGAAGATCTGCAGGGAACACATCCAAAAACTCACAGACTACCGAAAACTGACTCAATCGATGGTACTTGAGTAGTGTCATCCTTAAGATGTGCCAAGAAAGCTAGACAACCCTTACACCATCTTCTGAGCACGAATAAAGGAGATGATAACGCACCGGATGGGAGTGTAGTCACCCTCCCATACTAACTGATCTGCCCCAGGCTTGGCTAACGTCACTGTTTTAGCATTACAATCCAAAATCGCAAAGTTTGGAGAAAGCCAAGTCATACCCAGAATTACATCAAAGTCACCCATTTCTAAAATAACCAAATCCACATAAGTGTTGCTCCCCACAAAATTCACCAAACAAGACCTATACACTTTTTCGACTATCACAGACTCACCCACCGGAGTAGAAACACGAATAGGCAAGTCAAGTAATTCACAATGTAAATTTAGACCGTTAGCAAATGATGAAGATACATAAGAAAACGTGGAGCCAGGGTCAAATAACATAGATGCCATGCAATCACAAACCAAAAGATTACCTGTGATAACAGCATCAGACGCCTCCGCTTCAGATCTCCCAGGGAAAGCATAACAATGGGCCCCATTATTCGTCTGTCCGTTGCCCCTACCATGTTGTGTAGTAGTGGCTCCGTTTTGCCCTTCACCTCTGCCGTTTTGGTGACCACCATTACCTCGGCCACCACGCCCTCCAGAATAACGACCTCTACCATTACCACCTCTTCCTCTAGCCATTGGGGGTCTGTAACTCTGGTTTGGACAGTACCTCTTAATGTGTCCAATCTCTCCACACCCATAACATTCTCTGGGTTCACGCGTCGGCCCCTCAGAGAAGTGTTGACCGTTCTGAGGTGGACCCCCAACTACAGTCTGTAGTGAAGACTGTATTGGTCGATTTGAGTGACCTCCGGAGTTCTGTCCTCTAGAATAAGAACCATTATACTCACCTCCCCTTCGGAACCTCTTTGATGTCGATGTCGTGGTGAAGTCATCTGGTTTCACTCCTTCCACCTCAATCACAAAGTCTACCACCTCTTGGAAGGATGTTTCTGTTGCCGCTATCTGTAAGGCTGAAATCCGCAATTCTGACCTCAACCCCTTCACGAAACGGCGGATCCGTTCTTGTGGACTGAAACAAAGTTGGGTGGCATATCTGGATAGTGCGCGAATTTAGCCTCATACGCGTTTACTGTCATCCTTCCCTGTTCAAGACTCAAGAACTCATCCCTCTTCCTATCTCTCAAAGTCCTTGGGATATACTTCTCCATGAACAAACTAGAGAATGATTCCCAAGTCATAGGTGGTGCCTCTGTTGGTTGACACTCAACATGTGAACGCCACCACATTTTGGCGTTACCTTGGAACTGATAACTCACGAACTCAACACCAAACCTCTCTACTATCCCCATCTTGTGTAGTAGCTCATGACAATCAACCAGAAAATCATAAGCATCTTCAGATTCTGCACCCTTGAAGACTGGAGGTTTCAGTTTCAAGAACTTACTAAAAAGTTCATGTTGATCGTTTGTCATAATAGGCCCAGTAGTCAGACGTGGAAATGTGTCTATTCCCAATGGTGCATCCATGCGGGGAGCCATAGTAGCCGCATGTCGTATCTCTGAAACCGGAGGTGTTGGTGCAGAAACCATTGGAGGTGCTTGACCCTGATCGGACAACCCGCTAAGATAAGCAAGTACTTGGTTGATCATCTCTGGGGTAGGTTGGGGTGGCATTTCCTCATTCTGCCCTTGTTCAGTTTCCCCTTCCTCACCCTCTCTAACTACCTCCTCAGTCGGTGGAGGAGTCACCGCCCTAGCATCAGATGGGCTAGGGGCTCGTCCTCTCCCTCTAGAGGACGTCCTCCCACGACCTCTCCCACGGCCTCTTGCCGTTGTTCTTCCTCGAGCCACAGCCCAGTGGCTGGCTCAGTAGTTTCCTGTCTTTCCGTTGTCGCTGCTGGTGCGGTCGTTGCTCTAGTTCTAACCATCTGCGAAATAGAATGAAGATGGTCAGATACCAATTTGTATCACCTAGATACCAATTGGACTCAAGTAGTAGCACGAAAGAAAGAATGAAAGAATGGAATTTTCCTAAAGTCTTATAGCCTCTCAAAGAAAAGTAAAGGCGTCCCCCTACCGTTCTTTAAGACTCTACTAGACCTGTTCTTGTGTGATGAGACCAATGAACCTAATGCTCTGATACCAAGTCTGTCACGACCCAAATCGGGGACGCGACTGGCACCCACATTTACCCTCCTATGTGAGCGAACCAACCCATCTAAACCTTAACATTTCAATATAATATCAACATAAAATGTGCGGAAGACTTAAACTCATAATAAACAACTCAACTATTATTAATATTATCATCCCCAAAATCTGGAAGTCATCATCACAAGAACATCTATCTCAAATTACTAAACTAGGAATGTCTAAGAACAAAATATAACTAAAAAGCTAGTCCATGCCGGAAGTTCAAGGCATCAAGACTTGAAGAAGAAGACCCAGTCCAAGCTAGACGCATTAGCTCACCCTGAATTTCCGATGGAGTGAAGACTGGCTTGATCTACTGCTGAGTCGAAGTTGACGGAACGTTTGCTGCATTACACAAATAACAAAAAGGAAAACATAAAAGTAGGGGGTCAGTACAACCACACGTACTGAGTAGATATCATCGGCTAACTCAAAATAGGGAACAATATATATCAATAATAATGTAAATCAACTACAATACTCAACATGTAGCAATAGCAATTACTTTATCATTAACAATTTCCGTCAAGCACACATGAGGACTCAAGCCTCAATACCATACTTTTGGGAATTAAGTTCATTAGATTGAGTATATTCATTATCTTTCAAGATTCATTATCTTTCTTCCTCTTGTGTCGGTACGTGACACTCCGCTCCTCTATTACTATCCTGGTGTCGGTACGTGACACTCCGATCCTCATATTCATTCTATCCTGGTACCGGAACGTGGCACCCGATCCATATTCTATCCTGGTGTCGGAACGTGACACTCCGATCCTCATATTCATTCTATCCTGGTACCGGAACGTGGCACCCGATCCTATTATTCTATCCTGGTGTCGGAACGTGACACTCCGATCCTCATATTCATTCTATCCTGGTACCGGAACGTGGCACCCGATCCATATTCTATCCTGGTGTCGGAACGTGACACTCCGATCCTCATATTCATTCTATCCTGGTACCGGAACGTGGCACCCGATCCTCATATTCTATCCTGGTGTCGGAACGTGACACTCCGATCCTCATATTCATTCTATCCTGGTACCGGAACGTGGCACCCGATCCCCTAATTCATCAAGCCTTCTTTTACACTAAGGCATCCTCATTCTCATTATATAATTTATCAAGCCTTCTATCATACTAAGGCATCATCAATCTTATTATATAATATATCAAGCGAATTAGGGTTCTTTCAAGATTTTGGATTCAATAGCTTCATCATGCTTGTTAATTAATCACAATCTCATAATCATAATCATGCAAGCATACAATTTAAGCACATAGACAGGTTTACAACATCATCAATACATACATATCATACACTATCAAGAGTTCACTACGATTATCGTAACATAAAAACCATAACCTACCTCCACCGAAGAATTGGAATCAACAAGAAATCTCCCAAGCTTTGTTACTTCTTCCTCTCGATCGATTTCTCCTTCTCTTTCTGTTCTTTCTCTTTTGTTTTATTCAAACCCTCTTTCCTTTACCCTAATTACAATATAATTAAGTGTAAAAGAGGACAATAAAACCCCCTAATTAACTTAAGGTTACTTCTTTTAACCCCTAAGTAATTAGACTTATAAATGTTAACCCTCAATCTTTATAATTAAGGAAAGAATAGTCAAAAACGACCCTTAAAACGTGAGAAATCCTAAACTGTCTGGGACTGCGTGACCTGTGACGGGCCGTCGTGCCTGCGACGGTCCGTCACGCAGGTCGTCGCACTGCCCAAAGTCCTATCGTCGCCACGGACACTGTGACGGTCCGTCACGCCTGTGACGGTCCGTCCTGCACGTCCATCATGGCGGTCAGAAACTCGTTTCTCGAACCAAATTCTCAAACGTTGAAGTGTTTTGCAACGGAAACTCACGACGGTTCGTCGTGGGTGTGACGGCACGTCCTGCAGGTCCGTCACAATTTACAGAGAGTCGATTTTCAGTACCCAATTTCAAAATTCTAAGTGCCATGGGACGACACTCCCTCGACGGGCCGTCGTGACCACGACGGTCCGTCGTGACCCTCGTCGTCCCAGCCAGTTTTCCAGAAGTGGACTCTGTTGCTCAAAACGACTAAACAGGTCGTTACACTCATCTAAGAGAGTGTCAAAGGATTGGTAACATAATCCACCATTAGAGATTCACGTACAAAAATAAGAAACACATGTGACCATAGCTAGTTCATCACACTCACAACCATAAACAAAACGAAATAGATGGTCACATAAGAATTTATCGAATAACACTAAAGATTTTCCTTTGAAGAGTCGATACTAGTCATTTCCATTCACTTGACTCTACATACTCTTCACATCCTTCGACTCAAGTCAACACTCTTAATACTAACAACCAGGGGCTGATTTAGGCACATCCAAGGTGTGTCATGTGACAAGGCTTCGTCGAATTTTTTTTACCGAATATACCTATATTAAAAAAAAATAAAGGCTAAAATGATATACATGAAAATTCTCGTCGCATAATGTGCCTTATCTCAAATGGCAGACACGCCATATTCTCTAGTCGACGTCGTGGATTCGATTCCTAAGTGGTACATTTTCTTTTTCTCTGTTTCTATTCATATTTTATGTTTATTTTATTCAGTTTTTATTTTTTTTCTTTTTTAATGTTTGTTTTATTCACTTTTTAGTTTTTCGTTTCTTAAAATTATTAAATTTTTGTTTTAAATCAAAAATAATAGATCCCTTCATTAAAAACCCTACATTGTCACTTAAGTTCATTCAAAATCTAACATTTTTATTTTATATAAAATGTTAATATAAAACATAATATCTCCTTTATCAATTAGAGTTATAGTTAAATAAAAATAGTGTTAAATCCTCGTATTAGTATATTTTTGACTTGTAAATATGTTCAATTTTTTCCCCTTCTTGTTCATCAGTCATTATTATTCGGCATTTCAAATCTCCACATCACGTTAGTATTTTTTTTATTGTGGTTTTTATTATGTGTTTGAATTTTTATTTTTATTTTTTCATCATAATTTATTTTTTACTATCTACTTGTTATAATAAAATAATTTAAAATTCCTTAAATTGATTCAAACTTTCTGCAATCCTCTATTCTTTGATCCTCAATTACTAATTATGTAGATCAAATCATATTAGTCTAAATTTTTAATGGATAGATATTACTCAAAAAATTCATAAATGTTCAAAGTCAACTTTGACGACTCAAGCTTCAATTGATTTGGAAGAATAAGCTAACGAGTTAAAAAGATATTGTCAAAGTGAAGAAATTGAATTAAATTATTGTCGATTTACTTAATAATATGAAGATGTGAATGGTTCAATTTAAAATTTTATAATATTTTCTAATTAAAAGAGGCCTTAAATTTTTGGAGGCCTAAAATAAAACTTTCACTAATTTTCTTCTTGAGTCATTTTTGTCCTTTAATGGTGACACCACGTACAAAAATCCCTGTGTATGCCATACTAACAACCATCATAACACTCTGCCTATTTTTCGTGCTCTCAACAAACACTTTCATAATGGAAACCTTCATTAGATACTTTAACAATTAAAAGTAATAAACCTTACAACTCAAACAAAGTGTCAGTCGTTTCAAATGCTCAATACTTGATACAAGTGACCAGTCCACACCTTGAAAATTCATACCTCTACAAATATAACACCACAAACATAGATTTACAATGAAAATCTGAATTGTAAAATTCAATCGTGTATCCCCTTATCTATCAATATTAGCTTATTTGTGAATTCATGGATCTTCGATTATAATGGACCAAATCTCCATCTCTCTCACATATCTTTCGCTAACAATTCAATCCTAATCACTACAAAACTCAAGACAAGACAAAACCACTTATCATCACATTCAAAATAATTTCTCTTCACTCCTATCTCAAGTCTTTTCCAATAGTTTCTAACCAATCCAACAGACTTGTGACACTATTACCACAACAACAACAAAACAAATGAAATTGTGTGTCTCCGCAGCCAATTATCTACTCCACTGAAGATATCTCTTTAGCCTTTTCAGTGAAAAATATTCTTGTTCTCGCCTCTCTCTAAAAGTTGTACTACATCACACTACTTTTCTTCATTATGACTAGTGGTGGCAAATGGGTCAAATGTGGGCGGGTTGAAATAGGTAATCATCCAACCCGCCCATATTTGATAGGGGTAAAAATTGACTAGTGATAAATGAGTTCGGTAAAATATTAGTTTACCTATATTTTGAATGAATAGTACTTTTCTTAAGAATTCAAAATGGAGAAGATATTTTTTTAGATGAAAAAAGTTGAACATGTTTCATTTCATTTTATTGAATAATAAAAATAAAAAAAAATCCTATAAAAGTTCAATATAAAACAAATTTATGTAATAACAAGATGTAGATTTTTTTAGTTTCAAAGTAAATGAATATTTGCAATTTCGAACTAAAACATGCTTGATTCACTATTAGCAATGTCAATATTAGTACATGATTTGATTATTTTAAACTATTATTGATTATCCAATATACAATTAAATAAATAAATAAATATAATTACAATTAACAAAAGCAATCATTTCAATTATATATTTTTGGAGGGTCAAAGACTTCACCTTTTCAATTATAGAGAAGAATAGTTAGTTCTATAAAATATCATAAAAATAAAGAGAAATTACAACATTTTTAGTAATATCATCAATTTTGAGTGAATAAAAGTTAAAAGCTTAACCCATTTGGCTAATTCATATTTTACCCATAGTTTATCCATATTTTACCCATATATTTATGGGTCAAATATGGGTATCAAACCATATTTTACCCATGTGAAAAATCACTTACCCAACCCATTAAAATATGGGATGGTTGGGCGGGTCACAAAAATATGAGCTCATTTTGTCGGCACTAATTACAACTCTACTTTAATTTCTATTTGAATGGTGTCCCAACATGTCTTCGAACATTCCATACAACCATGTTACTCACCAAATATTAGAAAATCACGACCTTAGATATTCACAAGTCATTAATACGACACCAAATTCTCTTAGCCACAATCTTATTATATGGCTGCATGCCGTCACAATCTAATACGAACTATTATTACCATTATGCTCAGTCGACTATCGCTACAAGTCCATATTTAAACCACAAAACGCCTCAAACTCATTTATACTCATCAAATTCAAAGGACTAACCCCATTCTACACACACTTCCTTAGCCTTAAGATAAAATTACCAGTCCTCATATAATCCTCCTTCTTCTTAACAAACAAGACAGTAACACTCACTTGAAAACATTGGGACGATGAAACCTTTATCAAGAAGCTCTTGGATTTGAGCTTTATGCTCTCTCCATTTAACACTACAACAATAGACTGAATAGAGGGAGACTCAACCTCAACATTTTGAACATGAGCAAAATCATTTAAACATCTGCCCTACCAAATCCCTAGCTCGAATAAAGGATATAATCTTAGCTAGCTTAGGCTTGTACACCTCTTCCCACTCTAATCTTTCCCTATCAGGGATCTCTAGAGTTGCCAATTTAGTATCACAAATAAGCTCGGTATAGTAGGGGAACAACCAAGTCATGCCTAAGATTATATCAAGCCATTCATATCCAAAATAACCAAATCAACCGAAGTATAAAAACCCATCAACACAAAAGGGCAAACAGAATATACAAGGATGAAAATGACCGACTCTTCGTCTGGGTAAAACCACGGATGAGGGCATGAAGTATATCACAAACCACATCAAATCCCTAGGCAGTTGAGCTTACATGTACGAATAAGTAGAATCCGAATTAAAAACACATTAGTCATCCATCACAACAATTGTTGAACACTGAGATAAAATTTGAGGTCCATGATTATGAATACGAAAATAGGGAGACAGAGTTGATATTCTGTCTCACCTTGTCCCGCTCTGGGGGAGGAATCCCAATCTGGAAATAAGAATCCCGCCCCGACGGCCATAACGGAAACAAAACCCAAGCCTACTAATTTTCTAGGGTTCTTTTCTTTTCCAAATTCCACAAAGGTTCCCATCTTTACTTAGCAATTTTAGAATAATCCTCATAACTAGGATAATTATTGTCTACCCCTCGGTTAACCCAACAAAGTACGCATTTTAGAATCCATTTTTCGTCATTTTAACACTACCACACATATCTCAAGATACACCTAGACTCTCACATGATAATCAGTTGGTCGCAACACACGTCTCAATTTCTTATTTACAAATCACATCGTAATTTATCTAGACCGTTGCACTTAATCTCGTGATGACTTTCTTTTACACAACAAGTTTCACGACACACAAACGGTTACAACTTGCACAATTTCAACATTTAAGCCAACACATTGCACATATCAACATTCACACAAGCAGTACTGCACACATAATCATATAAAACATTGTAAAAATACACCCTTCACATTCACCTTTCCAATTTACAACTCGGAGAATAATCCAATTTATTTAATTAGTTCACTCCATAGACGACATTACTATTCAATTATGACTTATACGACGTCTATGACTAGATACCAACTGGAACCTTCTCCATTCTAATTAACTTTCTTGTGTACCTTCAGTCGAGACTAGGACGTCTAGTTCTCTCTGTTGAGATACCAATTGGAATCGGGAGATACCAATTGAACTCAACTCACAGCATAAGCGAGAATAGTCGATAGCGAGACCAATAAAACTATTGATTTCAATCACAAAACGTGGTCGAACCCGATTTCTAACCACTTAAATCTTTAAGTGATAGTAACAAGACCATAAATCAATATTAGAAAAAACTAATACACCTTGACATTGGTCAAAATGTCATCTATATGAGTCAATGACTACTTGTTCTGAATGATAACCCTAATCAATTGTCAGTAGTCTATACACATCCTCTCTTGCTAGTGATGGTGTTACAACTTTTGTTTCTCTAGTTTGGAGAATAGAGTAAAGAAGGAAAAATACCAATTTGTATCACCTAGATACCAATTGGATTCAAGTATAGCATGACAGAGTAGAAAAAACTATGTTTTTCCGAAAGTCCTATAGCCTCTCGAAGAAAAGTACGGACGTCATCATACTGTTTCACAATACTCTACTAGACTCGTTTTGGCATAATGAGATAAAAAAACCTAGGATCTTATACCAACTATGTCACGACCCAGACCGTGATGATAGGCACCTACACTAACCATCTGGCGGGAGAACCACTACTACAACCCAAATTAATCAACTAAATCAAAACTAATGCAATTAAGTTAAGGAAAGAAGTTAATTAACTAAACAATAAATAATTGAATACCTAGAACCTAAAGTCAATGTACCAAAACTCTAACAAGGACAAGCCTAAGAACAAGTGGTACGACCCTGAGACTAAACAACACCTTAAACAAATAGACTGAGTCAGAAAAAACTAGACTTAAACAAAGAGAACTCAAGGCAACCTAGAAGAACTAGTGCACCCTTGAATTCAAACAGTCACTGATCTTCTAAATGAGGCCTGTCAATAGCTGCCGAAAGATGCCCTATACTCAACAAAAAAAAGAGCAAGTGTCGTATCAATACACAATCACAACATACTAGTAGTATCAGGTAGCTATCCCACTAAGTGAAACACATGTAAGTAACAACTACATTATAAACATGCATATACCAAAAAAATACAATATCATCATCATTATTCACATTAAAGAATAGTTTCTCAATTCTGAACCACATACAATCAAATAATTTTAGAACAATAAATAGTTTTCAATATCAATCATCGTTAGATATGAACGTAATCATCACAGGTAGATACAAAAAACAATTCAATGGTCCTCTCATAGAACCGAATTCAATGGTTCTCTTATCAAACACATTTCAATGGTCCTGTCATGGAACCCATATCCAAACTGTTAGCTCACTGAAATGTGGCAATCCAATTGCATAATTATACCGTAACGTAGCCACTCGATCAAATAGTTGTATCGTAATGTGTCAACCCAATCCAATAGTTGTGACAAAATGTGGCAACCCAATCCAATAGTTAGCTTGCCAAAACATGAAAATACGATCCCCAATTTAACACCACAACAAAAAACACAAGTACATAATCAACATCATACAACAATAGGTGATTCATGACATACAATTATTTAATTATCCTCACTTAGGATTAGGGTGATAAATAATGCATTATTCGCATATATACATGCATTATGATAAAGCAATTAAAAACATATATCATGCCAACATGAAATCACAATCATCATCTACTTCGAATCCAAGCTTGAATACCCTAAGGCACTTGAATTTTTGCTTTCTGGATTCTTTCCACTTGTTCTAGGTCAACCCAAGATCCTCATACCAAAATTAGGACTCTTTCCACCATAAATTCTAGATCAAAAGCCTCCCCTATAGATAATAAACTAAGAAAATATGTTTACAGATCGAAAAATGGATTAAGGGAGTTAAAATCTTATCTTTAACCTCAAGAATGGTGAAAAAAAGTCAAGAGTTAGTCTAGGGTCTCCTCCTAAGCTCTAAAAATTGGAAAGTACCAAATAAGGTTGTTTAGGAGTTTTTAACGACTTTAAGTCATGTATGGCCCGCTACATCAGCCCCATCCGTTATAGCGGCCCCGTTTCGGCGCCTAGAATCCTGCTACAATAGCCTCAACGGAGACAGAATGTACCGTTCATGCTAACATCATTTTCGGGAGTTCTACTTCCCAGAATTCAATTCTGTAAAGTCGTACGAATTTCTTATCGTCGTAACTATCTGCTCATGTAATAAAATTCACATTTAGATCTATCATTAATTACTAGATTTCCCTACACCTTGATGAATCATATATCGTCCAAATTTGGGCTAGCTAGGAATTCCAAGTTACTACCAAAAAGTTTTCTAGCCCCAATACTTTCTTCATTGAATTTTCCATAACAAATGAATCCGGTTGTTACAATTCATGAAACCATGAGCTGTGTTGGGATCCATATACCGAGCTCAGAAATTGGAAAATTTGGAAGAGAGTTTCTCGGACACATTCACAAATCGTGAAGGCTTTCATGGACCATGGATCAGTTCGTTAGCCTAGAACCCATAAGTTAAAAATTTCTATCTTTCACACACTTATACGACCAATGAATAGATCCAAGGACCACAAAAGCTTCAGTGGATGTTGATCCTCAGAAGCCAAAGCCTTTTTTCCGTTCACGGTCAATGAAGTGTTGTACGTTCCGTGGAAGTTAACAATAGAAGGTCTTTGTTAGTTTTAAGCCAAAATTACTTTGATCTTTTCCTACTCTATTAATTTCTATACTATTTGTTTTAACTTATTCTAAGTGGTATTAGGAGATATTAGCAGCCCAAAAATCTCCATTCACTCATAAGCTCCCCATATGAGATTTATTTCTTCTAAAGTTTCATCGAAAATACAAACTACGGTTTCATGCTTCACGTCTCCATTCCAAGAATCAAGTAAAGATTTCTACTGCAGGCATGTGGGATTTCATCACTGAGTATCCCCTGAGTCATTGAGTCCTAAGAAAGCTCCGATTCTCCAAGTTTAGATTCCTACAAGTTAATATTTTGTATATCTTCATGAGTTTTCATTATAAATTAATTTTTCTTCATGGACAGCCCATCATTACATCAATGCAATTATAATTCCATTTTCAATGATAATTTCATAAACCTTCAGAATGCAAATATTTTCACGTTTCATAATCATTTTTTGAGATGCATGTACCATATTATCAAATTCTCACGACTTAGATTCTTTCAAATAAAATATTTGTCAACATGATTTCACTTATCATGATTTATGAGTTAGTCAACATATAAGATATAGTACTAAAAGTGGAAAACTTCAAAGTGTAAAGTTGAAATATCATTTTACCCTTATACTAAAAACTTTCTTTTAAAAGCTATATATTATTGATTATTATATATTAAATATTAGGGGATGCTAGAAATCTACTTTTATTAATGAAATAATAAAATTCCTAAGAATTTGAAAAGTTAGTTTTTTACTGAAAACATCATAAAAGATTGCATTCATCTACAACAATAGGGATAATGCCCAAGTACCCCCTCAACCTATGCCCGAAATCTCAGAGACACACTTATACTATACTAAGGTCATATTACCCCCCTGAACTTATTTTATTAATAATTTATTCCCCCTTTTCGAACTACGTGGCACTATTTTGTGGGCCCAACGATGGTTGACTTTTTTTTCCAAACTAGTGCCACGTAGGCTAAAAAAGGGTAGAAAATTACTTATAAAATAAATTCAGGGGGGTAATAGGACCTTAGTATAGTATAAGTGTGTCTCTGGGATTTCGGGCATAGGTTGAGGGGGTACTTGTGCATTATCCCACAACAATATAAATAGATGTCTTGAGAATGTTTTATACACTTGATGATTTAGAAAATCCTTGAATATACTTAAAAAATAAGAAAATTTTCTCTTGTTTCTTTATATTTCTTGTCTATTTTCTCATTTATACTATTACTCTTTTTATTTTGTTTTACTACATCTTTTCATTCTTGAAAAGTTAAAATGTAATAAATGTTATATCTAATTGTATTTATCTTCACAAAAATAAATGTATAGATATTTGTATGCCTATCATAACATACTTGTATGTCTACCTTCACATCTTTTGATATATTTTGTCTTCTTTATATATTATATTTATAATATTTATTTTTAGATAATTTCATTTCAGTATTCATTGATCTCTTTTGTATAATTATCAAACATTGAGGTTTGGCGTATATTATATTCTTCTAAGCAATAAAATTCTTCAAATAGATAAAAAATCTCATGTAGTGACACCAATGGAAGTTCACTTGTTATATATTTTTTGCTTTGGTATAGTATAAATAAAAATATCATGTAGTGGCACAAAGAGAAATTAAGTTGTTATGCATTTTTAACTTTAGTATAATATTAATTGTAGAAGTAATTTAATCTTTTTATGTATATTTTTTCCTCATCATATTTGATTAGATATTTGTTTAAAAAATATCTATTGTGATGTCCTTTTTGTTCTTGGCAATACAATTCATTCGCATATAATCGAAATGATAGTAATGCATTGAACATTTCAATCAAGTTTAATATTTTAATGAGTGAAAATTCTCAATTATATTCTTAAAAATGAGATGATATGATCACAAAAATATTCTAAAGAAAAATAGTTGAAATATCTACCAATAGATTTTTATTGTTTCCTTGTAAATATTGACGTTAATTCAATATAGTACATTTTTACCAAAAGACTAAAGTGCTTGAGAATATTAATTATCAGAAATATATATATACACAAGAAAAAGAAAAAAATTCACCACAAATATATGATACTCACATTTCAACTAATTAAATATCTAGAATAATCGTAATTCGATATAAAATTCAATTGAAATAAAAAAGAAGAAGAAACATAATTTCATGCATATGAGTTTTCTTAGTTAATGATATTTAAGTATGATTATAGGAACGGTTAGAATAGCCGTTTTTGTAAGACTACAATGTTTTTTCATTGCTACATACTCATTAAAATGTTTAATGTTTCTATAGTCTTTAGAAGGATTAAATTATGCATTAGTGAAGCATATATATCTTGCCCATTAGTCTTTTCTATCAATTTTCGAATAGATTGGACATATTATGCTCTTTTTAGTATTACTTTATGCATTTAATAATCTTGGAAACTTTAAAAAACTTCTGTCACGACCCAAATCGGGGACGCGACTGGCACCCACATTTACCCTCCGATGTGAGCGAACCAACCCATCTAAACCTTAACATTTCAAGATATTTCAACAGAAAATAATGCGGAAGACTTAAACTCATTAATAAAAACAACTCAAAACTATTATTAATATTCCCAAAATCTGGAAGTCATCATCACAAGAACATCTAAAATCAAATTACTAAACTAGGAATGTTTAAGAACAAAAGTAAGTAAAATCTAGTCCATGCCGGAAGTTCAAGGCATCAAGACTTGAAGAAGGAGACCCAGTCCAAGCTAGACGCATTAGCTCACCCTGAATTTCCGATGGAGTGAAGACTGGTTTGATCTACTGCTGAGTCGAAGTTGACGGAACGTTTGCTGCATAACACAAATAACAAAGGGAAACATAAAAGTAGGGGGTCAGTACAACCACACGTACTGAGTAGATATCATCGGTCAACTCAAAATAGGGAACAATATATATCAACAATAATGTAAATCAACTACAATACCCAACATGTAGCACAACAATTACTTTATCATTAACAATTTCCGTCAAGTTCACACATGAGGTCTCAAGCCTCAATACCATACTCATTTGGGAAATTAAGTTCATTAGATTGAGTATACTCATTATCTTTCAAGATTCATTATCTTTCTTCCTCTTGTGTCGGTACGTGACACTCCGCTCCTCTAATTCTATCCTGGTGTCGGAACGTGACACTCCGATCCTCATATTCATTCTATCCTGGTACCGGAACGTGGCCCGATCCTCATATTCTATCCTGGTGTCGGAACGTGACACTCCGATCCTCATATTCATTCTATCCTGGTACCGGAACGTGGCACCCGATCCTCATATTCATTCTATCCTGGTACCGGAACGTGGCACCCGATCCTCATATTCTATCCTGGTGTCGGAACGTGACACTCCGATCCTCATATTCATTCTATCCTGGTACCGGAACGTGGCACCCGATCCCCTAATTCATCAAGCCTTCTTTTATACTAAGGCATCATCAATCTTATTATATAATATATCAAGTGAATTAGGGTTCTTTCAAGATTTGGGATTCAATAGCTTCATCATGCTTGTTAATTTACCACAATTTCATAATCATAATCATGCAAGCATACAATTTAAGCACATAGACAGGTTCACAATACTATCAACACATAATATTCACTATTAAGAGTTTACTACGATTATCGTAATATAAAAACCATAACCTACCTCCACCGAAGAATTGGAATCAACAAGAAATTTCCCAAGCTTGCTATTCTCCTCTCTCTCGATCGATCTGCTCTCTCTCCCTTTCTGTTCTTTCTCTTTTGTTTTATTCAAACCCTCTTTCCTTTACCCTAATTAATCATGTAATTAAGTGTGAAAAAGGACAATAAAACCCCACTAATTTACTTAAGGTTACCCCTTTTAACCCCTAAGAAATTAGACTTGTTAATGTTACCCCTCAATCCTTATAATTAAGGAAAGAATAATAAAAAACGACCCTTAAAACGAGGAAGGAAATCCTAAACTGCCTGGGACTGCACAACCTGTGACGGGCCGTCGTGGGTGCGACGGTCCGTCACACAGGCCGTCGTGCCTCCCAGTTTTCAGGTGGGCTGTGACGGCCCGTCACCCCTGTGACGGTCCGTCCTGCACCTCCGTCCTGACGGTCAGAAACTCGTTTTCTTGCACCAAATTCCCAAAAGTTGAAGTGTTTTGCTACGGGGGCTCACGACGGTCCGTCGTGGATGTGACGACTCGTCCTGCAGGTCCGTCACAATTTACAGAGAGTCGATTTTCAGTACCCGATTTTCAAACTTCTAAGTGTCATGGAACGGACCTCTGTGACGGACCGTCGGGCCTATGACGGTCCGTCGGGGTGTCCGTAGTTTGGCCAGTTTTTCCAGAATTTCGTTCTGCTGCTCAAAACGACTAAACAGGTCGTTACAACTTCATAACTTGATATTGAAAAATTAAATACCATTTTATTTGTACCTACTTACCAAATGAATATCAACCTTTCATAAAATCTTTTTTTAGTAGAAAAACGGATGGAAGTTACTTTTGTCTTTATATTTTTTTTTTGGAATGTACAATGAGATGTGTTTTTAAAGAAATTTCCTGATATCATATTTTCATTTAATTATTACTTGTGTAGCAATGACTAATTATCAAAGGTCTGCTAACAAGCTATTTTTATGCATATTTTTTCATATTTTACTTAAAACAAAATATAGATAATTGTTTTATGTAAAATTTGGTTTAGGATTTAAAAACTTGAATTTTGAATTTTTTTATTTATATTATTATTATTTCTTCTATTTAAATTATTTGTTTGAAAGATATATATAAAATAAAATTGATTATTTTTTTATGATTTGTATACTGCAGTATTAGAAGGAAAAAATAAATCATGAATTGGGGGGAATTTTTCCATATATAATTAGAAATTAAATATTTTCATTTTCCTTGAAAATTTTAAAATCACAGTTGTGATTTGTTATATTTCTTCAGCAAATGAGACAAAACAACATTTTATTTGAAATCCAAAACATGGAGATATAATTTGAATTTTTTATAGTAAAAATTAAGTTTTAAATAAAGTAAAACTTATTTCAGAAAGAATACGGGTGATATAGTCTATTTCTCCGCATGAAGCACAGATAAGTTCATTATGTACCACTTTGAAAGTCTAAGACGTGTTCTAGAGCCTAATATAAGTGTCAATAGGTTTAAACTCTGTTATAAGGTCTATTTTAATGAATATAAGTCTGTTAGGAAGTTTAAAAACAACAAAATGTCAAAGAACGTCCATGACGTTTGGAAACTAGTTCAAGGAGGTGATAGTGTGCCTTAGCCTATTTAACTAAGTTTTAGGAGTCGGAAAATAATGAAAGTTGGTGGAAGGGTGTCTAGCACATATTAGAGTTGATTTATAATCGAAACTTCCGGGCACGACTTCTCAAGGATCAACCAAGGGCCCTTGAGGAGGACCCTTGCATTTTGGAGTCAAAGGCGGCCCCAAGAAGTGTCCACCAATGGATGCAACCAACGATCCGTTGTCCAATGGATGGGACATGGACTACTTTCGACGATAGACACTTAGCATAAAATTTTTGAAGCCTGCAAAAGGACAGTCTATGAACTTATCGACGAGTGTGCATCATGGAGATGAACAGTGCCCATCGATGTACACACGATTCGTCGATCGTGGTCTCGTTTGTGGAGTCAATATTTTGTTGCACATTTTAATTTATTTAATTAGTTGGGTAAGTTATTAGGTTAATTAAGGGTTAGGGGAGGTCTAATTAAATTAATTAACAACCTATATAAAGACCCTAACCTAAACCTAAGCTCTCATAATTCCCAAAACCCAAACTCTTCCTTCTCTTTCCCTTGTTGAAGAAAACCATAGAAGGTCAAATTCAAAAGGGTAATAGGGCTTAAATAACCAATGTTTCTCCATCAATCTTCATCAAACTTTAAGGTATGGTATTCCTTTCACCTTTGGGACTTATTTCCCCAAAAAGTTCCATAAAATTGATTTCCAAAGTATGAAATTCAAGTGAATCTTTTCCAATCTCGAATTTGATATTGTGAATTGCTTGTTTTATGATTTTTTTTTGATATTATGAATATATTAACATGTATTATAATTCAATTATGTAATTTCTTTATGGATTGGTCTAATTTGTAGAAGATGACCTATTCCCCTTAACCCTAGGTTGTGATCTTGATGAAAGTTGTGTAATGTTTGATCAATTGAATTCGCTATTGGTTGAATTACTACTAGATGATGTTATTGTATCAATTATGAATAGATTAGGATGAATTATATCCCTATCATTCGAGTTATTGAGTATTTGATCTAGATTATGACTTTGACCTAAGTCTCTTATCTTAAGCTATGAACTAGTGGTGGATTGTGATGTAGTGATTCAATTGGCTTTGTTGTCATGTTGGTTATTGATGTGTGATGATATTACACCTTTTTTGGGTTGAGTTAAAGGTTGACGGTAAGACCTTGATGATGGATTATGAAGGAGACTTGGTAAGTCATGCGAGTCCCTATTTTTTACTCCAATTAAGGTACATTGAGAATTAAGTGATGATGTTTCATTGAACTACACCTTGTATTAGGATTGATAGGATTGATATGATGTTAAAATGAAATGTCTTGTCTATGGTTTTCGAGGTATTATCTAAGATGTAAATATTATAATGACGGTGATCAATACCAGTGTGCCTTATCATGATGTGATTATGCAAATGTCCTAACCTCATTTATATGAATTGTAACGAAAGGACTATACTCATGCAATTCTTATTGAGATATGATTATGATGATTATACAAGGGATACATCCTATGATCTACATTAAGCAATGATGATTTATAATGACATTAAAGACATTTAAAAAAGGGACGTAGCTTAGCATCGAGTGAACTTGACAATGGGAGGTGTTGACTTTTCATAAAGGAAAATTCACCCTATAGTTCCATATGAGGTGTTGACTACTCTATAAGGGATATTCATCCTATGGATTCCCATGATATGAGGCTCCAATTTCAAAGTGGCATGTAGAGAGTTAATACCTATCTCTTATTTCTTGAACTATGTTTCCCCCAAAGGAAGATTAGCTAGTGGATCCACCTAGAAATCTATGTTTATGTTTGGTTTTACTTTGGCCGGTAAACCACCTTTCATTGGTGTAAGGTTTTACACACTGGATTCCACACTTAGCTCTTGTGGTCTATGTAGGTTAAGGCAAGTGTTCCCTAAACTAAAATGAAGTAATGAAGTACACCAACTAAGGTGACTTAAGTGGTTTGACTTAGCTTAGGTTGGGGTATGAGACTCTACCTATGCCTTACACTAGTTTGACTTGAAGGATGCTTTAGAAGGTTGTTCTTATATATGAATATGCTTATAATTATACATGTTATGTATATGGTGATCTTGCACATTGATGATACTACAAGATGATCGGTTTCACTTATGAACATGTGTTGGTCTGTATTTCTAAAGTATGAGGATATGTAGTCTTAAATGATATGTTATGTGAAGTTGGATATCCGTCATGGTTCTTATTAGGTTTATTTTATTGAGTAAGGTAATGGAGATTTGTTTGGTCATTGCACTTGTTGGCTTAATGAGGGTTCATGAGTAATTGTCTTGCTTTGGTTATGTTGTAATGAACTCTTATTCATGCTTGTGGCTATTATAACTTGATGACAGAGTTGTCTTGACTATGTGTTCACTTATATGATATGTATGTTTACTTGACTAGAATTAGCATTGTTGGTCTTGTGATGTACATGCCTATCACTTAATGAATATTTATTTATGATTGGTATGATTTTCTTGAATGTGCATAAGGCTTTTCAAATTAAATTGTATAGTTTAATGAATTGTCCCTTTTTAGCATGATTTCATGATATGTGTGCATATGGTCTCATACTTAGTACAAGTTGTGTACTAATACAATTTTCTCCCTTTTCCCAAATATTTTAGGTTCCGATCATGAAGGTCTTTGAGATGACTTTGCAGAAGACTTCGAATTCTCATTCATCCAAGTTGGGTCGGTCCCCACTTTCCGAGGCCAATGCCAATATCAAACTTATGAAGTTGTTCTAGTTTTAGACTCTTATGTTCTTTCCTTTTTATTTGAGTAATAAAAATTGTATAGCCTATATGTGGCTTTATTAAATTGATGTATGGGCGAGGCCTATATTGTTATACTCTTGTTAGATTGTTATGAGATGAGACATCCATTTGAGACTATGTTATATTTTATATATTTATGTGAAAAGTATAAGACTATGTAATCTTTCTATATGAAGGGTCTATGTAAACCTAAATGTAAAAGTAATGAAAGTTTTTAGATTTTCCGTATTTTGGCCTATGAATGTAATGATGTAAGCTAAGAGGCTAGTCTAAGTCATTAAAAAGGAAGACGACGCCGGTTACCTCTAGAGGGTTCACTAAATGTGACAAACTTTGTATCAGAGCATGAGGTTTAATATCTTTGAGTCAATGTCTCTCTCAACCACTTCTATGTAGATTCTTACTCATAATTGTGAAGCACACCGTACTTATGGATGAGAACATATATAATTGTAACACCCTAAAATGAACTAAGGTGAACTAGAGTGTCATGATTATTTCGTGAGTTAATTTTAAGTTAAAATGAGTTACATTGATGTTCTTAGGTAGTGTGTGAAGTTTTTTTTTAAATTTGGTGGTCGAACAACCAAGAACGTCCATGACATTCTAAAGTGTGCCTTAAAGAGTGCTTGGGTGTCTTGGTGTGTTTAAGTGAGTTGTACGTGTTCGTGTTAATAGAAATTGATGTATGATGTTTCTAAGACCTAGAAGACTATGTTTAGGAGTTTACGTTCCTGTACGACCCTACCTAGGACCCACAAGGGTCCCTAGAGAAGGGCCAAGAGAAGGACCCCTACTGCCCTATCAGTGTCCACCAACGAGGGCAATCGACGACTAGTGGTTCAACCAACAGACAGTAGACTTGACTTGTCAATTGGAACTGCAAGTCTAGTTAGGCAGGCTCCAAATGGAGCTAAGTGTCAACCCATGAGACCCAAACAATGGTTCGTTGATGGACAAACGGTCTGTTGGTTGGGTCTCGTTGTGAGCCTGCCATAAACGGTCCATTCCCTGTAATGACTTGGGGTATTTGGTAACTTTAACCCAAGTTTTTTATGAACCTAGGAAGTTATTTTAGGTTTATTTATATACATATATATATATATATATAATATATATATATATATAATATATATATATATATATATATATATATATATATATATATATATATATATATATATATATATATATATATATTAAAGTTTTTCAAACCCTAAGACATAATTTTTTACTCCTCTTCCTAAAACCCAAAAACCTATCTCTCTTAGAAGACTCTTTCAAGTCACCATTGAAACTAGAAGTCAAGAAGAAACTAGGAGGGATGTTAGTGAACGCTTCTTCATCAAGAATCATTGGGGTTTCTTATATTTGAGGTATGGTATCCATCCTCAACCCTCTTCCATTCAATGAGTCCCTTCTAATAATTTTCCAAAAGGGTTTTCAACCCTAGTTTCTTCTATCTTAAACTCTAAATATGGGTCTTGCATGAAAACGTTTCTAATGATTCAAATTTCATGTTTCTAAGGTTATTTGGTGATTTTAATTCTAAAACTACAATGAAATAATGATAAAACTTTTTATCTAATTTTGGCTTAAGAAATGCGTTACATGAGCATGAATTGATAGTCTTTCAGCTTTGGTTTCTTATGGTTGATATTGTTGTGTAGGTACTGCCCAAACGGATAATTTATGATGAATTATTGAGTAAAATTTTATAGGTGGTGGAAGCTTGGACTAAAGGGTACGTTGGTTATGTTGTTTAAGCTTTAGTTATGAAATGCTCTTGAGTGGGATGGTCCACCTTCTTGGTGGTGGTGTTTACTTGATGAATTTGGTTATGTTTAGTATGTAATGTGAGTGTGTTCTTGAAGGCCTAATGTGTGAAATGAAATACTAATGAAGATGGTTCTTGTCTTGTGTTTTGTGAAGCTTGAAGTGCATGTTTTCCTTAGGTTAACGTCTAAATGAAGTATATGATTATGTGAAGCATGTAAAGTGCGTGATTTGAGGAATGAATGTCTAAGTCATGAATAGGAGTAATGTAAATAAAATGATGTTTATGTGGAAGGTGTGCTCACACACACACACACACACACACACACACACACACACACACACACACACATTTAATTGAATGAATGAAGCTAAGTTGAGTGAAATGGGCAGTTTTGGGGTGAAAAATCTTCGTGAGTTTAGATGAAGTGTTCAGTAGCAACCTCATTACATCGTAAGAGCTTTATAACATAGGTCGGAGGATGAATACCCTTCGTGAGTTGAGATGTTGTGATCACTAGTTACCCTTAACCTATATTATAGAATGTTTATAATCTGTGGGGAATTATGCTTAGCACCGAGAGGATATTAAAGAGGGGTGGTTAAACTTCGTGAGTTGAGATGTTTTATTCAAATGTACCTCTTGAGATTAGTACTCCTTGTTAGTAGAGAATGAGTTACTTAAGTAGCAATCTCCTTATCCCTTAACTATGTGCTCACATAGGTGTATCTATTGGGAAAGCCATGTAAAAGCTAAAATAATGACCTTACTCAAGGAAAGTGATGATTCCTCTTCTGATAGGGGTTAATATCGGGATTCCATGTCTAGCTCTCCTAATCTATGTCGATTAAGATATATGCACAAAAGTAATGAAAGTACTAAGTCTTCCAAAATAGTGTGCTACTTAGGATAGTTAGTGGAATGGAACACGATTTATCCGTTGCACTAGGTAGGCATTTTGAAAGGGGACTCTTAGTTAGTCTTATGTGAATTGAATGGAGTAAGTATTCTAAATGAACATACTGCTTAGGCTAGGTGGTGGTATGGGACGCTATCTATCCATTGTACTAACTAGGACCTTCTGAAAGGGAAGTCTTGGTACCAAACCTTCTAAAATAGTGTACTACTGAGGGTAGTTGGTGGTATGGGACGCCATCTACTCATTGCACTTAGTAGACATTCCGAGAGGGAAGTCTTTGGTGTATTTTTGACTGTTCTTCTAATGTCTTGTGATTGAGTGGTAGCTTGTTCTTCCGAGGTTAGTACGCCAAAACAGAAGTAATCTTGTGGATCGCTCTGGTTTGCATTGAAGGATTCGTATGCGTACTTCCTTCATGTCTTACCTTTATAAGTCTTTGGATAACCTTAGTAAGAAAAACTCTGACAGAAATGAGTTTATTTCCTCACTGGCAATACCTTGGAAATTCACTACTTTGGAATCAAAATAGTTCACTTTAAAGTTATACTAGTCCACTGTAAAAATTTGAGACTTACTGTAAAATGCTTTCTTTTGCTAAAATTATGGAAATCCTTCTTAATGTGTTAAATGATGATCCTTATATTTTTTACTTCTATATTCTTGAATGTTTTACTTAATTGGCATGAAAAATATGTTTTTACTAAAATGTTCATTTTTGCATGTTTTTGCACATGTCGTACTTAGTACATTGTTTTGTACTAACCCATAGTTTCTACACTCTATAATATATGTTTTTGGAAGCAAGGTCGAAGACTAGAACCAAAAGCTTGGGAAAGTTTCTCTCAAGACAAACCATGTCTTATTATATTCGATGACATAGTCCTTTTCTTAATTTCTTTATTCAAAGATTTATTATATATTTCTTTTAATGTAAAGGGCCGTGTCCCGAAGATATTATGTCGTGTATTTAAGTTTGCTTGTGACTATGAGATTCCTTAAGTATCTATGAAAGATTTCCTTTTATTAATTTATTAGTGAAAAGTTTTAATTCCACACTACTTATCATGTCTTATGTAATCAACGATAATTAAGGGCTTGTACAAGACCCCAAAGGGTCAAGTACGCCAGGTCATGACCCAAGGGTTCTCCCTATCTTCTAGGGGGTTCTTTCGGGTTTTGACAATGATGCATAGGAAACTCTCACTTTCTTGGAAGTACAATATCGTGCCTTTAGAGTTTTTATTGTACGTTCTTTTAACATCTAATTATTTTATTTTTATTATAGGCAATGATTACTCGATGGAACGCGGAATGAAGTCTTGATGAATAGATTGCCAATGCGGGATCGCCTCCCCGAGGCAATGAAGTCCCTCCTCTTGAAGAAATTGTTAATGATAACCAAGCTCCGGTCAATCCTCCTACTTTGACAGATGGTGACGTAATAAGGGATGCTCTTCTCCACATGTCTCAAGCCATTACAACTCAATCACAAGCCGTCACAACTAAAGATCAAGCCATGACGACCCAAGCTAACTGGGAGGTTGTACCCCGAGCCAACGAACATGCTGATACCATTGTAACAACCCTAAAAATGACTATGCTAAGTAATGTTTAATGTGTCTAGAATGCCTACGATTAGACCAGGTTCACACAGATTGATGCACGTAGAACAAGACTTCTGAACCCCTGCTACAACCAAGCCAACTAACTTGGGGAGTTATTTGATCTAGAAAAGGTTGGTTCCATCTATGTAGGGCTCTCGAATACGAAGATTTATTCGGATGAGTCTTTACCAAACTTAAAAAAGGAAAAATCTTAGGTTTGGAGGGTCTAGGGGTAATATTGTCTTTTTCTAGGATAAGGGTAGTACAGAATTATCCTAAATATATAATTAATTATTTAATCAATAAGGTGGAGAGGCATTTTAGGGAGAGAGGGCCGAAATTGGATTTTTGAGTGAAGTCTTGCTCCACCCGGGTTCGAACCTAGGTGGAAGCGATGATCTAAATTGTTTTTTTAAGTTGGTAAATTAATTTAATTGAATAATACTTTTTATCTAATTTAAGAAAAAGGAAAATCAGGTTTTTATTAAAGATTTAAAAGTGTCCTAGTTTGACTAATTCCAAACTAAAACTCCTAATCCTAGGAAAACTCACTTCTCACGTATATCTCCTCAACACTCACGATCAAACCATTCTTTTTCTCAATTCTGGCTAAGCCACGTACCAGAATAGAATCATAACAAAAGTTCTTCACACGTGAAGAACTCACAACGAAAATTACAAACAAACAACTAATGAAAAATGTTACGCAGGAGGGAGGATTATTCCATCGAATGGGTGTTTAAGTTGAGGGGATTTGGACGTGATTTTTGGAGAAGGTATTGAGAATAAAGTCAAGGTTTGAACTACATAAAAGGTATGGGTTTTCTTACTCTTGGTCCCTTTCCCAAGAGACCCTTAGGACTCAGATGAATCTAATATGAAATTAAGATTTTTTCCCTGTTGCATGTCCCTGTCACTAGCTCCCATTGATTCGTAAGTTGGGTATTTTTGCTGGTATATATGAGCATGTAATGTGTTTTCGTGATGAATATGCTCATGAATGTGTGTTTGGAAACGTACGAATGATAACCTATGTTTTCCGTAAATATGTGTTTATGTGTGTGCAATGTGTAGCCGTGACTTTGATCACGGATTGAAACATGAAAAAGACTGTTTTATGGTTGTATTTCACGTGCACAAATTTTCATAAATTGTGATGTTTATATGAAGTATAATGTGGCTAATTTGAGTGAAAAACAATTAGCTAAATGATTCACGAAATGCCCTAAGAATTAACTCAAAATGTTGATGAAAAGAAGCTGAAAAATGTACCTCATATTTCGAGCACCTTTTTGGTTAATTTCAGCCAAGTAGAGTTGTTTAATAAGCTACATAAAATGAAGAAAAATAAGTGAGGTCACAGAGGATCGAACCCGTGACCTCACCATGTTAAAATCATTGAAATAATGAAAGTTAAAAAGAATGTGGCATGTGGAATTCGAACCCGTGTGCTCGACCGAAATTAAAGTACAAAAAGAAAAAGAAATGAGAGGAGTGGGATTTGAACCCACCACCTCTCAGTCAGATTGAAGGAAAATTTAAAAGAAAAAGAAAAAGTTGAGGCGTGTGGGAATCAAACCCACGACCTCTAGGCAGAATGAAGGGAATTTAAGGAGAAAAATTAAAGTGGGGCTGTGGGGGTTCGAACCCACACCCTCTCGGAAAAGAAGGAGAGAAATTAAATAAAATAAAATAAAAGGAATTAAGGTTGTGAGGGTTCGATCCGACATTGTCTCAGTCACAATGAACGAAAAATGAAGAGTGAAATTAAGAAAAAAATAAAATGAAGGCGTTGGGGCTCGACCTTGGGTCCCCAATCCATGTATATCAAACCAAAATAAATAAAAATGTAAGTGTTGTCCAAGGGATTCAAAATCGGGTTCCCTTGCCCTAATTCCGTATTTATACATAAGTAATATGTGATTAAATTTTCAAAAATAATGTTGCCCACATAGATCGGAATCGAGATCTTGGCATACACACAACATGCATAAGTCTTGTACCACATAATCTTAGGAATATATGAATAACTTAAACGAACTATGAATGAAGCTTCATGGCTTGTATGTATAGACCCATAAGTCTAGCATACATTTTAAAGTAAGTGAACCTAAGATGTATGCAATGAAATAATGAAACCGGAGGATTAAGTAAGAGTGTGAAACACACTAAATGGTCAAGTGCATTGGCATATGATCAAATGAACATTCACGTAACAAGGGGTCAGAAACTATAAAGATCAAATGTGCTAAGGTTAATAAATGTGGTGACGACATGATAAGAGGCTAATGTAAAATATGAGAGCAATTTCAGAAGAGCATAAGTAATTCTTACCAAAGTACTCATATTTTAGAGTGTAATGTTAATGAAGATACCAGTCTCGATGAACACTCTAATGAAAGTATTGAGATTAATATACACTGAATACTAATGATGAGATGAGAAATCATCTATTGAGCTATGATGTGCTCATACTAGAAGCCAGCTTCCATGACGTATGAGTTGAATGTAATGGAACTTTATACTGAGCACTGATAGACTAGCTATGAGCGGTGATGCCTTCATTCAAGAAGGCCGGAGGTTCACGTAGCTCTCCTGAGATGAGACTATCCGGCAATGCCGGGTATGAGTCTCCATATATATCCTAGTCTTTTAACCTATAGTGCCAATATAGGGATCTAGCAGGGTTTGATCCCTATGTACAATAGCATTTTTTGGGTGACTTTGGCTGGTGATTCCACCTCTTTTCGGTGTAGGGCAGACACTGGATTTCATGATCCTCACATGATCTATGTCAGTTAAAGTTAAAGTTTCCAAATAATGAACGAGGCCAGCCTCAAATTATACACATATTGAAATGAACGATACCAAAGGTGTTAGGATAGGATAATGAAGAGGTGACATAGAATCAAGTAATAACACTAGGTTATTCTTGATCATTGCACAGCAAACCTGATGAGAGTCTTAAACTACATCCTATGTATAGCTGGTGTTTACACTAGCTTATGAATGAATGAAATGAAGTATATATATATGAATGAAAACAGACTCTGTGTTTGATAAAGAAGGCTCCCTAGTTGAGGTCTCATATGTTGATCCCTTATTTTGGTAAGTCTTAAGGGAAAATACCCAAGTACCCCCTCAACCTATGCCCGAAATCCCAGAGACACACTTATAGTATACTAAGGTCCTATTACCCCCCTGAACTTATTTTATATGTAATTTTCTACCCCTTTTTAGCCTACGTGGCACTAGTTCGAAAAAAAAGTCAACCATCGTTGGGCCCATAAGATAGTGCCACGTAAGTTAAAAAGGGGTAAAAAATTATCAATAAAATAAGTTCAGGGGGGTAATAGGACCTTAGTATAGTATAAGTGTGTCTCTGAGATTTCAGGCATAGGTTGAGGGGGTACTTGGGCATTATCCCAAGTCTTAATGGTAAGTCCATGATTCCAAGGTGTCATGTCATATGAATGAACAATATGAAAGATGTTATGTGCTATATGTAATATGTTATGTGCTATATGTAATATGTTATGTGCTGTGTGCAATATGATACATATGATTATGCATGTTACTCTCATGGCATGACTTTCCTGATCCAAATTTGACAAGTCCGCTGACTTTCCTAATTCAACATCGGAAAGTCTCCTGACTTTCCTAATTCAAATTTGGCAAGTCCCCTGAATTTCCTAATCCCAATTTGGCAAGTCCACTAACTTGACTTTCCATAAATCATGTTGGTAGGAAAGATCTATTCTTACTCATGCATGTCCTTGTTGTGTGCTTGCATATACCCATACTTAGTACAAGTGTGTAATAATCCCATATAACCTATATTTTTAGGTGTAGGCACAGGTTGATATTAGAGCTTACAGGTCGACGCTGAAGGTATCTGGACGTGGAGCATTCATACAATCTTGGTAAGCCCTCATGCAATAGAAGACACTTGCCCATTATATTCTACCTTATATATAAGATTAAGCTAGTGGAGTATGTTCCATTAGCATTCCTTTCCTGTTTTATTTTAGACATTGTGTTGGTGCCATTTTGTCAAGCATACATTTAATGCACTATTGAACTATTTCTTTAAGTTGATGATCTTAATGTTAGATGGTTGATTGTGAATGTATATGAATTTAATTAGAATGATATACATGCATGTTAAGGAATAAATTTTCCACTAAAACTAAGCTAGATGAAGTAACGATGAAGTATGTAGGCTTGTTTGCGACCTCTGAGAGGTCAACGACGCCGGTCTCGTCTGGGGTCTAGATTCTGGTCGTGACAACCATGATTTTCCAATTGACGGATTTCACTAGGATGTCCAAGGTTGAAAAAGACCCCCAAGAGTTTATTTATGAAATCTACAAGATCATCTATGCTTTGGGGTTGACGACTAGTGAGAAGTCCGAGTTAGCCACTTACCAACTCAAGGATGTGGCCAAAACTTGGTACGTCCAATGGAGAGACAATAGGGTTTTGAGAGGTGGACTGGTGACTTGGGAGGTGTTCAAAAAGGCTTTTATTTATTGATTCTTTCCTAGGGAGAAGCGGGAAGCTAAAGTAGGGAAGTTCATCAACATTCATCAAGGAATATGCTCCTTCTTTTGTTTCCGATCCTAGAAATGAAATGAACCGTTTTGTGATGAGATTGTCGGATGACTTATAAGAAGAATGTCATTTGGATATGCTACATGATAATATGAACATTTCTCATATCATAGTTCATGCTCAATAAGTGGAAGAGTCAAGGGCTAAGAGAAAGAGTAGAGATTCCAAGAGGACAAGGTCTTTTAATGGTGGTTCTTTAAAGGGTAGACTTGATATCCAAGACAAAGCTAGGTTCGAAAAATGGTTTTCTAATCATGTTCATTCCAAGTTACCTAAGGCTTGTGATGAGAGGGTGTCTAACCCTAAGACTAAGAAGGGAAGGGATACTAGTTCACCAAACAAGAAGCCTACTTGTGCCAAGTGTTGAAAAAGTCATTTATGAGAATGCTTAGTTGGAACGGGCAATTGTTTTGGTTGTAGCAAGCGTGGCCACAAGGTTAGGTATTTCCCTAAGGTGAAAGTTCAAGAAAATGTTAGTGATCAAGCTTAAGCAAGTGGTTCTAATTATGCTCCAAAGAAGAATCGCTTTTATGCTCTCCGCTCTAGGGGTTAGCAAGAGATTTCCCTCGATGTGGTGATCGGTATGTTGAAAGTGTTCTATATTTATGTATATACTTTAGTTGATCTTGGTTCTACCTTGTAATTTGTTACTCCTCTAGTAGCTAAAAAGTTTAACATTTGGCCAGATATCTTGAATGAACCTTTTATGGTGTCACTCCGATGGGTAAGTCGATGGTTGCAAAAAGAGCAGATCGAAATTGTTCTATATGTTTCCCAATAGAGTTACTCATGTTGAACTATTAGAACTTGATATGCTTGATTTTGATGTCGTTTTGGGTATGGATTGGTTGCTTGCTTGTTGTACCTCTGTAGAATGTAGGACGTGGGTGGTGAAGTTTCACTTTCCAAATGAGCCCATTTTAGAGTGGAAGGGGGGGATTCTATTCCTAGAGGTCGTATCATATCTTGTTTAAAAGCATGAAAAATGATCTCTAAAGGGTGTTTATACCATATAGTAAGAGTCAAAGATTTAGACTCCAAAATTCCTCTCATTGATTCGGTCCCCGTAGTAAGGGATTTTCCAGAGGTCTTTCCTAATGATCTTCCCGATATTCCTCCTGAATGATAAATAGATTTTGGTATCGACTTGTTACCAGATACAAATCCCATTTCAGTTCCTCCTTATCAGATAGATCTAGCCGAATTGAAAGAGTTGAAGACTCAACTCAAACATTTACTAGACAAAGTTTTTATTAGACCTAGTATATCTCCATGGGGTTATACGATTTTATTTGTGAAGAAGAAGGATGGGTCCCTTAGAATGTGCATTTATTATCGCCAACTCAATAAAGTCACTATTAAGAACAAGTATCCCCTCCCTTGGATTGTCGACTTATTTGATCAACTCCAAGGGGCAAGTTTATTTTCTAAGATTGACTTAAGATTGGGGTATCACCAACTTAGGGTGAGAGGTGAGGATATACCAAAAATGGAATTTCAGACTAGATACGTTCACTATGAGTTCTTCTTAATGTCCTTTGGTCTCACTAATTCCCCACCGGCATTTATGGGTCTCATGAATAGGGTGTTTCAAGGTTACCTAGATCCATTTGTCATTGTCTGCACTGACGACATATTGGGTATATTCAAAAAATGAGGGTGAACATATGGACCATTTGAAGGTGGTGTTACAAGTGCTTGATGAGAACCAATTATTTTCCAAGTATATCAAATGTGAGATTTGGTTTATCCAAGGAAAACCGAGGTAGTGAAACATTGTCCTAGACCATTGAATCCAACCGACATTAGGAGTTTCTTGGGTCTAGTGGGTTATTATCGGAGGTTTGTGGATGGTTTTGCGTCCATTGCATCTCCTTTGACTACTTTACCCAAAAGATTGTAAGAAATTTGAGTGGTCGGAAACATGTGAAAGAAGCTTCTAAATCTTGAAATATAGGCTTACTTCCGCTCAAGTGATTACTTTACCGGAGGGTATAGAGGGATTCATTGTGTATTATGATGCATCCAGTGTGGGTTTAGGGTGTGTGCTTATGCAATATAGCAAAAAAGTAGTCTATGCTTCTAGAAAACTTAAGATGCATGAGAGAAACTGTCCAACTCATGATCTTGAATTAGCGGCCGTGGTATTTGCCTTGAAAATATGGAGGCATTACTTGTATGGTGTTCATGTTGATGTGTATACCGACCACAAGATTCTTCATTATGTGTTTACTCAAAATGAGTTGAATCTCTGACAAAAAAGTGGTTGGAATTGTTGAAAGATTACGACATGATTGTTTTTTTATCACCCCAAAAAGGTCAATATAATATAGAATGCTCTAAGTCTTATTACCATGGGTAGTGTGTCTCATGTAGAAGAATCCACGAAATGCCCTGTGAAAGATGTTTATAGGTTGGCTAGATTGGGTGTAAGGTTGGAAGATTTTACGAATGGTTGTTTTATGTTCCATCATAACTCTTAGTCCTTTTGGTTGTTGAGGTGAAGTCCAAACAACACCTTGACCAATCATTGATGGAGTTGAAGGAATCGGTTCTTGGTAAGATTAATGAGTCATTATCCTTAGGGTGGAAGGTGTCTTGAGGTATGAAGGAAGGTTGTGTGTTCCTAATGTAGATTGTTTGAGGAACAGGATTCTAGAGGAAACTCATGGTTCCTGTTACTCCATTCATCCGGGTTCGACAAAGATGTATCATGACCTTAGGGAAGTGTTTTGGTGGGAATGCTTGAAGAAGGACATAGCGAAGTTTGTTGCAAAGTGTCCAAATAGCCAACAAGTGAAAACCGAACACCAAAAGCTGGGTGGTTTAGTTCAAGAGACCAAAATTCCTACTTGGAAGTGGGAAGACATCAATATGGATTTTGTGGTAGGTTTGCCTCGAACACAAAAGCAATATGACTCTATATGGGTGGCAGTGGATAGGTTGACCGATTTTGCTCATTTTATTCCAGTCAAGTTGTCTTACTCGGTGGAAAAATTATGCAAGAATCTTCACAGATGAGATTGTATGTCGTTATGGTATATCAGTTTTCATCATATCGAATAGGTGTGCATAATCCACATTTAGGTTTTGGAGGTCATTCCAAAAAAGGTTGGGTACCAAGGTGAAGCTAAGAACTGGTTTTCATCCCCAAATGGATGGTAAAGCGAAGCGTACTATTCAAACCCTTGAGGATATTGTTAGAGCTTGTATCATTTATTTCAATTTAAATTGGGATACACATTTGACTTTGGTTGAGTTTGCTTACAACAATAGCTACCATTCATCTATATATATGGCTCCTTATGAAGCCTTGCATGGTAGGAGATGTAGATCTCCAATTGGATGGTTTGAAGTGGGTAATTCTTTTTTTTTTTGGGTTCCGAGTTGATTTATAAGACTTTGGAGAAGGTTTATATCATAAGAAATCACTGGAAAACAGCCTATAGCCGTCTAAAGTCTTATAACAACTATAGGAGAAGGGAATTAGAGTTTGAAGATGGTAATAAAGTGTATCTAAAAATTTCACCTATGAAAGGGGTGGTTAGATTTGACAAGAAAGGGAAGTTGTGTCCTCGTTATGTGGGTCCCAATGAAATCTTGCAAAAGATTGGTTATGTTACCTATGAGTTAAAGTTGCCAAGTTAATTGGCTTCGGTTCATACGTTTTCCATGTTTCTATGATTAAATTGTGTATTGGTGATTCTAAGTCTATTATTCTTATTCAAGGTCTTGGTGTGCAAGAGAAGCTCTTTTATGAGGAGGTTCTAGTTCAAATTCTTGCTAGACAAATAAAGCAGTTGAGGAATAGAGAGATGGCTTCCATAAAGGTTTTATGGAAGAATCACATAGTTGAGGGTGCAACATGTGAGGTCGAGTCCAACATGATGTCCCCTTACCCTCATCTATTTGATAACTATGGTTAGTCATTCCTATTAATAATGAAAATAATAACTAAAAATTGAAGTTGCTTTGATTTTTGGTGATGTTTTGGAAAATATGCATTTTATGGTGTCTATACAGTGAAGTTCAAGTGAATTGTGTACATTGACTTGAAAATTTGTAATTCTTCTTGTTTTGAGTTATGTTGTGTTTTAATATGGTGAATCATTATGAAATGATATTGAGCATATTGGTAAGTAGATATTTGGCATAATTGATTTGTCACATCCGTGTTTACCCCCTAGACGTAACCGGCATCGTCGTCCTCTTCAAGGACTAAGACTATCCTCCTAGTTTCATGTCATTACATTCGTTAGTTGAAAAATGCGGAAAAAATTTAAAACTTTTATTATCACTACTTGGAGGTTTGCATACACATCTACATACACATAATATATATTAATATCGAGTATACATAGACCCTTCGTATAGGACGATTTCGTAGACTTCTACTTTACACATACATATACTAAAAATATTGAAATAGTCTCAACGATTGTCTCATATCATACCATCTAAACGAATATCACAATATGGGCATAGACCTTACATCAATCCAACAAGATCATGTACAGTTCATATGAAAGCACAATACTCAATTGGAAAGGAAAGGAATGAAAGAGTCAATAAGCTCATAAACAGTGAAGTTCAAGTGAATTGTGTACATTGACTTGAAAATTTGTAATTCTTCTTGTTTTGAGTTATGTTGTGTTTGATATGGTGAATCATTATGAAATGATATTGAGCATGTTGGTAAGTATATATTTGGCATAATTGATTTGTCACATCCGTGTTTACCCCCTAGACGTAACCGGCGTCGTCGTCCTCTTCAAGGACTAAGACTAGCCTCTTAGTTTCATGTCATTACATTCGTAGGTTGAAAAATGCGGAAAAAATTTAAAACTTTCATTATCACTACTTGGAGGTTTCCATACACCTCTACATACACATAATATATATTCATATCGAGTATACATAGACCCTTCGTATAGGACGATTTCGTAGACTTCTACTTTACACATACATATACTAAAAATATTGAAATAGTCTCAATGATTGTCTCATATCATACCATCTAAACGAATATCACAATATGGGCATAGACCTTACATCAATCCAACAAGACCATGTATAGTTCATATGAAAGCACAATACTCAATTGCAAAGGAAAGGAATGAAAGAGTCAATAAGCTCATAAAAAAATCTGTATGCTAGAGGATGGCATTTCCCTCCAAAGATGAGGGCCTACCCCACTTTGATGAAAGGAAGAATCCAAGCCTTCAACAATGTCGTTTTCCAAACTCTTCAATGACTGGAACCTAAAATGTTTAGGAGAAAGGGAAGAAAATCGTGTTAGTACTCCACATGTACTAAGTATAGGATTTTATGCACATACAAAAGCAAAACATGCTAAAAAGGACTTTTTATAAAAACATGCCAAATTACCCCTTTAGGGACTTAATGCAAGGTCAAGTAAGTCATATCAACCAAACAAACATGCTTATTATTTCAACAAGTAATACTTATCCAAACATACTTGAAAACCATGATTTACTACAAACCTAACATCAAAGAAACACTATCACAAGAATGAATAACAGCTAAACATATCATAGTAAGCAAGGCAACTATTGACAAGTCCTTATCAAGTCAACAAGTGCTATGACCAAGCAAAGCCCCATAACCTTACTCAATCAAGTATCCTCAAAATGAAAACATGACCAATGTCCAACTTTACCTTTCAGGGCATTTAGGTTTACATTTCATCATATATTAACATTACAACCCAAGGCATATTCATAAATGAAATAATCAACATATAGTATCAACAATGTGCCATGGTCATCATATATACATCATATATCATCATAACATAAACATATATAAAAACCTCCTCCTAAGACTCCCCTCAAGGCTAACTAGTGCAATGTTTAGGGAGAGTCCCATACCCCTTCCTAGACCATGCTAGACCTCTTAGGTTATCCATGTTTGAGGTCAAGTCCTTTAATTCGTTTTACGTTTAGGGAACATCTTTCCCTAACTGACATAGACCAATGATCTAGTGTGGAATCCGGTGTCGTAAAACCCTATACCGATAGAGGGAAGACTACTTGCCAAGGTAGTAGAAAAACATGAAACATAGTGACTACGTTGATCCAATAGCTAGTATTCATATGGGGGCAACATAATTCAAGAACTAGGAGATATAGTTGGGACCCTCTTTATGCGACACACATGATAGTCTCCAATCTCAACAGTAATGTGGTGTTCCTATCTTCCCTCTGTGGAAGGGGCACTCCTAAATAGCTCAATAAGAATTGTATATGTATAAGTCCTTTCATCACAATTCATATATGTGAGGTTAACACATTAGCATTTCATAGCATATTAAGGCCTATTGAAAGTTTTCACTATCCTTATATCACATAGACCTTAATCAACCACACAACATACTGAGGACATTTAAATTTAACATCATACCACCTTATAATCCTAATATAGGGCATACTCCAATGTAATATCATGACTTAACAACAATTAATCACAATTGGAAGTAAAGATAGAGATTATAAGACTTACCAAGTCTTCCAATAGTCTATCATCAAGGTCTTACCATCAACCCATAGCTCAACCAAACTTGAGGAGTAACATCATTACACAATGATAACCAATAGAATAACAAGGCCGATTGCATCTCTATAACACAATTCAACTTTAGATCACAACTTGAGAAAAGATACATAGGCTAATTTCACCTTATAATTCATAACCTAAATCAAATCTCAAGAACTAGAATAATAGGCCTATAATTCTTCATAATTTATTCATAATAATACCATAGGATATTATGAAATCAACAACCAACTAAATTAAATGATCACAATATAATATCGGTCATGATCACTACCTAAGGTTAGGGATAGCGGATAATATTCCTCAATTTAGACTAAACCATCAACAATTACCATAAAAAATTGAATTAGATGTTAATCTAATCAATATAACCCTAAGAAATCATTAACAACTCAATCCAAAACTTCAATTTTGTAATTAAATGAAACCTAGAAGAAAACTCAACTTTTGAAATCTCTTTTGAAGGAACCCTTTGAGGAAAGAGTCTCAAAGCTGAATAGAACACATACCTTAACATTAATATACACTTGATGGTGAGTTCATTCCTTTGCATACCCAAACCCTAATCCTTGCTAGTCTTCAATGGTGAGTTCATATAGAGAAAGAAATAAGAGAGAAGGAAGAGAGTTTATTTGAGAGTTGTCTTTAGGTTAATTCGGGTTGAGGGTATTTATAGTAGGACTTAATCAACATAACTATTCTCTCTTTAATCCCCAACTAAACCCTAAACCACCTAATTAATTAAATAATGTGAATTAAAAAAATGCAGCAACTTAGGACCCTTACTGACGAGACCTCGCTTATGGGCTGTTTGTGAGTCGACGGACATCCCCTCAGTCATGCACTCAATCGTCTTGTTCAGAGACTGTTTAGGAGAGGGGATTCCTCCAATTGTCTAAGTGTTGGACGACGGTGGCATCAACGCCCCGTCGATCCACACACGGACCATAGCCTACACCTTTGCACTCAGTCGATAAGTTCAGAGGTTTTGCGGTAGAAGGGGCCTTCTCAACCAGCCTAATTGTGGGACGACAGTGACATATACACTCCATCGATCCACACACGGGCCGTCTTCTGTCTCGTCGATGCACACTGCCAGGCAGTGTTGCGTCAAACTACAAGGGTCCTTCTCAAGGGCCCTTGGTTGGTACTTGGGGAGTCGTACCTGGACATTTCAACCATGAAACCACTCAGACACCTATTAGCTACCTTTCCACCAATTTTCTTACATTTATTACCCCTAAAAGCTAGTCAAATAGGCTAAGGCACACTAAAATCCATATGAACCAACTTCCCAAACGTCATGGACGTTCTTGGACGTTTTGGTTCTTAAACCTCCTAAATGACCTATATGCATTTACAATGGACTTAGAAACAGTAATTAGACCTCATGACACGTATGTTTGGATTTACTATGTGTTTTGGATTTTCAAGGTGTTACATTATCCCCCCTGTAGGAACATTCGTCCCTGAATGACACTAAAATTCTTTTGAAGGAAGGAATAGACTCAAGACTAGCAACCCAACCAATCAACAATATCAAATAAACATAAATCATATCATTTCAACAAGGAAAATATCAAAACATAAGACTCAAAACACTTTATCATGAGGCATTTCCTTCTCACAACACTTATGAGCTCCACATACATTACATGAGTCAATTAGCACAAAGTTCAAGTTAATAACATGCTACATATCATTTCATAAATACCCACCAAATCAAAATGCACAACATAACGCAAAACAAGCAAAAAGCAAAATTTCAAGTTTTTTTTTTAAAAATACTACAGTAACTTCATTGTAAGTTTTCAAAAAATGCATAATGTGCAAAACTTCACCCAAAAATAAAGAAACTTTAATTGATAGTCATATTTATATTATTAAAAATAATGACAAACCTTAATTCTCAAAAAGATAAGGGTAATGGGACGTCATATCGTCCTCGACCCCCCATGTTGCACCCTAAATAGATGATTTTTCCATAACACCTTTACGGAAACCACCTTTTTATTCCTCAACTGCTTGACTTTTCTATCAAGAATTTTAATCGGAACTTCCTCGGGATCACCGATTAACTTTTTCAACATAGAAACATGGAAAACCAGATGAACTGAAGCCAATTCACTAGGAAATTTCAATTAATAGGCCACATTACCAACCCTTTGCAAGATTTCATAGGGACCCACATAACGAGGACTCAAGTTCCCTTTCTTGCCAAATCTAACAACCCCTTTCATTGGCGAGATTTTCAAATACACTTTATCACCTTCTTCAAAATCCAAATCCCTTGTCCTATGATCAGCATAAGACTTTTGCCGACTATAGGCCGTTTGCAACCGGTTCCTCATGATATAAAGTTTTTCCAAAGTCTTGTAAATTAACTCAGGACCAAGAAAGATGGCTCACCCACTTTAAACCATCCTATAGGAGACCTACACCTCCTACCATACAATGATTCATAGAGAGCCATGGAAATGGATGAATGGAAACTATTGTTGTAGGAAAACTCCACCAAAGCTAAATGTGTATCCCAACACCATTTAAAATTAATTATGCATGCCCTAAGAATATATTCAAGGGTTATTATCGTACACTCCGCTTGGCCATCCGTTTGAGGATGAAAAGCGGTTCGTAACTTCACTATAGTACCCAATCCTTTTTGGAACGACCTTCAAAATGTAGATGTGAATTGTGAACCCCGATCCGATATGATGGATAACGGAATTCCATGGAAGCACACAATATCATGTAGGAAGATTCTTTCATAATCCTACGCTGAATATGAAGAATTGACGGAGATAAAGCGAGCGGACTTAGTCAATCGATCCACAACCACCCACATGGAATCATATGACTTTTAAGTCTGAGGTAAACCTATTACAAAGTCCATATTGATGTCTTCCCACTTCCAAGTAGGAATTTGGATCTCTTGAAGTAAGCCACCCGGCTATAGGTGTTCGGCCTTTATTTGTTGGCAATTCGAACACTTAGCGACAAACTCCACTATGTCTCTTTTTATACCTTCCCACTAATATATCTCCCTTAGGTCATGGTACACTTTTGTTGACCCTAGTTGAATTGAATAGCGGGACCCATGTGCTTCTTATAGGATCTGGTCCCTCAACTCATCCACATCGGGAACACACAATCGCCCTTAGTACTTTAACACACCATCGCACCCTAGTGAGAATGATTCATTCAACTTTCTAAGAACCGATTCTTTCAATGCTATTAAGGATAAATCAAGATGTTTTTTGGACTTCACCTCAACAACTAAAGATGACTCAGAGTTATGATGAACTATAGCACCCCTATCTGGAGAACTCTCCAACCTCAACCCCAACCTAGCAAACCTATGTAATTCCCTTGATCGCTCCTTCTTGGCTTCGTCAAGATGGGTTACACTACCCATTGTCATGCGACTTAGGGCATGTGCAACTACATTAGTCTTGTGGGGGTGATAAAGGACACTCGTATCATAGTTTTTCAAAAACTTTAGCCACCTTATTTGTCGGAGGCTTAACTCCTTTTGGGTAAACACATATTGAAGACTCTTATGATCGGTAAAAACATCAACATGAACCCCATACAACTAATGCCTCCAAATTTTCCAAGAAAACACCATGGCCGCTAACTCAAGGTCATGAGTGGGATAGTTTCTCTCATGTAACTTTAGTTGTCTAGAGGCATAAGCTATCACCTTCCCATGTTGTATAAGAACACACCCTAAATCCACTCGAGATGCGTAACAATACACTACAAAACCTTTTGTAACCTTCGATAAAGTCAACAACGCCGCGGAAGTGAGCCTATCTTTCAACAATTGGAAACTTTAAGTCTTTTTGGTCAAAGTAGTCAAAGGAGATTCAATGGGCGCGAACCCATCCATGAACCTCCGATAGTAACCTGCTAAGCTCAAGAAACTCCTAATGTCAGTCGGATTCAATGGTCTAGGGCAGTTTCACACCACTTCCGTTTTCCTTGGGTCTACCTGAACTGCCTCACTAGAGATGATGTGCCCAAGAAAAGTCACAAACCTCAACCAAAATTCACACTTGCTATATTTGGCATACAATTGATGTGCTTTAAGGGTTTGCAATACTACCCTCAAATGACCCATATGATCATCCTCATTCTTTGAATATACCAAGATATCGTCAATGAAGACAATGACAAATAAAACTAGGTAATTTTGAAATACTATATTCATTAGGTCCATAAATGCCAAACACCGGCGGAGCATTAGTGAGACCAAAAGACAAGACCAAGAACTCATAGTGCCCATACCTAATCCTAAAGGCTATCTTTGGTATATCCTCACCTCTAACCCTAAGTTGGTGATACCCCGACCTCAAGTCAATTTTTAAAAAGTAACTTTCCCCTTGGAGTTAATCAAACAAGTCGTCAATCTGACGGAGAGGGTACTTATTCTTAATGGTGAACTTGTTGAGTTGGCGGTAATCAATAAACATTCTCAAGAACCCATCTTTCTTCTTCACGAACAAAACCGGTGCACCCCATAGAGAAATTCTAGGCCTTATACAACCCTTATATAGTAAACCCTTGAGTTGAAATTTTAACTCATTCAACTCAGCCGGAGCCATCCAATAAGGAGGAATTTATATGGGATTTGTATCCAGTAGAAAATCAATGCCAAAGTCAACTCCCCATTCGGGAGGAGTACCAGGAAGATCATTAGGAAAGACCTCCGGATACTCACACACTACGGGTACTGACTCGATGGGAGAAACTTCAGATTCTATATCTTATACTCTTACTATATGATAAAGACAAACTTTTGAGATCATTTTGCATGCTTTTAGAAAAGAAATAATATGACCTCTAGGAAAAGGATTTCCCCCCTTCCACTCAACAACGGGTTCAATTGAGAAGTGAGACCTCACCACTCTTGTCCTACAATCAATGGATGCAAAATATGCATGCAACAAATCCATACCCAATATAATATCAAAATCAAGCATATCGAGTTCTACTAGATAAACATAAGAACTTTATAGGGTAACATTATTGGACAATTTCTATACACCCTTTTTGCAACAACTGACTCACCCACCGGAATCGACACTATAAAAGGTTCATGCAAAATATCGGGTATAATATCAAACTTTTTAGTTATAAGAGGTGTAACAAATGATAAAGAAGCGCCAGGATCAAGTAAGGCATATAGATGAAGAGATAAAACTTTCAACATACCGGTCACCACATCAGGAGAGGTCTCTTACTCACCCCTAGGGCAGAGAGCATAAAAGTGGTTCTTGTTTGGAGCATCACTAGAACCACTTGCTTGAGCTTGACCACTGCCATTGTCTTAACTCTTCAAGTTTGGGCAATCTCTCATCTTGTGACCACTATTTTCAGAACTAAAGCAATTATCCGTCCCCTTAAGGCAATCACCATAGTGATTTTTACCACACTTTCCACAAGTTGACTTCTCATTTGGTTAATTAGTAACTTTTCCCTTCTTGAATTTAGCGTTAGACACCCTATCACCACTACCTCTTTGGAATTTGAGGGACTTGATTAGAGACCCGCTTCTCAAATCTAGGCTTGTCTTGTATCTCAAGCAGATTTGTTGAAGAACCTCCATCAAATGACCTTGCACTCTTAGCATGTCCACGTTTTCTCTTATCCCTTGCCTTCTCAACATTTCTTGCATACACCATAACACGGCAAATGTTCATGTTGTCATGTAGCATGATCGATTGAAACTCGTCTTAGATGTATTTCGACACCCCCGTCACAAAAAGTCTCATTTAGTATCTAGGATTGGAGACAAAAGAAGGCACATATTTGGACAACTTAATGAATTCCAAAAAGTACTCATGGACACTCTTTCCTCCTTGGCTAAGATTGATGAATTCTGTCACTTTCTCCTCCCTAATCTCCCTATGGAAGAATCATCTAGGAAAGCCTCCTTAAAGATCTCCCAAGTCACCATACCACCCCTCAATGACTTATTATCCCTCCATTGCATACACCAAGTTTAAGCCACATCCTTGAGTTAGTATGTTGTCACCCCCAGATTCTGGAATCCAATAGCGACCGGTGTGGTTAACCATTCAGAGGTTGAAGACAAGCCTCTTCTTAGCTTTCATCACAATCGTACTGTTAAATTTGCGGAAGTATTTTAAACTTTTAATATACTAATTAAGTATACTTAGACTTCATACTTAAGATTTTTAAAAACATACAATATTCTAAAACTATTGTCACACATATATTGAAACCATCTAAAGAGTGCAAATTTGAACTTAGCCAGTAATAATTGATATTCCATATAGATCTTATTACAAAAGAATCCAAAGAACATAATGGAAATAGTGTATTCTTAAAACTACTTAAAATCTACGTAAGCTAGAATATGAAAGATAGCATCCCCGAACATGAGGACTTAGCAGACTTGGAGAAAGAATTCCAATCTTCTTCAAATGGACCTCCTTAAGCTTCAATGGCCGGAACCTACAGTTGTAGTAATGTAAAGTAATAGGGTTAGTACGCCACATGTACTAAGTATGGGTATATGCACATAACACATAAGGACATGCATGAAAAAGTATTATTTATTATAACTTTAGAAAACATGTAGATCCAAATAAAAATCTTTAATACACATACCATATAATATATACAAGATAAGGATTTTGTTGAAATCAAACATGATCATAATTATAGGCATCTTATCATAAAATTACGTTAACAATTCATATTCAATAAATCATATAAACATAACATACAAAACAGTTACCAATGACTCCATCCCCAACCTACAAGCGCAATGGTCATGTGAAGCCCTATAACCCCACATAACCAAGTAGATATGATAAGAGACCATAATTAAAGCTTTGCTTCATATAACTATATAACTCAATAAAATATTCATTATAGGGATCAACATTCATGTAAGAGTAACATCATATATCATAAACATATATATTTCATATCATCATATTACATAAAAACAATCTCCTAGGAATTCCCTTCGAGTCAACTTGTGCAATGTCTAGGTAGCGTCCCATACCACTACCTATACTAAGCCAGCTTCTCAAGTCATTCCAGTCAATCATTTGTTTACTTGTCTTTCATTTTACATGAGGGAACATAAGCATTAACCTACATCGACCGTGAGCTAAAAAAGGATCCGGTGTCATGAAACCCCACACCGAAAAAAGGTGGTCTACCGGCCAAAGTAGAAACTACATGACATAGCTTTCTAGGTGGATCCACTAGCTAGTATCCTATGGTGGCAACATAGTTCAAGAACTAGGAGATATATTAGAGACCCATAGTTCCACATTACATGGAAGCCTCAATCTCATAAGAATCATTTTGAACCTACCTTCCCCTAGGGAAAGGACACTTCCCTTATCTAGTTCATCGGTGCTTAGCTTAAGTCTCTTTTCTTGAATTAACCTTTAATTTGAAATGGATCAAAAATTTATCAGAGGTCATAGGAGACTATCTCCTTGTATAACATGATCATGAGCTCTTTTATATTAGATGATAATTTTCCTTTCATCGTAACCTTTCTTATGCGAGATTAACATAACATAATCACCTTGTGTAAAGCATACAAAGGATATCATAAACTTGCATATTCGTGTTCTTATCATGACCTCACAATTTAAATGTTCATAGCCAGCAAATTCACAAAGCGACATCATACATACGTTCATAACATAACATCATGATTCATACAATAATATTAACATTGTAGAGTAATCACAACTTTAGAAGAGTTACCTCTTGTTTTCAAGAACCTTATTCATCTTAAAATATTCATTATCATACATAGTAAAATAATCAATAACATAATCAATAACAACTCATAAAATCATGTACAAGATATTTACGTAATATATGATAATGTAAACGGGTCATTAAAGGATTCATTCAAACCCTAAATTCTAACTCTGACGTTTACATGTTATCACGTCATAGATATAATCATACAAAACCGTCATATAGGAAAGAACATGCTTCATACTAAATTCAAGCATAATTAGCAGCATAATCATCAATTAATGTGGAATAGTGTATATAAAACACATATTTTTCATTGTAAATCATAAATTTAGGGTTAGGAAGAAAATCCATTTTCTAGAGTAAAACCCCTATAATTGGAGTTCTTGAAAACTTATCTTGAAAGGAAATCTTGGGGAAAGGATTCCAAAGAGTGAAAAACCATACCTTATAGATGAATAATCCATAAAATTTTGATTGTAAAATTTGAAAGCTTCGTCTTATTCCTTAACCTTTTCTTGTTCTTCAATAGAGTTTGGAAAAGAGAGCGTTATTAAGAGATTGAGAGAATTTCGTGTGATTCTGATTTAGGACGGGTAATTGTGGTATAAACTGACATAATATAAATATATAGAGGTCCCAAGACTTACCCTAAAGACCCTCCAAGTAAATTACCTAAAATGCCCATCGTAGATTGACTAGAATTAGAAGAACTGTTTTATTTAACCGAAATCTGGAAATCGCTAAGTAGTTTCGGTTTTGACCAATTAAATTAATTAATTAAGTTTATAATTTAAGTAATTAGGTAACCTAGGGCAATTCATAAAGTACCCCTAAGTTGTTATCCTTTGGACCATCCTAGGTTAAGTACTAGGATGTTTCTTAGATAGTTACTTGTCTAGTATAAGGATTTCGGTTTGACAATTTAAATTAATGAATTAAGTTGATAATTTAATTAATTATGAAAATAAATTAATTAATAAATTAACCCTAAGTTGTTAGGATCATAACGAACCCTTTGGACGATACTAGGTCAGGTAGTAACATGTTTCATAGTTTGTTTCTTGTCGTAATGTCACCGGTTAGGTCTTAGGTTATCAGGTCCCTTAGTTAGTTAGTCTTTGTTGGTCCTATTTGATTTATTTAGTTAGTTAGGGACGTTAGTTAGGACCTAGATTTAGTTAGGGAGCTTGGCCCCACGTGATCCTAAACGCATGCCCCTAACCACCCTATATGATTCGGTTGGGGCTTGTCTCTTGGTCGTTTAGCACATGTGCTTCCACATATTTTCCTTGTACTTTTTAAGTTAACTATTTTTGATGGTTCATTTGGAATGTTTACTTATTGTCCCAAGGATCCTCACTATGTCCTTGGGCACTGCTTAATCTACATGCCCATTTTAAGTGGTCATGTGTTATGATACCTAGGTTTGACACTTTGATGTGTCGTACATAATGTCTTAAGATTCAATACTATTAGCTTGGGTCTTAATTGCAGGTATAATTCCTAAACAAGTTTGTTAATACTTAGAAAAATTGGCTAACACCCTTTAAGCCAATATTTTTTAATATGCCCAATATTTTACTTATTTGGGCATTATATAGAAATTTTATAATACCTCTTAGCCAATTTTCTATACTATGCCCAATATTTCTTAATATTGGGAATTAGAAGGCCTTTGTATCCCTAATACGCATTCATAAAGACCTATTGGGATCTTCACTAGACATGTAATTTTCCGGAATGTTACATATGTGGCCAACATGGCTTTCTCACTGGAAGACACCCCCATAGCATATAGTATACTGTAGACATCATCGATGAATTCTTGGGGGTCTTCATCAACCTTAGACCCATAAAATATAAGAGGATTTACTCGAGTGAAGTACCTTAGACGGAAGCCATAGTAGTGACTTGTTAAAGAGGACGGAAAGCAATATCCCGATTAGCTTGGGACATCATATCTTGGGCTTGAACCATCACGGCTTGTGATTGAGTAGTCATGGCTTGGGCCATTTGATAAAGAATATCTGTCATCTCAACCTCCGTCATAGGTGGAGGCTTAGTTGGGGCTTGCTCCACATTAGCATCTTTTTTAAGTGGAGAAACTTGCTCATCATGGGGAGGAGCTCCCGCATTGAAAATTTCATCTTCAAATCTTTGCGCCGCATCCCTTCGAGTGTTCATGCTTCCTATAAGTGAAACAATAGTATTAGACGCAAAATCTCACCATAAATGTACATTATTGGTACGATATAAGATTTCCAAGAAAGAGAGCAATTCCGAAGGATCATATAGGTTCCTACTCATAAGTGTACCACGCTTCACAATTATGAATACAAACATACATAGACGTGGTTGAGAGAGACACATAACTCCATGATATTTCAACCTGATGCTATGATACAATGTTTGTCACATCCGGGTTTACTCCCTAGAGGTAATCGGTGTCGTCGTCCTTTTCAAGGACTAAGACTAGCCTCTTAGTATCATTTCATTACATTTATAGGTTGAAAAATAATGAAAAAATTTAAAACTTTCATATCACTACTTGGAGGTTTACGTAGAGCTCTTATACACATAATATATATTCATATCGAGCATACATAGACCTTTCGCATAGGAAGGTTACATAGCCTTCTACTTTTATTACACATACATATACAAAAAATATAGAAATAGTCTCAACGACTGTCTCATCTCATACAAGCTAAATGAATATCATAATATAAGCGTAGCCCTTACATCAATCCAACAAGACCATAAATTGTTCATACGAAAGTACAATGCTCAATTAAAAAGGAAAGGAATGAAAGAGCCAGTAAGCTAATAACAAAATCCGTAGGCTAGAGGAGGATATTGCCCTTGAAAGTTGAGGACCTACCCCACTTTGATTAAAGTAAGAATCCAAGCCTTCAACAATGTCGCCTTCCAAACTCTTCAACGATCGGAGCCTAAAATGTTTGGGAAAAAGGAAAGAAAATGGGTTTAGTACTCCACATGCACTAAGTATGGGATCTTATGCACATACACAAGCAAAACATGCTAAGAATGACTTTTTATCAAAACATGCCAAATTACCCCTTTAGGGACTTAATGCAAAGCCAAGTTAGTCATATCAACCAACCAAACATGCTTATTATCTCAACAAGTAATACTTATCCAAACATACTTGAGAACCATGATTTACTATAATCCTAACATCAAGGAAATAATATCACTACATTGAATAAGAGAGAAACATATCATAATAAGCAAGACAACTACAAACAAGTCCTTATCAAGTTAACAAGTGCAATGACCAAGCAAAGCCACAAAACCTTACTCAATCAAGTATCCTAAAAAAGAAAACATGACAAATGTCCAACTTTACCTATCATGACATATAGGTTTACATTTCATCACATGCTAACATTACAACCCAAGGCATATTCATAAATGAAATAATCAATATACAATATCAACAATATGCCATGGACATCATTTATACATCATATATCATGATAACATAAACATATATAAAAACCTCCTCCTAAGACTCCACTCAAATCTAACTAGTGCAATGTTTAAATAGAGTCCCATACCTCTACCTAGACCAAGCTAGACCTCTTAGGTTATCCAAGTTAGGAGCAAGTCCTTTAATTAATTTTACCTTTTAGGAACATCTTTCCCTAACCGACATAGACCACATGAGCTAGTGTGGAATCCGGTGTCATAAAACCCTAAACCGGAAGAATGCGAACTACTTACCAAGGTAGTACCAAAACATGATACATAGCAACTACGTGGATCCACTAGCTAGTATTCCTATGGGTAAAACATAGTTCAAGAACTAAGAGATATAGTTCGGACCCTTTTAATGCTCCATGCATTATAGTCTCCAATCTCAAGAGTAATGTAGTGTTCCTACCTTCCCTATGTGGGAAGGGATACTCCACAATCTAGTTCACTCTGTTCTAAGCTAGAGACCCTTTTTGAAATGTCTTTTAGGCCTTTGATTATCAATCATAGATTAATTTAGGCCATAAGGTCTACTCCTTGTATAATAATTATCATCAACATCTCAACAAGAATTTTATGAGTATAAGTGCCTTCATCACAATTCATATATGTGAGGTTAACACATTAGCGTTTCATAGCATATTAAGGCACATTGATAGTTTTAACCATCCTTTATCACATAGACCTTAATCAACCTCACAACATAGTCAAGACATTTCAATTCAACATCATACCACCCTATAATCTTAGTATAAGGCATACTCCAATGTAATATCATGACTTAACAACGACTAATCACAATTGAAGGTAAAAATAAAGATTCTAAGACTTACCAAGTCTTCCTCATAGTCTATCATTAAGGTGTTAACATCAACCCATAACTCAACCCAACATGGGTAGTAACATCATCACGCAATAATAACAAATAGAATAACAAGGCCAATTTCTTCTCTATAACACAATTCAACTTTAGATCACAACTTTGAGTCAAGATACATAGGCTAATTACACCTTATAATTCAAAACCTAAATCACATCTCAAGAACTACCATGATAGGCATATAATTCATCTTAATTTAATCATAGAATTGTAATCAAATCAACAACCAACTAAATTAAATGATCACAATACAATATAGGTCAAGATCAGTACCTAGGGTTAGGGATAAAGGATCATATTATTTAATTTAACCTAAACCATCAACAATTACCATAAACAAGTTGAATTACATGTTAATCTACTCAATATAACCCTAAAAAATCATTAAAAACTTTAATCTACAACTTCATAATTTAATGAAACACATAAGAAAACTCAACTTTTGAAATCTCTTTTGAAGGAACCCTTTGAGGAAAGAGTCTCAAAGCTGAACAGAACCCATACCTTTAACATTTGTCAACAATTTGATGGTGAGTTCGGTCCTTTCAATCCCCAAACCCTTACCCTTGCTAGTCTTCAATGGTCAGTTCATGTAGAGAGAGAAGTAAGTGAGAAGAGTTTATTTGAGAGTTGTCTTTAGGTTAATTCTGGTTGAGGGTATTTATAGTAGGACTTAATAAACTTATTTAGTCTCCTTTTAATCCCCAACTAGCCCCTAAGCCACCTAATTATTTAAATAAAGTGAATTAAAAACATGCATAAACTTAGGACCCTCACAGACGAGACCCCGCTTACGGTCCATCTGTGTGTCGACGGATATCCCCTCTTCCGTCCTGCACTCCATCGTCTTGTTCAGAGATTGTTCAGGCAACGGGATTCCTCCAATTGTCTAAGTGTGGGATGATGGTGGCATCGATGCCTCATCAATCCACACACGGACCGTAGCGTACACCTCTTCACTCGATTGATAAGTTCAGAGGCTTTGCGGGTGAAGGGGTCTTCTCCACCACTCTAATTTTGGGACGATGGTGGCATAGACGCTCCGTCGATCCACACACGGTCCGTCTACTGTCCCGTCGATTCACACTGCCAGGCATTGATTGCATCAAACTACAAGGGTCCTTCTCAAAGGCCCTTGGTTGGTACTTGGGGAGTCGTACCCGGACGTTTCAACTATGAAACCTCTCAGACACCTATTAGCTACCTTTCCACTGATTTTTGTACATTTCTAACTCCTAAAATTTAGTCGAATCGGCTAAGGCACACTAACATCCATATGAACCAACATCCCGAATGTCATGGACGTTTTGGTTCTTAAACCTCCTAAATGACCTATATTAATTTATAATGGACTTAGAAATAGTAATTAGACCTCATGAAACCTATTTTTGTCTTTACAATGTTTTTTGGATTTTCAAGGTGTTACATTATCCCACCCTAGGAATATTTGTCCCCGAATGACACTAAAATTATTTTGAAGGAATGAATTGACTCAAGACTAGCAACCCAACCAATCAACAACATCAAATCAACATAAATCATATCATTTCAACAAGGAAAATATCAAAACTAATATTACCACACATAAGACTCAAAACACTTTATCATGAGGCATTTCCTTCTCACAACAGTTATGAGCTCAACATACACTACATGAGTCAATTAGCACAGAGTGCAACTTAACAACCTGCCACATATCATTTCATAAATACCCACCATATCAAAATGCACAACATAACTCAAAAGAAGCAAAAAGCAAAATTTCAATTTTTTTTTTTAAAAAATACTACAATAACTTCATTGTTAGTGTTCCAAAAATAATTAATGTGCAAAACTTAGCCCAAAAATCAATAAATTTCAATTTCAAGTCATATATATATCATTAAAAAGAATGACTAAGCTTAATTCTAAAAAAGATGAGGGTAACGAGACTTCATATCGGCCTCGGCCTCCCATGTTGCACCCTCAACTAGATGAATTTTCCATAATACCTTTACCGAAACCAACTCTTTATTCCTCAACTTCTTGACTTGTCTTTCAAGAATTTGAACCGGAACTTCCTCATAAGAGAGTTTGTCCTTGACACCAAGATCCTCAACAGGAAGAATGGACTCGGGATCACCGATACACTTTTTCAACATAGAAACATGGAAAACCTGATGAACTGAAGCCAATTCACTAGGAAGTTTCAATTCATAGGCAACATTACCAACCCTTTACAAGATTTCATAGCGACCCACATAACGAGGACTCAACTTCCCTTTCTTGCCAAAGCTAACCACCCCTTTCATTGGTGAGATTTTCAAATACACTTTATCACCTTCATCAAACTCCAAATCCATTCTCCTATGATCAGCATAAGACTTTTTCCGACTATAGGTGCAATGGGTTCCTTATGATTTGAACCTTTTCCAAAGTCTTATAAATAAACTCAGGAGCAAGAAAGATTGCTCACCCAATTCAAACCATCAAATAGGAGACCTACACCTCCTGCAATACAATGCTTCATAGAGAGCCATGGAAATGAATGAATGAAAATTATTGTTGTAGGAAAACTCCAGCAAAGCTAAATGTCTATCCCAACTCCCTTTAAAATCAATCATGCACACCCTAAGAATATCTTCAAGGTTTTGTATCATACACTCCACTTGACAAAATCAAATCAATAACCAACTAAATTAAATTCTCACAATATAATATAGGTCAAGATCAGTAGCTAGGGTTAGGATAAGAGTATCATATTCCTCAATTTAAACTAAAACATCAAAAATTATCATAAAAAAGTTGAATTACATGTTAATAAATTCAATATAACCCTTAGAGATCATTCACAACTCAATCCATAATTTCAATTTTGTAACTAAATGAAACCCATAAGAAAACTAAACTTTTGAAATCTATTTTGAAGGAAACCTTTGAGGAAAGAGTCTCAAAGGTGAATAGAACCCATACCTTAACGTTTGTCAACAATTATATTGATAATTAATCCCTTTCCAGTCCCCAAACCCTAATCCTTGCTAGTCTTCAATGGTGAGTTCATGCAGAGAGAGAAATAAGAAAGAAGGAAGATAGTTTATTTGAGAGTTGTCTTTAGGTTAATGAGGGTTGAGGGTATTTATTGTGGGACTTAATCAACTTAACTACTCTCCCTTTAGTCCCCAACTGACCCCTAAACCACCTAATAAATTAAATGAACTAAACTAAACACGTGCAACAACTTAGGACCCTAACAAATGAGACCTCACTTACGGGCCGTCTGTGAGTAGACGGACATCCCCCCCTCTGTCCTGCACTTCATCGTCTTGGTCAGAGACTGTGTAGGGAGGGTCTTCCTCTAATTGTCTAAGTGTGGGACGACGGTGGCGTCGACGCCCCGTCGATCCACACACGTATCGTAGCCTTCACCTCTGCACTCCGTCAATGAGTTCAGAGGCTGTGCTGGTGAAGGGACATTCTCCGCCAGCCTAAGTGTGGGATAACGGTGTCATCAACGCGTCGACGATCCACACACGATCTGTCTTCTATCCTGTCGATGCACACTGCCAGGCAATGTTGCATCAAACTACAAGGGTCCTCCACAAGGGCCCTTGGTTAGTTCTTGGGGAGTCGTAACCGGACATTTCAACCATGAAACCACTGAAACACCTATTATATACATTTCCACAAATTTATGAACATTTTCGACTCCTAAAATTTAGTCAAATAGGCTAAGGCACACTAAATTCCCTTTTAACCATATTCCCGAAAGTCATGGACGTTCTTGCACATTTTAGTTCTTAAATGATGAAAATTTATGGAAAGGTTTCTAACATGCATTACAGTTTATTCATAATCAAAACATCTTGGCACGACTCCCCAAGAACCAACCTTGGGCCCTTGAGGAGGACCCTTTAATTTTGGGGTCAAAGGCTGCGTAAAGCAGTGTCCACCAACGGATGCAACCCATGATCTATTGTCTAATAGACGTGGCGTGGAGTGATTTCGTTGATGGAAACTTATCCAAAAAATTGTTAGACTTCAAATGGAAAAATCTCCGAACTTATCGAGGAGTGCGCAACATGGAGGTGAACAGTGCCTGCCAATGGACACATGATCTGTTGATCGTGGTCTCGTTTGTGGAGACACTATTTTGTTGCACGTTTTTATTTAATTCACTAAATTATTTGGCTTATTTTTGGAGTTTAATAGGGGTTATTGGATGTCTATTTAAGTTAATTAACAACCTAAGTAACGAGCCTAACATAATTAGACTAACCTAAGCTCTCATAATTCCCAAAATCCTAACTCTCTTACTTCTCTCTTCTTTCTCTCTCCCTAGTTGAAGAACACCATAGAAGGTAAAATTCAAAGGGGTTGTAGGGATTAATTCACCATGGTTTCTCCATCAATCGTCATCAAACTTTAAGGTATGAGATTCTTTCACCTTTGGGACTTCTTTCCCCAAAGGGTTCCATCAAATTGATTTCAAAAGTATAAAATTCAAGTTGATCTTTTCCAATCACAATATTGATCTTGTTAATTGATTTTTTATGATATCTTTTGGATAAGATGAATAGGTTAACATTTATTATAACTCAATTATGTTATTTCTTGATGGATTGATCTAGTTTGTAGAAGATGACCTATTCCCCTTAACCTTAGGTTGTAATTATGATGAAACATGTATAATGTTGGTTCAATTGAATTGGTTATTGGTTGAATTACTAATAGATAATGTTATTGTATCAATTGTGAATATATTAGTATGAATTATAGTCGTATCATGCTATTTCTTGAGTAATTGATCTAGATTATGACTTTGACTTAAGTCTCTTATCTTAAGCTATGATCTAGTAGTGGTGTGATGTAGTGATTCAATTGGCTTTGTTGTCATATTGTTTATTGATGTGTGATGATATTAAAACCTTTTTGGGTTGAGTTAAGGGTTGATGGGAAGACCTTTATGATGGATTATGAAGGAGACTTGGTAAGTCTTGTGATTCCTATTTTTACTCCAATTCTGGTTAATACTGAGTTAGGTAATGATATTGCATTGAAGTACATCATTTATTAGGATTGATAGGATTGGTATGATGTTGAATTTAAATGTATTATCTATGGTTTTTGAGGTGTTGTCTAAGATTTAAATGTTATAAGGATTGTAATAACTACTAATGTGACTTATCATGGTGTGATTATGCAAATGTGCTAACCTTACTTATATGAATTGTAAAGAAAGGACTATACTCATGCGATTCTTATTGATATATGATGAGGAGGATTATACAAGGGATAGACCCTATGGCCTACATTAAGCAATGATGATTAGTAATGACATTAAATACATTTCAAAAAGGGACTTAGCTTAGCACTAAGTGAACTTGACAATGGGAGGTGTTGACTTTCCATAGAGGAAGATTCACCCTATAGTTACACATTTGGTGTTGACTCCCCTATAAGGGATATTAATCCTAGGGATTTCTCTGAGATGAAGCTCTAATTTCCAATTGGCATGTAGAGAGTTCATACCTATATCTTAGTTCTTGAATTGTGTTGCCCCCATAGGATGACTAGATAGCAGATCCACCTAGAAAGCTACGTTTATGTTTTGTTTTACTTTGGTTGGTAGACCACCTTCCATCGGTGTATGGTTTTACAACACAGGATTCCACACTTAGGTCTTGTGGTCTATCTCGATTAAGGCAAGTATTCCCTAAACTAAAATGAAGTAATGAAGTCCAAACCAACTAACGTGACTATGAGAGTCTACCTATGTCTTGCACTAGTTTGCCTTGAAGGAAGCTTTAGAAGGTTGTTCTAATATATGAATATGCTTATAGTTGTATATGTTATGCATATGATGATATTGCACATTGATGATACTATATGATGATTGGTTTCACTTATGAACATGTGGTCTCTATTTCTAAAGTATGAGGACATGTACTCTTAAATTATATGTTATGTGAAGTTGGATGTTAGTCATGGTTATTATTGGGTTTACTTAATTGAGTAAGGTTATGGGGTTTTGCTTGGTCATTAAAGTTGTTAATTTAATGATGGTTCATGGGTAATTGTCTTGCTTTGATTATGTTTTAATGAACTCTTGCTCATGCTTGTGGCTATTATAACTTGATGATAAAGTTGCCTTGACTATATTTTCAATATATGATATGCATGTTGACTTGACTGGACTTAGCATTCTTGGTCTTGTGATTTACATGCCTATGACTTAATGAATTTGTCTTAATGATGGTATGGTACTCTTGGATGTGCATAAAGCTTTTCAAAGTAAATTGCATACTTCAATGAATTGTCCCTTTTTAGCATGATTTCATGATATGTGTGCATATGGTCTCATACTTAGTACAAGTGGTGTAGTAACCCCATTTTCTCCCTTTTTTCCAACATTTTAGGTTCCGATCGTTGAAGGGCTTTGATAAGTCTATCAAGAAGACTTGGAATTCTCATTCATCCATGATGGGTAGGTCTTCATTTTCCAAGGGAAATGTCAATATCAAGCTTATGACGTTGTTCTAGTTTTAAGACTCTTATGTTCTTTCCTTTTTATTTGAGTACTAATCATTGTATAGCCTATATGTGGCTTTATTACATTGATCTATGGGCTAGGACCAAATTGTTATACTCTTTTTAGATGGTTATGAGATGAGAGATCCATTTGATACTATGTTATATCTTATATATCTATGTGACATAAAAGTAGAAGACTATGTAATATGAATGGTCTATGTATACTCTATATAAATACTGTGTGTATGCAGAGGTGTATGTAAACCTCATGTAGAAGTAATGAAAAGTTTTTAAATTTTCCGTATTTTGGCCTATGAATGTAATGATGTAATCTAAGAGGCTAGTCTTAGTCCTCTAAGAGGATGACGACGCTGGTTACATCTAGGGGGTGCTGCTCGGATGCGACACGTTAGTTAGTTATAACTATGATTTTGTATTATCATATCATGCATGTTTTCATTGAGAGTAATTCCTAAAAATTACTTTTGAGATAAATGTTTTGACCAATGTTTATGGTTATTTAATAGATCATTTTGCCCCACACTACATGTCACTACTGAATATATCCTAGATAGACATTAACTTAGTAAACCCACATTATCTCAATTTGTACCAAAGTATCAATAAATAGATTCCAACGTAATAGAATTCAGCATCACAAAAATAAATTTGCAACCCCCTATTATTTAATACATAGATTCCAATGAAATAAAATCTATCAAATGGAGTAATTTACATATCAAAAATCAAGAGAACATTCTCTATCAAATAAATCGTTAAATTTTCATCTTCAAAAAACCACTCTGGGTTACCCAAAATCCATTTTATTAAACTACATTTGAAAAAAGTCAAATCATACAACACGTTTTAAAATATATACTATACTACTAGCGATTCTCAATTAAAAAAATAGCTTTATCAGTATAGTAAACTTTTTCTAACACCCAACTTTTCTGCGAAAGTTTCCTGCATAATTTTTTTGATAATTATAAATCTAATTACTATTACCTTAGATTTTGTTCATAATGTAGTAGGGTTGTAAAGTCTGTCGACTCTCTTGAGATCTACAGAGTCCAACATATTAATGTGAAACACACATTTAATACTCTCAACGTGTTAGATAATAGGAGGAGAAACAGAATAAAAGTAACAATTCTTTTACAATATCTGTGCACTTTTTTTTTTACTCACCAAAAATATGGTTGTTTGATCCAGTGAGATGAATTCTTCATATGAGAATTTTATGAGATAAAAATTAATACAATACCCCCTAAAATCTTATTGGTAAGTGACCCTAAAATATGATATTTCATAAATCTTCAATATATGAATGTGTCTCTTCTACACCATACCATTTTGTTGTGACATGTAGGGGTAGGAACTTAGATGCACAATCTCATAGGTTTTAAGCAACATGTAACAGTTATGAATAAAAAATTTAGATTCATTATCTAATCATGAAGTTTAATCTTCTTCCCAAATTGATATTTATCATCACAATAAAATCTAGAAGTATATTAATCACATCAGATTTGAGATGCATTAAGTAAACCCAATTTAACTTTATATGATTATCAACCAAAGTATGAATCAATTTCATTCTATCATAAGTAGGTTCCTTGTTAAGGCCCTCAAACACGACGTTCTACTTGTATTTATAGGAAAAGGTAATTTTGCTTGTCTATCCATAGGGAATATACTACAATATTATAAAAGAAAATTATTACTACTATTTATGCTAGTAATTTTTCTCAAAATAGACAAACACACGTCCCATCCTCTGATGCCAGAGTTCAACATTAGGTCTTTTTATTGCTATCATAGACTGCTTTATTTTAGCGTCAAACACATAGAAAGAGTTTCCTCACATATAAAATCCACCTTTTTTTTACAATCTCCCTCACTGAAAAGTGAGGAGATCATTAAAGAGATAAAATTTAGGGTGAAAAATGCACACCAATTTATTTCTGTGGTCATCTTAGAAATTGTCAATAGGTTGATTTTGAGCTTGGGAACACACATAACATTTTTAATTAGTGCTCCACCCGATGATTGATAATCTCTTACTTTTGAAACTGTACATAAATCACCATTAGAAATAGAACTATCCCTGAATGTTTTACTATTAAACCATGTTTCAACAAATTATTGTTACCAATTATATGATTAGTTGAATTCCTATCATTAATCCATTTAGACTTTTCTAATGTTGTGTAAAAAGCAAGAACATTATTTGCAAAATTAGCCTTATGTTCACTTACAATGATCTTGTTTAACATTTCGATGAGCTGATTGTATAGTCTGGGAGTAAAAATGATATATTTTTAGGGGATGATGTTTGTATTGTTCAAAGGCAGTGATGCCTAATCATACTAATGAGAATGCTTTCTATGTGAAATAGGTGTAAGTGGATCTGGACCTCCTGCGATAATAAGTGCTTTATTCTTCCCTTTTAAGTCTATAATACTCATCCTTGACATGTTCCTTCTTGTTACAATAATCATATGTTAGTATTTTGAAGCACTATTGTCACGACCCGAGACCACCCTCTAGTTATAAACGACATATACCTCGAATAGGTCTTGTACAAGCCTCTTAGAATTCATTCATAACATAGGTATGAAAATTAGTGTGGAATGAAAACTTTCACAATAAGGTCAATAAGGAAACTCTTTTATAAAATGTAAAAATAACTAAGTTTCATCATAAGCCATCTTAGAAACATTTCATTATCTAGTGTCACGAACCTTACATTGAAAGACGGATACAAGTCTTATACAAAGTCTTTAATAAAAGAAAATTAGACATAATATCCATGTCCTCAAATTTATGAGGACATACCAAGAGTCTTGAGGGAACAATCTAATTCCTAAGCATCAACTCTAGGGATCCCGACATTCCACCACATACATTTGTAAAAGTAGAGAAGCATATATAATCATTACAATTAAGCACAAAGTATGACAATCATGCAAAAATGTGCTTTAAAGAGGACATTTCAGTTGAAATATGCTTTTCATGCTATTTTGACAAAGCTTCATTAACCAAGTGTAAAATACATCATACTAGTCAATCATCAACATACAAGGTAATACTCCCATAATTCACAACATATGACCATATTCATTAAGTTACACATTAACCAATAAGAACCTCTTATCTAAAATTTATCCTAAGACTCTCCTAGGCAATACATGAGGAGACCGCCCATACAACCTCTTCAATACACACCTAAGTGTTCCATAAGACTACCAAAGATAAGGATATTTCCTTCCCATCACAACTCAATAAGTCAACATTCAGTACTTAAGAGATACTAGAGGAAACATTCATGAATTTAAGGACTTCACATAAAGACCATCCCCCTAGGATAACTCTAAGTTACACTAGTGCAATGTGAAAGTAGCATTCTGTTCTACTACTCCCACTTAGTGCTCCTTTGCAACAACCTTAGACTAGGCACATCACATTTGATAAGTCATATCACCTTCATTAACATTAGAAACATTCCTAATTAACATCATATAGAAATTCACTCATTCATTAACATTACAAGGACACACCAAGACTCCCTCCAAATGCCTATTTGTGCAATGCATAGATGGCGGCTCATTCCACCACCTACGCTAAGTACTACACCCTTAGGAAGACCTAGTTCATTACATTCTTTTGTAGAGGTAAGATTCAATAAACATATACCATGAGAGCTTAACATGGAATCCCATTATTAAACCCTTCCGGATGAGGGATCTCCATTTGCCTAAGAAAGGGTCGTTCATTTACCCTTTACGTGCACATAGTTAAGGGATATGGAGATTGCTTCATTATATTACACCTCTACTAACGGAGAGTACCCATCTCAAGAAGTTATTTTAGGATAATATACCTCTACTGACAGAGAGTATCCACCACATTTCATATTATCTCGGTGCTAAGCATTAATCCTAACGGAGTATTACACTTTCATTAAGTCATTAACTATAGGTTAAGGGATTGCTACTAAATACCACAACTCACGGAAAGAATAATTATCCCAACCTATCATTCATTCGTTGAGAGTTCTTAGAAATATGGAGATTGCTTCTAGACACTCCACCTCTACTCATGGGAAAGTGGCCATCCCAACATCCCCCATTCATTCATTAGAGTTCTATTGAGAATACCTTTTAATATACCCTCATTCATTACATTTTCATCAGCTTCGTTCATTCTTTCATGTGTGTGTATATGTTAGGAAACCTTTCACATAACTAGTGTCAATCATGATATTCTCTTCTAAACATGATCATTCTTCATGCATCATAATCCACACATAAACATACTTCACATTCACATTATACTATCTTCAAGAATCACACGCATAACTTCATAATACATCTCTATATATATGCATCATAACATTAGTTTGCGTCATGTTCAGTGCCTTCATGGCCATGATCAAAATACACCTACATATACATATAAAATAGCTTAAACCGCCACAATAAGTAGACCATAGAACACAAGAGCAATTCAATAAGAACTAGAACAATTTAGGTCAACTTACACTTCATCCAAGACATGATCACCCTTTCTCAGTTCTCCAACAATTCATCATAATAAGTCATGGATAGAAATAGATACCAATAGGAACCAACAATATACAACATGAGTGCAATTCTATCAATATGAAACCATAGTCACAAAACCCACTTCATAAGCCAATTTAGGAGATTCGGACAAGACATGGGTTCTTCAAGGAATTCCATTAAAACCATCATAAAAAACATCAGTTCAAAATTATTAAATCAATAATATTACTTTGAAAAAAATTTAAAAATGAACCCATGCATAACAGATAAATAGGGAAAATTGATCATTGATACACCTTTGAAAATCCTTTGAATTGGACTCCTTGAATGAGAGGTTATTTAAGAATAGAAGATCAAAATTCCTTAGTATTAAGAAGACCACGAAAATTGATGAAAAAATCACTTTCAACCCGTTTGTCTAGCTTGAATTTGACCTAGACCTTCAATAGTGTTCCTTGGAGAATTTCTTTGGGAGGGAAGAGTTTAATTTTGATGTTTGAGTCTAAGTGATGGTATAATTGCTTTGATATAAATATACAAAAAAACACTAAAAATAACCATACCCATATAAAATTGGTCAAGGGTGGAATATACCAAACCTTTGGCTTGGCCGAGACTTTTGATAGTTTGCAGGTGACCATTGACGGACCGTCAATCAATTGACATGCTCTGCTGGAAGTCTATCAATGGTGACTGTGAGATGTAGAATGGAGATAAGCTCCAGAATTATAAGTGGTAACTAAAGTATCCCATTGTCGGTCTTCAATCAATAGACATTCCATCTATTGGATCTGTCAATGGTGCTGTTTTTTGACAGCCTTTTTTCAAACGTGTGGGTCCTCCTCAAGGACCCTTAGGTTTGTCCTTGGGGAGTCATACCCAGAGGTTTTGACCCTATACACGACCATATAGATTCTAGTGTCACCTACAATCATTTTAGACTCCAAATGACATACCAAAACACATACAACATGCAAGAACACACTACCACACAAAAAACTAGTTTTCGAACGTCTTGATCGTTCCTTGATGTTTGACTTAAAAACCACTCAACCGTGCACTTGGAGACTATTTATCATTAAATTTCTCAAGTTATTAACTCAAGAAAATTATGTGAAGCTCTAGTTTATCCTAGTTCATTATAAGGGCCTTTCAATACTCCCCCACTTGGAAAACATTTGTCCTCGAATGACACTAAAACACTTTAAAGGACTAGATGACTCAACTAGCAGATCATAACACACATAATCATAGATACAACTTCATTGTCAATGCACCAATATTACAAGGAATAGCAATTTCACATCATTATGCACTGTAAGTAACACAAGCAAATTTGGAATTATCTACACAATAAGTAGTGCACGCATACTTCATCATTTTCATTGTATTATGGAGGAACTACCTTCTCCAACTTTAGACATGATCATCATTTTATTTAAAGTCCCAATATGCAATAAATCTCAAATCACATATAGTCAAAATCAACATGACAACTCATGAAGCAAATAAACAATTTTACTACATGTAAATTATCATGACAAATACTTAGAAAAATTACTAATTTTATCATATCATCATCAAGAGAATGAAAAACATATTATCATCACAGGCACTCATAACATAAGGAGACATGAAACTCTTCGTCTGATACAAGATAAAGTAAGGCATCACAACTAAGAATTCCTTAGTGTTAATCTTGAATAAGAAAAGATAAGGATATAAACCACCTTACTACTCAACTCATTCTCCCTTACTTAGGGTAAAACCATGTAAAAGAAACTTAAGACAACCATAAGAAACCATAACTCACTGGGCTCTTTATTCTAGATAAGCTCCTTTGATAGCTTGTAGCACAAAGAAATGGTTCTTCTTTTAAGCATTATGACCAGGACCATCATGAGGATCTTGGTTGGTCTCCTTCCCTTTTGTCACAAGTGTGGGAATCTCTCATCTTATGACCCTTATTTCCACACCCAGAAAACCTATCTGTACCAGCAAGACACTTACCCATATGTTGTTTTCCACATGTAGTACATCTAGACCTCTCAAAATAGATCCACCTTCACTCTTTCCTTGATAATTTGGGTTGATAACCCTATCCTTGCTCACCATGGGGAGTATTGATTTGAAAACCTCTTCTTAGACTATTCATCTTCCTAATCTTGGTATCGTTAATATTTTGTATACACCATGAGTCTATATATATCTATATCATGAAGGAGCATTGCGTACGACACTCTTCTTAAACAAAACTATACACCCCCATCACAAACTAACTCGTTCTAGCCCTAAAGATGGCTACAAAGGTTGGGGCATACTTAGAGAGTTGGGTGAACTTGAGAGAGTATTCCTTTAAACTCATTCCCCCTTGACGGAGGTTCATGAATTCCACAAATTTTTTCCCCTCATATCTAAGTGGAAAACCTTATCAATAAAGGTTGTTTTAAACACTCCCAATCTACCGTGCACACCCCTATGGGTCTCTCATCCCTCCATTACTCAAACCACACTTGTGTCATATCTTTTTTTTTGGTAGGTGGCTATTTTCGCTTTTTCCCTAGAAGTTGCTCCCATAGACTCTACCACCTCAAAACCTTATATATAAAGCCTTTCACATCCTTATTCCATGAAAGTAGGAGGATTCATCCTGATAAAATCATGAATCCTAGAAGCGGGAGTACTTGCACTAGGTTCACTTGGTCCAACATTTGCATTGGGTCAAAGATTGGAAGGAAGCCTTTGTTTAAACATTTGACATATCCTCTTCCCCATTGGGAGCTTGTGGACCATGGGAAATTTGAGGGTGAACCTTCTCATTTACATTCTCTTCTTGAGCCCTTCTTGAATTAGCCCCTCTCGTATTAAAGTTCCTATAACCACAATAATAGTATTTGGAAAGTAACACTCATAGAACTAAACTCTAACGCCCGACTTCAAGAATAACAAAGAAGTGCAACTTCTATAGTTCTATAGCCTCCCGCTCATAGATTTGTTGCGACTCAAATGAATAAGACTCTACTAGAGAAGGCTCTTGAGACTCTACTAGAGAAGGCTTTTGGGAATGTTGATCACGTTTTTTATCATTTAAATACACCAAAAAATAACATAATAAACATATTATGGTAAGATTAGGAAGAAGAGTTAATTTGCCACTCACCCATTAAATAAAATAGTCAAAGGCAGAACCTACGACCACAAGTCAACTGGGCGTCGATGGACCAATGGCCCGTCCTGGTGCTCCGTCGATGGTGAATGAGGCTGATTCTTGGTTGTTTCATCTACTGAGACTAAGTTTAAACCTATGCCCAAAATCGACGAGGCGTTGATTGACTGACAAGACGTTAATTGAGCTGGTCGATGACACTGCCAAGGTAGTGTCTCGACAACCTTTGGGTCCTTCTTGATGGCCTCTTTCAAGACCCAAAATTACCCCCTAGAATTTAGGGAGAACCCTCAGTTTGTGGAAAGGCATACTTGACCCTTTGGGGTCTTGTACAAACTCTTTTACTATCGTTCATCACATAAGTCATGAAAAGTAGTGCAAAATTAAAACTTTTCATGAATAAATTAATACAATACTTAAGGAATCTCATCGCCAAAAGCAAACCTAAACACACAACATAAGATCTTAGGGACACGACCCTTTACATTAAAAAGAAATACATAAAAAGTCGTTAAATAAGAAACTAAGAAAGGAGTATGCCCACGAATATATGAGGACATATTTTGCCTTAAGAAAAACTTTCCCAAGCTTCACCTTCTTATCTTCAACCTTGCTTCCAAAACCTATACTTAGATTGTATAGAAAAGTATGAAGTTAGTACAAACTATATACTAAGTAAAACAAATGCAAAAGCATGCAAAAAGGGACATTTTAGGAAAATAAGATTTCATGCCAAATAAGTAAAACAATCATAAATTTGGAAACAAAATAACATAAGAAACATCATATAACACTTAATAGAAGAATCTCTTATTTTAGAATTTATAGAACACATTACAGTAATATCAAGACTATTACAGTCAATAAATTACATTGAATGGCATAGTGCAAGTTATGTGAACTCTTTTCCTTTGAAGTTTCTGTAACCTAGGTTATCCTAAGATTCCCTAAGGTAAGACAAGAAGGGACCGCCCATACACCCCTTTAAAGTCACACCAAAGGGACCCTTAAGACCACCTACCATAAGCTTACCTCATATGGGAATTCAATACACACTCATAGATAAATATATGTCGAAAACTCATTTGTACAAACTTCATTTAAGTACCCTTCTCCAATAGTACTTATAGGTCACACTATGTGCAATGCGAGAGTAGCATCCAATACTACTACTCCCACTTAGTGCTCCTAATTGATTCCCTTGTATTTGAGCATTGTACAATTACTAAACCAAATACAGTGAACTAAAGAGACTCCAAAGATATTGAACTTCAAAGGTATTGCCAATGAGGAAGTGAGCTTATTTTCGTATAAGTTTCCCAACCGAGGTTATCCTGAGACTCTCTAGGGTATGACATGAAGGAAACATCTAAACACCTCCTTAAATGCACACCTAGGAGATCCTTAGGACTACCCACCAAAAGCCTACTCCACTCGGGAGAACAAGTCACCACTCAAAACACCAGACGTTAGAAGAACACTCAACAAACCACCAAAGACTTCCCTTTCGGAATGCCTACTTAGTGTAATGGATAGATACGTCCCATACCACCACATACCCTAAATAGTATACACTTTTGAAAGGTTTGGGATCAAGTCTTCCCTTTTGGAAGGTCCTACTTAGTGCAATGGACTATACCAGCACCTACCCCTAAGTAGCATGTTGTTTTAGAAGACTTAGTTCATTCAATTCTTTTGTGGGGGTTAGCTTAAACGACAAAGACCATGAGAAATAGACATTAGAATCCCAATATTAACCCCTATCGGATGAGGGATCCTCCCTTTCCTAGGGATAAGATCATACTATTTAGCTTTTACATGGCTTTCCCAATAGCTACTCTATGCGAGCATATAGTTACAGGATAAGGAGACTGCTACTAGATAACTCATTCTTGACTAACGAGGAGTACTTATCTCAAGAGGTACATTGGAATACAACATCTCAACTCATGAAGTGTAACCACCCCTTATTCATATCCTCTCGATGCTAGGCATAACTTCCCGCGAATTCTCAACATTATAAATTATCGGTTAAGGATAACTAGTGAACACCACATCTCAACTGATGAAGGGTATTCATCCCAAGACCTATCTTAGAAAGCTCGTAGGATGTAGTGAGATTTTTACTGAACACTTCATATCAACTTACGAAAAGTGTTCACCCTAAAACTCCCCATTTTACTCAACATAGCTTCATACATTCATCTAAGTGTGTGTGTGTACATGTGAGCACACTTTGCACTTACGCATCATTCATTCACATTAACTTATATACATGCTTTATACCTACATTCATCAATTCACACACTTTACATGATTAGAATAATTATATACTTCACAAAATCATATACTTCATTTAGGCATAATCTAAGCCAAACATGCAATTCAAGCTTCACAAAACACAATACAAGACCCATATTCAATATGACTTCATTTCACACATTAGGCCTTCAAATCTACACTCACAATCCATACTAGGTAATATCAAGTTCATCAAGTATACATAGCCACAAAGAAGGTGGACCATACCACTCAAGAGCAAGTTATAATAAGAATTACACAATATAAGCAGGTAACCATTTACCCAAGCCACTACAACCCATAAACATTTTATCAATATTTCATCATAATAAGGCCCTTAGAGAATTATCTAAACAAAAATAACAAAACGATAAAACCAAAATTCACACACTAGACAACCATGCTCATTTAACCTATTTCTTAGAAAAAGTTTGAAATATGAATAAAAATGAGTCCGTTAGGGTTTTTACATTAAAATCATCAATTCATGCTATAATAAAAACAATTGAATCATTAATACACTTTTACAAGAAGACCCATACTTAAAATAAAAAATAGAAGAAAGGAAAGTTTGAAAACCCTTTTTGAAATCTTTTGGACATGACTCCTGGAATGGAAGAGGTTTCAACGATGTATACCATACCTCAATGATAAGGAAACCCACTTTTTTTTGTGTGAAGAAACACGTCCAAACTAGCCCTTCTTGCCCTCCTTGAGTCTTAGCACCAATGGTGCCTTTGAGAGAGTTTTCTTTAGAGAGGGAGTTTTAATATTTGAAGTGAGGGGTATTATCTAGGTATAGGAAATAAAACTAATATTATATAACTTAAAAACACTAAAAACATTGACCTAGGGTTATAAAATGCTTGGGGTGAATCTACATTAACACCCCAAGTTTGCAGCAGACTAGACAGCTTTGCAGGCCCCCATCGACGCCTCTCAATGACATACGGTGGATTAGTAAATGTCCGTTCATGATGGATCGTGGTTTAGGTCTGAAACTCCCAGACCTGCAAACTTTCATATCAAAACAAATGACCAGGTCGACGAGCCATCACTTGGTCAACTGGCCGTCGATTGGCTCTTTGATGGACAATATTTTGGCAGTTTTTTGTCTAAGTGTTGGGGTCCTCTTCTATGTCCCCTCGTGGATCCTAGATGGAGTTTTACATGGAAGTTAAAACCCTAAACTAACTAATCTAGGTATTATTAACATACCACATCAATTTCAATCAAAATGAACACGTAAAACTCACTCAAACACATCAAGACACACAAGTACTTTCTAAGCCACACCTTCCGAACGTCATGGATGTTCTTGGACGTTTTACCTACAAACTTCATACACTTCCTAAGAACACAAGTGTAACTAATTGTAACTTAAAATTAACTAAAGAAATCATCACGACGTTCTAGTTCACCTTAGTTCATTTTGGGGCGTTACATTCTCCCCCACTTAGAACAATATTCATCATCGAATGACACTAAAACTTCAAGAACAACAAGGATTCACTTAGAATCACCAAACAAATTTCAAACATTATCAAAACACTCAAATTAAAGTATCAACTATTAAGCAGCACAATTTCACATTTTCAAACACTTTGCAACATTAACAATTTAGCAAAGCTTCACAAGTACAAAATTTGCCCTTTACTTTCTGTTATGGATGAACCACATTCAACGTTAAACATGCTCATATATATAAATTTTACACAAATTTAAACTTCAATTAAGACAAGGCAATGTTTTTTTCAAAATTGAGAAACTTTACGGTGAACATCACTGTAGCACTATCAATACGCTTAAAATTTTCAAAATTTCATTCTTTGAGAAATTCATCAATATGGCATGATAATATGAACTATAAAACCATATAAACTCATATAATAACATAACATCAACAATCATAATGAGTTAAATCTTACCGGGACTATCAATTATGGATTAGTTATCCTTCCAAGCTCCCATCCCACAGGGAGGGTTCTTCTTTGGAGCATTAGGATCTAGGGAAGCTTTATTGACCTCTTTACCTTTTGATTTGATGTTATGGAAGTCCCTAATCTTGTTGACCTTATTACCACATAAACAACCATCAGTTCCGTCAAGATACCTACCAGAATGTTGCTTCCCACATGTAGGGCATCTAGTCCTCTCAAAAGTATGGACACCACCTTGGGAATTTAGGTTTGGTGCCTTATCATGTTTCCCATGGAAAAATCTTGGTGATAGAACCTATTATTAGGTTTTTGGTTACTATAATCATCCGACCTAGGCCTCTTACCCTCTTGCTTTATCTCCCTAATTTTGGACTCCTCAATTTTTTGTGCATAGACCATGAGCCTAGAGATATTCATGTCATTAAGAAGCATTGTCATAAAACACTCTTTCTCCACCAAGATAGACACTCCCATCACAAAATATTTCATCCTAGTCATAGGGTTGGCTACCATGGTTGGGGCATACTTAGAGAGTTGGGTAAATTTGAGAGAGTACTCTTGCACCCTCATTCCCCTAGACGAAGGTTCATGAATTCAACCATCTTCTTCTCCCTCAACTCTAGGGTAAAGAAACTATCTAGGAAAGCCTCTTTTAATTCCTTCCAACAACATGTTCCTCTCTATATGGGTCTCTCAACCCTCCATTGATCAAACCACACTTAAGACACATCTTTGAGTTGGTAAGCGGCTAACTCTGCTTTCTCCCTAGGGGACACACCCATAGCATCTACCACATTGAAAACCTAAACTATTAAACCTTGTGGATATTCATCCACCTTCGTGCCATGAAAAGTGGGAGGGTTCATCCTCATGAAAATTCTAGACGCAGGAGTACTAGCATTAGGTTGGGGACAGATTCCTTGGTTAGCTTGGTCAACAAAAAGATTGTTGACGACATGAGCTTGAGCCGTCATGAGTTGGGTCAAATTCATTAGGGCAGCCCTCAACTCCGCATTAGTCATATTCCCCTCAACAAAAAGAGCTTGAGTCATAGGAGGCACTTTGGGTACTTGAGGCTCTTGAGGTTCTGGAGGCAATTGAGGTTCTTGAAGGGGAACCTCATCCTTCTCTTCCTCTACGCCAACAATTGGAACTTGGACAACGCAGGGAGGGACCCTTTCATTAGCTACACCTCCCTCCTCCCTTCTAGCAGTTGTTCACTCGTTTTCATGTCCTATAAACACAAAGAGAAGAGGTTGAGAAAAACCACCTTATATGACTTGACTCTAAGGCACGACATTAGAATAAAGAAGAAAGTGAAACTTCTATCATCCTATAGCCTCTTGACCATGGATGTGTGGCAACTCACACCAATGACAAAGATACTACTAGATGTACCTTGTGAGACTCTTTAGACCCTAAAATATTTCCCATAATCTAGCTTTGATACCAAGTCTGTCACGATCCGAAAGTACCCCCTAAAATCTTAAAAGAACACTTGGTTCATGGCAAGGCGTAGTTGATCCTTTAGGGTCTTGTACAAGCTCTTTAACTATCATTCATCACATAAGACATGAAAAGTAGTGCAAAGTTAAAACTTTTCATGTATAAATTAATAAAAGGAAATATTTTATAAATACTTAAAGAATCTCATTGTCACAAGCAAACTTAAATACACGACATAAGATCTTAGGGACACTACCCTTTTCATTAAAAAGAAATACATAAAACGTCTTTAAATAAGAAACATATAAAAGGAATATGCCCTCGAATATATGAAGACATACTTTACCTTAAGAGAAAATTTCCCAATCTTCATCTTCTAATCTTCAACCTTGCTTCAAAAACCTATACTTACATAGTATAGAAAAGTATGGGGTTAGTACATGTACAGTGAATGGCATAGTGCAACCCATGTGAACCCGTTTCTTTTGCAGTTTCCTTAACCCAAGTTATACTAACATTCCCTTAGGTAAGACAATAAGGGATGACCTATACACCCCCTTCAACTCATACCAAAGGGACCCTTAAGACCACCAACCATAGGCTTACCACATATGGGAATCAAATCCACGCTCTTAGCTAAACATATGCCAAACATTCATTCGTACGAACTTCATGTAAGTACCTTTCTCCACTAGTACTTATAGGTCACACTAATTGTAATGTGAGAGTAGCATCCCATACTACTACTCCCAGTTAGTACTCCTAATGGATTCAGTTAGATTCGAGTACCTTACAATAACCTAACCAAAATACAGTAACTGTAAAAAACATTACATTGAACTAAAAAGACTCCAAAGGTAGTGAATTCCCAAGGTATTGCCAATGAGAAAGTGAGATCATTGTTGTAGAAGTTTCCTAGCCGAGGTTATCCTAAGACTCTCCGAGGTAAGACATGAAGAAAACATCTAAACTCCACTGGGGAGAACAAGTCACCACTCAAAACACAAGACATTAGAAGAACGCTCAACAAACCACCAAAGACTTCCATTTCGGAATGCCTACTTAGTGCAATGGATAGATAGCATCCCATACACCACCTACCCTTAGTAGTACACTCTTTTCGAAGGTTTGATACCAAGTCTTCCCTTTTGGAAGGTCCTACTTAGTGTTGTGGATAGATAGCATCCCATACCACCACCTACCCTAGGTAGCACGTTCTTACAGAAGACTTAGTTCATTCATTATTTTGTGGGGGTTACCTTAACCGACATAGACCATGAGAGATACACATGGAATCCGAATATTAACCCCCATAGGATGAGGGATAGTCACTTGCCTAGGGTGAGGTCATGTTTTTTATCTTTTACATGGCTTTCCCAATAGCTACCCTATGCGGGCTCATAGTTAAGGGATAAGGAGATTGCTACTAAGTAACTCATTCTCTTTTAACAAGGAGTACTAATCTCAAGAGTTACATTGGAATACAACATCTCAACTCATAAAATGAAATTCTCTATGGGTTAAGGATGGAGTACTCCTCTCGGTGTAGGCATAACTCCCCACTGATTCTCAACTCTATAAACTATGGTTAAGGATTACTATTGAACACAACACCTACACTCATGAAGGGTATTCATCCTATGACCTATCTTAGAAACTTGTTAGGATATAGTGTGGTTCCTACTAAACACTTCATGTCAAATCACGAAGAGTGCACGCAACAACTCATCTTTCAACTAAACTTAGCATCATGCATTGATTTAATTGTGTCTATGAACATGTGAGCACACTTTGCAAATATGCATCCTCTCGATCATATTAACTTCTATGCATGCTTTAGACCTACATTCATCAATTCACACACATTACATGCTTCACAAAATCATATACTTCATTTATGCATAATCTGAGCCAAACATGCAATTCAAGCTTCACAAAACACAATACAAGACCCATCATCAATATAACTTCATTTGTAACAACCTAAAAATTGATAATATAAGAAATTCTTAATGTGTCAAGAATTCCTATTATTAGAGCAAGGTTCACACGAATTGATGTGCATAAAACTAGACCTCAGAACCCTTGCTACAGCAAAAACAACTAACTTGAGGAGTTATTTGAGTTTTGAAAGGTGTCCAATCATGTAGGGCTCTTGAATACGAAGATTTACTTGAAGGAGTCTTTACAGGACTTAAAAAGGGAAAATCATAGGTTTGGAGGGTCTAGGGGTAAAATATTCTTTTTCTAGGCTAAAGGTAGTATCATAATTACCCTAAATATACAATGAATTATTTATTTAATGAGGTATAGGGGTATTTTGGGGAGAGAGGGCCTAAATTGGCCTCTTGAAGTGAAGTCTTGCTCCACCCGGGTTCGAACCTTTGTGGAAGCAACAAATTAAAGTGATTTTTTATTTAAACTATTGAATTAATGTAATTAATTAATAATTATTATTCATTATCTGATTTAAAATAATATAAAAATCAGATTTTTATTAAATTAAAAAACCTTATTGACTAAGTCCTAAAACTAGACTCCTAAGCCTCCAACAACTCCCACTCTCTCACATTTATCTCTCCACTCTCACGCTCAATATCTTTTATTCTTTCTCACGTTTTTTCTATGAAAAAATAATATACAAAAGGAGAAAAATAAACCAAGTTATTCACCATTGAATAACTCACACAAAATCACAAGAAAACAAACGTTAATCGCACACTAGGCTAAGGGAGGTTGTCATTCGAGTGGAGCTGATATCGAGGAGGCTTAGACGTGTTCTTGGGTGAAGTTTTTTGGCAGCAAGTTAAGATTTTAAAGTCAAAAAGGTATAGGTTTTATTACTCTTGGTCCCTTTCCCAAGGTACCCTTAAGGCTCAAATGAATCTACTCAAAAACTAGGGTTGTTCCCGTTCTTGTCGAACTCCCTGTCCCTAGTATCCCTTTGAACTCAATGTGAAATACGTTAGAGATCATGTTGTTTTTATTTTTTCCGGTATTTTGAAGTATGAAGTTTTGTTTTCATGACAATGTGTTCTTGATTATGTGTTTGGAATTGTAAGCATGTTAAGTTATGTCAACCGAAATTATGTGAAAATGTTTTTATCGTTGAATTTAATGTGCGAATGTTTCTGTAAATCATGAGGTGTAAAAGTGTTGTAATGTTGCTGGATGAAATGGTAATTCTTGGCTGAATATAATCATAAAAATATTACACTTAAAATATGCACCAAATGATCCACGAAATTCCTTAAGAATTAACGTATGAATGATGATAAAAAGAAGCTAAAAATAGTGAACAAATTTCAAGCATTTGGTAGGTTGGGTTCGGCCAAAAAAAATCGTAAAAAATGCAATGAAAAATGAATTTAAAATAAGTGATATCACTAAGGATTGAACCCAAGGCATCATTACATGAAAGATACAAAAAAATCAACAAAATATTAAGACAAAAATGGATTGGAAGAGACTAATTTCAAGCCTGCTGGAAATTGTAGTCCCGACCAACTTTTTAAAAAATGAGCTTCGTTAAAAAATATTTTAAAATTTGAGGTCACTGGGGATTGAAACCATGACCTTACTAAATGAATATTTCATAAACATTTCGTGAGAAAAATTCAAGGAAAAATAGATGTGGTGAGTGGGGATTGAACCCTCAACCTCTTGAATGGATGAGAGAGTTAGGAGAAAAATAAAGGAGAAAATAAATGTGGAGAGTGGGGATTGAACACACAACCTCTTGTATAGGTGAAAAAGTTAAGAGATAATATAATAAAAATAATGAGCTTGTGGGGGATTGAACCCACAACCTCCTCGACCTAAACGAAAAAAAGAGAATAGAAAAAAAAAGGAAATATTATGGGGTTGATGGGGATTGAACTAGGGTCCCCCAAATCATAAAAAATGCGATTATCAAGTTTAAAATAAGATTAAGTGTTGTCCAAGGGATTCAAAATCGGGTTCCCTTGCCATATTCTATATTGAAAAATAAGTCATACAAAAGTAAATAATTAATGAATGCTGCCTCTAAAGATCGAAATCAATATTTTTGCATGCTACAAGATGCATAGGTCTTGTACCACATAATTTTGGGTTAATATGAATCACTTAGAAAAACTATGAATGGAGCTCCATTGCTTGTATCTAAGGGTTAAGTACGAGTGTAAAAATACACTAAACGGCCAAGTGCATTGGCACATGATGAAATGAACAACGAAATGATGAGATTAACAATGAAATGAAGAAACCCTAGAAGGGTAAGTAAGAGTGTGAAACACACCAAATGGCCAAGTGCATTGGCATATGATAAAATCAACATTCACGTAAAAATGGTGAGTAACTATGGAGAGCAAATGTGCTAATGAAATGAATGTGGTGACAACATGATATGAGGCTAATGTAAAAGATGAGAGCCATCTCAAATGAGCCTAAGTAAATGTTACCAAAATGTACTCACCTATGAGAGTGTAAAGTTACTGAAGAGACCAGTCTCTATGAACATTCTAATGAAAGTATTGAGATTAAAATACTTAATACTAATGATGAGATGATAAATAATCTATTGAGCTATGATGTCCACATACTAGAAGTCAGCTTCCATGATGTATGATTTGAATGTAATGGAACTTTATACTGAGCACCGATAGACTAGCTATGAGCTGTGATGCATTCTTTCGGGAAGGGTGGAGGTTCACGTAACTCTCATGAGATGAGACTGTCCAGCATGTCGGTTATGGTTCTCCTTATATCTCCTAGTCTTCGAATCTATACTGCCAATATAAGGATCTGGAGGGGTTCAATTCCCATGTACTCTAGCATGTTTTGGGTAACTTTTGCCGGTGATTCCACCACTTTTCGGTGTCGGGTTTCATGACACTGGATTTCATGATGCTCACATGATCTATGTCGGTTAAATTTAAAGTTCCCAATGAATGAATGAGGCCAGCCTCAAATGATGCACATAATGAAACGAATGATACCATAGGTGTTAGGATAGGATAATCAAGAGGTGACTTAGATTCAAGTAATGACATTAGGTCATTCTTGGTCATTGCACAACGAACCCAAAGAAAGTCTTAAACTACATCCTGGGTATAACTGGTGTTTACACTGACTCATGAATGAAATAAAATGAAGTACGTATGAATGAACGAAGAAGGCTCTGTCTTTTCTAAAAGAGACTCCCTAGTTGAGGTCCCATATGATAAGACCTAATTTTTGGGAAGTCTTAATGTCAAGTCCATGATTCCGAGGTCTCATGGTATACGAATGAATGATATGAACAACGTTATGTGTTATAGGAATTATGATATATGTTATGTGTCAATGTTGTGTGTTTTGTGCAAAATGTTAAGTTTGATGATGCATGTTACTCTCATATCATAACTTTCCTAATCTAAGTTTTGAAAGCTGATAAACTTTCCTAATCCAAATTTGGAAAGTTCACTCACTAACCTAATCTCAATTTGTCAAGTCCACTGACTTGAGCTGCTATAATCATGTTTCTAGGAAAGAGCTATTATTACTCATGCATTTCCTTGGTGTGTAATAACCCTATACGTGCGTAATAACCCTATAAAACTCTAAAATTTTAGGTGCAGACACAGGTAGACGCTAGACCTACCGGATCAACGCTGCAGTTATCCGGAGGTGCATCATTCATCCAGACTTGGTAGGCCCTCATGATTTCGAGGATGCTTGCCCATTTACATTCTTGCTTTGTTGTAGGATTGAGCTAGTGGAGTATGTTCCACTAGAGTTTATTTCCCGTTTTTGTTAAGACATTGTATTGGTACTATTTTGGCAAGTACATCTTTATCGTTATAATAAACTGTTTGTTTCATTTGACGATCATAATGTTAGATGGTTGATGGTGACCAATTACGTATGTAATAGAATGTTTAGTAGACATGTAAAGAAACAAAAAGTTTCAAATTTTCTGCTAAAATTGACCTAGACGAAGTAAGAATGACGTAAGTAGGCTTGTCTGCAACCTCTGAGAGGATAACGACTCTGGTCACGTCTGGGGCCTAGACTCCTGTCGTGACATCACTTCACACATTAGGCCTTGAAAGCCACACTCACATTACATACTAAGTAATATCAAGTTTATCAAGTAAACACCGCCACCAAGAAGGTGGACCATACCACTCAAGAACAATTTATAATAAGATTACACAATATAAGCAACTCACCATTTAACTAATCCATCAAAACCCATAATCATTTTGTCAATAGTTCATCAAAATAAGGCCATTAGGAAAGTAGCTAAACCAAAATAACAACACAAGAAAACCAAAGTTCATACCCTACACAACCATGCTTATTTAACCAATTTCTTACCAAAAGTTTGCAATATGCATAGTGATGAGTTCATTAGGTTTTTGAAATTAAAATCATCAATTCATACTAGAATAAAAATATTTGAATCATTAATACAATTTACAAGAAAACCCAGCTTAAAATCAAAGATAGAAGAAAGTATAGTTTGAAAACCCTTTTTGAAATCTTTTGGACATGACTCCTTGAATGGAAGAGGGTTCAAGCATGGATAATATACCTCAATGAGAAGGAAACCCATTAATTTTTTGTGAAGAATCACTTCCAAACCATCCCTTTTTTCCCTCTTTTAGTCATAGCTCTAATGATGAATTTGAGTGAGTTTTCTTTAGAGAGGGAGTTTGAATATTTAAAGTGAGTGGTTGTCTACGTTCAGGACTTAAAACTAATATAATATAGCTTAAAGACACTAAAAATATTGATCTAGGGTTATAAAAGACTTGGCGTGAATTTACAAAAAACACCCCAAATTGGCAGCAGACTAGACAGTCTTTGCAGGCCACCACCGACGCCACTTAACGACAGACCGTCAATGAGTCAACATCCCATTGATGATTGCTCGTGGTTTTCTATTGAAACTCCCAAAACTGCAGACTTTCATGTCCAACTGATGGACCAGATCGACAAGTCGTCGCCTGTTCAACTGGCCGTTGATTGCCTCATCGATGGACACTTTTTTGGCAGTTTTTTGTCGAAGTCTTGGGGTCCTCTTCTAGGGCCCCTCGTGGGTCCTAGTGTTAGGTTGTGGAGCCTTATTAATATATATAACTATTTATTCTCTGTAACCTAAAATACTCTAATTTATTAATATATATATATATATATATATACGCCACCGCCGTGGAAGTTTACTCACGGGGTGTTACTGATACGCTCAAACTTACTTCTCAAATGAGAAGTAAAGTGGTCGTGTCAAGTAAATAACCAAACTAGTGAGATTGGGATCGTTCCCACGAGGAAAATAGTAAAGACTTAACCTCAACATATTATTACTATCGTTTGGTCAATAACTTCCTTGGAAAGTAAAAATATAAAAAGGGGGGTTCAATCTCTAAATAAGTGAAAATAAACAACGAACTTGAAAGAGACACTTAACAGCTTTTAATGTTGGGTTTTAATAAATTAATCAAAGTAACTAGGGTTTACGTGTTCCCCACAGGTTCATAAATTGATAACTCTAACTATAACAATTCTTTCCTAGTATCTTGCATGCAAAGTTATAAGTTATGTATTTCTAAATCCTTGGTCCGGCATCTAGAAAATCTCACTCCGCACCTTGGTCCGGCTATGTGTGTTGATATCCTAACCCTTATCCTTACCTCATATTAAGCATTGTATTCGATATTTGACTAAGTTATTACCTCATACCAATCAATACTAGCCTATTAGATTGTATACACTCAATCTATGTTAATAATTCTTTTCCTATTATCTACCTCCTTGGTCCGCCAAGTAGCATTAAGGCGAGTTCTAACGTTGGCAATCCGTTAAAAAGACTTCTAAACGAAATAATTATTAATACATGCAAGACACTATTCTAGAATTGTTCTTTTAATTAGGGTTTATCTCATTATTTGCCTATGGTTCCCACAACCCTAGTTATGGAGTTTAGTTACTCGTAGCCATAAACACAATATTCAAATATATTAAATGAGAATTCATGTACTTACTTCAATGAGAAAGAATAAAGTCTGAAAGTTTGCTTGATTAATCACCAAAAATCACTTATAAGAATCTTCAAATAAAACACTAATACACGGAGTCTAATAATATGATGTCTAATCTAGCAGAGTCTAACCTCAAAAACGAGGTTTTTCAAAATATTTATAAAAAAATAAAAACCTAATTAAACAAGGATTCTAATTGCTGGAAATCTGCCAAAACGCGGCTGGGTCGACGGACCTCGCGACGGACCGTCTTGGTCACGACGGACCGTCATGGACTCCGTCATCCCATACTTTAGCAATTTCTTCTGCTGCTCTCTTCATTCCCCTCAGCGGCAAGTATGACGGACCGTCATAGGCATAACAGTCCGTCGAGGGTCTTCATTTCAAAACACTTCAACTCTGGGAATCTGGGTACTGGGATCACTTCTCTGAACTTCATGACGAACCTGAAGGACGGACCGTCATACCCACGACGGACCGTCACAAGCTACGTAACCCCACACTTGGTCAGACTTCCCCATCTTCCTTCAGCAGCTTCTCTACGCTGCCACCTACGGACCGTTACAAGCACGACGGACCGTCATCAGCTTCGTAGGTGGTCTCTTCTGCATTTCTTCACTCAAAATCTCCGCATTCAACTTTGGACAGAATTCCTACAAAACAAAGAGAAACTCATATAAAAACTAGCACAAAAAGACTTTTGGACACACTAAACTTAAGGAAAAAGTATTAATTATACCGTGAAACCACGGTATATCAACACCCTCAACTTAAATTTGTTGTTTGTCCTCAAGCGACGCACTATGACTCACTACACAATCTTTGTACCATAGTATTCATGTTTTATCCTTTGCAATCATTTGGCTATCAATCCCGATTAATCTCATCAAATCTATGCATGCTATCACTATTAGGCTTGAATTTTGTGGGATTATAACATGACACAGACTCACCATGCACTAACACCTATCCTCTTCAATTTCTCACCAAGGTGCTAACAATTCCGGTATTGCAACTAGTGTCCTCACTTCAAAACAAAATCCTCATTTTTCACACAATGATTTCAGTTTGAGTAAAAGGATTACTTTTCAACACTCGCTCTCAGAACAAAGTCACACTCATTCATACCTATTGCCATAAGCTTGCCCTTATTTTCACTGCCCTAAGTTCGCTATACAACCTTTAGGATCACGATAGGACTTTCTTAGCTTGTAACATAGGCTCAGAGTCAGGTAGGGTATATTTAGGTATACTTTAGTGACTTTTTGCCCTCCTTGACATATCGGCTAAACCTTCCACTTTCTATCACTTTATCTCGCCCAGTTTCTCCCATTCTTTCACCTTGCTATTTTCCCTTCTTTATTCATTTGTGTAAGTGACTCTTTTCCTTTTTTCTCTTTTTTTTTATTTTTTCTATTTTTGTTTTTTTTTACTTTTCCTGTAACGAGTTCTTGAGTCACTTTACTTTTGTTCTTTCTCTCTCTTTGTTCTTTCAACCCAACTTTCCAGAGCATTCCTCAAAACAGCCACCCTCAACTCATGGCTTTGCCATGAGTCAAGGTACACAATACCCAAAGTTGGGTCAGGGCCATAACGAAGGTTGTTTATGCATTATCCACCCTCAACTTATGCTTTTGGCATAATCTGAGGTGCACATGTCCAAGGAGAGACCAGGGCCAACATATTGTTCCCAGAAAAGATCAGTTGGGGTGAAAAAGAAAGGTCTAATTTTAAGCTCAAATTATTTGGATCAAAGAAGGATAACTTTCATTTGGTTTCTTTTATTTAAGCTAGAAATGGGCTATCTTGAATAAGGGCCTATGATCCTTTCCTAATTGTCTGTTACAGCTTACTTTTAGCAGGACTAACCAGACAAGTTCTAGCTCAGTAGTAATAGTGGACTATTCAAACTTCCTCACACTCACTTGACATCTCATCACTATACCAGATTATTAGACATCTAGTTCGAATTGAAGACTTAGGGTAATGCAATGGTTTAATTCTATTTCATGCTTAGAGCCACACGATTATCAGTTACTATGCCTAGTCATGCAACATTTTCCAGTTTTCTCAGGATATCATTTTAGCCATCATGCTTCAGAGTTAAACCATGTACAAAAGATATAAACATGCCGGTTCAACAGAAAAAGTAATCAGTCTTTTGGGGAAAAAGAACACAGGCAAGAAAACCCCAAAAGAGGATAGTGAGTTGGGCTACTCAGACTTCACCCTAACACTCACTTTCCATGTACCCCACCCCAAAAAAAAAGCATGCAATTGTCCCCAATGCATAAAAAATCTAAATATTAAAGTGGTAGGTGAAGCAAACCTGTGGCGCGAAGCGCCGTCGATCAGCAAGATGGTGGGTTCGGTTCCCAGGAACCCACATCCTCTGCAATCTGGACACCCTCACTGGTGTCCTCAGCAACAACCACACCATCAGTAGTGCCTCCTGGTCTCTCTACAGTGCGGGAGCTAGACGCCCCAGCCGCAAACGGTGATGCTCTAATCTGGTGCGCCTCCTCCTCAGCAAGTGAGGCTCTCCTCGCAGCCTCCATCTCTCGGCGCTCATTCTTCCTTGCTCGCGCCTCATCCTCTGCTCGACTACTACGCCTCTTGGCACTCTCTCTAGGGGGAGGTGGTGGAATTTCTTAAGTAGTAAACAAGGCTGCTAGCACGGTGTCCTCAGCAGGCTTGACAGATGGGGCCTCAGACTCCGGCACCCTCGCCTCTAGGATCGTGTCGAAATGTCTGCACGAAGACTGTCGACTGCAGCCTGAAGAGTCGACACATCCACCGGAGGGGCTGGTTGGGCTAACACTCTCAACTCAAAGGCGTCCAGGCGCTGGTTGACCTCAGCAATCTTCCGCTCTGCAAACTGCTGCATCTTCCTCTCTAGACGCGCTTCAGACTTAGTAATCGACTTTTGCATCCACGGCTTGTTATGATGCAGAAGAGTGGCCATTTGTGCCTCTAGTTTTTGGACCCTAGCAAGTGGGACCAGTACCGGTAGAGGGGCTATGTTAGAGGAGCTCGGGGCTGTGCTACTACCCGGGATAGACTCGACCGGGATAGTGTCAGTGGACGCCTCTGTAGTTGTGTGGGCCTGGGCTACTGTATCCGCAAGATCATCAGCAAGTGGGGGCAGCTCTGGTCGGGGCCCTCTGCGTGGAGCCAACTCATTGGCCTCGTCTCTGATGAGGCCGACGTCTACAGTGCCCTGCGAGGTCTAATGCTGATCTACGTGCCATATGGGCACACCTGCGGACCTGCAAAGGGCAAAGATCATACACAGGAAGGGGTAGGTAGTAGTGACCTTGAATGCCCTCTCGTGCATGACTGCCTTGAGAAGCCATGTGAAGTCTACCTCGAATCCGGCTATCATCGCCGCCATAAACACTGCTCGATCCCAGGTAACGATGTTATCAACAGCTGTGGGTGAAAGGCAGTGACGGACGAGCAGCCACAAGAACTTTGCTATGAACGTGAGGTTGGCCTTCTTGATGTCCCCCTTCGGCTCAGTGACCCAATCGGCACCCTCTCCATCTACTGACAGGTGCAGGGCCATCCACCTCTTGGTGGTCTCTCTCAATGCTGGCTCGCGCAAGAATTTTCCATCCTTTACTATCTGCCAGCGGTAGTCAAACTCGGTAGTGATGGGGGTCCGAGTAGCATCTGCACTATCGCCGTATAGAAACCGGCGGATGGCTGGCAGGGAAATGTCAACCTGCACGCCCCGGACTCTAACCTGCTCCAGTAGGGCCTGTTTAGCGGGAGTAGCCCGCCTATCGATCTATGATCGGAGAGTATTTACGTAGGATGCATAGAACTCTCGAACCATTTGCTCGCTGTATCGTCCCAACGGACGTGCTGTCCACTCTAAGTGATGCCTGGTGAAGAGGTTGTGGATCTCCGGCATCGTTGGGAGACTCCCTATAAGTACCCGCCGCTCCAAGGTGAGTGTTCGAGTCATTACTCCTTTATCAGTCAGGAACTTGGCGTCGGAGTAAACTTGAAACTGGCCGTCGACACACCACCAGTTTGGCTGGTCAGAGGCTGGGGTGGGGACCTGAGCTGGTGCGCCAGATGTAGAGTCTGAACTGTCAGCCTCATCACACGAGGCCGACGCTGCAGCAGTGGCGGGTGCGGGAACCTCAGCAGAGCCAGAAGCTTCCTCGAACCATGATACTCCTAAGGAGCCAGACGCTCCTTCCTCATTTGTGGCTGACCTAGAGGGTGTGCCGGTCAGTGTGCGCTCCTCATCAGACTGGGAGGCAGTGACTATGCCAGACGCCACCGTCTTGGGTGTGGATCTGGGAGCATGTGCAGCACGGAAAGGTGCGGAAGTGCCTGGGGGCACATACTCAGGGCCCCGCTTATCATCAGAGTCGATGGTCAAGCTGTAGACGGGGAAACAGACTTTGATCGCCCGTGTGCATAGGTTCGGTCTTGCTTGGGTGCCATAGTATGTAGTAGCTGCAAAGGATCACTATTAGTCCGAGTAGTGGCAAACAAGACAAGCGAAACCATACGAAATAAAATAGTGAAAATAATATGTAATTGTTGTATAAACGATGACACACGACGGGCCTGGTGACGGCTCTTCGTGACTATGACGGACCGTCGTGAGGTCCGTCGTGTTGTACTTGGACTCTGTATAAATAAAGAACCCTGAAAGTGAGTCTCTGACTGGCATGACGGTGTGTGCAGGACGGACCGTCACAGTTACGACGCTCCGTTGTAGATGTCTGTCGTAGGACACTTGGGGAAAAAATGGAGACCCTTAGGAGAGGGGTCTCTGACCGTTATGACGGTCATGCAGGACAGACCGTCGTTGGTACGACGGTCCGTCACATGTGTCCGTTGAAGGAAACTTGGAAAAAAAAATGGAGACCCTTAGGAGAGGGGTCTCTGAGCGTTATGACGGTCATGCAGGACGGACCGTCGTGGGTACGAGTGTCCGTCACATGTGTTCGTTGAAGGTCACTTGGAAAAAAATGAGAGACCCCTGGAAACAGGGTCTCTGTCTAGCATGACGGTTATGAAGGACGAACCGTCGTGAGGACGACGATCCGTCACATGTGTCCAGTAGGACAGGGGTGCTAGGGCTTGTGCAACGGACCCTACGACAGTCCGCCGAGGCTACGACGGTCCGTCATCGGGGTCTTATTCTGAATGACAGAGACAGAACTAAAGGTACCCTAAGCAACCCTGATGAACCCACATCAACCTTTCAGTGTTTTGGACCTACATGTGTCTACCCCAACTACCTGGGAAACTAGCAATGCAAAAGCACCTATGTCTAGGGTGGTAAACATGGTAATTTCGAGCATTTGTAACCTAGGTCAGGCAGAATCGTATAAATTAAACAAAATACTATGAGGAACTAAGCTTAATGCTAACTAGTAACAAAAATGCAAGATAAATGAGTATAAATTAGAGACACATACCTTAGAAATGGAGAAAAACAGATGCAAAAGTACTTGGTGGCAAGGTAGACACTCACAGCAACAGTTTCCACTAGTAGATAACACTTTAGGGCTTTGAAGAATTGATAGATGGGCAATGATCGGAGGGAGGAAATGTGGAAGTTTAAAAGGGAGAGTAATGGGAGAAATAATGAAAGTAATGGGGTGAAATATGAAGGGGTGGGGGGTTTAAACGGACTGATTTTGGAAAATGGTCCAGCCGGGTCGGGTCGGGTGTACCTCATTAATCACGCGACGGTTCCCTGACGACGGTCCGTCACAGTTGTGACGACCCATCGTTGGTTCCGTCGTGTGTGCCCTAATTTCATAATGACAGAAAAACGTACCTGGTACGAAGTATGCATACGACGGTCCGTCGCAGGCGCAACGGTCCGTCGTTGTGTCCGTCAGTGACTGCTGCAGAGTAATTTTCTGCAGGATTTCCTGGTGATGTGCCTGCAAATGTAAAACCCATTAGTAGAAAAAATTCTACCATTACTAAAAAGATGATAAGTATTGGGTTGCCTCCCAACAAACGCCTGATTTAATGTCACGGCACGACTGGGGACACTTAATTACTCAGACTTCATCAAGATGGTATGCCTCTATCGCTTCATTCCCTGATGCTTTATGCCCAAAATAGAGTTTTATTCTATCTCTATTCCTCTTAAACCGCACTCCCTCCTTGGCTTTTAACTCAATTGCCCCATGAGGGAATACTTGGGTAATCAAGTAAGGGCCAGTCCATTTGGACTTGAGCTTGCCCGGAAGACAAGGCACCCCAGAACTATCTACAAGCACCAAATCCCCAACCATAAACTCTTGTTTTGCATTTTTCTGTTCAATCTCCTTCTTCATCTTTTCTTTGTGGGATATGGCAGATACCGATTGGAGCTTACCACTCTGCCTCATGGTTCCTACAAATGTTGAAGGTTGCTTCTTCATTATTCAACCGAAATGTCATCTGTCCCTTCTCCATATCAACTAAGGCTCTACCTGTAGCAAGGAATGGCCTCCCAAGAATAATGGGCACCTCAAAATCGACTTCGCAATCAAGAATAACAAAATCTGCTGGAAAGATGAATGACTCCACTTTTACTAGCACATCATGGAGTATCCCTATGGGCCTTTTAACTGTCCGATCGGCCATCAGTAGCCGCATCGCAGTGGGTGTTGGATCCCTCAAACCCAACTTCTTGTAAATTGAGAGGCGAATTAGATTTATGCTTGCCCCCAGATCACATAATGCTTTCGCAAAATGTAATGACCCAACTGTACAAGGAATAGTGAACGCACCCGGATCTTCTTTCTTTTGTACTAGGGATCTTGTAGCAATAGCACTACAATGCTGCAATCTATCATCATCCTCAAAAGTGACCGATCTTTTCTTGGTGACCAGATCTTTCATAAATTTGGCATAACCGGGCATTTTTTCTAGAGCTTCTACCAAAGGGACATTGATAGAGAGCAGCTTCAACATTGTTATGAAGCGCCGGTATTTACCATCCTCGGTCTTTTTCACTAATCTCTGAGGGAAGGGTGGTGGTGGCCTAGGCATGGGAATTTCCTTGATAGGTGCTTCAGCATCTTTTATTACTTCCCTCTGCTTCACCACTACCCTTTACCACATTATGATTATCCTTTCTCACATTTTCCTCACTAGATGGCATAGGTGAGTCAATTGTTTGCCTACCACCCCGTGTAGTGATTGCCATACAGTGCGCATCATTCTTTGGATTTTGGACAGTGTTGCTAGGAAGAGTGTCCGGTTGTCATGTGTTCACTGTCGCAGATAATTGGGCCACTTGCAATTCGATCTGGTTAATCGAAATTGCATGTGTATCAAATTTTTGCCCAATACTAGCTAAATCCCACTTCAACTCTTTAATGTGTTCATCACTAGTGTCGAACCTCCTCATCATTTTGTGCAACATATCCTCAACTCGCGCCATACTATCTCCACCATCCCTAGGAGTAACTTCACAATTTTGAGGAGGGACATAGGTCCCATTCCTGTCGTTTCTATTAGCATAGTTACCCGTGTTAAAGTTGTTGTCGCGGTTGTAGTTTCCATCTCGGACATAATGACCCTCAAGGTTGTAGTTACCATAGTTCCGACCTTGGTTCCCTTGACCTTGGCGCCAATTATCCAGATTTAAGCCTTGGGCACTTGGTCGGAAACCCCCCGTCTGCTCATTTACTGGATAAGTGTCCTCCGCATAATAACACTCATCATTAGGAGGTGGTGGCTTAGCCAAGTAGCTGAATGCATTTATCTTTTCTGCACCTCCTGTGACATGTTTTAGTACCAACCCAAGCTCAGTACTCATCTGAGCCATTTCTTCCCGAATCTCATCTGTGGCTGGGTTGTGAGTGGACTACACTGCGAAGGTTTTTCTCCCTGTATCAGACTTCCTAGTACTCCAAGCTTTGTTGTTTCGGGAGATTTTCTCTAATTTCTCAGCAATCTCAGCATAAGGGCATTCTCCATAAGATCCACCTGCTATAGTGTCCAACACCGCTTTATTGTTATCATCCTGTCCCCGATAGAAGTATTCCTTCAGTGACTCATCATCTATACGGTGATTTGGAACACTTCTCAAGAATGAGGTGAATCTATCCCAAGAACTACTAACTGACTCTCCTGGTAGTGCCACAAAGTTGTTCACCCTGTCTTTGTGGTTTAATTTCTTAGAGACCGGATAGTAGCGTGCTAAGAAGACATCCCGTAGTTGGTTCCAAGTGAAGATGGAGTTGTATGGGAGCTCACTGAACCACATAGAAGCCTCTCCCGTCATTGAGAGAGGAAACACTCTGAGACCTATTACATCTAGATCAAAATCAGGCCTCCCCACACAACTTTTACACACTACCCTTACCTTAGCTATATGGGCATGTGGATCCTCAGAAGCTAGCCCTGAAAACAAACCTCTGGCAGTGAGCATTTGCATAAGGCTACTAGTTACCACAAAAGTGTGGCCGGTGGGTAGAGGGGGCAAGAAAAGTGGCCCATCCGAGTCTGCTATGTTATCATACCCTCTGTAGTATGATTGGGGCCATGGAACGGGATTTTGTCCCCTCTGTTGATGTTCACCCGGAGCGTCGGGTAACATCTGACCATGAACATCCACTGGATCTGGGATGTTCTGGTTTGGATCCTCATCATTTATTCCCAAGTTTCGATTCATATTGCGCAGTGTACGCTCTAGCTTGTGATCGTAGGGAAACAATGGTTTTCTTCCTCTCCGTGTATTTGGCATAAAATGAGGATAGTTCTGAAAGGAAATCAAAAACAATAAAACAAAGTAAAATCAAGAAAATATCAACTAAACTATAGTAATAAGTTCAAGTTAATCTAAAAGCTAAATTCTCCGGCTACGGCGCCAAAATTTGATACGCTCAAACTTACTTATCAAATGAGAATTAAAGCGGTCGTGTCAAGTAAATAACCCAACTAGTGAGATTGGGATCGTTCCCACGAGGAAAATAGTCTAGACTCAACCTCAAACTATTATTACTATCGTTTGGTCAATAACTTCCTTGGAAAGTAAAAATATAAAAACGGGGGGGGGGGGGGGGGTTCTATCTCTAAATAAGTGAAAATAAGCAATGAACTTGAAAGAGACACTTAACAGCTTTTACTGTTGGGTTTTAATCAATTAATCAAAGTAACTAGGGCTTACGTGTTCCCCACAGGTTCATAAATTGATAACTCTAACTATAACAATTCTTTCCTAGTATCTTGTATGCAAAGTGATAAGTTATGTATTTCTAAATCCTTGGTCCGACATCTAGAAAATCTCACTCCGCACCTTGGTCCGGCTACGTGTGTTGCTCTCCTTACCCTTATCCTTACCTCATATTGAGCATCGTATTCGATATTTGACTAAATAATTACCTCGTACCAATCAATACTAGCCTATTAGATAGTATACACTATATCTATGTTAATTATTCTTTTCCTTTTATATACCTCCTTGGTCCGACAAGTAGCATTAAGGTGAGTTCTAACGTTGGTCATCCGCTAAAAAGACTTCTAAACGAAAGAAATATTAATACATGCAAGACACTATTCTAGAATTGTTCTTTTTATTAGGGTTTATCTCATTATTTGCCTATGGTTCCCACAACCCTAGTGATGGAGTTTAGTTACTCATAGCCACTAAACACAATATTCAAATATATTAAATAAGAATTCATGTACTTACTTCAATGAGAAAGAATAAAGTCCGAAAGTTTGCTTGATTAATAACCAAAAATCACTTGTAAGAATCTCCAAATCAAACACTAATACACAGAGTCTAATAATATGATGTATAATCTAGCAGAGTCTAACCTCAAAAATGAGGTTTTTCGAATTATTTATAAAAAAATAAAAAACTAATTAAACAAGGATTCTAATTGCTGGAAATCTGCCAAAACGCGGCTGGGTCGACGGACCTCGCGACGGACCATCGTGGTCACGACGGACTGTCATAGGCACAATGGTCCGTCGAGGGTCTTCATTTCAAAATACTTCAACTCTTGGAATCTTGGTACTGGGATCACTTCTCTGAACTTCATGACGGATTGTCATTGCCACGACGGACCGTCACAAGCTACGTAACCCCACACTTGGTCAGACTTCCCCATCTTCCTTCAGCAGCTTCTCTACACTGCCACCTACGGACCTTCACAAGCACGACGGACCGTCATCAGCTCCGTAGGTGGTCTCTTCTGCATTTCTTCACTCAAAATTTTCGCATTCAACTTTTGACAGATTTCCTGCAAAACCAAGAGAAACTCATATAAATCTAGCACAAAAAGACTTTCGGACACACTAAACTTACGGGAAAAGTATTAATTATACCGTGAAACCAAGGTATACAAGTTACCACGAAATATTGGTTTCTCACTCTCTCTCTAGATCTGTCATCTATTTCTCAAGAAAGTTCTTGTGTTCTTCATTCATCAAGTGTGTGTGCGTGGATTCGATCCTAACACCTAGATGGAGTTGTACCTGGACGTTAAACCCCCAAACCAATTCATCTGGGTATTGGGAACATCCCACATCAATTTTGATCAAAACCAACACGTAAAACTCACTCAAACACATCAAGATACACAAGTGCTTTCTAAGGCACACCTTCTGAACGTCATGGACGTTCTTGGACGTTTCACATCCAATCATCACACACTACCTAACAACACTAATGTAACTCATTTTAACTTAACATTAACTCAATAAACCATAAGGACTCTCTAGTTTACCTTAGTTCAGTTTGGGGCGTTATAGCCTCTTGCGGGGTCCTTTGGAAGTCATACCCAGACGTTTCCAACGTAAATATACACCTTAAAATATTGAAGACATTCCATGCAAGTTTCACCAAAAATGAACATGTAAAACATATCCAAGCATGCAAGGCACACTCAAGCCACACATGAACGTTCTCAAGGGCTAACTTTCGAACGTTTTAGACGTTCTTAGACGTTTGACCTCCAAGCTTCATGCGACTACATATACTGTTTATGAACATAAATATTACTCATTTAATGACCTCATATGTTCATGACACACATATATAAGCATGTAAAAACACATATGTCACCTTAGGTGACTAGCCGTCGAACGTCTTTGTCGCCCCTTGACGTTTGACTTCGAAATAACTTCAAACCACCCATGCATACTTTAAAACACTTAATTAACCTGTTAACAAGCTTATAGACACAAGTGAAGCTCTAGAAACCCTAACTCACTTTGGGGGTCTTACAATGTCCCCACTTGGGAACATTCGTCCTCGAATGACACTTAGAACACTTAAATCACAACAAGGACTTTCAATGAGTTATAAAGAATCTTACAAGAGTCATAAAATCATCATATAGAAGTTAATGCACCAAACTTACAAGGAACACAACTCTAAAACATTTACCACTCAATGGAACACAAGTAAGAAAAAACATTTATTTTCTCACTCTTTAATGCATCAAACACATAGGCTCTTATCATGCTTATAGAAGGAACATCCTTCTCATAATCATAACATGGTAATTAAACTTCATTTTATTTAAGATCTCTCATGTAAGATCACACATAGGAAGAATCCAACAATACTCTAAAGTCATTTAAGCTCTCATACTTCAATGCACATAGACTTCAGTAAGATAGGTTGATAATGGATTCTTATTTGTTAGGCCTAGTGCCATGAGGGTCATATTCAACCCTTCCATGCTTAGTTGTGTCCATGGAGGAATGTCCTTCTCCTCAACACACTTACATGTATCATGAGTTCATACCCAAGCAAGCGATTAAAGCCAACTTTACTGTGAAATGAGAATTTCTCAACTTTTAAACCAAGACATGCTCATGTTTACTTCCTAATGAAGTCTAAATGGTAAGTCACACCAAGCACATCACAACAAATAGGAAGCCACTTCACAAAATATCAATTTTTAACATAGCAATAACATTCACAGTAAGTATCATTCCGCAGAATAACACAAACGGATAAGGGCCTAAAATACCCTTAAAGAATTGAAAATGGTACAAAATTATCCTTCATCCACCTATTGGCTCCAAAATACCCTTATTATCCACCTTTGTGTTCAAAATTGACCACATTTTTATTATTTTAAAATTAAAGTCTTTAAATATTTTTTAAAATACTTGGCGTTCAATTATTGATTATAATCATATTTTATTAATATAATTTATAAACCAACCCACTACACACTCATTACTAACTAAACCTTACCCAATTAATAATCCAATTATAATATCATAATCGGCATAAACACTACTAAAACATGATGAAATTATAGAATTCTGAAAATGACATTCAAAATTATTCGAGTCCAAATCGAAGCCCCAATTAAATTTAGGTTGAGTCGCTTATTTAGGAGGGCACTTTCTTACAAAATAGAATTAGAAATTTATGATTAAAGGTAAAGAAGTGATACATCCCGAATTGATTCATGCACTTTTTTTAAATATAATTTTATAAATATTTATGATTTGTTTTAAAACATTAATATATTATTTTGAAAAAAAAGTTACCTATGAAGTAACATCACATTATTGAGACGTAAGATTAATTAAGATAAACATAGTCAAACTTTTATGTTTATTCGTGATTTTTACTAAGCCACTTGAATGTATGATAATTTTCTTCTATAATTTTTAAAAACACGCAATTGGCAGTAGCTTGCATTAATAATGTGACGGGTTCATTAATTTAGAGGGTTTTAATTATTAATGGGGTGGGTAGTGGATTGATTTATAAATTATACTAATAAGTTAAATTATAAAATATAGTTGAGAACCACGTATTTTAAAAAATATTTAAATATTTTAAATATAAAACCGTTAAATAAGTGGTCAATTTCGAACCAAAAGGTGGATGACAAGGGTATTTTGGACCGAATAGGTGGGTGGGAAGGGTATTTTGTAGCCAATAGGTGGATGGAGGGTAATTTTGTACCATTTCCAATACTTTGAGGGTATTTTAGGCCCTTTTCCGTAACACAAATCATGTGTACTTGCGAGGACACTAGCTAATCATGCCTTCCCTTTCCAAGAGTTAGCCTACAATCATGCTTTCCAAATCATAAAAGTCACATAGTTTTCACGAGACTCATCATTTTCATTTTTACGGAAACTCAAAATTTTAATTATAAGTCTAAGCATTACACGTTAAGAGTGACTTCAAACATGCTTCTTACCTTATCTCATGAAGTTAAATGCACAACTAGCATGTCAAGATCCACAATCCACATTAGAAAACCATGAAGTTACTCAAAAATAAAATTCATGCATTTCTAAAATCCTCTAAACATGCTTAACATAGCATCAATTATAATATACCAACATATAGAAGTTATGCAATTCATACTTTAAACAAGACTCCTATCATGAACAAGCTTACTAAGATTTCATTAGTTTCAAGTTCAAGTAAACATAGAAAGACATGGTAGAAATATCTACACCCTTGCTACTCACGTCACCATCCCCCACTTAGGGTAGACCCAATTAAGAGCAACTTAACCCAACCTTAAGAGGATCTTAACTTAAAAACCTTCATTTTTCATCACTTGAAATTGATTACCACATTAGAAGGGATTACAGTAAGTCAACATAGGAACACCAAGGCATTCTAAACCTTATCATTTATGCAGATTATTATAAAAATTTTAAGTTAATTCACTCTCTTCAACCACGTAAGGTTTTCGACAATACAATAGAAACAAAGGTCATACAACATTAGGGAAAACAATTTACACGACTTAACTATAAGGACTTTTCCTTTTCATTCAACTTTACAGTAAGGTGACTTCTAAGTCAATCAAACTCATATCAACACCCTACAAGGACAACACGCTACCATTGCTTCTAAGACCAAGCCTATATAAAGACTTCAATCAATACAAAACAATCATGAAGGGTCATACATATAAACAAGGGCAGTATTTCAACACTTATAAACATACACTTAGGCAACATGCATCTTTACCATTTAACATATTCCTAAAGTATTTCTAGCTCAAATCATATCATTAGGCTCTCATCATGCAAAACCATATAGTAGCATACCATTCCAAAAAAAAATCATTTTCATCATAACAACTCCTAGCATGCTTTAACCATATCATAACATATAATTCCCAACATAACATGCTATTTCACATAGGTCTCACATATAGCCACAAGGGACATCATATCAACATACAGATACAATCTCATCCAAGTTCAGCATCAAAACTCACCTTTTCTCCCTCAAGCACACAGATACAATCTCATCTAAGCAATCACATCAATAAGACCATCGGACAAGAAAACATAAGAGAGATCTTATAGAGTTAAGTTTTATGGCATGACATGAGAATGATGAAGAAGGGAAACTCTATTATCTTATAGTCTCTCGCTCATAGATGTGTCGCGATTAAAACCAATGATCGAGACTCTACTAGACGTCGCAATATGAGACTTGTAGAACCTATAAAAACTTTCATAAACCTCATATTTTGGTACCACGTTTAACATATCCAGGTAGCACCCCCTGTAAGTAACATGACTTACTTGACCTCTCGGAGGTCTTATACATGCCCATACTTATTATTCATCGCATTTTCATAGGTAAATTTAATGGAAAATTTAAAACTTTGTTAGCGCATCATTGCTAGAACATTACTTCATATATAAAGATAAAATATCATCATACATACTTAAAGACTATAGTCTCTTTTTTTGCCATCCTAGACTCAACATCATAAGAGTACCATTAGGGACAGGGCCCTCAACACATAATCATATTTATAGAATTACAAGACTTTCAACATAACTTGACATATGATATCTTTGAATCTTAAGGATTTCTTTTTGCTTGAGCTTGGGAAGCATATAACAAGCTTCTCAAGAATATACATCCTTTTAAGCATCCTTAACCTACACATTGTGTAAAAAGTAGAGGAGAATGGAGTTAGTACAAGAATGCACTAAGTATGGCAACCAAGCAAAAACATGCATTTAAAACAAATATTTTCTTGAAATCATACTTAAATCCTTTTTTGATTAAATCTTCATAAAAGCATTATATTATAGAATTTATATCATTCACATCCTTCATATAAACATATTCTAAGGCCAAATATTATTTTAAAACTCTTGTAGAATTAAAGGCATTTTTGAGTCACATTATAGTTTGCACTTTCACATTACAGTGAGCTTATTTTCTCTTTACGGTGACTCTTTTCCTTCAAAATTACTTAACCTTCCAAGTAACCTTTTAGTGATACTTGGGGCAATGCTTCACCTGAAGGACGCATGGAAACCATATATACAACTACACAAGTCACCACATATTATTATAGAAGTAGAGTACATGATAGACACATTCAATCCAAGACCTTAATGACTTTACAGTAAGCTACATTAACTTGGACATATACTAACTTCACTTCACATCAATGCATTATAATACCTTACTCACAATCCTGCTCTAAGTCTACTTGTGAAATGCATATGTGAAGTCCCATAACCTCATACATACTTAGTAAACCTATCAATGACCACAAGCCTTATCATCCAATTCATACATAACCATAGAAAATGAGGACAACTTCATTCATGTAAACAATCTTCATCATGTAGTCATTAAGACCAATCTAGTGCATATAAGGACAAGACCACATCACATAGACCATAATATGCACTTCTTCATAAGAAGAAGACAACTACTACCATGCCATGCAAAAATACATAACCATAAACATACACCTTAGCTCACCTTCCTAGAACTCCCTAAGGTGCAACTTGGGAAATGTCTAGGCTGGTTGATGACTTCACCCTATCCTAAGAAACCTCCCTTAGGTCATCCTAGTTAGGTTCTTAGTCATTTACATCCATTGTCCATTTTACTTTAGGGAAACTATATCCTTAACCAACACTAAGACCATGGGTGGTAAATATGGAATTTGGTGTAGTATAGCCTTACACCAATGAAAGGTGTTCTTACCTAGCCAAGGTATAGCATTAGAACATGCTAGTGTACTAAGTGAATTCACTTGCTAGATCCTATGTGGCAAGCATAGTTAATGGAACTAAGAGATATACATAACCCTATGCATGATCATTGGCGTTGGAGCCATATATCATGAGAAAACATGGGTGAACCTTCCTCAAAGGGAAGAAACCACCACATGTGGAACCATAGGTGAATATTCCTCCAACGGAAGTCAAACCTTATGGGGACCCAATGGTAAATCTTCCTCCAATATAAGTCAACACTCTATGAGAAACCAATGCTTAATCTTAATGCATGGGAAGCAAACACCTCTCATTTTAAAGTTCACTTAGTACCAAGGTAAGTTCCATTTTTATTAAAAGCCTTTACTACTTTACTTCAAAAAATACAGGCTTAGGATACTGATTCCTTATATACTTATATAATATCCAAGCACCTATCTAGTTTTAGGGTACATATGAGCATACCTTTCAAGTCCCCTATATTTACTAGATCTTCATACATGTGTGTGTGTACTTGTATGTGAGCAAACCTTTCACATAAAACAAAAACGTCGTGCATGTTCATATATTAGTGCACAAGTCCATAGGTATAAATATATGAGAAATCCTTTCATATAAACACACCAAGACACTATGCACATTCATATTTCCTCATAACATATACTTGACATCATAGCATATAAATCATATGCATAATATGTTCATACAATTCTATGCATGTACCAGGAAGACCAACCTAGGAACTATCCTATCAAGGCACACATGTGAATTCGTAGACAAGGTCCCATACCATTGCCCATACAAGTACACCTATCAAGTCATACTTGTGAATGATACATCCCACAACATCATACAATGGTTAGCATAGCTTAAGACTCATTTAGATTTACTTCACCTATAGTATTATAGGACCTCATCATAGGCAGAAAGTACACATAAGATTAATATAACCATTTACATTCGCTTGACATTAGAAACAAAACCTAGATCGTAGTTAGAATAGGAAACTAGGCATATCCTCACATAGGGTGCTTCATCACCAACACACATCCATCGTATAATTTGTCTTTAAGGACATGATCACATCAGATATATGTTTACAATAAGGTTAGAAACTCCAACATAAGTGGACAATACCAAACAATGTGATACAAGGCTTCATCTACAATACTATAGAGAAGTAGAGAAGTGGAGCAAATCTTACCAATCCTTTAGCCTTTGGTCATCATTAAACATTACTACTCTTTCATCAATAATTCAAGTATAGGGAAGTAGATAAAGTTCAATATTCATATAAGAAGTCATACATAAGCTATTACAAGACCATGCTACAAACTAGTACAACAAATCACCAACATACTAGAAGGTAAAAGGACATACACCATTAACCAATTTCTCTACCATGTATAATCAATAATATTTCATTAATGGTATATATCTAGGTAAGTATCTAAATATATAATAATCAAGTCTAACTCATTCTTTATCTACCCTAGGATTAAATTACATTATGTACCTTACAATATTCAATTTATAGGCTAGAAGAACCTAGATCAATTCTTACAAAGACTCCTTTACTTTGATAACCAAGGATTCATACCCACAATTATTCTATAATATACACCTAATCCATTAGCTACAATGATCTTTGCATAATCAAAATCCTACCACAATTGTAAAAAAGAAAAAATTACAGTGAGCATGCTATATTAGGAATCCATGGACGATAGAAGAACATAGGCTAATCAAACCTTGATACACATGGATCGCTTATATATAATTCACCAATAACATCAACGTAAGGTCATATATACAATTTTCCCTACACAATCGAATCCCACATTCATGCATAATAGAGTCAAGGTTACAGTGAAAACATAGAAACATAGGCTAGACTTAATCAAATCTTCTTATATTGATATACATTGATCATTAATCAACAATTCATCATCAATTTACTTAAGTAATAGTATACATGAGCAAGTCAATGTAATAGGATCAGAACTCAACCAATAACAAGCCACAATTACAATGCCCATACAAGGGCTCAATCGAGTTTGGGAAGGGACATGGGTTCATCATGCAATTTGATTGACATACACGTTAAAATAAATACATTATAATAAAATTATCTTGATTAAGCCTTTGAAAACGTTTTTAGAAAGAACCCATGTCTAGATTGAAAGATTGAAAGTTTGATCATGAAATTTCTTTGAAAACTTTGAGATAACTATCTAGGTGGAAGGATACCTAGAGATGAAGGATAACCATAACTTTATTTAGAAGAAAAACTCTAAAAATTTATGAATAATCCATGGTAATCCAATCTCCAATCTGATCTTGAGCTTTACCTTCAATGGAGGTTTCTAGAGGGAATTGGTTTTGAAGAGAAAGTCTAATTTGTGTAGAAGGACTCGGGAATGGGTTGATCACGTTTTTCATAACTTAAATACACCCAAAAATAACCAAATATACCTAGTAGTGTCAGGTTAGGACGTGGGGTGAATTTCCCTTTCACCCCTTAAATAAAACAATCGCAGGCAAGCAGTTGCAAGCAGAACCTACGGACACCAGTCGACTGAGTGTTAATGGACCAACGGCCCGTTCTGGTGCTCCGTCATAGTGACTGAGGCTTCTACTTGGTGGATTCAGATCCTGAGTCTAAGTGTCAACCTATGCCCCAAATCGACCGGGCGTCCATGGACTGACGAGGCGTCAATTGAGCTCGTTGAATTACATTGCCAAGGCAGTGTCTCGACAGCCTTTGGGAGAGAAACACGTAAAACATATCCAAACATGCAAGGCAAACTCTAGACACACATGAACGTCTCAAGGGCTTACTTTCAAAGGTCTTACACGTTTTTGGACGTTTGACCTCTAAACATCATGAAACCGAATACACTATTTATAAACATCATTATTACTCATTTAATGACCTCATAATCTCATTATACATACACATAAGCACATAAAAACACATAAGGCACCTTAGGTGACTTGTCGTCGAATATTTTTATCGTCCCTTGACGTTGGACTTCCAAATGACTTCAAACCACCCATGAATACATTAAAACACTTAATTAACCTTTTAAAATGATTATAGTCACAAGTGAGTCTCTATACACCCTAACTCATTTTGGGTGTCTTACACTAAGGCTCAATGGTAGAGATGAAAGCTGAAAATGCAACAAGGTTTGTTGTTTCTGATCTAGTTTTCATTCAAAAATTCAGTGGAGTGATGTGATTCTCAAAGGATGGTATGAACTGTTCTTCAACCCCCACATTGGTTTTGACACTACGGTTTGGAACGGAGTCATTTGAACTTCTTCAGCTTCTGAATCCTCATCCTCAGGAGGATGAGTTTCCTCTTGATTTGCATTTTGTATGGGACCAGATCCTTCTACAAACTGATCATCTCCCTTAATTTTTTCGGATGTACCTAGATCGGCATCATCATGCTCCGAATTTAAATGTGATTTAGTGCTGCTACCTTCACTTTGCTGAGCTTAGAAAAGTTTTTTCAGGTTATCTTCATCCTTTATTTCCAGGTTCCTCAAGTCGTCATCTTTATCAAATATTGCATGAACACTTTCTTATATGCATTTAGTTATTTTCTTGAACATTTTGTAGGCTTTTCTTGATGATGAGTATCCTACAAAAAATTCCTTTCGTCACTTCTGGGATCAAACATTCCAAGATCATCCTTTCCATTGTTCAGAACAAAACATTTGCACCCAAAATCCCTTAGATAAATCAGCTTAGGTTTCTTGTTGTTGAGTAATTCATACGGTTTTTTGCTCAGCAGCTACCTAATCAAGCATATGTTTGTCACGTAACACGTCGTGCAGACTGCCATAGCCCAGAAATTCTGAGAGAGATCTCACAATGAGCATGGTTCTAGCAGTATTCACCAACATTATGTTCTTCCTTTTTACCACCCCTTTTTGTTGAGGTGTTCTAGAAGATGAAAAGTTATGTCTGATTCCATTTTCTAGCATAACACATCAATCTTTGCATTTTCAAACTCGATTCAATTGTCGAACCTGATCCCAACTACCAAACAGTTAAATTTTATTTGGATCATTTTGAAGAAGATAATCAGCACATTAGCTATCTCGGATTTTGATTTTAGGAGAAACGTCATGTTAACCTTGAGTAATCGTCAACAATCACAAAGATGTACTTCTTTTCCTTTTCTACTTTGAACTTACAAGGGTCCACACAGATCTATGTGCAAACAGTTCAATATTTCTTAATGAGCTCACTTGCTTCTTTGACTTGAATGAGGATCTTGTCTTTTCCCCATCTAACACATGCATCACAAACCCAGATTTCACTAAACATTAATTTTGGCAAACCACGGACCAGGTCCCTAGAAACAAGTTTTTTAACAAATACGAGCTCACATGGCCTAGACTCCGATGCCACAAGTCTGCAGTTTCACTTTGAGCACTCATTCATGTTAGATCATCTCCCTGACATGTTTCTAGGTCTTCCACATAAATATTTTTACTTCTTCGAGCTGTAACAAAAACCTTCTTTGTGGAGAAGGTGGTCACAGTGCAATTTTCTGAAGTGAACTTGACTTCATTTCCCTTGTCACAAATGTAGGAGTCACTAAGAAGAAAGTACTTTTATACGCTCATATGGTAAACATTTTCAATGGATTCTTCAATAGATTCTCCAATACCAAAAATATATTTCTCTTTCCATTACCAAAAAAGAGACACCTCCCCCTTGAAGTGCCTTGTGTGAGATGAAGTTTTTTTGTGTTTCCAGTCATTTTTTTTTAGCATCCATTGTCCATAAACAAATACTTATTGCTACTTCCTTCACTTTCATGCAACAAATATCACTTGTTAGACTTGAGAACCCATTTTTACTTGAGTTCCCAGTAAGTAGATAGAGGAGTAATTAGAGTGTTTCTTTCCCAGTAAGGCACTTTGATTCTTTTCTTGATCAATTGATTAGGTATAGGACCAGGTCCCCCTCTCAGTACTTTTTTTTGTCTAGCATAAATCGAGAAGTTTTCTCATGACTCTTTCTATGCCTCACATTCTTTTTTCAAATGTCGATTTTTACTATAGTGAATACACAATTATCTTACATATGCACATATTTACTATGGGGATTGTAGGGAAGAGTAATGTTCAAACTACCTAGACCCTTTTTGCTGTAGTTGCTATGACTAGTGATAATGGACAGGAATTTGGATGATTGGTCCACTTAAGAGAAGTATTGAGCAAGTTGAGTCTCAGCTAAATGAATTTTTTTTCTAGTGCTAGAGCAAGTTGAGTCTCAGCAGTTTTTAAATTTGCCTCCAGTTTAGCTTGTAAGCTAGTAAACTCTCCCTTTCTTTTCCCAGATTTCAAAATCATTAAGTCCAGTTGGTTTCTGAGTTCTAGTTTCTTAGATTCAAGAACAACTAGTTGTTCCTCAATGAATGACAACTCTCTATTTTCACTAAGACTGTCAAGATCTGTGTTCATAGAATCCTTTTTAGTAGTCAACTCTATAACGGAGTCAATGAAGACATTTTTTAACTTTCTTAGCCTTTTAATAGTGTACGTAATCAAGTTTTGATTAAATTCAAGAGTAGTTACCTTATCTTCCTCATATTCCTCATTTGGCTTAGCCATGAGAGCAAACATCCATCGAGCACGTTGGCCTCATCTTGAATCACCAACATTGATGCATCTTCAAGACAATCTGAATCTCTTGACTTGATTATAGAGTCTCCACATGCAGCAAGAGATTTCTTCACTACGTAGTCAGTTGCAACTATTCAGGCACTTTTGTTAGGTACCAGGTCCCTTTGTTTGTCCTTTTCACCTTTTGGCCTTTGATACTCCTCATTTTTAGCTTTTACCATCGAACAGTCCCTTATAAAGTGCCCAACTATTTCATATTTGTGACAAGTGTCACTAGCAGTTGCAGCTCGAGGTCGATATGCTCCTTTTCTAAATCCTTAGTTTTTCCTTATGATCTTTTAAAATCTCTTTGCAAGATAGGCCATATCATCTTCTTCACTAGACTCTTCTCCTGTAGTAAAATTGAGCACTAGAGACTTGTCTTTCTTAGTCTCGTTCTTTTAGAAGTCTAGACTTCTATTAATTTAACGTGGCATGACATTTCTAAAAAGAGCATCCATCGTAAGAACTTTCAGATCCTTGTCTTTAATGATAGAATCCACCTTGCTTTCCCATGTCTTTGGAAGAATTCGAAGAACTTTCGTAACATTCTTGTTGGTACTAATTGGCTCTCCAAGATTTCGTAGCTCATTGGTTATGGAGGAAAGTTTAGTGTACATGTCGTAAAAAGTTTCCCCTTCCTTCATTCTGAAATTTTCATATTCAGAAGTGAGCATGTACACCTTTGATTCCTTCACATGCTCAGTACCTTCATGAGACAATCCCAGATCTCATTTGCTGATTCACGAGTGAAAATACGATTGTATTCTTTAGCAGCTATACCACAAACCAACATCTTCTTAGCCTTGTAGACTTTTTCAATCATCTTTCTGTCTGCTTTGCTTTATTGTTGACTAGTCTTTAGAACAACTCTAGTTTTCTCATCGTCCTTTACTTCAGAAGTTGTAATAAATGGCACATCCAACACAATGTCCCATAATTCACTATCCTTAGCCATAAGATAGTCATGCATTCTTGTTTTCTACCAGCTATAGAACTGGTGATGGAAACACGGTGGTCGAGTTGAGGATTGGTCTTATTCTAGGTTAAGTGGAGCATCCATTCTGATGTAGGAACCACTCTCTTGATGTTAACCAGCTTCGGAGAGCCTACTATGATATCAATTGTTCGAATACGTGTGTCCACTACCAGTCAATGGACTAGGTCCCTTGACACACTCCAAGTAAGAACGATGAGTAAGTAAAGACAAAAAACATCACAAGCAGTTTACCAGTAAACCTCCTTGCACAAGGGAGTAAAAACACGACTTGTCACACATGATCTTCAACTCTTTTCACTAATTTTCACAAGCAAAAATGAAACCGGATTACAACAAAGTGAGAAAAAGCTATTAATCTCACAACCAAGAAATAACTCTATTGATTGAAGAGCCTAAGTAGATGTTACTCTTCCCACTTAGCTATCACCACTAGATAACTTAGAATTCACTAAGCGACACGCAGGTTACCCACTAAATCACCACACTTCGGATGACCTAAAATTTGACAAAGCGATGATACGCTCAAACTTACTTCTCAAATAACAATAAAAGACGGTCGTATCAAGTAAAGAACCCAACCAATGAGATTGGGATTCTTCCCACGAGGAAAATAGTTCAGACTCAACTTTATTCTATTATTACTATTATTTAGTCAATTAATTTCCTAGAAAACAAAAGACAGTAAAGGGGAGGTTTATTTCTAAATTAATGAGAGTAATTAACTAGATTAACTTGATAATTCTAACTATAACAATTCATTCCGAGTATCTTGCATGTAATGTGATAAGTTATGTATCTCTAAATCCTTGGTCCGGCATGTGGAAAATTTTACCCCGCACCTTGGTCCGGCTACGTGTGTTGCTATACTAACCTTATATTTACCCATATTAAGCATTGTATTCGATATTTGACTAAGTTATTACCTCGTACCAATAAACACTAGCCTATTTGATAGTACACAGTAAATCTCTGTTGATAATTCTTTTCCTATTATCTACCTCCTTTGTACGGCAAGTAGCATTAAGGCGAGTTCTAATGTTGGTCATCCGTTAAAAAGACTTCTAAACGAAATAATTATCAATATATACAAGACACTATTCTAGGATTGCTATTTTAGTTAGTTTTTACCTAATTATTCACCCATGGTTTCCACAACCCTAGTTATGGAGTTTAGTTACCATGGTCATAATCAAACTATTCATAAATTTAATATAAGAATTCATGCACTTATTTTGATGAGAAAGAATAAAATCTAGAAATTTACTTGATTAATCAACAAAGGTACCAACAATCAATTCCAGAAAAAGTGTAACAATTGCTGAAATTAATCCTTCAATACTTGAACAAGAAAACTAAATATTATCCAAAAGTCTAACTATCAAAAAGTCTACTATCAAAGAGTCTATTATCAAAGAGTCTAACCCCAAAATGAGGTTTTTTGAACTATTTCTAATAAAAACAAAAACCTAATAAAAGAAGGATTCTAATTACTGAAAATTTGTCAAAACGCGTCCGAGTCGACGGACCTCGTGACGGACCGTCGTGGTCACGACGGGCCGTCATGGTCACGACGAGACGTCATGGCCTCCTTCGTACCATACTTCACAAATTCTTTTGCTTCTTTCTTCATTACCCTCAATAGCAGGTATGACGGACCATTCCAAGCACGACAGTCCGTCGAGGGTCTCCATTCCATAATACTTAAACTTGTTGGAATTCGGGTACTGGGACTACTCTCTGATCATTGCGATGAACCAGCAGGATGGACCGTCGCGGCTATGATCGTCCGTCGTGGACATCCGTAATCCCACACTAAGTAAAACTTCCCCATCATCCTTCATCATCTTCACTACGATGCCACCTACAGACCGTCACAGGCTCGACGTACCGTCATAAGCTTCGTAGGGGGTCTCTTCTACATTCTTCTCTCAAAAACTTTCACGTTCATCTTTGGACAGATTTCCTCCAAATAAGGAGAAACTTACATAAAAATCAATACAAAAAAGGATTTTTGACACACACTAAACTAAAGGAAAAAGCATTAAAAATACCATGAAACCACGGTATATCAACACCCTCAACTTAAATTGGTTTTTTGTACTCAAGTGATGCACTATGACTCTCTACAAAATCTTTGTACAATAGTATCTCTATTTTATCCTTCGCAATCATTTGGCTATCAATCCCGATCATTCTCAATATGTTTATGCATGTTATCACTATTAAGCTTGAATTATGTGGAACCAGACCATGACACAGACTCACCACGCACTGACACCTATCCTCTTCAATTTCTCACTGAGGTGCTAATATTTCCGGTATTGCAACAAGTGTCCTCACTTCAAAATAACGTCCTCATTTTTCACACAACAATTTTAGATTGAGTTTAAGTATTAGTTTTCCACGCTCACTCTCAGAACAAATTCACAACTCATTCATACATATTGCCAAAAGCTTTCCCTTATTTTCAATGCTTTAAGTTCTCCGTACAACTCTTAGGATCATGATATGACTTTCATAGCTTGTAACATAGGCTCAGGGTCAGGTAGGGTATATTTAGGTATACTTTAGTGACCTTTTTCCCTTCTTGACATATTGGCTAAGCTTTCCACTTTTTATCGTTTTGTTTCACCCAATTTCTCATATTCTTTCACCTTGCTATTTTCCCTTCATTCTTCATTTGTGTAAGTGACTCTTTTTTTTCTTGGTTGTGTTTATTTTATTTTTTTATTTTAATTTTCTTTAAACTGGTTCTTGAATCACTTTACTTTTGTTCTTTCTCTCTTTTTGTTCTTTCAACCCCACTTTCCGAAGCATTCCTCATAATAGATACCCTCAACTCATGGATTGCTCATGAGTCAATGTACACAATACTTAAAGTTGGGTCAGGGCCATGAAAAGGTTGTTTACTGAATTAGCCATCCTCAACTTATGATTTTGGCATAAGCTGAGGTGCACATGTCCAAGGAAGGACTAGGGCCAACACATTATTCTCAAAAAAGATCAGTTGGGGTGAAAAAGAAAGGTCTATTTTAAGCTCAAATTATTTGGATCAAAGAGGGATTAATTTCATTCGGGTTTTTTTAATTCATTTTTTATAGGCTAAAAATTTCTATATTGAAGAAGGGCCTATGATCCATCTCAAGGCGCTCCCTCTTCCGTGCTCTAGCCTCATCCTCCTCTCGACCCCTACGCCTCTTGGCATGCTCTCGAGGGGGAGGTGGTGGAATCTAAGAATTGGCGAATAAAGCCTCTAACACTATGTCCTCAGCAGGATCTGCAGAAGGGGCCTCAGACTAAGGCACCCTAGCCTCTAGGATCATATCAATGTCTTCTCGCAGAGTCTCAACCCCAGACTGAAGGGTCGACACGTCTACCTGAGGGGCTGTCAGGGCTAGCACCCGCAATTCAAAAGCGTCCAAGCACTGATGTACCTCAACAATCTTCTACTCTGTGTGCTGGGCCATCTTATGCTCCAAGCGCTCCTCCGCCTTAGCAATAGACCTCTGGATCCAAGGTTGGATGTGATGCAGAAGTGTGGCCATCTGAGCCTCTAGTTTCTGGCCCCTACCAAGCGGGACCATAGCGGGGAAAGGGAGTGAGCGAGAGGAGATAGGGGCAGTGCTACTACTTGGGATAGACTCGACCGGGGTAGTGTTAGTGGTTTCATAAGTAGCATGCGTAGCCGTTCGAGCATGTGCTACCGTATAAGCCAGATTTTCACCAAGTGGAGGCAACTCTGGACATGGACCTCTGCGTGGAACCAACCCATTTGTATCATCCCTGATAAGGCCGATATCAACAGTGCCCACCGGATTCTTGAGCTGATCAATGTGCCAGATGGGCACACCTGCGGACCTGCATAAGGAAAATATCATGCACGGAAAAGGGCAAGTGGTGGTGACCTTGAAAGACCTCTCGTGCATGAACGCCTGTAGAAACCAAGCAAAATTCACCTCAATCCCAGCTATCATCGCCGCCATCAGGACTTCACGATCCCATGTAACTATATTATCAGCAGTCGTGGGGAAAAGGCAGTGGAGGACAATCAACCAGAAAAACATAGCCTTGAAGATTAAGTTAGCTTACCTGATGGATCCCTTGGTCTCCATTAATCATTCGGCACCCTCTCCATCAATAGACAAGTGCAGGGCCATCCACCTCTTGGTGGTCTCTCTCAGGGATGGCTCACGCAAGAATTGGCCATTATTTACAATTAGCCACCGATAGTCGAACTTGGTTGTGAGAGGGGTCCTGTTAGCATGAACATCCTTGCCGTATAGATACCGCCGGATGGTTGGCAGGGAGATGTCAACCTGTGTGCCACGTACTTTTATGTGCTTGAGTGGGGCCGATTTATCGAGGGCAGCCCATCTATCTATCTGTGATCGGAGAGTAACCATATAAGAGGCGTAAAACTCTCTGACCAACTCCTCACTGTAGCGGCCTAAAGAACGATATGTCCACTATAGTCGGTGTATGGTGAAGAGATTGTGGATATCTCGCATTGTGGGAAGAGTTCCCGTAAGGACCCGCCTATCCATTGTAAGGGTCCGTGTCATGACGCCTTTATCATTTAGAAAGTTGGCATCTGAATACACTAATTATTTCCCGTCGACACACCACCGGTTGGTCTGGTCGGCAACGGGGTAAGAGCACTAGTCGGTGAGCCTGGAGTGGAATCTGGACTATCAGCCTAATCAGACAAGGAAGACTGTGCAGCTGTGGCGGGTGCAAAGACTTCTAAGACCCGGAGGCTTCCTCCGACCATGAAATTCCTAAGGAACCAGACGTACCTTCTTCATGTGTAGATGACCCAGAAGGTGTGCCGGTCAGTGTACGTTTTTCATCAGACTAAAGGTAGTGACTACGCCGGACGCCACCTTTTTGGTAATAGATCAGGTTGCACGTGCAGCTCGTGCTGGAGTGGCAGTGCCTAGGGGCACTTACTCGGGATCATGCTCATTATCAGAGCCTATAACCAGTCGGGCAGACGGGGCGACAGACATTGAATGCCCACGTGCGTAAACTCGATCTTGTTTTTGTGCCATTAGAGATAGTACCTGAAAAGAATCATTATAAATACTAGAAGGAGTAAACAAGACAAGCAAAAACGACAAAAAATAAACATAAGAGAAAAGATGAAATGACATCTCTGTAGTAACAGTGAAACACGACGAACCAGGTGACGACTCGTCGTAAGTATGAAGGACCGTCATACGGTCCGTCATGTCTTACTTCAGCTATGTGTATTTGGAGACCCATGAAGGAAAGTCTCTGACATTTATGATGGATTAGCAGGACGGACCATTGTGATAATGAAACTCCGTCATCGATGTCGTTGTGGGGCACTTAGAAAAAGCATGGAGACCCTTAGGAGAGGGGTCTCTGACAGTCATGACGGTTGTGAAGGACGTACCATCGTGGGTATGACGATCTATCGTAGATGTCCGTCAGAGGACACTTCGAAAAAAAAATGGGGACCCTTACGACAAGGGTCTTTGACAATCATGACTGTTGTGCAGGAAGGACCATCATGGGAACAACAGTCCGTCGTAGATGTCCGTCACAAGAAATTTGGAAAAAAAATGGAGACCCTTAGGAATAGGGTCTCTGCCAACCAGAATAGTTGTGTAGGCCAGACCGTCGAGAGTATGGAAGTCCGTCGTAGATGTCCATCAGAAGACACTTAGAAAAATTTGTATACCCTTAGGACAAGGGTCTCTGACAACCATGACCCTATGACGGTCCATCATGGATACGATAGTCCGACATCGGGGTCTCGTTATGTCATTCAGTGATAGAACTAAGATGCCACAATCATCCCCTTATGACTCAAACGGAATACTTAGTGTTAACCTACATGTATCTAACCCAAAAGCCTAGAAAAATAGCAATGCTAAAGCACCAATTTATCAAGTTTTAACAAGGCAATTCGAGGATTCTAAACATAGGTAAGACAAAATAGTATCAAAGAATGAAGACCCACAAAAATGAAAGAGGTTAATAGTAATTGAAACACAAAAATGCAATGTAAATGGGTAGAGATCAGAGACATATATCTGAGATGAGGAGAAAAACAAGGAAATGAGGCACTTGGTTATCAAGAGCAGAACCACAAAAGCAGACTCAAACCAGTAGAAACGAGATTTCCAGAATTGGGGATTAGGGGAAGTGATCAGTTGATAGAGAAGAGAGGTAGGAAGTTGGAAGTTTGAAAGGGAGGGAATGGGAGAGGGAAGGAAATGGTTGAAATGAAGGGGTGGGGTTTTTAAATGGTGATAATTTTTAAAATTCCCCAGCCGGGTCGGGTCGGGTATGCTAATAATTACGCAACAAGTCCTCGACGATGGTTCATTGCATACGCGATGATCCTTCATGGGTTCCATCGTGTGTGCCCTAATTTTGAAAATAAATGAAAGACGTACTTGGCACGATGGATTCATGCGACGCTCCGTCGCATGCGTAACGGTCCGCCGATGTATCCGTCAGTGATTGTTGCAGAGTGATTTTCTGCAGAATTTCCTGGTAATGTGCTGCCTGCAAATTTAAAACCCATTAGTAGAAAATGCTACCATTACTAGAATGAAAACTATAAGTATTGGGTTACCTCCCAACCAACGCCTGATTTAACGTCGCGGCAAGACTGAATACACTTGATTACTTAGACTTTATACCTCGATCACTTTATTCGCCGATAAAGCATGCCCGAAATAGATTTTTATTCATTGTCCGTTAACCTTAAACCTCACACCCTCCTTGGTTACCAACTCAAAGTATCCACGAGGGAATAGTTGGGTAACCAAGTAAGGGCCAATCCATTTGGATTTGAGCTTTCCCAGAAACAAGCGCAACCTAGAATTAAATAAAAGCACCAAATCCCCAACCATAAATCATTTTTCAATTTTTAGGTCATTTTACTTCTTCATATTTTCTTTGTAGAGGGCTGAGCTTTCATAAGCTTTCAGGAGAAATTCATTGAGTTCATTCAACCCAGTTAATTGTTGTTCTGCAGCTTCGTTCCAATCCATTTTCAACTTCTTCATAGCCGACATGGCTTTATGCTCTAATTCAACCGGAAGATGACAAGATTTCCCATATACAAGTTGGTATTAAACATACCTATAGGAGTCTTATACGCTGTCCAGTAGGCCCAAAGAGCATCTTCAAGCCTTCTTGACCAATCCGTTCTACTAACGTTCACTGTCTTTGACAATATCTGTTTGATCTCCCTATTTGACACTTCAACTTTCCCACTAGTTTGAGGATGGTAAGGAGTGGCCACATTATGGCGAACCCCATATGTCTCCACTAATCCCTTGAAAAAATTGTGTCAAAAGTGGGATCCCACATGACTATTAATTGCCCTTGGGTTACCAAATCGAGAGAATATATTCTTTTTCATGAACGCAGTGACACACTTTCCTTCATTGTTTGCGAGGGTAATAGCTTCCATCCATTTAGATACATAATCAACCGCTACTAAAAGTTACTTCATTCTATGAGAACTCACAAAAGAACCCATAAAGTAAATACCCCAAACATCAAATAACTCAATCACAAGAATGGGGTTTAGAGGGAGCTCTTGCTTTATTGAAATGCCGCTATCTCTTTGGAATCTATCACATGCTTTAGCAAACTCATGAGCATCTTGATGAAGATTTATCCAATAGTAACCACATTGTAATATCTAATGAGCGGTTCGGATACCACTATGATGTCCACCAACGGGTGAAGAATTGATGCCTCTAAAACAGTCAACATCTCACATTCTGGCACACAACACCAAATAAGCCCGTCGGCACAACTCCTATATAAGTATGGTTCATACAAAAAGAACTTCTTCACATCATACATGAATTTTTTTTCTTTGATGAAAGGACAAGTCCGATGGAATAATATCACTAGCAAGATATTTCGCGAAATCTGCGAACCATGGAATCAAGTCTTGTGAGGCAGTCAATAGATGCACATCAGGAAAAGTATCATCAATATCACTCTTATCCCATAAATCTATCATAGCTTCATCTTCTAGACGGGACAAATGATTGGCAACTTGATTTTCGATCCCTTTTCTATCCCTCACTTCAAAGTCAAATTCTTTTAGCAGTAATACCCAACGAATCAACCTCAATTTCGCATCCTTTTTTGCCATGAAATATCTCAATGTTGTATGGTCAAAATGCACTATAACTCTAGTACCTAGGAATAGGAGCGAAAATTTTCAAATGCAAAGACTACTGCAAGGAGTTCTTACTCAGCCACTGTGTAGTTCTTCTGGACTTCATATAGGGCTTACTAGCATAGTAAATGGATTGAAGGATTTTGTCCCTTCTTTGTCCAAAACCACACCAAGAGCAACCACACTAGCATCGCACATCACCTTAAATAGAATGTTCCAATCCGGAGAAATAATGATAGGTGCAGACGCTAATTTTTGTTTTAGCTCGCCAAATGCTTTAAGACAGGATTCATCAAAATAAAATTTACAATCTTTCTCCAGCATATTGCACAAAGTATGTACAATTTTTGAAAAATCTTTGATGAATATCCGATAAAAACATGCATGCCCAAGAAACCTTCTCAGAATTTTTACAGAGATAGGTGGGGGAAGTCTCTGTATTACCTCGAATTTAGCTCGATCAACCTCTATGCCCTTTTCTGAAATGGGATGACCCAAAAAAATACCTTTTTTCACCATGAAGAGGTAGTTTTCCCAATTTAGTACTAAATTGCAGTCTTCACATCTCTTAAGGACCTCAGATAAATGGTTCAAACACCTCTCAAATGATTCACAAACCATAGAAAGAATCATCCATACAAACTTCAATAGTATCTTCCACCATGTCGGAGAATATCGATATCATACATCTCTGAAATGTGGCGGATGCATTACACAACCCAAACGGCATCTTGAACGCAAAGGTCACATATGGACAAGTAAAGGTGGATTTCTCTTGATCCACTGGTGCAATAGAAATCTGATTATACCTCGAATATCCATGAATAAATCAGTACCACCCTTTTCCAACAAGTCTATCCAACAGCTGGTCCATGAAGGGCATAGGAAAATGGTTTTTTCGGCTCATGCATTTAATTTACAGTAATACATACAAACCCTCCATCCAGTAACCGGTCTCAGTGAAACAAGTTCATTTTTCTCATTGGGGACCACAGTCATTCCCCCTTTCTTAGGTACGCACTGAACAAGGCATACCTCAACTACTATTGGGGATCGGATAGATTACTCGGACATCCAACCATTTAATGATTTCCTTCTTCACAACCACTTGCATAGGCGAATTTAAGCGTCTCTGGTGCTCAAATCTTGGCTTATGATCGGGCATGAAGTTGGATTTTATGTAAACAAATATCAGGAGGGATCCCAATAATGTCCGCAATAGTCCACCCAATACCTCTTTTGAACCTTTTTAGCACTTTTACCAAACTCTCAACTTGTAGTTCATTCTGATCTGATGCAATGATTACCGGCAAAGTGTCACCATTTCCTAAGAATTCATACCTGAGATGAGGTGGGAGAGCTTTTAGTTCTAACTTTGGAGCCTCCTCTATAGATGGTTTTGCGGTGGAGACTCGCGATTCTTCATGTCTAACTCATATTTCTTCTGTTTAAACCGAACATCACCTCGATCAAGAGCCACGACTAATGACCCATACTCTACAATGCAATCATTATCAAAATTCATTATCACTATCGCTAATGCTTCTACACCTAGACGTTCTTCTATTTGTGTCTCAGATGACTCACCAACTTTGTAGGATATAGCAGATACTGATTGGAGCTCACCACTTTGCCTCATGGACCTGCAAATGTTGAAGGTCACTTCTTCATTGTTCAATCAAAATTTTATCTGCCCCTTTTCCATATTAACTAAGGCTCTATCAATAGCAAGGAATTGCATCCCAAAAATAATAGGCACTTCAAAATTGACTTCACAATCAAAAATAACAAAATCTGCCGGAAATATGAACGAGTCCACCTTTACTAGAACATCGTGGAGTATCCCTATCGGCCTTTTAACTGTTCGATCGGCCATCAGTAGCCGTATTGCAGTGGGCTTTGGATCACCCAAACCCAACTGCTTATAAATCGAGAGAGTCATGATATTTATGCTTTCCCCCAGATCATATAATGATTTCGCAAAATGTAATAACCTTATTGTACAAGGAATATTGAACGCACCCGGATCTTTTTTTTTTTCGTACTAGAGATATTGTAGCAATGGCACTACAATGCTACAGTCTATCATCATCCTCAAAAGTTACCGATCTTTGCTTTGTAACCAGATCTTTCATAAACTTGGCATAACCAGGCATTTGTTCTAAAGCATCTACCAAAAGGACATTGATATAAAGTTGCTTCAACATTGTTATAAAATGCCGATATTTAGAATCCTCGGTCTTTTTCACTAATCTTTGAGGAAATGGGAGTGGTGGTCTAGGCATAGGAGTTACCTTTTTAGGCATTTCACCTTATTTTCCAGTGTTATCTTCTACTTCACCACTAACCTCTACCACTTTATCATTATCTTTTATCACCTTTTCCTTATTAGAAGGCATAGGTGGGTCAATGGTTTGCTTACCACCACGAGTACTGATTGTCATACAGTGTGGATCATTTTTTAAATTTTGGATGGTATTTCTAGGAAGAGTGCCCGGTTTTCGTGTGTTCACAGTCGCAAATAATTGGGTCATTTGTAACTAAAGCTGCTTAATCGATATTGCATGTGTATCGACTTTCTGCCCAATACTCGCTAAATCACTCCTCAACTCTTTAGTATTCTCATCACTAGCATCGAACCTCCTCATCATTTTGTGCAACATATACTCAACTAGCACCATACTTCCTCCACCATCCCTAGGAGTAACTTCATAATTTTGAGGAGGAATTTAGGGCCCATTCCTATCATTTCTGTTACCATAGTTACCCCTGTTGAAGTTGTTGTCGCGGTTGTAATTTCCATCTCGGACAGAATGACCTTCACGGTTATAGATACAATAGATCCGACCTTGGTTTCCTTGACCTTGGCGCTAATTCTCCTTATTTGAGACTTGGACACTCGGTCGGAAACCCCCTGTCTGCTCATTTACCGCATAGGAATCCTCATCCTAATGACATTCATCATTTGGTGCTGGTAGTTTAGACAAGTAGTTAACTGCATTTATGTTTTCTGCACCCCCAGTGACATGTTTTAATACCAACCCAAGCTCAGTTCTCATCTGAGCCAACTCTTCACGAATCTCATATGTGGCTGGGTTGGGTGTGGATTGCACTGCGAAGGTGTTTCTTCCAGTATCTAAATTCCTAGTACTCCAAGCTTTATTATTCCGAGAGATTTTCTCGGACTTTTCGGCAATCTCGGCATAAGGACACTCCTCATAAGAACCACCTGTTATAGTATCCAATACCGTTTTATTATTATCATCCTGTCTTCGATAGAAGTATTCCTTTAGTGTCTTATTATCTATGCGGTGATTGGGGACACTTCTACAAAATGAAGTGAATATATCCCAAGAACTGCTAACTGACTCTCCTGGTAGTGCCACAAAGTTGTTCACTCTGTCTTTGTAATTTAGTTTCTTGGAGACCTGGTAGTAACGTGCTAAGAAAACGTCCCTTAGTTGGTTCCAAGTGAAAATTGAGTTATAAGGGAGCTCAGTGAACCAAATAGCAGCCTCTCCCGTCAGTGAGAGAGGAAATACTCTTAGCCCTACTACATCCAAATCCAAATCAGGCCTCGCTAAATAACTTTTACAAACTGCTCTTACCTTAGATATATGGGAATGTGGGTCCTCAGAAGGTAGCCCTGAAAACAAACCTCTAGAAGTAAGTATTTTCATCAGACTACTAGTTACCACAAAGGTGTGGCCTTGTGGTAGAGGGGGCAAGATAAGTGGCCCATCAGAGTCTGCAATATTTATCATAGCATCTGTACTATTCTTGAGGACCTGAAGCGGGATTTCTCCCCCTTTGTTGATTTTCACCAAGATCATCGGGTAATAACTTACCATGAACATCAACTGGAGCTGGGATGTTCTAGTTTGAATCATCATCGTTAATATCCAAGTTTCGATTCATATTGCGTAGTAGACGCTCTAATTCGTGATCGTAGAGAAACAATGGTTCTCTTCCTCTCCATTATTTGGCATACAAGGAAGATAGTTCTGCAAGAATCAAAAACAAAAGAAAAGTAAAATTAAGAAAATTTTGACTAAACATTAGTAATAATGTTAAGTTAATCTAAAAGCTACTTTCCCCGGCAGCGGCGCCAAAATTTTATACGCTCAAACTTACTTCTCAAATAAGAAATGAAGCGGTCGTATCAAGTAAAAATCCCAACTAATAAGGTTTGGATCGTTCCCACGAGGAAAATAGTTCAGACTTAACTTTATTCTATTATTACTATTATTTTATCAATTATTTTCCTAGAAAACAAAAGATAGTAAAGAGGGGTTTTTATTTCTAAATTAATGAAAGCAATTAACTAGATTAAAGTAAAAAACTAACAGATTCAAATCTTAGAGCTTAATCAATTAATAAAAGTAACTAGGGCTTAAGTGTTCCCCACATGATCCGAACTTGATAATTCTAACTATAAGAATTCTTTCCTAGTATATTGCATGTAAAGTGATAAGTTATGTATCTCTAAATCCTTGGTCCGAAATCTAGAAAATTTCACTTCGCACCTTGGTCCGGCTATGTGTGTTGCTATACTAACCCTTATATTTACCTCATATTAAATATTGTAGTCGGTATTTGACTAATTTATTACCTCGTGCCAATTGACATTAGCCTATTAGATAGTATATACCAAATCTATGTTGATAATTTTTTTCCTATTATCTACCTCTTTGGTACAACAAGTAGCATTAAGGCGAGTTCTAACGTTGGTCATCCGTTAAAAAGACTTCTAAATGAAAGAATTATCAATACATGCAAGACATATTCTAGAATTGCTATTTTAGTTAGTTTTAACCTCATTATTCACTCATGGTTCCCACAACCCTAGTTATGGAGTTTAGTTACACATGGTTATAATCACACTATTCATATATTTAATATAAGAATTCATGCACTTACTTTGATGAGAAAGAATAAAATCCAGAAATTTACTTGATTAATCAACAAAAGCACCAACAATCAATTCAAGAAAAAGTGTAACAATTGCTGAAATTAATCCTTCAATACTTGAACAAGACAACTAAAGTTCATCTAAAAGTCTAACTATCAAAAAGTCTACTATCAAAGAGTCTATTATCAAAGTGTCTATTATCAAAGAGTCTAACCCCAAAAATGAGGTTTTTCGAACGATTATGATAAAAATAAGAACCTAATAAAAGAAGGATTCTAATGACTGAAAATTTGCCAAAACGCGTCCGAGTCGACAAACCTCTTGATGGACCGTCGTGGTCACGACGGGCCGTCATGGCCTCCGTCGTCCCATACATCACAAATTCTTCTGCTGCTTTCTTCATTACGGTCAACAGCAGGAATGAAAGGTTGTTCCAAGCACGACGGTCCGTCGGGGGTCTCCGTTCCATAATACTTAAACTTCTTGGAATTTAAGTACTTGGACTACTCTCTGATCATTGCGACGAACAAGCAGGACGGACCATCATGGCTATGACGGTCCGTCGTGGACTTCCATAATCCCACATTAAGTCAGACTCCCCATCTTCCTTCAGCATATTCACTACGATGCCACCTACGGACCGTCACAGGCTCGATGGACCGTCATAAGCTCCGTAGGTGGTCTCTTCTGCATTTCTTTGCTCAAAAACTTCCGTATTCATCTTTGGATAGAGTTCCTGCACATAAGGAGAAACTTACATAAAAATCAATACATAAAGGCTTTTGGACACATACTAAACTTAAGGAAAAAATATTAAATATACCGTGAAACCACGGTATATCAAGCAACACACAAGGATTCCCACTTAATCAGTTGGACTCAACTAACTTAGACTTTTCAACAAACCAAAAGATCGGAGTCCTTTTATATATTTAGGAACATATATACAATATACATTCAGAAGAAATATTCCTAAGACAACTAAAATTACAGCTTTGTCTTATTTGAGTTAGTCTATGGAATGTTTCATCACTTCTTTTTCTCAGCCTCTGAAAGAGTTCTTGAGATGTTTTTCAATTTTGAAAAACTCAGATTGTGACTATTGGATGTCATGTTAATGTAGAATAGTCACAATCTTTAAGGTTATGCCATTGAATGAGGTTTCTGCCACTTCTGCTACTGTTGGAGACTGTGCACCAACTTTTGTACTTTCTGTTGAATGGCTTGAATCTGCCCGACGGTATACAATGTTGATCTATTGGGCCCTTTATTATCTGTCAATTCTGTATTTTGGGCCAAGCCTGTTAGGGCGTAGCTTAGCACTATATATAGACGCTATGGCAAACCCTATTCTTTATAATTCTGTTTTTGCCTCTCCATAATAAAACTGCTCCCCCTCTTCTCCGTGGACGTAGCCAATTTATTGGTGAACCACGTAAATCTGTTGTCTTGTTTTTCGCATTTATATTTTCTCGTATTATCTCGAATTCCGCATAACAAATTGGTATCAGAGCCTCTCGGTTAATCGGTGTTCTTGGAGAATTCGAGATGTCTGCTTTGAACGTGAAAATCGACAAATTCACAGGGAGGAACAGTTTCAGTTTATGGCACATCAAGATGCGGGCTTTGTTGAAACAGCAAGGCTTTTGGGCGCCGTTGTCGAAAGACAAGAACGCCGTCGTTACTCCTGAGATGGCGATTCTGGAGGAAAAGGCGCACTCGACGATCATGCTGTGTCTCGCGGATGACGTCATCACGGAGGTCTCGGATGAAGAGACTGCTGCTGGTCTGTGGTTGAAGCTGGAGAGTTTGTACATGACAAAATCTCTAACCAACAAGCTGCTTCTGAAACAACGTCTATTCGGTTTATGAATGGCTGAAGGTAGACAACTCAGGGAACATTTAGAGCAATTGAATACTTTGTTATTAGAATTGCGTAATATCGATGTGAAGATCGAGGATGAAGATGTTGCCCTGATTCTGTTAGTATCTCTCCCAATGTCGTTTGAGAATTTTGTTCAATCGTTCATTGTTGGGAAAGATACTGTGTCGCTGGAAGATGTCAGATCCGCCCTTCATAGCAGGGAATTAAAGCATAAGGCTAACGGCACAAGTACGGACATACAGCATTCCGGTCTGTTCACCAGTAGAGAAAAGGGAAGGAAAAACGGCGGAAAGAAAAACAAGCCGATGTCGAAGGGTGCAAAGCCGGATAATGTTTGTAATTACTGCAAGGAGAAGGGACATTGGAAATTTGATTGTCCGAAGAAGAAGAAGCAATCGGAAAAACAATCAGTTTCTGCTGATGTTGCTGAAGAAGACACCAATTCTGAAGAAGACATTGCCCTAGTTGTAGATGAGCACACTCATAATTCAGATGTGTGGGTTCTCAATTCTGGGGCATCCTATCACATCTGTCCTAGGAGAGAGTGGTTCACGACTTATGAGCAGGTAAACGGAGGCAGCATCTCAATGGCCAACAGTTTTGTCTTCAAGGTGGTTGGGACAGGCTCGATCAAGATAAGGACACATGACGATAGCTTCTGCACATTGAACGAGGTCAGGCACGTTCCATTGATGACGAAAAATCTCATATCTCTCAGTCTTTTGGACAGCAAGGGATTCAGCTGGTCAGGAAAAGATGGAGTCTTGCGGGTCTGGAAGGGTTCAAATCTTATTCTGAAAGGTGTCATGCGTGGTACTTTGTATTTTCTACATGGTTCCACGGTTACAGGTTCAGCCCATGTTGCATCGTCAGAAGTTCACCACGAGGATATGACTAAGTTATGGCACATGAAACTTGGTCATATGGGTGAATGAGGGATGAAAATTCTGTCAAAGGAGGATCTTCTTGCTGGTCATAAGGTTAAGAGCCTAGAGTTTTGTGAACATTGTGTCTTTGGAAAACTACATCGCAACAAGTTTCCAAAGGCCATTCACAGAACAAAAGGCACACTTGATTATATCCATTCTGATTGCTGGGGTCCATGCCGTGTTGAGTCTTTGTGAGGCTACAGATTTTTTGTGTCCATTATTGATGACTACACAAGGATGACTTGGGTGTACATGATGAAGCATAAAAGTGAAGCTTTCCAGAAGTTCAAGTAGTGGAAAATTTTGATGGAAAATCAAACAGGGAAAAAGATCAAGAGGTTGCGAACTGATAATGGGTTGGAATTCTGCTGGTCTGAATTTGATCAATTATGTAAGGATGAAGGGATAGCTCGACATCGTACAGTCAGAAATACACCACAGCAGAACGGTGTAGCTGAGCGGATGAATCAAACACTTCTGGAGAGAGCAAGGTGCATGCTCTCTAATGCTGGGCTAGATAGAAGATTTTGGGCAGAAGCGGTTAGTACAACTTGCTACTTGGTTAACCGCGGACCACATACAGGCATACAGTGCAAGACACCTATGGAGATGTGGTCAAGAAAAGCTGCTGATTATTCAAATCTGAAAGCTTTTGGTTGTACGGCTTACTATCACGTCAGTGAAGGTAAGTTAGAACCAAGAGCTAAAAAGGGAGTATTTCTGGGCTACGGAGATAGAGTGAAAGGTTTCAGAATCTGGTCTCTAGCAGAAAAGAGGGTTATTATGAGCAGGAACGTTGTCTTTGATGACAGTTCTCTGCTTAGAACCATTGTGAAGCCTACAACTACGTCAGAAACTGGGAGTCTTGATAAACAGGTGGAGTTTCAAGTCATTCAGAACGAGAGCGATTTGAAAGAACCTGAAGAGGAGGATCAAGAGCCACAGACAGAAACTGATATTCCAGAATCTATGCCATCAGATATCCATCATAGTATAGCTCAAGATCGGCCAAGGAGGGTTGGAGTTCGGCCACCTACGAGGTATGGTTTTGAGGACATGGTGGGTTATGCACTGCAGGTTGCTGAAGAGGTAGATACATCTGAGCCGTCCACTTACAAAGAGGCCATTTTAAGTCCTGATTCTGAAAAATGGTTTGCTGCTATGGGAGATGAAATGGAGTCCCTACATAAGAATCAGACATGGGATCTGGTCATACAGCCTTCGAGGAGAAAGATTATTACTTGCAAATGGGTTTTCAAGAAGAAGGAAGGGATATCACCAGCAGAAGGAGTCAAGTATAAAGCCAGGGTTGTTGCCAGAGGTTTCAACCAAAGAGAGGGAGTGGACTACAATGAGATCTTCTCACCAGTGGTCAGACATACTTCCATCCGAGTGTTACTAGCGATAGTTACACATCAGAATCTGGAGCTTGAACAACTTGATGTGAAGACAACATTTCTACATGGATAGTTGGAGGAAGAGATATACATGACTCACCCGGATGGTTTCCAAGTTCCAGGGAAGGAAAATCACGTCTGCAAGTTGAAGAAGTCCTTATATGGACTTAAGCAGTCTTTAAGACAGGGTACAAAAGGTTTGACAGCTATATGGTGAAGTTGGGCTATACTCGGAGCTCATATGATTGTTCTGTCTACTACAATAGGCTCAAGGATGATTCATTCATCTATCTGGTGCTTTATGTAGATGATATGCTGATAGCTGCAAAGAAGAAGTATGACATTCAGAAGCTGAAGGGCTTACTTAGTGCTGAGTTTGAGATGAAGGATCTGGGACCCGCTCGGAAGATTCTAGGGATGGAGATCATTAGAGACAGAGAGAGAAGGAAACTTTTCTTGTCACAGAGAAGCTACATTCAGAAGGTCTTGGCGAGGTTTGGCATGTCTTCATCTAAGCCTATTGATACCCCCAGTGCTGCCAATATCCATCTCACTACCATGTTCGCTCCACAATCAGAAGAAGAGAAGGATTATATGTCACGAGTCCCTTATGCCAGTGCCGTAGGAAGTTTGATATATGCTATGGTCTGTACAAGGCCAGATTTAGCACATGCAGTCAGTGTAGTGAGCAAATTCATGGGACAACCAGGGAGAGAACATTGGCAGGCTGTGAAGAGAATTTTCCGGTACCTTAGAGGTACATCTGACGTTGGTCTCATTTATGGAGGTGATACTCAGTGCTTGGTTACTGGCTATTCTGATTCTGACTATGCTGGAGATGTTGACACAAGAAGATCGATGACTGGCTATGTGTTTACCCTTGGAGGATTTGTTGTCAGTTGGAAGGCAACTTTGCAACCTACAATGACTTTGTCTACTACGGAAGCGGAGTACATGGCCTTGACAGAGGCTGCAAAAGAAGGGATTTGGCTGAAAGGGCTTGTTAGTGATCTTGGTCTGCATCATGATCAGGCTACGGTGTATTGTGACAGTTTGAGCGCAATTTGTCTAGCCAAGGATCAAGTCCATCATGAGACAACCAAGAATATTGACGTGAGGTATAATTTTCTGAGAAGTGAGAAGAGAATCAAGGTGAAGAAAGTAGGAACTGCTGATAATCCTGCTGATATGTTTACAAAGCCGGTTCCACAGAGCATGTTTCAACACTGTTTGGACTTGCTCAACATCAGAAGCTGTTAAATGCCCTGCGGGGCAATTCTGAGGAAGAGGGGAAGGCCTGGCACTATCATAGTGCGTCTGAAGAATCTATTTGGAGAATTCAAGTCAAGGTGGAGATTTGTTGAATGCCTTGAATCTGCCCGACGGTATACAATGTTGTTGTATTGGGCCCTTAATTATCTGTCAATTCTGTATTTTGGGCCCAAGCCTGTTAGCGCGTAGCTTAGCACTATATATAGACGCTATGGCAAACCCTATTCTGTATAATTCTGTTTTTGCCTCTCCATAATAAAACTGCTCCCCCTCTTCTCCGTGGACGTAGCCAATTTATTGGTGAACCACGTAAATCTGTTGTCTTGTTTTTCGCGTTTATATTTTCTCGTATTATCTCAAATTCCGCATAACACTTTCTCTGTTGGCAGTTTGTGTGTATGGTTCCACTTGGGAGCAAGATGGGTTTGTTATATAATTAAAACTCCAAATAACAATAGTTTTCACATGCCCAATGGAAACTTCTTTACATACACTGCAGATGAAAGTGGTTTCTGTTCAAGACTATATGCCTAACCATGGAAAAAGTGAGTTGCAAAATGAAGTGACCGATCTGAACGGTACTACTCAAATTTTTTTATACCGTCTACAAATAAATGTTTGTTTGTCTCCATCACTATAGCTTCACACAGGCAACATCTAGTGTCTTCTACATGTATATTCATGAGTCTTTCCTTGGTAAGCATTATATTTTGTATTGCTGACCACATGATGAACCTCTGCCTAGAGAATGACACAATTCCAAACTACTTCAGCTACCTCTAGTTTATCTTTATTGCCTATCAGGGCAAGATAACCACTTGTGATTGAATAGTTCCCATCAGTAGTCAGGATGAATTGCCGATGTGTGTACCAGTTCTGCATCTTATTCTTCAGAGAGTTAATTTTTCTCAAATACCAACTATTGTCCGTTGGTGCTCTATAGGTCTAGACTGTCTGCTTTGATGTATATCCCATGCACCCATTTCATATATATGGCTCCTTGCAGATAATTGTCGTAGAAGCTTGCCTGCTAAGCCACTTTCCTATTCCAACTTCATTTGATATTCAAGAAAACATACTTTATCCGATGATACCAATGATACTTACCTTTTTTTCTTTGTGCCCCTCTCCATAGGTATTCTCTACATTCTTGTTCACCTCCTTCACTACACTATCAGGAAGAATAAGAACTAAGCCCCAAAACTTATGGATTAAAATAGGACAGCCAAAAGCACTTTGAGCCTTCTTACATTAGATAGTTGTTGTGCATTGGTGTTTTTTATCCTACTTGTTATCTTATCAACTAATTTATGGAATTATAGCTTGCCCCACCTCTTCGATGTGAGTGGGAGTCCCAAGTATCTTGTGAGAAAAGACCGTGTTCAGCTAGAAATATCCATGAGCTAGTTCTTCACTTGTTCAGTCATTCCTTTTAAGAACAGGCTGGACTTATCCATGTTGGCCACAAGTCCTGTTGTAGAACTAAAATGAACTAAAGCATCCATATCTCTACTGATAGATTTTACATCTCGTTTACAAAACATCATTAGATCATCCCCAATTCACCTCTATTTTACTCTCTAATTTTTATATTTGAAGAGGAAAGTAGAAAATGAGTTCTCCAATCACCCTCCATTTCACTTTTTGTTCTCCATTTACAGAGAGTTCAATAGTTCTCCACATTTGAAGAATTACTATTCACGTTCTCGATTCACCTAATTATTATTTTATTATTATTTTAAATATTTTATAATTAACATATTATTTTTCATATAAGACAATTAATCAAATCTCTAGTATGTATAGTTTTTTGTAAATGTAATATAATATCTTAAAAATATATATTATTTGATATATAATACTTATCATATCGATTTAACAATATTTTAAGCTTTTTTGTTTTCATCACCTAAAGATAATTTTTTTTAATTATTAACTTTCAAAAAAAATAATGCACAAAATTAAATGGTCTACAGTTGTTTAAACACATTAGTGATCCACGTTCCCAAAAGAAGAATATTGCGCAATGAAACAAGAATCGTGTTGAAAAAATATTGAACGTGCATTCGAAGTATTGCAATCATGTTTTGCAATTATTGTAGGAGAATCACGTTTTTGGAGAAAGGAAGTGCTACATGATATTATTACTACATGTATTATAATGCACAACATGATAACACACCAATTCAAGATGTCGTAGAGGCTCCAATTGCAACAACATAAATACTAGTTGATGGAAATCTTCGATTTGACCAATTTTAAGCTAGACATAAATCATAAAAGATAAAAATGCTCATTTTAAAATTTGTAATGCATTAATAGAGCATTTATGAGAGCTACAAATAATTTTGAAAGTGTAGCATATATGTAACTTTTTGTGATTATATTTCATTAATGATTTCACATTTTTGAATTGTCCATTTACTTGTATATCTTACATTATTTGCTAGCAATTGTGTTATTTATAAATTTACAAAAATAGAGTTTATATTACAAAAATAATTGAAAAGTTAAATTTATATCACATGAAAATTATATAAATTGATTATTTTTATATAAAAAAAAAAACAAAGAAAGAGTTTATTTTACGAAATAAGAAAATAAAAAAGAAATAGAAAAAATAATATTATATTGAGAAGAGAGGAAAGTTCATTTGTAGAGAATAAATAGAGAAATGATTTAGAGTTGGTTGTCAGTAGAACTCTATATTTGGAGATTAAAATAGAAAATAGGGTTAGAGATACTCTTAGATAATCTGCAAAAACAAGGTTGTTCAACCTGAGAGCTTTACACATAGCATGGAACTGTAAGTCTAGCAAATGAGACATGCTTTTGAGTAACCTTGAGAAGTACTCCATAATTCGTTCAAATACTAAAGGGGAGACAAGATCTCCTTATCTCAATCCCCTCTTTCCTTCAAAGTAACCATAACCTTTCCCATTGAGCTTGGGAATGCACTTTGGAGTATATACGCACACCTTAATCCATACCCTTTCACAGCTTCCTCTAGGAATTCTCAACTCACCATGTCATAGGCCTTCCTAAGTTCTATCTTCATCAAGCATCTAGGAGTGGTCATAATGTCTAAACATATCATGACAAATTAAAATGTTGCATATCATTGATCTTCCTTTCACAAATGCAACTTGATTGTTTGTTACTAAAAGACTCATATCATCTTTTAATCTAATGCAAATCAGTTTTGAGATGCATTTGTTAATTACATTATAACATGTTGAGCTAAATTGATTGGCATGTTGTAGTGCCTCCACCTTTGGAATGACTCCAATGCTGGTGGAATTCACTTGCCTCAGCATTTACCAATTCTGAAGGAACTCCAAAACTGATTTTGTTATATCTCTACCCATTATTCTCCATGCCTATTTGATAAAACCACTTTCATAATCATCAGGCCTGTGCTTTTAGTTTTGTTTAATTTAAACATGGCCCGATTCACATAATCTCCAGTTAATGGATCCATTACCCGTATTTGCTATTTTACTCCGTTCATTATGCAAGAAAACCTTCTTTTCTTTCACTCTAGATGTTACAACCTTAGAGGTTGCTAACCCTTGTATTCTATAGCACTAAAAAAAGCTTCATATATAGTGGATGAGACGTGATTAATCATATTTATGATCGTTCTAAGGTTCATACTACACTTTTTATTAATATTCTTGAAGGACGATATATGGACGGATGTACCATAATAGGTACGATTTCAATGGAACCCATAAATTTTTATACAGGGCATAAATTTATGTATAAATATTTACTATCATTGTTATAAATGGTAGACGTGAATCCATAACTGCAAAAACATAATGAGTTCAATGCTAAGACTCTTAAATGGTTGAACACATATAGTTATAAATTTTGGATCGGCCTTTAGAATGACATCTAACATGAAGATAACTATGCAAAATGAAACATATAAACATTTTACAGTTGCATGAATTTCCTACTCTTCATATGAGTAGTTTGCCAACTTTGTTTTTGAGAATGGTGCATGATGACTTAGGTGATTTGCAATGTTTAATTGCACCATATTTCCCCTCTACTAATGTACCTTATTTCTAAGGATGTACATGGTCATGGTAAACCTGTAGATTATTTTGGTCAATATCCTATGGAAATGCAATATTGTCATTACAAGTGACGGAATATTGTTGTAGAAGAATTTTATCATGCTATTCCGGTCAGGGGCCGATCTACATAGAGCTTGTGGGTGCTTGAGTACCCATTGACCCCAATGCGAAACGTATATAAGCATATAAAAGTACTACGACATATGTATAATTAGTTAGTAAGAACCTAGTAAATAATTGTTCTATGTGACTCGTTTATTAGTAACTGGGTGCTGAAGTTGTGGTACCCTCACAAGTTGTGGGATTGATTCTCCACAAATAGATTTTTTTACTATTCTATTTTCTGCCCCCATTTCTAGACTTCTAGTTCCATTTGCTGACTCACTTAAGAAAGAGGAAACTCAGTATATAAAATAGCCTTCTTAAGATTTCGTTATTAAAAGTTTAGAATTAGCAATAATATTGTTGTATATTTTAATTTCAAAATATGAAAAAACCCAAGTAATACATGCTCCACCCTGATAGCCTCACATTTTCAATTACTTTTTGAATAGGAAATATTCATTCCATGTTGATAAATTACAGGAAATTAATTCAAAAATAAAGGACGTCAATGTACTACCAGTAAGAAAGGAATCAATCTGCACATACTAAAACAACACAAGAAAGGAAAGCCACCATACAAGGGATACATAATCAAGGTCACCAAAATCCTAGTGTCTATCTAGGATCTGGAAGATATGAAATCATATCATCCAAGTATCAAAGATCACACGAAGATCTTCATGAGAAGGAAAAGAATCAAGATTACAAGAAGATCACCAAAGAAGGAAGGAATCAGTTTGCTTATGCACATATCTAATATGGACATAAATTAATCCACTCAAATCAAGGACTCAACCAAGAACCTTGATTTGAAATACCCTTGGGTTATTCCATAAAAAGAGTAGTCTTTAAACACTATATAAACCTCCCATAGCCTTAGTTGAGTTATACACACATCACTTGAACTTGTGGTCTTATCTTTTATTGTATTTCATAACATAATTGTATTCTTGTGCGTATACAATTGAGGCAAGTAAGAAGAAAGAAAATTGAGTGTAGGCTACAAATAGAGGTTGTGTCAAAGAAAAAGATCTTATTTGCATATCGCATAGAAATCTTAGTCGTAATAATTTGTACGACCCAAGTTCTCAACAAACTCTTAAGGAAACCATTGTAACCCAAGGAGACTAAAAGTAAACACATCATCGATCTTTTGAACAAGTATTGTACTCTGTGTGTCTATGACTCGCTGCAATCACTCTTATCTTACATTGTTATACTAATTCGCAGGTGAGTCGACTATCCTACACACGAAGTGGACTTATAAAGAAATTTTTAGTTCACGCCTCTCTTGACATTATATTTGTATCAGATTAGGTCTCTGTCATGACCCAAGGGTATACCCTAGGTTTAACATGGCGTACTTGACCCCAAATACAAGTCGTTAGCATATAATAACATAAGATAATACAAAAGTAGGGAAAATTCAAAACTTTTAATACAATAGAATTTTTTTCATAAATCAAGTGAAAGTATTTCATATTCATTTGTCTCAAACAATCTATTAAACTCTAGAATAAATGTCTTTAAATTGTCACGACCCAGACCTACGCCCGGAAGAGACATGGCGTACTTGACCCCAAAGGGTCTCAAATAATCCTTATAGCATTCATAACATTCGATAAACGGAAAATAGTATGGAATTAAAACTCATCTAAATCAAAACTTCAAAAATACTTCATTAAAATATTTCAAAGACGCAACGGAAATATAAGTCTCACATGACCATCTAACCAATGTACTTGAAACTAAAATGGGGACACATCCCTTTACAATTGAAAACTCTAGAATTGTCTATTACATGAATGAAAGTAAACATAAAAGTGCTTGTCCTCGAATCCATGAGGACATACCAAGTCTTGGAGAAAATCTCAACCCAAGCACTTCAATATAGATAGAAGTAATCACTTACCGGAACCTACCCTTGTAGTAAAGAGACAAAAATGTGGGTTAGCACAAAAAAATGTACTAAGTATGATGACTATGTAAAACATGCTTTGAAAGAGACATTTTTGGTTAGGAACCATGCATTATGCCACTTTTAGAAATATCATGAAAATTAGCATAAGAGCCATACATTGCAAGTATAATAATCATACAAGTCATAACATCACATCTAGAAAATATTAACATGTAAACCATTACCTTCACATTAGGCCTTCACCTCAAGCAACTGTCATGCTATACCTTGTGCAATGCATGGATAGTGTCCATACCACTACCATCCACACTAAGGCACCATATTAAGGTCACCAAAAGTGAACGTACCATTCATTCCTTTTTTACCTTTACACCATATCCACACATAAGAGACATAACATTTATAAGGCATGGAAACGGAAATAACACATAATATAACCAAAGTACAGCATGCATATCACCTTAACAATTTAAGAGCCAACACTCTTCGGTTACATTATTTAGAGGACTTCTATACATTAGAAATTAAGACTTAGAGAACTCACTATTTCTCTAGGAAAACCTACTTGTACAATGCATGAATGACATCCCATACTACCATCCACACGTCATAGAAATTCGTAAGAAATCATAATGCATATCTCCCATGATGAGAATAAACGTTTAACCGACATAGACCATGAGAGTTAGATCATGGAATTCAGTGTCATATGATCCCACATAGTAAAGAGGTGATACACTTGACTAAGGTAGACTAGGTAATATCTTAGATTTGGTAGAATTCACTGGGTAATAAATATCCTATGTGGGCACATAGTTATGGGATAATGAAGATGTTCATTGGCATGTTAGGACCCTCAAAATGAAAAAGGATGAACTAGAGTCTCACATGAGTTTTAATATTTAATAACTTGGTTATAAGGTGTGAAACAGTGGTTTGAAAAGGTTTGAGGTCAAACGGCAAGGGACGACCAAGACATCTGGAAACTAGTGTTTTGTTGTGCTAATGTGTCTTTGTATGTTTGCCTTGTTTTGAAGTGTTGTTTAGAGTCTAAAATGATAGGAGGGGACCCCAGTATCTAGATGGTAAAGTTTAGAGTCAAAATATTCGGATACGACTCCCCAAGGACCACTCTAGGGGTCCATGAACAGGACCCAAACGTTTGCCAAGAGGCTGCCAAAGCAGAACCATTGACGCCCTAGGTTAATGCCCCTTACACCAATTGACGTTCCATCAAAAGGGGGAGTGGATATACACTTAGTTGTGGGATCTTACCCCCAAATGAAGGATTCTCTGACCAAAATGACAAAGCAACAAGATGGTTGGTCATCTAGTTGATGTCCCGTCAATGGTGGCCGTCAAATGGGACCTGCATTTTCTGCAATGTGTCGGCCAACCTGGGGGTGAATTTGTAAAGTCACTCCATGTTCTAATTAAATGGTGCATGGTTATTTTACCAATTTTTGAGTATTTTAAGTTAATTAAAATATTGAAACCCCAAATTAGAATTCATTCATCAAATTAAACCCTTCCCTCCCAAATAAGATTCTCTCTTGAATTCCGTTGGAGACCAAGCTCAAGATCAAGCTTGTTAAGTTACAAAATCCTATCAAAAACCTATCTTTGAGATGGTATGGACAACGCTTAGTGTGATTTTTTAAGAATAGTAAATACATTATTTATGTCACAGACTTATAATTTTATTTTGAATGTGTAGAAAAATATCGGTAATTGAATTTGAATTGGGGCTAGACGTAAAATTGATCTATTGTATTGAACGATGAAGAGTTTTTGTACTATTGTCATAAATATTTGAATAGATTTGCTATTGTGGAAATAATTGATAATAGAAACCAAGATTTAGGACAACACTAAACACCAACCAAACTCAAGACGAACATAAACGAACACATGTTAAGTTCTAGTTTCAGTAGTTCATTTTTAGGTTCATTACACATTGACACAATACTTATTCATTGTCATTTCTTGAGATTCCAGTGCAAGCTCTATTTCATTCACTAATTGCAAATGTTGAACACTTGAGTATTCATCGTAAACCGACGTGATTGTTATTTGATGTCATATAATCTAGTATAACATAAATATATAATTAAATGCATAGTTATTGCACACAAACATAGTTGAATATCCTTTAGTTAATTCCTTAGGTCATAACTTTTTTCTCCTGCAATATTTCTTTAAGTCCATTCTTTTTTGGATTGTCTTGTCTTACCCTTAACATTCATCATTGTGTTAAACAAATTATTAAAATAATTTTTTTTTCAATGTGCAACACATAAGGATTATGTCGCAGAAGATTTTCCTTCCAATATTGAAACCCCCAAAATATGCTTTGTTTGGTCAAATTATGTTCAACACCATATCAAGGAAATCTAGGAGGTGAAGCTTCTATAACTTTAGGAAATTGAAAAATTTTGTCCCAAAATTGATGCCCTTTGAGTAGTTGAGGTGGGGTCACTTTCAACCTTATTTTTCATAAACACATTTTTCATCTTTATAAACTCATTGTCCGTTGGCAAGAATTGGCGATGACAATCAAACCATGTATTTTTTCTGTGATGCTTTAAAGTGAATTCCTTACTACTTTCCATACAATATGGACATGCTAGCTTTCAAGCTATCATCCAACCATACAACATCCAATATACAAGAAAATCATTAATAGTTCACATTATAGAAGCACGCATATCAAAATTCTACTTGTTTAATATATCATGAGTCTAAATGCCTTCAAACCATACTTGTTTGAGCTCATCTATCAATGGTTTTAGTTAGACATCAGTTAAACTTTTAGGATCACAAGGACCTGGAGTAACACAACTTATAAAGATGTAGGGACTGGTCATGCATATTTCATGAGGAAGATTATATGGAGTAAGAAATAACGGCTAGCAAAATCAAGATATACATTATCAAAATGTTTCTATGCTTCACCATCGGATGGATGAGACAAGAAACCCAGTGGCCTTCTATATTAAAGTTGATATCTCATATGTGGGTCAAACCACATGTATGCATACAACCTATTTAACCTAGGAAATAAATGGTAGACAATGCAACGCCTGAATTGGAACCATCTTTCCAATTGGAGTCCTCTCATAACGAGCATGTCCACCATTCTAAGAATTTTCTAATTCACTATCAGTCTTTTAATACAACATGCAACCATTAACACTACAATGAATTCTATCATATGTCAATCCTAACTTGGACATCAAACACTTTGCCTGATAGATGTTCTTTGGTATGGTAAACTTCATATTAACTTGTTCACCAAAAAGATCAACCATTGATTGCATAGACGCATTAGGAACATTCTAATCTAATTTAGTATTTATTAATCTAACCACAACTAACAAGGCAGAATGCTGACTCACTTCACATAGTAGACAACTAGACTATTCTAATTGATAATAGAAGCGTTTTGCTTCTTCATTAGGAGCTTCCTCAACATATTGTTCCGGTTCCATCCCACCTTGAACCGTGAAAGCACCATTGATAATTTCATGAACCCTATCATGTTCAACCCTATAATGTTCAATCTGACTTTTTCAACCCTAATTTCACCATGTGATGCAACCATATTATATACATCCACATGAATCAAAATATAAAACATATCATCCAATCAATCACTTTCTCTGTAATCAATCCATACAAAATATCTAGGCTTAAATCCACTATGTTAAAAATGAACCATAACTCAATCTAGGAAAGGTTGTAAGCAATTACATGCACTACATGGACACCTAACCAACCCATTATTCTTGAAAATGTCAAGTGTCATTATATGTTCGATAAAATTTCCAACACCATCAATAAATTCAGGTTTCAAACAAACACCAGTTTCAGAATGCATATAATACATCCACAAATGATGATCCACATACAAAAATATAGATATTTAATTAGTTTTGACTTAATTCCAACAACTTAGAGCCTGTTTGGCTTAGCTTAAAAGCTGGTCAAACTGACTTAAAAGCTGGTTTTTGACTTATTTGACTGTTTGGCAATACTCAAAACAGCTTATTTTAAGTTAAAAAAAAAAACTTATTTTAAGCCAAAAGTTAAAAGTTGGGGTAGGGGTGCTTTTTTTTTTTTTAGCTTATAAGCTGTTTTAAGTTGACCACATTTTTATGTTTTTTCCCTTAATATTTTTATACAATCTCCAAATTATCCATATAACTCTAACATCTCTTTCTTCTATTTTTCCCTTTTCACGTTTGGCATAACAACTTCAGCACTTTTATCCAAACGCATAACTACTTATTTTAAAAATAAGTTTCAGCACTTTCAAAAGTACTTTTTTAAAGCTGCTTTTATTAAGCTCATCCAAACAGGCCCTTATTCCACCAACTATATCACATTATTAATTTTAACTTATTTAAACAACTTAACAACTTTTTAACTTTAACTAGCTTAATATTTGCTTAATTTCAACAACTAAATCCTCCAACTAATCCACACTATTCATTCTAACTTATTTACGCAAATTAACAAGTTTAACTAGTTTAGTTTTGACTTAATGCAACAACTCAATCACTATTTATAGTAACTTATTTACACACCTTAATAATTTTTAACTAGTTTAGTTTTGACTTCATACAACAACTCAATCCACCAACTAAACAACATTATTTATTTGAACTTATTTACACAACTTAACAATTTTAAATAGTTTAGTTTTCACTTTATTCCAGAAACTAAATCTGTCAACTAAACCAAATCATTTATTTTAACTTATTTAAACAACTTAATCTTTTTTAACTTAACTAATTTATTATTAACTTAATTCCAACAACTAAACCATTAACTAAATCACATTATTTATACTAACTTAATACCCACTCATTACTAATTAAACCCCTCTAAATTAATAAACATGTTACATTATTAATGCAACAAAAAAAAAACTACTGCCAATTGAATGTTTTTTAAAATTTGAGGCAAAAAATATCTATAGAAGTAAATTATTATACATTCAAGTGTCTAAACAAAAATTACCGATAAACTTAAAAGTCTGACTATGTTCATCTTAATTATTCTTACGTCTCAATTATGGATGTTACTTTATAGGTAACTTCTTTTCAAAATAATAAATTAATGTTTTTTTAAAAAATCATAAATATTTATAAAATTATATTTTAAAAAATTGTTCGGGATGCATTACTTCTTTAACTCTAATCATAAGTTTCTATTTCAATCTTGAAATAGAATCTTATTGAAAGTGTTCTTCGAAATAAGCGGCTCAACCTAAATGTAATTGGGGCTTTGATTCGGACTCGAATAATTTGGACATAATTTTCATGAATCTATAATTCCATCGTGTTTTAGTAGTATTTATGACGATTTTGATATTATAATTGGATTATTAATTGGGTGGGTTTTAGTTAGTAATGAATGGGTAGTAAGTTGATTTATAAATTATATTAATAAATTACATTATAATCAATAGTTGAACGCCAAGTAATTTTAAAAGTATTTAAAGAGTATAATTTTAAAACAATTAATGAACAGGTCAATTTTGAACCCAAAGGTGGATGACAAGGGTATTTTGGAGTCAATAGGTAGATGAAAAATGCATTTTGGAGCCAATAGGTTGATGAAGGGTAATTTTACACCATTTTCAATACTTCAAGGGTAATTTAGGCCCTTTTCCGTAAGAATAAATCTCAATCGATATATTCAAGATGGTATAAAACATAAGACAATTGACATATTTCCATGACCACTTTCATCAACACCACAAGCAATTCAACATGAACTCATTCATAACTTCCCTTTCAAAGTCATGATACTCAAATCATCAATACATAATTTACCACAATAATACATAATTAATGACATGAATCCATAAGCTAACTCCATATAAACACATACTACTCATTATACATCCATAATCAACCAACTTTCGATTAAATTAGGAGTTTGGGGAAAGGCATGGGTTCTCGAAGGAATTCAATGCAATATAAACTTAAAATTATCAATCAAACCTTAGTTCATCAATATAATTTCTTTGAAAATGTTTTTACAATGATCCTATGCTTAGATTAGAAAGTAGGAATTCCGGTTATTGAAAAGCTTTGAAATTTATTTTTAATTAACTCCCTAAATGGAAGATTCATCAAAGATGAACGATCACCATACGTTCTATTATAAGAATCCGTCAAAGTCGAAGAAGAATCTCCTTGACCACCCATCCCTAGCTTGATTTTGTCCTTGAGCTCCAATGGAGTTTCTAGAGAGAGCTCTTTTTAGAGAGAGTGTTTTGACATGGGAAGAGTGAATAATGAAATCCAAAATACCTTTTAAATGCTTTAATACTCTGAAAATACCTAAAAACAATAAAAATAAACGTCCATGTATTTAATTATCTAAGAGAGAAATTTATCAAATCACCCTTGGCTTGGTTGAGATTGCCTCATGTTTGCATGTCCAAACCACATCCACCAATCCAGAGACCATGGATTGGGTTTCTGGTACATTCCAGAGACTCAAAAATTTCATGTTTGATCCACGCCCAACACCTACGTAGTGTAGATCAATCCAAAACGTGTGGATTGCAATCGTAGGTCATACATTTGACAAATTTTAGGGGGACTATTTTGGGGTTCTCCTCAAGGACAGCTCGAGTGGCCTATAAGAAGTCGTACCCGGAAATTTAATCTATAAACACGATGTTCTAAGTATGAGAGTCACATATACAAGTTTTAGCCCTCAAACGACACACCAAAACTCCACTACATGTAACTGCAACACACTAGTTCAAATGACCAGTTTCCAGACATCATGGTCGTTCCTTGACATTCAACCTCAAAACCCTTTAAACTAAAATAAAAAATTTATTTATCATGATTTAATCAAGTTACCAACATCAAACACACCCATGAGGCTCTAGTTCTTCTTATTGCTTTATTAGGGTAATTATAAGATTGTTGGTGTCTGTATATTGATCTAGCGAGTCCCCAATGGGTCATGAATGTATTTCCAAGGAGTACCATTTATATCCGTTTGAGAGAGTACATGAAATCTGAGATATATCATTCCATGGTGTTATATTGGTTTACATGATATATCTTTCATTGTTGTTGATTACGTGTTTTATTAATGATTGAAGACTACATGACATTGATTATTCCTATTTAATAAAACTTTACTTGTAAGAATAATCTAAACTTGTATAAGTAAAATGATAATTTTATATAGGAACCCACATCACTACTTTTCCATAGTCGATTTATGAGATATACAGGATAGACGTTGTTTCGTACCCATACTATATTGTTGCACTATTTGTGGTGCAAATTCAATTCTAAATTCAAACACATCTTGTAAAACTTTTTGAGTCCAAGCTTGAGTCTCTTGGAGTAGTGGTGAGTAGCTTGGCTATTCCGCAGCCCACACATCGCTCTATTTTACTATTTATGTTGTTGATTTTGTATTAAGATATTTCTTATGTTTAGGCTTACAATTTTAGTTTCAAAATTGCACCGCATTTTAGAAGCTCTTGGACCTAGACACAAATTCTTGAGTGGTATTTTAGCTTTCTGCATTTTATATTTATGAAGGACTCATATTAGTGTGTGATACATTCTACTCGTTGTTTACTTTGACCTTAATACTTACTTGCATTGGTAAAACTAGGGGGTCAACTAAACCATCGATTGGGAACATAAGTTCCAGCACAACATGTGAATTTGGTTCGTGACATTTAGAATATGAAATTTTGAGAAAAATTGTGGTGTTATGCCCTTTTTCGTTCCTATTATGTATAAATAGAAATTATTATTTTGATATATGCAATTAGAAAGTAAAAAGATCTTTTTTATTCTTGACCAAAATAACGTCACGATCCAAAATCACAAGTTGTGATGGGGCACCTATGTTCCCAGGTGATTGGTAAGCCAACTCAATACTTTTACCAATTCAACTAAATGTTAAGGTTGAAAGATAAGCGAAATATAACATCCATACACTAAGTCATTTACAAGTATTAAATGTGAAAACGTAAATTACCACCCCAAGATTTAGCGTCATAAGTACAAGAGTTTCTAAAGTCAATACAAGTCTCTAATTATTTAAAAAGTCTAAACATAAGAAATATCCTATCGGAATACCAATTTGACATAAAAAATAGAGATAGATGAAGGTTTGGGCCCAAGAATATTCAAGCAGGTCACTACAACTCAAAGATAATGTAACTCAGACTCGAGATCCATGAAATGCGCTCAAAATCCAAAATACAATCTGCACCACAAAAGACTGCAACATGTGTATTATAAGTACAAAACTACATATACCCAATATATTTCATAGACCAACAACTAAGAAGTAGTAACATGAGTATATAAGAAAATAATTCTTTAATTTTTAAAGTCCACCTTATACTTATCTTTCAAGTTTACATCAGTTGGGATAACAAAATGTCACATAATGTACAACATCAATAAGACACATACTCAAACAAAATGAACGATGTAATGAAATGTGATGCAATGCAATGCAACGTGACACTATGTAATGATAAACTTCAAATGCTCAGTAATCTCTCAACCAAATATACATGATATTCCTCGAAAATACATTGAGAGTTTATAACCGACGGGGGACTCGAGAGGTCCATATACCGACACATACGATCTCCACGTGTCTGTTCAAATGATCTCAATGCACTATCATGAAATAAATTAATCCCCAATACATACGTTCTCCACGTGCCCAACTTATAATCAATACCAATCACTCGCAATGACAATCTCCCTGTGCCCAAACTATAATCATAACTCGATCTCAACACAAACATTCTCCACATGTTAGACCTTTAACCATACTCAATCTTATGTCAATGTGTGTGTGCAATATAATGTCCATCAACGGTGATGATTAAGCATCTCAATAAGTCAAATGTCGCTACGACATATATTTCCACAACTATAACAAATATACAGGTTCAATAAAGAAACACAAGCACACGAAGAAATCAAGTAACTAAAAACATTAGCTAATGCCCATATGTTTTGGCTTTCAAAATTTATTTTCCATCATATTATAGTAATAAACTTTCCCTTTAATAACACTTATACTCGTACCAATGTCCATCACACCATTGGTACGAAACCCCCATCTTTCAACCTTAGCCATTGTCTATTCAATTTTAAATCATTAATTAGAAAACGTCCCTCAACAAAGTCTACAATGTCTTAACATATGTCGAATGTTGTTCATGTTCCACAAATCCTCAAGATTTTGCATTTCCTTTTTGTAAAGTTTTAAGGAGTTCACCATCTATCACATGCACATTGTTCATAAAGTAAACAATCTATATATTATTGTAACCTTTATTTATTCTTTCTTTCATTCAATATATCTAAATATATGTTATAGAAAAAATATGGTTCTTATTATTATCGTGGTAAAATTATGAAGGATAGACATAATAATTGAATTTCATATCATTTTTAAATGAAGTTATTTTTTATAATTATGGGAAAAGAGAAGAATTTACCCCTTAACTTTAATAAATGGTACATATATGTCCTCCGTTATACTTTGCGTCCACATAAATCTCTGTCGTTCAATTATAGGTACACATATATCCCTCTCACTAACGGAGCCCTAATTTTTTACCCCCTTTTTTAACTCATAACCTAACTATCCGCCACATAATTCAATGCCCACCCAATTTCCTCCAAAAGTAATCCTAATTAAAACATCCAAATTAACGAGAAATGCTCCTAAAAATACAAAGTTGCTTGCCTAATAAACTTTGAAATAGAAACAATTTCATATTAGTATGAGATAGAACAAAAGAAACTAAAGGTGAAAGGAGTCTCACAAAGCGAATCGCCAATGTAAAAATGTGGATGAGAAGCCCAGTCAGTATAGTTTGGGAAATTGTTTCTATTTCAAAGTTAATTAGCCAAGCAACTTTGTATGTTTAGTAGTAATTCTCGTTAACTTGGGTGTTTCAATTAGGATTCTTTTAGAGGAAATTGTGTCGGTATCGGGTTATGGGGTAGATAGTTGTTTTATGGGTTAAAAGAAGAGGTCAAACGGGTAGTTCATTAGGATTAAGACACGTATATAAAATTAATGGTCTGTTGATAAGAGGAGTATATGTGTACCTATAATTAGACGGCAGGGGCTTATGTGGTCGCAAAGTATAACAGAAGGCATATACGTATGAATTATTAAAGTTCAGGGGTAAATCCATCCAGTTTCGCTATTATTATTATAAATTTTACCGTTATTTCTTATACTTTTTAATTTTCTTTAAGTGAAATTAGTAATTAAGTTATTTTCTTTTCAATTACGACATGAGTGTTTTGAAAAAAATATTAGTGTATTGCATCTAAACAAGAATATCATTTTAGCTCTAGACTTGCGTTTCAATGTGTTGTAGGGAACATTGCATCCTTTACAATTTTTATCCATTACTGATAAGTACAGATTATATTGGTATGGAGGATATTAATACTTTTAAACCGTTGAAACTGATTTGTTGATGATCTCACAATAACCAATATTAATAATGCCATTCAAACCAAAAAATAAAAATAAAAATAAGCGTAGTTACATGAGGTCTACAATTTTGATTTCAAGAAAAATAGTCAAACCAAAATAATAAAAATAGTAAAGAAATATGCAAAGACTTACCTTTCAATGTGTTAATGGGATAGCTGCAGTCTTCACAATTTTTGTCTATTACTAATAAGTATGTTTTCCATTGAGATAAATAAATTAAATTTAATTACTTTGTTTAATTTATTAAAGAATATGGTTGAGTTAAGGGAATTAAAGATGTTAAATAAGTTGGTGAAAATTTTTGGGGTAGATGTCACGATTCGAAACGACTCATAAGTGACTCCCACACTTAACCTTCTAAGTGGGCGAACCAATAAATCTAAACCCCAACTTATATTAATAATTCAACTAAGAATACCAATAAAATGCGAAATTTTAAAACTTATTAAAGTAACCAATCAAATAAACATCTAAAGTTTAACACTTATTATCCCAAAAATTTGAAAGTCATTACATCAAGAAAATCTATTATTGAAATACCTAGAATTAAGAACATCATGCCCTAACTGAGATAATCCAGCACGAGCTAAAAGGAATAACTCTTCCTAAAATCTGAGTTGCTGGAGACTCGCTAGAGCAGAGGGTGGGTCGAAGTTGATGGTACACTTGTTACAATCCACAAAAGAAAAACGAAGAAAACACAATTAGGGGTGAATACAAGGAACACATACTGAGTAGTATCTTCTGCCAACCAAAAATAGAAACTAATATATGTTGAATAATAGTATAAAATCAACTAGAATACATGAATGGTGGCAATCAACAATTAACATGAACCAGTGGCAACAACACCATGTAGGTACACAATCAATCACAATATCAAGAACACATATGGGGACTCATGCCTCCACACCATACTCATTTGGACAATGGGTTCTTTGAGATTGAGTATATTAAGTTAATTCAAGATTTCTTTCCTTAATTGTTATCGTGTTGGAACGTAACAATATGATCCAATTATATCGTGTTGGAATGTGAAACTTCAATCCAATATTACAGTATCGAAACGTGATATTTTGGTCCAATAATACCGTGTCGGAACATGACACTACACTCCGATCCAATTATCTTATTAATTTATATCATCAAGCCTTCTTTATTCAAGACATCACTTTGACAGATATGGTTCAAGATTTTAAATTCCACAGTCTCATGATTTTAGATCAATCACAGACCACACAAACATGTTATACAACCAAACAATCAAATACATAGAAAACTTCACAATGTCACTCAATACATATCAATCGCTACTGAGAGTCTATCTATCAAATAGAAATAACCAAAACCTACCTCCATCGAAGAATCGAATTCAAGAAAGCTATTTATCAAATATTTTTCATCTCCTCAATGCCTTTGAAGCTTTCAAATCTACCAAACATATGTGCATAATTTGTAAGTTAATGAATCTATAAACACTCCTATTATTTTATGTCCAACCCATAGCCAATAACTCATAATTTTATAGTACATTACTTAAAGTTCAAATTTAAAGATACGTCTTAATTCCTTAAATTAGCATAACATAAATCCCGAAGTTTCCAATCTAAGAATCATGTGAATGCAAAAGTAAATTTTGGCAACTTAAACTCTATCAATTTATGTATACATATATGCTCGTAATCCTAAAACTTAGTGTCACCTATTATTTAATAATGATCTCTCCTCCACTAATCAATCACATTTCTCTTGCAATGCACTCATTAAAGATAATAATCAATAATCACCACACATAGTTTAGGTACTTCATAAGAAGTTAACAGAATAATGGTACAGGGAGACAAGTTTGCCTCCACCAACCAACCACCAATACACTATCATCTTAACATGCCTTGCACCTTCCAACCTTTTTATACTTTCCACTCATTCTTATCCATCATTTTTTTATTCCTTTGCAACCAACATTGATAATTAAATTAATTTTAAACCAATGCATAGATTCAGCTAATTTTCTACACGACACCAAATTTGAAACGGTAATAAAAACACACGCATAATACCATCTCATTCATTCACCCGCAAAATTCGAATATAGTAATTTCTACGCTAACATATTATAACTTTTCTACATTATTATCTATTCATCTTTTGCAAGGTAAAGAAAGATTCATGAAATACCTTAAGCCGCTGCTTCAATCTTTTTCTCCAACTGCGTCTCTTAAATTTTCTTTTTCTTCTACTGATCATTTATTACTCTAATTATTAAAAGTCTAATTATGAATATGATAAAAGCAAACCACTATTTACTTTACTATTATTTTCTTTAACAATCAACTAAATAAGTATTTAAAAACTACACAGTAATTTCATAATTACAATTACGAATAGTCCAAAATATCTAATTAAAATCTATCAGAAAGTAATTTATAAAATAAAAAGTTGAAGTACTCAAAACAACCAAAAGTGTCGTTCCATTAGATACCAATGTACCCATTGTTCGTCCTCAAATGATCAAAGGAAGACAAAAGCAAGAAAGAGTACCTGAATCGATAAAAAAATGTGAATATCTTTCTTGCATGTATACCTCACTCTCCCAAGTGAACTGTTCAACCGGCCGATTCTTCCACTGAACCTTGATAGATGTAATCTCTTTTGACCTCAATTTGCGGATCTCCGTGTCTAGAATAACTATAGGCCCCTCCTCATAAGACAAATTCTCATCAAGCAGTACCGATTTTCAACAATTAATGTAGTTTCCATCACAATGGTATTTTTCAGCATATACACATGAAATATCGGGTGCACTCCTTACATTCCTGGAGGAAAGGCTAATTAATAGGCCACCTTCCGCACGTGCTTCAGAACGTCAAATGGTCAAATATACCTCGAACTAATCTTACCTCGCTTACCAAATCACATCACACCCTTCATGGGTAAAACCTTCAGTAAGACTTGCACCCCTTCCAACTCAAAGTCCCTAACCTTTTGACTTGCATCCTCCTTTTTCTTGGTCTGAGATGATAAAAACTTTTCTTGAATGAATTTCACTATCTCTATTCCATCAAAAAGTCAGTACTCCAAGGTCTCACCTGAAATGCATCAAACCAAGCAATGGGAGACCTACATTTGCTCCCATGCAATGCCTCAAATGGGACCATATCAGTACTCGAATGATAGCTATTGTTGTACAAAAACTCTGCTAAGGGTAAGAATTGATCCTAATGAACACCAAAACATATCTCGCATGCACGAAACATATCCTTCACCACTTGAATTGTTCGTTCAGACTGCCCATCGATCCAAGGGTGTAATGCGGTACTAAGATCCAATCTAGTACCTATCCAGCATGCAAGGTCCTCAAAAAGTTAGAAGTAAATTGTGTACCTCTATCTGATATGATGAAAATTAGAACTCCATGCAATTGAACAATCTCACGGATATAAAGTCTGGCTAACTTCTCTCTGTTGTACGTCATCTTGACTTGAATAAAGTTAGAAGACTTTGTTAACATGTAAAAAATTACCCAAACAAAATTAAACTTAACCACTGTCTATTGAAGACCAACCAGAAAATACATTGCGATTCTTTCCCACTTCCATTCAGGAATGGTCATTCTCTAAAGTGTCCCTCCAGACATTTAGTGTTTATACTTTGCCTGTTAAAAATTTGGATATTGAGCAACAAAATAAACAATGTTGCGCTTCATTCTAATCCACCAATAATGTTGCCTCAGAACATGATACATCCTGGTTCCTCCAGCAAGTATAGAATACCTCGAACTATGATCCTATATAAGAATAGTGTAAGTCAAATCCTCTACGCGGAGCACATATACCTGACCGACCCTTAATTCTAAAGACGCATTTCTCATCAATCACAAACTCTTTAGCCTCTCCTTGCAATACCATTTCTCAAATTCGACTCATCTTCTAATCAATAAACCAATTTTCCTTAATGTTGTAAAGAAAATAAGATCTTTCCCCACAGAAGCCAAAAATCCTCTTTTCTCAAGTACTTCCAGCCTCATAAAGTCATTATTTGAAGTATGAACCTCTCTAGACAATGGGCGTTTAGAAACCGGTTAGTGGGCTAAACAACCCATGCTCCGTGCTTTTCTACTTAGGATATAAAATAGTAATAGCATAGTCTTTAGGTAACTCCATCTATCTCCTCTGCCTCAAATTCAAATCCTTTTGAGTGAATAAATATAGTAAACTGGGATGATTTGTATAGACCCCATAAAGATAATGCTCCAATGGTTCAATGCAAATAAAACTGCACCCAACATCATATCATGGGTTGGATAGTTACGTTCATGCACTTTCAATTGCCTTAAAACATAAGCAATTACATTCCTCTCTTGCATTAGCACTTCACCCAATCAAGAATAAGATGCATCACATTAAACAATTAAATTGTTACATTCCACTATCAAGGCCAGAATTAGTTTAGTAGTCAACAAGGTCTTGAGTTTCAGGAAGCTTTCTTCACACTCATCTGACCATACAAGTTGAACATTGTGCTTAGTCTAATTGGTCAGCTGGGAAGCAATGGAAGAGGATTCTTCAACTAATCGACTGTAGTAGCTAGATAAACCAACAAAGCTCCTTACCTCTGAAAAATAGTAGGCCTTACCTAATTCTTTACCTCTTCAATTTAAGTGGGATCCACTATCACCCCACCGTTAGAAAATACGTGCCCTAAGAAAAAAACTAATTCAAGCAAGAACTCACACTTAAAGAATTTGACATAAAGCTTTTTCATTCTTAGAAACCCCAATACAGCTGTATAATATTCCTCATGTTCTTTCCTTCTCTTTTAGTATATCAGTATATAATCAATAAATTAATAACAAAGAGGTCCACATATGGCTTAAAAATCTCGGTCATCAGGCTGATGAAAGCAGCAATAGGATTCGTAAGCCCAAAATAGATTACTAAGGATTCACAATACCCATACCTTGTTTGAAAAGCAGTCTTTGGCACGTCTGTTGCCCATATTTTCAATTGATGATAACCGGACCTCAAATAAATAATAGTGAAGACACAAACACCTTGTAACTTATCGAACAAATGAGCAATACGATAATGGGATATGTGTTCTTAATATTGACCTTATTCTGCTTCATGTAGTCTATGCACATCTAAATACTACCATCCTTCTTCTTCACAAATAAAATTGGACCAACTCAAGGATATTTAATAAGTTTAATAAAACCTTTACCTAACAATTCTTCAAGTTGGGCCTTAAATCCCTTAACTCATTTGGGTCCATTATATAAGATAGAATTGAAATGTGACGAGTCCCTGATTCTAGGTCAATACCAAAATCAATATCTCTATCTGGTGGCACACCAGGGAGGTTTGCAAAAAAAAAACATCCACAAACTCAAAGACTCGATCGAAGGCGCTTTGGAAGTATAATCCCTATGATGTGCCAAGAATTTAAACAACACTGACTGACCAACCTCTTAGCACCAAGAAAACAGATAATAAGAACTGGGTGGAAATATAGTCGCCTTCCCGCACCAGTGGATATGTCCAAGTCTTGGCCAAGTTCACAGTCTTAGCATTACAATCAAAGATAGCAAAATTTGGAGAATGACAAGCCATACCCAGAATTACATCAAACTCAACCATCTCTAAAATAATCAGATCTACTAAGTGTTGCTCCCCAGAAAAGTCATAAGCCAATACCTATACACCTTCTCCACTATTACAGACTCTCCAACAAGAGTACTAACACAAATAGGTATGTCAAGCAATTCACAATGCAAATCAAGACTAATAGTGAATGAGGAAAATACATACAAAAATGTGGATCCAAGATCAAACAATACAAAAGCAATGCAATCACAGACCAGAAGAGTACCTGTGATAACAACATAAGATGTATCTCCCTCTGACCTCCAAAGAAAAGCATAACAATAGGCCATATTACATGTCAGCCCATTTCCCCTACAAGGCTGCGCTCTAGTAGTTCAGACATGCTCGCCTCCATGGCTGAACTGGCAACCACATAGTTTGACCAAACGTCCACCAGAATGACGACCTCTACCTCTAACTTTTGGGGATCAATAACTCTGATCATACCGATCCTGATTCTGCTTTGTATAATATTTCCTCATATGTCTGTCCTCTCCACATCCATAAAAAAGTCTTTTAGTCAAGTGTAGGTCTTTGTAAAGAAAAAGAATACTTGATATAACCTACAAACACAGAAAAAGACTGATTGATCTGTAACAGACCCTCATCTGAAGCCTAAAATGAAGACTGAATAGAATGATGTTGATAACCCCATGAACTCTTCCCTCTAGAGTAAGAACCCTAAACTCATCTCTCTTACAGAACTTCTTAAATGTTGACACCTTGGTGAAGTCATCCGGCTTGAAACCCTCTACCTCTATCACAAAATCAACCACTTCCTGAAAAGATTTTGTAGAAGAAGCTAGATGTAAAGCTGGAATCTGCAAATCTGACCTCAATCCCTTAACAAAGTGGCAAATTCGGTCTTGTAGACTGAGGCAAAGTTGAGTGGCATGCCCGGATAATGCACGAAATATGCCCTCATAAGTTGTAATCGACATCCTTCCATGCTCTAGGTTTAGGAAATAATCTCTCCTCTTGTCCCTCAAATTCTGGGGTATATACTTCTCCATGAAGAAGCTATAAAATGCTCCCCAACTCAAAAGTGGTGACATTGTTGATCGACACTCGATATGAGACCTCCACAACATTTTTACATCCCCTTGAAACTGGTAAGTCACAAACTCAACACCGATCGCTCCACTATGTCCATCTTGTGTAACATCTCATGACAATCAACAGGAAATCATAAGCATCTTCATATTTAATACCCTTGAAGAGTGGGGATTTTAACTTAAAGAACTTAATAAAAAGATCATGTTGATCACTTGTCATTATAGGTCTCATAGTTAATCGAGTAAACGTGCATGTTTCTAAGGATGCATCCATGAGGGAGCTAGACCAGATGCATGTTGTACTCCCTGAACGTGAGTTGCTTGTGTAGAAAACACTGGGGATGTCTGGCTCTTATTGGATAACTCGTTGAGATATGTGACTACCTGATTAATCATCTTTGGAGTAGGCTGGGGTGGTACTTCTCTCACCTGAATCTACTCATGTTCCCCTTGATCACCCTCTCTCACTACCTCGTTAGTTAGTGGAGGAGTCTACGCTCTATCCCTAGCTGGACCTGGTGCTTGAGCTCTGCCTCTACTTGGCCTTCTTTTGCGATTTATACCACGACCTTCGCCACTGCTCCCCCTCAAGCTGCAGCTCCAATGATTGGCTCAGGAGCACCCTGTCTTGCTAGTGTTGGTTTTGGCACAATTGCTGATCTAGTTCTGACCATCTATGAAATGGAGTAAAGAAGGTCAGATACCAATTTGTATCACCTAGAAACAAATTTGATTCAAGTAATAGCACAAAAAGAAAAGAAAAATATGAATTTTCCTAAATTCATATAGCCTCTCAAAGAAAGTAAAGGCGTCCCCGTACCGTTTCGCAAAACTCTACTAAATTTGTCCTTGTGTGATGAGCTCATCAAACCTAAGACTCTAATACGAAGTATGTTGCGATAAAAAATGAGACGTAAGTGGCTCCTACACTTAACCTTCTTTGTGGGAAAACCAATAAATCTAAACTCGAACTTTAACAATGATTCAACAACGAATACCAGTTATATGCTAAAGTTCAAAACTTCTTAAAGTAATCAATCAAATAAACATCTAAAGTTTATCAATTATTATCCCCAAAATCTTAAAATCATCAGATCAAGAACATGTATTATAAAAGTACCCAGTCGAAAAGTATTAGTGACATTAAAATAAGTAAATAAAAGGGTTCATGTACATAATTTATGGTCATCATGCCCTGACTGAGAGAATCCAACACGAGCTAGAAATAATAGCTCACCCTGAAATTTGAGGTGCTAGAGATTGGCAAGAGTTGAGGGCAAGTTAAAGTCGAGGTACACTTGCTGCACTTCACAAAATTAAAACAAAGAAAACACAATTACGAGTCAGTACAAGGAACACATACTGAGTAGGTATCACCGGCCAATAAAAAATAGAAACTAATATATATTGAATAATAGTATAAAATCATCTATGACCCTTGACAGGTGTCAAGTTACAAAGAACATGAACCAGTGACAACAACACCATAGTAGGTACACAATCAATCATAATATCAAGCACACATATGAGCACTCATGCCTTCACACCATACTCATTTGAAAAATGTTGAGATTGAGTACATTATGTTAATTCAAGATTTCTTTCCATTAATGTTATCGTGTCGGAACGTGACACTCCGATCCAATTATACCGTGTAGAAACATAACACTCTGATCTTATAATACCGTGTCGGAATGTGACACTAGGATAAAATAATACCGTGTCGCTACGTGATGCTCCGATCAAATTATCTCATTAATTTATTTCATCAACATTTTTTTACTCAAGAAATCACTTCGGTAGAGAGGTTCCAAGATTATAAAATTCCACAGTCTTAGGATTTTTAGATCAATCACAAATAATACAACCAACATATACAATCACACAATCAAGTACATAGGAGACTTCATAATATCAGTCAATACACATCAATCACTATTCGAGAGTCTTTCTATCAAATTGAAATAATCATAACCTATCTCCACAAAAGAATTAAATTCAAACAAGCTATTTTTTCAATACATTTCCGTTCCTTAATGCCTCCGAATATTTCAAATCAATCATGTATATATGCATAATTTGTAAGTTAACGAGTCTATAGAAACTCATATTATTTCTTGTCCAACACAGATCCAATTACTCCCCTAAAATTATAAAAAATTACATAAAGTTCAAATCTAAGGATACGTCTTAATTCCGTATATTAGTATAACTTAAATCCCGGGCATTCCAATCAAGAATCATCTGAATGCAAAAGTAATTTGCAACTCAACTCTATCAAATTATGCATACATATATTATCATAATCCTAAAACTCAGTGTCGACTATTATTTGATGATAATCTCTCTTCCACTAACTAATTACAACTTTTACAGAGCATATCACTTTCTATTCGCAATGGCAGTATGTACGGATAATCTCCAAATTGTTTTTTATCTTTCTCCGTTAGCACCTAACAGTGACAATTTAATTATGTAAACATTCTCCTGCAATGCGCTCATTAAACATAATAATCAATAATCACCACACATTGTTTTAGTTCTTCACATGAAGTTCATTGAATAATGGTACAGGGGAGACAAATTTGTCTCCACCAACCAACCAGCAATACATTATCCCCTTAACTTTCCCTGCACCATCAAACCCTTTGATCCTTTTCCATTTCTTCTTATTTCATCCTTTTTTTATTCCTTAGAAACCAATTTTAATAGTTAAACCAATTTTAAACTAATACATGGATTCGGCTAATTTTCTACACGACACCAATTTGAAACGGTGATAAATGCACACGCATAATACCATCTCATTCATTCACCACCAAAATTCGAATGTAGTAACTTCTTCACTAACATGTTGTAACTTTTCTACATTATTATCTATTCATATTTTGCAAGGTAAAGAATTCATAAAATAACTTAAGCCGCCGCTTCAATCATTTTCTCCAACTGCGTCTATTAATTTTTCTTTTTCTTCTAGTGATTATTTATTACCTTAATTGTTAAAAGACTAATTATAAATATTGTAAAAGTGATATACTATTTACTTTATTATTATTTTCTTTAACCCCCAACTAAATAAGTATTAAAAATTACCCCACTAGGTACATAATTGTAAGCACGAATAGTAAAAAATATCCACTTAAAATCTACGAGAAAGTATTTATGAAACAAAAAGTTTTAGTACTCAAAACGACAAATGGTCTATACAGTAGATTAAGTTAGTTGGTATTTATTCGTATGTATCTTTCTTTTCTTTTCTTTTTTTCGTTTATTGGCATTTTTTAAGCAAATAGCCACCCATGTTTGAGAAATTACCTTGTAATATCAGTTATGTTTGTTTTAGAACTACAAATGATCCAACTTTACCTATTTTCCTCAAAATATACTTGACCAAAAAATTATCTTTCTTAGAGTAGGATTCCATGTAACATTTATTTATTTATTAATAATATTTTTTAAAATACTTTAGTGTTGTGCCCCTACTTCTCGATATTATTTATACGATATTTAGACATTTTTTTGTTTATTTGTCTGTACATCTCCGATTAGAAATACTCTTCAATGGTCGACAACACAAATAAAGATTGAACACATGATATTTGTCGATAGAGATCCTAGTGCGCTCCATGTACAACACCTTCACTCATTATTGTTAGATTTAGAAAGAAAACATGTTACATTATATTATAGAAAATCATGTTTTTACACTATGAGATTATAAACTCTAGTTAACTCAAAAGGGGAAAATGAGCGACTTAACAAATTATTTAAAGATTAAAATAAATAACATCAGTAGCTCCAGGTTGTGTGTGACTTATTGACTAGGATGTATATAGCTATGGTCCATATATATTTAAATGAGACATTTCATTGCTCCAATTATTATAATCAAAAATAAAAAAAAATTAAAGATACAAACTAATATACATTTATAATATAAGAGAGACTTCACAGTGAAGTAATTATCTCTCCATCGACGTGTCTTTTTAGCGTGTTAGAAAAAGATATTTCGTTTTGTTCTATTTCAAGATAATTAGTGTATAATATTTGTGAAACTATTGAATTCGTTTTAAGCTATAACTTTATTATTTTGGATGTCACGACCAAAAACCGAGCCGCACTGACACCCACACTTACCCTCCTATGTGAGCGAACCAACCAATCTAAACCCTAACATTTCAATATAATATCAACAGAAAGTAATGCGGAAGACTTAAACTCATTAATAAAAACCAACTCAATAACTTCTAAAATTCAACATCTATTATTCCCAAAAATCTGGAAGTCATCACCACAAGAACATCTATGATCAAATTACTAAACTAAGAGTATTCTAAGAAGCTAAAATAAATAAAAAGCTAGTCCATGCCGGAACTTCAAGGCATCAAGACATGAGGAAGAAGATCCAGTCCAAGCTAGAAGCATTAGCTCACCCTGAAATCCGATGTAATGAAGACTGGCTAGAGTTGCGGTTGAGTTGAAGACGACGGTCCGTTTGGTGCACTCCACAAATAACAAAGAAAGAAACATACAAGTAGGGGTCAGTACAAAACACGAGTACTGAGTAGATATCATCGGCCAACTCAAAATAGAAAGCAGTATATATCAGATAACATCATAAAATCAACTACAATACTCAACATGCGGCATTTACAATTACCATAACTCTTGGTCACAACACCAAGCACATCAATGAGGACTCACGCGTCCCCATCATACTCATTTGGGAATTAGGTTCATTAAATTGAGTATATTAACATATTTCAAGATTCATTACCTTTATTCCTCTCGTGTCGGTACGTGACACTCCGCTCCATATACTATCCTGGTGTCGGAACGTGACACTCCGATCCTCATATACTATCCTGGTACCGGAACGTGGCACCCGATCCATATACTATCCTGGTGTCGGAACGTGACACTCCGATCCTCATATACTATCCTGGTACCGGAACGTGGCACCCGATCCATATACTATCCTGGTGTCGGAACGTGACACTCTGATCCTCATATACTATCCTGGTACCGGAACGTGGCACCCGATCCCCTAGTCTCACTACTTTCGTTCATCAAGCCTTCTTTTATACCAAGGCATCATCATGAACAAAGTAGATTAGGGTTTCTTCAAGATTTAGGATTCAATAGCTTCATCATGCTTATTTTATCACAGTTACATAGTCATATTCATGCAAGCATACAATTAAGCATATAGAAGGGTTTACAACACTACCAATACATATCATTCGCTATTAAGAGTTTACTATGAATAGCATAAAAACCATAACCTACCTCCACCGAAGATTACTGATCAAGCAAGCAATTTCCCAAAGCTTTGTTTCTCTTTTCCTCGTTTCGATCCTCTTTCTCGTTCGACTCTCTCTCTCTCTCTTTGTTCTTTCTATTTTCTTTATTCAAACCCTCTTTCTTTTACCCTAATTAGCATATAATTAAGTATAAAAGATGACAATAATAACCCACTAATTAACTCAAGGTTACCTCTTTTAACTCCCAATTAATTAGACTTATTAACATTAACCCACTAACTTTATAATTAAAGCAGGAATAGTCAAAAATGTCCCTTAAAACATTTAAAGAAATCCGACACAGCCTGAGATTACGCAGTCTGTGACGGCCCGTCGTGCCTGCGACGGTCTGTCCTGCTGCTCCGTCACAGAGTTCAGAGACTCAATTCCACTAAAGAGTCTGTGACGGTCCGTCACGCCTGGGACGGTCTGTCCTGCCATTCCGTTACGAAGTTCAGAGAGTCGATTTTAGTACCCAAATTTCAGAATTACTAAGTGTTTTGAAACGAGACCCCCTCGACGGTCCATCGTGCCCATGACGGTCCGTCGTGGGGTCCGTCGTGTCAGCCAGTTTTCCAGAAATAAAATCTGCTGCTCAAAACGACTAAACAGGTCGTTACAATAGATACCAATTTACCCATCATTCGTCCTCGAACGATCACAAGAAGAAAAACAAGGGCGAGAAGGAGTACCTGAATCTTTAAACAGGTGTGGATATCTTTCTTGAATGTCAGCCTCTTTCTCCCAAGTGGCTTCTTCAACGGGTCGATTCTTCCATTAAACTTTGATGGATGCAATCTCCCTTGACCTCAACTTGCGAACTTCTCTACCTAAAATAGCAACAGGCTCCTCCTCATAAGACAAATTTTCATCAAGCAGAACGGAATCCCAACGAATGATGTAGTTGCCATCCCTATGGTATCTTTTCAACATAGACACATGAAATATCGGATGCACTCCGGACAGCCCTGGAGGCAAGGCTCACTCATAAGCCACCTCCCCTACTCGTTTTAGTACTTCAAAGGGACCAATATACCTTGGGCTTAGTTTACCTCTTTTACCAAACCGCATCACCCCTTTCATGGGAGAAACCTTCAGCAAGACTTGTTCACCCTCCATGAACTCCAAGTCGCTAACCTTTCGATCTGCATATTCCTTTTGCCTACTTTGCGCCGCTAACAGCTTTTCTTTAATAGATTTCACTTTCTCTAATGAATCCCTCAAAAGGTCAGTACCCCAAGGTCTAACCTCAAATGCATCAAACCAACCAATGGGAGACCTACATCTCCTACCATACAATGCTTCAAATGGGGCCATATCAATGCTTGAGTGATAGCTATTGTTGTACGAAAATTCTGCTAAGGGTAAGAAGTTATCTCAATGACCACCAAATTCTATCACACATGCACGAAGCATATCCTCCAACACTTGAATCGTTCGCTCAGACTGACCATCGGTCTGAGGGTGAAATACAGTACTAAGGTCCAACCTAGTACCTAATTCAACATGCAATGTTCTCCAAAACTTAGAAGTAAACTGCGTACCTCTATCTGATATGATGGAGAGTGGAACTCCATGCAATCGAACGATTTCTGAGATATAGATTTTGGCTAACTTCTCTGCATTGTAGGTCACCTTGACCAGAATGAAGTGAGCAGACTTAGTTAATCTGTCCACAATTACCCAAATAGAATCAGACTTTCCCAATGTCTTTGGAAGACCAACCACAAAATCCATTGCAATTCTCTCCCACTTCCATTCAGGAATGGGAATTCTCTAAAGTGTTCCTCCGGGCCTCTGGTGTTCATACTTTACTTGTTGACAATTTGGACATTTGGCAACAAAATCAACAATGTCGCGCTTCATTCTACTCCACCAAAAGTGTTGCTTTAGGTCACGGTACATCTTGGTGGCACCCGGATGTATAGAATACCTTGCACTATGAGCCTCTGTCAGAATAGTGTTGATCAAATCATCGACGCGGGGTACACATACCCTTCTCTTAATTCTCAACACACCTTCCTCATCGATGTGTGCTTCCTTAGCCTCTCCTCGCAACACTTTATCTCGGATCCGGATCAATTTTTCATCATTAAACTGCTTTCCCTTAATCTTGTCAAGGAAGGAAGATCTTGCCTCCACACAAGCCAAAAATCCTCCCTTCTCGTTAACTTCTAGTCTCATAAGGTCATTAGCTAGAATCTGAACTTCTTTAGCCAACGGGCGTCTAGAAACTTGCAAGTGAGCTAGACTTCCCATGCTTCCTGCCATATACTTAAAGCATCTGCCACGACATTAGCTTTTCCCGGATGATACAAGATTGTGATATCGTAGTCCTTCAGTAGTTCCATCCATCTCCTCTGTCTCAAGTTCAAATTCTTTTGAGTAAAAACATACTGTAGGCTACGATGATCCGTATAGACCTCACACTTAACCCCATATAAATAGTGCCTCCTTTGCTTTAATGCAGACATTACCGCGGCCAATTCCAAATCATGAGTTGGATAGTTACGTTCATGCACTTTTAATTGTCTTGAAGCATAAGCAATCACATTCTTCTCTTGCATTAGCACTACACCCAAACCCGAATAGATGCATCACAATAAACAATGAAATTCTTACCTTCCACTGGTAAGGTGAGAATTGGTGCAGTAGTCAATAAGGTCTTGAGTTTCTGAAAGCTTTCCTCACATTCGTCCGACCATACAAATGGAACATTCTGCTTAGTCAAGTTTGTCAATTGGGAAGCAATGGAAGAGAATCCCTTTACAAATCGACGGTAATAGCTAGCTAAACCAACAAAGCTCCTTATTTCTGACACATTAGTGGGTCTTACCCAATTCTTCACTGTCTCAATCTTAGAAGGATCCACCATCACTCCATCCTTAGAAACCACGTGCCCCAAGAAGGATACTGAATCTAGCCAAAACTCACACTTGGAGAATTTGGCATAAAGCCTTTTATCCCTCAACATTTCCAATACAATTCTCAAATGCTCCTCATGTTCTTTCTTGCTCTTTGAGTATATCAGTATATCATCAATAAATATGATCACAAAGAGATCCAAATATGGCTTAAAAATCCCATTCATCAAGCTCATGAACGCAGCAGGGGCATTCGAAAGACCAAAATACATCACTACAAATTCGTAATGCCCATACCGAGTTCGAAAAGCAGTCTTTGGCACATCCGTTGCCCGTATTTTCAATTGATGATAATCGGATCTCAAGTCGATCTTAGAGAAGACACAAGCACCTTGTAACTGATCGAACAAGTCATCAATGCGAGGAAGGGGATACTTGTTCTTAATTGTTACCTTATTCAGTTGTCTGTAGTCTATGCACATCCGAAAACTCCCATCCTTCTTCTTCACAAATAACACCGGAGCAGCCCAAGGAGATGCACTTGGTCTAATGAAGCCTTTGCTGAACAACTTTTGAAGTTGGGCCTTTAACTCTCTTAACTCCGCGGGAGCCATTCTATAAGGGGGTATAGAAATGGGGCGACTACCCGGTTCCAAATCGATGCAAAAATCAATATCTCTATCCGGTGGCATACCAGGTTGATCTGCAGGGAACACATCCAGAAACTCATGGACTACCGAAACCGACTCAATCGAAGGTACTTGGGTAGTGTCATCCCTGAGGTGTGCCAAGAAAGCTAAACAACCCTTACTAACCATTCTCTTAGCACGAAGAAAGGAGACGATACGAATCGGATTGGAAGTGTAGTCTCCCTCCCACACTAACGGATCTGTCCCAGGCTTGTCTAAAGTTACAGTTTTAGCATTACAATCCAAGATTGCAAAATTCGGAGAAAGCCAAGTCATACCCAGAATCACATCAAAGTCAACCATTTCTAAGGTAACCAAATCTACATAAGTGTTGCTCCCCAAAAAAGTCACCAAACAAGACCTATATACTTTTTCAACTATCACAGACTCACCCACCGGAGTAGAAACACGAATAGGCATGTCAAGTAATTAACAAGGTAAATTAAGACCAGTAGCAAATGAAGAAGATACATAAGAAAATGTGGATCCAGGATCAAACAATACAGAAGCAATGCAATCACAAACAGAAAGATTACCTGTGATGACAACATCGGATGTCTCCGCTTCAGATCTCCCAGGGAAAGCATAACAATGGGCCCTATCGCTTGTCTGCCCGTTGCTCCTACCATGTTGTGCTGTAGTGGCTTCAGTATGCCCATCACCCCGGCCGTTTTGGTGACCACCATTACCTCGGCCACCACGTCCTCCAGAATGACGGCCTCTTCCATAACCACCTCTACCTCTAACCATTGGAAGTCTGTAACTCTGTTTTGGACAATACCTCTTAATGTGTCCAGTCTCCCCACATCCATAACACTCTCTAGATTCAAGCATAGGTCTCTCAAAGAAGTGTTGGCCGGTCTGAGGTGGACCCCCAACTACAGTTTGTAGTGAAGACTGAATTGGTCAGACTGAGTAACCTCCGGAACCCTGTCCTCTAGAGTAAGAACCATTAAACTCACGTCCCTTTCGAAACCTTTTTGATGTCGACGCCATGGTGAAGTCATCTGGCTTTACTCCTTCCACCTCTATTAGGAAGTCTACCACTTCCTGAAAGGATTTCGCTGTAGCCGCTACTTGTAAGGCTGAAATCCGCAACTCTGACCTCAACCCCTTCAGAAAACGGCGAATCCGCTCTTGTGGACTAAAACAAAGCAGGGTGGAATATCTGGATAGTGCGCGAAAGCTAGCCTCATAAGCAGTAACCGACATCCTACCTTGCTCTAGGATCAAGAACTCGTCTCTTTTCCTATCCCTCAAGGTCCAGGGGATATACTTCTCCATAAACAAGCTAGAGAATGAGGCCCAAGTCATAGGTGGTGCCTCTGTTGGTTGACACTCAACATGTGACCGCCACCACATTTTGGCGTTCCCTTGAAACTGATAAGTCACAAACTCAACATCAAACCGTTCTACTATACCCATCTTGTGTAGTAGCTCATGAGAGTCAACCAGAAAATCGTAGGCATCCTCCGATTCAGCACCCTTGAAGATTGGAGGTTTCAATTTCAAGAACTTACTGAAAAGTTCATGCTGATCATTTGTCATTATAGGCCCTGTAGTCAGACGAGGAAACATGCCTATTTCCAATGAGGCATCAATACGGGGGGCCCCAGCAGCGGCATGTCGTACCTCTAAAACCGGAGGTGTTGGTGCAGAAAACACTGGAGGTGCCTGACCCTGATCAGATAACCCCCTAAGATAAGCAAGAGCCTGATTGATCATCTCTCGGGTAGGTTGGGGTGGCAATTCCTCATTTTGCACTTGTTCATTATCCCCTTCCTCACCCTCTCTTACTACTTCCTCAGTTGGTGGAGGAGTCACCGCCCTAGCATCAGATGGGCTAGGTACTTGTCCTCTTCCTCTAGAGGACGTCCTCCCACGACCACTACCACGGCCTCTCACCACTACTCCTCTTCGAGCTACAACCCCAGTGGCTGGCTCAGACGTTTCTTGTCTTGCCAGTGTTGGGGTTTGTGCAGTCGTTGCTGTAGTTCTAACCATCTGCGAAAAAGAGTGAAGATGGTCAGATACCAATTTGTATCACCTAGATACCAATTTGATCCAAGTAATAGCACGAAAGAAAGAAAGAAAGAATGGAATTTTCCTAAAGTCTTATAGCCTCTCAAAGAAAAGTAAAGGCGTCCCCCTACCGTTCCTTAAGACCCTACTAGACTCGTTCTTGTGTGATGAGACCAACGAACCTAATGCTCTGATACCAAGTTTGTCACGACCCAAAACCGAGCCGTGACTGGCACCCACACTTACCCTTCTATGTGAGCAAACCAACCAATCTAAACCCTAACATTTCAATATAATATCAACAGAAAGTAATGCGGAAGACTTAAACTCATTAATAAAAACCAACTCAATAACTTCTAAAATTCAACATCTATTATTCCCCAAAATCTGGAAGTCATCACCACAAGATCATCAATGATCAAATTACTAAACTAATAGTATTCTAAGAAGCTAAAATAAATAAAAAGCTAGTCCATGCCGGAACTTCAAGGCATCAAGACATGAGGAAGCAGATCCAGTCCAAGCTAGAAGCATTAGCTCACCCTGAAATTTGATGTAATGAAGACTGGCTAGAGTTGCGGTTGAGTTGAAGACGATGGTCCGTTTGCTGCACTCCACAAATAACAAAGAAAGAAACATACAAGTAGGGGTCAGTACAAAACACGAGTACTGAGTAGATATCATCGGCCAACTCAAAATAGAAAGCAGTATATATCAGATAATATCATAAAATCAACTACAATACACAACATGCGGCATTTACAATTACCATAACTCTTGGTCACAACACCAAGCACATCAATGAGGACTCACGCCTCCCCATCATACTCATTTGGGAATTAGGTTCATTAAATTGAGTATATTAACCTATTTCAAGATTCATTATCTTTATTCCTCTCGTGTCGGTACGTGACACTCCGCTGCATATACTATCCTGGTGTCGGAACGTGACACTCCGATCCTCATATACTATCCTGGTACAGGAACGTGGCACCCGATCCATATACTATCCTGGTGTCAGAACGTGACACTCCGATCCTCATATACTATCCTGGTACCGGAACGTGGCACCCGATCCATATACTATCCTGGTGTCGGAACGTGACACTCCGATCCTCATATACTATCCTGGTACCGGAACGTGGCACCCAATCCATATACTATCCTGGTGTCGGAACGTGACACTCCGATCCTCATATACTATCCTAGTACCGGAACGTGGCACCCGATCCCCTAATCTCACTACTTTCTTTCATCAAGCCTTCTTTTATACCAAGGCATCATCATTAAAAAAGTAGATTAGGGTTTGTTCAAGATTTAGGATTCAATAGCTTCATCATGCTTATTTTATCACAGTTACATAATCATATTCATGCAAGCATACAATTAGGCATATAGCAACACTACCAATACATATCATTCGCTATTAAGAGTTTACTATGAATAGCATAAAAACCATAACCTACCTCCACCGAAGATTAGTGATCAAGCAAGCAATTCCCCAAAGCTTTGTTTCTCTCTTCCTCGTTTCGATCCTCTTTCTCGTTCGACTCTCTCTCTCTCTCTCTCTCTCTTTGTTCTTTCTATTTTCTTTATTCAAACCCTCTTTCTTTTACACTAATTAGCATATAATCAAGTATAAAAGATGGAAATAATAACCCACTAATTAACTCGAGGTTACCTCTTTTAACCCCCAAGTAATTAGACTTATTAACATTAACCCACTAACTTTATAATTAAAGCAGGAATAGTCAAAAACGTCCCTTAGAACATTTAAAGAAATCCGACCCAGCCTGGGATTACGCAGTCTGTGACGGCCCGTCGTGCCTGCGACGGTCCGTCCTGCTGCTCCGTCACAGAGTTCAGAGACTCAATTCTATTAAAGAGTCTGTGACGGTCCGTCACACCTGTGACGGTCCGTCCTGCCATTCTGTTACGAAGTTCAGAGAGTCGATTTCAGTACCCAAATTTCAGAATTTCTAAGTGTTTTGAAACGAGACCTCCTCGACGGTCCGTCGTGCCCATGACGGTCCGTCGTGGGGTCCGTCGTGTCAGCCAGTTTTCCAGAAATAAAATTTGCTGCTCAAAACGACTAAACAGGTCGTTACATTGGATGTCGATATTTCGTGTTTTACATTTAAATTCATATTCATTAGTTATAACTTTATTATTTTTGATGTCAATAATATCTTGTAGCTAATTTATGTCTGAAATCAATGATCGATGATGAAAAATACTTTAATAGTAGGCATCTTAATAAACCTCTTCACATTAAATTTGTGCAAACAAAACGTAAATAACAACTTAAAATATCTAAAATCATATTAAATTTAATTTACTTTCTACTCGATTTCACATAAATTAAAATAATAGATATTTGTCTTGTGCTACACACAGGTGTCTATTTAAGCATATATGTAAGCTTTAAATTTTACTTCTTGAAGTACCATGGGTTTATAATATTTCTAATGCATTTTACTTAAGAGTTGTGTATGTCTAGGTACTTTTTGTAGTGGTTTTAACATGTTTTGTGTTTTGTTGTGCAAGAAGGATGTTTGGGCATAAAACGACAGAGACAACTAAGAAAGCAAAAAAAGAACCTACGGAGGTAATCGACGGTCCGTTGTTCAATTAACGCCCCATAGATGCTAATCGTAGATGATCAGACCAGGTATTGAAGGAAATCAGAGAATCCTAACCAAGTGTGGACCATGACTAGAATCGATAGTCCATGGATTGATCGACAAACCGTACTAGTGAGCAGTAGTTTGACACTGAGGGTTCCAGTACCTGATACTAGAAAATTCAAAGTGTTGAGTCACAGAGGAGCATCAATGGACAGTGTTGTAGGTCCGTCATTTGATTCAGATAAGAAGCAATCCGGAGGCTAAAATAGTTTTCTATGTCCTGGTTGAATGAAAAAAAAAGTGTGGACTGTTAGTCGATCGACGACTCATATTGGTCTCCTAGATTGAAGCCGCGTGCGTGAACAAACATTCCTTATTTGAATTCTTTTTTATTAGGACTTTATTTTCTATAAATAGATCATAAAACCTCATTTTTGGGTTTAGCAACAACTACATTTGTTCTAGTTTATGTTTTGGAGATCTTTTTGTGCAACGTTAGCAAATAAATAGTTTCTGGATTTGTTTTTGAAGCTTTTGATTTGCATATCTAGTGCAATTTTTGTGTCTATTATTCTTAGTATGTAAGTTCATGATTTATTCATGTATCAGTATCAATTGTGGTCTTGCTAATATGTGTAATTAATCCACAATGAGGGTTGTGGGAACTATGAGGGATTACCAATGTATAACTAGTAATTAAGCAATTCCTGAATAGTGTTTTTACATGCATTAATAATTATTTCATTTAGAAGACTTTTTATTGAGCGCACGCGTTAGAACTCACCTTGTTTCTACTTGCCAGACCAAGAAGGTAGTTGATAAAAAAAAGTATCAACATATATTTAGAGTGACACTATCCAATAGGCTAGTGTCTATTGGTGCAAAGTAACATTTAAGCCATACATCGAGTATGATGTCTAATAGGAGGTAATGACAAGGGTTAGTAAATTATACGCACGTAGCTGGACCAAGGCATATGGTGAAATTCTCTAGATGCCGGATCAAGGAAATAGAGATACCTAATCTATCACTTTGCATATCATACACTAGGAAAGGATTGCTATTACTTGTAATGTTGCGTTTTGAACTTTTAGGAAACACACACACCCTAGTTACTTTCTCATCTTGATACCAACCAATGTTTACTCTTGTTCACTTGCTAATTATACAATTGTAGGAAATTTGTTGCACAAAAAACCCCCATTTACCTGACTATTTCAGAAAGACCTCGACTAAAAAGATATAACCGTAGGTTAAAGTTATGTCTAAACCATATTCCCTGTGGGATCGACCCCAACCTACTAATTGGGTTATTTAATTGATAACAATCTCTTATCATTATTTAAGGAGGTGTAATTTGAGGGTATGAAATTTTGGCATTGCTGTCGGAGAATTTTGGCTTTTAGATTAAGTTCAACTACATTATTGAACTTTAGTCAAATATTTCCTAATTTTACTTTTTCTTGTGTTTTTTCTCTCTCTTATGATCTTACTCTAGTGTATGCCATGTACACGGAGCAGAGGCGAATCACTCACTCCTTATGATCAAGAATTTGCAAGAAACTTGCGCAGAATGAATAATCCAACACTCCTGGTTAATCCTATAGGAGGAGGTGATGGAGTAAAGATGCAACCCCCACATGTGGTAGAAGGGAACAACATGGCTCCACATGATAATAGAGTGGTACCTCCACTAAGGCTCCAAGACCCTTAAGGAGTACGGCTGAATGATAATGTCATGGTCAACATGAACATAGCCGAGTTTGATGGACCTCGTGTTTTACCAAGCTCCCTCTGGGGCATACTTTTGACGTGACTAGTATCTTGATGTAAATGCTTATAGTAAGAGAATTATTTACGGGGTTTCCAGCGGATGATCCACACGCTTACATTTCTGAACTAATCTTTGTCTGTAAGAGTTGGATAGGTCGACATGAATAGGATATGAATGTTATTAGGCTGAGGGTATTCCCCCTATCGTTTACTGGAGATGTTACGGTATGGTTAAATGATCTCCCTTACAACTCTATCTATACATAGAGGCAGTTGACAAATGCATTCTTTACGAAGTTCTTCCAAATGTCCAAAAGGCTGAATAAAAGGTACAAGCTCAACAACTTATTTTCGCAACATGGAGAGTCTGTGAGTAGCTCTTTGTACAGAATCACTGCCTTCATGTGAAGCGTTCCAAACCACCATATTGATGATGAGTCATTTAAAGAGTACTTCTATCATGGATAGGACGACAATAGTAAGGCAATGCTGAATACTATTGGAGGGTTATCATATTGAGAATGCTCATGGCATAGATAACTCTGAAAATAAAGTAGATATCTCGCAAAAACAAAGCTTGGAGAACTAGAAAGTCAGACAATGCGCAAAACACCTTCATTGTTTAAGCTATAAACCATCCAGCCATAGATGAGATGCGTGAAGAGATGGAACAGATGAAAACCGATTTGGGGTTGGTCTTGAAACATGTGACCGGGGGCATAGAGAAGGGGAATGCAGTGAACTATTTGACTAGAAATCCACCACCGACAGATGAGTATTATTATGAAGAAGACACATATGACGTTAATGACCGGACGAGTTGTTTACGGCCAAGTGCCCAAGGTTCCAACAAGGATAATTTATGCCAGGGTCAAGGAAACCAATGTCAGAAGAATGGTATTTACAACCGAGAGGGTCATTATGTCTGAGATGGGAACTACAACCGCGACAAAATCTTCAAGAAATGTAACAACGACAATAGAAACGGTTAGCTTGGGCCATATGTTCCTCCCCAAAATTGAGAATCTTCCCTAGGGAAGGTATAGGTATTCTGGTGCATATTAAGGATATGTTGCAGAACATGCTGAGGAGGTTTGATACAACTGATGAGAATATCAACGAGATAAGAACCGACCTGTCTGGAATAGGGAAAAAGGTGAAGCACACACATTCTCGATAAAGCATCTTGAGCTACAAAAGACTCATATGTCTACTACAGTGAACACGCGCCAGCCTGGTACCCTTCCAAGCAACACTATCCAGAATTCAAAGAATGATGGGCATTGCATGGCGGTCACTACTCGAAGGGGTAAGAAGACAAGTGTTCCATTTATGTCATCTGTAGTAGAATGTGATATGACAAAGAAAGATTATATAGAAGAAGCTAGTGGAGAGTTGGGTGCTGCAACAATGAAAGAAGCAGAGTTATGTTAAAAAGTTGTCTCCATACCTCGACCTCCTCCACCATTTCAACATATATTGGTGAAGAAAATAAAAGATGGTAAAAATCTGCAGTTTATCACTATGTTGAAGTAGCTTTCAATCAATGTTCCATTGATAGTGTCACACCCGGGTTTACCCCCGAGACACAACCAGTGTCGTCCTCCTCTTTGAGGACTAAGACTAGCCTCTTAGTTTACATCAGTACATTCATAGATCAAATTTAGCGGAGAATTTATGACTTTTCATTTCCTCTACTTGGAGGTTTATATAGAACTCTAAATACACATTCCATATAAATATTAAGTATACATAGACCCTTCGTATAGGAAGGTTACATAGCCTTCTACGTTTATTGCACATAATTATATAAAAGATAACATAGACATAATAGTCATAACAGTCGTCTCATCTCATAACCATCTACTAAGATTGTAAGAACTTGGGAATAGCTCATACATCAAGTAAAAATGCCTCACATAGGATATACAATGTTTCATACTAATTGGAAATAAAGAACCATAATAGTCTTTAACTAAAAAGCAAACGCCATAGACTAGATAGTGGCATCGCCCTAAGAATATGAGGACCTACCCGACTTGGATGAATTAGAGACCCAAGCCTTCTTCAAGTCGCCTTCCGAAACACTTCAAAGACCGAAACCTAAAATGTAAGGGTAAAGGAAGAAATGGGGTTAGTACACCATTGTACTAAGTATGAGACCATATGCTCACATACGTTGAAATCATTCTATGAAAAAGGACATTTTATAAAGATATACTATTTACTTCGAAAACACTTATGCATATTCAATAAGACAATACCAATCAATATTGCATATTCAATAAGTCATAGGCATGTATATTACAAAGACTAAAACATCATGTCTATTCAAGTCAACCACACATATCATATAAGTAAATACATACAAAATGTAACTTTATCATCAATTCCTATCAACAATAAGCATGAATAAGAGTACATTTCAACATAACCAAAGAAGGTAAATTACCCATCAAGCCCTATCAAGCCAACAAGTGCAATAACCAAGTAAAGTTCCATAACCTTACTCAATCAAGTAACCCAACAAAAATCATGACTAACATCCTACTTCACATAACATGGCATTTAGGTGTACATATCATCTTACTTTAACAATATAAACCAACACATATTCATAAGTAAACGAATTAACGTATAGTATCAATAATGTGCAAGTTAATCATATACATGTCATCAAACATTAAAGCATAATCATACACAAGAACATCCTCCTAAGACTCCCCTCAAGGATAACTAGTGCAATGCTTTGGCAGAGTCCCATACTCCTACACTTAAGCATAATCATACAAAAGAACATCCTCGTAACACACCCCTCAAGGCTAACTAGTGTAGTGCCTAGGTAGAGTCCCATACCGTTACATAGACTAAGTTAGAACCCTTATGTGATCATAGCAGTGTTCAATCCTTTAGTTCATTTTACCTTTTTGGGAACATATTTCCCTAACTGAAATACACACATGAGCTAGTGTGTAATTCTATCATATAAAACCCTACATCGAAGGAAGGCGTACTACTTGCCAAGGTAGTACGAAAACATAAAACATAACAACTACGTCGATCCACTAGCTAGTATTCCTATGGGGGAAACATAGTTCAAGAACTAGGAGATAGTATTGGGACCCTCTTTATGTCACATGAATTGTACTCTGAAATCTCAAGAGTATATTGTGATCCTACTTTCCCTATGTGGGAAGGGACACTCCTTAATTTAGTTCACTCGGTTCTAAGCTAGAGTCCCTTTTTAAATGTCTTTAAGCCTTTATTATCAATAATAATTTAGTTTAGGTCTGAGGGTTTAACCCTTGTACAACATCATCATCATCATATCTCAGTATGAATTGAATGAGTATAAGTCCTTTCATTACAATTCATATTGGTGAGGTTAGCACATTAGCATTTCATATCATGATAAGTCACATCGGTAAATAATTCACCCTCCTTATAACATTTACATCTTAATCACTCTCACAATCATAATCAAGAAATTTCAATTTAAAATCTTAACACCTTATAAATCCTAATACAAGGCATACTCCAGCACAATATCATGACTTAATCACAATTAATCACAATTTTAAGTAAATGGTAAAGATCATAAGGTTTACAAAGTATTCTTCATAGTTCATCATCAAGGTCTTAATATAAGCCCTAGATTTAACCCAATTCGGTCATACAACATCACAAGTCAATTATTAACATGATGTAGATATTAGAAGAATTACTACATAACAATTCAATACTAGATCATAGCTTAATATAAGATACGTAGGTCAATTCACTTCGTAACCTAGATCATCTTCTCACGAACTAGCATGAAAGACTACAAATCACTCTAATTTGTTCATGATTAATGTAAAAACATCTAATAGTAATTCAAGCAATAACCAAGTAAACTAACCAATTACGCCATAATTCATATCAAGATCAAACCTAGTAATAAGGGTTAAGGGTCATCTTCTACAAACTAAACCAAACCATCAAGATATATCATAATTAGGTTATAATACATGTCAATATATTAATTTTATACAATAGAAAACATAAATACACCAATACATAACATAATTTTCGTGATTGGAAAGAACCCACATGAAAACCCAACTTTTGAAAGTACTTTGAAGGAACCCTTTGAGGAAAGAGGTCTCAAATGTGAATTAGATCCCATACCTCAAATTTTGATGAAGATTTGATGGTGAAAGGACCCTTTTAATCCCCCAAATACCTCCCCTATATTGTCTTCAATGATGTCTTCCAATGGAGAGAAAAAGAAGAGAGAAAGAAGAGAGTTTTTTTGAGAGTTATAATTAGACAAATGGGGTTAATTTCTTTATATGGGGGGTTAATTGACTTTATTAGTCTTCCCTAATTCCCTAAATAACGACCTAACTGCTTAATTAAATAATTGAAACTTAATTAAAAAGTGCAGGAAAATGCAGTACTATCGACGACACCACGATCGACAGATCGTGGGTCAGTCGACGAACCAGTCCTCTTCCGTGCTGCACATCCGTGGTTCTTGTCACCGACTTGTGCATGATAGGGATCCAAACATTTTATAAGTGTTGATCTAATGTTGGCAATGACGCCCCTTTGATCAACACAAGAATCGTCCATGGCCTCTCGTCGTTGCACACTGCCTAGGCAGTGTTGACTCCAACGTGCAAGGGACCTCCTCAAAAGCCCTTGGTTGGTCCTTGGGGAGTTGTACCCGGACGTTTCAACCACTAATCAAGTTAAACATATATTAGACACCCTTCCACCAATTTTCACCATTTTCCAACATATAAAAGCTAGTTAAATAGTCTTAGGCATGCCAATACCATCTAGAACTAGTTTTCAGACGTCATGGACGTTCTTGGATGTTTTGGCTTCTTGACCCCCTAAATGACTTATAAACAATAAAATAGGCCTAAAATAGTGTCTAGACCTTATGACACTTATTTTAGGATTTAAGACACGTCTTGGATTTTTGAAGTGTTACATATAGAAGCTTTAGAACATATGTCAGGGTATGATATGTTTATGAAAGTTGTGGTGACAAAGAAGAGGTTGGTTAGTTTTCATGATCTGACAGAGTGCAACATTTGGTGCTATTTCTACAAGGTCCCTTGTGCAGAAGGTGGAGGATCCGAGTGACTTCACTATTCTATGTACTAAAGGTTGCTACACTTTTGCGAAGGCACTATGATCTTGGTGTGAGCATAAATATCATGCCACTTTCCATTTATAAGAAGGTTAGATCGGGGGACCAAAAGACTACAACGATACGGTTACTGATGGCTGATGGAAATGTGAAGAGGCTCATTGGTGTACTCAATGATGTTCTTATGTAAGTGGAGTCTTTCATGTTTCCTTGCGACTTTGTGATTCTTGATTGTGAGGTTGATTTTTAGGTTCTTATTATCCTATAGAGGCCATTCCTTTCAACTAGACGTGCATTAGTTTATATGGAAAAAGGGCAGATGATGTTCAGGTTGAACAATGAAGAATGACCTTTAAATATCGATAGGACCATGAAGAAGAGTGGTGAGTTCTAAATGACATCTTCTATAACCTACAGAGTTGAGAGTATATCAGAATTGCAAATTGAAGAGTGACTTGGTGTTGAGGCTCTGGAAGCTGTCATCATAAATTCTGACAGTGATGGTATTAAAGAGTATCATGATTTTGTAGCCTCACTTGAAGAAAATGAATATCGGGCAACGCCGAAGACGTTGGGGTTGGACATGAAGCATCACGAGTCTCCACATGTTAGACCATCTATTGTGGAGGCAGCGAAATTAGAGCTTAAGGCTCTACCACCGTATTTGAGGTATGTGTTTCTAGGTAGAGATGACACTTTGCCAGTGATTATTGCAGCAGACATAGATGTGAATTAAGTATAGTGCTTAGTGGTGGTGTTGAAGAGGCTCAAGGGAGCTATTGGATGGACTACTCCGGATATTACTGGGATCCCTCCCTAAATTTGGTCCCACAAAATCCAACTCATTCTAGATCACAAAACTAGTATTGAGCACCAAAGAAGGTTGAATCCACCTATGAAAGAAGTAGTTAAAAATAAGATCATCAAGTGATTGGATGTTGGGGTCATTTATCCTTTGTAGATAGCAGTTGGGTGTGCTCTGTTCAGTGCGTGCCTAAAAAGGGTGGGATGACTGTGTACCTAATGAAAGAAACGATCTTGTTCTTATGTAGCCTGTGACCAAATGGAGAGTTTGCATAGGGACATCAAGGGAACATAAAATCTTAACACTTAGGCAGACTACCTTCACTTCTAGGATCAAGTATATACAAAGGACTCCAATCCATGGAAGCCAAGTATGAGACATTACACATATAATAATGCAACATGCATCTTTAACTATTTACCAAACTTCTTCAAATCATTACAAGTCTAAACCATATCATAAGACTATGATCATAAAAAATCATAAAGCAACTTAGAATCCAAAAATGAAGATCAATTCAACTATAACAACTTCATTAATAAGTTATGACCTTATCATAACATAAATCTTCACATAACATGTAATTTCTCGTAAATCACATATATAGCCATAAGTGGCATCTTATCATCAAAGCATGACAATATTCACCTTTACACATACTCATAAAACCATAAAACCAAGATATACATCAAAACTCACCTTTTCTTCCTCAATCATAGAGATACCATCTCATCCGAGCAATCATATCTAAAAGACCACCAGACAAGTAAACATATGAGCGAGATATTATAGAGTTTAAGTTCTATGAAACGACATGAGATTGATGAGAAGGCAAAATCTATTATCCAATATCCTCTAGTTCGTATATGTGTGCGACTCACCACTGATGAACGAGACTCTACTAGAGGTGGCAATATCAGACTTTTGGACCCTAAAACCACTTTCATAACCTCATTCTCTAATACCTTGTTTCTCACGACCGGGAAGCACCACCTATAAGTAACATGGTGTACTTGCCGTCTCTGAGATTTTACCCAAGACCATAGTTATCATTCATCGGGTTCTCATAGGTCAATTTAGCGGAAATTTAAAATTTTTCATAGAAATCATATGCTACAAACATCACTTCCATTATATATAAAATATCAAAAGTACATATTTAGACTCTAAGTCTCTTTTCCATCTTAGACTAACCTCATATTAGGGACACGACCCTTCTAACAAATTAATATGTAAACTATTACATAAATTTAACATAAACTTGACATAGGACATCTTTGAACCTTAAGGATTCCTTTCTTTGTGTTTGGGAAACACATATCAAGACCTTCACCATAGAGACATCCTTTAAGCAACCATAACCTACACTTTGTGTAAAAAGGTAAACAAGAATGGTGTTAGTACAAGAATTCACAAAGTACGATAACCATGCAAAAACATGCATTTAAAGGAGATATTTACTTTGAAACCACACATCATGCCTTTTCTGAAAACTTCATCAAACTTGATACAATAAGCATTATACCATTCATTTACTTAGTTTAGGCATATACAATATTCATAACATCATATAAGCCACACATTGCATTTATGGCATATTAGTCACCACTTTACAGTAAGCTTTATTCAATTATAGTGAGTTCATTTTTCTTTATTTCCTTAACTTCCCAAGTAACCCTTTGGTGATACTTGGTGCAATGCATCACCTTAAGGCCACAACGTACTCATACATACACCTTCATAACCCAACATATAACTTCATAAAAGTATAGCCATCATAAAACACAGTCAAGTCAAGACTCCTAGTACCATTAGAATCCAAGCCATCAACAATGTCGCCTTTCAAAACTCTTCAACGACCGGAACCTAAAATGTTTAGGAAAAAGGGAAGAAAATGGGGTTATTACTCCACATGTACTAAGTATAAGATCTTATGCACATACACAAGAAATCATGCTAAAGGGGATCTTTTTGTCAAAACATGCAATTTTACCCCTTTAGGGAGTTAATGCAAAGTCAAGTAAGTCATATAACCCGACCAAACATGCTTACTATCACAACAAGCAATACTTATCCCAACATTCTTGAAAACATGATTTACTACAACCCTAACATCAAGGAATAATATCACAAGAATGAATAAGAGTCAAACATATAATAATAAGCAAGACAACTACTCACAAGTCCTCATCAAGTTAACAAGTGCAATGACCCAACAAAGACCCATAATCTTACAAAATCACGTATCCTCATTAAGAAAACATGAACAATGTCAAAATTTAGATATCATGGCATTTAGGTTTACATTTCATCATATATTAACATTATAACCCAAGGCATATTCATAAATGTACTAATCAACATATAGTATCAACACTTTACCATGGTCATCATATATACATCATATATTATGATAACATAAACATATATCTGAACCTCCTCCTAAGACTCCCCTCAAGGCTAACTAGTGGAATGTTTAGGTAGAATCCCACACCCATACCTAGACTAAGCTAGACCCCTTTGGTTATCCAAGTTAGATTTCAAGTCTTTTAATTCGTTTTACCTTTTGGGAACATCTTTCCCTAACCCACATAGACCACATGAGCTAGTGTGTAATCCAGTGTCATAAAACCCTACACTGAAAGAATGCAGACTACTTGCCAAGTTAGTACTAAAACATGAAACATAGCAACTACGTGGATTCACTAGCTAGTATTCTTATGGGGGCAACATAGTTCAAGAACTAGGAGATTTAGTCGGGACCCTCTTTATGAGCCATGAGTTATAGTCTCCAATCTCAAGGGTAATGTAGTGTTCCTACCTTCCCTATTTGGGAAGGGAAACTCCTCAATCTAGCTCACTCAGTGCTAAGCTAGAGTCCCTTTTTGAAATGTCTTTAAGCATTTAATTAGCAATCGTAGCTTAATTTAGGAAATACGGTCTACCCCTTGTATAATCATTATCATTAATTGCTTAAAAAGAATTGTATCAATACAAGTCCTTTCATCACAATTCTTATAAAGGAGGTTAACACATTGGCATTTCATAGCATATTAAGGAACATTGATTGTTTTCACCATCCTTATATTACAAACACCTTAATCAACCTCACATTATAGTCAAGACATTTCAATTCAACATCATACAACCCTATAATCCTAATATAAGGCATACTCGAATGTAATATAATGACTTCACAACAATTAATCACAATTGGAAAATAAAGATAGAGATTCTAAGACTTACCAAGTCTTCCTCATAATCTATCATCAATGCCTTACCATCAACCCATAACTCAAAACTATTTGAGGAGTAACATCATCACACCATGCTAACCAACAAGTTAACAAGGCCAATTGCATCTCTATAACATAATTCAACACCAGATCAAAACTTGAGGATGCATAGGCTAATTTCACATTATAATTCATAACCTAAATCACATCTCAAGAACTAGAATGATAGGACTATAATTCATATTAATTTAATCACAATAACACGATAGGAGTAATAAAATAAACAACCAACTTAATTTAATGATCACAATACAATATAGGTCAAGATCACTACCTAGGGTTAGGAATGGAGGATCATATTCTTCTATTTAGACCAAACCACCAACAATTACCATAAAAAAGTTGAATTATATGTTAATATACTCAATACAACCTAAATAAATCATCAACAACTCAATTCATAACTTCAATTTTGTAATTGAATGAAACCCATAACAAAAGTCAACTTTTGAAATCTATTTGAAGGAACTCTTTGATGAGAGAGTCTCAAAGGTGAATAGAACCCATACCTTAACGCTTGTCAACAATTTGATGGTTAATTCATCCCGTTCGAGCTCCTAAACCCTAATACTTACTAGTATTCAATGGCGAATTCATGTAGAGAGAGAAATAAGAGAGAAGAAACCTAGTTTTTTTAGAGTTGTCTTTAGGTTAATGAGGGTTGAGGGTATTTATAGTGGGACATAATCAACTTAATTAATCTACCTTTAATCCCTAATTGAACCACTTACCAACCTATCTAATTAAAAAGCGAACAACTTAAATTACGCAGAAAACTCGACCCTCACAGACGAAACCCCGATCGACGAGCCGTTTGTGAGTTGACGAACAACCCCCCTCCATCCTGCACTCCATCATCTTGGTCAGATACTGTAAAATCAATCCACACACGGACGTAGCCTGCACCTCTACACTCTATCAATGAGTTCAAAGGTTGTGCAGGTGAAGGGACCTTCTCCACCAGCATAAGTGTGGGACAATGGTAGAATCGACGCCCCGTCGATCCACACACGGGCCGTCTTCTGTCCCATCGATGTACACTACCAGGAAGTATTGAATCAAACTACAAGGGTCCTCCTCAAGGGCCCTTGGTTTGTCCTTGGGGAGTCGTACCCAGACATTTCAACCATGAAACCAGTCAAACACTTATGATCTACCTTTCCACCAATCTTCGTACATTTTCAACTCCTAATAGTTAGTCAAATAGGCTAAGGTACACAAACATCCCTTTGAACCACATCCTGGATGTTCTTGGACATTTTGGTTCTTAAACCTCCTAAATGTCCTATATTCATTTAAGGTGGACTTTGAATAATTACATAGACCTCATGACACCTATGTAAGGCTTACAATACCTCTTTGATTTTCAAGGTGTTACACCTCCATTGGAGACGAAGCTCAATAACAACTTGGAGCTTTGATTCCCCTGGGTTATTCATAAAGTTTCAGTGGTTCTCTTCTACAGTGAGGTATAGAGATATTTCATACTTAGTAAACCTTTCTTCTAAGGAGTTCCTTTCAATGTTTTCAATGCAAGTTAAGGATCAAATATCCAATCTTCCAATCTTGCCATGGGTTCTTTGTCAAAACATTTTCAAGGGATTCCTCATGATGAATTGATGTTAATGAATTGATTGTAACAGGAATTTCAATACAATTGCATGATGAACTTATGCTCCCTTTAAACTCTCGTTTTAGCCTATGTATGGGCTTTGAGATTTGATTTTATGTAAATCGAATTGTGATTCAATTATGTTTAAATTCTTATATGTACTACCTAGTATGTGTATTGATGGTGAAGTGTTGCTGAGTGATCCATGTACATCAAGGTTTGAATGTTTGAATAAGATTAGCCTATAATGTGTTATTCACTGTCATCTCGACTCTATAGTACATGAATGTAGGATTTCATTTGTGTAAATATACTAGTAGATACTGCCTTATATTGTATTTTGATGAAATATGAAGGTTCATAATTTATGATCAATGTAAGGGAGAATTTGTAAGTGATCTATTTTCCTTCACATTCTATGGATTGATGATGTAGTGTACTTGATATGATTTTGATCTTGTTATGATTAATGCATGATTTCAATTATGTTAGTGTAACTTTAACTAGTGCCATAGATAATGTCCCTTCCCTTCTACTTTTCTATAGAATTGTTAGTTAATGAACCCTTCTATGGCATTGTGTGGTATGGTCCACTTATGGTTGCGGTGTTTACTCAATTGTTATTATATATATATGATGTGATCATTTCCTTAAAGGCAATTGTGTTATGAATATGTGATAGTGATGATCACCCAATGTGAAGTCTCATGCCTAGCCTTCTATTTTAGTTGTGATCTAGGTTGTACGACTATTGTATATGCATGTGTATAACTTTATTAGGGATAGGTTTGGGTGCTGTCACTGATGAGTTTCGATAATTGATGTCACCTTACCTATGTACATCCATATGAATGTGTGATTAGCTATTTTTAGGAGTCTTGAATGCAAGTATTGAAGTTAGCTCGTCTCCTATGCTAATATGTGTTGTGTGGTCTATGTTTGAGGCGCATTGTGGTCCTAAGTGGATGGATGCCTCAATGTGTTGTTGATATACATTAGGTTATCATGTTAACCAATGTACATACACTCACTCTTCATGCATGCTTACAAGTAGTATAGGTTCGTGGTGTCTAATGAAAGGGTATTCTCGTATGCACTAATGTCTACTACTATGTATGTAAAGTATGTGTATCTATGAAGTATCTGATGTACCATTAACTATGATTTCTTGAAAGGTGTATAGTATTGGCAAGCATATGGGGCCTTGTCTATGCATTGCAGATGTGTGCCTTGATAGGATAGTTCCTAGGTTTGGTTTTCTAGGTACATGAATGTTAATGCATAATTATGTTAATGTATTAACATATGTGGTCTTAATGTATACACACATATGTATGATGATATTTTCAATCGTGGGGCACTTGGAAGGTGTTCCTAGGAGTAACCTAAACTAGATGGTGCTTGGATATGCTATGTTCACGTGAAAGGGTTTCTCACATGACTTAGGTTGATGAACTCTCATATATGACCTATGAGCTAAGCATGTGAGTATTAAAATCTCCTAAGCCTACATTTTATAAAGTAATGATAATAATGACTTTTCAATAAAGGGAATTTAGCTGAGCACTGAGTGAACTTAAAAATGAGGGGTGTCCTTCCCGTTGTAGGAAGGTAGGTCACCATAGCCCTCACAAGGTAGTTAGACTCATAGCCCAAAGGGCATAGAGTGATATAAGCTACCTTTCCACAAATTTTCGTACATTTCCGACTCCTAAAAGTTAGTCGAATAGGCTAAGGTACACTAACATCCCTTTGAACCAAATTCCCGAAAGTCATGGATGTTTTTGAACGTTTGGATTCTTAAACCTTCTAATGTCCTATATTCATTTAAAATGGACTTAGAAATAGTACTTAGGCCACATGAATACTACGTTAGGCTTTACAATATGTCTTGGATTTTAAGGGTGTTACATTATCCCCCTATTAGGAACATTCGTCCCCGAATGACACTAAAATTTTTTTGAAGGATAAAATAGACTCAAGACTAGAAACCCAACCAATTAACAATATCAAATAAACATAAATCATGTCATTTCGACAAGGCAAATATCAAAACTCATATTACCACACTTAAGGCTCAACCACTTCATCATGAGGCATTTACTTCTCACAACACTTATGAGCTCAACATACATTACATGAGTCAATTAGCACAAAGTTCAACTTAACAACATGCTATTTATCATTTCATAAAGAATCACCATATAAAAATGCAAAACATAACTCAAAACAAGCAAAAAACAAAATTTAATGTTTTTAAAAGAAATACTATAGTAACTTCATTGAAGTTTTTCGAAACTGCAAATTGTGCAAAACTTCACTCAAAATGAAGAAACTTCAATTTTTAGTAATATTTATACTATTAAAACGAATGAATAACCTTAATTCTCAAAAAGATAAGGGTAACGGGACTTCATGTCGGCCTTGTCTCCCATGTTGCACCTTCAACTAGAGAATTTTTCCATAACACCTTATCGGAAACTACCTCTTTATTCCTCAACTTCTTGACTTGCCTATCAAAAATTTGAATGGGAACTTCCTCAAAAAAGAGGTTATCCTTGACTCCAAGATCGTCAATAAGAAGAATGGACTCGGGATCACCGATACACTTTTTCAACATAGAAACATGGAAAACCGGATGAATCGAAGCCAATTCAGTAGTAAGATTCAATTAATAGGCAACCTTACCAACCCTTTACAAGATATCATAGGGATCCACATAACGAGGACTCAATTTCCCCTTCTTGCAAAATCTAACCACCCCTTTCCTTGGTGAAATTTCCAAATACACCTTATCACCTTCTTAAAACTCTAAATCCCTTCTCCAATGATCGGCATAAGACTTTTGCCGACTATAGGCCGTTCGCAACCGATTCTTTATGATATGAACCTTTTCTAAAATCTTATGAATCAACTCGGGACAAAGAAGTGATGTCTCACCCACTTCAAACCATCCAATAGGAGACACACACCTCCTACCATACTAGGCTTCATAGGGAGACATGGAAATAGATGTTGAAGACTATTGTTGTAGGAAAACTCAACCAAAGATAAAATGTCTATCCCAATTCCCTTTAAAATTAATAATGCATGCCCTAAGCATATGTCAGAAGGTTTGTATCATACACTCCGCTTGACCATCTTATTGGGGATGAAAAGAGGTGCTCAACTTCACCGTAATACCTAAACCTTTATGGAACGACCTCCAAAATCTAGATGTGAATTGTGCGCCCGATCCGATATGATGGATAACGGAATGCCATGGTGGCGCACAATATCATCTACTTTAATTCTTACATAATCTTTCGCCAAATAAGTAGACTTGACGGGAATAAAGTGAGCAGATTTAGTCAATCGCTCAAAAACAAACCATATGGAATCATATGACTTTTGAGTCCGAGTTAAACCTACCACAAAGTCCGTATTGATGTCTTCCCACTTCCAAGTATGAATTTGGATGTCTTGTAGTAAGCCACCTTACTTTAGGTGTTCGGACACTTAGCGACAAACATCGCTATGTCTCTTTTTAGACATTCCCACCAATATATCTCCCTTTGTTCATGGTACATTTTCGTCGACCCCGGATGAATTAAGTAGTGGGGCCCATGTGCTTCTTTTAGGATCCGATCCCTCAACCCATCTACATCGGGAACACATAATCACCCTTGGTACCTTAACACACCATCCACCCTAAGAAGAATGATTCATTCAACTTGCCGAGAACCGATTCTTTCAACTCCATCAAGGCTAAATCAAGGTGTTGTTTGGACTTCACCTCAACCACTAGAGATGACTCGGAGTTATGATGAACTATAGCACCCTCATCGGGAGAACTGTCCAACCTCACCCAAACCTAGCCAACCTATGTACTTCCCTTTCTTGGTCCTTCTTGTATTCGTGAAGATGGGATACACTACCCATAGTCATAAGACAAAGGGCATCCGTGAAAACATTGGCCTTTCTAGGGTGATAAAGGATACTCATATCATAATTTTTCAACAACTCTAGCCACCTTCTTTGTCATAGATTCAACTCCTTTTGGGTAAACACATATTGGAGACTCTTATCATCGGTAAAGACATCAACATTAACCCCATAAAAGTAATGCCGCCAAATTTTCAAAGCAAACACCACGACCGCTAATTCAAGGTCATGAGTGGGGTAATTTCTCCTATGTACCTTTAGTTTCCTAGAGGCATAGGCTATCAGCTTCCTGTGTTGCATAAGCATACACCCCAAACCCACTCAGGATGCGTCACAATACACCACAAAACCCTTTGTACCCTCATGTAAGGTAAACATCAGAGCGAAAGTAAGCCTATCTTTCAAAAACTTGAAGCTTTTCTCACATGCCTCGAACCACTCAAACTTCTTACTTTTTTGGGTCAAAAGGGATGAAATGGATGAGAAACCATGCACGAACCTACGAACCCGCTAAACCCAAGAAACTCCTAATGTCAGTCGGAGTCTATGGTCTAGGCCAGTTTTTCACCTCTTCCGTTTTCCTTGGGTCTACCTCAACTCCCTCACTAGAGATGATGTGCCCAAGAAATGTCACCGACCTCCACAAAAACTCGCACTTACTATATTTGGCGTACAATTGATGTTCCTTAAGGATTTGTAATACTACCCTCACATGACCCATATGATCATCCTCATTCTTCGAATATACCAAGATATCGTCAATGAAGACAATGACAAATGAATCTAGGTAATTTCTAAATACTCTATTCATTAGGTCTATAAATACCGCAGGAGAATTAGTGAGACATAAAGACATAACCAAGAACTCATAATTCCCATACCTAGCCCGAAAGTCTGTCTTAGGTATATCCTCCCCTCTCACCGTAAGTTGATGATACCGTGAACTCAAGTCTATCATTGAAAAGTAACTCCCCCCTTGAAGTTGGTCAAATAAGTCATTAATCTGAGGGAGAGGGTACTTATTCGTAATGGTAACCTTGTTGAGTTGGCGGTAATCAATACACATTCTCAAGGACCCATCTTTATTTTTCATGAACAAAATCGGAGCACCACACGGAGAAATACTAGGTCTTATAAAACCCTTATTTAGTAAATTCTTAAGTTGAGCTTTTAACTACTTCAACTTGGTCGGAGCTGTCCGATAAGGAGGAATTGATATGGGATTTGATCCGGTATCAAATCAATGCCAAAGTCAATTTCTCATTCGGAAGGAATACCGGGAAGGTCATTAGGAAAGACCTCCAGAAACTCACTCACTATGGGTACCAACTCGATGGGAGAGACTTCGGAGTCTAGATCCTTGAATCTTACTATATGATATAGACAACCTTTTGAGATAATTTTGCATTCTTTTAGAAAAGAAATAATGCGACCGATAGGAATAAAATTTCCCCCCTTCTACTCAACAGCGGGTTCATTTTTGAAGTTAAACCTCACTACTCGTGTCCTACAATCAATGGATGCAAAACATATTGAGTTCTACTATATGAACATAAGAAACTCTATTGGGCAACATTATTGGACAATTTTCTATACACCCTTTTGCAATAACTTACCCACCGGAGTAGACACTACAAAAGTTTCATGCAAAATATCGGGTAAAATATCAAACTTTTTCGCTATTAGAGGTGTAACAAACAATAAAGTAGCACCGACATCAACTAAGGCATATACATGAAGAGAGAAAACTTTCAACATACCGGTCACCACATCGGGAGAGGTCTATTGTTCACCCCAAGAGTGGAGAGCATAAAAGAGGTTCTTGTTTGGAGCATCAGTAGCACCACTTGCTTGAGCTTGACCACTACCCTTGTCTTTACTCTTTAAGTTAGGGAAATCTCTCATCTTGTGACAACTCTTGGCACAACTAAAGCAATTATCCGTACCCTTAAGGCAATCACCATAGTGCTTTACCACACTTTCCACAAGTTGGCTTTTCATTTGATGAATTAGTACCTTTTCCCTTCTTGAATTTAGGGTTAGACACCCTATCACCACTAGTCTTTTGGAATTTTGAAGGGATTTGATTAGAAACCCGCTTCTTAAATCTAGGCTTGTCTTGTATCTCAAGCGTAATATTTGAAGAACCTCCATCAAATGCCCTTTATCTCTTAGCATCTCTACTTTTTCTCTTATCTCTTTCCTCCTCCACTCTTCTTGCATAAAACATAAGACGGAAAATGTTCATGTTGTCATGTAGCATGGACGATTGGCACTCATCTTGTAATTCCTCAAACACCCCTGTCGTAAAATGGCTCATTTGGTCTCTAAGATCGGAGACCAAATAAGGATCATATTTGGAGAACTTAATGAGTTCCAAAGAGTACTCATGGACACTCTTTCCTCCTTGGCGAAGATTGGTGCACACCGTCACTTTATTCTCCCTCATCTCCCTAGGGAAGAAACGATCTAGAAAAGATTGCTTAAGGATTTCCAATGTCACCGGACCACCGCTAACCGAACTATTATCCACCATTAAACATACCAAGTATGAGCCACATCCTTGATTGTTATGTGGCCAACTCGACCTTCTCACTTGAAGACACCCCCATAACATATAGTATCTTTTAGACCTCATCGATAAATTCTGGGTGGTCTTCATCAAACTTAGACCCATAGAAAGTAGGAGGGTTCATTCTAGAGAAGTCCCTTAGATGGGAAGCTATAGTAGTTACTTGTTGATAAGGTCGAGGAGTAATATCCCAATTGGCTTTGGCCGTCATAGCTTGGGCTTGAACCGTTTCGTCTTGTGCTTGGGTAGTCATGGCTTGTGATATTTGACAAAGAACATACAATATATTAGCCTCCGTCATAGGTGGAGGATTATCCGAGGCTTGATCAACATTAGCGTTTTCCTCAAGTGGAGGAACTTGGTCATCATGGGGAGGAGCTCCCGCATTAGCAACTTCCTCCACAAGTCTTCGAGCCGTATTCCTTCTAGTGTTCATGCTTCCTATAAGTACAACAATAGGATTAGATGTAAAATCACACCATAAGAATACTTTATTGGCACGATATAAGATTTCCAAGAAAGAGAGAGATTCCTAAGCATCATATAGGTTCCTACTTATAAGTGTGGCACTCTTCACAATTATGAATACAAACCTACATAGACGTGGTAGAGAGAGAGAGACATAGCTCAACTATATTCAACCTCATGCTCTGATACCAAGTTAGTCACATCCGAGTTTACCCCCTAAACAGCCGCCATCGTCGTCGTTTTCAAGGACTAAGACAAGCCTCTTGTCTCATGTCATTATATTCATAGGTTGAAAAATGCGGAAAAATTTAGAACTTTAATTATTACTACTTGGAGGATTACATAGATCTCTACATACATATAAGACATATTCATATCGAGTATACATAGACCGCTCGTATAGGAATGTTACATAGGCTTCTACTTTTATTGCACATATAGTTACGTAAATATAGAAATAGTCTCAACGATTGTCTCATCTCATACAATCTAAACAATTATCACAATATGGGCATAACACTTACATCAATTCATCACACCATGTATAGGTCATACGAAAATACAATATTTAATAAAAAAAAGGAATGATAGAGTCAATAAGCTCATAACAAAATATATAATCTAGAGGATGGCATTGCCCTCGAAAGTTGAGGACCTACCCTACTTAGATTAAAGGAAGAATCCAAGCCTTCAACAATGTCGTATTCCAAATCTTTTCAACGATCGGAATCTAAAATGTTCGGGAAAAAGGGAAGAAAATGGGGTTATTACTCTACATGTACTAAGTATGGGATCTTATGCACACACACAAGCAAACATGCTTAAAGGGATATTTTTATCAAAACATGCCATTTTACCCCTTTAGGGATTTAATGCAAAGTCAAGTAAGTCATATCAACCAACCAAACATGCTTACTATCTCAACAAGTAATAATTATCCCAACATTCTTTAAAACATGATTTACTATGACCCTAATATCAAGGAATAATATAACAAGAATGAATAAGAGTCAAACATATCATAATAAGCAAGACAACTAATCACAAGTCCTTATCAAGTTAACAAGTGCAATAACCAATCAAAGGCCCACAACCTTACTCAATCAAGTACCCTCAACAAGAAAACATGACCAACCAACTTTACATATCATGGCATTTAGGTTTTACATTTCATCATATATTAACATTATAACCCAAGGTATACTCATAAATGAGCTAATCAACATATAATATCAACAATGTACCATGGTCATCATATACACATCATATAATATCATAACATAAACATATGTATGACTATCCACCTAAGACACCGCTCAAGGATAACTAGTGTAATGATTAGATACAGTCCTATACCCCTACCTAGACTAAGCTAGACCCCTTAGGTTATCCAAGTTAGAGTTCAAGTCCTTTAATTCATTTTACTTTTTGGGAACATCTTTTCATAACCGACATGGACCACATGATCTAGTGTGGAAACCGGTGCCATAAAACCCTACACCGAAAAAGGTGGACTACTTGCCAAGGTAGTACCAAAACAGGAAACATAGCAAATACGTTGATCCACTAGCTAGTATTACAAACGGGGCTACATAGTTCAAGAACTAGGAGAATTAGTTGGGACCCTCTTTATGTGCCATGTATTATAGTCTCCAATCTCAAGAGTGATGTAGCGATCCTACCTTCCCCATGTGGAAAGGGACACTCCTCATTATAGTTCACTCGATGCTAAGCTAGAGTCCCTTTTTGAAATGTCTTTAAGCCTTTAATTATCAATCATAGCTTAATTTAGGATATAGGGTCTACCCCTTATATAATCATCATCATAAATACCTCCATAAGAATTGCATGAATATAATTCCTTTCATCACAATTCATATAAAAAGGTCAACACTTTAGCATTTCATAGTATATTAAGTCACATTGATAGTTTTCACCGTCCTTTTATCACATAGACCTTAATCAACCTCACAACATAGTCAAGACATTTCAATTCAACATTATACCACCTTATATCCCTAGTATAAGGTATACTCCAATGTAATATCATGACTTAACAACAATTAGTCATATTTGGAAAATAAAGATAGAGATTCTAAGACTTACCAAGGCTTCCTCATAGTATATTATCAAGGTCTTACAATCAACCCATAACTCAACCCAATTTTGGGAGTAACATCATTACACAATGATAACCAATAATATAACAAGTCCAATTGCCTCTCTATAACACAATTCAACTCTAGATCACAACTTGAGAAAAGTTGCATAGGCCAATTTCACATTATAATTTATAACCTAAATCACATCTCAAGAACTAGTATGATAGGCCTATAATTCATCTTAATTCAATCATAATAATACCATAGATTAGTAATCAAATCAACAACCAACTTAATTGAATGATCACAATAAAATATAGGTCAAGATCAATACCTAGGGTTAGGGATGTAGGATCATATTCTTCAATTAAGACCAAACCACAAAAATTACCATAAACAAGTTGAATGATATGTTAATCTACTAAATATAACCTAAATAAATCATCAACAACTCAATTCATAACTTCAATTTCGTAATTGAATGAAACCCATGAGAAAACACAACTTTTGAAATCTATCTTGAAGGAACCCTTTGAGGAAAGAGTCTCAAAGGTGAATAGAACCCATACCGTAAAGTTTGTAAAAAAATTTATGGTTTATTCGTCCCTTTCCATCCCCAAAACCCTAATACTTGCTAGTCTTCAATGGTGAGTTCACGTAGAGAGAGAAATTAGAGAGAATGAAGAGAGTTTATTTGAGAGTTGTTTTTAGGTTAATGAGGGTTGAGTGTATTTATAGTGGGACTTAATCAACTTAAATAGTCGCCCTTTAACCCCTAATCAAACCACCTAACAACCTAACTACTTAAATAAGACCAACTTAAATTAGGTAGGAAACTTGGCCCTCACAGACGAAACCCTGATCGACGGTCCGCCTATGAGTCGACGGACAGCCCCTCTCCATCCTGCAATCTGTCATCTTGGTTAGAGACTGTGCAGGAGAGGGCTTCCTCCAATTGTCTAAGTGTGGGACGACAGTGGCATTGACGCCCCATCGATCCACACACGGACCGTAGCCTTCACCTCTGCAATTCGTCGATGAGTTCACAGGTTGTGCAGGTGAAGGGACCTTCTCCACCATCATAAGTGTGGGAAGACGGTAGCATCAACGCTTCGTCTATCCATGCACGGGCCAACTTCTGTAAAATCGATGTACACTGTCAAGTAGTGTTGCATCAAACTATAAGGGTCCTCTTCAAGGGTCCTAGGTTGGTCTTTGGGGAGTCGTACGCAGACATTTCAACCATGAAACCTTTAAAACACCTATTAGCTACCTTTCCACCATTTTTGTACATTTCCAACTCCTAAAAGTTAATCAAATAGGCTAAGGTACACTAACATCCCTTTGAACCAACTTCCCGAACGTCATGGATGTTCTTGGACGTTTTGGTTCTTAAACCTCCTAAATATATTAAATTCATATAAAATGGACTTAGAAACAGTACTTAGACCTCATGACATTTATGTTAGGCTTACAATATGTCTTTGATTTTCAAGGAGTTACACCACCATTGGAGATGAAGTTCAAGAACATCTTGAACGTTGGATTCCCATGGGTTATTCATCAAGTTTCAGTCGTTTTCTTCTACAATGAGGTATAGTAATATTTCATACTTAGTCAACCATTCTTCTAAGGAGTTCCTGTCAATGTTTTTAATGCAAGTTCAGGATCAAATCTCCAATCTTCCAATCTTTCCATGGGTTCTTTGCCGAAATGTTTCAAGGGCTTCCGTACGATGAATTTATGTTAATGAATTGATTGTAACATGAATTTCAATCCAATTGCATGATGAATCCATGCTCCATTCGAACTCTCGTTTTAGCCTATGTATGGGCTTTGTGATTTGATATTATGTAAATTCTTATATCTACTGCCTAGTATGTGTATTGATTGTGAATTCTTCGTGAGTGATCCATATGCATCAAGGTTTGAAGGTTTGAATAATATAAGTCTATAATGTGGTATTTACTGTCATCACTACTCTATAGTACATGAATATAGGATTTTGTTTGTGTAAATATACTTGTAGATACTTTCCTATATTGTATTTTGATGAATTATGAAGGTTGATAATTGATGATCAACGTAAGGGAGAATTTGTAAGTGATCCATTTTACATCACATTCTATGGATTGATGATTTAGTGTACTTCATATGATCTTGATCTTTTTATGATTAAGGCATGATAACAATTATGTTAGTGAACCATTAGCTACTGCCCTAGATATGAACTTATGATGAAATATGGGTATTGATGAATGATGGTCAAGGCTTTGATTAATTGGTAAGAATATCTCTTTCCTTCTACTTTTCTATAGATTTGTTAGTTGATAAAGCCTTCTATGGAATTGTGTGGTATGGTCCACTTATGGTGGCGGGGTTTACTCAATTGTTATTATATATGTTATGTGATCATGGCCTTAAAGGCAATTGTTTTATGAATATGTGATGGTGATGATCACCCGATGTGAAGTCTCATGCCTAGCCTTCTATTCTAGTTGTGATCTACGTTGTGTGACTATTGTATAAGCATCCGCATAACTATGTTAGGTATAGGTTTAGGTGCTGCCACTGATGAGTTTTGATAATGTCCCCTTACTCTGTACCTCTATATGAATGTGTGATTATCTATGTTTCGGACTCGTGAATGCAAGTATTGAAGTTAGCTTGTCTCCTATGCTAATATGCGTTGTGTGGTCTATGTTTGAGGCGCATTGTTGTCCTAAGAGGTTGACTGCCTCAATGTGTCGTTGATATCCATTAGGTTATAATGTTGACCAATGTACACATACTCACTCTTCATGCATGCTTACAAGTAGTATAGGTTCATGGTGTCTAATGAAAGGGTATTCTCGTATGCACTAATGTCTACTACTATGCATGTAAAGTATAGGTATCTATGAAGTATGTGATGTATCATTTACTAGTATTACTTGATAATTGCAGTAGTATTGGCATGCATATGGGGCCGTGTCTATGAATTGCACATGTGTGCCTTGATATGATAGTTCCTAAGTTTGGTTTTCTAGGTACATGAATGTTAATGCATGATTATGTTAATATATTAATATGTGTGGTCTTAATGTGTTTTTTGAAATGATTGATCACATATATGTATACAGACACATGTATGATGATCTATTCAATCGAGGGGAGCTTGGAAGGTTTTCCAAAGAGTACCCTAAACTAGATGGTGTTTGGATGCTATGTCCATGTGAAAGGGTTTCTCACATGACTTAGGTTGATGAACTCTCATATTTGACCTATGAGCTAAGGATATGAAGATTTAACTATCCTAAGCCTATATTTTATAAAGTAATGATAATAATGACTTTTCAATAAAGGGAACTTAGCTTAGCACCGAGTGAACTTCAAAATGAGGGGTGTCCCTTCCCATTGTAGGAAGTTCGGTCATATTAACCCTCACGAGGTGGTTAGCCTCATAGCCCAAAGGCCATAGAGTGATATTTCCATAAGTGGATAATTACAATGTCTGAATTGGTATAAAGAGGGTTTCCAGATGTATGCTTGCCGCATAGGATCTAGCAAGTGATATCACTTAGTATGCCAGCATGGTGTTAATTTTAAACTTTAGCTAAGTAGAGCAACTTCATTGGTGTTAGGCTCTACAACAAAAAATTCCATGTTTAGAACCTATGGTCTTAAACATAGTATGCTAGCATTAGAGCCGTCAATATTGGCTAGGCCCGTTGGGCCGGCCTGGCCTAACCCGAGATTCAATAGGGCTTGGCTAAGATTTTTGGAGCCCATTTAAGAAAAGATCTTTTGAGTCTGGCCTGAATAAGCCTGCTCATTTGGGGGGCTTGAGAAATATCGGTAGGTCCGGCCCGTGGGCCAATAAAAATTAATTAAAAATGTAATATAATATTAAAATTTAAAAATAAAGAGAGTCCTAAATCAAAACAATTAGTTTAATATTTCTATTTACATATTTATACTTTTAGTTGAAAAAATATTTAATAAATATCAAGGAAAATGCACAAGTACCCCCTAAACTATGACATAAATCCCAGACACACACCGTAACAAGGTAATATGATTTATCTTTTAAGAACTCAACATCAAGTTACATCATTAATATGACTATTTTTTGCACTCAAAATACTTTAAGAATGTAATATAATGCATTTTAAAATGGTTTATATAGAGTAGTAAATATATAGTTTAGAAAAATATTTTTTTAATATTATTATTAAAATTTATAATTATTATTGATCAAATAAGTAATACTTTCTTATTTTTTGAAACCGTGCTAAATATTATATCATGGGAGTGATTATCAATTTAAATATATTGATTAATTTATGAAAGTAAAAGATGTATATTAAGTTAATATGAATAAAGGAAATTATAATGGCAAGCATGTAATTAAATATTAATTAAATAAGAAAACAACTTTTATGAGTTGTTGTGATTGAGTTGAATTAAGATAGGAGTTTTATTTTTTAGTCTGATAGTGTTAAGGGTGTGTAATATATCTGATTCATTCAGATATATCCAAAACCATTAAGAGGCTTATAAAAAAAATAAAACAAACGAACTTAATGAACTGAATCTGAATAATTAAGATTCAGTTCTTAAAAACAAATACAAGAGGCAAATATGAATAATTAAAATTCAAAAACAAATGAGGCCTAACATAATGTAATATTGTTTTGTCGATATTTATGACAAAATTTTTAAATTATAATTTATAATTTAATTTGATAATTATAAAAAAACTATAATTTTTTAAAAAGTGGGCTGGCCCGGCAAGCTTGTAGCACACGTACTTGTGGTCATGGCCGACCATTTTTCTGGCCCACACCAAAAATAGTCTAGCCCGGCCTGACCTGTAAAATGTCAAAGCGTGTATGGGTTAGCCCGGATGGGGTGGCCTAGCCCATATTGACAGCTCTAGCTAGCATGTGTTTCTTTATGCATGACATTGTAGTCTTCTCTACTTGTTGTGAAAAAACACATGGTATGAGTCTATATGAAGTGATCTTATTTTTAAATGCATAATGTTGGTCTTAATGATTATATGATGAAGATCTTGGTTGGCATGAATGTAGTTGTCTATGTTGCCTTGTTGATGTATGAAGTGAATGTTAAGGCTTGTGGTCTCATGATAAGTTTACCAAGTATGTGTGAGGTTACGGGTCCTCACATATGCATTAAAGTAGTACACTTAGATTGGGATTGTATGTAAGGTCGTATAATGTTCGATATGAAGTAAAGTTAGTGTATGTGCATAATGACTAGAGCTTCCGGTAATGCTATTGTGAGTGTTAATTAAATGTGTCCTTGATGTACTATATTTCAATGTTGGTATGTGTTGGCTAATGCAGGATGTATGTATGATTCCTTGTGGGCTTAAGGTGATGCATTGCACCAAGTATCACTCGAGGTTTACTTGGGAGGTTAATGAAATAAAGAAAAGAAGTTCGCTGTAAAGAATAGTTAAACTGTAAAAGAATCATGCTTATTGTAATGTGGTGACCAAAATTCCTTAAATGTAATGTGTGATTTTATATGATGTTTAACCATTAAAATATGCCTATATGAAGTATGTAACTGGTATATTGCTTATTGTATCAAAGCTTTATGAAGTTTTAACCAAAAGGTGTGATGCATGGTTTCAAGTAAAATGTCCCTTTTGAATGCATGGTTTAGCATGATTCACATACTTAGTGCATTCTTGTACTAACTCAATTCTTTTCTACCTTTTAACATAAAGTGTAGGTTATGAATGCTTAAAGGATGTCTTTAATTGTGAAGAGCTTGATTCCCAAGCTCAAGGAAAGGCTTCATTAAGTACAAGGATTTCCTAAGTCTTACTTTACTCTAAAGTCTTGTAATATTATACTTATGATCTATGTTTTAAGGATCGTGTCCCAGAATGTACTCTTATGATACAGAGTTTAGGATAGAAAAAAGAGACTAGAGTCTTTAACTATGTAATATAATATATTATATAATAGAACTGATGTTTTAGTATATGAAGTGCTATGAAAGTTTTAAATATTCCTCTAGGGTTGCTCCCCGGTCGTGACATATCTCTCAACATTGGATTCAATCACCCACATGCCGAACATGTTTAGTTCAATGTAATTCATCCTAAAAGAATATGAAAGTTGATGTTCTTGACATGAATTCTTGAATATGAATGTTGTTGTTGAATTGGGTTGAATTGTGGAGTTTCTGAGATATTTATGTTGTGTTTTAGAGCCGTTTTGAGTTATGTTCTTGAGTACATATGCCTAGTATTGGAATCTAAAAAAATGAGGAAAATATTCGAGTTTAGGCAAATTGGGGCAGGAAAATGAAGAAGATAGAATAGTCAAACAAGGAACAGGTACTAGGTCGCGACATGGACCTATTCCCTTGGTGAACAAAAATCTACTCCGCGTCGCAGAGAGGACGTGAACTCGTCTATCTCCAAAATAAATTTTACGAGCTTTTACTAAGAAACATTTCCGCGACAGGGACTTGTTCTAAGTCAGTGATTTCGTAACTTTTCTCATGTTTAGCTATCTAGAACCGTTTCTAAACATCGAGAGATCTTTCAAAATACAAATCATAAAGCTTGAATCCGTAATTCAATTTAAGGATCATTTAAGAATCCAATCAAGAGCAGTTATGATCAAAGTCAAGAGTCAAGTTACGATAAGTTCTTAAAATTTTCAAAAGTATTTACCAAATGTTTAACTTTGTGTTAAGACTTAAAGTCCACGTTTAGTTAAGAGTACAGAGTAAATTGTCACGCCCCAAGAGTATACCCTAGAAATATTGGTATTCTCAAGTCTTGACAATGAGTATTCAACCTCACGGACGTAATGTACAAACCCTTTTGACATCATTCATTGCATATGCATATATGAAAAGTAGTGTGGAATTAAAACTTTTAGCAACATAGAACCATAATTCCAAAACATATTTATAGAAAACATAGGAAATACTAAGTCTCTTTATGGGCATCTTAGAAACAACAATATCAGGGGTCACGGCCCATACATAAACAAAATAGCATTAAAAATATCTAATACATTGTCTTTAACAAGAAAACATAAGCATGAATATGCCTCGAATCAATTGAGGACATACCCCAACTTTCTTTAATGAATGCTAATATCCAAGCTTTACTTCAGTGGCTCCTCTCAATTGCAACCTACACCTTTAGAGATAAGACAAAATATATGGAATTAGTATTTGAATGCACCTAGTATGATGTAATGCACTAAAATCGTGCTAAAAGGACATATGTATAAAACAAGCTTGTTTTTGAAAAAACCTCATAATAAACATATAACAGTCCTACTAATGATTACCCTAAAACCCACCTAAGCGAGATATGAAGCGGCCGCGCATACAACCCCTTAACACACACCTAAGTAATCCTCAAGACTACCTAAGGCAAGATTATTCCAATTTCATCAATTAACTCCTTACATAGAATTACTCTAAGACTCACTCAAGTATAACATGAAGACACTACCCATGCTCTGTCTTCAAGCCTACCTAAGAAATCCTCAAAGCTACTCTAGATAAGTATCTTTTTATTAACATGTATTAACTTAAGTCTAACAAGTTCATTAAACCATTTAAAAGAAATTCCAAAACTAAGGACTTCACATAATGGTCTTGGAGAAGACCTAGTGAACCTACACCCTAACATTTGAAAGCCTACTCGTGCCATGTCTAGATAGCGTCCCATTCAACTACGAAAATTTTGTAGAACTTATCCAACACTAGAATATTTCCCACATGATGAGAAATAGAAATTAACCGACATTGAATATACTAGATAAGCATGGAATCCGAAGTCTAACCGTACTAGGATGGAGGGTGTTCTACTTTCCAAGGGTAGAACTAGGACACATCCCATGTAGGCACATGATTAAGGAATATCAAGGGTTTCTTGTACTCTAGTCTCAACTTAAATAGAGTCACTCCCGAAGCAAACTCACTCGGTGCTATCCTTAGTTATCATCGAGTAATTCAATCACAAGGGCATATGAAAAGGTACCATATAATAGTCATAACCAAATCATAATACACCTTACCTAGGATGGGTCCACTAGGGCTGCCACTCAATGGTCAAATAGTATAGCATAATGAATTTCTTAAAGATGGTTTCATGCCATTCCAACAAACTTATCCCTAGGTCCATCATTCATACAAGAAGGATACCATGACTTTCAACTTCAACGATATCATAACCTTCTTTCAAGTTTGAAGGTTCCAAGTAAATGACTCTCTTAACCATGTTCAAGGTCATATTTCAATCACACATCATATTCATGACAAAGGTGCTTTAGCCTACTAAGTCAAGAGGTCATATTCACATTCTTCAAGCATAAAGTAGAAGGACATAGGTCTACCAAAAGAAGACACAAATCATCATCTTATCACACGTACAATATCAATCATGTAGAACATAGGGATAACTAAGTCTACTACAAGTCACCCTATCCACTCTTGTAGAAACATCACCATAATACATTACAAGACTCCTATAGTCAATTAGGAAAAGTCACACTTTAACTTTAAGTAAACACACATAAGGACACAATCATAGTCTATCATCATCACCTATAACCAATTAAGAGTAAACATTCTTTTACTTTATTCATACACATATACAACATAAGCCTTCACAATGATTACCTATACAAGCTATATAAAAAGATAACATCACAATTCATAAAGTAATGCCGACAAGACCACATTCTTCACAATTATATCACATAAGCACCGCCACCATAAGTGTACCATACCAATAAACAAAATTCAATAGCTACACTACACAATATCGAAGAAATTAGGTCAATATACCACCATTCCATAAACAACATCTCCAATCATTAGCTTATCCAACCAATTCAATATAGAAAGTCTCTTACTAATAGCCATAATCACAAATTCAAACCAACAAACAAACTATACAAATATTCAACATAACAAAATATGGAATTCATCAAATTAAGGATATCCTTATACAATTCTATTATAATTCATACATATATAACTAGCCCAATGCAATCTTTTTAAGAATTCAATACAAGAGAGATATGATCAATCACTTATAATATATCCAAAACTAGGATTTGATAATTTGCATGGGTTAATAGAAATTTTGATTAAAAAAATCATTCAATTAACATCTATTATATCATAAATCACGTATTCAAATCATTTTATGCAAGAACCCATGACTACATATCAAAATAAAAGATTTCATCTTTTGAGAAGTCTTAGAAAAGACTTCTGAAGTTTGGAGGAAGAAGATTAAAGGATGAAAATCATACCTTAATTGATGAAAAGCAACGAAAATGATAAAGAATTTAATGGAGAAATCAAGCTCCAATCTCCCACCTTGCTTAAAGCTCCAATAGAGTTCTAGAAAATTTTATTTGGGGTCTTGGTGTTTTAATTATAAAAATGAAGTTAACTTTGGGTTCTAGGCATATAAAAAACTTAAAATACCATAATTAACCGCCGATTTTATTTTTAGAAAGTCAGGTGAAATTCACAAAAAGCCATTAGCTTGGCCAATACGCTTGAACAAAACCTGGAGGTTACAATTGATGGACCAAACAACTGCCCTCAAATCCAAGAAATAGTTGTGCTTCCACTCTGAAAATGGGTCTTAAGCTAAAACCACTAAGCATAAGTCTATTACCAATCGACGTGGCGTCGATGGACCTACTGTCCGTCGATTGGCTTCGTTGGTTAGGACTGTTTGGAATGTTTTTACCCACAAGTTAGGTCCTCTTAAAGGACCCTTAAGGTGGTCCTTGGGGAGTCATTGTAAGACCTCCTAACTGAGTTAGCGTGTATAGATCCTCACTTGTCCCTAAAAGCTTGTTAAAATGTCAATTAACTGTTTTAAAGTATGCATGTGTGATTTGAAGTAATCTAGAAATCTAATGTCAAGGGACGATTAAGAAGTTGGACAACTAGTCATCAAGAGGCCTTCAATATTTTCATGTTCTTATATGTGTGTCATTGGCTTCTGAAGTCATTACATGAGTGATAATGATGTTAATAGGCAGTATGTTGAATTTCATGAAGTTTAGAGGTTAAAAATCAAAGAACGTCCAAGACATTCGAAAGTTAGCCCTTGAGACGTGTGAGATTAGCCTCCTAGGAAATAGTTGTAGTCACAAACGACGGGACAACATGATGGCTCATCGACCAGACGATGCCTCGTCGTCTTTACCTGTCGATGCAACCTGCAACTTCAATGCTTGTACGCTACTTCATTAAGGGGTGAATTTCACGTGCTAACCTTACCCAAATTGGTTTATCTGGTTATTTTCAGGTGTATTTAAGTGATAAAAACGTGACAACCCCATTCCTAATTCAATTCATAAAAATTAGAATTCCCTCCCAAACCAAACTCTCTCCAGAACCTCCATTGAAGGTGATGCTCAAGAATAACTTGGAGATTGGATTTCCATGGGTTTCTTCACCAAGTTTTAGAGGTATTCATCTATATTAAGGTATGTTTATTCTTCACCTCTAGTTAATCTTCTATCTAGATCGTTCATTTCAAAGTTTTCAAAGAAGTTTCATGATCAAATTGTGTATTCATTAATTTAGCCATGGATTCTTTCTCAAAATGTTTTCAAAGTCTTTCTCATGATGAATTGATGATAATGTATTTATTTTAACGTGGAATTCAATCCAATTGTTTGATGAATCCATTATTCCTTCAAACTATCATTTTAGCCTAGTATGGACTTTGTGATCTTGAATTGATGTTGATCGAATTATGATTCTACCATGTTGAAGTGCTTATAACTATTGTATACATTGATGTTTGATTATGAATTATGTTATATTGGATCAATGTGGATTGTTCCTTGAAGACTTGATCTCTATTTCATATATTTTGTTAATATATGGCATTCACTGTAATATTTACTCTATAATGCATGATTGTGGGATTCATTTGTGTAGGGATAGTTGTATCTACTGACTTACATGTATGTTATTGATGAATTGTTGGTATGAATCCTTAATGATCAAAACAAACAACTGTTGGTAAGGATTGGTTTACATTTTGTTAGCCTATAGATTTACAATGCTATGTACATGATGTGATCTAAGTTCTAGAGTAGGTAGAGCATGTCTTAGACTTGGTTATTATGTCTTTAGCTACTTCCCTAGGTTGATATTATTAAGATATCATAAATTTTGATCATGATGATCCAAGCAAAGAATACTAGTAAGTGATCTATGTCTCTCTACTCTCCAATGTGTTGTTGATGTAGTGTACTTGTTAGTAGCATGATCTTGTAGTGTCTTATGAATGGTTTATTTTATGATTAAATTACATTTAGATACTTTCCGATAAATGAATTGTTGATGAAAAGGGTGTATTGATCAATGATGATTAAATATTGATGAATTGGTAAGAATGATTTGATCAAGTCCTTGAAGGCAGTTGCATTATGAATGTGTGATGGTGATAATCACCCAATGTGTAGCCTATGTCTAGTTTCCTATTCTAGCTATAATCTAGTTGTATGGCTAATATTATGAGAATTTAAATGGTTATGTAAGCATTATGTTTATGTGTTGCTTATGATGAGGTCTTATAATATTTTAAGTGTTATGTGAAGTAAAGTTAATATATGTGCATAATGACTAGAACTTACTGTAGAGATTTTGTAAGTCTTGAATAAATAAGTCTTATGTTATGCTATCTATTCTATGATGTTATGTGACGTATCATTCACTAGGCTGACTTGATAGGTGTACTAGCATAGGGAAGGGTATGGGACCTTGTCTATGCATTGCACATGTGTACCTTGATAGGATAGTTCCTAGGTTGGTGTTTTAAGTACATGAATAGTAATTTATGAACATGTTATGAATATGACTTATACGCTATGATGTTAAGTATATGAGATGAGGAAGTATGAATGTGCATAGTGTCTTGGTGTGTTAATATGAAAGGATTACTCATATAGTTATACCTATATACTTTTTCATTGAGGTATAAACATGTGTTGACTTAATGTACAATGTGAAAGGATTTCTCACATATTAGTTTACACACACATGTATGATGATCTAGTCAATGGAGGGTCCTTTAAAGGTGTGATCAAGTTTACCCTAAACAAGTTAAGTGCTTTAATATGCTATGTCCATGTAAAAGGGTTTCTCACATGATTAAGGTTTATGAACCCTCATCTATGACCTATGAGATAAGCATATGAGGAGTCAATTTCTGAAAGCCTACATTTTACAAGTAATGTTAATAAAGGTTTTTGAATAAAGGGAACTTAGTTTAGAACCGAGTGAACTTTACAATAGAGGTATTGGCTTCCCTTGGAGGAATATTCCCCTATGGTTCCATATGAGGTGTTGACTTCCCTTTGAAGAAGATTCTTTCATGGATTCTGATGATATGAGAACTCCTTACTCATGAGTATAGATATTGTCCAATCCATATCTCTTAGTTCCTTGAGTTGTGATTGCATAGGATGTAGCAAATTATTTCACTTAGTATGCTAGCATATGTGAATGTTCTACTTTGGATAAGTAGAGAACCCTCCCTTGGTGTAAGGCTCCAAAACACAGAATTCCATGTAGCACCCATGGTTTTAGTGTCGGTTAAGGCTATAGTTTCCCTAAAGTAAAATAGATAATGAAAGTAAAGCTAGGACACTAACTAGGATAACCTATGGGTAGTTTCTTAGTGTAGGTGTGAGTATGGGACTTTACATATGCATTGCACAATTGTCTCTTAAGGCAAGTCCTACGAAGGGGTTCTAATTTATATGACTAGGTTTATGTTCCTAATTCATGACTTGTAGTATTTATCTACTTGTTATTAAGATGTGCATGGTATGAGTCCTAATGGATCTACATGATGTGGTCTCTTCTTTTATGCATTATAAAGGTCTTATTGATTATGTGATAAAGGTCTTCCCATTTTTGTATGAAGTTGTCTTCACTTACTATGCTGATGTATGAATTTGATGTTAAGGCTTGTGGTCTCATGATAGGTTTAGTAATTATGTGTGAGGTTATGGGGCTTTACATGTACATTGAACTAATAAGCTTCGATTGGTATTATGAGTAAGGTCTTATAATATGCAATGTAAAGTCAAATAAGTATATGTGCAAAGTTAATAGAGTTCACTATAATCTCACTAAGATCTTGACTTAAATGTGTCTATGATGTATTATACCTCTATGATAGTATGTGTTGGCTTATGTAGATTGTATGTATGACTTCCTTGTGGCCTTAAGGTGTTCCATTGGACCAAGTATTACTAGAGGGTTACTGGTGCAATAAGGAATTAGGAAGAAAAAATTCACTGTAAGATGAATGTAGTTCAGTTTTAAGGGAAAATCAAGTTATTGCAAATGATTAAAAATGTTTTAAATTATATGTGTGATTTTATATGCTATTATGACTATGATATATGTCTATATGAAGTTTGTAAATAATATAATTCTTAATGTATAAAGGTTTTATGAAGATATTCTCAAAAAGGCATGAAATATGATTTCAAGAAAAATAACCTTTTGAAATGCATGTTTTTGCACGGTTGCCATACTTAGTGCATTCTTTTACTAACTCTATTCTTCTTTTCCTTTTTACACAAAGTGTAGGTTATGGATGCGTAAAGGATGTCTGTATGATTGAGGAGCTTGTTATGTATTTCCCAAGATCAAGCAAAAGGAATCCTTAAGATTCAAGGATAACCTATGTCAAGTTATGTTTGAAGTCTTGTAATTATATACTTATGATTATGTTGTAAGGGTTGTTTCCCTAATGTACTCTTATAATGTTGAGTTTTAGATGGCAAAAAGAGACTAGTGTCTAAATATGTACTTATGATATTTTATATATATGAAGTGAATTTTCTAACCTATGATGTGCTATGAACATTTTTAAATTTTCGGCTAATTTATCTATGACAATGAGATGAATGATAACTATGGTCTTGTATACGACCTCCAAGAGGTCAAGTACGCCATGTTACTTCTAGGGTGTGCTCTAGTAGATTCTCGATCATCGGTGGTGAGTCGTGACACGATAGACTTTCCCTTTTTCATCATGCACATGTTGTGCCATAAAACTTAACTCTATTAGATCTCTCTCCATGTTTTCCTGTAAGGTAGTCTTTTAGATATGATTTCTTGGATGAGATGATATCTCTATGCTTGAGGGAGAAAAGGTGAGTTTTGATGCTTATGTTGATTTTATGGTTTCATGAGTATGTGCGAAGGTGAATTTGACCTGCTTTGATTATGTCATGACAATAATGGCTATTTGAAATATGAGAAATGAAATGTTATGTTGAGAATTATATGCCATGATATAGTTAAATCATGTTAGAAGTTGATATGATTTTAAAAAAATGAGTTTATTTCTTGAATGGTATGCTACTATATGACTTTGCATGATGATAGTCTTATGAGTTGCATATTTTCCATATGCTATGTATGTATTAGTTGACACTACGTTATGCATTTTATGAATATTCTAAATTATCATTAAAAAGTATTTTTGACTAAGTTCATGTTTTTTCATGTTGTTGTGCATCTTGATATGCTAGTTGTGCATTTAACTTCATGAGATAGGGCAAGAAGCATGTTTGAAGTCACTCTTAATGTGTAATGTTTAGCCTTATAATCAGAGATTGAGACTCTTTAAAATGAAAAATGATGAGCCCTTTGAAATTTTGTCACTTTTATGGTTTGGAAAGCATGATTTTAGGCTCACTGTTGAAAAGTGACGGAATTTTTATACCTATTGTCCTTGTGTGTGCCGATAAATTGTAAGACTTTCCCTAAATTATGCATGTTTATGAAAGCTAATGTTATGCTTGATATTGAAATTATGTGAAATTACTTCATATTTTTGTGATGTGTGGTGTGAATTACATTTTTGACTAGTTAGGAAGAAAATTATGAGCATGCTTTGGTTTAAAGTTGAGAAATTTTCATTTTACAATAAAGTTGACTTTGTGCCTTGTCTGAGTAAGGACCCATGAGACGTGTAAGTGTTTTGAGGAGAAGGACATTCCTCCATAGACACAACTAAGAATGTTATGTTTGAGTATGACCCTCATGGCACTAGGTCTAACTAATAAAGATCCTTGTCGATTTACCTAACTCAAGTCTAAGTGTATTAAAGTATGAGTGTCAAATTGTTTCTTGAGTGTTGTTGAATCTTCCTAAATGTGACTTAAATATGGTTACATGATTAAATATTAAAAATAATAATTTTAAAGGCCATGTTATGATTAGGACAAGGATGCTCCTCCTATTAATGTGACAGAGTTTATTTTTTTGATGCATTAAAGAATTAGTGAATAAGGGTTTTGGTTGCTTGTGTTGCATTGAGTGCTAAATGGATGGAACTTGTGTTACTTGTAAGTTACTGCATTAACTTATATATGATGATGTTGTGAATGTTTTAAGATGATCTATGATTCATTATAGTCCTTGTTGTGATTAAACTGTTCTAAGTGTCATTTGAGGACGAATGTTCATAAATGGGGGATATTGTAAGACCCCCAAAATGAGTTAGGGTGTCTAGAGCCTCACTTGTTCCGATAAGAATTTTAACATGTTAATTAAGTGTTTTAAAGTATGAATGGGTGATATGAAGTCATTTGGGAGTCACACGTCAAGGGACGACCAAGACGTTCGACGACTAGTAACGAAGAGGCCTTAGATGTTTTCATGTGATTATATGTGTGTCATTGGATTATGAAGTCCTTATATGGGTAATAATGATGTTCATAGGCAGTATGTTGAGTTTCATGAAGTTTAGAGGTCAAACATCCAAGAACGTCCAAGATATTCCAAAGTTAGCCCGTGAGACGTGCATGTGTGTTTTTCTTGAGTGTGCCTAGCATGTTTTGACGTGTTGCGAGTATTTGTTATAAGTGATACTGATGTGGAAGGTCTTTGACTTGTTAAGGTTTGTATTTACATTGGCAACGCCCAGGTACGACTCTCCAAGGGCCCCACAACAGTCCCTCAAGGAGGAACTTAAGGCAGTCAAGACACTGCTGTGGTAGTGTCAATCGATGAGCTCAACTGGCACCTCATTCTTCAATAGACGCACCCTCGATGGAAGACGTTTCACAAAAATTAGATGTTTGAGATTAGACTCCCATGAAGCAGTTGCAGTCACAAACGATGGAGCAACAGAATGGCTCTTCGACCAGACGATGCCCCCTCGATTGCGCCCATCAGTGCAGCTTGCAACTTCACTTCTTGCAAGATGCTTCATTAAGGGGTGAATTGGAAATTCATCAAATGTTATAAACTGATCGTAGTTGGTTTATCTGGTTATTTTTTAGGTGTATAAGTAATAAAAAAACGTGACAACCCCATTCCTAATTCAATTCACAAAATTAGACTTCCCTCCAAAACAAAACTCTCTCTAGAACCTCTATTGAAGGTGAAGCTCAAGAACAACTTGGAGTTTGGATTTCCATGGTTTATTCACAAAATTTTAGAGTTGTTTTTCTATATTAAGGTATGGTGATCCTTCTTCTCTAGTTATTCTTCCATCTAGATTGTTCCTTTAAAAGTCTTCAAAGAAGTTTCATGATAAAAATATGTATTCAATAATCTAGCCATGAGTTCTTTCTCAAAACATTTTCAAAGTATTTCTCATGATGTATTGATGATAATTTATTTATTTTAACGTATAATTTGATCCAATTTCATGATGAACCCATTCTCCCTTGAAAATATCCTTTTATCCTAAGTATGGGATTTATGATCTTAAATTGATGTTGATCGAATTATGATTCTAGCATGTTGAATTGCTTATACCTACTGCTTACATTTTAATGTGATTATGAATTATGTGATATTGTATCAATGTTGATTGATGATTGAAGACTTCATCTCTACTTCCTGTATTTTGTTAATATATGGTATTCACTTTAAAATTGACTCTATAATTCATGAATGTGGGATTTGTTTGTGTAGGGATAATTGTATCTACTTCCTTACTTGTATGTCGTTGATTAATTGTGGGTATGAATCCTTAATGATCAAAACAAAGGAGTGTTGGTAAGTATTGAATTACATTCTCTTAGACTATAGATTTACAATGCTATCTACATGATGTTATCTAAGTTCTAGGGTAGATGGAGCATGACTTAGACTAGGTTATTATTTCTTTAGATACTGACCTATATTTGTATTATTGACATAAATGTTTATCATGTTTATCAAAGAAAGGAATACTAATAACTGATCTACGTCTCTCTACTTTCTAATGTGTTATTGATGTAGTGAACTTGTTAGCAGAATGATCTTGTAGTGGCTTATGCATGTTTTCTTTTATTATAAAAGTAAATTTAGCTACTTCCTTATATATGAATTTATTTAATGAAAAAGTTGTATTGATCAATGATGATCAAAGGTTGATGAATTGGTAAGAATGGACCTTCCTCTTTATTTTCTTATAGTATTGATAGTTGATGAAGCCTTGTATGCCATTATGTGGTATGGATCACTTATGGTGGGGATGTTTAATTCATTGCCGATATATATATGATATGATCATGGCCATGAAGGAAGTTGCATTATGAATGTGCTATGGTGATGATCACCCACTGTGAAACCTATGCCTTGTTTTCTACTCTAGCTATGATCTAGGTTGTATGACTAATGTTATGAGCATGTAAACGGTTATGTTAACTTTATTTATATGTGCTGCCTATGATGTGTAATTATGAAGCTTTAAGTGTTATGTGAACTAAAGTTAATATGGGTGCATAATAACTAGATATTACTATGAAGATGTTGTAAGTCTTCAAGAAATGAGTCTTATGTTATGATATCCATTATACGATGTACGTGATTTATCACTCACTAGGATAGACTTGATAGATGTACTAGCATGGGCAAGGGTATGGTACCTTGTCTATGCATTGCACATGTGTACCTTGATAGGATAGTTCCTAGGTTGGTCTTTTAAGTACATGAATAGTAATGCATGAACATATTATTAATATGACTTATATGCTATGATATGATGTATATGATATGATGAAGTGTGAATGTGCATATTTTCTTGGTGTGTTTATTTGAAAGGATTTCTCATATTGTTATGCTTATATACTTGTGCATTGATGTATGAACATATGTGGCCTTAATGTGTCACGTGAAAGGATTGCTCCTATATACATACACACACATCTATGATGGTCTAGTCAATTGATGGTCCTAGAAAGGTGTGCTAAAGTGTACCCTAAACAAGATAGGTTGTTGAATATGTTATGTCCATTTGAAATTAGTTTGATGAACCCTCATCTATGAACAATGAGCTAAGCATATGAGGATTCAATCTCCTAAAGAATGAATTATATAAGTAATGTTTAGAAAGGATTTTTAATAAAGGGAACTTAGATTAGCACCGAGTGAACTTGACAATGAGAGGGGTTGTCTGCCCATAGAGGAGGATTCATCATTGGGTTCTCATAAGGTGTTGAATTCCCTTGGAGGAACATTCACCTATGGTTCCATATGAGGTGTTGACTTCCCGTTGAAAAAGATTCAATCACGGATTCTCATGAGATGAGGCCTGCAATTCTCATGGGCATGGAGAGGGTCCAATGCATATCTCCTAGTTCCTTAAGATATGCTTGCCACATAGGATCTAGAAAATGATTTCACTTAGTATACTTGAATGTGTTAATGTAATACTTTGGATAAGTAGAGCACCTTCCCTTGGTGAAAGGATCTAAACCAGCAGATTCCATGTAGCACCCATGGTCTTAGTGTCGGTTAAGGCTATAGTTTCCCTAAAGTAAAATGGAAAATGTAAGTAAAGTAATGACCCTAACTAGGATAACTTAAGGGTAGTTGCTTGATATACCGTTTTTTCATAGTATTTTTCATGCTTTCTCCTAAAGTTTAGTGTGTGTCGAAAAGCCTTTTTTTATTAATTTTTATGTAAGTTTCTCTTTATTTGCAGGAAATTTGTCTAAAAGATGAACGTGGAGGTTTTTGAGCAAGAAATATAGAAAAGTACCACCTATAGAGCTTGTGACGGTCTGTCGTGCCCATGACGCTGGTATTACACAGTGCTGACGGACCGTCTTAGCCATGACTGTCCGTCCTGCTGGTTCGTCATGAAGATCAGAGAAGTAGTCCTAGTACCCAAATTCCAAGAGTTCAAGTGTTATGGAATGGAGACCCTCGACTGACCGTGGTGCCTGTGACGATCTGTCATACCTGCCGTCGAGGGTAACGAAGAGAGCAGCAAAAGAATTTGCAAAGTATGGGACAACGGAGTCCATGACGGCCCTTTGTGACAACGACGACCCGTCGTGAGGTCCATCGACCGAACCGCGTTTTGACAGATTTCCAGCAAATACAGTCCTTCTTTAATTAGGTTTTAATTTTTTATTAATAGTTTGAAAATCTCATTTTTGGGGTTAGACTATTTGGTTATTAGACTCTCTTATATTTAGACACTTGATTATTTTAGCTTCTTTTGTGGATTAGAATTGGTGATTATTAATACACTTTGGTTTATTACACTTTTCTTTGGAGTTGATTTTTTGTGATTTTGTCGATTAATCATGTAAATTTCTAGATTTTATTCTTTCTCATTGAAGTAAGTGCATGAATTCTTATATAACATATTTGAATATTGTGATTATGACCATGATGGGTAACTAAACTCCATAACTAGGGTTGTGGTAACCATAGGCAAATAATGAGGTAAGATATAATTAAAATAACAATTCTATAATAGTGTCTTGCATGTATTGATAATTCTTTCGTTTAGAAGTCTTTATAACGGATGGTCAACGTTAGAACTCGCCTTAATGATAATTGTCGGACCTAGGAGGTAGATAATAGGAAAAGAATTATTAACATAGATTTAGTGTATAATATCTAATAGGCTACTATTGATTGGTAAGAGGTAATAACTTAGTCAAATATCGAAAACAATGCTTAATATGAGATAAAGGTAAGGGTTGGTATAGAAACACACGTAGCCGGATGAAGGTGCAGAGTGAAATTTTCTAGATGCCGGACCAAGTATTTAGAAATACATAACTTATAACTTTGCATGCAAGATACTACGAAAAAATTATTATAGTTAGAATTATCAAGTTAGGAACTTGTGGGGAACACGTAAACCCTAGTTACTTTTATTAATTGATTAAACTCCAACATTTGAATCTTTTACTTGTCTACTTTGATTTTGCTAATTAGTTTCATTCATTTAGATATAAAAACCCCCCTTCTATTGTCTTTGCTTTCTAAGGAAAGAATTAACTAAATAATAGTAATAATAGATTGAAGTTAAGTCTGAACTATTTTCCTCGTGGGAACGATCCCAAACTCATTAATTGGTTTCTTTACTTGATACGACCGCTTTACTTATTATTTGAGAAGTAAGTTTTAGGGTATCAAATTTTAGCGCCGCTGCCGGGGAAAGTGGATTTTGGATTGACTTAAACTTATTACTATAGTTTAGTCAATATATTCTTTATTCTACTTTGTTTTAATTTTTTTGATTCTCGTAGAACCGTCTTCCTTGTATGAAAAATACACGGAGAGGAAGAGAACCCTTGTTTCCCTACGATCACGAATTAGAGCGTACACTACGCAACATAAATTGAAAATTGGGTATTGAAGATGATGATCCAAACCAAAACATCCCAGCTCCGATTGATGTTCATGGTGAGTTGTTACCCGATGCTCTAGGTGAATACCAACAGAGGGGACAGAACCCCGCTCCACGTCCCCAAGAATACTATAGAGGCTATGACAATATAGTAGACTCCGATGGGCCGCTTGTCTTGCCCCCTCTACCACCAGGCAACACCTTTGTAATAACTTGTAACCTGATACAAATGCTCACTGCCAGAGGTTTGTTTTCAGGGCTACCTTCTAAGGATCCACATGCCGATATAGCTAAGGTAAGGGCAATGTGTAAATGTTGTGTAGGGAGGCCTGACTTAGACTTGGATGTAATAGGGATAAGAGTTTTTCCTCTCTCACTGACGGGAGAGGCTCCTATTTGTTTCACTGAGCTCCCTTATAACTCAATTTTCACTTGGAGACAACTAAGTGATGTTTTCTTAGCATGCTACTACACGGTCTCCAAGAAACTAAACCACAAAGACAGAGTGAACAACTTTGTTGCACTACTAGGAGAGTCAGTTAGTAGTTCTTGGAATAGATTCACCTCGTTTTTGAGAAGTCTCCCCAATCACCGCATAGATGACGATTCAATAACGGAATACTTCTATCGGGGACAGGATGATAATAATAAAGAGGTGTTGTATACAATAGCGGGTGGTTCTTTTGGGGAGTGTCCTTATGTTGAGATTGCTGAAAAGTTAGAGAAAATCTCTCGAAACAATAAAGATTGGAGTACTAGGAGGTCAGATACTTAAGAGAAATACCTTCGCAGTGCAATCGACTCACAACCCACCCACATATGAGATTCGTGAAGAGATGGCTTAGATTAGAACTGAGCTTGGTTTGGTATTAAAACATATCCTTGGGGGTGCCGAAAAGATAAATGCATGTAATTACTTGTCTAAACCACCGCCACAACATGATGAATGCTATTATGCAAAGGATTCCTATGCATTAAATGAGCAGACGGGGGGTTTCCGACCGAGTGCCCTAGGCTCAAATTAGGAGAATTGGCGCCAAGGTCAAGGAAACCAAGGTCGGATCTATGGTAAATATAACCATGAGGTTCATTATGTCTGAGATTGAAACTACGAACCTGACAACAACTTCAATAGGGGTAACTATGGTAACAGAAATGATAGGAATGGGCCCTATGTCCCTCCTCAAAATCGTGAAGTTACTCCTAGGGATGGTGGAGATAGTATTGTGCGAGTTGAGGATATGTTCCACAAAATGATGAGGAGGTTCAATGCTAATGATGAGAAAATTAAAGAGTTAAAGAGTGATTTAGCGGTTATTGGGCAGAAAGACGATACACATGCAATATCGATTAAGTAGATCGAGTTGCAAATGTCCCATTTATCTGTGGTTGTGAACACACAGCAACCTGGTACTCTTCCTAGCAGCACTGTCCAAAATCCGAAAAATGATGCACACTTTATGTCAATCACTACTCTGGTAGGTAAGCAAGCCATTGACCCACCTATGCCGTCTAATGATGAAAAGGTGAGAAAGGATAATGATAAGGTGGTAGAGGGTATTAGTGAACCACATGATAGAACTGGAAAAGATGCGGAAGTACCTCTAAAGGTAATTCCCATGCCTAGACCGCCCCCCCCGCCCCCCGCTTTCCTCAAAGATTAGTGAGAAACACCGAGAATGGTAAATATAGGCGTTTTATAACAATGTTGAAGCAACTTTCTATCAATGTCCCTTTGGTAGAAAGTCTAGAACAAATGCCAGGTTATGCCAAGTTTATGAAAGATCTGGTTACAAAGAAAAGATCTGTCACTTTCAAGGATGAAGATAGAATGCAGCATTGTAGTGCTATTGCTATAAGATCTCTCATAGAAAAGAAAGAAGATCCGGGTGCATTCACTATTCCTTGTACAGTCAAGTCATTATTTTTTGCGAAAGCATTATGTGATCTGGGGGCAAGCATAAATCCCATGCCTCTCACTATTTGCAAGAAGTTGGGTTTGGGTGACCCAAAGCCCTCTTCGATGCGGCTACTAATGGCTGATCGAACAGTAAAAGACCTATAGGGATACTCCACGATGTGCTTGTAAAAGTGGAGACGTTTATATTTCCGGCTGCATTCGATTTTGAAGTGCCTATTATTCTTTGGAGGTCATTCCTTGGTACGGGTAGATCCTTAGTTGATATGGAAAAGGGGCAGATGAAATTTCGGTTGAACCATGAAGACGCAACCTTCAACATTTGTAGGTCCATATGGCAGAGTGGTGAGCTCCAATCAGTATCTTCTATATCCTACAAAGAACAGATGAAGAAGGATTATGACCTAAAAGTGAAAAGCGAGAGTTTATGGTTGGGGATTTGGTGCTTTTAGACAGTTCTAGGTTGCGTTGGCTTGCGATCAAGCTCAAGTAAAAACAGACTGGCCCTTACTTGATTACCGAATTATTCCCTCATGGAGCAGTTGAGTTAGAAACCATGAAATGACTTTTGTTTAAGGTGAATGGAGAACGAATAAAACCCCATTTTGGGCATACTAAATAGACAAATGAAGTAATCGAGGCATATCATCTTGATGAACGCTGAGTAATCAAGTGTCCTTAGTCGTGCCGCGATGTTAAATCAGGCCCTTTTTGGGAGGCAACCCAATACTTACAGTTTTTCTTTCTAGTAATGGTAGCATTTTCTACTAATGGGTTTTAAATTTGCAGACACATCACCAGGAAATTCTTCAGAAAATCACTCTGCAGCAGTCACTAACGGATACGTCGACGGACCTTCATGCATGTGACGGACCGTCGCATGAATCCGTCGTGCCAGATATGTCCTTCAGTTATTTTTAAAACTAGGGAACACGCGACGGAACCAATGACGAACCGTCGCAGCTGCGATGGACCGTAATCGGGGACTCGTCGCATTATTAATAAAGCGTTCCCGACCCGACCCGATTGGGTTTTAAAAAAAAAATTCTTAACATTTAAAACCCCCACCCCCTTCATTTCACCCATTTCCTTCCTCCCTCCTCCCATTTCCCTCCGTTTTCAACTTCCAATTTCCTACCTCTCTTTCAACCGATCATTTCCCAAATCCCCCAATTCCTAAAATCCACTCTCTACTAGTCGGAGTCTGCTGCTGTGGTTCTCTACTTGTTCACCAAGTACCTTCCTCGCTTGTTTTTCTGAAATTCTCACGTATGTGTCTCTTATTTGTACCCATTTACATTGCATTTTTGTTTATCAATTAGTATTATCCAATTTCTTATGGATGGGTTCATTCTTTAATAAAAATTCTATCTGACCTAGTTTCAGAATACTCAAAATTGCCTTGTTAAAACTATAGAAATAGGTTCTTTAGCATTGCTAGTTTCATAGGTATTTGGGTTAGACACATGTAGGTTAAAACACTAAAAATTCAATTTGGGTTATAGGGATGCTTGTGGCATCCCCAGTTCAGTCACTGAATGATAGAACGAGACTTTGATGAAGAACCGTCATGGGTACGGCGGACCATCATAGCGTCCGTCCAAACATCCCTAACACCCCACTGTCCAATTTTCTCCAAGTGTCCACCAACGGACACATGCAACGGACAGTCGTTGCCACGACGGTCTGTCCTACACAACCGTTATGGTTGTTAGAGACCCTATTCTTAAGCATTTCTCACTTTTTCTAATTGTCCTCCAATGGACACATGCGACGAACTGTCATTCCCACGATGGTCCATCCTGCACAACCGTTCTGGTTATCAGATACCCTATTCCTAAGGGTCTCTCACTTTTTCCAAGTGTCCTCTTAAAGACATCTAAGACGAAATGTCATACCCTCGACGGTCCGTCCTGCATAACCTTGATGGCATTCAGAGACCCCTTTTCTAAGGGTCTCCAACTTTTTCCAAGTGTCCTCTAATGGACAACGACGGACCATCACACCCTCGACGGTCCGTCCTGCATAACAATCATGGCCATCAGAGACCCCTCTCCTAAGGGTCTCCATACTTTTCCAAGTGTCCCATGACGGATATCGACGATGGACCATCATCATCACAACGGTCCGTCCTGCTTATCCATGATAACTTTAAGAGACTTTCTTTTAGGGGTCTCTACATAAACATAGTTTAAGTAATACATGACGGACCCCATAACGGTCCATCATACTCACGATGAGCCGTCACCTGGTCCTTCGTGTTTCACTGTTACTATAGAAATGTCATTACATCTTGACTTATTTATTTATTTTGTGTTGTTTTGCTTGTCTTGTTTGCTCCTTCTAGTACTAATATTGATTGTTTACAAGTACTATCTATTATGGCACCAAAAGAAGATTGAGTCTACGCACGTGGGCGATCGAAGTCTGTCACCCCGTCTGCCCGCCTGGTCATTGGCTGTGATGATGAGCGTGACCCCTAGTACGTGCCTCCAAGCACTTCCACCACATCCCTAGTTGCACGTGCTGCTAGAGCCATACCCAAAAAAGTGGCGTCCGGCGTAGTCACTGCCTACCACTCTGATGAGGAGCGCACACTGACCGGCACATCTTCTGGATCAGCTACTGATGAAGAAGGAGCGTCTTGCTCCTTAGGAGTTTTTATGGTCGGAGGAAGCCTCCGGATCTACTGAGGTCCCTACACCCGCAACTGGTGCACAATCTTCCTCGTCTGATGGCTCACCGACTCGTGCTCTCACCCCTATTGTCGACCAGCCCAACCGGTGGTGTGTCGACGGGAAGTATCAAGTTTATTTAGACGCTAAGTTTCTGAATGACAAAGGAGTTATGACACCGACCCTTACATTGGAGCGGCGCGTCCTTATGGGAAGTCTCCCGACTATGCCAGAGATCCACAATCTCTTCACCAGACATCGACTAGAGTGGATAGCGCATTCGTTGGGCCGTTATAGTGAAGAGTTAGATTGAGAGTTCTACGCCCCATATGTGGCTACTCTCAAATCAAAGACCTATAGGCATGCTGGCCCCACCAAACAGGACCCACTCGAGCATGTTCGAGTACATGGCATTCAAGTTGATATCTCCCTGCCTGCAATCTGCCGGTATCTATATGGCGAGGATGTTGATGCCAACCGGACCCCTCTAACCAATGAGTTTGACTATCGGTGGCAAATAGTTAAAGATGGACAGTTCTTGCGTGAGCCATCGCTGAGAGAGCTCACCAAGAGGTTAATGGCCCTGCAATTTTCTACTGATCGAGAGGGTTGTGACTGGGTAGCCGAGCCGAAGGGATCCATCAAGAAGGCTAACTTGACCTTCATGGCAATGTTTTTATGGTTGATTGTCTGCCACTGCCTTTCCCCCACAGCCGCTGATAATATAGTCACGGCATCATGCAGTACTGATGGCGGCGATGATAGCCAGGTTTGAGGTGGACTATGCTTGGATTCTATAGGCGGTCATGCATGAGAGGGATTTTAAGTTCACAACTACTTATCATTTCCCGTGCATGATATTTTCTTTATGCAGGTTCGCACGTGTGCCTATCTTGCAGATTGATCAGCTCAAGACCCCGCTGGGCACTGTTGATATCGGTCTCATCAGGGATAAGGCCAATGAGTTGGCTCCACGTAGAGGGCCCTGTCGAGAGTTCTCTCTACATTGTGACAATCTGGCTGATACGGTAGCACAGGCTCCTACGGATATGTAGGCTCCTTGTGATACCACTAACACTACCCCGGTCAAGTCTATCTCGGGTAGTAGCACTGCCCCGAGCTCCTCTCTCTCAGCCCCTTTCTCCGCTCTATTCCCGCTTGCTAGGGTCCAAAAACTAGAGGCACAGATTGCTACACTTCTGCATCACATCCAGCCTCTGATGCAGAGGTTTATTGCTGAGGCAGAAGAGCGATTTGAGTGGAGAATTCATCAGCGCTTGGGCGCTTTTGAGTTGCGGGTGCTAGCTTGGACAGCCCCTTAGTGGATGTGTCGACCTTTCAGGCTGCGGTCGAGAGTCTTTGTGCAGACATCGATATTATCTTAGAGTGTAGGGTGCCATAGTCTGAGGCCCCTTCTGCAGAGCCCGCTGAGGACACAATGATGGCGGTCTAATTCACCATTTTTATATTCCACCACCTCCTCCTCGAGAGCATGCCAAGAGATGTAGGGTTCGAGAGGAGGATGACGCTAGATCATGGAAGAAGGAGTGTCGTGAGATGGAGGCTGCTAGGAGAGCCTCGCTTGCTGATGAGGAGGCGTGTCGAATGAGGGTTGTATAGTTAGCTTCTGGCGCATCTAGCTCCAGAAATGTGGAGATAGCGGGAGGTACTACTAGTAGGGATGTTGCTACTAAGGACACTACTAAGGGTGTCCAGATTAGAGAGGTAGTGGGTTTGGGGGAACCGGACCCACCAGCTTGCTGATCGTCGGCGCTTTGCGCCCCAGGTTTGCTTCACCTACCACTCTCGCATTTCAATTTTTTTATGCATTGGGGACAATTGCATGTCTTTTTGTTGCGGGTGGGGTAAATGGAAATTGACTCTTAGGGTGAAGTCGAGTAGCCCAATTCACTATCCTCTGTTGGGGTTTTCTTGCCTCTGTTCTTTTTCCCCAAGAGACTGATTATTTTCACTGTTGAACCGTCATGTCTATATCTTGTGTACATAGTTTAATTCTAAAGCATGATGGCTAAAATGAAATCTTGATGAAATGAAAATGATAAATGTGTGGCTCTAAGCATGACATAATGGTATGCCACTGCATGACCCTAAGTCTAAAATTCAAACTAGGTGTCTGATATTCAGGTAGAGTAATGAGATGTTAAGTGAGTGTGAGGAAGATTTGAATAGTTCACTATTTGTACTGAGCTAGAACTTGCCTGGTTAGTCCTGCTAAATGTAAGTTGTAATAGACAATTAGGAAATGATCATAGGCCCTTGTTCAAAATAGCCCATTTTTAGACTAAATAAAAAAAACAAATGAAATTAATCCTTATTTGATCCAAATGATTTGATCTTAAACTAGACCTTTCTTTTTCACCCCAACTGATATTTTCTGGGAATAATGTGTCAGCCCTGGTCCCTCCTTGGACATGTGCACCTCACCTTATGCCAAAAGCTTAAGTTGAGGGTTGCTAATGCAGTAAACAACCTTTTTATAGACCTGACGAAACTGTTGTGTACTTTGACTCATGGCAAAGCCATGAGTTGAGGGTGGCTATTATGAGGAATGTTCAGGAAAGTGGGGTTGAAAGAACAAAGAGATACAAAGAACAAAAGTAAAGTGACTCAAAAATCAGTTAAAGAAAAGTGAAATAAATACAATAAATACAAGCAATAAAAAAAGAGTCACGTACACAAATGGAGAAAGAGGGGAAAATAGCAAGATTAAAGAATATGATAAATTGGGTGAAATAAAATGATAAAAGTTGTATGTTTAGACAATATGTCAAGGAGGGAAAAAACTCACTAAAGTATACCTAAGTATACCCTACCTGACCCTAAGCCTATGTTACAAGCTAAGAAATTCCTATCGTGATCCTAAGAGTTTTATAGCGAACTTAAAGCAGTGAAAATAAGGGCAAGCTTATGGCAATATGTATGAAGTAGTTGTGAATCTGTTCTGAGAGTGAGTGTTCAAAAGTTATCCCTATACTCAAACTAAAATCATTGTGCGAAAAATGAGGATATTGTTTTGAAGTGAGGACGCTAGTTTCATTACCGAAAATGTTAGCACCTCGATGAGAAATCGAAGAGGATAGGTGTTAGTGCGTGGTGAGTCTGTGTCATGGTCCGATTTCACATAATTAAAGATAATAGTGATAGCATGCATAAATATGATGAGACTTATCGGGATTGATAGCCAAATGATTGCGAAAGATAAAACATCGATACTATTGTACAAAGATTTTGTATTTAGTCAAAGTGTCGCTTGAGGACAAACAACGAATTTAAGTTGAGGGTGTTGATATACTATGGTTTCACGGTATTTTTAATTCTTTTCCCATAAGTTTAGTGTGTGTCCAAAAGCCTTTTTGTATTAGATTTTTGTAAGTTTCTCTTTATTTGTAGGAAATTAATCTAAAAGACGAACGCGGAGGTTTTTGAGCAAGAAATGCAGAAACGTACCACCTACGGAGCTTGTGACGGTTCGTCATGCCCGTGATGGTTCGTAGGTGGCATCGTTGTGAAGCTGCTGAAGGAAGATGGGGTAGTCTGACAAAGTGTGGGGTTACGGAGTGCGTGATGGACCATCGTAGCCATGACGGTACGCCCTACTAGTTCGTCATGAAGATCAGAGAAGTCGTCCAGTACCCAAATTCCATGAGTTCAAGTGTTATGGAACAGAGACCCTCGACGGACCATGGTGCCTATGATAATCTGTCATACCTGCTGTCGAGGGTAATGAAGATAGCAGCAGAAGAATTTGCAAAGAATGGGACGACGGAGTCCATGACAGCACGTCGCGACCACAATGACCCGTCACGAGGTCCGTCGACTAGCCTTGTTTTGACAAATTTCCAGTTAATAGAGTCCTTCTTTAATTAGCTTTTTATTTTTTATAAATAGTTTGAAAAACCTCGTTTTGGGGGTTATACTCTTTGGTTATTAGACTCTCTTATAGTTAGAAACTTGAATATTTTAGCTTCTTTTGTAGATTAGACTTGGTATAATTATTAAACTTTGGTTTATTACACTTTTCTCTGTAGTTGATTGTTGGTGATTTTGTCAATTAAACAAGTAAATTTCTGCATTTTATTCTTTCTCATCGAAGTAAGTGCATGAATTCTTATATTACATATTTGAATATTGTGATTATGACTATGGGCAACTAAACTCCATAACTAGGGTTGTCGGAACCATAGGTGAATAATGAGTTAAAATCTAACTTAAATAACAATTCTAGAATAGTGTCTTGCATGTATTGATAATTATTTCGTTCAGAAGCCTTTTTAACGGATGGTCAACATTAGAACTTGCCTGAATGCTACTTGCCGAACTAAGGAGGTAGATAATAGGAAAAGAATTATCAACATATATTTAGTGTATGCTATCTAATAGGCTATTATTGATTGGTACGAGGTAATAACTTAGTCAAATATCTAATACAATGCTTAATATGAGGTAAAGGTAAGGGTTAGTATAGCAACACACATAGTCGGACCAAGGTGCGGAGTGAAATTTTTTAGATGCCAGACCAAGGATTTAGAAATACATAATTTATCACTTTGCATTCAAGATACTAGGAAAAAATTGTTATAGTTAGAATTATCAAGTTAGGAACCTATGGGGAACACGTAAACCCTAATTACTTTTATTAATTTATTAAACTCCAACATTTGAATCTGTTAGTTGTCTACTTTGATTTAGCTAATTAGTTTCATTCATTTAGAAATAAACCCCCCCCCCCTTTTATTGTATTTGCTTTCTAAAGAAAATAATTGACTAAATAATAGTAATAATAGATTGAAGTTAACTCTGAACTATTTTTCTCGTGGTAACGATCCCAACCTCATTAGTTGGGTTCTTTACTTTGTATGACCGCTTTACTTCTTATTTTATAAGTAAGTTTGAGTGTATCATTGCTTAGTGTAGGTTGGGGTATGGGACTTCACCTGTGCATTTTACAAGTGGGTCTTGAGGAAATCCTATAAAGGTGTTCGAATGTATATGACTAAATTTAAGTTCCTTTTGCATGACTTTGTAGTATTTGTCTACTTTTTATGTATATATGTATGGTATGATTCCTAATTGATCTACGTGATGTGGCCTCTTCTTATCTGAACTATGTAGGTCTTATCGATTATGTGATGAATGTATTTCCTAGTTTGGATGAAGTTGTCTTCACTTATTATGTTGATGTATGAATTGGATGTTAAAGCTTGTGGTCTGATTATAGGTATACGAAGTATGTGTGAGGTTATGGAGCTTCACATGTACATTGAACTAGTAGGCTTAGATTGGAATTGTGAGTAAGGTCTTATAATGTTCTATGTAAATTTAAATTAGTATATGTGTAAAGAGAATAGAGTTCACTGTAACTTCACTAAGGTCATGACATTAATGTGTCTATGATGTATTATACTTGTATGATGGTATGTGTTGTCTCATCTATATTGTATGTATGACTTTCTTGCGGCCGTAAGGTGATTCATAGCACCAAGTATAAATAGAGGTTTACTTGGTGGAATAAGTAATTAGGAAGAAAAGGATTCACTATAAAATGAATGTAGTTCACTATAAAGGGAAAATCAAGTTACTGCAAACTGATTCAAGAATGGTTTAAATGCTATGTGTGATTTTATGTGCTATTATGACTATGATAATAACTATATGAAGTATGTAAATGCTATAATGCTTACTGTATAAAGGTTTTATGAGTATTTTCTTAAAAAGGCAAGAAGTATGATTTCAAGAAAATTTCCCTTTTAAATGCATTTATTTGCATGATTGTCATACTTAGTGCATTCTTGTACTAACTCCATTCTTTTTTACCTTTTTACACAAAGTGTTGGTTATGGATGCTTAAAGAAGGTCTCTATGATCGAGGAGCTTGTTATGTTGTTTCCAAGCTCAAGCCAGAGGAATCCTTAAGATTCAAGGATTTCCTATGTCAAGTTATGTTTAAAGTCTTGTAATTATATACTTATGATTATGTTGTAAGGGCAGTGATCCTATACTTTTGTGATGTTGAGTATTGGATGAAAAAAAGAGACTAGAGTCTAAATATTTACTTATGATAATTTATATAAATGAAGTGAAGTTTCTAGAATATGATGTGCTATGAAAAGTTTAAATTTTCCGCTAATTTACCTATGATAATGGGATGAATGATAACTATTGGTTTGTATAAGACCTCCGAGAGATCATGTACAACATGTTACTTTTGAAGGGCTCTCCTAAGTCGTGACAGTCATTCCTAGACGTTTCCAACCCAAATACACTCGTCCAGGTTTTAGGAACCTCTCCCATCAATCTGAACAAAAATGAACACAAAAGAAATGCAAAGGCACACTTAAACACACAAGCACGTCTCAAGGCTAACTTTCGAACGTCTTGGACGTTCTTGGACTTTTAACCTTCAAACTCTTCCAAAATTTAAAAACTGCCTATAAACACTATAATTAATCATTTTAAGACCTTATAACATAATTACAAATATTTTAGGCTCTTGTTTAACCTAATTCATTTTAGAGGTGTTACATTCTCCCCCACTTGGACAACATTTGTCCTCGAATCACAATAACAATCTTTGGGAACTATCACGAGCTAAAGATTCAATACTAACAACTCAAAATCATACCACACTATATGAAATACACATTAACAGGAGAAACACTAATTTCCACATAATCAAGCTACTCAAAACACGACAAGAAAGTACGAACAACCTCTATAACTCATCATGCAATACGATTGACATTCTTCATACCATATTTGAGAAAATTTCTTCTCCATATATTATCATGCCCATAAAAATCATTTATAAAGACATTATAATCTTTTCTGAAGACAACACACTTTAGCAAGAATTTCAAGTACTTCACTGTAATGCATGCTAATTTTTTTTTAAGAATGCATGTTTAACCAATTTATTATGAAGACATGACAATATTAGAGAAAAATCATATAAACTATTTTTACAGCATAAACATAACCTCATAAAATAAACAATGCGAGGAGATCAATGAAATTCATTTTAAACTAGACACCTAAAGAAAATGCAACATGCAACATGCTACTATAACATTCAATATCTAAAGCTTGAATATAGTAGAACAGAAGACACGAAAATCTAAAACCCAACTACTCAACATACTCCCCCACTTAGAAGGAACCCATCACAACTAAAGAGAGAAACTATAACTTACTGGCATCATCACCCGATTTTGTTTTAGCTTGGAGAACATAAAAGTGATTCCTCGCTTTAGAAGCACCAACCAGAACACTTGGAGGATCTTTCTTGGACTCTCTTCCTCTATCCACAATAGTATGACAATTGCTCACTTTATGACCATCCTTACCACAACCAAAGAAACCAGCAGTACCGGGTATACATTTCCCAAAGTGCTTTTTCCCACGGCAAGCACAAGTAGGCTTAACAGATTGAGAACTCATTCCACCCTCAATCTTGACCTTGGAAGTACTAATCCCTTCTTGATTTGGAGACCTCTTCTTAAACCTAGGTTGGTTTTGCTCATCGGATTTACCCCTCTTAAAATTCCTTGCAATCCCACTAATTTTGGACTGCTCAATGGATTGAGCAAACAACAAAAGTCTAGACAAGTTAATGTCACGATGGAGCATGGTCGTATGACACTCTTCTTTCACAAGGTCGGCAATAGCGGTCACAAACCTACTCGTATCAACCATATGGTTAGACACCATGATGGATCAAACATATATAAGAAGGTGAACTTCAATGAATACTCTTAAACACTCATATTGCCTTGCCTAAGGTTAATATACTACTCAACCTTAACCTCTCTCCTTACCTGGGGAAAATACTTTCCTAAGAAGGCTTTCTTAAACTCTTCCCATTCTATAGGACCCAACTCAACTGGCCTATTGACTTTCAATTAAGTGTACCATACTTTACAAACTTCCATCAATTGGTACAAAGAAAAATCCGCCTTCTCCCTAGAAGTCACCCCCATAACACTCAACAACTTATACATACCACCAAGAAACTATTGGGGATCCTCTCCCACCTTAGAGTAATGAAAGATAGGAGGATTCATTCTCACAATATCCTCAACATAGAGGTCATAGTAATCTCTAAAGCATTCACCCTAGGCTCAATACCTCTATTCACATGAGTTGTCATGACTCGAAATAAAGAAACTACAACCTGTCTAATCTCCCCATTTGTCATGTCAAGGGAACCATCATAACCTCATTACCTCCACGCACAAAGGGACTTAATCAACTTAGGAAGGAACTTAGACTACTTGAAGAGCTTGATATCCTTGGGGAACTGCCTCATTCACTTCTTTTCTTCCAACCTTCTTGCGTCCATCTTTCTAGTAGTTGTATCCTAAAAATAGGAGAGAAGAGATTAGGAATAGACACTTATAACCTTAACTCTATGGCACGAAGCAAGAGTGATGAAGAAACGGAAACTCTATCATCCTGTAGCCTCTCGCACATAGATGTGTCACGACTCACACCGATAAATAAGACTCTACCAGATGTGGCTTTAATGAGACTTTTGATTCCTAAAGACTACTCCAAAACCTTATGCTCTGATACCAGGCTTGTCACGACCTTAGAGTATACCCTTGAAGGAATGGAATTTTCATGTTTCCATACGACGTATTCGACCTCTGAAGGTATTATACAATCCCTTTGACATCATTCATTGCATATGTATATATTAAAGGTAGTGCAGAATTAAAACGATTAACAACATAGAACCATAATTCCAAAAACATCTTTATAGAAAACATAGGAAATACTAAGTCTCTTTGTCTCCATCTTTGACACACAAATATGTTGGGTCACGGACAATACATCAACAAAATAACATTAACAAGGTCTAATAAAAGGTCTTTAACAAGTAAATCTAAACATGATTATGTGCTCAGATCAATTGAGGACTTACCCCAACTTTCTTTAATGAATGCTAATAACAAAGCTTCACCGCAATGACTCTTCTTAGTTACCACCTACACCTCTATAGATAAGGCAAAATATATGGAATTAGTACATTAGAATGAACTAAGTATGGTGTCATGCAATTAAATCATGCTAAAAGGATATTTGTCTAAAACATGCTCTTTTTGGAGAAAATCTTGTAACGTAACTATAAGAAATTACTTTAATTCAGCATATACACATATAAGTCACATTCCACAATGTAGCTTCAACATCACTTAAAACCACATAAACATATTACTCTCTTAATAAATATTATCCTAAGACCCACCTCAGTGATATATGAAGCAACCGCCCATACAACCCCTTCACACACACCTTAGTGATCCTCAAGACTACCTAATCCAAGATTATTCGCATTTAATCAATTAACTCCTTACATTGAATTACTCTAAGACTCACTCACTTAAAACATGAAGATACTGCCCATACACCCTCTTCAAGCAACCATAAGCAATTCTCAAAGCTACTCTAGATAAGTATCTTTTTGTTCACATGCATTAATTTAAGTCTACCATGTTCATTAATCCATTTATTAGACATTCAACTGTTAAAAACTTCACATAAAGGTCTTGGATAAGACCTAGGGAACCTACAGTCTTACATCTTAAAAGCCTACTCGTGTCATGTGCAGATAGTATCCCGTTCCACAACCAAAATGTTGTAGAACTTATCCAACACTAGAATGTATCCCACATGATTATAATAGGCATCAATCGACATAGACCATACTAGTCAACGCATGGAATATGGAGTCTACCCTACTCGGACTCAGGGTGTTCTACTTGCCAAGGGTAGAACTAGGACACATCCTGTGTAGGAACATGGTTAAGAAATATCAAAGGTTTCTTTTGCACACTAGTCTCAACTTAAGTAGAATCACTCCCCAAGCATACTAAATTGATACTAGACTTAGTTCTCATAGAGTAATTCAATCACAAGGGCATATGAAAAGGTACCATATAGTAGTCATAACAAAATCATAATACACCTTATCAAGGATGGGTCCACTAGGGTTACCATCCAATGGTCAAATGGGATAGCTCAATGAATTTATTACAGATGGTTTCATGCCATTCTATCAAACCTATACCTAAGTCCATCATTCACACAAGAAGGATACCACGACTTTCAACTTTAAGAATATCATAAATTTCATTCTAGTTTGAAGGATCCAAATAAACGACCCTTGTAACCATGTTTAAAGTCATATTTCAATCACACCTACACATTCATGACAAAGTTTCCTTAGACTACTAAGTCGAGAGTTCATATTCACATTCTTCGTGTATCAAGTTGAAGGACATAGGTCTTCAAAAATAAGATACACATCATCATCTTATCACATGTACAATTTCATTCAAGTAGCACATAGGGATGACTGAGTCTACTACTAGTCACCCTATATAATTGTATATAAATATCAACATAGTCCATCACAAGACTCATATACTATTTTAGGAAGACTTATACTTCAACATCAACTATACACAAATAAGGACACCACCGTAGTCTATCATGATCTCGTATAACCAATTAATAGTAAATATGATTTCACTTCATTCATACACATATACCACATAGGCGTTCACAATGATCACCTATACATACTATATAGGAAGATAACTTCACAATTCATAAAGTAATGCTGACAAGGCCACATTCTTTACAATTCTAGCACATAAGCACCACAACCATCAGTGGACCATACCAATCAACACAATTTAATACCTACACTACACAATATAGAAGAATTTAGGTCAATATACCAACATTCCATCAACAATATCTCTAATCCTTAGCCAATCCACAAATTGAATATACAAAGGGTCTTACCAATAGCCATAATCACCAATTAAAACCAATAATCAAACTATACAAAAATTCAAAATAATTCAGTATGGAGTTCATAAAATTAAGGCACAATATATACAATTCTATCATTATTCATACATATATTAATAGCCCAATACAATCTGCATAAAAATTCAATACAATAAAGATATGATCAAATCACCCATAATATAGTAAAAATTAGGATTTCATGACTTACATGGGTTCAGATGAATTTTGATAAAAAAAAATAAGTCAACTAACATCAATTATATCATAAATCATTGATTCAAATTATTTTATGCAAGAAACCGTGACTAGATATCAAAGTAGGAGATTTCATCTTTTGAGAAGTCTTAGTTACACTTTTTGAAGTTTGGCTCCTTGAAGAAAGAGATTCAATTATGAACACCATACCTTGATTGATGAAAAGCCACTAAAATTATGAAGAATTGATGGAGAAATAAAGCTCCAATCTCCCACCGTTCTTCAAGCTCTAATGGAGCTCTAGAGAATTACTCTATTTGGGGTCTTGGGGTTTTAATTTGAAAAATGAAATTAACTTTGGATTCTTGACATATAAAAGCACTTAAAATACCAAAAAATCCCTTAAGTAACCACCCATTTAAATTTAAGAACACTTGACATTTAAAAAAATCCCTTTACTTGGCTGAGACAGCTGAAGAATACTTACAGGTGTCACTCGATGGGCCAAATGATGTCCCTTAGATCAACCGACAGGCTAGGCTTGCACTCTGTCGTTTAATTTAGAGAATCTGCAAATGGGTATTAAGCTCCCCACCACTAAGTATGGGACTATGCACCAATTGACGGGGCGTTGATAGACTTAATTTCGGTCGATTTGCTTTGTTGGTTGGGACTGTTTTGACCCATAAGTTAGTCCTCCGCAGGGGGAGTCATTCCCAGACATCATCAACCAAAATACAGTCTTAAAGGTTTTAGGAACCTCTCCCGTCAATTTGAACCAAAAAAAACATGTAAAACGTGCAAAGGCACACTAGAACACACAAGCACGTCTTAAGGCTAACTTCTGAACATATTGGATGTTGTAGGACGTTTGATCTCCAAACTCTTCCAAACATTAAAAATTGCCTCTAAACACTATAATTAACCACTTAAGACCTTATAACCTCATGAAATATATTTTATGCTTTAGCCTCACCTTATTCATTTTAGAGGTGTTACATAAATGGTGGAGTTAATTTCTTCAAAAGTATATGGGGATTATGTATTCCCGAAGAGTTTTAAAATGTTTTCACATCCATCGTATCGTTGATTCTAGATGAACTCCAGAGTTTATTCGTGGGCCTTCTTTCTTCTGGAAGACCACTATTTTTATTGTTTTCAGTATTAGTTGGTTCATTAGAATGTCGTGGGTCTTATCCTGATATCAATCTAAGTTGTTTATAGGTTTCATAGATAGACAATTACATGTTAGTTAATTTGTTATTTTCATTTTATTGTCTTATATTTTAGCTTGAATTAGCATTTTGGCTAAATTAGATGTTTATTTCTAAAAAAGTTATGAGTTTAGTTTTGAGAAAGTTGAATTAAATTTAGTTTGGTTTATCTTCTCTATGCTGAAAAGTTTTCGGCTGAGTAAATAAGCCAGAACAACAGTTTGCTTGGGGCCAATAATAGTTCTCGAGTGCTAGTCCCTCCAGGGTGTAGACTTGGAGAGTAACAAGCTATCTATTTTATGTTATAACTAAATTTACCTTTTAGAACGTCTATACAATCTAAGTTTTCCATTGTCAAGTTCCTTGACTTGTTTTGGTCTAAGACAAACAATATAAACACAACAATTAATTGGGCTTATAAAGTCTAAAACAAACAAACCGAATGCACTCGCTATAGCGTCCCAACTTGTTTGCTATAGTGACAATTAGCCTAATGATAGCATTCTGCACACTCTGCTATTGCGAGATTCCTCTCACTATATTGGGGTTGATAAAACTAAGAAACCTTAACTATGAAAGAGGCAATTTTTACAACATAAAATCTTTTTTTTACATCTTGATACATAGCTTTCATGTCAAGTTAAATTTTGAAAGTTTTACTTTCCCTAATTTGAATGTTTTAATGTTTTGGCTACAAGAATGTATCAACCAAGCCTCAAAATTTCACCTCAAAATTTGAATGTTGGATAGCCTTAAACCGTACCTGACACATATTTCGTCTATGGTTGGCCTAGCCAAATAAATTTAAGTCATTATACAAGATAATTTTGACCCAAATTTTATCCCTATTCAGCTACTCAAAAGTTCTTTGTTTTTGGGCTTATAATTATCTCCATCTGACCTTGCTTTACCCTCATTTCATCTTCTAGAGTTGCAACTTGTTTTAACTGTCTCTATATGTGTCTTTTCTTCACTTTTCTAGCACCTCTTTCATCTTCTTGATTTTAGCCTGAAAAACTTTGAACAAGTTCCATTCAAAATCAAAATGCCAATTTTCTCTATTATATTTTTATAGTTTTGATGTTTTTTTCAACATTATAAAAAATTGAAAAGTCTGATTATCACTTCTTCGCTGAGATGCATGATACATATAAGGGGCATGGTATGATCATTGTCTGAGTAGGTGATGAACCTTATAGTAGAAAAGATATTTGTGAAATCGCGTGTACCAAAAAATATATACAACCTCTTAAACATATACCATGTGAATTTTATGCCTGAAAATCTCAACTCATTTATAATACAACTATTAATACAATGCTTAAACACCAAAACTTCATCTTGAATAAAATCAAATCGCCCTTGTTTTTCTTTCGCCAATCTAATAACATCAAAATCTCCTCCTACATACCAAAATATTAAGATCGTCTCATCTAGTGCTTCCAATTCCTTCCGTAGCTCGTATTTTTCCAATGCATCACATAGTAAAATCTCTCTACTTGAAAGAATTGGAAAAAGTTGGAATCTGAAATAGTCATTTTAGGAAAGAATTAAAAATCAGGAAATTTGTAAGTTTAATGTTTACATAGGGCTATTGTTTAAGTTCAAACAATCATAACTCATAACTAAGGATGAGTTAGGTGTGTTTTTAGATACCGAAGGTAACCTATTGGAATTATCTTTCTAATGCCACCTAGTTTGCATAATTTCAAGTTCGTATGAGTAAGTTATACCCATTTAAAGTTGGGTTGTATAAATAAGAGAAGTCTTAAACAGATTTTGAAAGGGTATTTTAGTCTTTTCATTATACTATAATTCTAATTAATTTTTATGATTTTATTTGGGGTATAATCAGAACTATATAAGCATAGAAAAGTTGAAGTTCACGCTAGGGTTTAGTTAAAAGAGAAAAGATGAGAAAGGGGAAAGAAAAGTCAAGATTCATCAAGAACATTCAAGTTTGATTATGGATTTAGCCAATTAAATCAGTCCTACAAGGTATGTGTGATCACATAGTATTGGATTAGTTCACCCACGTGCCAATCATGATCCAATTCAGCGAAGTCGTATTATTTTTGAAGCAATTCATATGAGTTCTTGATAAAATTCATTTGAAATCTTGTAGGTTCTTGTTGTTGACGATTCTTGAGTTTAATTCATTCAATTATGTTGATTTTGAGTAGAATCTTATATATATATATATATATATATATATATATATATATATATATATATATATATGCATAATTAATAGAAGTAATAGTCAAGTCAAGAGAAGTTCTAAGATCTTTCCAAATGTTTTAAGTTTGTTTTAACACATAAAGTTCAAGATGAGTAAGGAATAAAGTGTAAATATTGAAGTCCCTTGCTTCAAAAGTATATGTGAACTATGTATTCCTAACGAGTTTAAAAATGTTTTCACATTTAAACAAGAAAAGGATATCCTTATTTCAAAAAATCCTTTGAGCTAGTTTTCATAAAAAGAGTGAATGCTTTCACAATTAGGGAATAGATGAAAATTTTATTTTCAAGATAGCCCTTGAGCTATGGTTTGAGCAATTTTTTGAAAAAATAGAAAGAAATATGTTTATAACATAAGATCATATCATATTTTTGGAGTAGTATGGAGAACCGATAAGGGGAAAAGTTCGAGCAACTCCCAGCCTCCATACCATGTAGTCATCATGGGTAGAAAAATTTCATACTTTTTAGATGATTCCTTAGTGATTTTTAGAATTAAATAGTGGATCCACTTAGTAGTTAGGTTCTATACCCTCGACAAGGTATAGGACAATCCCGTCAGTATAAGGCAAAAGGTTGCATTATTTTAATAAGTCTTACATTATGGTTGTCATTTAGAAAAAAACCCCATAAGTATTTGTATTCTCATATGCATAGTTATATATATATATATATATATATATATATATATATATATTTGAGTTACATTGTATTTTTGCATACACGCAGGAGTATAATTGTATTTCTAAATACATAGAGTTGACATCCATGTTTTAAAAGAATTTCACTGTATTGAATTTACATTACTTCTTTATATTGAAATGAGTTAGTTCAGTTGAGCCGCGTAATTTCTTCATTTCCTTTTCAAGATTACATCTTGGTTAAGAATTTTCCTCGCATACTCATATATTCAATGAATTGATGCCATAAATAGACAGTGAGATGTTAGTTCATTCGTCATTCTTTTGTTATTGGCTTACGTTTTGATTTGAGTTGTCACTTTGGATATTTTAGATGTTTATTTTTGAAAAATTATGAGTTTAGTTTTCAGACTATTTAGTTATCTTGTATTCGGGTTCTCTTCTTAATTCTTAAAAGTCTTCCTCTTTGTAAGTTAGTCTTGCCAAGGGTCCGCTCGGAGCCAGTAATAGTTCTCGAGTGCCAATCTTGCCTAGGGTGTAGGCTCAGGGCATGAAAAACTTGGTATGAAAGTCGAGAATTCAAGAGACTTAGGGAGTCTATGAAACTGTGTTCGTAAGTCCTAGTTATAAGTTTGAAGCATACCACATCTATAATTAGGAGCCTAAATTATCTACGAAAATTTTTCCCTTCTTTCACCCTCATTTTTTATATTACTGTTTCAACTCTAAAATGTTTCTTCTAACTCGTGTTTGTGCGTATCTTTCAGATAATGCCTCTATGAAGAGCTGGTTGAGGTCATCTAGCTAAAAAAATCTTGAACCACAGAAACAAGGGGTACCTAATGCACCAGAAGTGCAAACTTAAGGAGAGGTCACCAATGCCAAAATCCATGAAGCTATCTAGATGTTGATCCAAGTTGTGGCTAATGAAGCTGGATAACAGAGAGGGAATCATCAATAAATAGCTGATACTTCGAGGATTCCTGAGTTATTAAGGATGAATTGTCCAAACTTCATAGGTTCTAGTGTTACTGAAGATCTAGAGAATTTTGTTCAAGAGCTTTAGAATGTTTTTTAAACATGCATGTTGCTATTACTGAGAAGGTGGAACTAGATTCATACCAAATGAAGGGTGTCGCTAGATTATGGTTTGACCAATGGAAGAAGAACCGAGATGATAGAGCACCACCTACAAGTTGGGTTTGTTTTGAGGAGGCGTTTTTGGGGCGTTTTCCCCCCAAGAACTGAAAGAGGGTAAGGTATGAGAGTTCCTCACACATAATTAGTATTCTTTAAGCGCTCATGAGTATAGTCTGAGGTTCACACAACTTTCCTTGTATTCTACGCCGATTGTTGTTGACGTAAGGATCAAATTAAGTTTATTTATTATTGTGTTGTCTCGTCTGTCGAGTAAGGGTTGTAAGGCATTGATATAATAAGGTTGATTGTATATGTGTAGTAAGTTGATGAAGTGAAACTGAAGTATATAGAAGTGTTTAAGAATAAGAGAGCTAAGTAAGGGAATGAATCTAGGCAGCAGAAGAATAATGCCAACTAGTCATCTTTCCAACAAAAACAGAATGGACTTTCTCCATCTTATGCTAGTGCACCTGGACCAAAGAATAAAAGCGAGTACAATAGTCATAATTTCAAAGCCAAACCTGTCACATCCGGGGACTACCCCTTAGACGTAACCAGCGTCGTCGTCCTCTTTTAGGACTAAGACTAGCCTCTTAGCTTACATCATTACATTCATAGGTAAATAATGCGGAAAAATTTAAAACTTTTCATTAGTTATACATATGAATTTTACATAGACCTCTACATGGACATAATATTCATATAGAGTATAAATAGACCCTACGTATAGGAAGATTACATAGTCTTCTACTTTTATTGCACACATATATATCAGATATACATAGTCTTAAATGGATGTCTCATCTCATAACCATCTAACAAGAGTATAAAAATTTGGGCCTGGCCCATACATTAATATAATAAAGGGAAATATTAGTTATAAAATTTTTAGTACTCAAATGAAAAGGAAAGAACATAAGAGTCTTAAAACTAGAACAACATCATAAGCTTGGTAGTGTCATTTCCCTCGGAAAGTGAGGACCTACCCAACTTGGATGAATTAGAATTCCAAGTCTTCCATCAAAGTTTTAATGCCCTTCAACGATCAGAACCTAAATGTTGGGGGAAAAGGGAGAAAATGCGCTTAGTACCCAATTGTACTGTGTATGAGACCACATGCACACATATCATAACATCATTCTAAAAAGGGACAATTTATTGAAGTATGCAATTTACTTTGAAAATCCTTATGCCAAATCAAGAAGACCATACTAATCATTAAGACATATTCATTAAGCCAAAATCATACATATCACAAGAACTACAACGCTAAGTCTAGTCAAATCAACATGCATATCACATATTTGAACACATAGTCAAGGCAACTCTATCAAGGAGTTAGGATAGCCACAAGCTTGAATAAAATTTCATTACAACATAACCAAAGCAAGACAATTACCCATGAACCCTCATTAAGTCAGATAGTGCAATGAACAAGCAAGACCCCATAACTTTACTGAATCAAGTATACAAACAAGAACCATAACTAATATCTTACATCGCATAGTATATTATTTAAGAGTAGATATCATCATTATAGTTTAGAAATAGAACTTTAACACTTCGAAAATCCAAGAGATGTTCTAGATCCTATGATAAGTGACATAAGGTCTAGACACTGTTTTAAGGCCTATTATAATGTTTATAAGTCACTTAGAAAATCTAAAAACCAAAATGTCCAAGAACGTACATGATGTCCGAAAACTAGTTCTCGGAGGTAGTAGCGTGCCTTAGCATATTTGAATAGCTTTTTAGGAGTCGGAAATAGATGAAAATTTGCGTAAGGGTGTCTAACACGGGATTAGGTTGATTCATAGTCGAAACGTATTGGTACGACTTCCCAAATACAAACCAAGGTCCCTTGAGGAGGACCCTTGCACGTTGGAGTCAACATTGCCCTGACAATGTGCACCCACAAAATGGCGCAGACGGGGCGTGTGTTGATAGATGGGGCGTCGATGCCAACTATCGACCAAAACATAGCCAATTTTTTGAAGGGCCTCATTTTCACACTCTCTGAACTAATCGATGGACGTTCAGAACAAAAAGGGGCTGGTATGTCGATTGAGCCATGAGACATCGACGGAGTTTCATCTGTGAGTGGCATGTAATACCTACACATTATTAAGATTGTATTAACTAATTAATTAAGGGGTTTTGTGGTTAGTTAAGGATTAAGGAAAGTCTAATTAACTTAATTAACCCCCATATAAATACCCCAACCCCATTACTCTAATTACAACTCTAAAAAAACTCTCTTCCTTCTCTCTTCTTTCTCTCTCTATTGGAATACACAATTGAAGACAGGCTAGGGGAGGTATTTGAGTCTTTAAAGGGAATATTTCACCATAAATTCTTCATCAAAAATTGAGGTATGGGATCTAATTGTCACGACCCAAAATGAGCCGCAAGTGGCACCCACACTTATCCTACTATGTGAGCGACCAACAAATCTAAACCTTAACATTTACCAACATTTCAACCATAATGAACAAAATATAATGCGGAAGACTTAAAATCTTATCAATATAACCAGTAAATATGCTTCTAAAGTTTATCAACTATCATCCCCAAAATTTTGAAGTCATCACACCAAGAACATCTATCCTCAAATTTCAAAATCTAAGAGTATTCAAGAAGCTAAAATAAGTAAAAGAGATAGTCCATGTCCGAACTTCAAGACATCAAGACATGAAGGAGAGAATCTAGTCCGAGCTACGAACAATAGCTCACCCTGAAATCTGATATGTTGGAGACTGGCTAGAGTTGCGGAAGAGTCGAAGTTGATGGCACGTTTGCTGCACTCCACAAATAACAAAAAGAAAAATACAAGTAGGGGTCTGTACAAGGAACACGTACTGAGTAGGTATCATCGGCCAACTCAAAATAGAAAGCAATATATATCGAACAATAATATAAAATCAACTACATTACTCAACAGGTGACAACAAGTACAAGAACCATTGGCAACAACACCAAGCACACCTATGAGGACTCAAGCCTCCACACCATATTCATTTGGGAAATAGGTTCTTTGGATTTGAGTAAATTAACATAATTCAGGATTCATTCTCTCTATCATTATCGTGTCGGAACGTGACACTCCGATCCCCTAATACTACGTGTTGGAACGTGACACCCGATCCCCTAATTCTACGTGTCGGAACGTGACACCTGATCCCCTAATGCTACATGTCGGAACGTGACACCCGATCCACTAATTATACTTGTCGGAACGTGACACCCGATCCCCTTATCTCATTGCTTTAGTTCATCAAGCCTCGTTTATGTCAATGCATCATCTTAATAGAGAGGATTTAAGGTTAAGATTCACAGTCTCATCATTCTAATTCATCATAATTACATAATCACAACATGCAACCACACATTTAAGCATATAGAGGACTTTACAATACCACCAATTATATATCAATCGCTATTTAGAGTTTACTAAGAACTAGCATAAACCATAACCTACCTCCATCGAAAAATCGTGAACAAGAAAGCTACTTCACCTATGCCTTTGCTTTTTTCTTCGTTGTCTCTTTTCTCGCTCGTTCTCCCTCTCTCTGTTCTTTTTATTTTACCCTAATTATCATATAATTCATTATGATAAAAGTAACCCATTATTTATTTCAAGGTTATCTCCTTTAACCCCCAAGTAAATAAATTATTAAACTTACCCCACTAATTTCCTAATTATAATCAGGAATAGTCCAAAACGCCCCACTAGTCGGGGTTACGCAGCTCGTGATGGCCCGTCGTATCTGCGATGGTCTGTCCTGCAGGTCCGTCACAAAGTTCAGAGAATCAAAATCTGTAAAGAGTTTTGTGAGGGTCCGTCGTACCTACGACGGTCCGTGCTGCAGTTCCGTCGTGAAGTTCAGAGTCTAAGTGTTTTGGAACGGAGATCCTCGAGGAACCGTTGTACTTATGACGGTTCGTCCTACCTGTCGTCGAGGTAAATGAGGAGAGCAGCAGGAGAATTACACAAGTGTGGGACGACGGAGTCCGTCACGGTCCGTCATGACCATGACGGTCCGTCGCGTGATTCGTCGACCCAGACAGTTTTTATCACACATGATTCTACTGCTCGAAAAGACTAAACAGGTTGTTACAATAGATACCAATTTACCCATCGTTCGTCCTCGAACGATCACAAGAAGAAAAAAAAGGGCGAGAAAGAGTACCTTAATCTGTAAAAAGATGTGGATATCTTTCTTGCATATCAGCCTCCTTCTCCCAAGTGGACTCTTCAACTGGCCCATTCTTCCATTGAACCTTGATGGATGCAATCTCCCTTGATCTCAACTTGCGGATTTCTCTATCTAAAATAGCAACAGGCTCCTCCTCATAAGACAAATTCTCATCAAGAAGAACTGAATCCAAACGAATAATGTAGTTTCCATCCCCATGGTATCTTTTCAGCATAGACACATGAAATACCGGGTGCACTCCTGAGAGTCCTGGAGGCAAGGCTAATTCATAAGCTACCTCCCCCACGCGCTTCAGAACTTCAAATGGACCAATATACTTCGGACTAAGCTTTCCTCGCTTACCAAACCGCATCACACCCTTCATGGTTGAAACCTTCAGCAAGACTTGTTCACCCTCCATGAAATCCAATTCTCTAACATTTCGATCTGCATATTCCTTCTGCCTACTTTGAGCCGCTAAAAGCTTTTCTTGAATAAATTTCACTTTCTCTAATGATTCCCTCAGAAGATCAGTACCCCAGGGCCTCACCTCGAATGCATCAAACCAACCAATGGGGGACCTACATCTCCTCCCATACAATGCCTCGAATGGGGCCATATCAATACTTGAGTGATAGCTATTATTGTATGAGAACTCTGCTAAGGGTAAGAAGTTATCCTAATGACCACCAAATTCTATCACACATGCACAAAGCATATCCTCCAAAACCTGAATCGTTTGCTCAGACTGACCATCGATCTGAGGGTGAAATGCAGTACTAAGATCCAACCTAGTACCTAATTCAACATGAAATGTTCTCTAAAACTTAGAAGTAAGTTGCGTACCTCTATCTGATATGATGGAAAGTGGAACTCCATGCAATCGAACAATTTCTGAGATATAGAGTTTGGCTAACATCTCTGCATTGTAAGTCACCTTAACCGGAATGGAGTGAGCAGACTTAGTTAATCTGTCAACAATTAGCCAAATAGATCAAACTTACCCAATGTCTTTAGAAGACCAACTACGAAATCCATTGCCATTCTCTCCCACTTCAATTCAGGAGTGGGCATTTTCTGAAGTGTCCCTCCGGGCCTCTGGTGTTCATACTTTACCTGCTGACAATTCGGACATTGGGCAACAAAATCAGCAATGTCACGCTTCATCCTACTCCACCAGAAATGTTGCTTTAGGTCACGATACATCTTGGTTGCACCAGGATGTATAGAATACCTTGAACTATAAGCCTTTGTAAGAATAGTGTGAATCAAATCATCAACACGGGGCACATATACCCTCCCCTTAATTCTCAAAATGCCTACCTTATCAATTCTTGCGTCTTTAGCCTCTCCTCGTAATACCACATCTCGAATTCAGCTCAGTTTCTCATTAGTAAACTGTTTCCCCTTAATCTTGTCAAGAAAAGAAGATCTTGCTTCCACACAGGCCAAAATTCCTCCTTTCTCTAGTACTTCCAGTCTCATAAAGTTATTAGCCAGAATCTGAACCTCTCTAGCCAATGGGTGTCTACAAACTTGTAAGTGGGATAAACTTCCCATTCTCCCTGTTTTTCTACTTAAAGCATCTGCCACAACATTAGCTTTTCCTGGGTGGTACAAGATAGTAATATCATAGTACTTCAGTATTTCCATCCACCTCCTCTGTCTCAAGTTCAGATCTTTCTGAGTAAAGACATACTGTAAACTACGATGATCTGTATAGACTTCACACTTAACCCCATATAGGTAATGTCTCCATTGCTTTAATGCAAACACTACTGCAGTCAACTCCAAATCATGGGTCGGATAGTTACGTTCATGCGCCTTTAGTTGCCTCGAAGCATAAGCAATTACATTCTTCTCCAGCATTAGCACTGCAACCAAACCAGAATAGGATGCATCACAATAAACAATGAAATTCTTACCTCCCACAGGCAGGGTAAGAATTGGTGCAGTAGTCAACAAAGTCTTGAGGTTCTGGAAGCTTTCTTCACATTCGTCCGACCATACAAACGGAACACTCTGCTTAGTTAAATTTGTCAGTAGGGAAGCAACCGAAGAAAATCCCTTGACAAATCGACGGTAGTAGCTAGCTAAACCAACAAAACTCCTTACCTCTATAACATTAGTAGGTCTTACCCAGCTCTTCACTGCTTCAATCTTGGAAGGATCCACCATCACTCCATCCTTAGAAACTACGTGCCCCAAGAAGGACACGTGCCCCTAGAAGGACACTTAGTCTAGCCAAAACTCACACTTGGAGAATTTGGCATAAAGCCTTTTCTCGCTCAACACTTCCAACACAATTCTCAAATGCTCCTCATGTTCTTTCCTGCTCTTTCAGTATATCAGTATATCATCAATGAACACAATGACAAAGAGATCCAGATATGGCTTAAAAATCCCGTTCATCAAGCTCATGAAATCAGCAGGGGCATTCGTAAGCCCAAAAGACATTACTAAGAATTCATAATGCCCATACCTGGTTCGAAGGGCAGTCTTTGGCACATCCATTGCCCGTATTTTCAATCGATGATAACCAGATCTCAAATCGATTTTTGAGAAGGTACAAGCACCTTGTAACTGATCGAACAAATCGTCAATGCGAGGAAGAGGATACTTGTTCTTAGTAGTTACCTTATTCTGTTGCCTGTAGTCTATGCACATCCGAAAAATTCCATCCTTCTTCTTTACAAATAAAACAGGAGCACCCCAAGGGGATGCAGTTGGTCTAATAAAGCCTTTACCTAACAACTCTTGAAGTTGGGCCTTTAACTCCCTTAACTTAGTGGGAGCCATTCTATAAGGGGGTATAGAAATGGGGCGAGTACCCGGCTCCAGATCAATACAAAAATCAATATCCCTATCCGGTGGCATACCAGGAAGGTCTGCAGGAAACACATTCAGAAACTCACGGACTATAGAAATAGACTCAACCGAAGGTACTTGGGAAGTATCATCCCTGAGATGTGCCAAGAAAGCTAAAAAACCCTTACTAACCATTCTCTTAGCACGAAGAAAGGAGATGATACAAACTGGGGTGGAAGTATAGTCACCCTCCCACACTAGCGGATCTGTCCCAGGCTTGGCCATGTCAGAGTTTTAGCATTACAATCTAAGATTGCAAAATTTGGGGAAATCCAAGTCATACCCAAAATTACATCGAAATCCACCATCTCTAGAATAAATAAATCTACATAAGTATTGCTCCCCACAAAAGTCACAAGACAAGACCTATACACCTTCTCAACTATCACAGACTCACCCACAAGAGTAGAGACACGAATAGGCATGTCAGGCAAATCATAATGTAAATCAAGACCAGTAGCAAATGAGGAAGATACATATGAAAATGTGGATCCAGGATCAAATAATACAGAAGCCATGAAATCACAAACAAAAAGATTACATGTGATAACATCATCAGATTTCTCTGCTTCAGACCTCCCGGGGAAAGCATAACAATGGGCCCTATCACCTGTCTGCCCGTTGCCCCTACCATGTTTCGCTACATTAGCTCCAGCTTGCCCGCCACCACGGCTTATTTGGTGACCACCATTACCTTGGCCACCACGTCCTCCAGAATGGCGGCCTCTCCCATGACCACCTCTCCCTCTAACTATTGGGGGTTAGTAACTCTGTTTTGGACAATATCTCCTAATATGTCTAGTCTCTTCACATCCATAACAATTTCTGGAGTCAAGCATAGGTCTCTGCGAGTATGACAAATTCTGGGGATAACCTCAAAACTCCGAGAAATGTTGACTGGTCTGCGGTGGACCCCGTGCTACGGCCTACAGTGAAGACTGAATAGGTCGGGCTGGGTAACCTCCTGAACTCTGCCCTCTGGAGTAAGAACCACTAAACTCACCTCCCTTACGAAACTTATTAGATGTCGATGCCATGGTGAAGTCGTCTGGCTTCACCCCCTCTACCACTATCACAAAATCTACCACTTCCTGAAAGGATTTTGCTGCAGCAGCTACCTGTATGGCTGGGATCTGCAAATCTGACCTCAATCCCTTCACAGAACGACGAACCCGCTCTTGTGGGCTGAAGCAAATCTGGGTGGCATACCTGGATAGTGCACGAAATTTAGCCTCATAAGAAGTAACAGACATTCTGCCTTGCTCTAGGCTTAGGAACTCATCTCTCCTCCTATCCCTCAAAGTCTGGGGTATATACTTCTCCATAAATAAGCTAGAGAATGATGCCCAAGTCATAGGTGGTGCCTGTGCTGGTTGACACTCAACATACGATCGCCACCACATTTTGGCATTCCCCTGAAACTGATAGGTCACAAACTCAACACCGAATTGTTCTACTATGTCCATCTTATGTAGCAGTTCATGACAGTCAACCAGAAAATCATAGGCATCCTCAGATTCAGAACCCTTGAAGACTGGAGGTTTCAACTTCAAGAATTTAGTGAAAAGTTCATGATGATCACTCATCATTATAGGCCCTGTAGTAAATCGAGGAAACGTGCCTACTTCCAATGAGGCATCCATGCGGGGATCCACAACAGCTGCATGTTGTACTCCCGGAACCTGAGGTGCTGGTGCAGAAAACACTGGAGGTGTCTGGCCTTGATCAGATAACCCGCTAAGATAAGTAAGAACCTGGTTAATCATCTCTGGGGTAGGTTGGGTTGGTAATTCCTCATCTTTCATTTGCTCATTTTCCCCTTCCTCACCCTCTCTTACTACCTCATCAGTCGGTGGAGGAGTCACCGCCCTAGTACTAGCTGGAGCTGGTGTTTGTCCTCTACCTCTAGAGGACGTCCTCCCACGACCTCTACCACGGCCTCTTGCCACTGCTCCTCTTCGAGCTACAGCCCCAGTGGCTGGCTCAGACGCATCTTGTCTTGCCGGTGTTGGTATAGGCACAGTTGTTGCACTAGTTCTAACCATCTGCGAAATAGAGTGAGGATGTTAGATACCAATTTGTATCACCTAGATACCTATTGGATCCAAGTAATAGCACGAAAGAAAGAAAGAATGGAATTTTCCTAAAGTCCAATAGCCTCTCAAAGAAAAGTAAGGGCGTCCCCCTACCGTCCCTCAAGACTCTACTAGACTCGTTCTTGTGTGATGAGACCAACAAACCTAATGCTCTGATACCAAGTTTGTCACGACCCAAAACGAGCCGCGAGTGGCACCCACACTTATCCTACTATGTGAGCGAACCAACAAATCTAAACCCCAACATTTACCAACATTTCAGCCATAATGAACAAAATATAATGCGGAACACTTAAAATCTTATTAATATAACCAGTAAATACGCTTCTAAAGTTTATCAACTATCATCCCCAAAATCTAGAAGTCATCACACCAAGAACATCTATCCGGAAATTTGTAAATCTAAGAGTATTGAAGAAGCTTAAATAAGTAAAAGAGATAGTCCATGTCCGAACTTCAAGACATCAAGACGTGAAGGAGAGAATCCAGTCCGAGCTAGGAACAATAGTTCACCCTGAAATCTGATATGCTGGAGACTGGCTAGAGTTGCGGACAAGTCGAAGTCGATGGCACGTTTGCTACACTCAACAAATAACAAAAAGAAAAATACAAGTAGGGGTCAGTACAAGGAACACGTACTGAGTAGGTATCATCGGCCAACTCAAAATAGAAAGCAATATATATCAAACAATATTATAAAATCAACTACATTACTCAACAGGTGACAACATCAAGTACAAGAACCATTGGCAACAACACCAAGCAAACCTATGAGGACTCAAGCCTCCACACCATACTCATTTGGGAAATAGGTTCTTCGAATTTGAGTAAATTACCATAATTCAGGATTCATTCTCTCTATCATTATCGTGTCGGAACGTGACACTCCGATACCCTAATACTACGTGTCGGAACGTAACACTTGATCCCCTAATTCTACGTGTTGGAATGTGAAACCTGATCCCCTAATGCTACGTGTCGGAATGTGACACCCCGATCCCCTAATTCTACGTGTCAGAACGTGACACCCGATCCCCTAATCTCATTGCTTTAGTTCATCAAGCCTCTTTTATGTCAATGCATCATCTTAATAGAGAGGATTTAAGGTTAAGATTCACAGTCTCATCATTCTAATTCATCACAATTACATAATCACAACATGCAACCACACATTTAAGCATATAGAAGACTTTACAATACCACCCAATACATATCAATCGCTATTTAGAGTTTACTAAGAACTAGCATAAACCATAACCTACCTCCACCGAAGAATCGTGATCAAGCAAGCTACTTCCCCAATGTCTTTGCTTTCTTCTCCGTTCTCTCTTTTCTCGCTCGTTCTCCCTCTCTCTGTTCTTTTTATTGTACCCTAATTATCATATAATTCATTATGATAAAAGTAACCCATTATTTATTTCAAGGTTATCTCCTTTAACCCCCAAGTAAATAAATTATTAAACTTACCCCACTAATTTCCTAATTATAATCAAGAATAATCCAAAACGCCCCTTTAAAACTTTTAGCAGAAATCTGACCCAGTCGGGGTTACGCAGCTCGTGACGGCCCTTCGTATCTGCAACGGTCCGTCCTGCAGGTCCGTCACAAAGTTCAGAGAGTCAAAATCAGTAAAGAGTTTTGTGACGGTCCGTCGTACCTACGACGGTCCGTGCTGCAGTTCCGTCGTGAAGTTCAGAGAGTTGATCCCAGCACCCAGATTTTCGAGTTTAAGTGTTTTGGAACGGAGATCCTCGACGAACCGTTGTACTTATGATGGTTCGTCCTACCTGTCGTCGAGGGAAATGAGGAGAGCAGCAGGAAAATTACACAAGTGTGGGACGACGTAGTCCGTCATGACCATGATGGTCTGTCGCGTGATCCGTCGACCCAGTCAGTTTTTATCACACATGATTCTACTTCTCGAAAAGACTAAACAGGTTGTTACACTAATTCACCTTTGAGAACTCTTTCCTCAAAAGTTTCTTCAAAGTATTTTTAAAAGTTGGTTTTCATGTGGGTCTTTCTCAATCTCAAAAATTATGTTATGAATTGGTTTGTTTATGTTTTATGATGGATAATATGAATTTATTAACATGTATTATAACTTAATTATGATAAATCTTGATGGTTTGGTCTAGTTTGTAGAAGATGACCCTTAACCCTAGCATTGATCTTGACATGAATTAGGTTGTATTTGGTTCAATTAACTTGGTTATTTGTTGAATTACTATTAGATGATGTTTTTACAGTAATCATGAATAAAGTAGATCAATTTTTAATCTTTCATTCTAGTTCTTGAGAAGACGATCTAGGTTAGAAAGTATGTTGTAAATTGACCTAAGTATCCTGTCTTAGGTTATGATCGAGTATTGAATTGTGATGTAGTGATTCTTATAGCCTAGTGATCATGTTGATTATTGACTTATGATGATTTACACTAAAATTGGGTTGAATTTAGGGTTTATGGTAAGACCTTGATGATGAAATATGAACAAGACTTGGTAAGTCTTATGATCTCTATCATTTATTTCAAATTATGGTTAATTGTGATTAAGTCCTGATGTTGTATCGGAGTATTCCTTATATTTAGATCGATAGGATGCTATGATGTTTAATTTAAATGTCTGAATATGATTTTAAGGTGTTTGCTTAAGATTTAAATATTATATAGAGGGCGAATGATTCACCAATGTGCCTTATCATGATATCAAGATGTTAATGTGCTAACCTCACCTATATGCATTTTAATGAAAGGATTTATACTCATCCAATTATTATTGAGCTATTGATGATGATTATACAAGGGGTAGACCTTACGACCTAACCTAAGCTATTGTTGTCAATAAAGGCTTAAAGACATTTCAAAAAGGGACTCGAGCTTAGCACCAAGTGAACTAGAGTGAACACTGTCCCTTCCTACATAGGGAAGGTATAATCACTAATGTACTCTTGAGATTGCAGACTATAATTCATAAATCATAAAGAGGGTCCCAACTATATCTCCTATTTCTTTAACTATGTTGCCCAATATGATATTAGCTAGTGGATCACCTAGTTGTTATTCATGCTTTGGCACTACCTTTAAAAGTAGTCCGCCTTCCATCGGTGTAGTGTTTTGTGACACCGCATTCCACATTATCTCACATTGTCTATGTTGGTTAGGGCAAACTATTACCAAAAGGTAAAATGAACTAAAGTATTTAACTCTAACTATGATAACCTAATTGGTAGGGGTATAGGACTCTACTATGCATTGCACCAGTTAGCCTTGAGGGGAGTCTTAGAAGTATGTTCTTATGTATGATTATGCTTATAATGTAATACGACATGTATATGATGAACTTGCGCATGGTTGATACTATATGTTGACTAGTTCACATAATTCATGTGTTGATTTGTATTGTTAATGTAAGAAGATATGTATACCTAAATGACATATTATGTGCAGTAGGATGTTAGTCATGATTCTTGTTAGATTACATGATTGAGTAAGGTTATGGGGCTTTACTTGATCATTCCACTTGTTAACTTGATAGGGGTTCATGGTTAATTGACTTGCTTTTTTATAATGAAATGTACTGTTATTCATGCTTATTGTTAATATGACATGATGATAGGGTTACTTGAGTATGTAACTATTTATATGTTATGTAAGGTTAACATGACTAGACTTGATGTTGGAGTTCTTGTGATGTACATGCCTATGCGTTAATGAATATGCAATAATTGTTGGTATTGTCTTGTTTAAGGTGCTTAAAGGTTTTAAAAGAGAAGTGCATACTTTACAAAATGTCCCTTGTCACATCCGGGTTTATCACTAGACGTAACCGGCATCGGCGTTCTCTGTGAGGATACAGACTAGCCTCTTAGCTTACATCATCACACATAAGTAAAATTTAGCGGAAAATTTAAAAGATATATTACTTATACATTGGAGGTTTACAATGACCTCTAAATACAAATAATATATATATATATATCGAGTATAAATACACCCTTCGTATAGGAAGGTTACACAAACTTCTACTTTTATCGCACATTTATATATATAAGATAAAAATAAGTCTCAAATATTGTCTCATCTCATAACCATCTAACTGTATTAGAAAATCATGGGGCATAGCTCATAAATCAATGTAAAGGGAGCCACATGTGGGCTTTATACAATCAAAATGAAAAGACATAGAATGTAAGAGTCTTAAAACTAAAATGAAATATAATAGTGGCATCACTCTTGGAGTAATGAGGATCTACCCTACATGTATCGTCAGAGGATCAATTCATTTTTCAAATCGCCTTCCAAAACACCTCAACGATCGGAAACTGAAAATATTTGGGAAAAAGGAAGAAAATGGGGTTAGTACGCCACTTGTACCAAGAATGAAATCATATGCACATACAAGAGCAAACATGCTAAAAAGGACATTTGATCAAAACAAGTCATTTTACCCCATTAAAAGTCTCATGCATAATCAAGCAAGTCAAACCAATCAACCAAACATGCTTACTAACTCAAATAAGTAATATGTATCCCATCATACTTGAACCCATGATCTACTACAACCCTATCATCAAGGAATAATATCATAAGCATGACTAAGAGTTTATCATATCATAATAATCAAGAATAATACTCACGAATCTTTATCAAGTCTACAAGTGAAATGACCACGCACAGCCCCCTAACCCCACTCAATCAAGTAGCCCCAACAAGAAACCATAACCAATGTCCAACTCCACATAGCATAACATTTAGATATACATTTATTCCTATTTCAGCAATATAACCCCACACATACTCATAAATGAGCAAATCAACATATAGTATCAACAATGTGTAAGTCTATCATGTACATATCATATATCATCATAACATAAACATATATAAGAACATCCTCCTAAGACTCCCCTCAAGGATAAATAGTGAAATGCTTAGGTAGAGTCTCATACCCCTAACTATACTATTCTATACCCCTTAGGTTATCCTAGTTCAATTTTCAAATCCTTTAATTCATTTTACCTTTTTGGAACATCTTGCCCTAACCGGCAAAGACTACATGAGCTATTGTGGAATCTGGTGTCATAAAACTCTACACCGAAAGAAGGTGGATTACCTTCCAATGTAGTACTAAAACATAACATATATCAAATAGGTGGACCAACTATCTAGCAATCTTATGGGGGCAACATACTTTAAGAACTAGGAGATATAGTTGGGACCCTCTTTATGCTTCATACATGTAAGATCCTGAAAATGACTTAGGTAAACCTAGAGCCTAACATAGTTGTATTAGATTTATAAGGTCCTAAAATGGTTTATAATTTTGTTTTAAGTAAGTGTCTAAGTTTTAAGGTGCATTGCAGTCAAACGTCAAGGGACGACCAAGACGTTCGACGACTAAGTTACCTATGTGCCTCATATGTGGTTATATGTGTTAATATGTAATACATTAGATTATAAGTTACTTAAATGAGTTATTATACTTTATATATTCAGTGTCTTAAGTTGTATGATGTTTGGAGTAAACAAACGTTCAAGAATGTCCATTACATTTGGAAGGTTTTTCTTGAAATGACCTTGTGTGTCTATGTATGTTTTGTGGAGTTTTACGTGTTCATTTTTTGTGAAACTCATGAGGAAGGTCCTAAACTTGTATATGAACATATTTGGGGTGGAAAAATCTTAGTACGACTCAATGTAAGACCTGCAAGGATCCCTAAAGAAGGACCCCAACATTGGAGTTCAACACTGCCAGGCAGTGGCAATCGACGACCCAAACGGCAGCCAGTCAACAAGGCAACGAACCGTCGATGGGTCTCATCGATGGACACACTTGTATTGCAGGTTGATTAGTTTCATGTGAAACCCACGAGACCCTCATCGATAGGCCGTTGATGAGACCACGGACCGTTGAAGCATCCGTCGATGGGCTGCCTGTTTTTATGCCAGCTTTCTGTTAACTTGAGGGGTGAAGTTGTAAATTCACCCAAATTCTTATTAAATTTGAGGATTGTTTTTTTGAGTGTTTATGGTTATTATAATATTATATAGGTCATTAAACTCTTATTCTAACCGTAACACCTAAATGAAAACATAATCCCTCCAAAAGTTCCTCCAAAAGCCTCCTTGTGAGTTCAAAGTAAAGATGGAGCTTGAAGATAGGTCTTAAATGGAGTTTCTTATGAAATTAGATTTTTATTATTCAAATAAGGTATTATAGTTCTTCATGTAAGGCTTTCTATCACCTTAGAGCCAATTTGAAAGATGATTTTCAAAATGATGAAAAAGTCCAATTTCTACTCTATCTCTTGGGTTATTCCATAAATGGTTTCCAAACGTTTATATTTGATGAAATTGATGTATAATTGATGTTTTCCAACTAAATTCTCCATGAACCCTAGAAATTCATAAATCTCTCATTTTGACTAAAACATGGGTTATGTGCTCGTGCTTTGAGATTGATGAATTCATGTATAGATTGTTATGGCCTTTTGATTCAAGTATATATTATGTAAGTATGGTGTATAGGTTGTTTCAATTTTACTAATTGATTAATGAATATTCTTAGATATATTGAATGTTAAGCTTATTAAATTGATATTGACTTAATGCTTATAGATTCTAGTGTATATTTGTATGGGCTTTCTAATGATGTAAGAATTGTATAAAATTAATATATAGTTTATTTATATTGATAAATATATATTTAATTGAGTTATATTTCATTGAGTATTATAGTTTATGTATTGAATTAATGTACATCGTCATATGGAAGGGCCATATGGTATCGAATTGGATGATTTAGCTTTGGAATCGAAGTGGTAAGATGTAGTGGGTGTATTCTGCCCTAATTCCTTTTATTTTATGTTAATTAGACTTCCATTAAATTTTGATTTTTATGGCCCACTTATGGTTGCAGTGTTATGTGTATTGATGTGGTCTTGTCCGCATTACTTTATGAAATATGATATCGGCACTACATGAAGTATTATGTTGTTTTGTATAGTTGTTTTAGGTGAATTATGGGTACATATATACTTTTGTGAAGTAATGTGAAGGTATTTGTTCTTTCTATGCATGTTAGGAAATAATGTAGACTATGACTTTGACCTTATGTGTATAGTTTTGGGGTTGAGTCTTGGTTATTTGTACGTGACTATATGAGTCTATATTGGTTACAATGATGATGTTATGATAGTATATAGGATGACTTGAAGATGTTAGGGTTGTTTCTATGTGCCTTTAGAATTAACATGCATTATGAGTTAAAAGTAAAATATGTGGTGTCTTGTCTTTGTTGACTTGTGTCCGTTACTTGATGCTTGTATGAAAGTGAATATGTGATATATTTATTTAGGATGCTAAAGTCTCTTAGTATTGGATGTATGAATGATATGTGAGACCTCGAATGATGTTAATAGAGTCCTTTATGTGAAATCTTGAACCTAGTGGTAAGGTTATGAATTGTTGAAATTGTAGGCCGTAATGGTATCCTTCAAAGTAAAGGAATGATTGACTTAAGATTAATTGGATGGAAGGGCATAGTATTAATCCTTAAGAAAGTCATCTTTATCTTCTTGTCCCCGTTATTAGGTAGCCCTAGTTGTTCCGTCCTTTGTAGGGTATATGTTATTGGGCAATGAACTTATTACGGAACCCTTTTATGTGAACCTTTAATGTGAACTAATCTTTGAGAGTGAACGCTAACATCGAGTAAGTATGGTAAGGGGAGTAGTTCTAGATAATCAAGAGACTAGATTTTAAAGCATGCCCTTGATATTTTTTAACCATGTGCCTACATGGTATTTGTCCTAGTTCTACCCTTGGCAAGTAGAGCATCCTCATCGGAGTAGGATAGAACTCCGGATTCCATTAGTTGCTACCATGGTCTATGTCACTTATTTTCTATTCTTATCATATGGGATACCTAATGGAATTAGAGAAGTTCTATGAAGTTTAGGTGGTGGTATGGGACTATATATAGACATTGCACAATAGGCTTTGAATGTGTTAGTGAGAGTCCCTAGGTCTTGTCTAAGACCATTACTTGAATGTCCTTTATGTGGTGAATGAGCCTTAACTGAACTAATGAATTAATGAATTAACTTAATGAAGTATGTTAAATGAAGTAGTTCTTATCTAGAGTAGTTAAGGGTTGTTTAGTTAAGTTATGAAGGGGACATAGGAATGGTCACTTCTTGTCTAACCTAGATAAATCTTAAGAATGACTTTAGTTAGGGAAGTTGGTTGATTATGTGTACATGATCTAAGCCTTAGGTTGTCTTAAGGATTACATAGGTTATCTTGAAGAGGTCAATCATGGACGTTATTTATTTGATTTACTTAAGTAATTATTTTGATAGCCTTTGGAAGAATAATGTCATATCACCTATATGTAATTGTATTAAATGAGAATGGTGTATGTTAGGTAGTCTATTGGATCGCTTCACAACTCACACAAGTGAACCTTAGAGTCACCTTGGTAGGAAAATCTCATGTTCTTATGTTAATGTCTCTTAAGTGTGTATGTGACACATTATAAGTAATCTTGAGGGTTATTTAGTCACATCTAGAGAGGAGTTTAGGCTGTCTCTCTTTGTGTGACTTAAGTGAATCTTAGATAGCTTTGAGTGAGAAGATTACATGATAAAGTGTGTTTAAAGTGAAGTGAAGGAACTTCACTGTAACAGTGAATTGAGTTCATTGTACAGTGAAGTTAATTCATTGTAAGGTTTCTAAAAATGTGATTATTTGCATAAGTGATTTCTTATGTATTTATAAATTGTTAAATGTTGTTATTATGTTTATGGTATAATCTTTTAATCTAAATTCATGAAAAACATCATGTTTACTAAATGTTCCTTTTTCATGGGTTTTGCATGGCTTGCATACTTAATGCAACGAATGTGTTAACCCCTTCTTTTCCCTTTTTGACTAAAGTGTAGGGAATTGGAAGTCTTGATGTGACATTGAGTATGGATACGTTTCTAAGGCTTAAAGGTGGAGTATTAGTGAGTCATCATCGATTCAAGGATAATATGCACATGTCCCTTATGTCGTACTCTTTACTTTTATGACTTGTATTGGCTTGGTCCCAAATATTGTATACTATAAAGTTTAGATGGTTCAATTAGATGTTGTAAAGATTTAATGTTTTAAATGGAAGTCTTCCCCTTGCATATTGTGTATGAAAGTGTTCTTCGTGTGTGAAAAAAGTTTTAATACCTATTTTAGAATGTTAATTATGCAATGAATGATATGAGAGGCTTATATGATACTTCTTGAAGTGTTATTTGCCTGGTGACGATGCATGGATGTTGTAACTTCTAGGGTGTACTTGTGGGTCGTGACAGAGTTGGTATCAGAGCATAAGGTTTAGGGAATATCTTAGTTGTCTTATGAATCACATCTAGTAGATTCTTGTTTATAATGTGTAGCGCGCCACATTATAAATAGGAGGCTATTGGGTGCTAGGAAAGTTTCACTTCTTCATTCATCTAATCGTGCCTAAAAGCTTTGTGTATGGTTTCTTTCCCTTGTTTCCCTTTTGTGTTGGTCCAGTGAGGGTGACATTATGAAGTTTGGGTTGATGGAGAGAAAAGATGAGATATTACTTGTGATATGAGGTATGATAGAAGGTGTTTTTGACTATAAGTTGGTTTGGTTACCCTTGAAGGGTAGTTGAGTTTGAAAGAATGGTAAGGTATAGTGTGAGGATTTGAAGGAGTGGTTGTTGAGATAGTCTGAAGATATATAAGACCCCAAAAGTAGGAAGGGAGGTGATGAGATTTAAAAGAGCAAAGGTGAGTTCTCCTAGTAAGGGGGATGTAATGTTTCAATGATGAGACCTTCGAGAGTCTTTAATCTCCATGAGATAGACCTTGGTGAGAAAGTAGTAGTATGGTTTAAGGTGACTTGAGATTGTTCCTTGTAGTGAATGTTATGTTGACATTGGAATGGGTTTCTCCTAAGTGGGGGAGTATGGTGAATAGTATGGTTGTTGGGATGAAGTACCCTTAAATTTTATTTATATGTTTATTCAAGACGAAAACAATGAGTTCTTAAGAACTTGAGTTTTGTAGGAGTCTTTTGTGGAAGATGAGTTCCAAATATTCTCTTTATGATATGCATGTTTGATTTAAGTTTTGTTGAAATTGAATTTCATTAATTTATTGCATTGTGTATTTATGAAGCCATGATCATGTTGTAAGATGTGTCTATATGATGTTACCTTGCATATTAACTTGTTTCTATCATGAATTGCCTAAAAGTTGCATTTTTGAAAAAGTTACACCATTCACTATAGCACTGTCAGTTCGATGTAATATTATTGGAAATTTGACTAATTGATTTGTTGGTCTAAAATTGTTGTAATGTGGTTAGAACTTATGTATATAAGCATGATATTTAATATAAAATGAGTTTTTGATATTGTGAATAAAGCATGTGAGTTTTATAGCCTAATGAGTTATAGAATTGTCTTCTAGTTTATTCTTGTGTTGTGATTCTCTTAATTATGTGAAATTGATGTTTTATTATTGATTATCTGTTATATGGTATGGTCATGAGTTGCTAAATTGTGCCTCTACATTTTGAAGTGTTCGGAGAGTGGCAAGTGTCTTTCGAGGACGAATGTTGTCCATGTAGGGGACTATGTAACACCCCAAAAATTACATAGCTTAATCTAGAGACTAACATGGTTGTTGTAGTGGTCTAAGGTCCTGAAATGTTTTATAGTGTGGGTTTGAGGAACTGTCTAAGGTTTTAGGTGTATTGGAAGTCAAACGTCAAGGGATGACCAAAACATTCGACGACTAAGTAACCATTGTGCCTCGTATGTGGTTTGATGTGTTTATGTGTGATGAATGAGCTTATATGGTCCATAAATGAGTTATAATAGTGTATATAGTAAGTTTATCAAGTTTCATGATGCTTGGAGGGAAAACGTTCAGGAATGTCCATGAAGTTCCAAAGGTTTGCCTAGAAATGACCTTGTGTGTCTATGTATGTTACATTGAGGTTTACGTATTTGTTTTGGTTGAAACTCGTACGGTAGGTCCTAAACTTGTATATGAACATATTTGGGGTGGAAACGCATGGTTATAACTCCATGTAGGACCACGATGAGGCCCTAAAGGAGGACTCCAACATTCGAGTTCAACACTGCCAGGCAGTGGACATCGACGACCCAAACGACGGCCAGTTGACCAGGCAACGGACTATTGATGGCTCTCATCGATGGATCCACTTATCCTTCAGGTTGGGGAGCTTCTGCTGCAACCCACGAGGAACCTATCGGCGTGACCTGTTTGAGACCACGGACCATCGATGCACCCGTCGATAGGATGCCTGTTTTTCTGCCAGCTTTCTATTAACTTTAGGGGTGAAGTTGTAAATTCACCCCAAGTCTTATTAAATGCGAGGACGGATGTTTTGAGTGTTTATAGGTATTTTAAGATTTAATAAGTCATTAAACTCTCATTATAACCCTAACACCTAAATCAAAACTTATTCTCTCTAATAGTTCCTCCAAAAACCTCCATGTGAGTTCAAAGTTAAAATTGAGCTTGAAGATGGGTCTTCAATGGAGTTTCTTTTTCAATTAGCATTGGATTCTTCAAATAAGGTATGATATTTCTTTCTCTAAGTCTTTCTATCACCTTAGAGCTAATTTCAAAGATGACTTTCTATTATTTGAAAAAGATGAAAAAGTCAAATTTCTACTCTAAGTCTTAGGTTCTTCCATAAATAGTTACAAATGTTTATATATGTTGAAATTGATGTGTAATTAATATTTTCCAATGAAATTCTCCATGAACCCTTGACATTCACAAATCTATCAACTTGACTAAAATATGGGTTATGTGACCATGCTTTGAGATTGATGAATTAATGTATCGATTGTTATGGGCATTTGATTCGTGTATATATTATGTAAGTATGGTGTATAGGCTGTTTCAATTTGATTAATTGAGTAATGAAATATTCTCATATCTATTGCATGATAAGCTTATTAAATTTATATTGTATTAATGCGTATAGATTCTAATGTAGATCTCTAAGGGCTTTCTAATGATGTAAAAATTGTATTCAATTAATATCTATTTAGTTTTAGATTGATAAATCTATATTGAATTGACTAAGATTTCATTGAGTATTGTAGTTTATGTATTGAATTGATGTTCATGGTAATGGGTAAGGGCCTTATGGTATCAAATTGGATGATTTAGCTTTGGAATCAAAGTGGTAAGATGGAGTGGGGGTATGCTGCCCTAATTTCTTTTATTTAATGTTAATTAGACTTCAATTATGTTGTGATTGGTATGGTCCACTTATGGTGGCAGTGCTTTGTGAATGGATGTGGCCTTGTCGGCGTCACTTTATGCAGTATGATGATCATGGTCTTGTCGACACTACTTAAACTATTTTGATGTTTTGTATAGTTGTTTTATGTTAAATATCGGTATATTTATCATTTCCAAAGTAATTTGAAGGTATGTGTTCTTTCTATGCATGTTAGGAAACCATGTAGACTATGACTTTGACCTTATGCGTATAGTCTTAGGGTTGAGTCTTGGTTATTTATACTTGACTATATGAGTATATATTGGTTACATTGATGATTTTATGATAGTATATATGATGAGTTGAAGATGTTAGGGTTGTTTCTTTGTGCCTCTAGAATTAACATGCATTATGAGTTAAAAGTGAAGTATGTGGTGTCTTGTCTTGGTTGACTTGTCTCCCTTTATTGATGCTTGTATGAACATGAATATGTGATGTCTTGACTTAGGATGCTAAAATATCTTAGTGTTGTATGTATGAATTCTATGTGAGACCTTGAATGATGTTAATAGGGTCCTTTATGTGAAACCTTGAACCTAGTGGTAAGGTTATGAATTGTTGAAGTTGTAAGCAAGAATGGTATCCTTCAAAGTAAAGGAATGATGGAATTAAGGTTAATTGGATGGAACTACATCTTATTAATCCTAAGGAAAGTCATCTTGAGCTTCTTGTCGCCTTTGTGAGGTAGCCCTAGTAGACCCTTCCTTGGTAAGGTAAATATAATTGGGCTATGAAACTGTTATGGAACTCTTTTATGTGAAAATTTAATGTGAATTACTCCATGATAACGATTGCTAGAAACGAGTGAGTATGGTAAGGAGAGTAGTTCTAGTTAAGTATGAGACTAGATTACCAAGCATGCCCTTCAGAGGTCCTAACCATGTGCCTACATTGGATGTGTCTTAGTTCTACCCTTGTCAAGTAGAACACCCTGATCTAACTAGGTTAGAACTCAGGATTCCATGAGTTTCTACCATTGTCTATGTCCGTATTGCCTATTCTCATCATATGGGATACCTACTAGCACTAGAGAAGCTTATGAAGTTTAGATGGTCATATTAGACATAGTCTTTGAATATGTTTTTGAGAGTCCCTAGATCTTGTCTAAGATCATTACTTGAATGTCCTTTATGTGGTGAATGAGTCTTAAACGAACTAACGAATTAATGGCTTGAGTTAAGGAAATACGTTAAATGAAGTAGTACTTATCTAGAGTAGTTAAGGGTTGTTTAGTTAATGTATGAAGGGGGCATAGGAATGGTCACTTCTTATCTTACCTAGATAGGTCTTAAGAATATCTCTAGTTAGGGAAGTTGGCTAATTATGCGGACATGATCTAAGCCTTAGGTATTCGTACGAATTACTTATGAAATCTTTAAGAGATCAATCATGGACCTTATCTTCTTGATTTACTTAATAAATTATTTTGATAGCCTTTGGAAGGAGAATGTCATATCAGCTATATGTTAATGTGTTAAATAAGAATGATCTATCTTAGGTAGTCTATAGGATCTCTTATTGTGTGTATGTAAGGGATTTTACGGGCAATCACCTCATAAGTCACGCAACATAACCTTAGAGTCTCGTTGGTAGGAAAATCTCATGTTCTTATGTGAATGTTTCTCAAGTGTGTAGGTTACTCAATATAAGTAATCTAGAGGGTCGTTTAGGAATATCTAGATAGGGTGTATGGGCGGCCTCTTTTTGTATGACTCAAGTGAATCATAGGATAGCTTTAGGTGAGAAGATTACATTCTAAAGAGTGTTTAAAGTGAAGTTAAGGAACTTCACTGTAACAATGAATCGAGTTCATTGTACTGTGAAGTTAATGCATTGTAAGGTTTCTAAAAATGTGATTATTTGCTTAATTTATTTCTTATGTATTTCTAAGTTTTTAAATGTTGTCGTTATGCTTATACTATGATGTTTTAATAGAAATTCATGAAAACATGTTGTTTAGTAAATGTCCATTTTTCATTGTTTTTGCATGGTTTCCATAGTACATCGAATGTGCTAACCCCTTATTTTACCTTTTTGACTAAAGTGTAGGGAATTGGAAATCTTGATTTTCCTCAGAGTATGGATAAGTTTCAAAGGCTTGAAGATGGAGCATAGGGGAGTCATCATCGATTCAAGGACAATATGCACATGTCCCTTATGTCGTAATTTTTACTTTTATGTCTTGTATTGGCTTAGTCCCAAACATTGTATACTCTAAAGTTTAGATGGTTCAATTAGATGTTGTAAAGATTTAGTGTTTTAAATGAATGTCTTCCACTTGCGTATTGTTTATGAAAGAGTTCTTAGTGTGTGAATAAAGTTGTAATACCTATTTTATAATGTTTATTTTACAATGATGATACGAGAGGCTTAGATGAGACTTCTTGAAGTCTCATTTGCCCTATGACGATACAAGGATGCTCTAACTGCTAGGGTGTACTTGTGGGTTGTGACAATTTTGGTATCAGAGCATAAGGTTTAGGGAGTGTATTAGTGGTCTTATGAACCACATCTAGTAGAGTCTTGTTTATAATGTGAAGTGCGCCACATTTATAAATAGGAGTTTATTGGGTGCTAGGAAAGTTTAACTTCTTAATTGATCTAGTCGTGCCTAGAAGCTTTGTGTATGGTTTCTTTCCCTTGTTTCCCTTATGTGTTGGTCTCGTGAGGGTGATATTATGAAGTTTAGGTTGATGGAGAGAAAAGATGAGATATTACTTGTGAGATGAGGTATTATAGAAGGTGTTTTTGACCTTAATGTGGTTTGGTTACCCTTTGAAGGGTAGTTGAGTTGGAAAGAATGGTAAGTCATAGTGTAAGGATGTCAAAGAGTGTAAGTTGAGATAGTTTGAAGTTATTTAAGACCTCAACCATAGGAAGGGAGGTGATGAGATTTAAAAGAGTAAAGGTGAGTTCTCTTAGTAAGGGGGATGTAGTGGTTAAATGATAGGACCTTTAAGAGTCTTTTGTCTCCATGAGATAGACCTCGGTGAGAAAGTATTGTAATTGTTTAAGGTGCTTTGAGAGAGTTCCTTGTAGTGAATGTTGTTGAGCTTGGAATGGGTTTCTCCTAAGTGGGGAGTATGGTGGACAGTATTGTTGTCGGGAGTGAGGTGCCCTTAAATTTTATTCATATGCTTATTCAAGCCTAGAACAATGAGTTCGTAGTAACTTGATTTTTGTAGGAGTCTTTTGTGGAAGATGAGTTCCAAATATTTTCTTTATGATAGCATGTTTGATTAAAGTTTTGTTGTAATTGAATTTCAATAACTTCTTACATTGTGTATTATGAAGCCATGATCATGTTCTAAGATGTGTCTATATGATGTTACCTTGCATATAAGCTTGTTTCTATCAAGAATTGCCTAAAAGTTGCATTTTGAAAAACGTTGCACCATTCACTATTCCACTGTTAATTCATTGAAATATTTTTGGAAATTTGACTAATTGATTCGTTGGTCTAAAATTGTTGTGATGTTGTTCGAACTGATGTATATAACCATGATAATGAATATAAAATGAGTTTTTTTCTATTTGGAATGAAGTATGTGAGTTTTATAGCATAGTGAGTTATAGAATTGTCTTCTAGTTGTGAAATTGATGGTTTGTTCTTGATTATCTATTATATTGTATGGTCATGAGTTTATAAATTGGGCCTCTACATTTGGAAGTGTTCGGAGAGTGGCAAGCGTTCTGGTTGATACAAAAAGCGCGGAATACCAGCACTTTACTTCAGAACAGGAAAAAGAAGTTTATAACTTCTCTAAATTTATTATTAAACAGATTATATCTGTAGAAGAATGGGGAATATCCACTATGCAAGGAAGGCAAGTTTATGTCAACCATATCAGTACGAACTTGACCTATTGGGATTATATTCAATCCTTCCATAAAAAATTTTATTATAACAATGACAAACATAAGCACACTTGGTTTATAAAAATTTGTGCAAAAGTGTTTGAACAAACTGTCCCAAATTGGTTCATCAATAGATGGAATTACCATAGACCTTTGGTAAAGATTTTACCAAAAAATTATTTAAATTTTTACAAAGACTGGGTAAATGTTTCCCCTTTTCTAACCAATTTATATTTATCAGATTATATCTGTAATATAGAAAAAATTGATCAAATGTACTTTTTTATCGAATTTTCTATACCATAGATTCATAAATGGTTCCAGAGATAGGGTATACCCCGGAGGAAAAAAATCTCTTGTCTTTATCGGACTTATTACCAAAACTTTTGGGATAAGCTTACAAGACAAGACCCAAAAACAGGTCAACCTCATGGCCAAGAGCTTGTAGATCAAATACAATCAAAGATTATAGAATACAAGGACAAACCCCAAAAAAAGCTGTCAACTGAAAATTCTATCAAGCATATTGCTAGAAAAATCTTTATTCAAGAAGGAGATAAAGATGAAATGATAAATGAATATCTTGAAGATGTTAAGAGGAATTTACTACAAAACCTCTCATAATATGATAAATGAGATACTTAAATGAAAAGTGGCACCAGCAATGACATCGCAGACGCCCAATTGATGATCAAGAGATAATCTTGACACAAAATGAGCTTGATAAAGTACAGGAGTTTCCACGTGCCAAAGTTATAATCGTAATATCACACCATCACCTGCACGGATGATATCCACGTGTCCAACTTCTACTCAATCTCATTTCAGTGCATGTCCACAATATTATTTCAATAAGGGGATGATGATGCAACTCAATCAATTAATCTCAGAATAACACATAACCACCTCATTTATCACAATTATATGGACATAATAAAGAAAAACACAATCACCAAAATAATTCAAGTCAAAAATAAATCAACTAATTCCCATATGCCTTAGCATTTTCGGGTTATAACCCGCATTCTATAGTAACAAAATTTTTCCTTTATATCCCATCCCCGTTACTCGTACCAATGCCCGTCACACCATTGGTATGATATACCCCCATCATTCGCTCTTAGCCATTGTCTATTATGGTTTTAATCTTTTATTAGGAAAATGTCCTTCAACGAAGTCTAAAAGTCTTAACATACCTTAAATGTCTTGCCACGAATCCTCAAGATAGTTCCTTCCCTTTTCTCAAAGCTTAAGAACATTCTCAATCTCCCGATGATGCAATATTTGTAAGCACGCAAATTCTTAGACGTTCAAATTATTATATTTATCATAGACCCTAAAATTCACTCATATCTCTAACCAAGCTCCAATCTTGATATAGTTTATATGTCAAAATTATCATATTTACTAAATTTTAAGTCAAGAATTAAACTTTAATCTCTCCAAATATCCTAAAACTCAATATTAAATCATAGGATATACATCTAACAATTAATTATCTATCTCAACATATCAGACATTAGTATCTTAATTTGATAAATAAATAAAATAAGAATAAATTCCACCAATTAACAATAGCAAGCAAGACCATATCATTCTGCAACGTGACTTTTTTTCTAAAAATCCAAACAGTAACAAACATGCCAAATTTCTACAAAAAAAATATCTACCAAATGCCAATCATTGGCATGATTGACTCCAACTCTTGTCCCCCCCCCCACCCCACCATTTTAATACAAAAAATAAAATAAAAAACTAAGAGAAGTATAGACCAAAATTTTCCAGAAAGTCGTGCAAGCTTCAAATTTTATATCCTTAACCTTGCCTATCATTATGCCATCATTAGAAAATCATTATGCCATCATTAGGCAGTAATCACGTCATCATTAGAAAATCATTATGCTCAGTTAATTTTATCCTACTAATAACCAATCCAACGGTACAATCTATGCCGATATAGAAAATTTCCAATTCCTTAACAATATCAACTAATGTAATAGTATTTTATTTTAGACACTTAGAAATTAAGGCATGAAACACCTTAATTTGCATCAACTCATCTGTAAAATTTGATCAAGTCGCTCAGTTTTCGCCGGTAAGTTTTCATGTTCTTGTTTTCTTTCTTTTCTAAACAAGAGTTTATTAACCGTGAAACCCCACTAACTATTATCTATATTAATTATTTGATAAAATTTTTATAAATTACGTATTCATAGTTACCGAATAGTTAAAATACCCCTTTAAGTTTTTCGAAAAGAGTCTAAAACATGGTAAACCACCATTAATGGTCGCTGCAACTAAGCTGAAAAAAAAGAGGAACATTTCTAAGATTAAAAACTGGAAAAGAGAGTTATGAACTACATACAGTGGTCATATATATATACAGTTTGAAGATTGAGAAAATATCTAACTTTAAGAGATGTCTAACAGAAAAGTTACTAACTACCAAAACTGTTAACGATAATGGAAAGCTAACTAACTAACTCTTTCATAATCTTATTAACTTCAACACCCCCTTCAAGTTGGAGGTGTAGTAAACATAACCAACTTGTCCATCATATAAGAATGTTTGATTCCTATGAGAGCCTTTGTGAGATATCTGCCAACTGATCAACTGTGCTGATGTGATGTAATAAAAATAATCCTTCATGAAGTTTGGACCTCAAAAAGTGACCGCAACATCTATGTGTTTGGTTCGGCTCGTAAAAAACTAGATTCTTGTCTATATACAGTGCAGCCTGACTGTCACAATATACTTGAAAAGGACCAATGGGAGGAAAAGTTAACTCAGTGAACAATCAATGTAACCAAACTAGTTCTCCAACCACCTTTCGTGATGATCTGTACTTATCTTCTGCAGAGGATAATGAAATGGTCTCCTACTTCTTAGATTTGCAGCTGATTGGACTATTTACCAACAAGACAATATAACCACTAACAGATTTTCTAGAGTCAGGGCATAATGCCCAAACTGAGTCACAAAAGGCCTGAACCTCAAAATCAAGAGAAGATGACATAAAAATGCCTAATGTAGGATCATTTTTGAGTTACCTCAACATGTGAAATGCAGCTTGAAGGTGAGATTCCCTGGGATCTTGCATGTATTGACTTAAATGTTGAACTCCATAGGCAATATCATGTGTGGTGTGAGTGAGTAAATTCAGTTTCCCTACCAGCTTCGTATACAAGGTAGGATCACTAAATGGCTTGCCCTCATGAGCTCTATGTTTAGCATTAGGATCCAATGGTGAGGTCATGGGAGTTAGACTATCACAGTGAAAATCCTTGAGAAGATCATGAACAAATTTCCTTTGGGATATAATAACTCCATCATCCTTATATAAAATTTCCAAACCCAAGAAATTATGCAGTCTCCCAAGATCTTTGATCTTGAACTGGTCATGGAGAAAAATTTTGAGACTAGCAATCTCTTCAGAATAAGTTCTTGTAAGGATAATATCATCTACATAAACACCTAAAAACACAGTAGAAGAACCCCTTTTTCCTATAGAACAATGAATAATCATATAAAGAGTGAGTATAGCCTCTTCAACTGAAAGCTGCAGTTAGCTTCTCATACTACTGTCTGCTCGCTTGTTTTAGACCATATAAGGAGTAGTTGATTTTACACACCAGCCTTGTATGTGTCACAACAAGACCAGGAGGGACATCCATGTATGCTTCCTCATAAAAATATCCATGAAGAAAAGCATTATTAACATCAAGCTGGTAAATATTCCACTATTTCTTTGTAGCTATGACAATCAAGGCTCTGACAGTTGTCATTTTAACAATTAGGGAAAATGTTTCTGTATAGTCTATGCTTGAGTGTACCCTTTAACCACTAGCCTTGCTTTGTATCTTTCCACACTACCATAAGCCTTGTGTTTGATTTTGTACACCCATCAACAACCAATAGTTTTCTTACCAATAGATAAAGGAGTAAGGGACCAAGTATTGTTGTCATGTAAAGTAGCAATTCCTGAGTCATGGTTGTTTGCCATGCAGGATCAAGAGAAGCTTTTGCATAGCTAGATGACTCACAATCATGAGTAATATATAAAGCAAAAACTTGACATTTTTTATCCAATTCTGCAGGAGATATATGGTGTTTAAAAGAAAAACGTGTTGTCAATGAGGTAGGAGTTAGTGTGTGGTTTTCTGTGGGCTGTGTAATAGGTTTAGAGTGAACATAATCGAACAAGTGTGTGGGAAACTTGTGAGTTCTTTGAGACTTTCTCGTTGCTATATCAGGTCGACAGGGTGTTGTTGAGGTTGAGGGAGCAGATTGTGGACTAAAAAAGTCAGGAGATGAAGGAGGATTTGTGTCACTTGACATCTCAGAATCACAGTGTACATTAAAGCCAAAAGATGGATTAGAAGTAGGACAATCATACAGATCAATAAACTGTGAGTAGGAGAAGAAAAAGGAAAGGAAGTAGGATCTTTATTCATTGCAAAAGGGAAAAAAATTTCATGAAAAATAACATCCGTGGAGACGTACAATGTTTTAGTTTCTAGACTCATGACCATGTATCCTTTCATATCAAATGGATATCCCACAAAGACATGTGGATAAGTTCTACGATCAAATTTGGATCTTTGAGTTTTAGGGAAAGTTGGGTAACACAAGCAGCAAAAACTTCTTAAATGTCAGTAAAAAGGTTTTAAACCATGTAATACTTCATATGGACATTTTTTGTTTAGAGGTGCAGATGGAAGTCTATTAATGATATAAGTAGCTGTCAAAATGCACTCTCCCTAGTATTTTGTAGCGAGTTTGGACTAAAAAAGGAGTTCCGTGGCTGTCTGAAGAATATACTTATGTTTTCTTTATACCACACCATTCTGTTCAGGTGTGTATGGACAAGATTTTTGGTGAATAATACCTTTGGGTTGAAAGAATTTGATAGACTCAGTATTGGTGAATTCAATCCCATTATCGGATCTAATCACCTTAATAGTAGTTTTTATTGATTTTCAACTATAATAGTGAACGTTTTAATAAGATGTAGGGCATTACTTTTATGACTTAGCAGATGTGTCCAAGTAAACATATTGAAATCATTTATCAAAGTAAGAAAATATCTAAAATTGTCATGTGTGGGTGTTTGATATGGCCCCCATAAATCAACATGGACCAAGTCAAAAATGGTAGTGCTACTACGAGTGTTCTGTGGAAAGGTAGTCTTGTTTTCCTTCGCATGGGGCAAATTGGGCAAATGAAAGGTTGTTTGTGTGAGAAAATCACAGGTATGGAAGATATGCTCTTCATTTTAACAAAAAGGACATGACCAAGTCTATAATGCCACAACAAGTCTGCACTATCACCAGGGATAACAAGATTGCTACCAACAGAAACAGTATTCTTATCATTAGATGAACTATTCATTACAGAAACATTTTGATGGGGTAAACATGAATGAGAAATACATTAACTATGTAACCTATCAGTTTTATGAAGTGATAGACGTGTGGTACATGAAACGGAATTCTTGCCCTTTTGTAAATATCTGAGCAAACAAGATATAATACATCATGAGCTTTACCAATTTCCAGAGGCCTCTTCAGTGAAGGGGCCTATAACAGAGAAAATGTGTTAGAGAAAGAAAAACACATTTAATATTTAGAGCTAGAGAATTGATTGATACCAAGTTGTATTTTAAAGAATGAATAAATAAGACATTGTACAATATGATTTGTAAAGTTATTTGCACATTTCTAACTTCTGTGACCTTAAATTCATAGCCATTAGGTAATCTAACTATAATAGGTTCAGGTAATGGTAAAATGTTTGTGAGGTGATGTTTTTTAAATGTCATATGGTGTGATGAACTTGAATCTAAGATCCACAAGTTATAACATTCACATGACAGTTTTTCAAAAGCTATAGAAGAAGTGCATGCAATGATACCTGCAAAATTCACAGTAGGATTTGTTGCTTGCATGTTGCTTGAATTTTTTGTCTGAAATTGTTCAAGCAGGTAGGCAAGTTGTCCATACTATTCCTTTGAGATGCCAATGTCGTGACTGGTGACTAGACCCCCTGAATTACAGTCTTGTTCCACATTAGAGTCACATGATGACACTATAGAGTTAGTTTCCACACCTTTCCCTTTGTTATTATTTCTATATGGCTGATTAGAATAAGGATTTCCATATTGTAGTCACTGAAATTGATTATAGCCTTGCTTTCCATTAGATTGAGGTCTTTGAGATCGATTATTTTTCTGTGTATATCCATGCAACAGATAATATTTTGCTTTAATGTGTCCTGGTCTCCTGCAGTGTTCATAGTATGGTCTACCTCTATGATTTTGAGAAGTAGATGAATAATTCATCTGGAAATTCTGGCCTTCTGGAGTACCTAAAGTGCCTGATGAAATAGCAATAAGAGAGCTGGACTCAACAAAAGATTGGTTGTTTGACTTAAGCTCTCTTTGTTTTTCCTCCTATATCAATAAAGCTAAAGTTTGTCCTATAGATGCATTGGATTCATCATCAAAATGTTCCCTCTAATCATTGTAAAAACCTTATTAAGACCCATAAGAAACTGAATTAATCGTCTATACGATTCAACATTGTGCATCATATCATTTGCTCCACAACTACATGTACAACTGCGGTGAGTCGTGATGCATAAACCACTCAATTCTTCCAAAAGTTTCTTCATCTAGGTGTAGTAAGTTGTAACATCCATAACTCCTTGAATAAGATCATTGATTTCTTTATGAATTTTATATATTTTGGCGCCATTGGTTTGATCATAACGATCCTCCAAATCAGTCCACGATTCCAAGGTAGTATCAACATATGCTACACTATCAGCAATATCTGGGTTTAGTGAGTTTAAGATCCAGGATGTAACCATAATATCACACCTCTCCCATTGTTTGTACTTTGAATCTGTAGGAAGTGGTTTCTTAGAATCTTCATTAATGAAACCAAATTTATTCTTTAACAATAAGGATCTGATCATGCCTCTTTTCCAGGTTCGATAGCCAATTCCATCGAAAATAACTGATACAAGAGGTGCACCTAGATTTTCTGATGGATGTAGGTATAACAAACTTCCTATTTCAATTCGCTTAGTTACTTCTTGATTAGTCAGCTCTACCATTGTAGTACAACAGAATCAATTAAAAAAAGAAGGGATGAAAATGTGTAAGAAAGCAATAGAAAAAACTGAAGAACAACGGAAATTAAAAGGAAAACCAGGTAAACCTGAGAGATTTGATCTTCACAAGAAGAACAGAGACGAAAACAAGAATAAAGAAACCTGATCTTCACGAGAAGGACAGAGACAAAAACAAGCAGAGAGAGATCTGATCTTCATGAGAAGGACAGAGACGAAGACAAGCAGGGATGATCGATCGCTTTCTCTGATACCATGTTAAAACTCAAAATCATGGTAAACCACCATAAATGGTGACTGCAACTAAGCTGAAAACAGAGAAGAACATTTCTCATATTAAACACTGAAAAAGAGAGTTATGAACTACATACACTGGTCATATAGATACACACTTTGAAGATTCAGACAATATCTAACTTTTACAGATGTCCAACAGAAAAGTTAATTAACTACCAAAACTGTTAACTATAATGGAAAGCTAACTAACTAACTCTTCCATAATCTTATTAACTTCAACATTGTTTTCTTTCTTTTCTAAACAAGAGTTTATTTACCGTGAAACTCCACTAACTACTATGTATATTAAATATTTAATAAAAGTTTTATCAACTACGTATTCGTAGTTACCGAATAGTTAAAATATCTCTTTACGTTAATCGAAAAAGTCAAAATAGTCCTACTTCTCAAAATGGCCTAGAAGATCATTACATTTAAGATTTAAAAAATAAAAATTTTAAATATTGTAATTACTATTAAAGACAACAATGAATTTGAAATACATTCAGTTGTTTCCACCAAAAAGTTACGCAACAGTAAACATGTTAAATAACATCATTTATAATACATATACTTACTTTTAAGAAATACTACCTTTAACGATTTATAATTTCATTTCAAATATATCGTCTCTCAATTCTAGATGAGTCTGTTTTTGTGGAAATGATTAATTCCATTCCCATAATATATAATATATATATATATATATATATATATATATATATATATATATAATATATATATATATTTATATATATATATATATATATATATATATATATATATGTAACAACCTGTTTAGTCGTTTTGAGCAACAGATTTTATTTCAGGAAAAATTGGCTGAGACGACGGATCCCACGACGGACCGTCATAGGCACGACGGACCGTCGAGGGTGTCTCATTTCAAAACACTTAGAAATTCTGAAATTTGGGTACTGAAATCGACTCTCTGAACTTCGTAACGGAATGGCAGGATGGACCGTCATGGGCACGACGGACCATCACACATCTTCCACAGAAATCAAGTCTCTGAACTTCGTGACGACATGGCAGGACGGACCGTCGTGGGCAAGACGGACCGTCACAGGCTCTTCAAGGAAAATTAGTCTCTGAAGTCTGTGACGGAAGCAGCAGGACGGACCGTCGCAGGCACGACGGGCCGTCACAGGCTGCGTAATCCCAGGCTGGGTCAGATTTCTTTTAAGTAATTTAAGGGGCGTTTTAGACTATCCCTGCATATAATTATAAAGTTAGTGGTTTAATATTAATAACTCAATTACTTGGGGGTTAAAAGAGGTAACCTTGAGTTAATTAGTGGATCACTATTGCCATCTTTTATACTTAATTATATGCTAATTAGGGTAAAAAGAAAGAGGGTTTGAATAAGAAAAATAGAAAGAACAAGAGAGGGAAAAACGATTGATTGAGAGAGACAAACGAAGAGAGAGACAAAGCTTTGGGAAATTGCTTGCTTGATCACGAATCTTCGGTGGAGGTAGGTTATGGTTTTTATGCTATTCGTAGTAAACTCTTAATAGGGAATGATATGTGTTGGTAGTATTGTAAACCCTGCTATGTACTTAATTGTATGCTTGCATGAATGTGATTATATGATTGTGATAAAATAAGCATGAGGAAGCTATTGAATCATAAATCTTGAAAAACCCTAATCTCTTTGTTAATGATGATGCCTTGGTATAAGAGAAGGCTTGATAAACTAAAGTAATGAGATTAATGATGCCTTGGTATAAGAGAAGGCTTGATAAACTAAAGTAATGAGATTGATGATGCCTTGGTATAAAAGAAGGATTTATGAATTGATAGAATGAGATTAGTTGAGCAGGTGTCACGAATCGACACGTAGAATTAGGGGATCGGAGTGTTATGTCCCGACACATAGAATTAAGGGATCGGGTGTCACGAACTGACACGTAGAATTAGGGGATCGGAGTGTCACGTTTCGACACATAGAATTAAGGGATCGGGTATCACGAATCGACACGTAGAATTAGGGGATCGGAGTTTCACGTTCCGACACATAGAATTAGGGGATTAGGTGTCACGAACCGACATGTAGAATTAGGGGATCGGGTGTCACGAACCGACACGTAGAATTAGGGGATCGGAGTGTCACGTTCCGACACATAGTAGTAGGGGAGCGGAGTGTCACGTACCGACACAAGAGGAATAAAGGTAATGAATCTTGAAAGATGTTAATATACTCAATCTAATGAACCCAATTCCCAAATGAGTATGGTATTGAGGCTTGAGTCCTCATGTGTGAACTTGGCGGTACTTATTAATGATTATAGTACTTGTTGTTGCTACATGTTGAGTATTCTAGTTGATTTTATAATATTACTTGATATATATTGTTCTCTATTTTGAGTTGGCCGATGATACCTACTCAGTACTTGTGTTTGTACTGACCCCCTACTTGTATTTGTTTTCTTTGTATTTGTGGAGTGCAGCAAACGTGCCGTCGTCTTCAACTCAACCGCAATTCTAGCCAGTCTTCATTACACCGGATTTTCAGGGTGAGCTAATGCTTCTAGCTTGGACTGGATCTTCTTCTTCATGTCTTGATGCCTTGAAAGTTCTGGCATGGACTAGCTTTTACTTGTTTTATATTCTTAGAGTACTCTTAGTTTAGTAATTTGATCATAGATGTTCTTGTGATGATGACTTCCAGATTTTGGGGAATAATAGTTGTTGAGTTTTAGAAGCTATTTAATTGGTTTTTATTAATGAGTTTAAGTCTTCCGCATTGTATTTTGTTCATTATGTTTAAAATGTTGTGGTTTCGATTGGTTGGTTCGCTCACATAGGAGGGTAAGTGTGGGTGTCAGTCGCGGCTCGGTTTTGGGTCGTGACAAACTTGGTATCAGAGCATTAGGTTCGTTGGTCTCATCACACAAGAACGAGACTAGTAGAGTTTTAAGGAACGGTAGGGGGACGCCTTTACTTTTCTTTGAGAGGCTATAAGACTTTAGGAAAATTCCATTCTTTCTTTCTTTCTTTCGTGCTATTACTTGGATCCAATTGGTATCTTGGTGATACAAATTGGTATCTGACCATCTTCACTCTATTTCGCAGATGGCTAGAACTAGAGCAACAACTGCACCAACACCAACACCGGCAAGACAAGAAATGTCTGAGCCAGCCACTGGGGCTGTAGCTCGAAGAGGGGTAGTGGCGAGAGGCCGTGGAAGAGGTCATGGGAGGACGTCCGCTAGAGGAAGAGGACAAGCACCTAGCCCATCTGGTACTAGGGCGGTGACTCCTCCACCGATTCAGGAAGTGATAAGAGAGGGTGAGGAAGGGGAGAATGAACAAGTACAGAATGAGGGATTGCCACCCCAACCTACCCCAGAGGTGATCAATAAGGTTCTTGCTTATCTTAGCGGGTTATCTGATCAGGGCCAGACACCTCCAGTGTTTTCTGCACCATCACCTCAGGTTCCGGAGGTACAACATGCAGCCACTATGGCTCCCCGCATGGATGCCTCATTGGAAATAGGCATGTTTCCTCGTCTGACTACAGGACCTATAATGACAAATGATCAGCATGAACTTTTCAGTAAGTTCTTGAAATTGAAACCTCCAGTCTTCAAGGGTGCTAAATCTGAGGATGCCTACGATTTTCTGGTTGACTGTCATGAGCTACTACACAAGATGGGTATAGTTGAACGGTTTGGTGTTGAGTTTGTGACTTATCAGTTTCAAGGGAACGCCAAAATGTGGTGGCGGTCACATGTTGAATGTCAACCAATAGAGGCACCACCTATGACTTGGGAATCATTCTCTAGCTTGTTTATGGAGAAGTATATCCCCCGGACTTTGAGGGATAGGAAAAGAGATGAGTCTTTGAGCCTAGAGCAAGGTAGGATGTCGGTTACTGCATATGAGGCAAAGTTTCGTGCATTATCCAGGTATGCCACCCAACTTTGTTTCAGTCCACAAGAGCGGATTCGCCGTTTTGTGAAGGGGTTGAGGTCAGAATTGCGGATTTCAGCCTTACAGGTAGCGGCTATGGCCAAATCCTTTCAAGAAGTGGTAGACTTCGTGATAGAGGTGGAAGGAGTGAAGCCGGATGACTTCACCATGGCATCGACATCAAAAAGGTTTTGAAAGGGAGGTTAGTTTAATGGTTCTTACTCTAGAGGACAGGGTTCAGGAGGTTACTCAGTCCGACCAATTCAGTCTTCACTACAGACTGTTGTTGGGGGTCCACCTCAGACCCGTCAACACTTCTCTGAGAGACCTGTGCTTGACTCCAGAGAGTGTTATGGATGTGGGGAGACTGGACATATTAGAAGGAATTGTCCAAAACAGAGTTATAGACCCCCAATAGCTAGAGGTTGAGGTGGTCATGGTAGAGGCCGTTATTCTGGAGGACGTGGTGTCCGAGGTAATGGTGGTCACCAAAACGGCCAGGGTGACGGGCAAACTGGAGCCACTACAGCACAACATGGTAGGGGCAACGGGCAGACAGGTGATAGGGCCCATTGTTACGCTTTCCCCGGACGGTCTGAAGCGGAGACATCTGATGTTGTTATCACAGGTAATCTTTTGGTTTGTGATTTCATGGCTTCTGTATTATTTGATCCTGGATCAAAATTTTCTTATGTATCTTCTTCATTTGCTACTGGTCTTAATTTACCTTATGAATTACTTGACATGCCTATTCGTGTTTCTACTCCGGTGGGTAAGTCTGTGATAGTTGAAAAAGTATATAGGTCTTGTTTGGTGACTTTTGTGGGGAGCAATACTTATGTAGACTTGGTTATCTTAGAAATGGTTGATTTTGATGTAATTCTGGGTATGACTTGGATTTCTCCGAATTTTGCGATCTTGGATTGTAATGCTAAAACTGTGACGTTAGCCAAGCCTGGGACAGATCCGTTAGTGTGGGAGGGCGACTACACTTCCACTCCGGTTCGTATCATCTCCTTTCTTCATGCTAAGAGAATGGTTAGTAAGGGGTGTTTAGCTTTCTTGGCACATCTCAGGGATGACACTACCTAAGTACCTTCAATTGAGTCGGTTTCGGTAGTTCGTGAGTTTCTGGATGTGTTCCCTGCAGATCTTCCTGGTATGCCACCGGATAGAGATATTGATTTTTGCATCGATCTGGAACCGGGTACTCGCCCCATTTCTATACCCCCTTATAGAATGGCTCCCGCGGAGTTAAGAGAGTTAATGTCCCAACTTAAAGAGTTGTTGAGCAAAGGCTTCATTAGACCAAGTGCATCTCCTTGGGGTGCTCCGGTGTTATTTGTGAAGAAGAAGGATGGGAGTTTTCGGATGTGCATAGACTAACGGCAGTTGAACAAGGTAACTATTAAGAACAAGTATCCCATTCCTCGCATTGATGACATGTTCGATCAGTTACAAGGTGCTTGTGTCTTCTCTAAGATAGACTTGAGATCCGGTTATCATCAATTGAATATACGGGCAACGGATGTGCCAAAGACTGCTTTTCGGACCAGGTATGGGCATTACGAATTTGTAGTGATGTCTTTTGGTCTTACGAATGCCCCTGCTGCTTTCATGAGCTTGATGAACGGGATTTTTAAGCCATATCAGGATCTCTTTGTGATCGTATTTATTGATGATATACTGATATACTCTAAAAGTAAGAAGGAACATGAGGAGCATTTGAGAATTGTGTTGGAAGTATTAAGGGACAAAAGGCTTTATGCCAAATTCTCCAAGTGTGAGTTTTGGCTAGATTCAGTGTCCTTCTTGGGGCACGTGGTTTCTAAGGATGGAGTGATGGTGGATCCTTCTAAGATTGAGACAGTGAAAAATTGGGTAAGACCTACTAATGTGTCAGAAATAAGGAGCTTTGTTGGTTTAGCTAGCTATTACCGTCGATTTGTCAAGGGATTCTCTTCCATTGCTTCCCAATTGACGAACTTGACTAAGCAGAATGTTACATTTGTATAGTCGGACGAATGTGAGGAAAGCTTTTAGAAAGTCAAGACTCTGTTGACTACTGCACCAATTCTCACCTTGCCCGTGGAAGGTAAGAACTTCATTGTTTATTGTGATGCATCCTATTCTGGTTTGGGTGCAGTGCTAATGCAAAAGAAAAATGTAATTGCTTATGCTTCATGGCAATTAAAGGAGCATGAACGTAATTATCTGACCCATGATTTGGAGTTGGCTGCGGTAGTGTTTGCATTAAAGCAATGGAGGCACTATCTGTATGGGGTAAAGTGTGAAGTCTATACGGATCATCGTAGCCTACAATATGTCTTTACTCAAAAAGATTTGAATTTGAGACAGAGGAGATGGATGGAACTACTGAAGGACTACGATATCACTATTCTGTATCATCCGGGAAAAGCTAGACGTCCATTGGCTAGAGAGGTTCAGACTCTGGCTAACGACTTTATGAGGTTAGAGGTAAATGAGAAGGGAGGATTGTTGGCTTGTATGGAGGCAAGATCTTCCTTTCTTGACTAGATTAAGGGAAAGCAGTTTAATGATGAGAAATTGATCCGGATCCGAGATAAAGTGTTGCGAGGAGAGGCTAAAGAAGCAACAATCGATGAGGAAGGTGTTTTGAGAATTAAGGGAAGGGTATGCATACCCTGCATCGATAATTTGATCAACACTATTCTGACAGAGTCTCATAGTACTCCCAGGATAAAGTAAATTAGAGTTTCCAAATGCTTTGAATCTATATTCATTTGAGGTTATCATGGTTCAAGGTATTCTATACATCCTGGTGCAACCAAGATGTATCGTGACTTAAAGCAACATTTTTGGTGGACTAGAATGAAGTGTTACATTGTGGAGTTTGTCGCCAAATGTCCAAATTGTCAGCAAGTAAAGTATGAACACCAGAGGCCTGGAGGAACACTTCAGAGAATGCCCATTCCGGAATGGAAATGGGAGAGAATTGAAATGGATTTCGTGGTTGGTCTTCCAAAGACAATGGGTAAGTATGTTTCTATTTGGGTGATTGTTGATAGGTTAACTAAGTCTGCTCATTTCATTCCGGTCAAGGTGACTTACAATGTAGAGAAGTTAGCTAAAATTTACATCTCGGAAGTTGTTCGGTTGCATGGGGTTCCACTCTCCATCATATCAGATATAGGTACGCAATTTACTTCTAAGTTTTGGAAAACACTGCATGCGGAATTGTGTACTAGGTTGGACCTTAGTACTGCGTTCCATCCTCAGACCGATGGTCTGTCTGAGCGAACGATTCAAGTGTTGGAGGATATGCTTCGTGCATGTGTGATAGAATTTGGTGGTCATTGGGATAACTTCTTACCCTTAGCGGAGTTTTCATACAATAATAGCTATCACTCAAGTATTGATATGGCTCCATTCGAAGCATTGTATGGGAGGAGATGTAGGTCTCCCATTGGTTGGTTTGATGCATTTGAGGTTAGACCTTGGGGTACTGACCTTTTGAGGGATTCATTAGGGAAAGTGAAATCTATTCAAGAAAAGCTTTTAGCAGCGCAAAGTAGGCAAAAGGAATATGCAGATCGAAAGGTTAGAGACTTGGATTTTATGGAGGGTGAACAAGTCTTGCTGAAGGTTTCGCCCATGAAAGGGGTGATGCGGTTTGGTAAAAGAGGTAAGCTAAGCCCAATGTATATTGGACCATTTGAAGTACTTAAGCGAGTAGGGGAGGTGGCTTACGAATTAGCCTTGCCTCCAGGGCTGTCCGGAGTGCATCCGGTATTTCATGTGTCTATGTTGAAAAGATACCATGGGGATGGAAACTACATCATTCGTTGGGATTCAGTCCTTCTTGATGAGAATTTGTCTTATGAGGAGGGACCTGTTGCTATTTTAGATAGAGAAGTCCGCAAGTTGAGGTCAAGGGAGATTGCATCCATCAAAGTTCAATGGAAGAATCGGCCGGTTGAAGAAGCCACTAGGGAAAAGGAGGCTGATATGCAAGAAAGATACCCACATCTGTTTACAGATTCAGGTACTCCTTTTCGCCCTTGTTTCTTTTCTTGTGATCGTTCGAGGATGAGTAAATTGGTATCTATTGTAACAACTTGTTTAGTCATTTTGAGCAACAGATTTTATTTATGGAAAAATTGGCTGAGACGACGGATCCCACGACGGACCGTCATAGGCACGACGGACCGTCGAGGGTGTCTCGTTTCAAAACACTTAGAAATTCTGAAATTTGGGTACTGAAATCGACTCTCTGAACTTCGTAACGGAATGGAAGGACGGACTGTCGTGGGCACGACGGACCGTCACACATCTTCCACAGAAATCAAGTCTCTGAACTTCGTGAAGACATGGCAGGACGGACCGTCGTGGGCACGACGGACCGTCACAGGCTCTTCAAGGAAAATTAGTCTCTAAAGTCTGTGACGGAAGCAGCAGGACGGACCGTCGCAGGCACGACGGGCCGTCACAGGCTGCGTAATCCTAGGCTGGGTCGGATTTCTGTTAAGTAATTTAAGGGGCATTTTGGACTATCCCTGCATATAATTATAAAATTAGTGGTTTAATATTAATAACTCAATTACTTGGGGGTTAAAAGAGGTAACCTTGAGTTAATTAGTGGTTCGCTATTGCCATCTTTTATACTTAATTATATGCTAATTAGGGTAAAAAGAAAGAGGTTTTGAATAAGAAAAATAGAAAGAACAAGAGAGGGAAAAACGATTGATAGAGAGAGACGAACGAAGAGAGAGACAAAGCTTTGGGAAATTGCTTGCTTGATCACGAATCTTCGGTGGAGGTAGGTTATGATTTTATGCTATTCCTAGTAAACTCTGAATAGCGAATGATATGTGTTGGTAGTATTGTAAACCCTGCTATGTGCTTAATTGTATGCTTGGATGAATGTGATTATATGATTGTGATAAAATAAGCATGAGGAAGCTATTGAATCATAAATCTTGAAAAACCCTAATCTTTTTGTTAATGATGATGCCTTGGTATAAGAGAAGGCTTGATAAACTAAAGTAATGAGATTGATGATGCCTTGGTATAAGAGAAGGCTTGATAAACTAAAGTAATGAGATTGATGATGCCTTGGTATAAAAGAAGGATTGATGACTTGATAGAATGAGATAAGTGAACCGGGTGTCACGAACCGACACGTAGAATTAGGGGATCGGAGTGTTACGTTCCAACACATAGAATTAAGGGATCGGGTGTCATGAACCGACATGTAGAATTAGGGGATCAGAGTGTCACGTTCCGACACATAGAATTAAGGGATCAGGTGTCACGAACCGACACGTAGAATTAGGGGATCGGAGTGTCACGTTCCGACACATAGATTTAGAGGATCGGGTGTCACGAACGGACACGTAGAGTTAGGGGATTGGGTGTCACGAACCGACACGTAGAATTAGGGGATCGGAGTGTCACGTTCCCTCACATAGTAGTAGGGGAGCGGAGTGTCACGTACCGACACAAGAGGAATAAAGGTAATGAATCTTGAAAAATGTTAATATACTCAATCTAATGAACCCAATTCTCAAATGAGTATGGTAATGAGGCTTGAGTCCTCATGTGTGAACTTGGCGGTACTTATTAATGATTATAGTACTTGTTGTTGCTACATGTTGAGTATTGTAGTTGATTTTATAATATTACTTGATATATATTGTTCTCTATTTTGAGTTGGCCGATGATACCTACTCATTACTTCTGTTTGTACTGACCCCCTACACAGGAGGGTAAGTGTGGGTGTCAGTCGCGGCTCGGTTTTGGGTCGTGACAATATATATATATATATATAGATATATATATCTATATATAGTATATATATATATATATATATATATATAGATATATATATATATATATATATATATAATTCTAAATATAAATCATGCTTTTAATGTACTTAAATTTTAATCTATTCCATAAATTAATGCAATGCTTACTAGTTATCACTATCCAATATTTAACTTTATAATGGATATACAATTTTTCAACTCAAGAATAATTTTTTTTTATAATTGAAGAGTCGGCCTTTCCTTTTTCTATAAAAAAATGTTTAACTTTACTTAGATAATATTTAGAGGATTAGAAGTGTAGAAAGTTGATCAATATGAAATGAATAAAGAGATGTCATGTATTTTTGTGCACAACTTTTAAATTGACCATTAACATGAGGAATTTATTATTCAGATAGATATTTTAAAATCATTATGAAAAAAAATAGAAAATGAATAAATTATTTAATTTTTGCAAAATCTCTCTATTGAATGAAAATAATAAATGATTTTTTTCATATATTAATTTGAGAGAGTGTACCAACATATTTTTTTAATTATTTTCTTATTTTTTTTAATCATAATATATTTTGAAACATTGTATAAGAAATATATAATTATAATATTTAGTTTTATCAAAAATGTTATTTGATGATCGTTAACATGCATTTATATGATTTGTTCCTTTAGCTATATAAAATTTTATGATATTTAGTACATTGCATGAAAATAAGATGATAATTATATTTTAATAAAATCAAAATGAAATACTATTTTTCTTTACATTTTTATTATCATATTTTTGTCACGACCCAAATCGGGGACGCGACTGGCACCCACATTTACCCTCCTATGTGAGCGAACCAACCCATCTAAACCTTAACATTTTAATACAATATCAACAAAAGTAATGCGGAAGACTTAAACTCATTAATAAAACAACTCAAAACTATTATTAATATCCCCAAAATCTGGAAGTCATCATCACAAGAACATCTATCTCAATTTACTAATCTAAGAATGTCTAAAAAGCTAAAAACAAGTAAAAACTAGTCCATGCCGGAAGTTCAAGGCATCAAGACTTGAAGAAGAAGATCCAGTCCAAGCTAGACGCATTAGCTCACCCTGAATTTCCGATGGAGTGAAGACTGGCTTGATCTACTGCTGAGTCGAAGTTGACGGAACGTTTGCTGCATTACACAAATAACAAAAAGGAAAACATAAACGTAGGGGGTCAGTACAACCACACGTACTGAGTAGATATCATCGGCTAACTCAAAATAGGGAACAATATATATCAATAATAATGTAAATCAACTACAATACTCAACATGTAGCAATAGCAATTACTTTATCATTAACAATTTCCGTCAAGTTCACACATGAGGACTCAAGCCTCAATACCATACTCATTTTGGGAATTAAGTTCATTAGATTGAGTATATTCATTATTTTTCAAGATTCATTATCTCTTCCTCTTGTGTCGGTACGTGACACTCCGCTCCTCTAATTCTATCCTGGTGTCGGAACGTGACACTCCGATCCTCATATTCATTCTATCCTGGTACCGGAACGTGGCACCCGATCCTCATATTCTATCCTGGTGTCGGAACGTGACACTCCGATCCTCATATTCATTCTATCCTGGTACCGGAACGTGGCACCCGATCCTCATATTCTATCCTGGTGTCGGAACGTGACACTCCGATCCTCATATTCATTCTATCCTGGTACCGGAACGTGGCACCCGATCCCCTAATTCGTCAAGCCTTCTTTTATACTAAGGCATCCTCATTATCATTATATATTTATCAAGCCTTCTTTCATACTAGGCATCATCAATCTTATTATATAATATATCAAGTGAATTAGGGTTCTTTCAAGATTTGGGATTCAATAGCTTCATCATGCTTTGTTAATTCATAACAATTTCATATCATAATCATGCAAGCATACAATTTAAGCACATAGACAGGTTCACAATACTATCAACATAATATTCACTATTAAGAGTTCACTACGATTATCGTAATATAAAACCATAACCTACCTTCACCGAAGAATTGGAATCCACAAGAAATTTCCCAAGCTTGCTATTCTCCTCAACCAATTCGATCGATCTGCTCTCTCTCTTTCTGTTCTTTCCTTTTGTTTTACTCAAACCCTCTTTCCTTTACCCTAATTAATCATATAATTAAGTGTGAAAAAGGACAATAAACCCCTCTAATTCACTTAAGGTTACCCCTTTTAACCCCTAAGTAATTAGACTTATTAATGTTACCCCTCAATCTTTGTAATTAAGGAAAGAATAATCAAAAACGACCCTTAAAAACGTGTGGAGAAATCCCAAACTGATTGGGATTGTGCAGCCTGTGACGGGCCGTCATGCCTGCGACGGTCCCACACCGGCCGTCGTGTCCTCCCCAAATTCCAGGTGGCTGTGACGGCCCGTCACACCTGTGACGGTCCGTCCTGCACCTCCGTCATGACGGTCAGAAACTCGTTTTCTTGCACCAATTTCTCAAAAGTTGAAGTGTTTTGCAACGGGACTCACGACGGTTCGTCGTGGATGTGACGGCACGTCCTGCAGGTCCGTCACAATTTACAGAGAGTCGATTTTCAGTACCCGATTTTCAAACTCTAAGTGTCATGGAACGGAACACCCACGACGGTCCGTCGAGCCTGTGACGGTCCGTCGTTGGGTCCGTGGTTTCAGCCAGTTTTTCCAGAATTGTTCTTCTGCTGCTCAAAACGACTAAACAGGTCGTTACAATAGATACCAATTTACCCATCGTTCGTCCCCGAACGATCAAAAGAAGAAAGACCATGGCGAAAAGGAGTACCTGAATCTGTGAACAGATGTGGGTATTTTTCTTGCATATCTGCCTCCTTCTCCCAAGTAGCTTCTTCAACCGGTCGATTCTTCCATTGAACTTTGATGGATGCAATCTCTCTCGACCTCAACTTGCGAACTTCTCTATCTAATATAGCAACCGGTTCCTCTTCATAAGTCAAGTTCTCATCAAACAAACTGAATCCCAACGGATGATGTAGTTTCCATCTCCGTGGTATCTCTTCAACATGGATACATGAAACACCGGATGCACTCCGGACAGCCCTGGGGGTAAGGCTAATTCATAAGCACCTCCCCTATTCTCTTAAGCACTTCAAATGGTCCAATATACCTTGGACTTAACTTACCTCTTTTTCCAAACCGCATCAACCCTTTCATGGGCGAAACCTTCAACAAGACTTGTTCACCTTCCATGAACTCCAAGTCTCTAACCTTTCGGTCTGCATACTCCTTTTGTCTACTTTGAGCCGCCAAAAGCTTCTCTTGAATAGCTTTCACCTTCTCCATAGAATCTCTCAACAGATCAGTCCCCCAAGGTCTAACCTCGAAGGCATCAAACCAACCAATGGGGGATCTACACCTCCTCCCATATAATGCTTAATGGAGCCATGTCGATACTAGAGTGATAACTATTATTGTATGAAAACTCTGCCAAAGGTAAGAAACTATCCCAATGGCCACCAAACTCTATCACACATGCGCGAAGCATATCCTCCAAAACTTGAATCGTTCGCTCAGACTGCCCATCGGTCTGAGGATGAAATGCAGTACTAAGGTCCAACCTAGTACCTAATTCAGCATGTAGTGTCCTCCAAAACTTAGAAGTAAACTGCGTACCTCTATCTGATATAATGGAGAGTGGAACTCCATGCAACCGGACGATCTGAGATGTAGATCTTGGCTAACTTCTCTGCATTGTAGGTCACCTTGACAGGAATGAAGTGAGCAGACTTAGTTAACCTATCAACAATCACCCAAATAGAGTCATACTTACCCAATGTCTTTGGAAGACCAACCACAAAGTCCATTGCGATTCTCTCCCACTTCCATTCAGGAATGGGCATTCTCTGAAGTGTTCCTCCGGGCCTTTGGTGTTCATACTTTACTTGTTGACAATTTGGACACTTGGCAAAAAACTCAACAATATCTCGCTTCATCCTACTCCACCAGAAGTGTTGCTTTAGGTCGCGATACATCTTGGTTGCACCAGGATGTATAGAATATCCGGAACTATGAGCTTCTGTAAGAATAGTGGTGATCAAATCATCGATGCGGGGTACACATACTCTTCCCTTGATCCTCAAAAACCACCTCCCCATCGATTATCGCTTCCTTAGCCTCTCCTTGCAACACTTTATCTCGAATTCGCCTTAGTTTCTCATCATCAAACTGTTTCCCCTTAATCTGATCAAGAAAAGAGGATTTTGCCTCTACACAAGCTAACAATCCTCCCTTCTCATTTATTTCTAACCTCATAAGGTCATTGGCCAAAATCTGCACTTCTCTAGCCAATGGGCGTCTAGAGGCTTGCAAATGAGCTAGACTCCCATGCTTCCGGCCTTCTACTCAAGGCATCTGCCACAACATTAGCCTTCCCCGGATGATACAAAATAGTGATGTCGTAGTCCTTAGTAGTTCCATCCATCTCCTCTGTCTCAAGTTCAAGTCTTTCTGAGTGAAGACATACTGTAGGCTACGATGGTCCGTATAGACTTCACACTTAACCCCATACAAATAGTGTCTCCATTGCTTTAGTGCAAATACTACCGCGGCCAACTCCAAGTCATGGGTCGGATAGTTGCGTTCATGCACCTTTAATTGTCTTGAAGCATAAGCAATCACATTTTTCTCTTGCATTAGCACTGCACCCAACCCAGAATAGGATGCATCACAATAAACAATGAAGTTTTTGCCCTCTACTGGCAAGGTAAGGATGGTGCGGTAGTCAACAAAGTCTTAAGCTTCTGGAAGCTCTCCTCACACTCATCCGACCATACAAATGGACGTTTTGCTTGGTCAAGTTCGTCAATTGGGAAGCAATGGAAGAGAATCCCTTGACGAATCGGCGGTAGTAGCTAGCTAACCCCACAAAACTCCTTATTTCTGACACGTTTGTAGGTCTTACCCAATTCTTTACCGTCTCAATCTTAGATGGATCTACCATCACTCCATCCTTAGAAACCACGTGCCCCAAGAAGGACACTGAATCTAGCCAAAACTCACACTTGGAGAATTTCGCATAGAGCTTCTCTTTCTCAACAACTCTAACACCAATTTCAAATGCTCCTCATGTTCTTTCTTACTTTTGGAGTATATCAGTATATCATCAATAAACACAATCACAAAGAGATCCAAATATGGCTTGAAAATCCCGTTCATCAAGCTCATGAAGGCAGCAGGGGCATTAGTAAGACCAAACGACATTACCACAAACTCATAATGCCCATACCTAGTTCGAAAAGCAGTCTTGGCACATCCGTTGCTCGTATTTTCAGTTGGTGATAACCGGATCTCAAGTCGATCTTCGAGAAGACACAAGCACCTTGTAACTGATCGAACAAGTCATCAATGCGAGGAATGGGGTACTTGTCTTAATAGTTACTTTGTTCAACTGTCGGTAATCTATGCACATTCGAAAGCTCCCATCTTCTTCTTTACAAACAAGACCGGAGCACCCCAAGGAGATGCACTTGGTCTAATGAAGCCCTTGCTCAACAACTCTTGAAGTTGAGCCTTTAATTCTCTTAACTCCGCGGGAGCCATTCTATACGGGGGTATAGAAATGGGGCGAGTACCGGGTTCCAAATCAATGCAGAAGTCTATATCCCTATCTGGTGGCATACCGGGGAAGATCTGCAGGGAACACATCCAAAAACTCACAGACTACCGAAACTGACTCAATCGATGGTACTTGAGTAGTGTCATCCTTAAGATGTGCCAAGAAAGCTAGACAACCTTACTAACCATCTTCTGAGCACGAATAAAGGAGATGATACGCACCGGATTGGGAGTGTAGTCACCCTCCCATACTAACTGATCTGCCCCAGGCTTGGCTAACGTCACTGTTTTAGCATTACAATCCAAAATCGCAAAGTTTGGAGAAAGCCAAGTCATAACCAGAATTACATCAAAGTCACCCATTTCTAAGATAACCAAATCCACATAAGTGTTGCTCCCCACAAAATTCACCAAACAAGACCTATACACTTTTTCGACTATCACAGACTCACCCACCGGAGTAGAAACACGAATAGGTATGTCAAGTAATTCACAATGTAAATTTAGGCCATTAGCAAATGAGGAAGATACATATGAAAACGTGGAGCCAGGGTCAAATAATACAGATGCCATGCAATCACAAACCAAGAGATTACCTGTGATAACAGCATCAGACGCCTCCGCTTCAGATCTCCCAGGGAAAGCGTAGCAATGAGCCCCATTATTTGTCTGTCCGTTGCCCCTACCATGTTGTGTAGTAGTGGCTCCATTTTGCCCTTCACCTCTGCCGTTTTGGTGACCACCATTACCTCGGCCACCACGCCCTCAGAATAACGACCTCTACCATTACCACCTCTTCCTCTAGCCATGGGGGGTCTGTAACTCTGGTTTGGACAGTACCTCTTAATGTGCCCAATCTCTCCACACCCATAACATTCTCTGGGTTCACGCGTCGGCCTTTCAGAGAAGTTGACCGTTCTGTGAGGTGGACCCCCAACTACAGTCTGTAGTGAAGACTGTATCGGTCGGTTTGAGTGACCTCCGGAGTTCTGTCCTCTAGAATAAGAACCATTATACTCACCTCCCCTTCGAAACCTTTTGATGTAGACGTTGAGGTGAAGTCATCCGGTTTCACTCCTTCCACCTCTATCACAAAGTCTACCACCTCTTGGAAGGATGTTGCTGTTGCCGCTATCTGTAAGGCTGAAATCCGCAACTCTGACCTCAACCCCTTCACAAAACGGCGGATCCGTTCTTGTGGACTGAAACAAAGTTGCGTGGCATATCTGGATAGCGCGCGAAATTTAGCCTCATACGCGTTTACTGTCATCCTTCCCTGTTCGAGACTCAAGAACTCATCCCTCTTTCTATCTCTCAAAGTCCTTGGGATATACTCTCCATAAATAGGGTAGAGAATGATTCCCAAGTCATAGGTGGTGCCTCTGTTGGTTGACACTCAACATGTGAACGCCACCACATTTTGGCGTTCCCTTGGAACTGATAGCTCACGAACTCGACACCAAACCTCTCTACTATCCCCATTTTGTGTAGTAGCTCATGACAATCAACCAGAAAATCATAAGCATCCTCAGATTCTGCACCCTTGAAGACTGGAGGTTTTAGTTTCAAGAACTTACTAAAAAGTTCATGTTGATCGTTTGTCATAATAGGCCCAGTAGTCAGACGTGGAAATGTGCCTATTCCCAATGGTGCATCCATGCGGGGAGCCATAGTAGCCGCATGTCGTATCTCTGAAACCGGAGGTGTTGGTGCAGAAACCACTGGAGGTGCTTGACCCTGATCAGACAACCCGCTAAGATAAGCAAGTACTTGGTTGATCATCTCTGGGGTAGGTTGGGGTGGCATTTCCTCATTCTGCCCTTGTTCAGTTTCCCCTTCCTCACCCTCTCTTATCACCTCTTCGGTCGGTGGAGGAGTCACCGCCCTAGTATCAGATGGGCTAGGGGCTCGTCCTCTTCCTCTAGAGGACGTCCTCCCACGACCTCTTCCACGGCCTCTTGCCGCTGTTCCTCCTCGAGCCACAGCCCCAGTGGCTGGCTCAGTAGTTTCCTGTCTTTCCGTTGTTGCTGCTGGTGCGGTCGTTGCTCTAGTTCTAACCATCTGCGAGATAGAATGAAGATGGTCAGATACCAATTTGTATCACCTAGATACCAATTGGACTCAAGTAATAGCACGAAAGAAAGAATGAAAGAATGGAATTTTCCTAAAGTCTTATAGCCTCTCAAAGAAAGTAAAGGCGTCCCCCTACCGTTCTTTAAGACTCTACTAGACCTGTTCTTGTGTGATGAGACCAATGAACCTAATGCTCTGATACCAAGTCTGTCACGACCCAAATCGGGGACGCGACTGGCACCCACATTACCCTCCTATGTGAGCGAACCACCCATCTAAACCTTAACATTTTAATACAATATCAACAAAAGTAATGCGGAAGACTTAAACTCATTAATAAAACAACTCAAAACTATTATTAATATCCCCAAAATCTGGAAGTCATCATCACAAGAACATCTATCTCAATTTACTAATCTAAGAATGTCTCTAAAAAGCAAAAACAAGTAAAAACTAGTCCATGCCGGAAGTTCAAGGCATCAAGACTTGAAGAAGAAGATCCAGTCCAAGCTAGACGCATTAGCTCACCCTGAATTCCGATGGAGTGAAGACTGGCTTGATCTACTGCTGAGTCGAAGTTGACGGAACGTTTGCTGCATTACACAAATAACAAAAAGGAAAACATAAACGTAGGGGGTCAGTACAACCACACGTACTGAGTAGATATCATCGGCTAACTCAAAATAGGGAACAATATATATCAATAATAATGTAAATCAACTACAATACTCAACATGTAGCAATAGCAATTACTTTATCATTAACAATTTCCGTCAAGTTCACACATGAGGACTCAAGCCTCAATACCATACTCATTTTGGGAATTAAGTTCATTAGATTGAGTATATTCATTATTTTTCAAGATTCATTATCTTTCTTCCTCTTGTGTCGGTACGTGACACTCCGCTCCTCTAATTCTATCCTGGTGTCGGAACGTGACACTCCGATCCTCATATTCATTCTATCCTGGTACCGGAACGTGGCACCCGATCCTCATATTCTATCCTGGTGTCGGAACGTGACACTCCGATCCTCATATTCATTCTATCCTGGTACCGGAACGTGGCACCCGATCCTCATATTCTATCCTGGTGTCGGAACGTGACACTCCGATCCTCATATTCATTCTATCCTGGTACCGGAACGTGGCACCCGATCCCCTAATTCGTCAAGCCTTCTTTTATACTAAGGCATCCTCATTATCATTATATAATTTATCAAGCCTTCTTCATACTAAGGCATCATCAATCTTATTATATAATATATCAAGTGAATTAGGGTTCTTTCAAGATTTGGGATTCAATAGCTTCATCATGCTTTGTTAATTCATAACAATTTCATAATCATAATCATGCAAGCATACAATTTAAGCACATAGACAGGTTCACAATACTATCAACACATAATATTCACTATTAAGAGTTCACTACGATTATCGTAATATAAAACCATAACCTACCTCCACCGAAGAATTGGAATCCACAAGAAATTTCCCAAGCTTGCTATTCTCCTCAACCAATTCGATCGATCTGCTCTCTCTCTTTCTGTTCTTTCCCTTTTGTTTTACTCAAACCCTCTTTCCTTTACCCTAATTAATCATATAATTAAGTGTGAAAAAGGACAATAAACCCCTCTAATTCACTTAAGGTTACCCCTTTTAACCCCTAAGTAATTAGACTTATTAATGTTACCCCTCAATCTTTGTAATTAAGGAAAGAATAATCAAAAACGACCCTTAAAACGTGTGGAGAAATCCCAAACTGCCTGGGATTGTGCAGCCTGTGACGGGCCGTCATGCCTGCGACGGTCCGTCACACCGGCCGTCGTGTCCTCCCCAAATTCCAGGTGGCTGTGACGGCCCGTCACACCTGTGACGGTCCGTCCTGCACCTCCGTCATGACGGTCAGAAACTCGTTTTCTTGCACCAATTTCTCAAAAGTTGAAGTGTTTTGCAACGGGACTCACGACGGTTCGTCGTGGATGTGACGGCACGTCCTGCAGGTCCGTCACAATTTACAGAGAGTCGATTTTCAGTACCCGATTTTCAAACTCTAAGTGTCATGGAACGGAACACCCACGACGGTCCGTCGAGCCTGTGACGGTCCGTCGTTGGGTCCGTGGTTTCAGCCAGTTTTTCAAGAATTTGTTCTGCTGCTCAAAACGACTAAACAGGTCGTTACAATTTTAATGTTTCTTCTATAGTTATTTTATGTTCTTGTATTAATTATAATTTTACTTTTTTTTTTACATTTATATTCCACAATTCTTTAATCATAGTGATGGATAGTTATTTAATATAATTTGAGTTTTTATTTAGGTGACAAGTTAAAAATTCTATAGTACATAAATCACATAAGTCTTTTGTTTATGGTTATTAAATAAAAATGTGTAGAAAATGACCAAATGATTCTCTAATCTATAGTCGAATTTTCAACTACACAATTATACTTTAGGGGGGTTGTAATAGGGATGATCTAAGAACATAAATAGTTCACTGATCTAACCAACATTGGCAGCCAACAACCTTGTCGACTTCAGCCTATCAACACTTAGCCAAAATTCAGGATTGTTTTGATATTAACTCGAAAAATATGTAGCAACGTTTTTTAGACTAAATTTTGGAAATATTAAACAACATAAAACAGTAGAAAAAATATGATTAAAAACACGAAAATATTAAATGAGACAAAGGCAACAAGCTTTACAGAAAACTTAATTTTCAATTTGTATTAATAAAGTGAATATAAGAGCACTCCCGAATCGTAGCAACCTTGGCACTATAACAAGAATAAAATACTTGTTCGCTTTAGACTGATTTTACCCTATGTAGTTGACACCCCACAACTACTTGGTATATTAAAAATACGTCAAGCAAGGCGCCAAAAAGAAGTTCTACACAAAATGAGATAATGCTGCACTTTTTGTAACCGTGGGTCATGTGCTTGGCATGTGTTTTGTAACCGCTGGTCAGCTTTGACTTTGCTTTCCTTTTGGACGAGATACACCCATGTTTAACACTTCCATACTTATACTTTTCATCCTTGTATTTCTCCCAATCAATGTTGCCACGCCACGGTCATAAATTTATGTCATTGCTTCATCTCACGTTAGCATCAATGTCTTTCTAGTATCGCAACCTTGCTTGTCGTTTGCCCTTGTTCTATATTTGAATATCAATGATATGTCATACAACATTGTTAAGATTTCATCTGGTCAAGCACTCACCAAGCTTCATTGCCTTCAAGTCCTTGGTCCTCACTTGTTGCTTCGATATCAGGCCATGATGTCATTGTGCACACCTTAGCTTTGTCAATAGTCCATCACAACCTTATCCATGAATCTTTATTTAATTAGCTTATGAAAGTGACAAGGTTAGAATGCTTAATACCATGTTTATGCTTTCATTTCATTGAGTGACTTAGATTAGGGGCCTAACATGCCACCCCTACCAGTTTGCTTCATTGCCCTCGATTAAATACATTGAGATACAACAGCCACTTTATGCTACTGGTTCCTCATTTTGTCCAACATCATCACTCTCAGTTAATAAAAAACTGACAATGTGTGGTCCATCACAAATAAACAACCATCAAACTTTGCTTTTTCTTTGCCTTTGGACGATCCAACCTCTTGTTTTTCCTTTCCTTTGACCTTGTCTTCAACATTGGGATCTTTTTTCTTCCAATCCTTCACTTTCTCTTTCATTTTAGACTTAGAAGCAACAGAAGAATTTTGAGCATCATCTCGTCCTAAGTGAAAATTTGCCAATGCATTTGCAGCTGCAATTACACCAGGTAGATTTTTAATGTTCTGTCTTCGTAGTTCATTATGTGCCCATTTCTGTAATCCGTAAAGAAAATTATGCAATTTATCCTCCTCGGACATATAAATAATATCAAGAGTCAATGAAGAAATTTTTTTGACATAGTCTCTAATAGATCTGGTCTGCCTTAGAGTCTTCAAACAATCTGTAGCAATCCAACCTGCATTACGAGGGAAGAATTGATCCTTCAACTCTTTCTTCAGAAGTTCCCACGAATCAATCATATGATGTTCAACAATTACTTGTTCAGTCGTTCTTGTGCGCCACCACAAGTTTGCATCATCCGCAAGATACATAGTAGTAATTGACACCTTATCATCATACGTACATGGGCTACAATGAAGTATTGTTCCATATCCCATAAGAAGTTTGCGAGTTTCTTGGCACTCCTTTGTGCCTCCAAATGCCTTAGGCTCAAGAATTTCAGTTTTAAAGATTCCTCACGATTTATTCTAGAACCGGCAATGGCCAAATGCAAGATGGAATGTTCAGTATAAAGAAAGATTGTAAATTTCATTTCAAAGTTCTTCATTGTCCTTCATCACTCCATCAGTTTCTAAAGACACTGCCTCACGAAGACTAAGGTTCTGCGCTGATTGTTCTTTAATGTCTGCCCGATATGAACCCATTTCTGAAGGAAAACTTTAAAATTGAGTTTTCATACCATAGAACTGCGTGAGCAGATCAACCAAATTTGGGTCATCCAGCCGCTTCTCAGTCAAGCCAACAAAAGCATTGATCCTTCGTACAAGTTCTCATATTTCAGTGTTCGTCCCCATGATCTGATTCCTTCTAAGACCACGCTCTGATACCAAATGTAAGAGGGATAATCTAAGAACATAAATAGCTCACCGATCTAACCCACTTTGGCAGCAACAACCTTATCGACTTCAGCCTTTCAAGACATAGCCATATTCAGAACCGTTTTGGTGTTAACTCGAATAGGCAGCAAAATTTTTTAGACTTAATTTTGAAAATTTTAAAAAACATAAAACAGTAGACAACAATATGATTAAACCCACGAAAATATAAAGTGAAGCAAAGGCCAACCAACTTTATAGAAAAACTTAATTTCCAACTTGTATAATAAAGTGATTACAATAACACTCTCAAATTGTACCAACCTTGGCACTATAAGATCACCCTAGACCTTAACTTAGATTTGACACTCTAATTAGTAATACCTAATACTTAGAAAAATAAAATCCACAATACACCGTAACGCAGCCTGCATAATTATAATATTATGTGCAGCAAACTACCGAAAAGTGGCGTAATAAGAATAAAACACTTGTTGTCTTTAGCCTGATCTCATCCTATGTATTTGACACCCCACAACTACTTGGTATATTCAAAATCAGTCAAGAAAAGAGCCAAAAATAAGTTCCACACAAAATTAGATGATGCTGCACTTTCTGTAACCACCAATCATGTGCTTGGCATGTGTTTTTTAACCGCTGGTTAGCTTTGACTTTGCTTTCCTTTTGCACGAACTACTCCCAATGTTCACACTGCCATACTTAGACTTTTCAGCCTTGCATTGCTCCCACTCAGTGATGCCACACCACGGTCATAAATCTATATTTCTTCATATAACGTTGGCATCAATGTCCTTCTAGTGTTGCAGCCTTGCTGGTCGTTTCGCCTTGTTCTTTATTTGAATATCAATGCTATGTCATATAACATTGTTAATGTTTATTCTGGTCAAGTCTTCACCAAGCTTCCTTGCCTTCAAGTCCTTGGTCCTCACTTATTGCTTCGATATCAGGCCATGGTGCCATTGTCCACACCTTAGCTTTGTCAACAGTGTGTCGCCAACTTAGCCTTGCATGTTTGAGTGACTTAGATTAGGGGTCTAACAGGGGTCCTATTACCCCCTTAAACTATTTTAAAATGGACTATATACAACCCTAAAACTAGACAATCACATTCTTCCATGTAGTGTGCATCATGTGTTATATATAAAAAAAAAATGTAATTATATTTATTTTCTTCATCATCTTCTTCCTCTTCATTTTGTTCTTAGTCATGCTTTAAAAATCTTTATCTCTCCCCACCCCATTCCTCTCTAATCACATGCACCCCCACCTTCTATAACCCACAAATTAAGTATCAATATTCATCAGCAACATCACAATTATTACTCTATTAACTATTAAAACCTCCATTTTCACCTCTCCCACTCAAATTTCATAATTGTAACTCATATTTCAAGCTTGAAGTTCTCGCTAATCGTGTTAGAATTTAAGATAGATATGCCTTTTTATTTATTTTTTAAATAGTGGAGAATTTATGCCTTCACTTCTTGAAATTTTTATTATGTATAGGTTAGATTCCTTCATCGTACGTTAATAAAAACTAAAATAAGATCATGAGGTTGATAATTTTTTCCCGAACAAGCAAATAATCGCTTTAATTTGTTTCTTTACTACATAAATAATAGTTTTTATGATTATGTGGTGGTTTTGATAGTTAATTGATGTGAGTTTTTATAGTGAGATAAATTATGAAAAAATATTAGCAGACGAGTGAGGAGATGGGGTTGCTATGGTGATAGTTGTTCAACAATGGTAATGGAGAATTAAAGGTAGAGTGGGTGTTGATGATAGACAGAGAGTGTCATGACCTAGACAGTCGTGATTTACATTCACACTAACTCTCAAGTGGGAGAACTACTAGTACCATAAAACTACATAAAATAATCTAAATATTAAGATATTTAAATTACGAAAGCAACTTAAATAAATAAGTAAGACATTCCCATAAACCTTAACAAGGATTATAATGAATGAATTAAACAATTGATAAAGATAAAGAACGTAGAACCTGAAAGTCAATGTACCAAAACTACTATGAAATAACAAGTGTAATGACCTGTTTAGTCGTTCTGAGCAGCAGATTTTATTTCTGGAAAACTGGCTGAGACGACAGACCCCACGACGGACCGTCATAGTCACGACGGACCGTCGCAGGGTCTCGTTTCAAAACACTTAGAAATTCTGAAATTGGGTACTGAAAATCGACTCTCTGAACTTCGTGACGGAATGGTAGGACGGACCGTCACAGGCGTGACGGACCGTCACATATTCTTCAGTGGAAATCCAGTCTCTGAACCTTGCGACGACCTGTAGGACGGACCGTCGCAGGCACGACGGGCCGTCACAGGTTGCGTAATCCCAGTCCGGGTCGGATTTCTTTACACGTTTTAAGGGACGTTTTGGACTATTCCTATTTTAATCATAAAGTTAGAGGGTTAAGGTTAATAAGTCTAATTACTTGGGGGTTAAAAGAGGTAACCTTAAGTTAATTAGTGGGTTATTATTGCCATCTTTTATTCTTAATTATATGCTAATTAGGTTAAAAGAAAGAGGGTTTGAATAAGAAAAATAGAAAGAACAAAGAGAGGGAAGGAGAAACGAATTGAGAGAGGAGAAACGAGAAGAAGAACAAAGCTTTGGAAAATTCTTGCTTGATCACTAGTCTTCGGTGGAGGTAGGTTATGGTTTCCATACTATTCGTAGTAAACTCTTAATAGCGAATGATATGTATTGATAGTATTGTAAAAACCCTGCTATGTGCTTAATTGTATGCTTGCATGAATGTGATTATATAATTGTGATTATGTAAGCATGATGAAGTTATTGAATCCCAAATCTTGCAAAACCCTAATCTCTTTGTTAATGATGATGCCTTAGTATAAGAAAAGGCTTGATGAACTAATGTAATGAGAATGATGATGATGCCTTGGTATAAGAGAAGGCTTGATGAATTGATAGAATGAGATTAGTGGATCGGAGTGTCACGTTACGACACATAGAACTAAGGGATCGGGGTGTCACGAACCGACACGTAGATTTAGGGGATCGGGTGTCACGAACCGACACGTAGATTTAGGGGATCGGGTGTCACGAACCGACACGTAGAATTAGGGGATCGGAGTGTCACGTTCCGACACATAGTAGTAGGGGATCGGAGTGTCACGTACCGACACAAGAGGAATAGAGAGTAATGAGGGAGCGGAGTGTCACGTACCGACACAAGAGGAATATGGATAATGAACCTTGAAAGATGATAATATACTCAATCTAATGAATCTAATTCCCAAATGAGTATGGTATTGAGGCTTGAGCCCTCATGTGTGAACTTGACGGTAATTGTTAATGATATAGTACTTGTTGTTGCTACATGTTGAGTATCATAGTTGATTTTATAATATTACTTGATACATATTGTCTTCTATTTTGAGTTGGCCGATGATATCTACTCAGTACCCGTGTTTTGTACTGACCCCTACTTTTATGTTTTCTTCTTTGTATTTGTGGAGTGCAGCAAACGTGCCGTCATCTTTGACTCAACAGTAATTCTAGCCAGTCTTCGTCACATCGGATCTTCAGGGTGAGCTAATGCTTCTAGCTTCGACTGGATCTTCTTCCTCATGTCTTGATGCCTTGAAGTTTCGGCATGGACTAGCTTTTACTTGCTTTAGCTTTTAGAATACTCTTAGTTTAGTCATTTGATCGTAGATGTTCTTGTGGTGATGACTTCCAGATTTTGGGGAATAATAGTTGTTGAATTTTAGAAGTTAATGAATTGGTTTTTATTTATGAGTTTATGTCTTCCGCGTTATTTTCTGTTGATTTTACATTGAAATGTTAGAGTTTAGATTGGTTGGTTCGCTCACATAGGAGGGGAAGTGTGGGTGCCAGTCGCGGCTCGGTTTTGGGTCGTGACAACAAGTCTAAACCAGAAGGATCAAACCCCCAACTACTAATTAATCACTAACTAAACAAATATCTAAGTTCGTAAACGGTGGTCTTAGACGCAAGAGAACTATATGGCAGCCCAAAAGATACGACTCAGCCTTGAAGTCGATGGATAATCTCTAGTATCCTAAGCCAGGTCTGTCAAAAGCCGCTTCAAGATGCCATGTACTCAACAAAAATATGAGCAAGTGTAAAATAGTACACAATAACAGTGTACTAGTAAGATCACGCGGCTATCTCACTTGTGCAACATAAACAAGTCGAACAACATTATAATCACATGCATATATATCAACATATCAATATCATCATCATCATAAAAAATCAACAACACATTTTACATGTTTCATCACATCATTGGTCGTCTCACAAAACTCAAACCCAAAGTAATTAGTTTGCTGAACCTGGCAATCTGATCCCATAGTTGTGTTGTAACGTGGCAACCCAATCCAAAGTTATGTCGAAATATGGCAACTAATACAAGTTAGCTTTTCGGAACGTGGCAATCCTATCCCCATTCGCACACCACAATCACAATCACAAGTATGTCATCACGATCATACATTTACATCATGATTCCATGGTTTCATCATTCACCTATATCATTTACAACAATATCGATCAATATTGCAACATTCATACACATAAAAATATCACACTGAAGCAATAATATGCATACATCTCAAGATCATTAAATCATAACCATCACCTACCTCGAAACAACTTTAAAAGCCTAAGAAACTTACTTCTCCCCTTTCCGAATTTGTTTAGCTTATTCTTGGTATACAAACAATCAATAATATACAAAAATCAATAAACAATCACTAATTGCCCGTATTACTAACAATTCTCAAGAAATTGTTGCCATCAATATCGACCCATTCTATTGCGTTTTATGGATCAAAAAATGGATTCAAAGAATTAAAAATATTACCTTTAGCCTCAAGAACGGTGGAAAACGAGTTAGAATCATTTGGGTCGTTTTTTATCTCTAAAAGTCAAAAAGTTTCAAATAAGGTAGTTTAGGGGTTTTATTAACAACTTAATTCACGTCTATCCCGCTGCAGCGGCACCATCCTGCTTTAGTGACGGCACTACAACGAGCCAAATCCTGCTATTGTGGCACAAACTGAACCAGTGAGCTCCCTTCTTGAACCTGCGATTTTAAGTCCCATGTTATCAACCACAACATCCACTATCCCGCTACAACGACCCCTCTACAACAAAATAACTTCCTCTACAACGGCACAAAGCGAGACAAAAACATTTCAGAAGAATTTCAGTTCCCCCTTTTTACAACACACTTTTAACCCATTACGCTCAAAAAATACCCTTAACGCTAAGATCAGTTCTCGCAGATCTACTCATTCAAATTCAATTTCTTAAAATCGTACATGTTGAATAACGAGTTATTAGACACCTCATGTAGCTGAATATTTAATTATGTCACCTGACTGCTACCGGATTTTCCTATAGCTTAAAGACTCCAATTCCTCCAAATTTGAAAAAGGTTGGGAAATATTCAAATATTCCAAAAAGTTTTTTCAAGCCCCGATTTTCCCTCGTTGATATTTCTATAACGACGGAATTCGATCACTATAGAGAGAAGGGGGAAAATGATAATGGAAAAGAAATGAAAAAAAGTAAAGAAAATAGTATTAACGGAAATAGTTGAAAATGATATTTAACAAAAAGTTAAAAATATTTTTAAATATTTTCTAATCAATTCTTTGTCTCTCACATGCCTTTGAGAGTGTTAATACACTCTTTGTGAAATGTCAACACTTAAGAGTATATTTTTTCCGCATTAAAATAGTTTGAAGGGGTAATAAGACACTCATAAGATATAAATGTAAGGTTGAGAATTAGACTATAGTTTAGGGATGCACTTAAAAGTACTTTTATCCGCTTTATGCTTATTAGTTTTAAAGGAGTCTCTATGTAAATTTATATAAATGAATACGTTAACGAAAAACAAAAACACTTTTATAACTCCCTATTACCCATACATTACTACAACTCGATAAAAATTGTGTTAATAACATTTTACTATTCAGTATTTATTTTACAATAAAATAAAAAAATAATGTAATAAATAATTATGATTGTTTTAAATAATTACGTCAAAATAAAATATGTTTTAAGACTTCTTTTGATACAGACGTCACCTTTAACCATATCATCATAAGAATGTATATACTTTGTTTTACCAGTTGATCTTTTAACTCATTAAAAAATCTAAATAACAAACTAAATATAGAAATTACTAAAATAAGTTCCTATAGTTTTAGTTATTATTAATATTTCATATTTGTTTATGCTTATTAATATTTGTTTATGCTTTTAGTTTTAAAATAAGTTCATTTATGAAGTTTATATACGTGAAAATGTTAGTGAAATATTAATATAAAGATAATAACTTCAAAATCTAAATATAGTATATGTAGATAAAGACAATTAGGGAACTCTTATTATGAAAGTGTAAATCAATTTATTTGTTTTTCTATTTCTTTTTATGCATAATTTATTTTGATCATATAACTTGTTTCCTTCTTCTTTGAATGTGACTTTGTAGTTATTGACACAAAGTTATATGATAATTACATAATAGAACAAGAGAGTGAAGGACAACTGAGGAGGATTGTACAAGAATAAAAGTTTAACGAATTTATTGAAACATCCCTATATTTTTGGTATCAGAGCCCTAGATCTAAAAGACCTTATATGAAAAAAGATTATTATTTTAGAAAAACATTTGCTTACCATAGAACTTTATTTTATAATAGACAACATTTAAAAATAGTTAAAATATATACAAAAATCTTTAGAAAGCCATCTATTTACTTTAAAACAGAGATTATCTTTAACATATACATATAAATATTCATTAAAAACGCTTGAGAAACTATTACACAATCTTAAAGACAAATTAGTGAAGAATTAAATCAAGTAGAGTTTGAGATAAAAGAAGTAAGAGAAAGAATTAAAATAATTAAAAATAATTCTTATTACTATAATTGTGTAGGATAATATATGAGAAGACCATATAAAAATACAAGAGAATATAAAAAGGTAAAAAGAGAATTACAAGATTTATATGTAAAAGCAAATATATTATTAAAAGACCTAAAAACTACAAGCTTTAAAAAAGAAATAACTAATAAATTAGATTATATATTTTTCTTAGCTAGAATATTAGAACAAAAATTAATAAGACATCTTATATCTAGAAATATTTTAATCAAAAATACTTATGAGAAATCTTCCATTTGCTGAAAGAATAAGACTTATTATTGGCTATTATATAGAGATATAGAAGAAAAGAAAAGATTACAAAGAGTAGAAAAAGCAATAGAAGCATATATATATATATATATATATATATATATATATATATATATATATATATATTATATATATATATATAAATACGAAAACGAATTTTTTATACCAAAAAATTTTTATTTTGAAAGAAATAACGAAGAATATATAAACGGTTTAAAATGGGAATTACAAGGAATTAGTCATGCTATAGATAGCTACAATAAAAGAAATAAAAAATTTTTATAAAGATAATTACCCAACTACTTTAGGATAAAATAACAATAGTAACAATAGCTTCATTAAAAAGCATAGAATACTTAGACTTACAAATCAATATAGAAAAAAGATTTCAAAGATTCAAATCAGACAATATAATTAAGTGTAACTTTCAGAACGGAAATCATTGCTTACATACAGAAGACGCTCAGTATAATACTTTAATAGATTTAATAATCAATCTCAGTGAAAAAAATAAAAGAATCAAACAACAAAATTATAAAAATATTAAGTGAACAAGAAGAAACGCAAAATAAACAAAAACAACTCTTTAGTAAGATAGAAAATAATTTCGATTACCTCAAGGAACAAGGAGTAAATTTAAGTAAAAAATTAAACGAGTTAAAAAATAAATCTAAAGAAGAAGTTAATAATACATTAATAATAAAAATACAAGAGATAAAAGACAAGAATGACCAAGACCAAGTTACTCCCAGAATATGAAAAGCAATAATTTTTTGTCAAGAATATTAAATAGAAAGACAAAGGAAGAAAATAATCAACAATTAGAAGTAATAATAGATACAGATAAAGATATACAAATCTTCCAACAAAACCAATTAAATTTATTGAATCCAAAAGTTTTATATAATACAAATTCAAAATCTCAACTATATAGACATTATAGAGAAGAACAATTATCAGTATTTGGAAAAATTTTTGTATCTCTACCACTCATAAACTCTGAATCTGTAAAAGAAATAAAACATGTTAAAAATACTTAATGCATATAGGATTAATAGTTATAGGAATTAAAGGATTAACTAGAAAAAACTTAGGAACAAAGACATTAATTACAATATATGATAATAGATGGTCAGACATAAAAAAGGAAATTATAGGATTAACAGAAGTAGATATGACTAATAATAGAGGAATTTTCTACATAAGTCCAGATTTTATGATAAATTTAAATGAATTTGAAACACAAATAAGAATAGGAATACAAACTAAAGGATATGAAGAAATACATAGTGGAAAGAATTTATTAATGTGTGTAGGATCTTTAGGAAAAATGACAGATAAATAGTAACACTAGATTTAAATTACAAATAAAAGACGTAGTAGAAGTAATGGGAAATAAAGGGATAAAATTAATAAAACCTATAAAAATAAGTCCTGAAGAATATGCAGGATTAGAATGGAAATTAGGAGATTTTAAAGAAAAAGAAGCATTAATACCAGATGCTCATTATATATATATAAATTCTAAAGGAGATCCTTCTATTAGATTTACAGATTACAATTACGAAGCTCAAAAAGACTTTGAAGAAGAAAGTGTTGTAGAAGAAATGCCTTTGGAAGGAATGAATATAGAAATAATATTAGAAGAAGATTTTGCAGTAGATTTGGCTATAGAAAAAACAAAAGAAATAAGTAAAAACAATAAGAATAGATTATTTACATGCAAAGGATGTAAATTAAAAGACTTAAATTTAGAACAAACAATATCTCATTTTAAAATATGTGAACAAAGAACAGATAATAAAGGATATAGATTAGAAAAAAGTTTACAAGATAAATTAGAAAAAGCTAATAGTATAATGACAGAAATACAAGATAATGATAGTGAAATATCTGAGTTAGAATATATACTAAGCCAAAAAGAATTAATGAAACAGCAAGTTCTAGTAGTCCATTCCAAAGAAAAAATGAACAAGGATATACTGCAGATAATAGCACAGGAAATATACCACGTAGAAGAGTATATATAGACAAGGAGATACTCCAATAACAGAAGTTAAACCTATGGGAAAAAGAATGCCTATAGAAGAACCAATAATACTCCAAGAAGGAGGAAGTAAAGGAAAAATTTTAGATATAGCGGCACATGATTCACAGAGATGGAATTCAGTAATAGACTTATGGAAAGGAATAGTAGTAGCAGATTTTATAAAAAATTATACAGAAACTGATGCTGAAACAATGCATAAATACTTAGAAACATTCCTAGGAGAATCAACCAAAGCTCTATGGGAAGCTTATAAAGTAAAATTTCCATCAGAATTTCAGTATTTAGAATCATTAGGACCAAACCCTTATAACTTTACAAATAAAATACATACAGTAATAACAGGAGAAGACCCAAATAGTGGATTAGTAGCCTTAAAACGAAATACAGTAATAAAACTAGAACAATTAAGTATAAGTAATTGGTATTATATAAAGAAATGTCTAAATGATTACTTCTATTATTGTACAATTAGTGGAAATGCCTTTGACCAAGATTTAGGTAGAAAATTATTTAATAAACTACCAGGAGCTTTAGGAAGAGAAATAGAAGAAAGATGGATTAAAAGAGAAGGAGTAGCACAAAACTCTCAAGCAAAGTGGTCAATAGGAAATAGAATACAACATATAATGGAAATATTTCAAGAAAAATGTACTAATATACAAATACAAAAATAATTAAAGCAAAATGAAATGAATTTCTGTAAAGATATAATATATACAACCCAAATTTTTGATAAAAATTAATATAAAAAGAAAAAGTATAAGATATATAACCCACAAAACAATAAGAGATATAATAAAAAAGGATATTTTCTTAGAAAATCTTCTGCAAGGAAACCATATTTGAATAGGGATAGACATGTTAGAAAATATAGAACAGATAGAAATTATGAGTTAGAATGTTTTACATGTGGAAGTATAGAACATCTAGCAAATACTTGTCCTAAAAGATATAATGCTAAAACTAGAAATGCGCAATTAGTAGAAGAATTTAACGAATCATTATTAAATGTAGATGAATATATGTCAGATAATGAAAGCATCTACTCTATATTAAGTATTGATATAGATGAGAATAACAAAGAAGAAGATTCTTCCAATTCAGAAGGAGAAAAATTAATTAATGAAATAGGAACAGAAAATTTAAATATAGATGACTTAAAAATCAATTTTATGAATATAATAGAATGTGAACATAATACAGGATTAGACAGCAATCCATGTAATTGGTGTAAATGGTATCCAAGTAAATATAAAAGAGTTAAATGTAATAAATGCTTTATAGAAGGATGTATAAGTTGTATAGAAATACAATTAGGAATAATAACTCAAAAAAGAAAAGAGGTACATACAAATGAACCTACAACAAATTTAAAAGTATTAGTATGAGAAGCAAAAGTTAAAGTTACAAGAAAGAATAGTAAGTTTAGAAAAAAGAAAAAATGTTGAACAAGAACTACCACTAGATAATTAAGAATTAATGAATGAAGAATCTAATACTTTAATATGTAATGAAGATAAAAATATAAATAATGTTAAAATATTAGAAAAACTTCAAGTTGGAAAATATGAAATAGAGACTTTAGCATTAATAGATTCAGGATGTACCAAAAGTATTTTAAACAAAAAAATTGTACCTCCAAAATTAATAAAAAAAACATTAGAAAAACCACTTGCAGCTTTGCAAATGGATAGAACACATAATATATATAGATACTACATAGATAAAGCAGAAATAAGTTTTTTAAATGCTTGTTCAAAATTCTATAAACCTACGTATAAGATGGATAAGATATGGGTAAGAGATTTAGATATAAGAGTAGATTTTGTGTTAGGATTAGATTTCATACTAAATAATAAAGGAGGGACTTTAATAACAAAAGATGAGATACTTTTCATGAAAAACATTACTTATACTTCTGTCTTAACTGATAAAATTAATACTACAATAAGACATAAAGAAAAATGTTGTGAGAATTTTGAAAATAAAACACATTGTACTAAAACAGAATGCAATAATTATATGAGAATATACAAGAGATAGATAAAGAAGATGAAATAGTTAATAAAAACTATGTTCTAATAGAAATGGGAACAGAATTATATAATTTTAAGACATGAATTAAGCAAATAGGACAAACAAAGAACCAATGAGATCTTGATAATATAGTAAAAGTTTTAGATCATATAGAAATAATAGGAGAAAAACCCTTAAAACATTGAGAGAATAATCACATAGTATACAAGTTAGATGTAATAAACCCAGAATATATAATAAAAACAACCTCAATAGAAGCTACAAATCAAGATCAAGAAGATTTTAAAATACAAATTAAAGAACTATTAGAATTAGGATTAATAAGAAGATCTACTTCAAAACATAGATCTGCAACATTTATGGTAAGAAATCATAGTAAAATAGTTTGACGAAAAGCTAGAATGGTTATAAATTACAAAAGACTAAATGATAACACTAGAACAGACAGTTATAAATTACCATACAAAACAGAATTAATAAATAGAATCCAAGAAAAAATAATTTTTAGCAAATTTGATTGTAAGTCAGGATATTGGAAGATAAAAATGCATCTAGATAATATAGAATGGACAACTTTTACCTGTCCTGAAGGACATTTTGAATGGTTAGTTATGCCATTTGAATTATAAACAACACCTCCAATTTTTCAAAAAAAAATGGATCAAATATTTGGAGGATATAAAAAATTTGTTTTAGTATATGTAGATGATATTTTAGTATTTAGTAAAGATATAAAAGAGCACTTAGGACATTTACAAACAGTTTTTAGGCTATTTGTAAGTAATGGAATAATAATTAGCAAAAAGAAAATAGAATTATGTAAAAATTATATAAACTTTTTAGGAATTACTTTAGGAAAAGGAAAGGTTAAACTACAACCTCATATAGCTAAAAAAGCTCTACACATGCCAAATAAATTAAATAATTTAAAAGATTTACAAAAATTCCTAGGTATAATTAATTATGCAAGACCTTTTATTAAAGATTTAGGAAAAATGGCAGGACCATTATACTCTAAGACAGGAACTAAGGGACAAAGAAATTTTAATATTGAAGACATAAAATTAGTACAAAAAATAAAATAAAAAATAAAAAATATTCCCGATCTTAATATTGTAACGACCTGTTTAGTCGTTTTGAGCAGCAGATTTTAATTCTGGGAAAACTGGCAAAGACCATGGGCACTGCGACGGACCGTCACAGGCACGACGGCCCGTCGAGGGTGCATCATTTCAGCATACTTAGAATTCTGAAATTGGATACTGAAAATCGACTCTCGGTAAATTGTGACGGACCTGCAGGACGTGCCGTCACATCCACGACGAACCGTCGTGAGTTCCCGTTGCAAAACACTTCAACTTTTGAGAATTTGGTACAAGAAACGAGTTTCTGACCGTCAGGACGGAGGTGCAGGACGGACCGTCACTGGTGTGACGGGCCGTCACAGTTCACCTGGATTTTGGGAGGCTGCGACGACCATCGTGACGGACCGTCGCAGGCATGACGGCCCGTCACAGGTTGCGCAAATCCCAGGCAGAATAGGATTTCTTTACACGTTTTAAGGGACGCATTGGACTATTCTATCCTTAATTATAAAGTTAGAGGGTTAATATTAATAAGTCTAATTACTTGGGGGTTAAAAGAGGTAACCTTAAGTTAATTAGTGGGTTTTATTGTCCTCTTTTACACTTAATTATATGTTAATTAGGGTAAGAGAAGGAGGGTTTGAATAAAACAAACAGAAAGAACAAGGGAAATAGAGATTGAACGTGAGAGGAGAAACGAAGAGGAATATCAAAGCTTGAGGAATTTGCTTGTTTGAATTCAATTCTTCAGTGGAGGTAGGTTATGGTTTTCATGCTACTTGTAGTAAACTCTTAATAGTGAATGTTATGTGTTGATAGTATTGTAAACCCTACTTTGTGCTTAATTGTAAGCTTGCATGAATATGAATATGAAATTGTGATGAATTAACAAAGCATGATGAAGCTATTGAATCCCAAATCTTGAAAGAACCCTAATTCACTTGTTATTGATGATGCCTTAGTATAAAAGAAGGCTTGATATATTATATAATTAGACTGATGATGCCTTAGTATAAAAGAAGGCTTGATGAATTAGGGGATCGGGTGCCACGTTCCGGTACCAGGATAGAATGAACATGAGGATCGGAGTGTCACGTTCCGACACCAGGATAGATTATGGATCGGGGCCACGTTCCGGTACCAGGATAGAAGATATGAGGATAGGAGGGAGTGTCACGTTCCGACACCAGGATAGAATTTTGGTTGGAGTGTCACGTTCCGACACCAGGATAGAATGAGGATCGGAGTGTCACGTTCCGACACCAGGATAGTATATGGATCGGGTGCCACGTTCCAGTACCAGGATAGTATATGAGGATCGGAGTGCCACGTTCCGGCACCAGGATAGAAATAGAGGAGAGGAGTGTCACGTACCGACACAAGAGGAAGAAAGATAATGAATCTTGAAAGATAATGAACATACTCAATCTAAATGAACGTAATTCCCAAAGGAGTATGGTATTGAGGCTTGAGTCCTCATGTGTGAACTCGGTTGTATTTATTGATGAATTGATATTGTTATTGCTACATGTTGAGTATTGTAGTTGATTTACATTATTATTGATATATACTGTTCCCTATTTTGAGTTGGCCGATGATATCTACTCAGTACTTGTGGTTGTACTGACCCCCTACTTTTACGTTTTCTTCTTTGTTATTTGTGTAATGTAGCAAACGTTCCGTCAACTTCAACTCAACAGTAGATCTAGCCAGTCTTCACTACCTTCGGAAATTCAGGGTGAGCTAATGCGTCTAGCTTGGACTGGGTCTTCTTCTTCAAGTCTTGATGCCTTGAACTTCCGGCATGGACTAGATAGTAGTTGTTTTAGCTTCTTAGACAGTTTTAGTTTAGCAATTTGAGATAGATGTTCTTGTGATGATGACTTCCAGATTTTGGGGATAATAATAATAGTTTTGAATTGTTTTATTAATGAGTTTAAGTCTTCCGCATTTCTTTTTGTTGATATTGTATTAAAATGTTAAGGGTTAGATTGGTTGGTTCGCTCACATAGGAGGGTAAATGTGGGTGCCAGTCGCGTCCCCGATTTGGGTCGTGACAAACTTGGTATCAGAGCATTAGGTTCATTGGTCTCATCACACAAGAACGAGTCTAGTAGAGTCTTAAGGAACGGTAGGGGGACGCCTTTACTTTTCTTTGAGAGGCTATAAGACTTTAGGAAAATTCCATTCTTTCATTCTTCTTTCGTGCTACTACTTGAGTCCAATTGGTATCTAGGTGATACAAATTGGTATCTGACCATCTTCATTCTATTTCGCAGATGGTTAGAACTAGAGCAACGACCGCACCAGCAGCAACAACGGAAAGACAAGAAACGACTGAGCCAGCCACTGGGGCTGTAGCTCGAGGAAGAGCAGCGGCAAGAGGCCGTGGAAGAGGTCGTGGGAGGACGTCCTCTAGAGGAAGAGGACGAGCCCCTAGCCCATCTGATACTAGGGCGGTGACTCCTCCACCGACCGAGGAGGTGATAAGAGAGGGTGAGGAAGGGGAGAATGAACAAGTGCAAAATGAGGAAATGCCACCCCAACCTACCCCAGAGATGATCAACCAGGGTACTTGCTTATCTTAGGGGTTATCTGATCAGGGTCAGGCACCTCCAGTGGTTTTGCACCAAAACCTCCGGTTTCAGAGATACGACATGCGGCTACCATGGCTCCCCGCATGGATGCACCATTGGGAATAGGCACATTTCCACGTCTGACTACTGGGCCTATTATGACAAATGATCATGCATGAACTTTTCAGTAAGTTCTTGAAATTGAAACCTCCAGTCTTTAAGGGTGCAGAATCAGAGGATGCCTACGATTTTCTGGTTGATTTCATGAGCTACTACACAAGATGGGTATAGTAGAACGGTTTGGCGTTGAGTTCGTGAGCTATCAGTTTCAAGGGAACGCCAAAAAGTGTGGTGGCGGTCACATGTTGAGTGTCAACCAACAGAGGCACCACCTATGACTTGGGAATCATTCTCTACCCGTTTATGGAGAAGTATATCCCAGGACTTTGAGAGATAGAAAAAGGGATGAGTTCTTGAGTCTCGAGCAAGGTAGGATGACGGTTAACGCATATGAGGCTAAGTTTCGTGCTTTATCAAGGTATGCCACCCAACTTTGTTTCAGTCCACAGGAACGGATTCGCCGTTTCGTGAAGGGGTTGAGGTCAGAGTTGCGGATTTCGGCCTTACAGATAGCGGCAACGGCAACATCCTTCCAAGAGGTGGTAGACTTTGTGATAGAGGTGGAAGGAGTGAAGCCAGATGACTTCACCACAACGTCGACATCAAAGAGGTTTCCAAAGGGAGGTGACTTCAACGGTTCATATACTAGAGGACAGAGTTCTGGAGGCTACTCAGTTCGACCAATTCAGTCTTCACTACAGACTGTAGTTGGGGGTCCACCTCAAACCGGTCAACACTTCTCTGAGAGGCCGATGCGTGAACCCAGAGAATGTTATGGATGTGGGGAGGTTGGACACATAAGAGGTATTGTCCAAACCAGAGTTACAGACCCCCAATGGCTAGAGGTAGAGGTGGTCACGGTAGAGGCCGTTTCTGGAGGACGTGGTGGTCAAGGTAATTGGTGGTCACCAAAACGGCCGAGGAGAAGGCAAACTGGAGCCACTACTACGCAACATGGTAGGGGCAACGGACAGACAAATAATGGGGCCCATTGTTACGCTTTCCCTGGGAGGTCTGAAGCGGAAGCGTCTGATGCTGTTATCACAGGTAATCTTTTGGTTTGTGATTGCATGGCATCGGTATTATTTCACCCTGGCTCCACGTTTTCATATGTATCTTCATAATTTGCTAATGGTCTAAATTTACATTGTGAATTACTTGACATGCCTATTAGTGTTTCTACTTCGGTGGGTGAGTCTGTGGTAGTTGAAAAGGTATATAGGTCTTGTCTGGTGAACTTTGTGGGGAGCAACACTTATGTAGATTTGGTTATCCTAGAAATGGTTGATTTTGATGTAATTCTGGGTATGACTTGGCTTTCTCCGCAATTTGCGATCTTGGATTGTAATGCCAAAACTGTGACGTTAGCCAAACCTGGGACAGATCCGTTAGTGTGGGAGGGCGACTACACTTCCAATCCGGTGCGTATTATCTCCTTTCTTCGTGCTAAGAAAATGGTTAGTAAAGGGTGTTTAGCTTTCTTGGCACATCTCAAGGATGACACTACCCAAGTACCTTCGATTGAGTCGGTTTCGGTAGTCTGTGAGTTTTTAGATGTGTTCCCTGCAGATCTTCCTGGTATGCCACCGGATAGGGACATCGACTTTTGCATTGATTTGGAACCGGGCACTCGCCCCATTTCTATACCCCCTTATAGAATGGCTCCCGCGGAATTAAGAGAGTTAAAGGCACAACTTCAAGAGTTATTGAGCAAGGGCTTCATTAGACCAAGTGCATCTCTTTGGGGTGCTCCAGTTTTGTTTGTGAAGAAGAAGGATGGGAGTTTTCGAATGTGCATAGATTACCGGCAATTGAACAAGGTAACTATTAAGAACAAATATCCTCTTCCTCGCATTGATGACTTATTCGATCAACTACAAGGTGCTTGTGTCTTCTCGAAGATCGACTTGAGATTCGGTTATCATCAATTGAAAATACGGGCAACGGATGTGCCAAAGACCGCTTTTCGGACTAGGTATGGGCATTATGAATTTGTGGTGATGTCCTTTGGTCTTACAAATGCCCCCGCTGCTTTCATGAGCTTGATGAATGGGATATTTAAGCCGTATTTGGATCTCTTTGTGATCGTATTTATAGATGATATACTGGTATATTCTAAAAGTAGGGAGGAACATGAGGAGCATTTGAGAATTGTATTGGAAATGTTGAGGGAGAGAAAGCTTTATGCCAAGTTCTCTAAGTGTGAGTTTTGGCTAGATGCCGTGTCCTTCTTGGGGCATGTGGTTTCTAAGGAAGGAGTGATGGTAGATCCTTCTAAGATTGAGACAGTGAAGAATTGGGTAAGACCCACTAATGTGTCAGAAATAAGGAGTTTTGTGGGGTTAGCTAGTTACTACCGCCGATTCGTCAAGGGATTCTCTTCTATTGCTTCTCAATTGACGAACTTGACTAAGCATAATGTTCCATTTGTATGGTCAGATGAATGTGAGGAAAGCTTTCAGAAGCTCAAGACTTTGTTGACTACCGCACCTATCCTCACCTTGCCGGTAGAGGGTAAGAACTTCATTGTTTATTGTGATGCATCCTATTCTGGGTTGGGTGCAGTGCTAATGCAAGAGAAGAATGTGATTGCGTATGCCTCAAGACAATTAAAAGTACATGAGCGTAACTATCCAACTCATGACTTAGAATTGGCCGCGGTAGTATTTGCACTAAAGCAATGGAGGCATTATTTATATGGGGTTAAGTGTGAAATCTATACGGATCATCGTAGTCTACAGTATGTCTTTACCCAGAAAGATTTGAACTTGAAACAAAGGATATGGATGGAACTACTGAAGGACTACGATATCACTATCTTGTATCATCCGGGAAAGGCGAACGTTGTGGCAGATGCCTTGAGTAGAAAGGCCGGAAGCATGGGAAGTCTAGCTCATTTGCAAGCTTCTAGACGCCCATTGGCTAGAGAAGTGCAGATCTTGGCTAATGACCTCATGAGGTTAGAAGTAAATGAGAAGGGAGGATGGTTAGCTTGTGTGGAGGCAAGATCCTCCTTCCTTGACAAGATTAAGGGAAAGCAGTTTGATGATGAGAAATTAATCCGGATTCGAGATAAGGTGTTGCAAGGAGAGGCTAAAAAAAAAACAACAATTGATGAGGAAGGTGTTTTGAGGATAAAGGGAAGGGTATGTGTACCCCGCGTCGATAATCTGATCAACACTATTCTGACAGAGGCTCATAGTTCAAGGTATTCTATACATCCGGGTGCAACCAAGATGTATCGCGACCTAAAGCAACACTTCTGGTGGAGTAGAATGAAGCGCGATATTGTTGACTTTATTGCCAAATGTCCGAACTGTCAACAAGTAAAGTATGAACACCAAAGGCCCGGAGGAACGCTTCAGAGAATGCCCATTCCGGAATGGAAGTGGGAGAGAATCGCAATGGACTTGTGGTTGGTCTTCCAAAGACAATGGGTAAGTATGACTCCATTTGGGTGATTGTTGATAGGTTAACTAAGTCCGCTCATTTCATTCCGGTCAAGGTGACTTACAATGCAGAGAAGTTAGCAAAAATCTACATCTCAGAAATCGTTCGATTGCATGGGGTTCCACTGTCCATCATATCAGATAGAGGTACGCAGTTTACTTCTATGTTTTGGAAAACATTGCATGCAGAATTGGGTACTAGGTTGGACCTTAGCACGGCATTTCACCCTCAGACCGATGGTCAGTCTGAGCGAACGATTCAAGTGTTGGAGGATATGCTTCGTGCATGCGTGATAGAGTTTGGTGGCCATTGGGATAGCTTCTTACCTCTGGCAGAGTTTTCATACAATAATAGCTATCACTCCAGTATTGATATGGCCCCATTTGAAGCATTGTATGGGAGGAGGTGTAGATCTCCCATTGGGTGGTTTGATGCATTTGAGGTTAGACCTTGGGGTACTGACCTCTTGAGGGATTCGTTAGATAAGGTGAAGGGCATTCAAGAAAAACTTCTAGCGGCACAAAGTAGACAAAAGGAGTATGCAGATCGGAAGGTTAGAGACTTGGAGTTCATGGAAGGTGAACAAGTCTTGTTGAAGGTTTCACCCATGAAAGGGGTGATGCGGTTTGGTAAAAGAGGTAAGTTAAGTCCAAGGTATATTGGACCATTTAAAGTGCTTAAGCGAATAGGGGAGGTGGCTTATGAATTAGCCTTGCCCCCAAGGCTGTCTGGAGTGCATCCGGTATTTCACGTATCCATGTTGAAAAGATACCACAGAGATGGAAACTACATCATCCGTTGGGATTCAGTTTTGCTTGATGAGAATTTGACTTATGAGGAGGAACCAGTTGCTATTTTAGATAGAGAGGTTCGCAAGTTGAGGTCGAGAGAAATTGCATCCATCAAGGTCCAATGGAAGAATCGACCGGTTGAAGAAGCTACTTGGGAGAAGGAGGCAGATATGCAAGAAAAATACCCACATCTGTTTACAGATTCAGGTACTCCTTTTCGCCATTGTTTTTCTTCTTTTGATCGTTCTAGGACGAACGATGGGTAAATTGGTATCTATTGTAACGACCTGTTTAGTCGTTTTGAGCAGCAGATTTTAATTCTGGAAAAACTGGCAAAGACCACGGGCACTGCGACGGACCGTCATAGGCACGACGGCCCGTCGAGGGTGCATCGTTTCAGCATACTTAGAATTCTGAAATTGGATACTGAAAATCGACTCTCGGTAAATTGTGACGGACCTGCAGGACGTGCCGTCACATCCACGACGAACCGTCGTGAGTTCCCGTTGCAAAACACTTCAACTTTTGAGAATTTGGTACAAGAAACGAGTTTCTGACCTTCAGGACGGAGGTGCAGGACGGACCGTCACTGGTGTGACGGGCCGTCACAGTTCACCTGGATTTTGGGAGGCTGCGACGACCATCGTGACGGACCGTCGCAGGCACGACGGCCCGTCACAGGTTGCGCGAATCCCTGGCAGAATAGGATTTCTTTACACGTTTTAAGGGACGCATTGGACTATTCTATCCTTAATTATAAAGTTAGAGGGTTAATATTAATAAGTCTAATTACTTGGGGGTTAAAAGAGGTAACCTTAAGTTAATTAGTGGGTTTTATTGTCCTCTTTTACACTTAATTATATGTTAATTAGGGTAAGAGAAGGAGGGTTTGAATAAAACAAACAGAAAGAACAAGGGAAAGAGAGATTGAACGTGAGAGGAGAAACGAAGAGGAATATCAAAGCTTGAGGAATTTGCTTGTTTGAATTCAATTCTTCAGTGGAGGTAGGTTATGGTTTTCATGCTACTTGTAGTAAACTCTTAATAGTGAATGTTATGTGTTGATAGTATTGTAAACCCTACTTTGTGCTTAATTGTAAGCTTGCATGAATATGAATATGAAATTGTGATGAATTAACAAAGCATGATGAAGCTATTGAATCCCAAATCTTGAAAGAACCCTAATTCACTTGTTATTGATGATGCCTTAGTATAAAAGAAGGCTTGATATATTATATAATTAGACTGATGATGCCTTAGTATAAAAGAAGGCTTGATGAATTAGGGGATCGGGTGCCACGTTCCGGTACCAGGATAGAATGAACATGAGGATCGGAGTGTCACGTTCCGACACCAGGATAGAATTATGGATCGGGTGCCACGTTCCGGTACCAGGATAGAATGAATATGAGGATCGGAGTGTCACGTTCCGACACCAGGATAGAATTTTGGTTGGAGTGTCACGTTCCGACACCAGGATAGAATGAGGATCGGAGTGTCACGTTCCGACACCAGGATAGTATATGGATCGGGTGCCACGTTCCGGTACCAGGATAGTATATGAGGATCGGAGTGCCACGTTCCGGCACCAGGATAGAAATAGAGGAGCGGAGTGTCACGTACCGACACAAGAGGAAGAAAGATAATGAATCTTGAAAGATAATGAACATACTCAATCTAAATGAACGTAATTCCCAAAAGAGTATGGTATTGAGGCTTGAGTCCTCATGTGTGAACTCGGTTGTATTTATTGATGAATTGATATTGTTATTGCTACATGTTGAGTATTGTAGTTGATTTACATTATTATTGATATATACTGTTCCCTATTTTGAGTTGGCCGATGATATCTACTCAGTACTTGTGGTTGTACTGACCCCCTACTTTTACGTTTTCTTCTTTGTTATTTGTGTAATGCAGCAAACGTTCCGTCAACTTCAACTCAACAGTAGATCTAGCCAGTCTTCACTACCTTCGGATTCAAATGGGTGAGCTAATGCGTCTAGCTTGGACTGGGTCTTCTTCTTCAAGTCTTGATGCCTTGAACTTCCGGCATGGACTAGCTAGTAGTTGTTTTTTTGCTTCTAGACAGTTTTAGTTTAGCAATTTGAGATAGATGTTCTTGTGATGATGACTTCCAGATTTTGGGGATAATAATAATAGTTTTGAATTGTTTTATTAATGAGTTTAAGTCTTCCGCATTTCTTTTTGTTGATATTGTATTAAAATGTTAAGGGTTAGATTGGTTGGTTCGCTCACATAGGAGGGTAAATGTGGGTGCCAGTCGCGGCTCGGTTTTGGGTCGTGACAAATATGTCATTAGAATCAGACTATTTAATAATAGAGACAGATAGAAGTTTTGAGGGTTGGGGTGCAGTATTAAAATCAAGACCACATAAATATAGTTCTGAACAAGAAGAAAAAATATGTGCTTACCAAAGTGGAAAATTGAAAGAAAAGGGTAATAAAGCTAGTATAGTTGTTGAAATTTTAGTTGTAATATATGGTTTAAATAGTTTTAGAATTTATATTCTAAATAAACCAGAAATATTTATAAGAACAGATTGTGAAGCTATAGTAAAATTCTATCAAAAAATTAATGATAAAACTAGCAGTAGAAGACGATGGCTAAAGTTTTTAGATACTACATCAATTTACCATTCTATAATTTTTAAGCATATCAAGGGAAATGATAATAGTATTGCAGATCAACTAAGTAGATTAATGATCAAAGTTTAAATTTTACAAAATGAGACCTCTACTACCAAACAAAGGAAAAAGGATTCAACCTTCAACCTCAGATTTTGCAGACTCTTACAAACAGACAATGTTATAAAATTTACATTTTAAACCTCTAGATAAAATTGATGATATTGGAATAGAAAGACTGCAGTTTGGACAATAAAATTTTAATAGCATATGAGCCGTCTAACTGGACATTCAGACACTTATCTAACTGCCAACTAGACAAACAACAAACATGCCTCATAGATAATATATGGATAGCATATAATAAAAAAGATACTAAACATGTTATTGCTGTTTTAAATGCTTTAGGATATCATTTTACTAGCAAAAATAATGAAAATAGATTTAAATATTATGTGGTAATTCATGGTAAAACAAATGGTGTTTTTCAGACATGGATAGAAGTTTTAGACTCTATTAAAGGTTTTCAAAAACCCCTTTTAAACGTTTTAATGATTTTACAGAATCTTTAGACTATGCTAGGGGGATATTAGGGCCAAAATACTATATTTCTCCAGCCCTTAGACAAAACCCAGATAAAACTCCACAATACAACATCCAAAAAGATACAGAAAAAATAATATTCTATGATCATTGCTCATCCATGACCGAAGCATTCAGAAGGATAAATCTAAGAAATGAAGCTCTAACACAAGAAAATGTCAAGCTCAGGGAAAGACTCCAAAGAATGGAATGGAAAGGTAAGACTAAACAAGCTGTACAAACTCAGACAGATAACGGAGTTTTCCATCCCAAATAAAATTGGATGAGATGGGTCTGCATTCCCCACTGAATTTTAAGAAATCCACTGTATCGGATGAAGATACAGCTAGTCCGGTTCAAACGGTAGCCGGTAAAGACTTCTCAAACCCGTTGATGGCTGTCACTTTTCCAAAAAGTGAAAAGGATGAAGGTTCATCTTCCAAAAGAAGGTTACCTCTTTCATTTAACCAGACTCTTAGACAAAAAAAATCAAAAAATCCCAAAAAAATAAAGATCTAGAATCTCTTATAACCCAAACCGTAGAAAAATTACTCAAACAACAACAAGAAAAAGATAAACATATAAACCCAAGCCCAATACAAATCCCAAGATAAGATTCTGTTCCAAGCCCAAATAATTCAGATAATATTTCAGACTCAATGCAATTTGCTCAAGACCCAAACGATGATGACTCTAGTATGAGTTTTGATTCAATTGCATTACATAATTTAGACACTTAAAAAAATGTATTATTATTATAGTTTTAAAGAGGAATGCCTCTTTTGTCAAAAAATGTGAGTCCCACTTTACTCACTACCACACATGTGGAAAAACTGTTGGGACGCGTCTTTACTTTAATTTAAAAAAAATAGGTAAGAGATAAGTATTGATAGACAATACTTCAGAGAGAGAACTAATAATAATGCAGAAAGAAGGAATCATTTCACGTGCGATGGGGCCTAATGCGTACCCAACAGAGAAGATATGATTCTTTATCATTTTGAAGTCCGGAGTTTGAAGTCCAGAAGTGTGTATATAAGAAGACATTATAAGAAGAGGAAGAGTAGAAGGCGAAAAAAGGCAAAAAAAAAACACAACAAAAAGACTCTCAAAATCCTCAAAAAAACACCTTTCCTCTCCAAAATTAACTTTGTGTCAAGAATATAGTAAAAATTTTAGTTCTTTATTCCAAAGTTTGTTTAAGTAAAAAGTTTGGAAGCTCTTCGGGTTTCCCGAAAGGGAAACTTCACTCTGTTCTAAATAATGTATGTTTTCATATTTAAGTCTCTAGTAAACTTTCCATATATGTAAATTATGCATGTTTGGTAAATTACTTGTAATAGGTTAATTACTTAAATTTATTAATATTTTCATGATTCTATGTTACCTATTATATGGTTAGTCTCTTAGCTTCTTAAAAGTATCGATGGATTAACCTGTAAATTCCTAAGAAATTTTTAGGTTAAATGTTCTGAGAAAAGAACTATGAATAACCAAATTTGGGGTGTGGTTAAAGAAGATTACTTTTAAGAACAAAGGCTAAGAGAAAGAGATGAACAGTAATAATAGATTCATGAATGGACAGAGTCCATAAAAAAAAAGGGAAGTTGAAACTAGAAAGTAATATGATAATTACATAATAGAACAAGAGAGTGAAGGAGTACTGAGTAGGATTGTACAAGATTAAAAGTTTAACGAATTTATTGAAACATCCCTATATTTTTTTTATGTATATTCATACATGTATGTTATATATGTGTAATATATATATATATATATATATATATATATATATATATATATATATATATATATATATATATATAATATAATATATATATATATATATATTATAAATTAAAAATCTCTTATCAATAATTATTGAAAATTCATTAGTTTTTGTTGATGTTTTTTCTTCTTTTTTTTTTTTGTTGATAACTATTAATGATTTTAAGTTTTTTTTGCAGGATGATTGATGGTTAATACGTTGGATTTGAATCTTTATTTTTTATTTTATATATTGTTCAAGTTAATATGTATGCATACTTAACGTGAGGTATTTAATTGATAATATTACTCAATAATAAATTAAAATTTAAAATTGTTAATAAATTAAAATTACAAATATTAGATTATATTAAACTAGAGAGGAGTTGTTCGCATTGTGCACGAGCACAATATTTATTTTCTTGTGCTAGATATTTTGTACATTTACTTGTTTGTTAGATATTGTAGCAACAGTGTGTCTTTTATTCTGCAAAAAGCAATCTATATATTTCATGCCGTCTAAACTTTATCTCAGCAGACCTTTTTGTTTGGGGGCATCCTTAGTTTCTTTAGAATTTATTTGCCCTGCAAGTTCAGTGTACACATCCATTTTAAACTGGTAAAGAACAGCAGTGTCATTGTAAATTTTATAATTAAAGTAACTCAGTATATGCAATGGTCTATGATCTATAAAAATGTCCGTGTATGTATTGAATTTGCCAAAACAAATAGCATTTTATAGGAACAATGATATCTGCACGGTTTGATCTTTGAGGTTTGGACATTGAAGTAGTATTAGTCAATTGAAGACAATAGCGAGAAGAGACAAAGTAGACATCTTAACAATTATGTACACAAAATTGAATAGTCATTTGTTGTTGCTACTCTTTTGTTGTTGTTGTTGTGTTACCAAACAAGTTAAAATCAAATGAACATGTCTTCCTCCATATATTGTAGTTGCTAACTTGTTCTTATCGAAGAGAAGATGCCCTTAGATAGACAATTTTTCTGTAAAAAGAGTGGAAATTTGACAGGAAAACTAACCATAATAAGTTTCACTTATTACCACATTTTCCAATTCGCCCATGCTAGCACGGGCCCAGTATATGTTATTTTTTGTTGCATTTTATGTGACATAGATAAAATTTGAAGAGTTAATTAAACAATATGTTACTTTAAATACATTAAGTTATTAATTATTGTAATTTATTGTATCTAATGTAATTTTAAATAATATATGTTATCTTCCTTGTCCTCATATATATGACAGAAATATAATTTGAAGAGTCAATATGTTGTTAATTATCGCATGGCAGCACACATGTGCAGCAAGCATATTGGTTGTCTCTGGTGTTGTTAAGATGGAACAACTAAAATATGAATAAGAAATATATTACGTATACGAAATGTCAAAAACCTCAAATAAATAAATAAGTTAAAAATAATCAGAGACCTCTACTAATTAAAAAATAAATTTTCAAGGTGAAAATCTCGTAAATCAAGTAGTAGATGAAGAGATCCTTAATTATCGAAATAATACTCCCTCCGTTCACTATTAGTTGTCATACTTTCCATTTTAAAAGTCAAATCATGAAAATTTGACTAATATTTTACAATATATTTTTTCATTATATTGATATGCAAAAAATTGCAATATAGTTTTGAGTATCTAACTTTTTTGGTTAAAATATCAAATTAATATAATCTAATTTAACTTTGAAAATTAGTCAAATTTACTTTTAAAAAGCGTAACGTAAAAAATAAAAGTAAACGGAGAGGGTAATTGATTTACGGGAAAAAAAGAAGATGAAATTAAAACAGAAATAAAAAAATGATGTTGGCATGGTTCTTACCCTAGACAATGGGGTTGAAATATAAAGCCTAATCCAGTAGGCTAAATAGCTGGGTGTATAAATAAGCACACAGCTAAAGCAGACATGCTGATCTTCAACTGTGTGCTTATAGCCACTTATATATAAGTAGTAGAAGTAGAACTAGATATAGAGAATAAAAGAAAACATACTAATAGAAATATATTTATGACAAATATTTATTCCATTGTTCTTTTCTCTTCTTAAAAAGAAAAGTAAAGTAAAAAATACACTAAGTTTAAGAAAAGAATGGTCATAATAAATATTTGAAACTTTAATGTAACCCCAAGTTAACTAAATTATTAAGAATAGGGATTGTAGTTATGAGAAGTGGACACGTTATTGATTCACAAGTTGAAATTTGTGGGCGATTAGAATTCAGAAATGTGTAATTAATTTGAATTTCAAGGATCTTACGTCGTATTAGGGTTAGTTTACTTCTTTTTCAGTCTGGATTTGATTGAATTGATGTATCTTATTAATCAACAGTATTGTAAAATTTCTTATATAATGAAATTTGATTGTGTTAGCCAAATTGCAACCACTGGACCTAGTAATCCTGCTCTTGTTGTTCTTGTTGATGATTATTCACTTCTTATTACTAATGTCATTTCTTCCTAAAAGAGTTTTATCCTCTGTCTCTCCAGCATGCTAGATTGACAATCATTGAATAAATATTGTCTAGTTTGCAATGTAAAAAAATGCCCATTAACATCTTTATCAAAGTTGGTATCCTCTCCTTTAAATTATTATCATTAATCAAAACTGCTTTTTTTCCCCAATAACCAAGCTAATTTATATGAAATCTTAACTCTCCATGTCACCTAGATTGTTTCAATTCCTTTTAAGTTAATTTATCTAAAACTTCCCCTGCTTGTGCCCTTTCCAGATTTTACAATCCTTTCTAGTTGACCACCCTTTAAACTGTTCCAAGACAATATAAAACTCTCTTACTCTGTAGTTCTGAAGCTTAGATTCAGTGAAAATGAAATAAACGACTGTGTTATGGCATATGCTAGGGATAAAGTGCTTGGCCTTGACGGTTGGGTACACCATGACATTTTTCATAGATTGTTGGGATATGGTCAGTATAGAAGTAGTTGCATCTGTATAGAATTTCTACACTTGGAGCTTTTTTTGAAAAAAGTTTAAATCTGATTTTCATAGCACCGATATCACAAAATACTAGGCCAAAGTAGTCGAAGGTCTTTAGACTTATAAGCATAGTAGGAAGCATTTACAAGATTCTATCAAAAATTATGGCTGAAAGGCTCATGAAAGCTGGTGGATGCTTAACAATTGGCCTTTATAAATGACATACAGATCATAGATGCAATCTTTATTGCAAATGAGTTTGTGGATATGTTAGAAAGATCAGCCAGGTCTCACGGATCCTTTTTTTTTTGAAACTGGTAAAAGTGTGTTCCTCAGCATTAAGGACATGCTGGACACTATCAAAAAGTGTTGGGTAAAAAAAACACCGCAACTATAAAACAAGATACTTATAGAGATCTTAATAATATATACAAACTGATCTATATCCTCTAAACCTACTTCTTTACACAAAAAGTACAAAGATATTATACAATTTCATTTAAATTTTTGGATGGAATTGGATCTATATTCATAACACATCTTATTTCTCTCCCTCCAAACTATCCACCAGATGCATTGTGGAATGACCCTCCACCATTTCTTTTGACTTTTGCTGCCTAGCTCCTCTTTTCATCCAGCAACTTAGCAAATCTGCAGTATGCTCCAGCATAGTCCAACTTGTCTTTGTTTTGTTGAGAAATAGAGACCAGAGTTGTGTTGTAAAGGTGCAGTGCAAAAATAGATGACCGTATGTTTCATTTGTCTTATTGCATAAGAAGCATCTTGAGACTATGATGCCCCTTTATTCTTCAGGAACTATTTGTGTCAGTCATGATTTTTAACCATTAACCAAGTAAAGCATTTTACCTTGGTTGGAGATGGAATATTCCATAAGTTTCTCCATATTTTTGGTGCCCTCTACACTGTACCCTTTCTTCCATTTTATAAACCATTTTATCATAAAATTGCCCATCAATATTGTGTTTCCATCTTAATGAATCTGGTTCAGAAGTAGTGACATTGAAATCATCAATCCTATTTAGCAAATCGGCTACTTTATCAATCTCCCAGTCATTTAGAAAACTCCTCAAGAATATGTTCCATCCTCATGCACTCCACATATCATAAATGGTGTCGTCTGTATTGTTGCTTAGAATAAATAGGTCTGGAAAATCCCTATAGTGGACTTTGGTCCTTCCAAGCTTCCTTCCAGAATTTTATTCTTTTCCCATATCAAACTCTCTTCTGCAAGTTCCCTTCAAATTTCAGCCATAGATCTCTAATAGTCTTGTAGACTCCAACTCCATAAGTATCAGTGCTCATCTTGGTACACCATGGGTTGAGTTCACAAAACTTATGTCTAATTACCTCCCTCCATAATGCATGTTCCTCCCCATTGTATCTCCAGAGACATTTCATCAATAAATTATTGTTCTGTGCTCTCAGAATTTTGATGCCCAAGCCACCTTGTTCTCTACTGTGCATTGTTGTCTACCAATTGAGTAGTTTATACCTTTTCCCTCTTTACAGCCATGCCACAGAAAATTCCTCCTAAGTCTGTCAAGCTTTTTTATAACTTTAGAAGGTATGGGAAACAAACATTACATACGTAGGAAGTGCATCCAGTACAGAGTTGATAAGGATGAGCCTCCCTGTTAGTGATATATACTTTACCTTCCACCAAGCCAGTATTTTTTAAGTTTTCCCTAATATTGCGTCCCAAATTTCCCCTTCCTTGTGTTCACTGCCTAGAGGCATACCAAGGTATTTAGTTGGCATATTTTCAACTTTGCACCCTAAAATGATTGCAAGATTTTGGATATTTGGCACCTCTTTTATCGGGAACAAACTGGTTTTTCCCGAGTTAACTTTCAAGCTAGAAAAATCTTCAGAAATAGTCAAAATTATTCTGATGTAACATATTTGTTCAACATTTTTCTCACAAAACATCACTATGTCATCTGCATACTCTGCATACTGTAGGAGACAAACCTCCTTATTTACCCTCTGCTATTTCCTATCTCAAACCCTTGAGTCTGTCCATTTTGTAATGCTATCCTCATCATGCTATCAAATCCGTCCATTTCTAGTATAAACAAGAAAGGAGACATAGGGTCACCTTGTCTAAAACCCCTTTAAGAACCAAAAAAACCTACAGGTTCACCATTCACCAAAACATAGAACTTTACAGTTTTAATGCAAAAGTCAATCCATTTCAACCATTTCTCACTAAAGCCCATTTGACTGAGAGTATTCAACAAGAATCTCCAGTTGACATGATCATAGATTTTTTTTCTAGGTCTAAGTTACACATGACAACTATATTTGACCCTTCATGTCTTCAGTCGACACACTCACTAAAAATTATGGATGCATCCATAATCTGTCTTCCTTTTATTAATGTCATCTAATGCTTGTTGACTAAATTGTTAACCACCTTCTTGAGTCTTTCAGCCGGTATCTTTGCCACAATCTTATATATTCCACCTATGAGACTTATAGGTCTTAAATCTTTCAACTATGAAGCTCCAACCTTCTATGGGATCAAGGCTATGAATGTTGCATTGAGGCTATTCTCAAACTTCTGATATTCATAAATATATTGGAGAGTATTCACGATGTCCTCCTTTATAAGTTCCCAGAAAGCCAAATAAAAGGACATAGGAAATCCTTCCGGCCCTGGTGCCTTCTCTATTGCACACAATTGAATGCCTTCTAAGATTTCATCCTCTTCAAATTGCCTTTGTAGTTCCTCTTGTTCTTCTGCAGATATCCGTATAGAACACTAATCCAGGCCTCCACTCTTCTGCCTCCTTATATAGTTTTTTTAATTAATTTTGAATAACTTCTTTGATCTCCTCTACATCTATCAGCTCTATACCATCCACCTTCAAGAAATCTATGGAGTTTACCCTTTTATGAGTTGTAGCTATCCCATCGAAGTATTTTGTATTTTTGTCTCCATGTTTCAACCATCGTATTCTTGACATTTGCCTTCAAGCTATCTCCTCATTTCATGCAACTTCTTCAAACTCTAAAGTCAAATTTGATTTTTGCATTGCCTCATCATATGTGAGAGCTCTTTGTTCCTGGACTGCTTCCAAAACTGCAAGCTAGTTTTAAATATCACCCTTTCTTTGTTTCCAGTTGCCTCTGTTGTTTCTACTCCATTCTTTTAACTTTTCTTTTAGCATCTTCAGTTTCTCAGCTAAGATATAGTCAGTCCTTCCGTCAACAACAAAGCTCCCCACCACTGTTGTAACTATGCTTTAAACCCTTCTATCCTTAGCCACCAACTTTAAAATTTGTAAGTATTTTTTCTTTAAGTTCAGCTCTTCACAAGATAACATGATTGGATTGTGGTCAGATCCTATATTTGGTAATACTGCATGTGTGATGAGAGTAAACTGCTCTTCAAATAATGAAGAGTATAAGAATCTATCGATTTTTGTGGCACTTCTATGATTCTCCCCCCTTCTCCAAGTATAAGATCCTATAAATATAGGAGGATCCACAAGCTCCATCTCTCCAATGAATTTAGAGAACTAGACATTTCTCCATTTATTCTGAAATAGTTTGTTCTTTCATTTGGGGTATCTTATTACATTAAAATCACTTACCACCACCCAAGGTCCTACACACACACACCCGCTCAAAATAGCTCCCCCCATAGCTCCCTTGTTTCCACTCTTTTGCAATCAGCATACACTACTGTTACAAACCAAAAAACATCAAAATTTTCCCCCGACATTTTACAAGTTATGTGGTTGCCATGTTCTACCATTTCCCATTTCCAAACTCTCCTTTCCTATAAAGAAATTATTCCCCCAGTTACCATCTGCTTCTAAATGTATATCTTCCACCCATCTATTTTCCCAAATTCTATGTACGAGTCTATCTGTATTTCCCCCCAACATTGTTTCTACTAAAATATACAAATCTGCACTCCATTGATTAATCAGATTCCTTACCACCCCCTCTTTCTTTCATCGTTAAGTCCCCTCACATTCCTAGACACGATATTTATCCTAATCTATGCATAATGGTTAGTCTCCTCCTACTTATTCTTGGTTCTCTATACTTGAATTTCGTATCGAACACTAGATTCTTGAGCTCTTTTGGAATTGTGTTATTTTTGTTATTTGAGGATCTACCGTTTTGTGCGTGTCTCTCCAAATATCTCTTATGATCCAACTTCATGCACAAATCATAAGGCTCTTTTTCACATCCCTTGATAGCTACTCCAAACTCTTGCCCTAATTTTATCACATTACGGTGTACCCAGATTGTAGCCCTTGTCTCTATCATCTATTCCGTGAGATTTTCTTCGATGCTCAATGGTTCTAGTTCATTGTATGTGACCTACTGATTCTCAAAACTTTCTAGAAAGGAAGAATCTACCCTGTTACAGTAACTATTTGTGTAATTTGTAAAAGTGGTGCTATCTTCTTCTCGAATCATGTCCTCTGCCTGAGCCTCCTCGATTCTCTGATTTCTGGTTTTTGGTTCTCCTTCTTACATTTGCATGTTTTTTCTCAGTTCCCAGTTCATTATAGAGTGCTTAAAAGGATGATTTGCTTCTCGCCAATCTAAGTTGATGAAATCAGAAAAAGGCTCACTGAACATAACAACTTTGGGCTTGCTAGAGTGGCCCAAAAGTTGTGTGAGATGGGCTTGTGTTTTATTCAGATTAAAAGTGTGCTCAGGGGGTCCACTTCAACTAGCCATGTAACTTGTGTCCTTTTCTTGTACCCCTTCCTTGTAAACCTGCATATCTGTTATTTTCTTTGTTGCTGACCTTTTCCTCTTTCTAACACTCTATTTATGTCTTATAGCAGCATAGGTCTGTCTTTTGTACCATCAAGCAGTATGTCACTATCACCTCGATCTGCTCTCTTTTCCACCTCCATCAATCTGTATGTCACCGGCGACTTCACCCATACCGGCAGTGAGTATTTCAAAACTTTATCGATGATATTTATCTTTGTAGGGATCTTCTCTTGTGGTCCTCTAACTGTTTGTTCTTGCCCATCTCAGAAGATTTTTGATTTATTTATCCTCTTCAGTTTCTAGACAACCCTTATATTCATACCCTATCTTTTCTATCACCTTGTCGTTCCAGAGCTGAATTGGTAGCCCTAATACCCTAATCCAAAACCAATAAAACCTTTTTTCATATGGGAAGTCTCCTACTGTTGGAGACCACCACTCCAGCTTCAAAGTCAGACCTTTTCTCTTCCAATCATCATGTTCAGCCATTCTTATGGTCTGAAATCGAAAGAGAAAGAGGAAGCCACTCATGTCGTAAACCTGAACATTATGAGCTCCTTTCCACGTTTGTTAGGACCATCTGCACACTTCATTTGGAATTGGCATGTCTCCTTCTCCATAAAACCTGCCAACAACACATCTTCGTAACAGGTTGATGTCATCTACATCTGAAGACACTGTTAGCCTTGAATTCCCACTGGCTAAATTCATTTCTCTCTTGCTCTATTTACTATCATGTAGAGCTCCCCTGTAATCCCCCTTCCCAGTGATTGTATTGAGATTTAATTGCCTTTGTGTCATAAATTCTCCTTTCTTCTCTACTTTTCTCGAAATGAATTTTTCCACTCGTGTTACCAGACTCCCCAATCCTTCATTAAATGTATTTTCTGGAATAATAATTACTAATATACTCTGCCCATTCACTATAAAAACACGAATACATCGCCCATACTTATTGAACTTCAGGGAACAATAAATATATGTTGAAAAATATTTGTATCTCAATGTTTTGAATTCCCCCCCCCCCCCTGCGTTTAGAAGCTTCCCTTAATCTTTTGCATAATTCAAGTAAAGCTCACCTACTCAATGTCATATGCCTAGTAAACAGCCTGGTATTCTCCACCAGCTCGAACCATCTCTTTGAAACAGATATTGACTTTGTAATATCATAAGATCCCCCCCCCCTCCCGCGTCTGAAATACAGCCTCTTCTCCATGAAAAAAGGCAAGAAAGGGAAGACATTCCAATGGCAGAGAACCACCGGAAAAGGGGCTCTAGAAACCCAGAAGGGATCTCTAGAATCCATTTAGAGAAAAGTTCGTGGGAGCAATTTTTTTCAAGTGTGTACAAGTTTTTTCTCCCACGGATCCTATGTATGTGAAATCCTAAAAAATCCTACAACCACTTTCATTGAGTAATCCTTTGGAAGACTTTGGAGGGTAATGGTTTTGGTGAAAAATGGATAAAATTCTGCATCATGGCTGTGAAGTTTTCTATTTTGATAAATGGATCTTCTTTTGGATTCTTCTTATCTCAGAGAGGATAAGGACAAGGGGGCCCCCTTATTCCCTTTTCTCTTTAGTTTGGTAATGAAAGGACTAAATGACTAGCTTAGAATAGCTCAAATAAAGGATGGATAAGAGGTTTTAATGTCAACATGAATGTTAGACAAGACCTGGCAATAATACATTTACAATATGCTGATGACTCCCTGGTCTTTTGTGATGCAGACAGATTCCAACTAAATTATTTAAGATCATCTTGATATTGTTTGAAGTTATATCAGGGTTACATATTAATCGGGGGAAAAGCTTCATTTACCCTATTAATAAGATGCCTAAAATAAATGTGTTGGCAAAATTTTGGGGGAGAAAGATAGGAGAAATCCCTAGAGTGTACCTTGTTATGTACTTGGATGATAAGAGCAAGTCAAAAGGAATTTCGAACAAAATTTTGGAGAAATGTGAGACGAAGCTAGTGAATCGAAAAAGCAAATATTTGTCTCTAGGCGGAAGACTTACACTCATCAATAGTGTTTTGGATGCCATGCCTACATACTTGATGTCTCCAAAGCCTGCAAATGTGATTGACAGAATCAATTCCACTAGGAGATATTTTTTGTGGCTAGGGAATGGTGTTCCTAATGATCATAAATTTCATATTGTGAAGTGGGATGAATTTATTCAAAGAAAAAAAAGGGGTCTGTGGATAAGGAACCTAAAGTTTCAAAGTCGGAGCCTTTTGATGAAATGGTTATTGAGATTTGCATCAAGGGAACAAGCTTTGTTGAAGGCGACAATCAAGGCTAGGTTTGGAATAGATAACAAATGGACAACCTGCATGCCCACACAAACTTATGTGATTGAAGAAAGGAGGTCTATCAGAAGTCAGTGAATCAGTTATGCTAACAGCTATAAACTAAAGGTAGGAAATAAGGAAAACACTATTTTTGTAAGGTGTGTGGGCTTGGACATGAAACTTTGAAGAACAAGTATCCTAACTATTCAACCTGGAGCCTTCAAAAGGTATCCGCAATCAGAGAAATGAAAGACAATCAGGGTGGGATCTCATGTTTAGGAGACACTTGAACGACTAAGAAATTAATAAAGTGGCTGAACTACTCAATACTCTGGAACAATACAAATATTTAATTCCCGATGAGGACAATATTTTGCGGTATCAGACAAGCAAAATAGATTTTCATTTGATTTAACTTACAAGAAATAGCAGAGAACAGTCTCACAAAGTGGTGGCTGGCCCTGGAAGATGATATGGAAAGTCAAGATATCCTTCAAGATAGCATGTTTTACTTTGTTACTAGCTAAATAAACCACACTCATGACTCATCCAGGACAACCTTATGAAAGAGTTCGTCAAATTTTCTCTAGGTGCTTATTTTGTGAATTTGAGATTGAGGCAACAAACCGTGTCTTTCTACATTTTAGAGAGACTCGGAAGTTATGACAGATTTTTATTAATTAAAGATGCATAAACTAGACTATGCCAAGAAGCATCAAATTGGCTCTAGCTTGCTGGAATAGAGATGAGAATCAATCAGGTTACAAGGAGAAATGGAAGATTGTCCCACCCTGCATTTGGTGGACTATGGATAGAAAAGGAACCAGAAATGTTCCGAGAGTTGCTTTTTGCAGAAACTGAAAATGAACTGTCTAGTCTTTTTCTTTTTGTGTAAACATGATTATCCTCAAGAAGAAGAGGATATTCATAATATTAAAGATAATTTGTGAAACATTAGTTGGGTCAATTCTTTTTATGTAATTTGGTGTAAGCATTATTGGAATACTTTCTGGGTATTCCTTTTGTTCATAATGCAACTTACCTTTTCAAAAAAAATATTCGACCCCGATTTTCCCAAATTTCTTCAATTGTTGTTGCTTTTTACTGGTGATTTAAAATGTTATTGTCTTAATGTGGACTTGCTCATGATTTGAGGTCATAAATTCGTGATAGACTTTCAGAGACTGCCCCATAAGACATTTCAAGCATTTGTTGTCCATTTCCATTCCATCCCATATTTATCTTTTAGCACATCTTTCCATAGTGAATGTTCTTCGTCTGCAAATTCTATAACCATTTCAACATCTTTGATCCTGGACTCTCAACTTATTGATTCCAAGACTTCCTACTCTCTTACTGACTACAAGAGAAGACCATTCAACCAAATGGATTCTTTTCTTCTCATGTTGCCTTGCAAAATGAAGTTTCTTTTAGCGCATCTATCTCTGCATTTCATTATCGGGTGTGTGTTGGGGGGTTGGGGGCATAGGAATTAAAACATCGTATAGGTACCCAATGCATCCAACACAAAAGTAATCAGAATAAGTCTACCCCACCCTCTTGAAAGAAAGATATTGATTCTTTCAATTTGTTAGATTCATTGTACATTTTCCTCAAACATCATTTTATTTCCCTTAAGACTTACTTTTGGCTCCCAATTACATTCTCAATTAGTTTATTGGCAATTCCCCTATGCTTTATCCAAAATCACATACATGTTGTGGATCTCATCTACATAATTAATTGGATACATAAAGCTTTTCTTCCAATTAATATGTAATCCAAATATGGCTTCAAATAGAATGAAGATCACCATCAACATCTGTAGTTGATTATTTAAGATTCACAAAACACCATTATATCATTTTTTTAAAGGAAAAGGACATATGCCCCTCAACATTGAAATTTAGAGTTGATACACCCCTCGTTATAACAGTGGTTCATATATACTCCTACCATTATACAAATGACCCATATGTGCTCTTTTGGTCTAATGGAAGTGAACAATTTTTTAACTTATTAAAAAAATAATATATTAAGGGGTATATTAATAAATTACAATGTAGACGCAAAAAATTCTTGGTAAAGGTGATAAGATAAGATTGGACTCATCTTCATATTAATGTGGACATAAACATAGATAGAAAAGTGTGGTAAACGCGTATAGGGTAGAAGGTTAGTAGGTAGTGTAGTGTTGTCTTGCTTAGGGTGGCTGGTGTTTCCCATTATACTAGTTGTTTTACTGTAATTCTTGTTTTTAATATTAATCATTATTTATTATTGTTTTTAATAGTTTATCCATGTATTGTGTTTCGATTATTGCATTGTTTTCGTGTAGTTGTTGCTTTCCTCTTGTAGACTTTGCATAATTTCTTTGTGACTTGCTAAATTTTTTTCTTTTTATATGAAATTGCTGCATCTGAGCCGAGGACCTTTTGGAAACAAATTATCTACCTCCACAGGGTAGTGGTAAGGCCTACGGCCTGCGTACATAATACCCTCGCAAGACCCCACTTGTGGATTTCACTGGTATGTTGTTGTTGCTCTCTCCCCATAGCCCATCTGAAAAAAGATTCCTAGTAAGAAGTTCTAATTTAAATGGTCATGTGCCTTCTCAATATCTAGATTGCATAAAATCCCAAGTACTTTACTATTTGTTCTTGTATCTACGCATTCGCTTTCTATTAAATAGCATCCATTTTTTGCTTGCCTCTAATGAAGGCCATCTGTTGATCATCCACCATTTTGTGCAACACTTTCTTCCAAGAGGTTCTAGTCCAACTATGAACTCCCTGATAGAGTAGGGAATATTAGAGTTTTCTTATGGGATGCTGCCGACCACAGTTCAGCATAGAAGTTCATTTTATGTTTGACTAGTTCCTCCAGAAATTCATATAGTACCTCTTTTTTCTGTACAACAGTTGCATTAATTTCTTTGGATGTCCATTTAATCCTTGTAATAGTGTTAGAGTAAGGAAGATCTTCCGCTATTTCTTAAGACAAATCTATAACTAGGTGCGGGACTTTGTAGTTAGTCTATCTTTCGATCTTAACAACAATATACATCCAGCCCGTAGTCAATTCCTGTTAGAAATATGAATAATAATTGTATCAGTCCAAATTGTATGTATTGTAGGGTAGTTATTTACTTTTTAGTAGTTAAATTTTATCTTATTCTTATCCTTTAGTTTTTTTAATCTTATCCATAGGAGTTTGTGTACTTGTAAACTCCTATAAATATAGTGAAGTAAGTAGTTTTTCTTTCATAAATTTTTCTTTTTTCGATTATCAAACTAATGTTACTACTTGTTCAATAACAAAAGAAGATAAGATTATTATGTTTTATCCTTCTCTAATAACTAACAATCGGTATCAGAGAATTTATTTCTTGAGGGATCCGTGGGTGTTTTAATTGTAATCAACAAGACAAGTTTATCAATCATGGATCAGAATCATGTTTTTCTTTAATGGCACCACATATTTTTAATGGTGATAACTATCAGATTTGGGCTGTAAGGATGGAAAAATATCTAGATGTCATGGATATATGGGAGGCAGTCGAAGAGGATTATAAAGTTCCTCTGTTGCTTAACAATCCTACTATGTCCTAGATCAAAAACCATAAAGACAGGAAAGCTAAAAAATCAAAGGCAAAGGCCTGTTTATTTTCAGCAGCATCTTCTTAGACCTTCACTCAAATTATGTCTCTAAAGTAAGTAAAAGCCATCTAGGATTATCTCAAGGAAGAATACGAAGCGGATGAAAGGATCAGAGGTATGCAAGTGCTAAATCTTATGATCGAGATGCAGAAGATGAAAGAAACTTAAACAATCAATGATTACTCTAAAAGGCTCTTGAACATATCAAAAATGGTAAGATTGCTTGGTTCCGTGTTTAATGATTCACGTATTGTTCAAAAGATTTTGGTAACTGTGCCAGAAAGATTTGAGGCAACCATAACTACTTTGGAAAACACGAAGGATCTGTCCTAGATTACCTTCGCAGAGTTATTGAATGCTTTGCAGGCACAAGAACAATGAATATTCACGAGAGAAGAAGGAAATACAGAGGGATCATTGTTTCCCAAGCCTCAAGATGGAGACAAAAACAAAAAGAAGAAGAGCAAAAAGAATGGTGATAGCATTTCAACAAGTACTACCAAAGGAAAAACTGGACACTCAAAGAAAAGTTATCCTCCTTGTAAGCATTGTCATCCACCAATAAATATTGGAGAAGGCCTAATGCTAAATGCAGTAAATGCAATTAACTTGGGCATGAAGCTGTTATTTGCAAGAACAATAGTCAGCAACAAGAAGTATAGGCTAAAATTGTTGAGGGTAAAGAGGAAGATCAACTCTTTGTTGCTACATGTTTTCAAGTAGATAATCTAGTGAGTGTTGGCTAATTGATAGTGGATGCACTAATCATATTACAAATGACATATCTCTTTTCAAGGAATTGAAGAACACGACCATTATTAAAGCCAGAATAGGTAATGGCGACTATCTTCCTGTAAGAGGGAAAGGAACCATTGTTATTCCAAGTAATTCAGGTACTAAAACAATTTGTCATGTGCTTTATGTACCTAGCAAAGATCAAAACTTAGTGTTAAATTTTAAAGAAAATCATTGCTTGATCAAGGATGCTGCAGATCAAGAAATGCTTAAAGTAAGAATGAGAGGCAAAAGTTTCTCATTAGATCCATTTGAGGAGGAGCATGTTGTTTTTTCAGCAAAAGAAAGTGTTGCAGAAGTATGGCACAAGCGACTCTGACACTATCACTATGAAGTGTTGGTTAAAATGCAAAAACTGAAAATAGTTAAGGAATTGTCTATTTTAGAAGTACATTATTCAAATTGTCTTGCATGTCAATATGGAAAACAAAATAGATGTCCATTTTCAAAGACAACTTGGAGAGCCTCGAACAAATTACAACTAATTCATACTAATATAGAAAGACCACAAAGGACTCCTTCACTAAAAGGTAATCTTTACTATATAATTTTTGTAGATAATCTAGCGTGCATGTGCTGGATTTATTATCTCAAGCATAAGTTAGAGGCTTCTAATGTTTTTCAGAAGTTCAAAGCAAAAGTAGAAAATGAAGACAATTGTAAAATTTAGTCCGTAAAAATGGATAATGGAACGGAATACACTTCTTACCAGTTTGACATATTATGTGACGAAGAATGGATTCATCATCAACCTTACTACTCCCTATACTCCACCACAAAATGGAGTAAGCGAGAGAATGATATATTATAGAAATGACCAGATGCATGTTGCACGAGAAGAACTTGCCAAAGAAATTTTGGGCAGAGACAACAAATACAACAGTTTTTCATTAAAAAAGGCTTCCCAAAAAGGCAGTGAAAGACCGAACTCAATTTGAAGCTTGGTATGGATATAAACCATTGTTAAATTTTCTTTAAGTGTTTGGTTGTCTCTGTTTTTCCAATATTCCTTTGGTTAAATGAGATAAACGAGATAAAAAATCTGTCCCAGGCATTTTTATTGGATATAGTTCAGTTTCAAAGGCATAAAAAGTCTTCCAACCACAAACTGAAATAATCTTTAGTAGATATGTGAATCTTATAGAAAATAAAGAGTGACGTTGGGAAGACTCGAAGATATTTGTCGTTAACACGTCTGACAAAGTAAAAAAGTCTCCTACCCAATTTTTTTAAGAATAAAATATTACTCTCACGACAAGGTGAAATGGTGGATCATTTATCATTAAAAGGTACTCGACAACTCAGTGAGATATATAAGAGATGCAATGTATAAGTATATGAACCTGTTGGGTACAATGAAGCCAAAAATGATGAAAAATGGGTTGCTGCAATGAAAGAAGAGTTGATTATGATTGAGAAAAACATAACTTGGGAGCTTGTTGATCAACCTGAAGGCAAAGATAATTCGGTTGAAATGGGTCTTTACAACTAAGCTAATTGTCAATGGTTCAGTGAATAAGCATAAAGCAAGAATTATAGTTAAGGGGTATGCTCAAATTTTTGGTGTGGATTATTTTGATACATTTGACGAGTAGCTAGGCTTGACACGATCAGGTTACTTCTTGCTCTTGCTGCAAAGTTGGGTTGGAATGTGTATCAGATGGATGTCAAATCAGCATTCCTTAATGGCTTTCTATACGAAGAAATTTCTGTTGAGCAACCTGAAGTCTTTGTGAATAAAGGAAATGAGGACAAAGTTTATAGGTTAAGAAAGACACTTTATGGACGTAAACAGGCACCAAGGGCCTTGTATGGTCGAATAGTTGGCTATTTACTTGGATTAGGCTTTGAAAAGAGTCAATCAGAATCTACTTTTATGTTAAACATCATGGCATAGATATTTTTGTTTTGTGTCTATATATGTGGATGATGTACTAATTACAGGAAGCAATACAAGGCATATCGAGGATCTCAAGCAAGAAATCATGCAAGCCTTTGAGATTACTGATCTTGGTCTAATGTCTTATTTTCTTGGTATGAAAATCAAGCAGGGACAAGATGAAGTTTTTATTTGCCAGAAGAAATATTCTAAGGAAATTCTAAAGAAATTCAACATGGAAGATTGCGAGATGAATACTCCTATGAACCAAAAAGAGAAACTATGCAAGAATGATGGAGCAGAGAAAGTGGATGAAATGTACTTCAGAGGCTTAGTCTATTGTTTAATGTATCTCACAACTACAAGACCTGATATTTTGTATGTTGTAAGCATTCTATCAAGGTTCATGCATTGTGCTAGTGAGGTGCATCAAAAATCATCAAAACGAGTTGTTAGATACATCAAAGGAACCATCAATTATGGTGTCAAGTTTCAGAAAAAAAACAGATCGGAAACTACTTGGGTATTCTTATAGTGATTGGGCTGGGTCCGCAGATGATATGAAAAGCACCTCTAGATATTGTTTCAGTCTTGGATCAGGAATGTTTCCGTGGTGCTCAAAGAAGCAAGACATTGTGGCTCAATCCTTTGTAGAGGAGGAATTTGTGGCTGCAAAAGCAGCAGTAAATCAAGCATTGTGGTTGAGGAAAATTTTTGGTGATCTGCACATGAATCAGACAAAGGGAATTGCAGTATTTGTGGACAATTAATCTACAATAGCAATTTCTCATAATCCTGTATTTCATGGGAAAACAAAACATTTCAACATCAAGCTTTTCTTCTTGAGGGAATTGCAAAATAATGGTGACGTGATTCTCCTATATTGCAAAACTGAAGAGCAGATGGCTGATATCTTCACCAAACCATTATCAAATAATAAATTTTACCTTCTCAGGCAAAAACATAGAGTTTGCAGATACCATTTTTGTATGGTCGTACAGAATTGGTAGTTAAGAAATTTATTCGTTGTTTTAATATAAATATTTCTTTAATATTATTTATGATATATTCTAGATATAATATATCTTGGGTTCTTTGGTACATATATAAATTTTCCTGCATTAATTGTTCTAATAATTTCATATTTTTCATAAGATTTTATCCAATATTGTGAATATTCATAATTCATTTTAATCTGAATTTTTTCTAAATCATACCATTCTATTTTTTCATAGTCTAAATCTCGTAGGTCTATTTCATACCATTGTTTATTTAAATCTTAGGCAATCACCTTCCCCTTTTGCATCAATACGCCACCCAAACCCACTTTTGAAGCATCATAATATACAGTAGAGTCTACACCATCCTCGGGTAGAGTCAACACAAGCGCCGAAGTCATAATAGTCTTAAGATTTTTAAAGGCCTCCTAACACTCATCGGACCACTGAAATCCCACTCCATGACGAGTTAATCTAGTCAATAGAGCTGCAAATAGTAGATAAACTCTTAACAAATCGTCCGTATTAACCTACCAATCCCATAAAACTCTCAATCTCGGTAGGAAGGGTAGGTCGCGTCCATCCTCTAACTGCCTCAATCTTGGACGGATGTAATCTAATACCTTTTTTTGACACCATGTGTCACAAATATGCCGCTGAAGTAAGACATAACTCACAGTTTGAGAACATGCCATACAACTTTTCTTCTCTCAACCTCCGAAGTACAATCCTCAAGTGTCAGACAAGATGTTCCTCAATCTTGTAGCAAATCAATATGTTATCGATGAAAACAATCACAAAAGAATCAAGGTAATATAATACTCAAACTAAGAACAACTAACAGAAAAACTTAGACGCTCCCGCAAATTCACGGCAAACTTAAAAAAAACTCATGAGATCCCAATAAATTATCCATTTCTGACAACACCCACCATATATTCACATCAATTTTTCCTTTTTGTTAAATCCCAACAACATACTCACAAATTCAATTACACCCTTTACATACTAATATCCATATATGTTATATATATATATATATATATATATATATATATATATATTCATTTTATTCGTTATATTTGTTATTGATAATTACTCTTCAATTAATTAACTCAAGTTAATGAATCTTCAAAATTTCCAAAATGACATTCTGGGTCATTAGATCAGGGATTTCCGAGCCTTTGGCACCTATCTTGTTGTTGTATGATAACTAAGGGTAATGTGGGTCCTTGTCTTACCCTAAACTAAGGTTTTCTATGTTTTAGAGGATTTTTAGGGTAATGTATGTATTTTAGTTGCGTCTTAAGTAGTTGTGGCCTCAACGGCTAAGTCTTGTATGTCTATGTTTTGGGTCTACCTATATGTGTTTGTATCGCTGCATTCTACGTGAAGTTTTCAAAACCTTAAGATTGTTATATTTATATACGTAATACACACATATTACATGTTAGTTTTCTCAGGACTTTAGGGCATCGGGTGCGTGTCTGTCTTAATAGGACTTGCAGCGTGACAAAAGTGGTATCAGAGAAGGTCATCCTAGGGAGTCTACAAAGTCGTGTTTGTGTATATTCTTTATTATCGATGTGTTGTGAAAACATTTATAAACAAGAGTCTACATGACATGTAGTAGTTGTCTCTTTTCTTTCATTTCTTAGATTTTGTGATAGAACTAGTATTGTAGGTAAATCATATATAATTTCTAAATTGATTTATTATAGCAAAGAAACCAGTTACGAGAAGGAGTAAAAGTACTAGTAAGCGAGTAGATGGGGCTACCCAAAAAAGGGCCAACCAACCACTACCTAATCAAGCAATTCAAAGTGAGGCTCAAGATGAATCTCTATCACAGACCTTACCGACCTCTCCATCTACAGAAGATCTAATGAGGGAAGCTGCACCTCAAGAAATCCCTATTAATACTATCAAGCAAGATTTAAAGAATGCGGTCCAATTATTGACTCGTATAGTTGTTGGCTACACCCAAACGCAAGAAAGTCCACTTGCAGGCACTAGTGGGGTAGATAGAGTAGCTGACACACAGATACGTGGTTTCCTTAATTTGGACCTTCCATCATTCACCGGGTCAAATCCTAATGAAGATCCAAAAGACTGTATAGATCAGATCCAAAGCACTTTGGATGTTATGAAGCACTAGGGCTAGCAGTATATAGATTAAAATGTATGACTACATTGTGGTATGAAGCTCGGAAGAAATCTAGGGGAATAGATGCACCTTCAGCTACATGGAAAGAGTTCAAAAAGGCATTCCTTGACCATTACCTGCCATTTGAGATCCGAGAGCCCCGTGCGGATCAGTTCTTAAATCTCCACCAAGGAAATATGAGCGTTAGAAAGTACAATCTCAAATTTAATTCCTTGGCCAGGTATGTTCCTAACGTAGTAGCTACTATGGAGGATAAAGTTCATTAATATGCAGATAGATTACATTTACATCTGGTTAGATATTGTACCATTGAGCCATTTAATACAGATATGGATATAACCATGATACAATCTTTTGCGCAAAAGTTGAAGGATCAAAGGCAAAGAAGAAGGACACAAGACTAAAAAACAAGGCTTTTGATAAGGGCAAGATCCATAAGTTTACATCATTCCAAACCGAGTTTAGGCGACGGTTCTTCAAGAAATTCCCTAGGCCGTCATCTTCCTACTCTACTACTAGTGCTCCACCTCGGTTTCAAGAGTCTAGGGGCAATCGGTTCTGGCAAAGAGGTGAAGCCAACTTATCGTGGTAGAAGAGATATGGGAGCACCTAATTCTAGTGGAGTTCAGAATCACGCATATGCTCTTGGGGATCAACAAAATTTAGAAGCCTCACTAGATGTGGTTACAAGTACATTGTCTATATTTTCACATAATGCATATGTATTGGCTGATCCGGGGGCTACATTGTCTTATGTTAATCCATTGATTTCTATAAAATTCAAAAGAACACCAGAATTATTAGTGAAACCATTTGAAGTGTCTACATCGATTGATAAGTCTATTATAGCTAGAAGGGTTTATTGTAATAGCATTGTAACTGTTTGTGGCCATTATACATTGGCTGATCTTATTGAGCTAGAAATGGTAGATTTTGGTGTTTTGATTGGTATTGAATCGGTTAGCTTCTTATTATGCCACGGTAGATTGCTGAACTTATATAGTGGATTTCCATTTTCCAGAATAGGTAGTCCTCGAATGGAAAGGTAATATTTGGGCGCCAAGAGGTAAATTTATTTTTTATCTTAAGGTAAAGAAGATGTTGTCCAAAGGATACACATGTCATCTGGTCAGAGTTAAAAATATAGATGTAGAGCCACCAACTATTTAATCTATTTCGATGGTAAATGAATTTTCTGATGTATATACCGAAGATATTTCGGGTTTTCCTCCAGATTGAAAAGTAGAGTTTTCGTTTTGATGTGATTCATATTCTCAACCTATCTCCATCCTTCCATATAGAATGACCCTGACAAAATTATGGGAGTTGAAGGAGCAATTAAAAGTCTTATTAGAAAAGGGATTCGTAAGTCCTATTATGTCCTCATGGGAGAACAAGTCTTTTTTGTACGCAATAGAAATGGCTCGTTGAGAATGTGCATTGATTATCGATAGTTGAATGAAGTAACAATTAAGAACAAATATACTCTACCTATAATTGATGATTTGTTTGATTAGTTACAAGATTCTAAGTCTTTTTCAAAGATTGACTTGAGGTCAGGTTATCACCCAAGTGAGGGTAAAAGACAATGATATTCCCAAGAAAACTTTTCATACATGCTATGATCATTTTAAATTTTTAGTCGTGTCATTCGAGCTAAAAAATTCACCAACAACTTTATGGATTTGATGAATATGGTTTTCAAGCTGTTTCTATATGTGTTCATGATAGTATTTATAGACGACATTTTGGTGTATTCATGATCGGAAGATGACCATGTTAATCACTTGTGACAGATTTTACAAATTCTTCGTGATCGTAAGTGATATGCTAAGTTCTCTAAATATGAATAGTTTATCGATAACTATCCTTATTTGTCAAATTTTAGGTTTTTATTAGTTAATTTCAATCAATTTTTTCCTTAGCCGATTGAATACATTCAAATACTTATTTTTATTTGAATTCTGCTAAATTGATGTCATTAGTCATGCTTATATATTATATTATATATTATATATATATATATATATATATATATATATATATATATATATATATTCATTTTATTCGTTATATTTGTTAATGTTAATTTTTATATTTTACATAATATAAAAATCATTTAAGCATTACAAGTTAATTTTGCATGTGGAGATTGATCAATAATTTTAGGAAAAATAATTTAAATACACAACTATAATTTTTATATTCTCTAATTTTTCCTAGTTTTTTTAAATATTACATTATTCCCTCTTTTTTTTTTTAGTGTAAGTTTTTAGATACATTACATTCTCTCTCCTATAATACACATTTACCCATTTTAATGCCTATTTTTTCTCCATTAAAACACTCAACCTCTTAAATCAGTTTTTGAATTTTAAATTTTATCCATTTAAACACTCAACCTTTTAATCAGCTATTTGATTTTGAATTATTAAATGTAATTAATTTTAAATAAAAGACCAAATATTGAAATTTTGAATTTCAAAATTCAAAAAATTTGAAATTTAAAAAAGTAAAAATTTCAGGAAGCAGGACAACTTCCATTAACTTCTACCGTTTTTTTCTTACTCCATCAAGTTTAAGTTCTTTTTTTTCCATAATCATCTTCATTCTTCTTAACCCAGCATATTTCATTCTTTTCTTCTTTTTATTCTTGAATCCATCATCGTCTATTTCTTCCTAATCTGTAATCGTTTGAAGCCAGCATCTTTTTATTATTAATCCATCATCAATTCGTATATTCTTCTCTTTTTTGTTTTTGTTAATTGTTCTCTTACATCATATTAATGGATCCATTAATTATAGAAGGATATATGATTCCGACGATGAAAATTGGAAAGAAAATAGGAAAAAGTCTTTGCATGATCCTATGAATCTTCAGAAGGATTCAAACAAAGACTCTGACGAAACATCAAAATCAAAGGTTGTCAAAATACAACAAAAAAGGAAAAAAGAAGCAGCAAACATTGTTGTTAGGCCTACATTGTCTTGGGTTAGTATTTTGGTACTTAAAAATGTTGTTTAAATAAGTAAAAATTTTAAGGAATCAAGTGTGCTTGCTGATACATTTGAATAAGTGTGTATAGTGTTTTAGATGGTGAATTGATACATGAATTTGTTGTGTATCATAATATTTTATATGTATCATGAAGTTTTGAAAATTATTATAATGTATCATTCAATAAGTTTAGTAAATGCGTCATCAACAGTGCTTGATGATACATATAGAATCTGTGTGTACAATGTTTAGTTAATGCACTGATACATGTAGTAGATATGTATCACATGTTTTGCATGTAGTATGAATTCCTGAAAACTGATATCATGTATCAGTAAGGTATTAGTTGTTTAGTTGATGTAATGATACATGGTTTGAAAATTGTTATAATGTATCATTCACTAAGTTTAATAAATGCTTCATCAGCTGTACTTGATGATACATATAGAATCAGTGTGTATGTTGTTTAGTCGATGTTTCTGATACATGTATTAGACATGTATCAAATGTTATAATGTTTTATTTAATTCACTGATACATGTACGTTGTCGTTTGTCAATGTATTTGCAGGATGAAGTAAAGACCAAATGAGTAATGCCAAGTGGGGAGATTACAATGATTTTTGTTTCAAAGATTCTTTTATTTTATGTAATTAGGACTTAGGAATAAGAGAGATCCAATGACAAGAGGAGCATGAGTGAAAAATAATCATGTTTTTTTTTAGTTTTCTTACTTTTTGTTTTTAATGATTCTGATCATCCGATGTATACTCAATTGCAAACATGATACTACTAGCAAGTAAAAAAATATATTTATTTATTGAAAACCTCTTACCTTACTGTTTTTTGCCAATGATTTACTTGAAAAGTACTAGTGAATTCAACACTTACGAGTTTCTCGATTTTACAAAATTTAAAAGCCACTTAATATATCACGAAAAAAATTATATCAAAATTAAGTAAACGGGTACTTCTGTCACTATTTAAAAATAAAACTAATAATTTACCTCAAATTTTCAATATTCACTTCAATAATCTTCATGTTTGGACCTTATTTTACTTGACTAGCTAAGTGGATTCTTTGTTTTTGGGAATACTGAAAGATTGTTTGTATGATATAATAGCACAAGTTTAGATACATACTAAAACATTAGATATGATTATATTAAGCTAAGAAATGAACAAGGCACATACATGGTACAAAGTCTCTCCCTTTTGGTTCAATGCATATACAAAAACCACAGGATGAACAAGATGGAGAGTGAGTGACCTTTACTGTTACATGACGCTCTCTACATGACTCTATTTACTACTACACCAACCTCTGCAAATGTCAAAAACACCATTGCAGGAGGCCATACCTGACACCATACATGATATATTTTTTATAAAAACAAAAAAAACAAAGTAATACTACAACAAAGTACGAAAGAGTTGCCCAATCAATCTCCGCGGAAGGGTACTTGGGTAAGAAGAAGTTTTCTGATTCATCGAAAGATGGTTCAGCGAAATCCAAGAAAGTAATATCAGACTCAGGCGAAGATGATGATTCCTCAGATGGTGTACGGGATGATGATGATGATGAAGCCTCAATCTTGATAGTACCATTTTCTGGATAGCTGAATTCTTCTTTCAATGAATCATCAAAATCGAAGTATTCATGTCACGACCCAAAAATGGGCGTGATGGCACTCGTCTTATCCCACCAAGACAAGTAAGCCTAAAACTCAACTATTACAAAAAATGCGGAAAATTTACTATCAACTTACATTATACCCCAAAACCTGGTTGTCACGTGTACAAGCCTCTAAAGTATTACAGTCGGATCAAAAGAAAATATAAGTCTCATATGATATTGTTTCTAGAGTAGAACAAAATCATAAACAAGAGTAAGGAGGGATGCTGAGATGACCAACAACTACCTCACAAAATCTCCAGGAAGCCTCGGAAAAGACGAGAATATATCATAAAAGTCCGGGCTAGTAACCTACAAAAATTTGTAGAAGCACGGGGTGAGTACCAAACCACACGGTACTCAGCAAGTAAACCTCTAAACACAAGCTAAGGGGATGAAATACGGGTACTCCTACCACCCCCAACCGAACCTCCACAACTACAACCTGCATAAACATCAACCCAACCTAACAACTCACAGTTTACATAGAACGTAACTCAACAAAAACATTTAGACAAATTACATATCCTCCACAACAACACTTTAACAAATTACATATCCTCCACAACAACACTTTAACAAATTATATATCCTCAACATCAACACTTAAACAAATTATATATCCTCAATAGCAACACTTCCAAAAATATACATATCCTCAATAACACACTTCAATAAATTACATATCCTCAACAACAACACTTCAACAAATTATATATCCTCAATAACAAGCTCAGTATTCAACAATCACAAGTTCCGCAAAAAGGCAATCACTAGATCAGCAAAACACAATATCAAGTTCACTAATGATAAGTATGTGCAATGTAATGGAATGCAATGTCAAGTATAATGATGCATGTCTGACCTAGTGATACACACCCGCTGTCTCTCAGTCCGGGACCCATGGGGGACATATCTGTCCATGCATCTGTCGCGGCGCACGACACGACCCTCGATAATAGTAACCATCGCGGCGCGCGATACGTCCCTCGAAATATAGTATCCATCGCGGCGCGCGATACGTCCCTCGAAATATAGTATCCATCGCGGCGCGCGATACGTCCCTCGAAATATAGTATCCATCGCGGCGCGCGATACGTCCCTCGAAATGGTACATCCTCTTTAGTACCCATTCTTTCTTAATGCACATAGCACTTGTCACAACCAATGCCTCAGAATAATGCAGATGACAAGTTCACTCAAATAATGAGGAGATGACCATTTTCATAACATTGCACAATTCACAACCAGACAAACATGAAGTTACATCAACAATGATTCAACAAGACTTCAACCCTTTCTCAACACAACACACATAAACAATTAATCACATTGCCTTTTGTTATCCCCATTCTTTTCATCATTAGAATTAGTCAATGTGGACAAGTCAATCCATCACCAATCCCGTTACTTCCAAACACATAACACAAGGACATACACGCATTTCATACACTTAGCAAGAGTTTAGAAATCCACTTGCCTCAATTTATCGAACAATCACTTCGGGACTTTAGCCCTCCTCCTTTGTTGCACTTCCAAATAAAATCCAGTCTATTCAAATAATTAAACACTATAAGGTTTCGAAGTTAACAACACACATATTGCACGTGTCTAGACTAAACCAAAAAAAAACTCACGCAAATTTATAATTAAGTTCTTAAGTTTCAAGATTAGGATTAAATTTTAATTTCTTTTCAATATCATAAATCTTAGGACATTCACTTAATACCATATACCTAATACTTAATTATATATATTAATATATCAAAACTTAAATGATAATATGAAAACTATTAAAAGGATCTCAAATTGATCCCAAATTTATATCACCCATATTTGAACACCAAAATAATATATTTCATGAAATACTTTTATACGGAAGGCTTCTTGCATGTCTATTTACCTCCCTTCCCAATAATTGTTTCATGATCATCAACAATTGGTCATAATTACTTCATGACTAAGGTGAAATTTATGCTAAATAACATATGCATATACAAAAAATTAAAAATTAGTTTCACATATTAGTGTAAATTATACACGTTTTAATCTAAAAAATCTACTTCTAATTACATAAAAACTTAATAGAAAGGATGAAAATAATTACCTTGACGCCTTGAGATGAAAATATTGATTTTTCTCCTCCTTTTCCCTTTTCTTTTCTCCCTTTCTTTTCTTTTCTTCTCTACATTTTTTTTCCCTTCAAATCGTTCTTTTTTTTTTCCTCAAGCCGTGCGGCTTTTGATTGATAGTTTAGGGCACTTTGCCCCTTTTTTTTAATTATTTATTTTATTTTATTTTATTTATTTGATTTTCTTCTTCTTTTATTTATTTTTTTTCTTTTTTTTTTCATTATTCTTAGCAACAAAATAATCCTTTATTAAATCTAAAAATTATGTCACTCATTCTTATAAGTCATATAAGTTATTTACAAAATCTACTAAAAAAGTTAATATAATAATGCTGGTTAAAATTTCTAAAACGACTAAGAGGATCATTACAATTCATCTTGAACAATCCACTGTAACAACAATAAAATTAATGTAGTTCAAAATTTAACAGATTGTTCATAAAAAATGTTTTCAAAATAGATGATATAATTTTGATTTTCAAAATTTGAAATCAATATCCAATTACGTGCTGATTTTATGGTGATTAATTATCTGTTACCTTAAATTAAGCTGTTTTAGTAACAACATTAATTGTACCGTTTTTTCCCCATTTTTTTCTCAACAGTTTAAACTTACCATGTATCAGTTACCATGTATCACTAGAGTCTAAAGTATCATAGAACAACAAATTTAAGAGATTTTTTGTAAATACTAAATTTGTCGGGACAGAATGTAATTATTGAATTACACTATGAAATTCCTTAAATTTTTACTTTATTATACCACAATTCGAAGCCCGCACATTTGGGCCCATTGCATTTTTTTTCTACTAAAGTTTAGATAAGGTCAAAAAATGGAGGGGGGTTTCAATTTTCAGATATTTTTTAATTTTTGTATAGTTTATTATCTTTCTCCTGCAAATTTCCGACCAGTCACCACCAAAATGCAACTCCAATGGTCAACCCGCTCCTTTTCTTTCCTCTCCCCTCTTCACTGCGTATTCTCCTCTACAACAGACAAATTCACGAGATACCATCAAACAACCTCCGCTCTACCACCACCAAAACCCATAATCCTTTCTCCTTCACTTTCCTGCTTCCTCTTCTTCATAGACCAAAAAGCCACTATAACCAGCACATAAATGACCTCCGTGTCCAATAGAAATAATTTCGAAATAACAGAAGAATACTAGAACATCTCACACACAAAAATCGAGTAAGACCTACCACTAAACAGCCAGAACCATGCCGAAAAATACCACCAAAACAGCCTCACCAGATCTTCACCAAACCACCAAAACCACTTTATTTTTCTCCTTTTCCGGTGAAATAGTGACCGAAAACGACCCAGAACCCAACCCCAAAAGGCTATTCCCTTCCACTCTTCCCCTTGAACGATTTTCCTTCATTTATAGGTGTTGAGTTCCAAGCTTCGACGAAGCAGCTAGCGAGCTCAAAGCTCGCATAATAAAGAAACCTCGCATCACCACGAGCTCCGACGAACGAAGCGGATGGAACCAAACACAATTGTTACCATCTCTTTTTCCAAGTTTCAATTGAACTCCAGCAAACAAGCTTTTTCATATTTTTATATTTTAATATTTTTTTTGAAGTTCTCTGTGTTTTAGATCTGCCCTGAGGGGTCTTAACTCCGACCATTGTTGTTTTCCAGCGCCATTACGTTTTATCCGGTGATTGCTACTAATTTGGCTTTGCTTTCTTTTTATATAATGTTGATGTTTTATTCTCTATGTTGGTTATTATTATTTACTTTAATTCTTAAAATTAATATGTACATTGTATTATCATGTTCCAGAAAATTAGAATTCTCTAATCTTATTATGTTTCTTGTTAAGTTAAGAGTTGATTTTATTTTGTTGCATCGTAGTATTTTCTGTTAATTTAATATCTATTGTATTTTATCTACATTTATTTTTATTTAGGCAATTCTTCCTTTTATTTTGTTTGCATATGACTTCTCTTAAGTTATTACAGAGACTTATTACGTTCATTTTAATTTTAAGCTTTTAAACTAGTTACTTTTCCTATCTTTATCATTTTATTATTTTTATTGTACTACTTCTTTTGTTGTGTTGATATTATTCATATATTGCACGCTATTTCATATTATACTTGATTATCCGTATTTAATTGTTGATGTTAGGATGTTGTAATTATTTTCTATTTTATGTTATTTGTTTTATACAATTTGATGCTTGGGAAAAATGATAAAGTGGTCAATGAAAAAATTCTCTATCGGTTTTGTAGGCCTCTCCATTTTAAAAGATGGAAAATTTAGTTAATTTAATATTATTTACTTGTTAAAATGGACAATGAAAAAATCTCTCCGTCGGTTTTTGAGGCCTTCCCATTATTAAAGATGAAAATTTAGTTTAAGGTTATATATTGCGTTGTAAAAATGCTCGATGAAGAAATTACCGTAAATTTTCAACGCCTCCTATGTTAATAAGATGAATTTTTATTTTTAATTGAGTATTTGAGTTATTCATTTTTATTTAATATTATTTAGTACTAACAGTTTTACTAAGTCTCTTTACAAGTACCGGGATGTACTTCTCGTTGTGGTTATTCAAATTAAGTTCGAATTATACTTTTTATTCATTATTCTGTATATATCAATGTTAGGCAAACCTTAGGTCGTTTTTAATATTATTTGTTTTATTTTGTTACTTGTGTATATTGCATATTTATATTACTTGCATATTTTTAGTATCTTGTCCTTAATTTGAAAAAAAATTAATTAAGTCGGGAACCATAGTTGTGGATTTCGAATGATGTCTAACTCCTTCCCTTTGGAATTACTTGAATCTCTTACCTTGAATAAAATTTGTTTCGTAGACTGTCTTTTAAGTTAATGGTTTCCTAGTTTTCCTAATAACATAAGGTGGTGACTCCCTTTTCCTTTAACCTTTAACTCCTTTTAAAATTCATTTTAACTAATTTATTTTTTAATTAATTGTATCGACCTGTTTAGTCGTTTTGAGCAGCAGATTTTATTTCTGGAAAACTGGCTGAGACGACGGACCCCACGATGGACCGTCGCAGGGTCTCGTTTCAAAACACTTAGAAATTCTGAAATTGGGTACTGAAAATCGACTCTCTGAACTTCGTGACGGAATGGCAGGACGGACCGTCACAAGCGTGACGGACCGTCACAGATTCTTCAGTGGAAATCCAGTCTCTGAGCCTTGCGACGACCTGCAGGACGGACCGTCGCAGGCACGACGGGCCGTCACAGGTTGCGTAATCCCAGTCTGGGTCGGATTTCTTTACACGTTTTAAGGGACGTTTTGGACTATTCCTACTTTAATTATAAAGTTAGAGGGTTAAGGTTAATAAGTCTAATTACTTGGGGGTTAAAAGAGGTAACCTTAAGTTAATTAGTGGGTTATTATTGCCATCTTTTATTCTTAATTACATGCTAATTAGGATAAAAGAAAGAGGGTTTGAATAAGAAAAATAGAAAGAACAAGAAGGGAGAGAGAGAGAGAGAGTCGATCAAAAAGGGGAAAACACAAGGCTTTGGGAAAATTCTTGCTTGATCACTAGTCTTCGGTGGAGGTAGGTTATGGTTTCTTTTACGATATTCGTAGTAAACTCTTAATAGCGAATGATATGTATTGATAGTATTGTAAACCCTGCTATGTGCTTAATTGTATGCTTGCATGAATGTGATTATATAAGCATGATGAAGTTATTGAATCCCAAATCTTGCAAAACCCTAATCTACTTTGTTAATGATGATGCCTTGGTATAAAAGAAGGCTTGATGAACGAAAGTGGTGAGATTAGGGGATCGGGTGCCACGTTCCGGTACCAGGATAGAAATAGAGGATCGGGTGCCACGTTCCGGTACCAGGATAGAATGAGGATCGGAGTGTCACGTTCCGACACCAGGATAGTATATGGATCGGGTGCCACGTTCCGGTACCAGGATAGAATGAGGATCGGAGTGTCACGTTCCGACACCAGGATAGTATATGGATCGGGTGCAACGTTCTGGTACCAGGATAGAATGAGGATCGAAGTGTCACGTTCCGACACCAGGATAGTATATGGAGCGGAGTGTCACGTACCGACACGAGGGGAATAAATATAATGAATCTTGAAAGATGCTAATATACTCAATCTAATGAATTTAATTTCCAAATGAGTATGGTATTGAGGCTTGAGTCCTCATGTGTGAACTTGACGGTAGTTGTTAATGATATAGTACTTGTTGTTACATGTTGAGTATCATAGTTGATTTTATGATATTACTTGGTATATATTGTTTTCTATTTTGAGTTGGCCGATGATATCTACTCAGTACCCGTGTTTTGTACTGACCCCTACTTTTATGTTTTCTTCTTTGTTATTTATGGAGTGCAGCAAACGTGCCGTCGTCTTCGACTCAACAGTAATTCTAGCCAATCTTCACTACATTGGAAATTCAGGGTGAGCTAATGCTTCTAGCTTGGACTGGATCTTCTTCTTCAAGTCTTGATGCCTTTAGCTTTCGGCATGGACTAGCTTTTATTTGTTTTAGCTTCTTAGACATTTTAAGTTTAGAAATTTGAGGATAGATGTTCTTGTGATGATGACTTCCAGATTTTGGGGATTAATAGATGTTGAATTTTCATAGGTATTGAATTGGTTTTTTTAGTGAGTTTAAGTCTTCCGCATTACTTTCTGTTGATATATGTTGAAATGATAAGGGTTAGATTGGTTGGTTCGCTCACATAGGAGGGTAAATGTGGGTACCAGTCGCGGCTCAGTTTTGGGTCGTGACATTAAGTCACCGCGACGTTGCTCCCATTCAAAGGATGTCAACAGAATGACGACTCCGCTGCGGAATATAGAGGTTCTAACCAATACAAATTCACTATTTTCAAATTGAGGAACATTTTCCTTCATTCTGTTATACATATATTTTTTATTTTTTTGTAATTACATGTATATTGTACCTGTTTCTCATATGTTATTCATTTTATTGTATGCATACAGTGATTGCATTTCATAACATCTTTCGAAATATATGTGTAGTATATTAAAGGAAGGTTTGCAGAACCGCAGTCAGACTTTTTATGCTCAAACTTTTTGCGGAATGATCAACAATTTATTGATTTGTCATGCGTCAAATGGTTGTCATGAATTCCAACCTATGTTGTTCACTTGGGTTCCCGGTCTCTCAAAGCCACTCTTAGTCAACTAGGATAGAGCTAAATCAAATCCCAAATTTAGCGTATTGACATAAGCAGACTCAAACACCCACAGCGTGTTGGGTCAATTAGAAAGATCACCTTGAGTCCATAATGGCTTCCGACCTAAACGGACGAACATAATTGTGTGTAGTTTGAAGGATGTACACATCATTTGCCAAATCGTTGTCCATGGTAGTTTAGGGTTTATTTTAATAACTTAGTTTAGTCAAGTTAGGATCTTCACAAGCAATTATTTCATCTAAAAGGTGTTGACACTAGACGATGACAAAAATTTCAAGAGAAAGTACCTTTCACAAAGGCTTAGAATAGGATGGTACCCATGTGTAGGATTGAACATTTGTATTTCTTCCCCTTACTATGTAATTCTATATCATTCATTCATAAAATTTGTACTAAGTGTTTTTGGAACTATGGAATGTTGTCAAGTGACATAATACATCCTTCAGATTGATAGGCCCACCTTTGGCATAAAAAAGGTCACGTATTTGTATAGGACGTGCAATAACTGTTTGTATGTTATATGATACAATTGAACTTGTTTTTAATAAAAATAGTGCTTATGTGTTTAATTAATTATTTGTCTGATATTTTGCATTATCCATTGTACAGAGGGAACTAACACTCTTACCTTTTGAATTGTTCTTCTATAAAGCGACAGGTACACTCTTACCTTTTGGGTTGTTCTTCTAAAATGCGAAAAGTTCATTTATGTCAGAATTCAAAAGTCATTGTTCGTCCGAAGTTGCATAAATAAAATGAAGACTAGAGACTTTGTATTTCACAAGACATCATTATCAAGTCAAAAATACAAATCAAGGGAGTCCTTGACTACGAAGTTACATTGCTATATTTTATTTTGTTTTATTATTATGGTCTTGCTTTCAAACATATCTATTTTTTTTCATGAAAACTATTCCCGACGATAGTCGGCGATGGTCATAACAATGCTTGGAACTTGTGAAAAATTGGGAGGAGATAAAATTCCAAGAGAACATCCAAACGAGTACAATGAGTCGTTACTGTAGAAATTTGTACGTTACATTTGATAGACAATATAGAAATTGACGATCAATAGGCTGTAAAACATATTGGTCCCAGAAAAAAAGAAGCTAAAAAAACACTTCATGATTACAAATTGTAGTGGCGCTACACCTAGGAATTTCTTTCAATTTGTCAAAATCTTTAAATTTTTATATGACATATCTCAACGAACTAGGCAAACCTGATTCTTATTTTGGTGAGATATGTAGGCAACTCTTCTTGGGTTCGGTATTATTTTTTTCAAAAGTTAAAACATAAAATAAAATAGTTTGTGCATATTTTCAAGTGATATCTGAACGAACTACGAGAACCTAATTCTCATTTTGGTGGGATAAGTAGGTAACCCTTCTTGGGTTCGGTATTATTTTTTCCAAAAGTAAAAACATAAAAAAATAGTTTGTGATATTTTCGAAGTCATATTTGAACGAGTCACGCGTACATAATTCTCATTTTATTGAGAAACGTAGGTAACCCTTCTTGGGTTCGGTATACACTCTCTCAATAATAATAATAAAAAAAGTATAATAGAATAATATTGTGTGCATATTTTCAAAACCTTATCCGCACGATCTGTGCGAACCTGATTCTTATTTTGGTGAGATACGTAGGCTACTCTTCTTGAGTTCGGTATTTATTCTTTTGAATTAAAAAAAAGAAAATTCAAATGATTTGTGCATATTTTCAGAGGTATAAATGCATGAACTACGCTCACCTGATTCTTATATCGATGAGATACGTAGGCAGCCCTTCTTGAGTTCGGTATTCATTATTTAAAAAAAAATTGTGTATATATCATAATAGTCATATCTTTGACTTAGTTGGACCAATGCAGTTAGTATCATGTTAAAATAATCTATATGATGGAAATGATTGAATTTGTTGTAAACCGTAAATTGTTTTGGTACATTTAATTTATACTTTTATGATGCTTGAAAATTCTCTTGCATGCATTCAAGATAAGAATAAATCAAATCTTATGTTTCTTGTGTATTGTGAGGTGAGCTTTTAGACCAAAATTAAACTGTATCGCACTATTGATCTAGAACTTGACTTGAATGTCATCGAGGCAAAATACTGAGTAATGTTTCCTTTGAGAAAGAATTGCAGGCCCTTTTTGATCCGATTACGCCTTTCAAATCCTACGAAATAACATAAATCTCTAGTTTTCCCTTTTTAGAACCTGTAACCTTTCTTTGAACAACCACGTTTTAGCCATAACCTTTTCGAGTGCTTACATGCACTATCCCTATCTTAGCCCAACTTTCTTGAGTGCACCGAGAATGTTCAAATTATAAGAGAAAATCCATGTTTGAAATTTCCCAAAGTAAATATATTGACTCTCCCACAGTTAAGGAATCAAAAGACTTCTAAAAGTAAGAAAGGAAGAAAGAAAAGGTGAAAAAAATAAATAAAGAAAGACAAAAATATCCTTACAAGGTCAATGAAAGGCGGGAAGCAAAAATACTCCAACAAAAAAAGGGAGAAAAATTTATAAGAAAGGATTGAAATAAAAGTAAAGTTCCAAGAAATAAGTACTCAAAAGAAGTCAAAACAAAGGAGGTGAAAAAAAAAGAGAAGAAGGGAAAATCATCAAAAAATGAGAACTCAAAAGAAGTCAAAACAAAGGGATTAAAAAGAGGAAGAAGGGAAAACTCCAAAGAAAAATAAGAATTCAAAAGAAGTCGAAAGGGAGGAGGCCAATGAAGAGAATCCGAGCACAAATTTTGTGTGACGCTCTAGGCGGAATTAAGTTTGTTTTATCTAAAATAAATATCATACCCATACCTAAGCCTACGTTATAAGCTTATGACAAGTCATGCATGATCTCATTCCAGATGTTCTCACATTATTGGAGATTTATATAAGGATCAAGCATATGATATCACAGTTGTGTGCATTTAACGTTCATGTGAGTGTGAGTGCACTTTGAAAAATGTCCTATAATCAAATATTTCAAATATGTGTGAAATAGGACCAACCTTTGTCGTGAGGGCACTTGAAACATGAGGATTGATACAATTCAAAATATGTGTTTGAAGTAAGATGAACGAATTTTGTTGATACTTAAGTATGTTTGAGATACCACTTGAAGCTGTAGGAATTACCTTGAATTTAATCTAAATTCGAATAAGAAAAAAAAGAGACTGAGAGATTTAACTACAATCCTAACTCTATAAGATCTCTCTCTATGTTTTCTTGTCTGGTAGTCTTTTAAATGTGATTTCTTGGATGAGATGGTATCTCTATATTTGAGGGAGAAAAGGTGAGTTTTGGTTCTTATGTTGGTATTATGGTTTGATGAGTACGTGTTAAGGTGAATTTGGCATGCTTTGGTCATGTAATGCCAATTATGGCTATGTATGTGAAATATGTGAAATGATATGTTATGTTGATATGATGTCCTTTGTTGCTATATATGAGAGATATGTGAAATGACATTTTATATTGAGAAATGTATGTCATGATATGGGTAAAGCATGTTAGAAGTAATTATAGTTAAAATGAGTCTTGTTTTAGATTGACATACTACTATATGACTTTGCATAATGGTCCACTAATCTTATGATCTAAGTTTAAAATGCTTAGTGACTACCTATGGAAGCATGCTGTCGTAATTATATGTATTATGGTTCAAATGTTCTCTTTGGTTATATGTGTGAACCTTCATGATTGTTTTACATGGATTGGAGTCTTTGTAACGACCTGTTTAGTCGTTTTGAGCAGCAGAACAAATTCTGGAAAACTGGCTGAAACCACGGACCCAACGACGGACCGTCACAGGCTCGACGGACCGTCGTGGGTGTTCCGTTCCATGACACTTAGAGTTTGAAAATCAGGTACTGAAAATCGACTCTCTGTAAATTGTGACGGACCTGCAGGACGTGCCGTCACATCCACGACGAACCGTCGTGAGTCCCGTTGCAAAACACTTCAACTTTTGAGAAATTGGTGCAAGAAAACGAGTTTCTGACCGTCATGACGGAGGGGCCAGGACGGACCGTCACAGGGGTGACGGGCCGTCGCAGCCATCTGGAGTCTGGGGAGGACACGACGGCCGGTGTGACGGACCGTCGCAGGCATGACGGCCCGTCACAGGCTGCACAATCCCAGGCAGTTTGGGATTTCTCCACACGTTTTAAGGGTCGTTTTTGATTATTCTTTCCTTAATTACAAAGATTGAGGGGTAACATTAATAAGTCTAATTACTTAGGGGTTAAAAGGGGTAACCTTAAGTGAATTAGAGGGGTTTATTGTCCTTTTTCACACTTAATTATATGATTAATTAGGGTAAAGGAAAGAGGGTTTGAGTAAAACAAAAGGAAAGAACAAGAAAGAAAGAGAGAGCAGATCGATCGAATTGGTTGAGGAGAATAGCAAGCTTGGGAAATTTCTTGTTGATTCCAATTCTTCGGTGGAGGTAGGTTATGGTTTTATGTTACGATAATCGTAGTGAACTCTTGATAGTGTATGATATGTATTGATGATGTTGTAAACCTGTCTATATGCTTAATTGTATGCTTGCATGATTATGATTATGAAATTGTTATGAATTAACAAAGCATGATGAAGCTATTGAATCCCAAATCTTGAAAGAACCCTAATTCACTTGATATATTATATAATAAGATTGATGATGCCTTAGTATGAAAGAAGGCTTGATAAATTATATAATGATAATGAGGATGCCTTAGTATAAAAGAAGGCTTGATGAATTAGGGGATCGGGTGCCACGTTCCGGTACCAGGATAGAATGAATATGAGGATCGGAGTGTCACGTTCCGACACCAGGATAGAATATGAGGATCGGGTGCCACGTTCCGGTACCAGGATAGAATGAATATGAGGATCGGAGTGTCACGTTCCGACACCAGGATAGAATATGAGGATCGGGTGCCACGTTCCGGTACCAGGATAGAATGAATATGAGGATCGGAGTGTCACGTTCCGACACCAGGATAGAATATGAGGATCGGGTGCCACGTTCCGGTACCAGGATAGAATGAATATGAGGATCGGAGTGTCACGTTCCGACACCAGGATAGAATTAGAGGAGCGGAGTGTCACGTACCGACACAAGAGGAGAAAGATAAGACTTGAAAGATAATGAATATACTCAATCTAATGAACTTAATTCCCAAATGAGTATGGTATTGAGGCTTGAGACCTCATGTGTGAACTTGACGGAAATTGTTAATGATAAAGTAATTGCTGTGCTACATGTTGAGTACTGTAGTTGATTTACATTATTGTTGATATATATTGTTCCCTATTTTGAGTTGACCGATGATATCTACTCAGTACGTGTGGTTGTACTGACCCCCTACTTTTATGTTTTCCTTTTTGTTATTTGTGTTATGCAGCAAACGTTCCGTCAACTTCGACTCAGCAGTAGATCAAGCCAGTCTTCACTTCATCGAAAATTCAGGGTGAGCTAATGCGTCTAGCTTGGACTGGGTCTCCTTCTTCAAGTCTTGATGCCTTGAACTTCCGGCATGGACTAGCTTTTACTTGTTTTTAGCTTTTTAGACATTCTTAGTTTAGTAATTTGAGATAGATGTTCTTGTGATGATGACTTCCAGATTTTGGGAATATTAATAATAGTTTTGAGTTGTTTTTATTAATGAGTTTAAGTCTTCCGCATTATTTTCTTTTGAAATATCTTGAAATGTTAAGGTTTAGATGGGTTGGTTCGCTCACATCGGAGGGTAAATGTGGGTGCCAGTCGCGTCCCCGGTTTGGGTCGTGACAGACTTGGTATCAGAGCATTAGGTTCATTGGTCTCATCACACAAGAACAGGTCTAGTAGAGTCTTAAGGAACGGTAGGGGGACGCCTTTACTTTTCCTTGAGAGGCTATAAGACTTTAGGAAAATTCCATTCTTTCATTCTTTCTTTCGTGCTATTACTTGAGTCCAATTGGTATCTAGGTGATACAAATTGGTATCTGACCATCTTCATTCTATCTCGCAGATGGTTAGAACTAGAGCAACGACCGCACCAGCAGCAACAACGGAAAGACAGGAAACTACTGAGCCAGCCACTGGGGCTGTGGCTCGAGGAGGAACAGCGGCAAGAGGCCGTGGAAGAGGTCGTGGGAGAACGTCCTCTAGAGGAAGAGGACGAGCCCCTAGCCCATCTGATACTAGGGCGGTGACTCCTCCACCGACCGAAGAGGTGATAAGAGAGGGTGAGGAAGGGGAAACTGAACAAGGGCAGAATGAGGAAATGCCACCCCAACCTACCCCAGAGATGATCAACCAAGTACTTGCTTATCTTAGCGGGTTGTCTGATCAGGGTCAAGCACCTCCAATGGTTTCTGCACCAACACCTCCGGTTTCAGAGATACGACATGCGGCTACTATGGCTCCCCGCATGGATACACATTGGGAATAGGCACATTTCCACGTCTGACTACTGGGCCTATTATGACAAACGATCAACATGAACTTTTTAGTAAGTTCTTGAAACTAAAACCTCCAGTCTTCAAGGGTGCAGAATCTGAGGATGCTTATGATTCTGGTTGATTGTCATGAGCTACTACACAAAATGGGGATAGTAGAGAGGTTTGGTGTCGAGTTCGTGAGCTATCAGTTCCAAGGGAACGCCAAAATGTGGTGGCGTTCACATGTTGAGTGTCAACCAACAGAGGCACCACCTATGACTTGGGAATCATTCTCTACCCTATTTATGGAGAAATATATCCCAAGGACTTTGAGAGATAAAAGAGGGATGAGTTCTTGAGTCTTGAACAGGGAAGGATGACAGTAAACGCGTATGAGGCTAAATTTCGCGCGCTATCTAGATATGCCACGCAACTTTGTTTCAGTCCACAAGAACGGATCCGCCGTTTTGTGAAGGGGTTGAGGTCAGAATTGCGGATTTCCGCCTTACAGATAGCGGCAACAGCAACATCCTTCCAAGAGGTGGTAGACTTTGTGATAGAGGTGGAAGGAGTGAAACCGGATGACTTCACCCCAACGTCTACATCAAAGAGGTTTCGAAGGGGAGGTGAGTATAATGGTTCTTATTCTAGAGGACAGAACTCCGGGGGTCACTCAAACCGACCGATACAGTCTTCACTACAGACTGTAGTTGGGGGTCCACCTCAGAACGGTCAACATTTCTCTGAGAGGCCGACGCGTGAACCCAGAGAATGTTATGGGTGTGGAGAGATTGGACACATTAAGAGGTACTGTCCAAACCAGAGTTACAGACCCCCAATGGCTAGAGGAAGAGGTGGTAATGGTAGAGGTCGATATTCTGGAGGGCGTGGTGGCCGAGGTAATGGTGGTCACCAAAACGGCAGAGGTGAAGGGCAAAACGGAGCCACTACTACACAACATGGTAGGGGCAACGGACAGACAAATAATGGGGCTCATTGCTACGCTTTCCCTGGGAGATCTGAAGCGGAGGCGTCTGATGCTGTTATCACAGGTAATCTCTTGGTTTGTGATTGCATGGCATCTGTATTATTTGACCCTGGCTCCACGTTTTCATATGTATCTTCCTCATTTGCTAACGGTCTAAATTTACATTGTGAATTACTTGACATGCCTATTCGTGTTTCTACTCCGGTGGGTGAGTCTGTGATAGTCGAAAAAGTGTATAGGTCTTGTTTGGTGAATTTTGTGGGGAGCAACACTTATGTGGATTTGGTTATCTTAGAAATGGGTGACTTTGATGTAATTCTGGGTATGACTTGGCTTTCTCCAAACTTTGCGATTTTGGATTGTAATGCTAAAACGGTGACGTTAGCCAAGCCTGGGGCAGATCAGTTAGTATGGGAGGGTGACTACACTCCCAATCCGGTGCGTATCATCTCCTTTATTCGTGCTCAGAAGATGGTTAGTAAGGGTTGTCTAGCTTTCTTGGCACATCTTAAGGATGACACTACTCAAGTACCATCGATTGAGTCAGTTTCGGTAGTCTGTGAGTTTTTGGATGTGTTCCCTGCAGATCTTCCCGGTATGCCACCAGATAGGGATATAGACTTCTGCATTGATTTGGAACCCGGTACTGGCCCCATTTCTATACCCCCGTATAGAATGGCTCCCGCGGAGTTAAGAGATTAAAGGCTCAACTTCAAGAGTTGTTGAGCAAAGGCTTCATTAGACCAAGTGCATCTCCTTGGGGTGCTCCGGTTTTGTTTGTGAAGAAGAAAGATGGGAGTTTCCGAATGTGCATAGATTACCGACAGTTGAACAAGGTAACTATTAAGAACAAGTACCCCATTCCTCGCATTGATGACTTGTTCGATCAGTTACAAGGTGCTTGTGTCTTCTTCTCGAAGATCGACTTGAGATCTGGTTATCACCAACTGAAAATACGAGCAACGGATGTGCCAAAGACTGCTTTTCGAACTAGGTATGGGCATTATGAGTTTGTGGTAATGTCGTTTGGTCTTACTAATGCCCCTGCTGCCTTCATGAGCTTGATGAACGGGATTTTCAAGCCATATTTGGATCTCTTTGTGATTGTGTTTATTGATGATATACTGATATACTCCAAAAGTAAGAAAGAACATGAGGAGCATTTGAAATTGGTGTTAGAGTTGTTGAGAAAGAAAAGCTCTATGCGAAATTCTCCAAGTGTGAGTTTTGGCTAGATTCAGTGTCCTTCTTGGGGCACGTGGTTTCTAAGGATGGAGTGATGGTAGATCCATCTAAGATTGAGACGGTAAAGAATTGGGTAAGACCTACAAACGTGTCAGAAATAAGGAGTTTTGTGGGGTTAGCTAGCTACTACCGCCGATTCGTCAAGGGATTCTCTTCCATTGCTTCCCAATTGACGAACTTGACCAAGCAAAACGTCCCATTTGTATGGTCGGATGAGTGTGAGGAGAGCTTCCAGAAGCTTAAGACTTTGTTGACTACCGCGCCTATCCTTACCTTGCCGGTAGAGGGTAAGAACTTCATTGTTTATTGTGATGCATCCTATTCGGGTTTGGGTGCAGTGCTAATGCAAGAGAAGAACGTGATTGCTTATGCTTCAAGACAATTAAAAGTGCATGAACGTAACTACCCAACTCATGACTTGGAACTGGCCGCGGTAGTATTTGCACTAAAGCAATGGAGACACTACTTGTATGGGGTTAAGTGTGAAGTCTATACGGATCATCGTAGCCTACAGTATGTCTTCACTCAGAAAGACTTGAACTTGAGACAGAGGAGATGGATGGAACTACTAAAAGACTACGACATCACTATCTTGTATCATCCGGGGAAGGCTAATGTTGTGGCAGATGCCTTGAGTAGAAAGACCGGAAGCATGGGAAGTCTAGCTCATTTGCAAGCTTCTAGACGCCCATTGGCTAGAGAAGTGCAGATTTTGGCTAATGACCTTATGAGGTTAGAAATAAATGAGAAGGGAGGATTGTTAGCTTGTGTAGAGGCAAAATCCTCTTTTCTTGATCAGATTAAGGGGAAACAGTTTGACGATGAGAAACTAAGGCGAATTCGAGATAAAGTGTTGCAAGGAGAGGCTAAGGAAGCGATAATCGATGGGGAAGGTGTTTTGAGGATCAAGGGAAGAGTATGTGTACCCCGCATCGATGATTTGATCACCACTATTCTTACAGAAGCTCATAGTTCTGGATATTCTATACATCCTGGTGCAACCAAGATGTATCGCGACCTAAAGCAACACTTCTGGTGGAGTAGAATGAAGCGAGATATTGTTGAGTTTGTTGCCAAGTGTCCAAATTGTCAACAAGTAAAGTATGAACACCAAAGGCCCGGAGGAACACTTCAGAGAATGCCCATTCCTGAATGGAAGTGGGAGAGAATCGGGATCGCGATGGACTTCGTGGTTGGTCTTCCAAAGACATTGGGTAAGTATGACTCTATTTGGGTGATTGTTGATAGGTTAACTAAGTCTGCTCACTTCATTCCTGTCAAAGTGACTTACAACGCAGAGAAGTTAGCCAAAATCTACATCTCAGAAATCGTTCGGTTACATGGGGTTCCACTCTCCATCATATCTGATAGAGGTACGCAGTTTACTTCTAAGTTTTGGAGAACCTTACATGCTGAGTTAGGTACTAGGTTGGACCTTAGTACTGCATTCCATCCTCAGACCGATGGACAGTCTGAGCGCACGATTCAAGTGTTGGAGGATATGCTTCGTGCATGTGTGATAGAGTTTGGTGGCCATTGGGATAGCTTCTTACCTTTGGCAGAGTTTTCGTACAATCATAGCTATCACTCTAGCATTGACATGGCTCCATTTGAAGCATTGTATGGGAGGAGGTGTAGATCTCCCATTGGTTGGTTTGATGCCTTTGAAGTTAGACCTTGGGGGACTGATCTGTTGAGAGATTCTATGGAGAAGGTGAAAGCTATTCAAGAGAAGCTTTTGGCGGCTCAAAGTAGACAAAAGGAGTATGCAGACCGAAAGGTTAGAGACTTGGAGTTCATGGAAGGTGAACAAGTCTTGTTGAAGGTTTCGCCCATGAAAGGGGTGATGCGGTTTGGAAAAAGAGGTAAGTTAAGTCCAAGGTATATTGGACCATTTGAAGTGCTTAGAGAATAGGGGAGGTGGCTTATGAATTAGCCTTACCCCCAGGGCTGTCCGGAGTACATCCGGTGTTTCATGTATCTATGTTGAAGAGATACCACGGAGATGGAAACTACATTATCCGTTGGGATTCAGTTTTGTTGGATGAGAACTTGACTTATGAAGAGGAACCGGTTGCTATATTAGATAGAGAAGTTCGCAAGTTGAGGTCGAGAGAGATTGCATCCATCAAAGTTCAATGGAAGAATCGACCGGTTGAAGAAGCTACTTGGGAGAAGGAGGCAGATATGCAAGAAAAATACCCACATCTGTTCACAGATTCAGGTACTCCTTTTCGCCATGGTCTTTCTTCTTTTGATCGTTCGGGGACGAACGATGGGTAAATTGGTATCTATTGTAACGACCTGTTTAGTCGTTTTGAGCAGCAGAACAAATTCTGGAAAAACTGGCTGAAACCACGGACCCAACGACGGACCGTCACAGGCTCGACGGACCGTCGTGGGTGTTCCGTTCCATGACACTTAGAGTTTGAAAATCAGGTACTGAAAATCGACTCTCTGTAAATTGTGACGGACCTGCAGGACGTGCCGTCACATCCACGACGAACCGTCGTGAGTCCCGTTGCAAAACACTTCAACTTTTGAGAAATTGGTGCAAGAAAACGAGTTTCTGACCGTCATGACGGAGGGGCCAGACGGACCATCACAGGGGTGACGGGCCGTCGCAGCCATCTGGAGTCTGGGGAGGACACGACGGCCGGTGTGACGGACCGTCGCAGGCATGACGGCCCGTCACAGGCTGCACAATCCCAGGCAGTTTGGGATTTCTCCACACGTTTTAAGGGTCGTTTTTGATTATTCTTTCCTTAATTACAAAGATTGAGGGGTAACATTAATAAGTCTAATTACTTAGGGGTTAAAGGGGTAACCTTAAGTGAATTAGAGGGGTTTATTGTCCTTTTTCACACTTAATTATATGATTAATTAGGGTAAAGGAAAGAGGGTTTGAGTAAAACAAAAGGGAAAGAACAGAAAGAGAGAGAGCAGATCGATCGAATTGGTTGAGGAGAATAGCAAGCTTGGGAAATTTCTTGTTGATTCCAATTCTTCGGTGGAGGTAGGTTATGGTTTTATGTTACGATAATCGTAGTGAACTCTTGATAGTGTATGATATGTATTGATGATGTTGTAAACCTGTCTATATGCTTAATTGTATGCTTGCATGATTATGATTATGAAATTGTTATGAATTAACAAAGCATGATGAAGCTATTGAATCCCAAATCTTGAAAGAACCCTAATTCACTTGATATATTATATAATAAGATTGATGATGCCTTAGTATGAAAGAAGGCTTGATAAATTATATAATGATAATGAGGATGCCTTAGTATAAAAGAAGGCTTGATGAATTAGGGGATCGGGTGCCACGTTCCGGTACCAGGATAGAATGAATATGAGGATCGGAGTGTCACGTTCCGACACCAGGATAGAATATGAGGATCGGGTGCCACGTTCCGGTACCAGGATAGAATGAATATGAGGATCGGAGTGTCACGTTCCGACACCAGGATAGAATATGAGGATCGGGTGCCACGTTCCGGTACCAGGATAGAATGAATATGAGGATCGGAGTGTCACGTTCCGACACCAGGATAGAATATGAGGATCGGGTGCCACGTTCCGGTACCAGGAGAGAATGAATATGAGGATCGGAGTGTCACGTTCCGACACCAGGATAGAATTAGAGGAGCGGAGTGTCACGTACCGACACAAGAGGAAGAAAGATAATGAATCTTGAAAGATAATGAATATACTCAATCTAATGAACTTAATTCCCAAATGAGTATGGTATTGAGGCTTGAGACCTCATGTGTGAACTTGACGGAAATTGTTAATGATAAAGTAATTGCTGTGCTACATGTTGAGTACTGTAGTTGATTTACATTATTGTTGATATATATTGTTCCCTATTTTGAGTTGACCGATGATATCTACTCAGTACGTGTGGTTGTACTGACCCCCTACTTTTATGTTTTCCTTTTTGTTATTTGTGTTATGCAGCAAACGTTCCGTCAACTTCGACTCAGCAGTAGATCAAGCCAGTCTTCACTTCATCGGAAATTCAGGGTGAGCTAATGCGTCTAGCTTGGACTGGGTCTCCTTCTTCAAGTCTTGATGCCTTGAACTTCCGGCATGGACTAGCTTTTACTTGTTTTTAGCTTTTTAGACATTCTTAGTTTAGTAATTGAGATAGATGTTCTTGTGATGATGACTTCCAGATTTTGGGAATATAATAATAGTTTTGAGTTGTTTTTATTAATGAGTTTAAGTCTTCCGCATTATTTTCTTTTGAAATATCTTGAAATGTTAAGGTTTAGATGGGTTGGTTCGCTCACATCGGAGGGTAAATGTGGGTGCCAGTCGCGTCCCCGGTTTGGGTCGTGACAGTCTTTTGGTATAGGGTTGGTCCTAGAAGTAAAGGTAGTGTGCTTACTTTGTAGGGTGATAATGTAGGTTTGATTGACCTAGAAGGCACCTTACTGTAAAGTAGAAAGAAAAGAACGAGACCTTATAGCTAAGTCTCCTCTATTTATTTCCCTAATGTTGTATAACTATGGTATCTATTGTATTGAATAAAAAAACCTTATGTGGTTGAATATCATGACATAACTTGATGATTAGGGATAATTTGCCTACATGATAATGTTTAGATGCCTTGGTGTTCCTATGTTGACTTACTGTAATTTCCTTCTGAAGTGGTAATCCTTTTTAAGTGATGAAAATGAAGGTTGATAAGTTAAGATCCTCTTGAGGTTGATTAAAGTTGCTATTAATTGGGTATACCCTAAGTGGGGGATAGTGATGTGATAAATAAGGTTGTAGATAATTCTTACTTTTCCTTCTATGTTTATTTGAGCTCGAGATTAATGACTTTCTAATAGCTTGTTCATGATAGGAGTCTTACATGAAGGAATGAGTTTCATGTTCTCCATATTCTATATATGTCTTAATTGACACTATGTTAAGCATGTTTTGAAGATTTTAAGCATGTTTTGAAGATTCTAAATTTGCATCAAAAAGTATTTTTGACTATGTTCACGTTATCTTATGTTGATTGTGTATCTTGATATAATAATTTTACATTTAACTTCATTAGTTAACATAAAAAGCATGTTTGAAGTCACCCTTAATGTGTAATCTTTAGCCTTATAAGGAGAAATTAAGCCTCTTTAAAATGAAAAATGATTAGTCTCTTGAAAATTGTGTGACTTTTAATTTGGAAAGCATGATTTTTAGGCTCATTCTTGAAAAGTCAAAGCATGTTTAGCTATTTTCCTCGTGTGTTCCTATAAATTGTAAGACTATTCCTTATGATGCATATTTATGAAAGATAGTGTTAGTCTAGAAATGGGAACTTTGTGAAATGACTTCCTATTGTTGTGACGTGTGTGGTGTGAATTACAATGTTGACTTCATTAGGAAGAAATAATGAGCATGCTATTGCTAAAAGTTGAGAAATTCTCATTTTACAGTAAAGTTGACTTTTCTGCCTTTTTTGAGTAAGGACTCGTGAGATATGTAATTGTGTTGAGAGGAAGGAAAATCCTCCATGGACACAAATAAGAATGGTATGGTTGAGTATGACCTCATGTCACTAGGTCTAACTAATAAAGATCCTTGTTGATTCAATTGACTCAAGTATATGTGCATTGAATTATGTGTGCCTCATTAGTCTCTTGACTGTTCTTGGAATCTGCCTATGTGTGATCTTAAATGATGAGATCTTAATATAATGAATTGTAATGACCATGTCTATGATTAGGAGAAGAATATTAATCTTATGAACATGATAAGAGCCTCTGTGTTTAATGCATTAAAGAGTGAGTAAATAAAGGTTTTGCTTGCTTGTGTTGTATTGAGTGCTAAATGGTTTAAAGTTGTGTTCCTTGTATGTTTGGTGCATTAACTTATATATGATGTTGTTATGAATGTTTTAAGCTTCGGTATGATTCATTGAAGTTCTTGTTGTGATTGAAGTTTTCTAAGTGTCATTCGAGCACGAATGTTCCCAAGTGAGGATATTGTAAAACCCCCAAAATGAGTTAGGGTGTATATAGCCTCACTTATGTCTTGTTAACATGTTAATTAAGTGTTTTAGAGTATGTATGGGTGGTTTGAAATCATTTTGGAAGTCAAACGTCAAGGGACGACCAAGACATTCGACGACTAGTCACCAAGAGGCTTTAGGTGTTTTCATGTGTTTATATGTGTGTCATAGGCTTATGAAGTCCTTATAGGATTAAAAATTATGTTAATAGGATATATGTTGAGTATCAACAATTTTACAGGTGAAAATTCCAAGATCGTCCAAGACATTTGAAAGTTAGCCGTTGAGACGTGTATGTGTGTGTCTTGAGTGTACCTAGCATGTTTGGACTTGTTGCAATTATTTGTTTTGGTCAAACTGATGGGGATGTTACTTGAAATGTTAAGTTATATATTGTTTTGGAAACTCCAGTGTAAGACTTCCCAAGGGCCCCGCAAGAGACCCTCAATGATTACCCAAAGGCTATCGAGACACTTCCTTGGCAGTGTCAATCGACGGAGCCAAAGGACGCCTCGTCAGTCAACCAATGCCCCATCGATGGACATACTGGTGAAGTCTCAAGGCAAATGTAAATCCCCATTATCAAAACGACAGCCTGCAGTACGGTCCGTCGATGGACCTACTGGGCGTCATTTGTGGCCGTCGATGCAGGCTTCAGGACGTGCCATGCATATTGTTTTAATTATGGGTTTAATGGGAAATTCATACCACGTGCTAATATGACCCTAGTTGATTTGTTTGGATATTTTTAGGTGTACTTAATTGATCAAAGACGTTACAACCCTATTACCAATTGAAATAACAAAAAAAATTAGACTTCCCTCCTAAAGCAAACTATCTCTATACCTTCATTGAAGGAGAAGCTCAAGAATATCTTGGAGCTTGGATTTACATGGATTTTTAGAGGTTTTATTCTATATTAAGGTTTGGTGGTCCTTCATCTCTAGTTAATCTTCCATCTAGAGACTTCCTTCCAATGTTTTCAATGCAAGTTCATGATCATATCTCTTTTTCTTCAATCAAGCCATGGGTTTTTTATGAAAAAATTTTGAAAGGCTTAATCATGATTAATTGATGATAATGTATTGATTTTATATTGGAATTTAATCCAATTGCATAATGAACCCATGCTCCCTTTAAACTATCGGTTTAGCCTAAGTATGGGCTTTGTGATCTTGAATTGATGTTGGTCGAATTATGATTCTAACATGTTGAATTTCTTATACCTACTGCCTAGAAAGTAATGTGATATTGGATCAATGTTAATTCATTCTTGAAGACTTGATCTCTACTTCTTATATTTTGTTAATATATGGCATTCAGTGTAGCATTAACTCTATAATGCATGAATGTGGGATTCGATTGTGTAGGGATAATTCTATCTACTGTCTGACTTGTATTTTATCGATAAATTGTGGGTATGAATCTTAACGATAAAAACATTGGAGTCTTCGTAAAGATTGATTTACATTCTCTTACCCTATAGATTTACAATGCTATGTACATGATGTGATCTAAGTTCTTGGGTAGGTGAAGCATGATTTCGGCTTGGTTATTATGTCTTTGGCTACAACCCTAGATTTTTATTGTTGACAGTTTATGAATGTTGATTATGATGATCAAAGAAAGGAATACTAGTAAGTGATCAATGTCTCTCTACTCACTAATGTGTTGTTTATGTAGTGTACTTGTTAGTAGCATGATCTTGTAGTGTCTTCTACATGGTATCTTTTATTATTAAAGTACATTTCTATACTTTCCTTTATATGAATTGTTGATGAAAAAGTTTTATTAATTAATGATGATTAAAGGTTGATGAATTGGTAATAATTGCTTTTCTTGTCTACTTTCTTATAATATTGCTAGTTGATGAAGCTTTGTATGAACTTTTGTGGTATGGTCCACTTAGGGTGGACATGCTTACTTTATTGACATTTTATATATTTGATATGAACATGTCCTTGAAGTCACTTATACTATGAATGTGTGTTGGTGATGAATCACCCTATGTGAAGTTATTGCCTAGTTTCCTATTCTTTTTATTATCTAGGTTGTATTGCTAATGTTATGTGCATATAAATGGTTATTTAAGTTTATGTATACGTGCTGCCTATGATGAAACCTAATAATTATTTATGTGAAGTAAAGTTAATATAGGTGAATAAGGACTATAACTTACTGTAATGATATAGTATATCTTGAATAAATGTGTCTTTTGCTATGTTATAAATTCTATGATGTTGTGTGATGTATCATTCACTAGGTTTACTTGATAGGGGTAATAGTATGGGCATGGGTATGGGACCTTGTCTATGCATTCCACAAGTGTACCTTGATAGGATAGTTCCTAGTTTGGTCTTCTAAGTACATGCATAGGAATGTATGAACATGTTATGAATATGAATTATATGCTAAGTGTTAAGTATATGATATGATGAAGTATGAATGTGCATAGTATTGGGGTGTTTATATGAAAGCTTTTCTCATATAGTTATACCTATATACTTATGCATTTATGTATGAACATGTGTGGCCTTAATTTGTTCTGTGAAAGGTTTGCTCAAATATAAGTACACACACATGTATGATAATTAGAAATATGGAGGGTCCTTGAATGGTGTGATCATGTGTACCCTAAACTAGATAGGTGCTTACCTATGTTATGTCCATGTAAAAGGGTTTGTCACATGATATATGTAGATGAACTCTCATCTATGACATATGACTAAGCATATGAGGAGTCAATCTTCTAAAGCCTACTTTTTATAAGTATTGTTAATAAGACTTTTTAATAAAGGGGAACTTAGCTTAGCAACGAGTGAACTAGACAATTAGAGGTGTTGGCTTTCCTTGGATGAAGATTCACGATTGGTTTCTCATAAGGTGTTGACTTCTCTTGGAGAACATTCACCGATGGTTCCACATGAGGTGTTGACTTTTCTTGAGGAAGAATTACCCATGGTTTCTCATGAGATGAGTAGCCAATGCTAATGAGCATGTAGAGGGTTATGTGTATCCTCAAATTCCATTACTATGCTTGCCACATAGGATATATAAAGTAATTTTACTTAGTAAGCTAGTATGTGTTAATGTTCAACCTTGGCTAGATAAGAACACCTTCCATTGGTGTAACGCTCTACAACACCAAATTCCATGTAGCACTCATGGTCTTAGTGTTCGTTAAGGCTATAGTTATCCTAAAGTAAAATGGACAATTGAAGTAACGCAATAACCCTAACTAGGATAACCTAAGAGTAGTTTCTTAGTGTAGGCGGGGACATGGGACTTCACTTATGTATCACACTAGCGACTTTTGAGGGAATTCCTAGGAAGGTGTTCTAATACATGTGTCTATGAATATGTTCCTTATGCATGACTCTGTGATATTTGTATACTTGTTGTGATGAAATGCATGGTATGAGCCTTTAGGATGTGGTCTTGTTGTTTATTCATGATGTTGGTCTTAATGAATACATGAGAAAGGTCTTATTGACATAGATGAAGTTGTCTTCACTTTCTATGTTGATGTATAAATTGGATGTTAAGGCTTGTGTTGTCATGATAGGTTTACTAAGTATGTGTGAGGTTATGGGGTTTCACATGTACATTGCACTAGTAGACTTAGGTTGGGATTGTGAATAAGATCTTATAATGTTCTATGTGAATGAAGTAAGCATTTGTGAAAGTAAACTATGGTTCACTGTAATTTCACTAAGGTCTTGACTTAAATGTGTCTATGATGTATTATACTCCTATCATAGTATGTGTTAAGTTATATAGATTGTATATATAATTTCCTTATCTCCTAAAGGTGATGCATTGCACCAATTATCACTAGAGGGGTACTTTGGAACTTAAGAAATTAAAAGGAAGGAAGCGCAGAAGGAAGCTTACTGTAAAGTGTAAATCAGTTACTATAAATTTACCCCAAAATTTGACTTAATTCTAGTTGTGACTTTTTATGTTGTTTGGTCTTTGAATATGCCTATATGAAGTATTTTAATGATATAATACTTATTGCATAAATATTTTATGGATATTTTTTCAACAAAACATGAAGTATGATTTCAAGAAAAATGTCCCTTTTAAATTCATGTTCTTGCATGGTTGTCATACTCAGTGCATTCTTGTACTAACTACATTCTTCGATACCTTTTTACACAAAGTGTAGGTTATGGATTCTTGAAAGGATATCTATATGTTGAGGAGCTTGTCATGTGTTTCCTAAGCTCCAGAAAAAGGAATCCTTAAGATTCAAGGATGTACTATGTCAACTTATGGTTTACTGTAAAGTCTTGTAAATTCAATAGTTATGTAATGGTCAAGGCAAATTCGTGACCGCGTCTTTGATCAATCTCAACCCCCTTACTAGAGATGATATGACCAAGAATCACCACCGACCTCAACAAAATTCACAGTTTCTACACTTGGAAAATAGTTGATTTTCCTTAAGCACTTGTAACACCACTCTTAAAATGTCATGTCTTCACCCTCATTTTTCTAATATACGAAGATTTTATCAATGAACATAATGACAAATGAATCTAGGTAAATCAGAAATACCCTATTCATGAGGTCCATAAACGTCGCTGGGGAATAAGTGAGACCAAAGGACATTAGTAAGTACTCATAGTGAACATATCTAGCCCGAAATGCAGTTTTTCGTATATCCTCACCTCTCACCCTAAGTTGGTGATACCCTAATCTTATATAAATCTTAGAAAAGTAGCTTTCCCTTTGTAGCTGATCAAGTCGTCAATCCGAGAGAGATGATACATGTTATTTGTAGTTACTTTATTATGTTGGCGATGATCAATGCACATTCTAAGGGACATATCCTTCTTCTTCAAAAACAACACCGGAGAACCCCATGTAGAAATACTAGGCCTAATGAAGCCTTTGTCTAGTAAGTCTTTGAGTTGAGCTTTCAACTCTTTCAATTCGGCTGGAGCCATCCAATAAGGAGGAATTGAAATTGGGTTGGTATCTTGTAGCAAGTAAATACAAAAATCAATTTCCCGTTCGGGAGGGACTTCAGGAAGATCATTAGGAAAGACCTCCGTAAATACCCTCATTATGAGGAATAACTCAATAAAATGAATTTCGGAGTCTAAGTCTTTGACTCTTTCAATATGCTATAAACAACCTTTTGAGATCATGTTGCAAGCCTTTACACAAGAAATGATACGACCTCTAAGAATAGAATTCCCCCTTCTACTCTAAAATGGGTTCATATGGAAAATTGAACTTGAAAATTCTTGTTCTACAATTAATAGAAGAAAAGATCATGCAACAAATACATCCCCAAAATTACATCAAAATCAATCATATAAAGTTCTACTAGTTCAACATGAGTAACTCTTTTGGGTAACATTATAGGATAATTTCTATATACCCTCTAAACAACCACACTCACCTACCAGGTTAGTTACCGTGAAAGCTTCATTAAGAATATCAGGCAAAATATCAAACTTCCTAGATATGAAGGGAGTAACGAATCATAATGTGGCACCCGCATCAAGTAAAGAATACACAACAATAGAGAAGTCTTATAACATAACGTTCACCACATTGGGAGAACTGTCTTGTTCACCCGTAGAGCAAAGTACATAAAAGTGATTCTTCTTTGGAGTATCCACATTAAAACCACTAGCTTGAGCTTTCCTGCTACCTTTGTCTTGCCCCTTCACATTAGGGAAATTCCTAACCTTGTGGCCACTCCTGCAACACCCAAAACAAGTGTCTTTCCCAACAAGTCAATCACCATAATGCTTCTTTCCATACTTTCCACATATTGGCTTCTTTCTAGGTGATCTAGTACCTTTTCCCTTTTTAGAATTAAGGCTAGACACCCTATCATCATGAGCATTGGGAAATTTCGTAGGAACTTGACTAGAAAACCCCTTCTTGAAAACAAGTAGGCAACTTAATGGAGATTAAAGTGATATATATATATATATTATATATATATATATATATATATATATATATATATATATATATATATATATATATATATCACTTTAATCTCCATTAAGTTGCCTACTTGTTTTCAAGAAGGGGTTTTCTAGTCAAGTTCCTACGAAATTTCCCAATGCATATATATATATTATATATATATATATATATATATATATATATATATAGATATATATATATATAATATATATATATATATATATATATTATATATATATATATAATATATATATAATATATATATATATAAGTTGCTAAAATTAAATTGATGGAAAGAATTTTTGTCACATGTCACCATATGAAAGGTCACTTAATTTGGATGTGACGGCATTAATATATTCAAGACACATAAATAATTTGTGGAAATCAATTCCTTCTGGGTTTTTATTTCCTAATATGTCTTGAACTCAATCATTTTATTTACTGTATTTATCTATCAATAAGACATGAAAAATTATATTTTGGGAAGCCAAGAAACAAGATGGAAGACATAATAGAAATTTTCTTCTAGCTTTAGAGCTTTGTAAGAGCTAGCCTGGAGGCCGGAGAATTATGGTTTATTCATTCTTCTCCAATATTATTTCTTTGTAGTCGTGGTTAATAAAAGATAGTTTAGCTATTGTTCTTAACTTATAATGACTAACACAAGAATATCTATTTAAATAAATTTTGATTGTGTTTTGAGATAATGAGTAGCTAAACTCCACAACTAGGTTTCTGGGAACCATGAGCAATTAACAAAGTATTAATAGTAATTAAGCAATTCTCAAATATGTTTTTGCATGTATTGATAATTTTTTCCTTTAGAAGTCTTTTACCGGTGGCCAATGTTAGAGCGCTCCGTGTTGCTCCTTGTTGGACCAAGGACGTAGTCAATAGGAAATGAATTATCAACATAGATTTAGTGAGATACAATCTAATAGTCTAGTTTCGGTTGATGCTATGTAATAACTAAGACATACATCGATTATGATGTCTAATATAAGGTAATGGTAAGGTTTAGTAAATTATACACACCTAGACGAACCAAGGTGCGGGGTGAAATTCTCTAGTTGTCAGACTAAGGAATTAGAGATACCTAACTTATCACTTTTCATGTATTACACTAGGAAAGAATTACTATTACTAGGATTACCGCGTTATGAGCTTATGGGGGAACACATCCCTTGTTATTTTTTATTAATTTGGATATAAATAAATGCTTAGTTCAAAGCTATTTTTTTATATTATTTATTTCAATTTAAAACCCCCAATTTTTATATTACAACTCTCAAGTTAAATATTTGATTTTAATAGTTTTCTTCCTTATTCTTAGTGGGATCAACCCCGACTTATAGTTTTATAAATATATTGCATACAATCGTTCATATTTCTTTTCAAGAAATATATTTGAACGTTATCAAAGCCTACTCTTAGAGAACCACCTTCATAAGACTTGACCTTCTTGGCCACCCTACTCTTTCTCCTTAACCTAGTTTCTTCCACTTGTTGAGAATGAACCATGAGACGAGATATATTCATATTGTCATGAAGCATACCCGAAGGAAATTCTTCCACAAGTCATCAGTCACTCCTGTAAGAAAACGACTCATCTAATCCCCTGGGTTTGAAACAATAGATGGAGCATACTTGGAGAATTTAATGAATTTAAAGGTATAGGAAAGTACACTCATACCTCCTTGACGAAGTTGATGAATTCTTCCAAATTAGCTTCTCTCATCTCTTTAGGAAAGAACCTAACAAGGAAAGCCTTCTTGAAGATCTCCTTAGTCACCGGACAACCTCTTAGTGCCCTATTATCCTGCCACTGCACATACCAAGTTTGTACCACATCTTTGAGTTGATAAGCCGCCAACTCGGCCTACTCAATTGAGGTCACACCCATAGCTTAAAGAATCTTATATACCTCATCCATTAAATATTGATGTTCCTCATCCGACCTGGACCCATAGAACATAGGTGGATTAATTCTTGTAAAGTCTCTCAAACGCGAGGCCATAGTGTTAGCATGTTGAGGTACTCGATCTTCAACCTCCCTATTCATTAGTGACATCATATATTTAACTTGAGAAGTGAAAAAAATAGCTTGAGAGGTCATGTCTTGAGATAAAGTGAGAAAGGATGCCCTTATATCTCCATCGATCATCGATGGAGAAATAATCAGAACATTGACTTAGGTTAAATAGATAGTAACATGTTGGTTAGGATGTTCTAAGGTCGGAAATAGGTCTATTATGTGATAACGAAGCAGTCTCTAAGAGCTTTGGTGTATTGGATTTCAAACGTCAAGGGACGACTAAGATGTTCGACGACTAAGTCACCTATGTGCCTCATATATGGCTTTATGTGTATATGTTTGATTAATGGGGTTTAAAATTCCTTACATGAGTTATTATATCATATATAGTCAGTGTGTCGAGTTTCGTAAATTTTGGAGGTCAAACATCCAAGAACATCCATAAAGTTTGAAAGTGTTGCCTTGAAATGACCTTGTGTACCTAAGAATGTTTCGTCAAGTTTTATATGTTTGTTTTAGATGAAGTTCATTCGAGAGGTACTAAAAAATTGTATACAATCATGTTTGGGTTGGCAGTGTCCAGGAAAACATCCCCAAGGACCAACCAAGGGTCCTTGAGGAAGGACCCAAAATTTTTGCCAAGGCTTCCCAAGACAGCCCAAATCCACATAGACAGTCGACGCCCAGTGGGTCAATCGATGCCCCGTTGGTACGGTATCTTCAATTGGGACATAGTCTTGGGAGGGAGGATACAAATGTTTAGTATCTGAAGAAATAAACGGAAGGACACGACGGTCCGTTTGTGGACAAACGGTCCGTCGTCTACCAACCGATTGTGGACTGCCTCCGTGCGTTCAGTTCACTGTAAGTTGATGGGTGAAGTTGTAATTTCACCCCACTTCCAAATAAGAGTATTGGAGGTTCTTTAGTTGTAGTTTAAACATGTATATAAGTGTTTAATACTTTGAATAATTCATTCTTCGCAATCAAAACCCTTAATCCCTTTTAATTCTGTCTAAAACTCCATTGGAGTTAAAACTCAAGGAAGGGATTGGTGTGAAGAATTGAGTGGAGATTCTTAATCAAAGTGAATAATTTTCTTTATAAAGGTGTTTATTTTGATTCTTGATACTCTTTTCTTAAGGGATCCCAATTCTTAAGATGTTTTCTGAAGTGTTCAAAGTTGAATTGTCCAATTTCATGATTCTACTGTGGGTTCTCACATAAATTGTTTTCAAACGTTTATAATGGATTAATATTTTATTGAATTGATGATTTTAACCTAAATTACCTATGAACCCATGAATTGGTTGAACCCTAATTTTTTACTAAGTAATGGTTACTTGATATTGATCTAATATTGATGAACTCTTATATAGTTTTATGCGGGCTATTCATTGATGTAATCGATGTATTCAATTGATATCTAGGTTTTATTAGATTGAATAATTTACATTAAATTGACCTAGTTTATTGATTATTAAGTTTTCTTTAATTATGGGTTATGGCCATGGGTAAGGGCTTTGTGATACCGAATGTGATGATTCGACATTAGATTGATATTTTGAGGATGATGTGGTTGTAAGATGTCCAATTTCCTTTATTTTTAAGTTAATTAGACTTCAATTATATTGTTATTTGTATTGTCCATTTATGGTGGCGGTGTTATGTATTTTACTCGCAATTGATGTGGCCTTATTGGCATTACTTTATGTATAATCATGATCATGGCCTTGTCGGCAACTACTTGAAGTAATGTGATTATTTGTGTAGTTTATTATGTGTAGTATGATGATATTTGTTTGCATGTTAAGTAATGTTAAGACATATATGTGTTCTTCTATTCATGTCATCTTAGGTGATCATGTTAGACTATGACTTTGACCTTGTGTGTATAGTCTAAGGGTTGAGTCATAGTTGTTACTACTTGATTATATGAGTCTATGTTTGTCACATTGATGATTGTATGATAGTTGATAGGAGAACTTGAATATGATACATTTATGTTTATGTGTTTCTAGAATGACATGTATTATGAGTTAAGGTGAAGTATGTAGTATCTTGTCTTGGTTGACTTGTGTCCCTTTCCTGATGTTTGTATGAATGTGTATATGTGATTTCTTGACTTAAGATTCTAAAGTATCTTAGCCTTGAATGTATGAAATACATGTGACCTTAAATGAAGTTAAGAGGTTCTTTTATGTGAAACTTGAACCTAGTGGTAAGGTTAAGAATGTTGAAGTCATGAGCCGTAATGTTATCCTTCAAAGTAACGACATCATATTAATCCTTAGGAAATTCATCATGAGCTTTTTGTTGCTAGTGTGAGTTAGCCGTAATGGGCCTTTCTTTGGTAGGGCAAATGTGATTGGGTTATGAACTTGTTATGGAACCCTTTTATGTAAACCTTATGTGTAAATTACTCTACGAGAATTAAGGCTAGCACCGAGTGAGTATGTTAAGGGAAGTGGTTGTAGTTAAAGAGTGAGACTAGATTACAAAGCATGCCCTTCATATTCCTTAATCATGTGCTTACATGGGATGTGTCTAACTTGTACCATTGGCAAGTAGAACAACCACATCAGAGTAGGATAGAACTACGGATTCCATGTCTTGCTATCATGGTCTATGTAGTTTATTGCCGATTCTCATCATATATAATTCCTATTAGCATTAGACAAGTCCTATAAGTTTTAGGTAGTTTTATGGGACACTATCTAGAAATTGTACAATAGGCTTTGAAAGTGTTATTTGGTGTTCCTAGGTCTTGTCCAAGACCGTTATTTGAATGTCCATTATGTGTTGAATATCTCTTAAATGAACTAATGAAAGTAATGACTTAGGTTAAGAAAGTATTTTAAATGAATAGACTTATCTAGAGTAGTTAAAGGTTGTCTAGTTAAACTGTGAAGGGGACATAGGAAAGGTAACTTATGATCTTACCTAGATGAGTCTTAAGAAAGACTCTAGTTAGGGAAATGTTTGATTATGTGGACATGATATAAGCCTTAGGTATTCATAAGGATTACTTAGGTAATCTTGAAGATGTCAATCATGGATGTTATCTTTTTGATTTACTTAAGTAGGTCCTTTGATAGCCTTTATGAGGAAAATGTCATATTATCTATGTGTTGATGATTTGATGTCTTGCAAGTGTGTATGTGACTCATTATAAGTAGTCTTGAGGATCATTTGCGCATGCCAAGAGAGGGTGTATGGGTGTTTTCTCTTTGTGTTGCTTAAATGAGTCTTAGGATAGCTTTAAGTGGGATGATTACATACTAAAAGATGTTTAAGGTAAGGATAAGTAACTTCACTTTATAGAGAAGGACTTCACTGTAACAATGAAGTCAAGTTAGTGTAAGGTGACTCTAAAAATTATAAGATTTGATTCAAATGTCTTCTCATGTGTTTATATGTTGTTAAATGTTGTTCTTATGATTATAATATGATTTTTAAATGAAAAGATGCACATTTCTACTAAATGTCCATTTTCATGATTTTCATGCATTATGTCATACATAGTACATGTGGTTGTACTAATCCATCTTTTATCTATCTCTATAGTTGTTGGTAGGTGAGGAGCCTTTGGGAAGGAAGACTTGGACCGTAGCAATCATTTAAGAGAAGTTGAAGTACATCGTCATTTGACCCGAGGGCATATATTTCTTTTATTTATTCATTCAAAGCATTTTAATAGACTAAGTATTTCTATATTTTGAAGTATATGCTGTGTTCCCAAGTATTCTTACGTCTTACCTTTGATGAGATTGAGACTTCGCATTTCCTATGATTGTATATGAAAGAGTTTTTAAAGAATATGATGTGTTTTATGAAAAGTTTTAATTCCGTAGTAAGTTTGACTATGTTTATGCAATGAATGATATGTAAGGGAATGTAAAAGACCTCCGAGAGGTCAAGTACGCCAGTTAAAATCCGAGATAGCGCCTATCTTGTGGGGTGTAGTTTCGTGATGTTACAAGCTTGGTAACAAAATATAGGTTCTGAAAGTAGTATTAGGAACCATGAAGTCTCACCAAGTCACATCTAGTAGAGTCTTGACCATGTTTTTGGGTCGCGACACATCTATGGGCGTGAGGCTACAGTAGGATAGAGTTCCCCTTCTTTTGTACTCATATGTTGTGCCATAGAGTAAAAGTTATGAGTACTCTTATCTTATCGTTTTCCTTGTTTTTGTAGGAAGATGAATACAAGGAGGACACCGACTAGAAGAGTTGAGGAGAATGAAGTGCAAGAAGAGATTCTGCCTCAACTTGAGGAAGTTGAGCAAGTTCCTCAAGATTCTCAAGGTGAACAAGTCCCTATTGTGGATGGAGGTGATGATTTCCCGGAATTTAGTAATAGGGATATTAGAGAGGCTTTGTTTGCTTTAGCCCAAGCCTTGACTACCCAAGCGAATTTTAGTATGGCGACTAGGGTGAATGTTGTGGAGAGCACTATGACGTCTGGGTTAAGAGATTTTGTGAGGATGAATCCTCCTATCTTTCTTAGCTCTAACGCGGGAGAGGATGACCAAGAGTTCCTAGATTGGCTGTAAAAGGTGTTGAGTGCTATGTGAGTTACATCTATGGAGAAGTCAGAGTTCGCTTCATATTAATTGAGAGATGTTTCTTAAATATGGTACACTCAATGGAAGGATAATATGCCGGAGGAATCGGGTCCTATTGAGTGGGAAGAATTTAAGGAAGCTTTTATTGGTAATTACATTCCCCGTGAGAGGAGAGAAGTTAAGGTAGAGGAGTTTACCAATCTCAAGCAAGGTAATATGTGTTTTGAGTAATACTCTTTGAAGTTCTCTATAATAGATATGCCCCATATCTTGTGTCTAATCCAATAGATGAAATAAGTCATTTTGTGATGGGTGCGGCTGAGTTAGTGAGGTAGGAATGTCGTACGACGATGTTACACGATGATATGACCCTAGATAGACTCATGGTGTATGCACAATCGATTAAAAAGTCTAAAGGTAGGAGAATGTCTAGAAGCTTAAAAAGGAGTAGTGCTAATAATTAAGGGAAAACTAGGTGTAAGAAGAAGGATCAAACTCAAGAAGAACGTAAGAGTGCTAAGGTGAAATTTGAAAAAGGAGGTGGGTCTCAAAATGTAAAACCTACATGTATCACTTGTGGCATGAAACATTATGGTGGGTGTCTATTGGGTACCGGGAGGTTCTATGGTTGTGGAAAGGAAGGACATAAGGTGACAAATTGTCCTAACATTGCTTCTAAAGGAAAAGAGGGTAAGCAAGTTGCTCCTAGTGTTCAAAAGGATGATGCTCTAAAAAAGAGGCGTATCTATGCGCTCCGAAGTAGAGTGGACAAGCCGGATGATGGTGATAATTATGAGGGTTAGTCCTTGATTTCTTTTTAATAATATGAGTTCCTTCTAATTGGGGGAGTATGATTAGTAGATGGGATAGAAAGTCATAGAAGCATGTTGCATGGGCATGAAGTTTAAGAGTTTTATTGAAATCGAATTTCATTGACTTCTTGCATTTTTTAGTTTATGAGGACATAATTATGTTTTAAGATGTTTTTCTGTGATCTTACTTTGCATATTAGCATGTTTATATCATGAATTGACTAAACGTTGGGTTTTTCAAAAAATGGCCCAAATCACTATCATGTTTTCCCTACTTACTGTTAAGTTTTTGGAAATTTTACTAACTGATCCTTTTGTCAAAGTTGTAATGTGGTTAGAACTGGTTCATATAAGCATGATGTTGAATATAAAATAAATTTTTCATATTTAGAATGAAGCATGGGAGTTTGTAGCATAATTAGTTATGGAATTGTTTTCTAGTTAGTTGTTGTGTTGTGTCTCTTGACTAGGTGAAATTGATACTTTCTTCTTTATTATGTGTTATATTGTATGTTTATGAGCTTTTAATTAAATCTCTATTCTTAGAAGTGTTCGTAGAGCGGCAAATGTCATTCGAGGACGAGTGTTGTCCAGGTGGGGGAGATTGTAAAACCCCAAAAACGATTTAGGTTCACTAGAGTCTAAAATGTTGGTTATGATGTTGTAAGGTATTAAATAGGTCGATTATTTTTTAAAGAGGCAGTGTCTAAGCATTTAGGTGCATTGGAAGTCAAACGTCAATGGACGACTAAGACTTTCGACGAATGAGTTACATATGTGCCTCATATATGGTTCTACATGTATATGTGTTATTCATGAGGTTTTAAGGTCCTTACATAGGTTATTATAGAATATATAGGCAGTGTATCCCCTTCGATTCGCGCACCGGGAATGAGCTCCAGACTGGAATTCTCTGGTGGAGGAGTCTCTGACTTTCTGTAGAAAACTCTATCTAATTTACTCTCTTTCTTCTCGCTCGTATCATATACTTTTTCTTGTTCAAAGCTGTCGAGTTTTATGATGTTTGGAGGTCAAACGTCCAAGAACGTCCATGACGTTCAAAAGTGTTGCCTTGAAATGACCTTGTGTGTCTAAGCATGTTTCGTCGAGTTCTACGTTTTTGTTTTTGATGAAATTCATGTGAGAGGTGATAAAATTGTATAAATTCATTTTGGGTTGGGAAGGTCCGGGCAAACATCCCCAAGGACCAACCAAGGGTCTTTGATGAAGGACCCAAAGTAGGCACCAAGGCTGCCCAAGACAGCCCAAAACAACGGGGGCAGTCTACGCCCAGTGGGTCAATCGACGCCGCGTTGGTAGGGTCTCATCAACTGGGACTTAGTATTGGTAGGGAGGAGACCAATTTTGAGTATCTGATACAACCAACAGAAGGACAGGTTTGTCCATTTTTGCAGAAACAGTCTGTCGACTGCCAACAGTTGGTGGACTGCCTCACTGCGTGCAGTTAACTGTAAGTTGATGGGTGAACTTGTAATTGCACCCCACTTCAAAATAAGAGTATTGGAGGTTATTTAGGGGTATTTTTGGTATTTTAAACATGTATATAAGTGTTCAATACTTTGAAGTTTTCATTCTTCCAAATCAAAACCCCAAATCCCTTTTAATTCTTTCTAAAACTCCATTGGAGTCAAAACTCAAGGAAGGGCTTGGTTTGAAGAACTGACTGGATATTCTTCATTAATGAATAATTTTATTCATCAAGGTGTGTATTTTTATCCTTGATACTCTTTTCTTCAAGGAGCCCAATTCTCAAGATGTTTTCTGAAGTGTTCGAAGTTGAATTGTCCAATTTCGTGATTCTACCGCGGGTTCTCACATCAATTGTTTTTAAAAGTTTATAATAATTTAATATTTTGTTGAATTGATGATTTTAACCTAAATTACCTATGAGCCCATAGTTTTTTCAAAAAGTAATGGGTTACTTGATATTTATCTAATGTTGATGAATTTTTATGTAGTTTTATGTGGGCTATTCATTGATGTAATCATTGTATTCAATTGATATCAAGGTTTTATTAGATTTATGAATTTAAATTAAATTGACCTAGTTTTATGTGGGCTATTCATTGATGATGATGGTCTGTCGTCAATGTCCGTCGTAGGACACTTAGAAAAAAGTATGGAGACCCTTAGGAGAGGGGTATCTGACCGTCATGACGTTTATGGAGGACGGACCATCGTGGGTATGACGGTCTGTCGTAGATGTTTGAATAGGACACTTGGAAAAAGTTGGATACCATTAGGAACAGGGTCTGTGACAACCAGAATGGTTGTACAGGACAGACCGTTGCGGGTATGACGTTCCGTCGTATATGTCCGTAAAAGGACACTTAGAAAAAGTGAGGGACCCTTAGGAATAGAGTCTCTGACAACCAGAATGGTTGTGCACTACAGACCGTCGCATGAGTCCGTTGGTGGACACTTGGAGAAAATTTGACAGTGGGGCGTTAGGGATGTTTGGACGGACCCTATGACAGTCCGTCATTGGTATGAAGGTCCATCATTGGGGTCTCGTTCTGTAATTCAGTGATAGAACTGGGGATGCCACATTCATCCCCTATGACCCAAATGGAATATTTAGTGTTTTAACCGACATGTGTTTAACCCAAATACCTAGTAAACTAGAATTGCTAAAACACCTATTTCTAGAGTTTTAACAAGGCAATTTTGAGGATTCTAAACCTAGGTCAGACAAAATATGTATTAAAGAATGAACCCATCAATAAGACATAGGCTAATACTAATTGATAAACAAAAATGCAATGTAAATTGGTAGAAATAAGAGACACATACATGAGAATTTGAGAAAAACAAGCGAGGAAGGTACTTGGTGATCATGAAGAGAACCACATCAGCAGACTCCGACTAGTAGAGATTGGATTATAGGAATTTGGAATTCGGCAAAATGATTGGTTGAATGAGAGGTAGGAAATTGGAAGTTGAAAATGGGAGGAAGAGGGAAGGAAATAGGTGAAATGAAGGGGTAGGTTTTTTAAATGTTAAGAATTTTTTTTAAAAACCCAGCCGGGTCGGGTGTGGTACGCTTCATTAATGATGGGACAAGTCCCCAAGGACGGTCCGTCGCAAATGCGACGGTCCGTCATTGGTTCCGTCGGGTGTGCCCTTGTTTTGAAAATAACTGAAACACGTACCTGGCACGACGAATATCTGCGGCGGTCTATCAAGTACGCGATGGGCCATCGATGGGTCCGTCAGTGACTGCTGTAGAGTGATTTTTTGCAAAATTTCGTGGTGATGTGCCTGCAAATTTAAAACCCATTAGTAGAAAATGCTACCATTACTAGAAAGAAAAACTTTAAGTATTGGGTTGCCTCCCAACAGGCGCCTGATTTAACGTCGTGGCACGACTGAGGATGCTTGATTACTCAGACTTCATCATGATGGTATGCCTCGATCCCTTCATTTGTCGATTCAGTATGCCCAAATAGGGTTTTGTTCGTTCTCCATTCACCTTAAACCGCACTCCCTCCTTGGTTTCTAACTCAACTGCTCCATGAGGGAATAATTGGGTAATCAAGTAAGCGCCAGTCCATATGGACTTCAGCTTGCCCGGAAGCCAACGCAACTTAGAACTGTCTAAAAGCACCAAACCCCCAACCATAAACTCCCGTTTCTCACTTTTTAGGTCATAATCCTTTTTCATCTTTTCTTTGTAGGATATAGAAGATACGGATTGGAGCTCACCACTCATCCTCATAGACCTAAAAATGTTGAAGGTAGCTTATTCATTGTTCATCCGAAATTTCTTCTACCCCTTTTCCATATCAACTAAGGCTCTACCGTAACAAGGAATAGCCTCCCAAGAATAATAGGCACTTCAAAATTGACTTCACAATCAATGATAACAAAATCTGCTGGAAATATGAACGACTCCACCTTTACTAGCATATCATGGAGTATCCCTATAGGTCTTTTCACTTTTTGATCAGCAATCAGTGGCCGCATCGCAGTGGGCTTTGGGTCACCCAAACCCAACTTCTTGTAAATCGAGAGGGGCATGAGATTTATGCTTGCCACCCCAGATCACATAATGTTTTCACAAAATATAATGACTCGACTGTACAAGGAATAGTGAATGAACCCGGATCTTCATTCTTTTGTACGAGAGATCTTGTAGCAATAACACTACAATGCTGCATTCTATCATCATCCTCGAAAGTGATAGATCTTTTATTTGTAACCACATCTTTCATAAACTTGGCATAACCAGACATTTGTTCTAGAGCTTCTACAAAATGGACATTGATAGAAAGTTGCTTCAACATTGTTATAAAACGCTGATATTTACCACCCTCGATCTTTTTAACTAATCTCAGAGAAAGGGGGGGGGGTCTAGGCATTGGCATCACCTTTATAGGCACTTCAACATCTTTTCCAATGTTATCTTCTACTTCACCACTACCCTCTATCAACTTATCATTATCTTTTATCACTTTTTTCTCCTTAGACGGAATTGGTGGGTCAATGGTCTGCTTACCACCCCGAGTAGTGATTTCCATACAGTGTGCATTATTTTTTGTATTTTGGACAGTGTTGCTAGGAAGAGTGCTCGGTTGCCATGTGTTCACAGTCTCCAATAATTGGGCCATTTGCAATTCGATCTACTTAATCAATCTTGCATGTGTATCGACTTTCTACCCAATATCTGCTAAATCACTCCTTAACTCTTTAATGTGCTCATCATTAGCATCGCACATCCTTATCATTTTGTGTAACATATCCTCAACTCGCGCCATAATATCTCCACAATCCCTAGGAGTAACTTCACGATTTTGAGGAGGGACATAGGGCCCATTCCTATCATTTCTGTTACCATAGTTACCCCGGTTGAAGTTGTTGTCACGGTTGTAGTTTCCATCTCGGACATAATGCCCTTATGGTTATAGTAACTATAAATCTGACCTTGGTTCCCTTGACCTTGGCGCTAAATATCCTGATTTGAGCGTTGGGCACTCGGTCGGAAACCCCCCATCTGCTCGTTTACCGCATACGAATCCTACGCATAATAGCATTCATCATTTGGTGATGATGGTTTAGAGAAGAAGTTAACTGCATTTATCTTTTTTGCACGACCAGTGATATGTTTTAATACCAACCCAAGCTTCGTTCTCATCTAAGCCATCTCTTCTCGAATCTCATTTGTGGCTGGGTTGTGACTGGATTGCACAACGAATGTGTTTCTCCCAGTATCTGACTTTCTAGTACTCCAAACTTTAATGTTCTGGGAGATTTTCTCTAACTTTTCAGCAATCTGAGCATAAGGACACTCCCTATAAGAACCACCCTCTATAGTATCCAACACCGCTTTATTATTATCATCCTATCCCCGATAGAAGTATTCATTCATTGACTCAACATCTATGCGGTTATTGGGGACGCTTCTAAAAAATGAGGTGAATCTATCCCAAGAACTACTAATTGAATCTCCTGTTAGTGCCACAGAGTTGTTCACTCTGTCTTTGTGGTTTAGGTTTTGGAGACCGGGTAGTAGCGTGCTAAGAAAACGTCCCTTAGCTGGTTCCAAGTGAAAATAGAGTTATAAGGGAGCTCAATGAACCAAATAGCTGCCTCCCCCGTCAGTGAGAGAGGAAACACTCTTAGCCCTATTACATCCAAGTTCAAGTCAGGCCTCCCTACACAACTTTTACACACTGCCCTTACCTTTGCTATATGGGCATGTGGATCCTTAGAAGGTAGCCCTGAAAACAAACCTCTGGCAGTGAGCATTTGCATCACGCTACTAGTTACCACAAAGTTGTGGCCTGGTGGTAGAGGATGATGTGGTTGTAAGTTGATCTATTTCCTTTATCTTTATGTTAATTAGGATTCAATTATATTGTTATTGTTATGGGTCAATTTATGGTGGCGGTGTTATGTGGTTTACTGGCAATTGATGTGGCCTTATCGACGTTATTTTATGTATTATGATGATCATGGCCTTGTCGGCTACTACTTAAGGTAATGTGAATATTTCTATAGTTGATTATGTGAAGTATCATGATATTTGTCTACATATTAAGTAATGTGAAGTCATATATGTGATCTTCTATTCATGTCATCTTAGGTGATCATGTTAGACTATGACTTTGACCTTTTGTGTATATTCTTAGGGTTGAGTCTTGGTTGTTCCTAATTGACTATATGAGTCTATGTGGTCACATTGATGATGCTATAATAGTGGATGGGATTACTTGAAGATGATATGTTTATGTGTTTTCAGAATGACAGGTATGATCAGTTAAGGTGAAGTATGTGGTATCTTATCTTGGTTGACTTGTGTTCCTTGCTTGATGTATGTATGAATGTGGATATTTAATGTATTGACTTAGCATGAAAATTCGCTTATTCTTGAATATATGAATGACATGTGACCTTAAATGAATGTAAGAGGGTGTTTTATGTGAAACCTTGAACCTAGTGGTAAGGTTATGAATGTTGAAGTCGTAAGCCATAATGGTATCCTTCAAAGTAAAGGACTGATAGACTTAAGGTTAATTGGCAGGAACGGCATCATATTAATTCTTAGGAAAGTGATCATGAGATTCTTGTCACCATTGTGAGGTTGCCCTAGTGGACCTTTCTTTGGTAGTATAAATATGATTGGTTTATGAACTTGTTATGGAACTCTTTTATGTGAACCTTATGTGTAAGTTTGTCTATGAGAACGAAGTAGAACCATGTGAGTATGGTAAGAGAAGTAGTTCTAGTTAAAGATTGAGACTAGATTACAAAGTTTTCCCTTCATATTCCTTAACCATGTGCCTACATCGGATATGTCTAAGTTCTACCATTGACTAGTAGAACAACCTCATCAAAGTAGGATACGATTCCGGATTCCATGTCTTGCTATCATGGTCTATGTCAGTTATTGTCTATTCTCATCATATGTAATACCTATTAGCATTAGAGAAGCTTTATGAGGTTTAGGTGGTGGTATGGGACACTATCTAGAAATTGCACAATAGGCTTTGAAAGTGTTATTTGGAGTTCCTAGGTATTGTCCAAGACCATTACTTTAATATCGTTTATGTGTTGAATGCCTCTTCAATGAACTAATTAAAGTAATGACTTAAGTTAAGAAAGTATGCTATATGAATAAGTACTTATCTAGAATAGTTAAGGGTTGTCTAGTTAAGGAGTGAAGGGGGCATAGGAATGGTCACTTTGTATCTTACATAGATTATTCTTAAGAATGATTCTAGTTAGGGAAATGATTGATTATGTGGACATGATCTAAGCCTTAGGTAGTCTTAAGGATTAGTTAAGTAATCTTGTAGAGGTCAATCAATGTTATATTACTTATTTACTTAAGCAGATATTTTGTTAGACTTTGGAAGGAGAATGTCATATTATCTATGTGCTGATGATTTGCTGTCTTGCAAGTGTGTATGTGACTCATTATGAGTAGTCTTGAGGATTATTTAGGCATGCCTTAAAAGGGTGTGTGGCGGTCTCGCTTTGTGTTCTTTAAGTGTGTCTTACGATAGGTTTAAATGGGATTATTACATACTAGAAGACATGTAAGTTAAAGATAAGTAACTGCATTGTATAATGAAGGATTTCACTGTAATAGTGAAGTGGAGTTACTCTAAGGTGACTCTTAAAATTATGATATTTGGTTCAAATGTTTCTTATGTGTTTCTAAGTTGTTTAATGTTGTTTTGATGATTATAATATGATTTTTAAATCAAAAGATGCATATTTCTAGTAAATGTCCGTTTTCATAATTTTCATGTATTATGTCATACTTAGTACAGTTGGCTGTACTAACCTATGCTTTTATCTATCTCAATAGTTGTTGGTAGGTGAGGAGTATTTTGTAATGAAGACTTGGACCGCAGAAATCATTCAACAGATGTTGAAGTATGTCCTCATTTGACTCAAGTGCATATATGTCTTTTATATTTTCATTCAAAGTATTATAATAGACTAAAAATTTCTATATTTTTAAGTATGGAATGTGTCCCAAATATTCTTGTGTCTTATGTTTTATTAGATTGAGTATAACTATCTATCAAGAGTATAATGATACACTCAAACTTACTTCTCAAATAAGAAGTAAAGCGGTCGTATCAAGTAATAAACCCAATTAATGATGTTAGGATCATTCCCACGAGAAAATAGTTCAGACTTAACTTCAATCTATTATTACTACTATAATAAAAGGTTTTTTTTAAACTTCTAAATGAATGAAAATAACTAGATAAATTAAAGGAGAAAAGTAACGGCTTGAAATGTTGGAGTTTAATCAATTGATAAAGGAACTAGGGTTTACTTATTCCCAACAGGTTTCTAACTTGATAATTCTAACTATAACAATTCTTTCCTAGTATCTTGCATGCAAAGTGATAAGTTATGTATTTCTAAATCATTTGTCCGGCATCTAGAAAATTTCACTCCGCACCTTGATCCGTCTACATGTGTTGCTATACTTACCCTTACCCTTACCTCATATTAAGCATCATACTCAATATTTGACTAAGTGATTACCTCGTACCAATCAATAATAGCCTATTAGATAGTATACACTGAATCTCTCTTTGATCTTTCAATCCCACTTTCCAGAGCATTCCTCATAATAGCCACCCTCAACTCATGGCTTTGCCATGAGTCAAAGTACACAATACCCAAAGTTGGGTAAACGCCATAAAAAGGTTGTTTACTGCATTAGCCACCCTCCACTTGTTCTTTTAGCATAAGCTGTGGTGCACATGTCCGAGGAAGGACCAGGGCCAACACATTATTCCCAGAAAAGATTCAGTTGGGGTGAAAAAGAAAGGTCTAGTGTAAGCTCAAATCATTAGGATCAAAGAAGGATTAATTTCATTTGTCATTTTTATTTAGGCTAATAATGGGCTATATTGAAGAAGGACCTATGATCCTATCCTAATAGTCTATTACATCTTACATTTAGCAGGACCAACCAGGCAAGTTCTAGCTCAGTAAAAATAGTGGACTATTCAAATATTCGTCACACTCACTTTACATCTTATTACTCTACCAGATTATCAGACACCTAGTTCGAATTTTAGACTTAGGGTCATGCAGTGGTGTATCTCTATGTCATGCTTAGAGCCATACACTCATCAATTACTATGCCTAGTCATGCATCATTTTTATTTCATCAGGATATCATTTTAGCCATCATGCTTCAGAGTTAAGCTATGTACACAAGATGTAGACATGTTGGTTCAACAGTGAAAATAATCAGTCTGTTGGGGGAAAAAGAACACATGCAAGAAAACCTTAAAAGAGGATAGTGAATTGGGCTACTCAGACTTCACCCTAGAACTCAATTTTCATTTACCCCACCCCCAACAAAAAGACATGCAATTTTCCCAATGCATAAAAAAGAATTGAAATACGAGAGTGGTAGGTGAAGCAAACCTGGGGCACACAACACCGACGATCAGCATGCTGGTGGGTCCGGTTCCTCGGAACCCACTAACTCTGTAATCTTGACACCCTCAGTAGTGTCCTCAGCAGCAACAACACTCTCAGCAGTTCCTCCCACTATCTCCACATTTCTGGAGCTAAATGCCCCAGAAACTAGCTCTACAACCGTCATCTAACGAGCCTGCTCATCAGCAAGCGAGGCTCTCCTCACAACCTCTATTTCACGACGCTACTTCTTCCGTGCTCTAGACTCATTATCCTCGTGACCTCTATGCCTCTTGGCATGCTCTTGAGGGAGAGGTGGTGGAATCTCAGAAGTGGCGAATAAGGCCATCATCACTGTGTCCTCAGCAGGCTCTGCAGAAGGGGCCTCAGACTCAGGCACCCTAGCCTCTAAGATCATATCGATGTCTGCGTGAAGACTCTCGACCGCAGCCTGAATGGTCGACACATCCACCCGAGGGTCTGGCTGGGCTAGCACCCGCAACTCTAAAGCGTCAAAGTGCTAATGAACGTCAGTGATATTCCGCTCTGTGTGTTGGACCATTCTCCGCTCCAAGCGCTCTTCTGCCTCAGCAATAGACCTCTACATCCAAGGCTGGATGTGATGCAGAAGTGTAGCCATCTGTGCCTCTAGTTTCTAGACCCTAGCAAGCGGGACCAGAACAGGGAAAGGGGGTGAGTGAGAGGAGATCGAGGCAGTGCTACTACCCGGGATAGACTCAACCAGGGTAGTGTCTGTGGAAGAAGCCTGCGTAGTCGTGCGAGCTTGTGCTACCATATCAGCCATATTGTCACCTAGTGAAGGCAACTCTGGACGGGGCCCTCTGCGTGGAGCCAACTCATTGGCCTTATCCCTGATGAGGACAATATCAACAGTGCCCAGCGGGGTCTTGAGATGATCAATGTGCCAGATAGGCACACCTGCAGATCTGCACAAAGAAAATATCATGCACGGGAAAGGGTAAGTAGTTGTGACCGTACAGGCCCTCCTGGGCATAACCTTTTGTAGAAGCCAAGCAAAGTCCACCTCAAACCCGGCTATCATCGCTGCCTTCAGTACTGCACGATCCTATGTGAGTATATTATCAGCGGCTGTAAGGGAAAGGCAGTGGCGGACAATCAACCATAAGAACTTCGCCGTGAAGGTCAGGTTAGCCTTCTTAATAGCACCCTTCAGCTCGGTTACCCAATCAGTACCCTCTCCATCAACAAACAAGTGAAGGGCCATCCACTTGTTGGTGGTCTCCCTAAGCGATGGCTCACGCAAGAATTAACCATTTTTTACAATTTCCCACCGGTAGTCAAACTCGATGGTTAGAGGGGTCCAATTGGCATTAACATCCTCGCCGTATAGATTCCGGCAGATGGCAGGCAGGGAGATTCCAACCTAAATGCCACGTACTCGGACATGATCCAGTGGGCCCGTTTGGCGGGGGCAGCCCTTCTATAAATATCTGATATGAGAGTAGCCACGTAGGAGGCGTTGAACTTTTGGACCAACTATTCACTATAACGGCCCAAAGAACGCGCTGTCCACTCTAGTTGATGTCTGGTGAAGAAATTGTGGATCTCTGGCATAGTCGGGAGTCTTCCCGTAAGGACCCGCCTCTCCAATGAAAGGGTCCGTGTCATGACTGCTTTGTCATTTAGAAAGTTTGCGTCTGAATAAACATGATACTGCCCGTTGACACACCACCGGTTCGGCTGGTCGGCAACCGGGGTGAGAGCACGAGTCGGTGAGTCGGGTGTGGAGTTATAAATTTCAACCTCATCAGACGAAGCCGACTGTGCAACTGTGGCAGGTGCAGGGACCTCAGTAGATCTGGAGGCGTCCTCCGACCACAAAACTCCTAAGGAGCCAGACGCTCCTTCTTCATGAGTAGCTGACCTAGAAGGTGTGCCGGTCAGTGTGCGCTCCTCATCAGACTAGGAGGTAGTGACTACGCCGGACGCCACCTTTTTGGTATGGTAATGGCAGCACGTGCAGCTCAGGATGGGGTGGAAGTGCCTGGGGGCACGTACTTGGGGTTACGCTCATGATCAGAGCCAATGACCAGGAGGGAAGACAAGGCAATAGACTTCAATCGTCTACGTGCGTAGACTCGATCTTGTTTTTGTTCCATACTAGATAGTACCTATAAAGAATCAATATTTAGTACTAGAAGGAGCAAACAAGACAAGCAAAACGACACAAAATAAATAAGATTGTTAAGATTTAATGATATTTTTATAGTAAAAGTGAAACACGACGGACCAGGTGATGGCTCGTCGTGAGTACGACGGACTGTCATGGGGTCCGTCATATCTTACTTAAACTATGTTTAGGTGGAGACCCTTGAAGGAAAGTCTCTGACAAGTATGACGGATAAGAAGGAAGGACCATTGTGCTGATGACGGTCTGTCGTCAATGTCCGTCGTGGGACACTTAGAAAAAATTATGGAGACCCTTAGGAGAGGGGTCTCTGACCGTCATGACGTTTATGTAGGACAGAACATCGTGGGTATGACAGTCCGTCATAGATGTCCGTAAGAGGACACTTGGAAATATTTGGATACCCTTAGGAACATGGTCTCTGATAACCAGAACGGTTGTACAGGACAGACTGTCGCGGGTATGATGGTCCGTCGTATATGTCCGTAAAAAGACACTTAGAAAAAGTGAGGGAACCTTAGGAATAGAGTCTCTGACAACCAGAACGGTTGTGCAGTACGTACTGTCGTGGGAACGACGGTCCGTCGCATAAGTCCGTTGGTGGACACTTGGAGAAAATTGGACAGTGGGGCGTTAGGGATATTGGGACAGACCCTATGACAGTCCGTCGTTGGTACGACGGTCCATCATCGGGGTCTCGTTCTGTCATTCAGTGACAGAAATGGGAATGCCACATTCATCCCCTGCAACCCAAATGGAATTTTTGGTGTTTTAACCTACATGTGTTTAACCGAAATACCTAGTAAACGAGCAATGCTAAAACACCTATTTCTAGAGTTTTAACAAGGCAATTTTGAGGATTCTCAACCTAGGTCAGATAGAATATGTATTAAAGAATGAACCTATCAATAAGAAATCGGCTAATACTAATTGATAAACAAAAATGTAATGTAAATGGGTAGAATCAGAGACACATACCTGAGAATTTGAGAAAAACAAGCGAGGAAGGTACTTGGTGATCAAGAAGAAAACCACAACAGCAGACTCCGACTAGTAGAGAGTGGATTTTAGGAATTTTGGAATTTGGGAAAATAATCGGTTGAATGAGAGGTAGGAAATTGGAAGTTGAAAATGGGAGGAAAAGGGAAGGAAATAGGTGAAATTAAGGGGTGGGGTTTTTAAATGTTAAGAATTTTTAAAAAACCCCAGCCAGGTCCGGTTGGATACGCTTCATTAATGATGCGAGGTGTCCCCGACGACGGTCCGTCGCAAATGCGACGGTCCGTCAATTGTTCCATCGCGTGTGCCCTAGTTTTGAAAATAACTGAAACACGTACCTGGCACGACGAATTCATGATACGGTCTTTCATGTACGTGACGGGCCGTCGATGGGTCCGTAAGTGACTACTGCATAGTGATTTTCTGCAGAATTTCCTGGTGAGGTGCTTGCAAATTTAAAACCCATTAGTAGAAAATGCTACCATTACTAGAAAGAAAAACTATAAGTATTGGGTTGCCTCCTAACAAGCGCCTGATTTAACGTCGTGGTACGAGTGAGGACACTTGATTACTCAGCCTTCGTCATAATTTTATGCCTCGATCCCTTCATTTGTCAATTCAGTATGCACAAAATAGGGTTTTGTTCGTTCTCCATTAACCTTAAACCGCACTCCGTCCTTGGTTTCTAACTCAAATTCTCCATGAGGGAATAATTGGGTAATCAAGTAAGGGCCTGTCCATTTGGACTTGAGCTTGCCCGGAAGCCAACGCAACCTAGAACTGTCTAAAAGCACCAAATCCCCTACCATAAACTCTCGTTTTTCAGTTTTTAGGTCATAATACTCTTTCATCTTTTCTTTGTAGGATATAGTAGATACTGATTGGAGCTCACCACTCTGCCTCATGGACGTACAAATGTTGAAAGTATCTTCTTCATTGTTCATCCAAATTTTCTTCTGCTCCTTTTCTTTATAAACTAAGGCTCTACCGTAGCAAGGAATGTCCTCCTAAGAATAATAAGCACTTCAAAATCGACTTCACAATCAAGGATAACAAAATCTGCTGGAAATATAAACGACTCCACCTTTACTAGCACATCGTGGAGTATCCCTATAGGCCTTTTCACTTTTCGATCATCCATCAGTAGCCGCATTGCAATGGGCTTTGGGTTATCCAAACCCAACTTCTTGTAAATAGAGTAAGGCATGAGATTTATGCTTGCCACCCCAGATCACATAATGCTTTCGCAAAATGTAATGACCCGACTGTACAAGGAATAGTGAACGAACCCGGATCTTCATTCTTTTGTACGAGAGATCTTGTAGCAATAACACTACAATGTTGCATTCTATCATCATCCTCGAAAGTGATCGATCTTTACTTTGTAACCACATCTTTCATAAAATTGGCATAACCGGACATTTGTTCTAGAGCTTCTACCATTGGGACATTCATAGAAAGCTGCTTCAACATTGTTATAAAACGCCGATATTTACCATCCTCGGTCTTTTTAACTAATCTCAGAGAAAAGGGGAGGGGGTCTAGGCATGGGAATAACCTTTATAGGCACTTCATCATCTTTTCCTGTGTTATCTTCTACTTCACCACTACCCTCTATCACCTTATCATTATCTTTTATCACTCTTTTCTCCTTAGACGGAATAGGTGGGTCAATGGTCTGCTTACCACCCTGAGTAGTGATTGCCATACAGTGTGCATCATTTTTTGTATTTTGGACAGTGTTTCTAGGAAGAGTGCTCGGTTTCCAGGTGTTCACAGTCATAGATAATTGGTCCATTTGCAATTCAATCTGCTTAATCGATATTGCATGTGCATCAACTTTCTGCCCAATACCCGCTAAATCACTCCTTAACTCTTTAATGGCTCATCATTATCATCGCACCTATTTATCATTTTGTGCAACATATATTCAACTCGCTTCATAATATCTCCACAATCCCCAGGGGTAACTTCACGATTTTGGGGAGGGACCTAGGGCCATTCCGATCATTTCTGTTACAATAGTTACCCCTGTTGAAGTTGTTGTCACGGTTATAGTTTCCATCTCGGACATAATGACCCTCACGGTTATAGTTACCATAGATCCGACCTTGGTTCCCTTGAACTTGACGCTAAAAATCCTGATTTGAGCCTTGGGAACTCTGTCGGAAAACCCCCGTCTGCTCGTTTACCGCATACGAATCCTCCACATAATCGCATTCATCATTTGGTGATGGTGGCTTAGAGAAGTAGTTAACTGCATTTATCTTTTCCGCACCACCACTGATATTTTTTATTACCAACACAAGCTTAGTTCTCATCTAAGCAATCTCTTCACGAATCTCATCTGTACTTGGGCTGTGAGTGGATTGCACTGCAAATTTTTTTCTCCCAGTATCTGACTTCCTAGTACTCCAAGCTTTATTGTTCCGGGAGATTTTATCTAACTTTTCATTAATCTCAGCATAAGGACACTCCCCATAAGAACCACCCTCTATAGTATCCAACACCGCTATATTATTATCATCCTGTCCCCGATAGAAGTATTCCTTCAGTGACTCATCATCTATGCGATGATTGGAGACGCTTCTCAAAATGAGGTAAATCTATCCTAAGAACTACTAATTGAATCTCCTAGTAGTGCCACAAAGTTGTCACTCTATCTTTGTGGTTTAGTTTCATGGAGACCGGGTAGTAGCGTGCTAAGACAACGTACCTTAGTTGCTTCCAAGTGAAAATAGAGTTATAAGAGATCTCAGTGAACCAAGTAAGGCCTCCCCCGTCAGTGAGAGAGGAAACACTCTTAGCCCTATTACATCCAACTCCTAGTCAGCCCTCCCTACACAACTTTTACACACTGCCCTTACCTTAGCTATATGGGCATGTGGATCCTTAGAAGGTAGCCCTGAAAACAAACCTCCGGCAGTGAACATTTGCATCACGCTACTAGTTACCACAAAGGTGTGGCTTGGTGGTAGAGGGGGCAAGACAAGTGGCCCATCGGAGTCTGCTATATTGTCATAGCCTCTGTAGTATTCTTGGGGCTGTGGAGCGGGATTTTCTCCCCTCAGTTGGTTTTCACGCAGAGCATTAAGTAACAACTGACCATGAACATCAACCAGAGCTGGGGTAATCGGGTTTGGATCATCATCATTAATACCCAAGTTTCGATTCATGTTGCGTAGTGTACACTCTAATTCTTGATCGTAGGGAAACAAGGGTTCTCTTCCTCTTAGTGTATTTGGCATACAAGGAATATAGTTCTGCAAGAATAAAAAAAAAGAAAGTAAAATTAAGAAAATATTGACTAAGTTTTAGTAATAAGTTTAAGTTAATCTAAAAGCTTCTTTGCCCGGCACCAGCGCCAAAATTTGATACGCGCAAACTTACTTGTCAAATAAGTAGTAAACCAGTCGTATCAAGTAAAGAATCCAACTAATAAGGTTAGGATTGTTCCCACGAGGAAAATAGTTCAGACTTAACTTCTATCTATTATTACTACTATTAAGTCAATCATTTCCTTGGAAAACAAAGACAATAAAAGGGGTTTTTTTTACTTCTAAAATGAATGAAAATAACGAGCTAAATTAAAGGAGACAACTAACAGATTCAAATGTTGGAGTTTAATCAATTAATAAAAGTAACTAGGGTTTACGTGTTCCCACAGGTTTCTAACTTGATAATTCTAACAGTAACAATTCTTTCCTAGTATCTTGCATGCAAAGTGATAATTTATGTATTTCTATATCCTTGGTCCAGCATCTAGATAATTTCACTCTGCACCTTGGTCCAGCTACGTGTGTTGATATACTAACCCTTACCTTTACCTCATATTAAGAATCGTATTCGATATTTTACTAAGTTATTATCAATACATGCAAGACACTATTCTAGAATTGTTATTTTAGTTAGGTTTTACCTCAATATTCGCCTATGGTTCCCACAACCCTAGTTATGGAGTTTTGTTACCCATAGTCATAATCAAAATATTCAAATATGTAATATAAGGTTTCATGCACTTACTTCAATGAGAAAGTATAAATCAAGAAATTCACTTGATTAATCAACAAAGTCAACAAAATCAATTACTAAAATTAATCGAAGACTAAGGATTCTCCAAAAGTGTAATAATAATCACAAAGTCTAATCCACAAGAGAAGATAAAATAATCAAGTGTCTAACTATAAGAGAGTGTAATAACCAAAAAGTCTAACCCCAAAGCGAGGTTTTTCAAACTATTTGTAAAAAACAAAAAACCTAATCAAAGAAGGACTCTATTTGCTGAAAATCTGTCAAAATGCGGCTGGATCGACGGACCTCGCGACGGGTCATCGTTGTGACGATGGGCCGTCATGGACTCCGTCGTCCCATACATGCAAATTTTCTGTTTCTCTCTTCATTATCCTCGATAGCAGGTATGACGGATCGTTATAGGCACAACAGTCCTTCGAGGGTATCCGTTCAATAACACTTGAACTCTTGGAATTCGGGTACTGGGATTACTTCTCTGATCTTCATGAAGAACCAGCAGGACGGACTATCATGGTACGACGGTCCGTCACACACTTTGTAACCCTACACTTGGTCAGAATTCCTCATCTTCCTTCAACAACTTCACTACGATGCCACCTACTGACCGTCACAGGCATGATGGACCGTCACAAGCTCTGTAGGTGGTACTTTTCTTCATTTCTTGCTCAAAAACCTTCGTGTTCATCTTTTAGAATGATTTCCTACAAATAAAGAGAAACTCACGTAAAAATTAATACAAAAAGGCTTTTCGACACACACTAAACTTAAGGAAAAAACATTAAAAATACCGTGAAACCACGGTATATCATATTACAATTTGGAATAGCCCATATATCAATACAATAAAAGCCACATATATGATATAAAATTAAAACACTCAAATGAAACAGAATGAACAAAGTGTCTTTAAGACTAATAAGCATCCAACGCTAGAAAGTGGCATTGCACTCGAACTAGTGAGGGCCTACCGAATGATAATCCAAGTCTTCCTTTAAAAGTCGTGAATAGACCTTTAACGAATGAAACCTAGAATGTTGGGCAAAAGGGGAGACATGGGGTTAGCTTATATCTTGTACTAAGTATGGAGTCATATGAATATACAACATAAAAATCATGCTAAAAATGGAACATTGCATTAAAGCATGCAAATTTACTATGAAACACACTATGCACATTCAAGAACCAATATAAGTCAATAAGCATATATTCCTTAAGTGAATATCATGTCTATCACAAGATTAACAATATCAATTCTAGTCAAGTCAATATGCATATCAAGATACTTGACCAAAAATTAAAACAAATCTATCATCAAATTATTATATCAACAAACATGTATAAGAGTTCATAGCATAATAACCAAAGCAAGACCCTTACTCAAGAACCTACATTAATTCCACTAGTGCAATGACTAAGTAAGGCCCCATAAACTCACCAACCAAGTAATACCAATAAGAACTATGAGAAATGCCCAACTTCCCATACTATGCCATTAAGAGTAAATATTATCACATTTTAGCAATAGGGACCAACCACATGTTCATAGGTGAAACCAACATCACATAGCGTTATAAACATGTAAGATCAACATATACATATCATTTACATTTATAAGAATATAATAACATCATTCTAAGACTCCCATCAAGGCTAACTAGTGTAATGTATAGATAGAGTCTCATAACCCTACCTAGACTAAATCAAACCCTTAATTCATACTATTTAGATTTCATTTCATTACTTCATTTTATCTTTTGGTACATCTTGTCTTAACCGACATAGACCACATGAGCTAAGGTGGAAACCGGTGTCAATGGAACCTTACACTGAAAGTAGGTGCACTACTTGCAATGGTAGTACAAAAACAAGAACATAACATCTATATGGATCCACTAGCTACTATTCCTATGGCGTAAACATAGTTCATGAACTAGGGGATGTAGTTGGGACCATATTTATGCTACATGAATTAATCTCATGAGTAATTAGTAATCCTACCTTCCCTATATGGGAAGGGACACTCCATACTTTAGTTTAATCGGTGTTTAGCTAGAGTCTTTTTTTGTAATGTCTTTTGAGGCTTTATTAATCATCATAGCTTAGTTTAGGTCATAGGGTCTTTCCGTTATCTAGTAATCATGATATCTCAATAGGAATTGCACGATTATTATCCTTTCATTACAATTAACAAATGTGAGGTTTGCACATTAACATCATTATATCAATGTAAGGCACATAGGTACTTCATAACAAATATTATACCATTACATGTTAAGCATAATCTCACAATCCATAAATCAAGACATTTCAATTCAACATCATACCAACCATTATCAATCTCATCATAAGGTATACTTCAATATAACTTCATCACTAAACACATGTAATCATAATTGAAGTAAAGGATTAAGATCACTAGACTTACCCAAATATCCTTCACAAAAAATCATTTAAGGTTTTACACTCAACCATCAAACTCTACCCAATAATGGTTGTAATATGATCATACAATATCAATTTATACAATAATGAAGTAAATTTTATAACAACACAACAATTCATCAGTAGTTCATAACATAGGGTTAAGTACTTAGGTCAAATTCATAATCTACTTCACAACTTAGGTCAATTAATCAAGAAATAGATTAAGTGAATTACAATACATCATAATGTACTCACAATTATCTAAATTAATCATAAACAGAGCAATTTATAAAGTCCAATTCGTAATAGAACAAAAACCTAGTTGAAACACATTTTTTTGAAATCAATTTGAAGGAACATTTTGGGGAGAGAACCCCAAAGGTGAAAAAAATCACATACCTTGTTAATATATGAATATTAAAGGATATAAGTAGTCTTATTATTACCATGAAACTCATTTTCTTGGTCTTATATGGAGTTTCATTGGGAGAGAATGAAGAGAGAAGGAAGAGCAATTGGGTTTTTGGAATTATGAGAGTTGGGTTTAGTTTAATTAGGTTTGTTCTTCATAAATAGGTTCTTAATTAAATTAATTGAACCTCAACTAACCATTAGTTAATCAATTAACCACTTAATTAATAAAATTAAACAATTCACATAAGATAGTAAAACACAGAGCTAACCTCCGAGACCCTAACCTACGGGTCGTAGGTTAGTTGATGGCTACACCCCCTCAGTGCTGCACATCCGTATTTTTGGTCAGAGGATTGGAAAATTAAGTCTTAACGTATTTGGATTAGTGACCATCGACGGTTGCAATCGATGCCCCATCGACTGGACTACCCCTCGTCGCCTGCAAGTCATCGATGACTACTATTTTTAATAGCTTTTAGCCAAACAAGAATGATCCTCTTCAAGGACCCTTTTGATGGTCCTTGGGGAGTCATACCCATAATCTTCAACTATAAACCAACATTTTCCGACTCTTTAAACATTGTCAAATAGACTAAGGCACGCTAGAACCTCTTGAACTAGTTTCTGGATGTCATGGATGTTCCTTGACGTTTACATAATAAACCTTCCTAAATGACTTATATATATATATATATATATATATATATATATATATATATATATTATATTGGACCTTAAATTAGTGTTACAACTCTTAGACTTCTCATGTTAGGCTCTAGATTAGGCTTTAGAGTTTCGGAGTTACAGAAATAAGGTTGGAGCGAATGAAAAAAAAAACTAAAAAAGCAGACATAGCAAATGATGACATCTAACCGCACACTATCATCCAGTTTGATGGTCCTACGTGGGGATACGTAGATGTTTGATAATAGAATTTTGACCAAGTGCTGGATCAAGGAGGGTAGAGACGCCCCGTACATTGAGTGATGGACTATCGATTAATTTCCATCCTTTGATTCACAGAGTTGAAGTTCTAGTAATTAAATGATGAAGAACAGGACGAACCATAGTCAAATAAAGGGACAGTAGGTGGCAACCGTCGTTTGAAGATATTCTATTTTTTGTCAAATTCTGACCCACGGACCATATGTTTATGGATAGCCCGTCGTTTCTGTCGTTGTTTCCTTTTCCTACTTTGATTTGGATTTTTATACTAAAAATATAGTTTGTATTTTCCATTTTTCGGAGCTAGAATCTATTGAAGATCAGTTAGAACCTAGAGAATATTATTGTATTTGGCTTTTGGGATTATTCATCAAATACTTTTGCAGTAAAATTTTTGAAGTTCGTTTTATGCAATTTGCTTTTGGTTTTCAATTGAAAAATCTAATGTTATTTTTAGTTCATGGTATATCTTACTAACTCAAATATGAATTGTGAATTCTCAAGAATGAGTAGCTAAATCTAATACAAGGATTGTGGAATAATGAGCAATTAAAATTGTATGAATAAGAAATAAGTAATTCGAGAATAGTGTGAGCATGGATTGTTAATCGTTTCAATCCGAATGCTTTCTAGCCGTGAGCAAACTAACAAATCATCTCATTCTTAGTTTCTAGACTATGGAGGTGATGAATGAGAAACGGATGGAAAAAAGATTTAGTTGAAATTAGCCACTATCTAATAGCCTCACCATAATCATTTGTATACTAGGTTTAATTTGGTATAAACATAAGGTTTAGTGAAGAAGAAACATGTAAACGGACAATGGTGCAAGGTGGAATTCCCTACTGGAGGAATATTATCTTAGGCATTCCTAACATATCAACCTTGCTTGTTAACACTAGGATCGAGTTACTATGATTAAGAATACTACGTTACGAGCTTGTGGGGAACGGGTATGCCCTACTTTTTATTTTATATTCATATATCGAACTACAACTCCTTCTTACTTTTTACCTTATAATACAAATAGAGTTATTTTCTATTACAATCCTCCCCCCACCTTTTGTTACTTTTCTAGGAAACTATTTGATTAAATGTACATAATTGTGAGTTAGCCTAAGTCTGAACAACTACACTATTAGGATCAATCCAAACCTAAAAGTAAGGCTTTTTAGTTGAAACTTAAAACTTATACTTTTTTTGATAGGTGTAATATTGGTGTGTCAGTTCACACTCTTGAACAAGTGTCTACTTTACGTGGATTATGGGAGATCCTACGACCATTCATTATCTTATGCTTTCATTACAAAGTTTGTCACAACCCAGGTGTAAAACTAGATGTTACATGGTGCATATGAATATGAGGGACCCCATGCAATCCTCTTATCACTCATAACATAATAAATAGAATAAAAGAGGTAAGCACAACATTTGTAGTCCAAAATTTTTATAAAAGTAAAAGGGAAGTCTAAACACATTGTCTCAATATCCATTTAATACAATTCAATGAAATTGCGCCTAGTACATACAATATTTCCTATTTCGAATATATGAGAGTAATTAAGAACAATGAAAGTTTGTTCTCAAAGCATGAGGACTCACCAAAGCTTAGAAATCTGGCAATCAACCACTAGCCACAAACTGAGAACCTGTTTGTCAAATCTGCATTTGGGGAAATGAAGGCAAGAATACACGTTAGTAGAAAAAAATGTACAAAGTGTTATAGCTATTCATAAAACATTTAAATTATGCTAGAAAAGGACATTTCATCAAATGTAATGACGAAGCTAAAACATGCTATTAAAGGATTAGAAAACATAAGTCGTAAAATATGGTCAATGCAAGCAAAAATCATTTAAAACCTTTAAACAAATGTGCTATACTTCTTGAACAAGCCTTAGTTCATTAATATTGGGGGAAGTATGCTTAACCGACATAGATTCATGTGAGCTATAACATCATCCCATGGTGTCGCTTACATTAAAAGGGGTAGTCCTAATTTCGAAGATAGAACCGTGAACTTCTAAATTATTTAGATCCACTAGACAACTTGCAAAGACAAAACCATGACCTTCTAACTTAAGCGCATCCTCTAGATAATGTTTAGCTAGACAATCATCCTATGGGAGAATATAGGTAACGGATTAGGAGATTTCACCTAGAAACCTAGCCTATACTAACGAGAGAGATGCTATCTTAAATTCCTCTCGGTTCTAAAGATAAATCCCAAAATATGGTAATATTCATACTTGTTCTAATTATCCATGGAAGGGAATATCATCATGCAATCAAATAAAGGTTTCATTAGTATTACTCTTTATCTTTGATTTATTTAGGTATGAATACCTTACAACCTTAGAATCCTTACTATTTGACAAAACCTTTCACAATCGTACCTTTATGTGTTTATGAGAAATCCTTCAGCAACACAACAACATCATCATTGATACTTCACTCTCTTAAAATCCTTAAACATTTCATAGATTTAATAAGAACATGCATAATTCAATAATTCACCTTTCAAAGGTTCACAACCACCTTTAAATCTTCAACATTTAGAAAATATGGGTTAAACATGGGTTTCATCATAAATTCATGTGATTCTATAAATTCATGGTTGATTTCATAAAACTCTTCTTTCATAATGCAAGGCCCACATGAAATTCTCATAACTTGTTTAAAAACTGGGATATTTCATGGGTTCATAAGGGAAACATCTTAAAATTATAGTATATCATCAATTCATGCATAATAAATCATAACTCCATCATTTAAATCAACATTCGAGAGAACACATGGAAATTGAAGAAATTCCTAACTAGATTGGGGTTTTCTAACTTTGAAAAGGAGAATTTGGGAACTCCATAAATAAAAAAATCCATGGATGAAAGTTATCATACCTCAGTGCCAAAAGTTTGATTTAAATAGTGAATTCCAGACTTTTTTTGAAACCTTAGGTTGCACAATTCTTCTGAAGTTTCTAGAGAGAGAAATATTTTGTAAAGGAAGAACTTGATTTCTTTTGGTGAATTTAAGAGAATGGGTTGAATTTGAAGATAAAATCACTAACATAGTGGTCCTAGGCATGGGTAAAAATACATAGTATTGTTTTCAAAATTTAGAAAAGAATACATAGTATTATTTTGAAAATTTAGAAAAGACCATACTGCACTAAAACATATAGTTTACTTAGCCCCCACATGCAAGGCACCATAAACCATCAAACACTTGACGACCCATATTGCTAGTTGAGGTCCTCGACCACTAGCTTTGAAAACCTCCTAAAAACCCAATTCACCTCACGAAACATCCAACACTCGTCTTGGATTACGAGACTTCATGTGGCTTGTGTGGAAGGTCGCGTATAAGGTAACTACTTCATCCCTCACCATGCCCATCAGCATGCATCGTGGTGCGCACCACAAGGTGTCTAGGTGAACATGGGAGAGGAGCATTTATTGTCTTTCCACTCTGTGCCATCTAGGTGTACACCACTCATCGTGATTCCATTTACAAAACGTGTGGCCCTTTTTTAAGGGTGGCCAGGCTCGATACTTGGCTTTGACTTTCCACTTAATCCCTTTCTTGATCTAATATATTCTAAGGTGTTTCTCTACAACTCATAGCTCCCACAAGGGTAAATTACATACCTAAACAATGTTTAAGTCTAAAGGTAAACTCTTACTATATTCAAGGTTAACCCAAATCCTAAGGTCGTGTTCTTTATCTCTTTATAGGTAATGTCATCCCAAAATATTACTCTTTACGAGAATACTTATTAAATGTTGTTCTCCTATAAAGAACCACCTAATGTTTAACAATACCACATCAAGCTTAGTGCTATCAAAACTTCATGGAGTCATACTAACCAGCTCCTGAACAAGTTCTAGTTCATTCATCATCTCTTTCGTACTAACAAGAATTTCACACATTACTACAGGAAGAAACTAAGAAAAGTCATCTAATTATTCCTCATCCCAAAACCTTATCCTACTCTTCCTCCATATTTTTAACCCCACGTAAAATTACAACACCATCATTATATTGATATGAACATTAACCTTGTCCTTCAAACACCACTTCACTACTAAAAGGACCTATGAAAAGATATCTCATATAAACTTTTGAACTCATTACTGTCTTATTCTCAACACTTGACTTGATTTCTAATCTATTATCTCCACCTTAGGTCTAATGATGTCACTTTACCACTATGGACCTATTCCATCATCTCTAAATTGATTTACATATCTTTTTACACTAACACCTAGAAAAGTTTATATCACAATTATCAACCTCTCCATAACTAGGTAGTTAGACCTGCTTATAATTAAACTGATTCTATTGACCTCGTTTCATAGGCTTCTAAGGAAAACTCTGCTAACTCTTTGGGAAAATTCCATATGCACAAGCCTATCATATATTCACAACTACATTATACAATCTAGGCAGAAATAAAAATCATAACCTCAAATGGGACCTTTTCTGGACACATACAATCTCGGATGTACCTTTTACTACTCTAACTTCATTTCTACCCTCTATAAGTCACAATTGCACATTTTCATTGCAAGTTATCACTGTAATATCCTAATCTATTGAGGTCAAACCTATTAGATTAGATCTTAAAACTAACACCATCAGCCTCATGTTGCCATCTTTTGATGATGACTCTCATCTCAAATTCAATCTTAGTGTCTAGTACTAAACACTGATATCAAAATTATTGCCCATATGTTATACTACTTCCAACTAATAGAATAGTCAGAAACAGTCAAAAACTAATATTTCATAGGAAGTAGGAAATCTTAAGCTCTCCCTCTAGCTATCTAAAAATTACCTTTACCTACCATTTGTTAATAAAACAAAATAACGCCTATTTGGGAGATTCTCAAACAAACAAACATCACTATGGGCTATGTAATGATAAAGTGTCTTGCCCACTGTTCCAGAATTGTCTTATATCTTGATGGAGTGTATGAATCATCAGCTAAGTGCATCCACTATGCTATTCTTAAAAACTAGATATGGAATTATCTAAAAAGTATAAACCTTTACCGATGATTGTATACATTGTTTATGAGGACAATGCGTTGTCTGAACTTTTCTCCATATCGTGATCAATACTACTCACAAGAATATAACTCATGCTAATATGTTTAAAAATATTTTCTTATCCTCAAACTTTGAGATTATTAATCAAAAGGTGTTCTCTTAAAAAATAAAATTATCAAAACTCCTCATGGACTCATTTAGAAATAAAAGTTTCCTCTCTTATTTCATATAAAAACATTTACTCTTGGGAATACTTAGTTACCTTATATTTACTTTTTAAACATGAATTCAGCTCTCCTTATGCTCATACTCAACTAATGAAGTCTCCAAACAAGCTTGAGAAATTTTCAAATGACCTCTTAAAATAGGGTCCTTGAAAAATTATGCACGTGAATAACTAAATTCAAGGTTTTGATTAACCATATATAAAACTGAATAATCGGACTCAAAAACTCCAAAACTCAAGGACTTTATACAATTCATGTGACACCTCAAAAATTACATAAAAGAAGTTAGAGCCTAATATCATGAGGGTCTAAAGTCCTAAAATTGATTATAATGTTGTAACGAGGCAGTGTCTACTGTATTAGGTCAATTGAAAGTGAAGCGTCACGGGACGACCAACATGTTCAACGAGTAGTCACCTGGTCTCATGTGAGTTTATGTTCTTATATGTGTGTGTTATGAGTTTATGAGGTCCATACATGAGTTTAAAATGAGTTTATAGGCAGTTTGTGAAGTTTCATGAAGTTTGAAGGTCAAACGTCCATAACGTTCGAAAGATTTGCGTTGAATAACCTTGTGTGTCTTGGAATATTTCGTTGAGTTTTAATTGTTCGTTTTGGATGAAATCGATGAAGGAGGTCCTAAAATTGTATACAATCATATTCGGGTAGAAAACTTCCTTGAAAACATCCCCAAGGACCAACCAAGAGTCCTTGAGGAAGGACCCTTCGTTTAAGGACAAGGCTGTCTAGGCCAGCCCCAATCGACTTAGGCAATCGATAGTCAGTAGGGTGGTCAACGCCCCATTGATGGTATACATTGTTAAATACTTATCCTAGGGAGCTTAATATCTCAATGGACAGTCCCTGAACCAAACGATCTCCAGCCAGGACTGTCTGTTGGTGGACAAACGGTCCGTCGATGGTGCCTGCAACTCGCCTGCTTCACTGTTTAGTAAAGGGGTGAATTTCCACGTCCAAATAAGAGTTTGGATGGCCACTTAGGGGTATGTTAGTTATTTTTAGTAGATATATAGTTCCTAAATATGTAGATGAATTCATTATTCAAAAATCTAAACCCAAAACCTCTAAAGAGCTCTCTAGAACTCCATGGAAGTTTGAAGAGAGATTGAAGCTTAATGTTTGATTTCTCGACAAAACTCTATCCGTTTTCGTGTATTAACATCATTGAGGTATTTTTTTTTATCCTTAAAACTTTATTCATCAAGGACATACAAATTCAAAGAGATTTCTAAAGTTCTCTAAGGATGAACTTGTCCAATTTTATGATCTATCCAAGGGTTTTTGCATTAAAGGTTTTAAAGCATTGTATATTGATTGAATTGTTGTTAATTAGATTATTTTAACACAATTAAAATGTGAACCCATGTAATTCATGAACCCTAGTTTTGACTACTTTATGGTTGAATTGATATTGTCTTAACGCTTATGAATTCTTGTGTAGGTTTCTATAGGCTATTGAATGATGTAATAATTGTATTCAATTGGTGTATTAGATAACTTAGATTGATAAATTTATATTTAATTGACCTAGATTCATTGAGTATTATGGTTTTTGTATTGAATTAATGATCATGGACATGTATAACGGCTTTTGGGTATTGAGTGGGATGATTTAACTATGGATTGAATTGGTGAGAATTTAGTGGTGGTACGCTTCCCCGAATTCTCTTTATTTTATGAAATGTAGATCTTCAATTATGTACTTATTGTGATAAGATTCCAATTGGGGAGGAAACCTATTTAAATAAAAAGTGGAATTAAACCACACAAAAATAATATAGATTAGAAATAAGAGATGAGATAGAAGAAAGAAAGGATACTACATTAAACAATCAACCAAGGAAGAAGAGAAACTTTAATTTTAAATGATATAACTTAAATTTAACACTACAAATGAGAAATCTCAAGTGAAATCAAGGTTGTAAAGTCCTAAATCAATAATGAGAACCACCCATCACTAATCTAGATTAATATACAGTAAAGTAAGATAACCTAAAATGATTTTACCCTTAAACAACACTCTTGAGAGAGTTTGTTCATTTAACCTTCAAAATACATATAGTCTAAGTCTTCCAAAATAAAAGAGACTACTATTTATACTAATAAAAAAAGAAGACACTTCTTTTGACAATTATACCCTTAATTACGTAAAGGCCTTGTTTGGTTGTCTTCTTTTGTGAATTCTTGAAAATATGAGATGATCATTTGCACAAATGGCCTCTTTATTCTTTCTCTTAACTAAGATTAACATTCCACACGTTGTACTTCTTGATTTTTTGTCCATAAAGCTCCTTGAAGCTTTTATGCAATCTATGTTATCAATGTTTTTATCACCCTCGCCTTCTTGAAAAGGATTCGTCCTCGAATCGAAACCTTGTAAAACTATGAAAAGGACAAACAACAAATATATCCAATAGCATGAGCGTAATTACAATAGTTAGCACAAAAAGCATTACACCAAGTATACAATCTTAAGGAATAACCAAGTATCCTATATTATCATGACTATTAAGCCCGTAGATGAAGAACATGGAAATTGGCTATTCATCACATCCAGATTATAATACCACAAAAAATATGACATTAGTACAAGCTCAAATAGTCCCAAATGCATACCTAGGTCAAAATGATAATTATTCCACATATTTGGATCATACTAAAAAGTATAGACCTCAATGACACCCCGACCGAAATGTAATGTCCATTTAAGGCAAATATGAGTCTCATCATATGCAAGAGATAGTAGAGAAATGTCGCATCCAAATAAGGGTCATCTAAGGTGTTCCTATATGCAAGATCACAACAAGGTTTAAGGATCATAACAAAAATCACATCAGACGATGAAACACACAAAGACATCATGAAAAATATAAGAGAAACTGTCCCTTTACTAACAAATAATTCCTACCCCCATAAAAGGCTCAATCAACAAGATCATACACAAAGAGATAGTAATGAAAGGGGGTTACAAAACTACTTCCATATGCACAATGTAGATCCCTCAAGTGGATTGTAAGCCCTCATTAAGAACATTCCATCATAGGTAAATGTGACACATAAATGAACTTGAATAAAGGTGTTCCCAACTTTAGCTTCCACTTTATATACTAAAGAATAACAACTCATATTATGAATTGGAACACACAAGGAAGAAGTATAAATTAACACATAAGCATTCGCTTTCATCTTAAAACTACCCTCTTAAATAAATGTACTATCCTCTTCACAAAAGAGAATTCCATCCTTGGAAAGTGTGTCTTGACATTACAGGGGATTCTCAAACAATTGATAGCATCCAATAGTGGTTACACTTCCAACATCATAAGGCATTTCACTCTGCACATTCTCAAAAGTCATGTCATCATCAAACAAGATATTATCGTTAAACAAACATTCTACCGCAAGATTCTCATGAGAAAAAAAACTAATTGTGTTAAGGTCTAAAGATTCATTCATATTACTAATGACAACACTAGGTGTACACAAATCTATCTTTCTAGAAGAATCAACTTGGTCATCAATAGGATCAACTAGTGTAGCATACAATTCATTGCATAGCAATGTACACTCATTCAAGCTACAAGTACCAACACTAGGTGACCACGAATTGACCTTACTAGATGAGCCGATTCGGTCACCAATAGGATCAACTAGTGCTTGCTCACATACAACAAGGATATTATTATCACACGACAAAGTGCTATTAAGAACATCACATGGTAAAGACACTATACTCATATTAAGACAATCTATTACTTAAACTGAATGGTCTAATAGGTACAGAGTGACGTTCCAAGTTAAAGGAAATGTAAGCGTTCACATTGTTACCTTGTAGCTCAAAGGAAGAAGTGTCTTCACCTTGCCTAACAACATTGGAGAACATTTTCTACTTTTGGAACCTTTCAAGAACCTCATGATTCTTCAGATTTTGAGGTGCCTCACATGGATTTCTTCAAGTATACATGCACAAGGTTTCAAACAATAGGAAAAAAAAAGTTACATGAGTTAGGAGAAATATGTGACAACCCCGTCACATCACTCCACCCAACCTCTCCCTTTTCCACTCTAGAGTTGTTAGTTTTGACACCCTTAATCATCTATATCTTTTGTCTCTCAATTTTATGGGAGTTAGGGCAAGTGCCAAGGATTCCTTTTGAAGGTTAGAAGATCCATTCAAGTTCAACTTCAATTTTTGTGCACAAGGAGTGGGTGTTTTGACTTCCATGTGCAACTCCTTAGTGACAACCTTTTAAGGAGCATCTTGTTTTACTTACAAGGGTAACTCCTTGGGCTTATAATCATAAGGAATAACTCTGCTCATTTGTACCATAGACTTGACATTTTCAAACATTCACAAGGAATAATAAAAATCTTCCCTCAACGTTGTAAAGGATTTTCTTATCTCTACTACTTCACGACATAGTGTTCCTCCTCATCTACCTCCAACCTTATAACCATACGGATAATAAGAAATATTGGAACAAGGTGCGAAGAATAAGTCATCATGTTTTGAAACATAGTGAATGTACTGCTTCTATGGTCCACACAAAAACCTTTAGATAGTCGTGCCCAAAAATCTATTCCTTCTTTCTTTGGATAGGTGTAGCATAACATGACGAAGAAAATATAACCTTACAACATCCATTTCCTTCTATATTCAGCTTAAAACATTCATCAGACCTATGAGAGAAAGAATTGTACCTCTTATCACCATCATAACAATGGTGCAAGGCTTGAGCACCTTCATTGTCCCAATTGCATACATCATAAGTTCCTTCTTCCCCTTCAAGATCATCACAAGATTCATAAGTTCCATTCATGTCAAAATCATCTCAGGAGTAAAATTTCACACCATTATATTGTTCATTATACCATGAGCCAACATAAGAATCACCATCATAGACAAGAGCTCCGTTCCATGCTCATAAGGACTATCATAGTCATCGCAAAACTCATTTTCATCATGCTCATAGCTCACATTGCTATAAGTGTATTCACTATTGTCATCTCTATCATATTAAAAAGTTACAAATGACATTCCTTTTTATAATTACCTTGAGTACCTACAAAATTTAGCAAACAAGGTTAGTGGAAAAATTCCTCACACCTCTTGTGTTTGATCTCTGATTCACCTTTCTAAAGCGTCTTCCAAAAATTGGTAGAGAACTATCTTTTCCCAATCAATTCACAAGATCACAAATATTTTGTGGTGGAGTGGATTCTTGTGACTCTTGAAAGAAGGATTACCAAAAAATCTAAAGGACATGAATCAATAAGGCTATCAACGAATTAAGATGAGAAAATTAGAAGAATGAATTATCAAAAGATCCGGACTCAAAATTAACAAAGTAACAAAAATAAAAAGATTACTACTTGTTACTTAATTTGAAGAATCAAAGTAATGATTTGATGATTAAAAACTAGTAGTAATCAAAGATGTTAATTATTTGTTAAATAGTTGAAAAATAGAAGGAAAAATTAGTTTAGAAGAAGAAGAAGTGAATTAGGACAATAAGAAAAATTAAAGCTTCAGAAAAGTTCACACTTATAAGATGTTGATTGGATGATTTGATGATTAAAACAAGTTAACAAGTAATGAGAGAAGTTAATTAGTCGAGGAATTGAACGAAAAAAACGATAGAAAAAAGTATCACAAAGTTTTGACACTTACAAAAATTTCTAGGTCCAAAAACATCTCTTACTTATAATATTTTTGGGCTTTCAAGGGAAAACCTGCAAAATTCAGCCTCTGAAAGTGAGCCCCACCGGTGACTAAGAGTCTGGGCCTTGTTGGCGCTGGCATATTCTGTGTTGTACGATGACTGGCGCTCTGTGGCAGCTGGCTTGGAGGTCAATGGTTGACTCTGACCATTGACTGCTGACGTGGATGTCTCTTTGGAAATTAATTTTTTTTGAAATTCATTTTTTATTGAATTTAGATGGGTTTTTTTAAAATTCCACTCATTGACCCAAACAAAACACCTTTGACTTTGACTTAAACTCTTGATCAAATGTACTTTATTCTTTCTTCTTCTTCAAGAACAATTTGAACTCACCAAGAACACACATGGAACCCAATACACTCAAAATCAACTCCAAATTAGCTCAAATTTTAGGTTTTTCTTCCCTTCAACTAAGAGAACAAAAACAACAAATTATTAACCTCCAATTTCTCCTCTATCAAAATACCCACTTTAAAAATTTGAAATAAGAGATGAGAAAGAGATGAGAAAGAAGAAAGAAAGTTTGATTGATTAAACAATCAACCAAGGAAGAATAGAAACTTGATTTTGAAAAGAAAAAGCCCAAATTGAAAATCAGAAATGAGCAATATCAAGTAAAATCAAGCTTAAGAAATCCTAAATCAACAATAAGAATCCACCCATAAGTAATCTAGATTAATCTACACTAAGCTAAGCTAGCCTAAAGGGATTTAACCCTTAAACTACAATCTTGAAAGTGTTTGTTCATTTAACCTTCAAAATCCAATAGACTACTATTTATACTAATAAAATAAAGAAGACACTTCTTTTGGCAATTTTACCCTTATTGAGGTAAGGGACTTGTTTTGTTGTCATCTTTTGTGAATTCTTGAAAATATGAGATGAACATTTGCAAAAATGAACTCTTTCTTCTTTCTCTTAACTTAGATAGACATTCCACACATTTTACTTCTTGATTTTTTATCCATTAAGATCCTCGAAAGCTTTTAGTAAATCTACGCTATACATGTTGTTATGATATTAGTATGGTCAACTTATGTTGGTGTGCTATATGCTTTACTTGTGAATGATGTGGCCTCGTGGTGTTACATTATGTATTGTGATAATCATGACATTGATAATCATGACATTGTCGGCATTACTTGATGTATTAGAATGATATTTGTTGTTGATTTATGTGATGTATGATCATATTAATCTACTTGTGAGTAATGTGAAAGTAAGTGTTTTTATGTTGACACTAGGTGAGCACGTTAGACTATGACTATGTCTTATGTGTGTAGTCTTAGATTTTATGCACGATTCTTCCTACTTGACTATATGAGTATATGATTGTTATATTGATGATATTATATAATATATAGGGTGTCTTATAGATGATAATGCTTATTTCTGTGTGCTTCTAGAATGACATGCAATATGTGAGTTAGTGAAGTCTTTGTGTGTCTTGTGTGGTAGAATTGTGTCCCTTACTTGATACTGGTATGAATGTGAATATGAGATGTCTTGACTTAGGATTTTAATGTCTCCTAGTCTTGTATGGATGAATGACATGAGATTGACTATCGCTAAGAAGGTTCTTTATGTGGAATCTTTAACCTAGTTGTAAGGTTATGATCCTTGAAGTCGAAAGCCGTAATTGTATCCTTCTTGCATGAATGGTCGACTTAAAGTTGGTTGGGTTGAACGGGAAATTGTCCTTCGTAATGTCATTAAGTTATTCTCTTAGCCATTGAAAAGCAACCATAGGGGACCTATTTGGTAGGGTGAATGTGATTAGGTTATGAACTATTTATGGAACCTCTTCATCTGATCGTAAGTGTGAATTACTCTATGAGAACAAAGGGTAGCACCGAGTGAGTATGGTAAGGGAAGTATCTCTAGATAACAACGACGCTAGAGTGAAAAGAAACCCTTCATATTCCTTAACTATGTGCCTACATGGTATGTGTAAAATTTCTACTATTGATAAGTAGAACACCCTCTATCGGAGTAGGTCACATCCGGATTCCATAATTTTCTACCATGTTCAATGTTGTTTTTTGCCTATTCTCATAATATGGTATAACTACTAGTATTGGAGAAGTTCTATGAAGTTTAGGTAGTTGTATGGGATGCTATCTAGACATTGCATAATAAGCTTTGAAGATATTACTGAGAGTCCCTAGGTCTTCTCTAAGACCATTATTTGAATGTCCGATGTGATTAATGTCTCTTAAATGAACTAATGAAGATGATGACTTATTTTAGAAAGCATGTTATATGTGTAACTACTTGTCTATAGTAGTTAAGGGTTTTATTGTTAAGATGTGAAGGGCTCATAGGAATGGTCTCTTCATATCATACATAGATAAATCTTAAGAATGACTGTAGTTAGTAATGTTTGTTTATTAAGTAGACATGATCCAAACTCAGGTAGTCTTACGGTTTACATAGTCAATCTTTAAGAGATCAAGTAAAGACATTCTCTTCTTGATATACTTGAGTTTGTTCTTTGATAACCTTTTGGAGGAGAATGTCATATTATATGAAATTGTATTAAGTGAGAATGATCTTATCGTAGGTAATCTAAAGGATCTCTTAAGTGTGTGTGAAGGGATTGTATGAGCAGTCGCTTCACAACTCACTCAAGTGAACCTTAGAATCATCTTTGGTAGGAGGATCTCATTCTTATATGTTTGGTGTATTGCAAGAGTGTATATCTCATTATATGTGGTCTTAAGGATCATTTAGGTGTGCCTGCAGAGGGTGTATGGGTTTTCTCTCTTTGTCTTACTTAAGTTAGTTAGGATAGCTTTCATTGAGAAGATTGCATACTAGAAAGTGTTCAATGAGAACTGGAATTACTTCAATGTAATAGTGAAGGAATTTACCATAATAATGATATGGTTTATTGTAATGTTTTCTCCAATATGTTCTAAAATGTCTATATGTTATAGATGTGTTTCTTAGGTGTCAAATGTTTTTCATATGTTTAAATAAAAAACAACATATATCCATTAAATGTCCATTTTCATAATTTTCATGCATTATGTCATACTTAGTACATGTGTTTGTACTAATTCCATTCTCTTGTACATCTCTAAAGTGATTTATAGGTAAATGTGCTTTTGGAAGTGAAGCTTGTATTAAAGGATCTTTCAACCAAGTTGAAGTATGTCCTCATTTGAATTGAGGGCATAAATGTCTTTGATTTACTATCTCGATATATAGACTTTGTAAAACTATATTGTTGATTGTATGGGCCGTGTCCCAAGTCTATTATGAGACTATGATTTGATAACGTCAGACTTAGTATTTCCAATGGATTTTATGTAAAAGAGTATTTGAAAAATTATGCGCATGTTGTGAAATTTTTTAATTTCGCACTACTTTTCTTATATGTATTTGCGATGAACTATACAAAAGGGCTTGTACAAGTTCTTCGAGAGCTCATGTTTGCCGCATAAAACTCCGAGAGTGCCCTAGTTTCTAAAATGTTCTCTCGGGTTGTGACAAGCGTGGTATAATAGCATAGGTTATAAAAATGGTATTAGGAATAAAAAATTCTCCTCAAGTCACGTCTCGTAGGGTCTTGAAAATCGGTGTGAGTCACGACACATCTACGGGAGAGACTATAGGAAGATAGAGTTTTCCTTCTTTCCTACTCCTATGTTGTGTCGTAGGGTAAAAGTTATGAGTATCCTTTTCTTATGGTTTTCGTTGTGTTATAGAAGATGAATTCGAGGAGGACACCGACTAGGAGAGGTAAGGGGAATGATGTGAATGAGGAAATTCCTCCTCAAATTGAGAAAGTTGAACAGATTCCTCAAGGTTCTCAAGGTTATCAAGTCCCTATTGTGGGTGGAGGTAATGATGTTCTGGTGGTTCCCCAAGAAATGACTAATGGGGAGATTAGAGAGTCTTTACTTACTTTAGCCCAAGCTTTGACTACCAACTTGAATAGAAGATTGAGCCAAGAGTGAATGTTTTGGAGAGAACTATGACATCTAGATAGAGAGAACTTGTAAGGTATGAATTTTCCTATATTTCTTGGATCGAAGGTGTGAGAGAATCCTTAAGAGTTTCTAGATTGTATGTACAAGGTGTTTCGTGCCATAGGGGTGAAATCTAGGGAGAAGGCGGAGTTAGCTTCGTATCAATTGAGGGAGGTTTCTCATGTGTAGTACACTCAATGGAAAGATAATAGGACGTTTGAGTCGGCTCCCATTGAGCCGGAAGAATTTAAAGAAGATTTTCTGGGAAAGTACTTTCCCTGTGAGAAGAGGGAGGTAAAGGTACATGAGTTTATCAATCTCCAGCAACGCAATATGAGTATTGAGGAATCCTCTTTGAAGTTCTCTATGTTGTCTTGATATGCACCATCCTTAGTGTCCAACCCTAGCGATAAGATGAGTAGGTTTTTGACCGAGTCGCCGACCTAGTTAGAGATGAATGTCGTATGACCATGCTACATAATTATATGACCCTATCTAGACTCATGGTTTATGCTCAATCAATTATGGAGTTTAAAGATAGTAGGATTTCTAGAAAATTCAAAAGAAGTGTTTCAAGTGATCAAAGTCAACCTAGGTTCAAGAAGAACCTGGGGGTGCTAAACTAAAATTTTGAGAAAGGGGGAGGGTTCTCAAAATGGAAAGCCTACATGTATTACTTGTGGGAAGATTCACTATGAGGAATTACTATTGAGTACCGTAAGTTGCTTTTGAACTGGTAAAGAATGACACAAAGTGAGGGATTATCCTACTAGAGGTTGTAAGCAAGTTCCTCCTAATGCTCCGAAAGATGATGCTCCAAAAAAGAGGCATTTCTATGCAGTCCAAACTAGAGGAGAAAGGTCGGATGATAGTGATGGTGATGATGGTAAGTTTTTTTATTTCCCTCTGTAGTGATATGAGTTCCTTTTAAGTGGGGGAGTATGGTTAATTGATGGGCTACATGGTCATCGAAGTATGTTGCATGTGCATGGTGTTAGGAGTCTTGTTGGAATTGAATTCCATTGACTCCTTGAATTGTGTATTTAATGAAGTTATGATTATGTTGTAAAGTCTGTTGATATGGTTTTATCTTTCATGTTAGCATTTTTCTATAATCAATTTCCTAAATGTTGCCTTTTTGGATTTTGCAAGCATGGTTATTGTAACACTAGCAGTTTAATGTAAAGATTTCACAAAATTAACTGATTTATTCTTTGCTTTGAAATTGTTGTAATGTTGATAGAAGTGATTTATATGAGCATGATTGTGAATGTAAAAGGAGTGTTTGCTATTTGGAATGAAGTATATGAGTCTTATGGCATAATGCATTGGAGATTGAGTTTCTATCTTCGTGTTGTGTTGGAAATTTCATGATTATGTCAAATTGAAATTTCTACTATTTTTTATATATTGCAATGTGTTATGTGGTATGGTTATTAGTTGTTAGCTGAATCTCTACTCTTGGAAGTATTTGGAGAGTGACAAGTAACACTCGAGGACGAATTGTAACAGCCCCAAAATAAGTTAGGGAGTCTAGTAACATGTTTTTCATAAGGGTATAAGGTCCTAAAATGTTTTATAATCTGGTCTTGAGGCATTTTCTAAAGTTTGAAGTGATTTGGAAGTCAAACGTCAAGGAACGACCAAGACGTTCGACGACTAGCTACCAAAAGCCCTTAGATGCTTTTATGTGTTTAAGTGTATGTCATGACCTTATGAGGTCCTTAGATGAGTTATAATGGTGTTTATAGGAATATAGTAATATTAATGAAGTTCGGAGGTCAAATGTCCAAGACGTTCGAAAGTTAGCCCTTTAGACGTTCATGTGTGTCTTGAGTGTGCCTTGCATGTTTGGATTTGTTTACTTGTCCATTTATGGTGAAACTTGCATGGAATGTCTTCAAAATAATAAGGTGTATATTCACGTTGGAAACTTCTGAATACGACTTCCCAAGGGCCCCTCAAGGAGGAAAAAAGATTGTCGAGGCATTGCCTTGGCGGTGTCTATTGACTGAGCCAAATGACGCCTCGTTAGTTGACTGACACCCCGTCGATGGTGAGTATTCGATGGACACTTATACTGGGGAAGCCTCAGCCATATAACAGCTTAAGACCTAAACGAGGGAAGCCACAGATGGTCCGTCGATCGTCCAACGTGGCGTCGATGGCTGGCCATCGAGGCAGGCTTCAGTTACTACCATGCACACTGCCTAGTTATAGGGTGAATGGGAAATTCACCACACATTCTAACCTGACCATAGGCGGTTTATTTACCTATTTTTGGGTATATTAGGTTGTTAAAAACGTGAATAGACCATACCGAATCTTCCATTAAAAATCAAAACTTCCTTTTTCCAAAAATATTCTCTCTATGAACCTCCATTGAAGGTGAAGCTCAAGAACAACTTGGATCTTGGATTTCTATGGTTTATTAATCAATTTTTTGAGGTTTTCTCCTACATTAAGGTATGGTGATCCTCCATCTCTATTTAGATTTCATCTAGAGAGTCCTCTTCAAAGTGTTCAACGAAGTTCTATAATCAAATCCCGTCTTCTTCAATCTAGCCATGGGTTCTTTCTCAAATTGATTTGAAAATCATATTATTAATGCATTGATGATTATCTACTGATTTGTAAGTGATATTCAATACAATTGTATGTTGAACCCATGCTCTATCACAAACTCTATTTTAGCCTATGTATGGCTTTATGATCTTGAACTCATGTGTATCAAATTGTGATTCAATTATGTTAATATTCTTATAACTACTGTCTAGAATATGTATTGATTATGAATTTTTGAGGAATGATCCATGAGGGTCAACTTTAAAGGTTTTCAATAAGGTCAGTCAATCATGTAGTAACTTGTGGTCTTGACGTTAGGATGGCTTGTTATGTCACTCGACTATGGTGAATTGTCTTACCTACTCTCTACATGTATGATTTGATGATAATTAGGTATAATTTATCAAATATGAATAGATAACGATTGAATTGGTAAGGATTGATTTAGGTCTTCTAGCCTATAGACTTGATATGGTGATGTATCTGTTGTGATCCATATTCTAGGGTAGATGAAGAATGATTAGATATGATGTTCTATGTTTTTAGTTACTGCCCCAAATGTATTTTATTGATAAAATATGATTGATGATCAAGTCAAGGAAGATTTGTTGATGATCTATAAATCTCTACTTTCTAGTGTATATATGTGATGTGTTGTACTATGTTTTAGTGTGATCTTGTAATGAATTGTACATGGTTCCTTTCACGATTAAAGTACATTTAGATACTTCCCTGTACATGTATTTTTAATGAGAAAAGTGTATTGATCAATGTTGATCAAAACGTTGATTAATTGGTTTAGTCTACTCCTCTCCTCTACTTTTCTATATTATTGTAGTTGATGAAGCCTTGTCTAGCAATGATTGTTTTTGTTCCACTTATGGTGGAGGTGTTTCTTTTATTGTCCTTATATATGTGTGTTGAATATGTCCTTGAAGGCAAATTGAGGAATATATGAGTGTCTGGTTATGATGATCACAAAATGTATAACTTGCGGCTATTCTTTTATTCTAGTTGTGAATCTAGGTTATTTAGCTAGTGTTATAAGCATGTAAATGGTTATGTTAAAATCATACATAGGTTCTGCCATTTATCAAGTGTTAAGGATTGACGACCCCTACACATGTACCCCTATGTGAATGCGTGAATAGCTAATGTTAGGAGTCTTAAAGTGTAATATGAAGTTATCTTTCCTCCTATGCTAAATTGTGTTGTGTGGTCTATGCTTGGTTGTGCATTGTGGTCTTAAGAGGGTGGCTGTCTCGATGTGTTGGTTGATAGATAATATGTGATCATGTTGACCAATGTACACAAATACTCACACATTATGCATGCTTACAGTGTAGCAAAGGGTCATGGTGTCTAATGAAAGTTTTTTCTCATAATCACTAAATGTCTACTACTATGCATGTAAGGTAAATGTATGTGAAGTATCTAACCATGAACGAAGAATGTCATGAGAGAAAAGCATATTGGGTTGTGATTGTGAGGCCTCAATTCTTGATTGGAGGGGACACCAAAGGTATCTGCCCTTCTATTTTTTTACTAGTATAACTTGTTAGGTGTACTATTATGGGCAAGGGTATGGGACCATATCTATATATTGCACATATGTACCTTAATAGGCTAGTTCCTAGGTTTGGTTCCTATGTACATGAAAATGACTGTATGAACATGTTATGAATATGTCTTATATGATATAATGTGAAGTATATGGTATGATTAAGTATGATTATACCTAGTCTCTAAATATGTTTACATGAAAGGATTGCTCATAATGTTACAGTTGTACACTTATACATGAATGATATGAAGTATGAACATCTATGATTTTAATGGGTTATGTGAAATAATTTATTACATATATACATACACACACTTGAATGATGATCTAGTCAATAAAGAGTCAATTGAAAGGTGTTATCAAGGGTACCCTAAACTATATGGTGCTTCACATATGCTATGTCCATGTGAAAGGGTTTCTAACATGATTTAGGTTGATGAACTCTCATTTATGACCTATGAGCTGAGCATATGAGAAGTCAATCTCCAAAGGCCTATGTTTTATAAAGTACTTTTAATAAATGCTTTTGAATAAAGGAAACTTAGCGTAGCACTGAGTTAAGTGAAAGATGAGGGTTTCCCTTCCCATTGTAGGAAGGTAGGTAACCATAATCCTTATGGCTTGGGGTAAAATATTATTAATAAAATAAGTTCAGGGGGGTAATGGGACCTTAGTATAGTAGAAGTGTGTCTCTGAGATTTCGAGCATAGGTTGAGGGGATACTTGGGCATTATCCCTTTATATTATGTTTGAGAATAAAATATGCCTATATGAAGCACGTAAATGAAATAATGATTAATATTTAATGTTTTATGAAGATTTTTTAAAAAAAGCATGAAGTATGATTAAAAGTAAAATGTCCCTTTTAAATGCATGTTTTGCATGGTCGCCATACTTAGTGCATTCTTGTACTAACTCCATTCTTCTCTAATTTTTACAAAAAGTGTAGGTCATGGATTCAAAAAAGGATGTATTTAAAGGTTAGAAGTTTTATATGTGATTCCCAAGCTCAAGGAAAGGAATCCTTAAGTCAAAGGACCCTTACATTATGGTTTATTGTATAGTGTAGTATTATTGTACTTATGCATTATGTTGTAAGGGTCGTGTCCCTAGTGTAATCTTATGATGTTGAGTCTAGGATGGAAAAAAGAGACTAGATTCTTAAACTATAGATTATGATAATTTTCATAAAATAAAAGTGATGTTGTAACATATGATGTGCTATGAAATGTTTTAAATTTTCCACTTATTTAACTATAACAATGCGATGAATGATAATTATGGGCTTGTATAAGACATCCGAGAGTCCATATACGCCATGTTACTTTTAGGGGGTGCTCCTCTGATAAGACAAACGTTAATTCAGAGCATAAGGTTTATGAAAGTGGTTTTAGGTTCTAAAAGTCTCACATTGCCACGTTTAGTAGAATCTCGATCATTGGTGTGAGTCGCGACACATCTATGAGCGATAGGATATAGGACTATAAAGATTCCCTTCTTCATCATTCTCATGTCATGCCATAGAACATAACTCTATAAGATATCTCTGTTATGTTTTCTTGTCCGATGGTCTTTTAGATGTGATTTCTTGGATGAGATGGTTTCTCTTTGAACCTATGCAGCCAACATAGGGTTGTAGCAGGGTTCATTTCCCTATACACACTAACATGTTTTGGTTTCACTTTGGCCAGTGATTCAACCTCTTTTCGGTGTAGGTAGACACTGGATTTCAAGGATCTCACAGGATCTATGTCTGTTAAAGTTAAAGTTCCCAAAGAAAGAATGAGGTTAGCCTCATTTATGCACACAATGAAATGAATGACACTAAAGGTGTTTGAATAAGATAAAAAAGAGGTGAACTAGACTCATGTAATGACACTAGGTCAATCTTGGTCATTGCACAGTGAACTCTATGAGAGTCCTAAAAGGCATCCTAGGTATATAAATGAATTAAAAATGAAGTACGTATGAATGAGCAAAGCAGAATCTGTATTTTCTAAAGAAGTCTTCTTAGTTGAGGTCCCATATGTTGAGCCGTAATCTGGGAATTCCTAATGTTAAGTCCGTGATTCCAAAGTTTCACGGCATACTAACCAAAGAAATGTGATATATGTGTGTGCTAAATGAAATTTGTTATGTGTTGTTTGCAATATGAAAAGAATGATGATGTATGTTACTCTCATAGCATGACTTTTCTAATGTGATTTGGCAAGTCCAACTGACTTGGCTTTCCATATTTCATATCGTTAGGAGAGAGCTATTCTTAATCATGCATATCCTTGGTGTGTACTTTCATACACCCACACTTAGTACAAGTGTGTACTAATCCCATACAATACTCTACTTTTAGGTGCAGGCGTAGGTGGACGCTGGAGCTTATGAGAATACGTTGACATTATCTTGACGTGGAGCATTCATCCGGACTTGGTTAGTTATTTGTTTGTTAATTTGGGTTTGTACCCTTCTATATTAGACTTATGGTATAAACTTATATATTTTGGTACATTGTCTTTAAGGTTCTAGGGGTTATTTCAGCGTTTAATTTGACAGACTTTGGAGTTTATCAGAATTCGACTTAATTTTCTGCACTTAACCCTGTTCCGGTATCTCTAAGTGCTTAGTTTGAGGTTATTTGGTTAGTAGTTATGTTTCTCCAACGAGAGGGTTAGTGTGCCTTGTATTGTGATGATATGGGTTGTGATATTAAAGGTCAAAAGAAAATCAAATAAATAACAATGGTGACAAAAAAATAATTCAATATTAAGAATGCCAATATCAGTGAATATTTGTTCTTTAATTTTACATCGATTTAGATAGTTAAAATGCATAAGATTATTTTAGTTTTATGATTAGCTTTATGACTTACTAATTTTTAATATTTTTTATATGATTTAATTTGTATTTCGTTAATTTTTTTGTCATTACTCCTATTATATTATGTTGTTTATTCTTAAAAATTATCTTAGATAGTTGTATCTTTCTAGGACTAAGGGTATATCAAAATTACAGGTTAATTTTATATTATATGAATAATTTATAAATAAATTTAAAATGACCAAAACATACCTCTGAACGATCTAAACAGGTTTAAATATACCCCTCACTAACATATCAGGCTAAAAATGCCCCTAGACCATTTTTTTGTCCATGATTACTTTTAAAACTAGTCTTCTTGTTGTGAAACAATAGATTAATCATAACAAAGTAAAGAGAAAATAAGAGTTATTATTTCCCTTGAGGGATGATTTTACAATGAAGAGTACCCCTCTATTTATCGGGGAAATTGACTTTGTTCCAAAGTTAGGGTTGCTAAATATTCTCTAACAGACATATATATTCAATATATATTTGTAACACTACCCGTGAATGAACATTTCATCAAATATGTGCCTCAGTAAAACCATACTAAAAGAACTTTGAGAAAAAGAAAAACTCCAGTGAAGTAAAATATTACATATATGTATTGATAAGCATCTAGGTTGCCTCATCAAAAACATTACAAGGAAAAATCAATGGAACAAAATCACGTACGAAAAAAAGAATAAAACACTAATTAACTCCCCCTAACGAGGAAATTAATCTAGTGAGGTATACATTAGGTATCTCTAAGTCCCTGGGCGAGTATCTAGAGAATTTCAGTCCATAGATTGGTTCAGCTACGTGTGTATAATTTACTAACTCATATCATTACCTCATATTACACATAATAATCGATGTATGGTAAAGTTATTACTACGCACCAATCGACACTAGCCTACTAGATAGTAGACACTAAATGAATGTTTATAATTCTTTTCCTATTACTCCCTACTTGGTCCTACAAGTAGCAAAAAGGTGAGTTCTAACATGTGCACTTGTTAAAAACACATCTAAGCGAAAAAATTATCAATGCGTGTAACAACACTATTCAAGAAATGCTTAATTACGAGAATTACTTTGTCTATTACCCATGGTTCCCACAACGCTAGATGTGGATTAAGTTACCCATGCTACCAAGATCACAATTGGTTATTTTAGATGAAGAAATCATGTACTTACTTAACAAGAAGAATAAACCTTGAAATCCAACTTGAAATAACAGTAAAATCCTTCAAACCAAATCTCGAAATCAGTTAATTTCCAAAGTTGCAACAACCAATCCCTAATACACAAAATAGAACAATAAGAATAGTAGCTAACCAAAAATGAGGTTTTAATATACTATATATAGAACAAAAAAAACTAAAGAAAAATGAATTAAACTAAGGAAAGTTTGTTTAGGTGACAAGACATAAGTCAGGACTTAGAATATTTTTCTCTACTAGGATTGCACCCTCCCTGAATCAAACGACGGACCAACAGCATGATCTGTCCATCCACCTACAGGTCGTCGATGACACTCTGTAGCTCAATACTAAGAATCTTCCAAAATTAGATATTGAAACCTTCAGTAAAAAAATTGACAGTTCACCAGTACGGTTCGTCGATCTATCAACAGACCATCGTTGCCTCTCATAGTTCACACTTAGTTAGACTTCCCCGATTTCCTCCACTGTCCTAAGTTTCTCATCTGCGGTCGCCAACAACAGTTTGTTGATTGAATGAGGGACCGTCGATTACATCTGTAATCTGGTTCTACACTATTTTTCAGTAATTTTCTTCCTTTGCCACCTAAAAAATTTTCCTGTAAGACACAACAAAAAACTTGTTAAAGTCACTACAAAAAGTCTTTATACACACACACAACTCTAAAGTGAAATGCATTAGAAATGTTGTGAAATCATGACACATAATATGTCTCTTCATAATCGATAGCAGTCATTTGTTAAAATCATTGTGCCACTAGGCATGATTTATACCTTTGTATTTCATTTTCTCATTTTAAGCACAAAATCCATTTACAACTAAAAGATTTAATAAGATTAAGCGTTTGAACTATAGGTCCAAATATTTCATGTTTGGCAAGTGAATTCAAGTGTGATTGAATCGCTTCTTGCAATTTTGGCCAATAATATATTTGAGGACATGTTATTAAGGATTGAGGTTCAAGATCCTTGCTATCTTGTATATCTTTTATTGCAACATTATATGCATAGACATAATTTACCACTATTTCTAGTCGATTCATATTAGTTTCAACATCTATTAAATTTATGTATATTTTGTTATTTTCTTGATTTTCAAAATCACTAACTTCCTTCATCGGTGTCATAATTATTCAAATTTTGGAATTCCATATGAGATTTTCTCATAGTGTAATCTTGGCATCAAAGATTTCTTTAATAAGGATTTTGATCTTCAAAATCTTATGGTCTGCCACTCTTTAGGCGTGCTTTTGACTTTTTAGTGATGACACTAGGTGATGGTCCTATAGGGACATCAGTGCCAATTAGGACATTTATATCCAATTTAGTAATCCTTTTGAAATATGTGAATGTATCTAGCGTTTGATTCTCAATTTCCCATAAACGAATAATCTTTTTTACTTCTTTCTCACAAATAGAACAATATGGATCAATATGAGACAATGACAAAAATTTCCATAAAATATCTCTTTTTTCCACTATTTTCTCCTCCTATGTTTGGGAAAGTTGTTTCATCAAATCGACAGTCTACAAATCCATATGTAAACATGTTTCCAGTTATTGGTTCAAGATAACCAAAAATGGAGAGTGATTCAAGCCCAACATATGTTCCTAACCTTTTTTAGGGCATTTTCATGTGGTTTGGTGGTGCCACAAGAACATTTACAAGACATCCCAAAATTCTTACATGGGATATATCCAGCTCTTTAACCATAACCAAATGCAATGGACAAAACTTATGACAATTTGTCAGAATGAGACAAATAAGTGTTATTAAATGGAAAATTGCTTGACCCCCACACAGAAGTGGGAAACTTAGTTTTCATAAGCAATGGTCTTGATATAAATTACATGTGTAAAATTAATGAATCAACAAGGACATTGTAGGCATGGACAAGAGCAACAAGGTGTTCAACTCTTATCATAATTGATAGACAATAATAATTAAATGTCTTGATGAAAACTAAGAATCATTTTCGTTATCAAGACGAATAGACTTAATCTAATTATTAGAAAATTGTGTCCTTAATCATATTATTTGTGCCAATAATTTTGTGAATGATAATTTATGAGGACAATAGACATATATGAGACCATCTAGAAGAAGCCTGCATCTATTAGGATCATGATGTATTTAAACGACCCACTATGTGGGTGCATAGGTCCAGAAATATATCCATATATACGTTCCATGAATTTAAGGGACTCAATCTCATGTTTTGTTGCCGATGGTCTCACAATAAAGTTGACTTGATAACATGCAGTACAAGAAAGTTAACCATTTAAAAGTACTTTTATGCCCTTTGAGGGATGTCCATTTGAATTTTCTAAATTCAGCTCATCATTATAGATCAAGGATGTTCCAGATGATCATTCTAAAGTACAAAAGTATTGGAATGAGTAAATTTCGTATTTACTATAAAATTCCATCAATTGCACTAATTCATGTCCACTAAGCAATCAATTGCACTAATTCATGTCCACTAAGCGATCAATTGAACTAACTCATGTCCACTACAAGCAAATAGATAAAGCAAAAAACTTTTCTAAAACACATGTCTTTCCAGAGACATTCTTGGTGATACCAAGATATTAAAGATTTATTTTGATCAATTGATTGGATATCATATCCGTTTTTACAAATATCTTTAAAACTCAACATGTTTCTCTAATACTTAAGAGAAAATAAAGCATTATTTGTAATGAGTTCAGTTCCGATAGGAAACATTACAATGGCTCTACCAATGCCCTCAATCATATTAGTAATACTAAAAATTGTAGTAACATTTAATTTGCCCATACTTAAATGAGAAAAATATTTCTCATTTTAGTATGCTATGTGTTGCACTAGAATCAATCAAGAAAAAATCATCAAAATTATTTAACATGCTTTAAGGATTACCCATATTTTAAAATGAAATGACATATAAAATAAAAATATATTAAACATTATTGTTTTCAAAAGGCTACGATATATTTAATACTTATTAATATAATAAACTAATAATTAGTAGTGGAGCCGTAGTTTATTGCTTCCTTTAAGTTAATAACGAACTATTAGGAAAAACAAAATAAAAATCATTATTTAATCCTTGTGAATAACAAACTACATGTTTTAATCCTTAGAGCAAGTTAAAGACCTAATATAACAACAACACATGATAAAGTTTTGCATTTGACTAACACTGTCACATTAAAATCTGCCAACACATTAAAGAATACACCATTATTATAGTTATAACATTTTTTAGACACTAACTAGTTTATATACATAGAAATAACACCCAACAATTGGGTCAAGAAAAGTATGTTTAATGTTTTTTAAATTAAAATAAGAACTAATTATTTACTAGCTATAATTATATACATATTCACAAAATCATATAAATAAATCAATGAAAATATACATTATCTCATTGACATGGAACAAATTAATGAACCACAAGAATACGACTACTCTAATTTGAAATACTAATACTCATGCAAATCACTATCATTACATGAAATTTATTAATAACTACTACTATAAATTTCTTTTTATGGTTCCATGGCAATAAAACCATCAAATACTTAGTGTTTTACCGTTCCTTCAGGATGTGCGAAGGAATTAACTAATTCCAAGTGCGTGATGTCAACTTTATTTTTTGAGACCAAATTTTCATATAAATTTTTCTCTCTCTTCTTTAGCGATTTTTGATAAAGCTCTACCAAGTGTTTGGGACCACGAAAATCACATGCATAATGTTCTCTTCCACCACATAAAAAAAAACCTCCCCTAGCAGTTTCACATTGCTCATACTTTATTTTTTGTTCTTTTGATGATGATTTTAATTTAATGAATGATTAGAACCAAGAAAAGAATTTCGTTCTTGACAATAATCAGGACCACATCCACGTCAACAATCACGAATAGGTCCATGACTTTTTCCACATCTAAGATAGTGGGCATACGCCTGATTCACTTTAGGAAGTGGTTAATTAATAAATCATTAATTTACTCAGGTACAACAAGATGAGAGATTAGTTCAAAATACTTCTCAAAACCTTTCTCTCTATATTTTTGCTGGAGGAGCACAATTGAAGAATGAAAAGTGGAGAACGTCTTTTCCATCATATCTATGTCAGCAACCGTGTCTTCACATAATTTCAAGTGAGAAGTGATTCTAAAAATTGAAGAACACTCATGTATAGACTTACAGTCTTGTAGACTTAGATGCATCAAATAATATCATGCCTTTGGATGTAAGACCATATCTTTAAATTAGGCTATTCCAAAAAAATAAGTTGATTAATTGTGAGATATTCGATTAGACTCTCGTCAAGATGAGGACGCAAGAGTATCATTGAAGGCATACAATTCTACTTTGATGCTTTATTTTCTACTTTTATGGTATCTCCAAGACACATTGCATTAACGTGGATTTCAGTATCCAACACCCGTGAAAGGTAGTTCTCGCCCAAACTATGAAGGGGAATGAACTCTAGTTTGTAATATTGACAATTAAAATTAAAAGAAAATGAATAAATAATACCTTATTAATACTTCAAACTTAATAAGAGAGTAATAAGAGTGTGTGTGTGTGTGTGTGTGTGTGTGTGTGTGCGTGTGCGTGCGTGCGTGTGTGTGTGTGTGCGTGCGTGTGTGTTTCTGTGCATATATATATATTTGCACAAATAATGATCCCTCCCCGAACCCATAAGTCACAAGTATAAAGATGATTATAAGAGAGTAAAAGTCCCAAAACTGGATTGAAAATATAAAGACATGTCAAAAAAAGTGTAGTGATCAAAATACCTACTGAGACATGGAAAGTCTAGAACTCCTTGTGCTTAACCTCGCCATTGAATGCGGCAATTGTAGGCTCATTCTCAACGATCATAACATTTTCAGACTTGCATCATGAAACATATGCAAAGTGTACTTTATGTATAAAAAAAGAGGTTCTCAATAGGCATCATAGGCCGACTTGTAAGAAAATAAAAGACAATATGAAATGCAACAATTTAACACTTCATCGGTAAAATAGTAGAATTCTAAAGGAAATGTACATGAGTGTACTACGAATTAAAATGAATCAGTAACAACTAACTAAGACTAAGTACACCCAATAAGCCAAGAAAGTACACTCGTGTACACACTGAATAAAAATATGAACAGACCCTCAAATCTCAATAGATGCACATTAGAGCTAAGGATTAACAAGAGAACTTGAAGAGACTTACAAAACTACCACAACCTTACATGGACTTTAACCATAGCAAAGGCATTCAAAGACCCAATAGGATTACCATGTTAGGTCTTGAAAATAATTTCATGCACATGTACTCGCTGAGTAAATCATAAGGATAACCATAGAATAAAAGGGAATGTTGAGCTAAGTTATCAACTAGAAAATGATATCAGAGAGATCCTAAGGTCTATCGACTCCACTTTATGCAAGTCTATAAAATAACTATTCTACACCTACACTAAGACCAACATGATAAATATCAACAATAAATAACAACTAAAACACACCACAGTGGTAAGGATGAGTTTAGGCAACAAAATTAGCATGCTAATAATCATGAAAAGCAATAAAAAGCCTATAATAAGGTTTCCGGAAAGCTAAGAATGATCAACTATATACCCACCCCAAATTCATACAAATCAACTAGTATTTACATATTCAAGTTCAATTTGAGGAACAACTCTACGTCAAAGCAGACCTCGTGAGCTTCAAATCATGATTCCGGAGGTTTTCCATTCTACATGACCTCTAAGCCCTACCAAGTCACAATATTAAATTGTCATTTAGACTTCTGAAAAAAAACAATTATTGGAGACTAAAAAAAATCACATGTAAAAGTAAAAATATAGGAGCCATGTTGAAAAAATGAGAAATATGGGACCTACTCTCGAATTCTTATTTGCCTCCATCAAAATGTCCATTTAACCTTTATGAGCTCATATCCCAAAACGGGACACAACAAAGGATCTCATAATAGCTCACAAACAATATATGAAAAAATAAATCACCATTAAAGCTTAAAGGAAGAAAGGGAAGCCCCTTCTGGTTATAATTTACCTTAAACAATCAATCTTTCAGAAAATCCAAATACTATAATAAGTAGCCCTTAATTCCCTTATAAAAAAAGATTTAAATCATTAGAAGCTGATCTCCTTGACACTCACAATCACATTTACAAAATAGATACCTTGATGAAATCACGAGTGGTCTTTATTTAGAAAGATTTATCACACATTACATCCTGATTGCAGGGGAGAGGTCGTGTCCATGACCCATCATTTTTGTGACTAAAGATGGTTAATGCGGGTTAACACACAACCGCAATGACTAGTTATAGTATCCCTCCGCAATCACAAAGTGTTGTACAAGATCATTAGCTCCCAAATGTAGTGAATTATCTAGAAAATCAATCGTCGAAAAATCTCAATGGAGTTCTCAATATTTGTTCAAAACCCAGAGTATGCGTACAATGTATGCTTCCCCACAAAATTCGACATTTTTGAGTCAATGGAGGAATAAAAATTTTCAACTGAGATCATCTCGATAATAATGGATCCATCTCCGAAGATACATTTAAATTAAATTCAAATAAGTGTCTCAAAATCAACTTTAAGCCTTGGGATCCCCATGAAAGATTTTTCTGTATCATTCTCATTGTTTAAAAGCGAATAGAACTGTGTAAGGACCCCAAAATATTTAAGGTTCAAATAAATTCTTATATGTGTTTTATGATCTTAGAAGGTATTAAAATGACTAATTATCATGTTAAGAGGTAGTGTATGTTGTTTTGAATATTTTGTAGTCAATTGTTCAAGAACGTCCAAGTCGTTTGAAAGTCAGCCTTGAGACGTGCTTGGATGCCGTAGTATGTTTCAAAGGTTTTAGATTGTTTTTGGATATCAAATTGGTAGGGAAGGTTCCTAAAATATAGACGGATGTATTTATCAAGTAAATGTCTGAGAAAAAATCTCCAAGGACTACATAAATTGGCATTGAGGAGGACCAAAAAGTAGACGGTGCACTGCCTTGGCAGTGTCAAAAGACGAAAGGAAATCAACACTTCGTTGTTAGGACTACACCTCGTCGGTGGGAGGCATCTCCTTGTACTTATAATGGAAGATCAAGCCCCCATTTTTTAGGGTCTATGCCACAAACATACTTGTAGGACGGAGCCGTTATTTCATCGAGAGTCTGTCGACTACAGGTCATCGATTGGGCCTGTAATTCCCTGCAACTCGCTGCCAACTTTAGGGATGAATGAGAAATGCACCCCACTTTAAAATAAATTCATGGGTGGGTATTTTATGAGAATTGAAATAATGAGAGACCCATTTAGATATTAGACTCCAAAATCTAAACCACTCTCTCGTAGAAAACTCTTTGAATAACACCATAGAAGAATAAGAAAAATTGGGGGGGGCTGCTCTTAGGACGAATTTAACCAAGGTTTCAAGCTAGGATTAAGGATATAATCTTAGGTTAGTGAAGCTTATTCATCCATGGATTCTTCCACTAATTGAGGTCCCTTAGTTTTCATTAATTGGGAATCCAAAGAACTCCAATCTAGAGAGGGTTGTGATTTCATTGTGGGTAAGGCTGGATTCTGATCCCAATCTAGTGTGTATCATTCAATGATGTTCATATGATTATTATGTAATGATTTAATGAGGTTATCATGGCTAATAGTAGTAACTGAGTTTGAAGGTGATCATGGTGATTTTAGGTAAGATGAAGGTTCAAAGTTGATCTTCTTAATTCAATCGTATTATATGCTATTTGATCATGATTGAATAACCTAAATATGAATTTAACCAGGCCTAATTGATCTAGGATGGTCTTGACTTGTAAAGTGTGAATTGAGCCTATGTGATCATGAATGTCTAGACTTACCTTCTAATGGTCAAATTGAATAAATTAATTAGAAATTTAACATAAATTATGATGAATTAGGGAATTAATTGATTGTAGGAATTTTCTTCCATTAATGATAGGGCTTTAGGGATGAAGTATTTATGAAGGGATTGTGATGATGTTTTCTTTTTCTCTTACACTTAAATATTACAATACATGAGAAGCAAGTTCTCTCACATTGAAGGATTCTAAGTTCACCAATAACCTAAAATGAATCAAGACATGATGAATTAGAATAGCTTGAAGTTGTATCGAATAAATCCCTTCTTGTTTAGTTGACTTTGTAAGATATTACCAAGGTGTTTTAGGTTGTGATGATACGTCTCATGATAACTTAAGGTGATGAATATCCTTTCCAATATGAAGTAGGTCTACTAGAGACTCTTAAACTACAATTAAAGGGATAAGGTTGACTTCAATACATGCTTAGTGTGTGTGGTAGAATGGGATGCTTCACATGCATTGCACAAGTGTGCTTGGAGGTGGGTGTGCTTATGTTATGATGAACTTAAGGTCTTAATTATGAAAGTGAATTATGATTAAGAATGACCACAGAGAGGTCATTAGCTTTTATATTACTATGGTATGTTATCGCAGCCTTGCAAAAGTATACGTGGAGGTGGTTTGTTATGTAGTTCAGTTGAGTAATTAGGACAATGAGTTAAGTTTCAAATCTTATATGTTTTAAGATGATTTATTATGCTTATGATATTCATGTTATGCTTAATCTATAACACTTATGATAATGTATATTATTGACTAACGCTTTGAGATATCTTATGTTTCGTATGATAGTATCCATACATGGTACATTTCGTACTAACCTACATTTTTTTCTACATTCTAATCCAATGTTGGGTCTTGAAGATATTGATTTGCATTGAAGGGTAGAGTTTCCAAGGTTTGCAAGAAGTGAAGATTGGTGAGTCCTCATAGCATCCGAGGACATCACTCCTATGTTTTATTTTATGTTCTTTTCTATGTTAAACTTTTGTGGGTTGTGACCCAAGACATTTGTACTTATGTGGTCATAGATGGTTTTTGAAACATATGTTAACAATTTATTAAATTATTCCTCATTATGTTTTGAAATAAAAGTTTAAATTACGCACTATTTTTCATATAGATGAAAATAATGAAGTCTAAGAGCTTGTACAAGACCTCAGAGGGGTCAAGTACATTGTGTTTTGACTTAAAGGATGCCCAATCTTCTAGGGTGTACTTTAGGTTGACTTTGCATAAGAGCATATGGTTATTAAATGATATTAGGATGTCACAAAATCATGTGTAGTAAGGTCTTATTCATCGGTGTGAGTTGCGACACATCTATGAGTAATAGGCAATGGGATATTTATGAAAGCTCGACTTCTTCATCCTTCAATTCGTGCCATAGATTTGGATTGAGTAAACCCTTATTGTAATGCTTGCCTATTATTTTGTTCAGGTTAAGGCTAACACTATTGCTAATGATAGAAGGGAAGGAGATGGGATTGAGAATCAAAAGGTCCCTCCCCAAGAAAATCAAGTACCTCCTCAAGTTCCTAATTCTCCTCAAGTGGGGAATGCTAGTTCAGTGGGATTTAGGACTTCTATGATTTTTGTTGCTCAAGCATTGGTGGATCAAACTAGTAGGGAGGTTGTGAAAAACCCTATAGGGGAATGTATTCCTATAGTATTAGGGAGTTCTTGAGGATGAAACCTCCGGAATTTAGTGCCTCCAAGGTGGAGGAAGATCCAAATAGGTTTATAGATGTCGTTTATAAGACATGCTATAATGGAATTGACTTCTAGGGAGAAAGCGGAGCTAGCCGCTTATCAATTGAAAGATTTAGGATAAGTTTGGATGAGTAATGAAAAGATTCTAGGCGGGTAAGGGTGGGTCCCAGAAAGTGGGAGACTTTTATGTTGACTTTCCTTGATAGGTTCTTTCCTAGCGGATTTAGGGAGACTAAGTTGGGGGAATTCATGAACCTCAAGCAAGGTAAGTTGAGTATTAAGGAGTATGATTTGATGCTCAATCAATTTTCTATGTATGACCCATGCTTGGTAGAAAACCCTAAAGACTTGATGAATATGTTCATGACAGGAATGTCAGAACTAGTGGAAAACAAGTGTCGTATGGCAATGATTTTAGATGATATGCGTATCTCCCGACTAATGGTGTTTGTTCAACAAATAGAGGAGTCCAAGCTTAATAAGGATGGAAAATGAACGGTCCAATTGACATTGTCATTCTAAGAATCGCCAAAAGTGTTTCAGACAAGGCTACTCTAGTACTTCTAGGTATGAGAAGAGTAATTAGTACTCCTGACCTACTTTCCCTTGGTTTGTTAAGAAACATGAGGGTAGGTTCTTGGCTAGTTGAGATGGTTGTTATGGGTATGGTGAGAGTGGTCATATGATGAAAGATTGCCCTACGACAAAAGCTAATGTGATAGAAGACAAACAATTTGATATTAATTAGGTGGAAGATTGTCCTCCAAAGAGGAATAGGTTCTATGCTCTCCGATACAGGGGTGATCCCGAAGGATCTACTTAGGTCCCTCTCCTGTGTGTATTTCTTCAATGATTTATAAAAAAATCCAGAATTCCTTATGATTATGATATGCTTTATGATTTTTTTCCTTATGATGATGAAGTGATATTATAAAGACATGTGTAGCTTATTCCTAAGTGGGGGATAAGAAACCTTTTCATGATGTCTTTATATGGATATGTGTAGTTATGTCATTCCAGGACGAATGTTTCCTAAGTAGGTGATATTGTAAGTATCCCGAAATGATTTTGGTTCAAATAGATCATAACATGTGAGTCATGAGCATAGAAGGTCTTAAATTGACTATTTATTGATTTAAGACGCATTGTATGGGATTTTGAAGTGTTTGGAGGTCAAACCTCCAAGATCGTCCAAGATGTTTGAAAGTTAGCCTTGAGACGTGCTTGTGTGCCTTATTATGTTTCGTGAGGTTTTAGGTAGTTTTCGGAGGTAAAATTGATAAGTAATGTTCCTAATGTCTAGACGGACGTATTAAGGGTGGAAATTTCAAGTCATGAATCACCAAGGACAACCCAAAAGGTCCCTGAAGAGGACCCCAAAAGTAGACAATGCACTACCTTGGCTGTATCAAAGGACGACATGGAATCGATGCTCCGTCACCATTACTACGCCTCATTGATGGTAGGAGTCACCCTATACTAATAATTGGATCTGAAGCCCCCATGTTTCAGGGCCTTTGTCGCAAACGATGGCCATGCAGGATAGAGCTGTCGTTCCATCGATTGTCCGTTAACTTCAAGTTATTGATTGGACCTGTAGTTCCCTAGAATATACTACCAACTTTAGGGGTGAATTCACGTCCACCTAAATGCATGGGAGGTTAAATTAGGTGGTTCTAGGTATTTCAGGATTATTTAAATAATAAGAGACCCATTTAGACATTAGAATCTAAAACCAAAACCTCTCCCTCTCAAAAAATCTCTTGAGAACACCATAGAAGAAGAAGAGAAAGTGGGGGACGCTCTTAGGATGAATTTCACCAAGGGTTCAAGCTTGTATTAAGGATTCTTCCATTCATGGAGTCTTCTTAGTCTTCGTCAATTGTGAATCTAAAGAACCACAATCTAGATAGGGTTGTGATTGCATTGAGGGTAAGGCTTGGTTGTGATCCCAATCTAGTGGGTAGCATTCAATGATGTTTATATGATTATTATGTAATGTTTTCATGAGGTTTCATGGTATTGTAGTAATTAATGTAGAAGGTGATCATCGTGATTTTTGGTAAGATAAAGATTCTTAGTTGATCTTCTTAATTAATTATATTTTATGCTAATTGATCATTATGAATCACCTATATATTAATTGAACTTGTCCTAATTGATCTTGGATGCTCTTGACTTGTAAAGTTGGAATTGATCCTATGCGATCATGTATGTCTGGACTTACCTTCTAATGATCAAATTAAATTAATTAACTTGTAATTGAACATGTATCATGATAAATTAAGGAAATCAATCAATGGTAAGGCTTTTATGCCCTTGATGCTAGGGCTTTGTGGGGTGAAGTCATTATGAAGGGATTCTGATGATGTTTTCTTTCTATTTTAAACATAAACATGAACAAGATAGGAGAATCAAGTTCTATCAAATATATGGATTCTAGGTTGACCTAATAACCTTAAATAAATCAAGACATGATGAATTTGAGTATCTTGAATTTATATTGAATAAGTATCTTCTTGTTTGTTTGACTTTGTAAGATGATACAAAGATCTGTTAGCTTGAGATGGTAGGTCTCATGATAGCCTGAGATTCTAGGTCTCATGATACCTTGAATGATGCATCTCATGGTAGCATGGGATGGATGAAGTAAGATCTCTTATGTTTAGCATTGTCATGTTTTTCTAGGATGCTTGATTGTGATAGTTTGGGAATGATGGTTCTGATGGTATCTTGGGAATGATGTGTTCACAAGATATATTGTAATTGAGTAATGAAGATCTCTTAAGAATAGCTTAAAGGATCATGACTAGAGTGTCTTCATGATATCTTGACTTGGTTAGGCCTAAACCATGTCATGATAGCTTTATCGGAAAGGCCTATACTCTCTTATGGTATCTTGGGAATGATGTTCACAAGATATATTGGAATTGAGTAATGAAGATCTCTTAAGAATAGCTTAAAGAATCATGACTAGAGTGTCTTCATGATAGCTTGACTTGGTTAGGCCTAAACCATGTCATGATAGCTTTATGGGAAAGGCCTATACTCTCTTATGGTATCTTGGGAATGATGTTCACAAGATATATTGGAATTGAGTAATGAAGATCTCTTAAGAATAGCTTAAAGGATCATGACTAGAGTGTCTTCATGATAGCTTGACTTGGTTAGGCCTAAACCATGTCATGTTAGCTTTATGGGAAAGGCATATACTCTCCTAATGTTAGCTTGACTTGCATTCAGGGTGTATTTCATGATAGTTTGTCTTGCATGCAAGGTGCATTACATGAAATTGCTTGAGATTAGTTTCTCATGATAGCCGGGGGTTGAGGATTCATGCTTCCCTATGATTAGCTTGCATATACATGATTAGTTGCATGATGGGTAGGATGGATATTTCCTTTTTGGAGTTAGCTTGGATAAGGTTTTCTAGAGGAGTACTTAGTGTGGATAGTAGTATGGGATGCTATCCATACATTGCACAAGTATGACTTGAAGCTACATATGAAATGACACCCATTGATATTTATGCTTACCTTGGGTAGTGGCCGTGGTTGCTTTCTGTGAAATATTTGACTTAAGATGATAGTTCCTTTTCAATATGAAGTAGGTCTACTAGAGACTCTTAAACTGAAATTAAAGGGATTAAGTGGACTCCAAGTCATGCTTAGTGTGTTTAGGTGGAATGGGATGCTTCACATGCATTGCACAAGTGTGCTTTGACGTGTCCTAGGTTCATAGTTCTCATATGTTATGATGAACTTAAGGTCTTAATTATGGAAGTGGATTATGATCAATAATGGCCAAAGAGAGGTACTTAGATTTGGTAGTAGTATGGGATGCTACCGTCAGCTTGCAAAATTATACTTAGAGGTGGCTTGTGAAGTAGTTCATTTATGTAAGAAAGCCAATGAGTTAAGTTTGACTCTTATATATTTTAGGATGCTTTATTATGCTTATGACATTCATGTTATGAATATGTGTTTATCTGTTATGATTAGGTCTATTATTGACTAACCTTTGAGATATTTTATGTTTGGTATGACAGTTTTCATACTTAGTACATTTTTTACTAACACATATTTTTCCTACATTATAATCCAATATAGGGTCTTGAAGAGATTGAGTTTCTTTGAAGGGTAGAGTTTCCAAGTCTCGCAAGAAATGAAGATTGGTGAGTCCTCATAAAATCCGAGGACATAAATCCTATGTTGTCTTTTATGTGATTTTCTATGTTAGACTTTTGGGGGTTTTTACCTAAGCCATTTGTACTCGTGTTGTCATAGATGATTTTTGAGACATATGTCTGATGTTTTTATGGAATGATTCCACATTGTGTTTTGAAAGAAACGTTTTAATTCCGCCCTACTTTTCGTATATATGCAATGAATGATGTCTAAGGGATTGTACAGAACCTCCGAGAGGTCAAGTGCGATGTGTTTTGGCTTGATGGATACCCTATCTTCTAGGGTGTATTTGGGTCGTAAAAGACTGTCATATTAAAAATCTTAGGCTGTTTTCTTGAAATTATGACCAAAGCCATTCAAGGTTTAAAATCTCTGGAACACTAAAATATGCACATAATCCAATTGAACGACTAGATGATGAAACTATCAGTTCTTGAAACTCATAAATGACTTAGGGACTCTATTTGAATGACCTAACGATAAAAATAAAAGCATTTCCACTATAAGGACCCGAAGGGTAATTACAAGATTCACTACTAAAAAAGAACTTTTGTTCGTCAACATACGAGTAAAGAAGTACCTTAAAGCTGAAATAACCTATTAACATGCTCTCACATCTCATCAAAAATCGCTCAGCTAGACTTCTCATCTAGATTATGCCTCCAATGGACCTAACCCACATGAATGTATCTCGAATTAAACCACTATATATATGGCTAGAATAGCTATAGGCTCGTCCAAAAAGGTCAAACATTCATCAAATAACAAATAATACAAGAGCATATTACATTAAGCAGGAACAAACTGGCACAACATGGAGACATGGAAAACTACAAAATAGATGAAAATACATGAAATAGAGACAACTAATAAGTCACAACACCAATCGTTTCAAGAATCTCAAAACACCCATTGTACCTAGGAGTAATATTGGACCACCCCTCAATCTCATCATACCCTTCACGGTCGATAGATGAAGGAATATGAAATCACTAACTCATAAAATCAATGGTAGTCGCTTTGGATTAACATAACTTTTGTGCCTGCATTGAGAGGTCCTTGACTTATCTTGGATCACTCGCACATAGTCTAAGGCCTCGTGAAGACTATAAAGTACTACGGGGCCTAGGATCAGAAGATTCAAGTAAACCCACCAGAGAGTAACAATGCCTACAATGTAAAGCCTCGTATGCAACCATCTGAATGCTAGAGTGGTAACTATTGTTGTTAGTGAACTCTTCTAAAGGCAAAAAATAGTCTCATTGACCTTAAAATTCCAAAACACAAGCCCACAACATATTCTCATAAACCTTAATCATAAACTCTAACGACCTATTATTCTGCGGGGGAAAAACTTTGTTAAGTTTGAAATGAGTACCCAACTCCTCCCGAAAGGTTCTTAAAAATAAATAAGTGAACTCAAAAGAATTGTCCAATATGATAGGCATAAGACCATAATTAAGATGAAATGCCCTTCAAATATAGATATAAGCCAATCTCTCGATACAGAAAAAAAAGCTAAACAAGAATAAAGTGTGTTGACTTGGTCAATCAATCAATGATGACTTGTATATTGTCAACACATCTATAGTACATGGTGATACTATCCCAGCTCGACTCCCTCATCATCAATCCCTAAAACATAATAAAAGGCCTCAAATTGTTGGCTTTAACCTTCTAGTAACACAAGCAATGGGATACATAGTCAGTAATATTTTCTAAATCACACCCCAAGAATTGAGGTTTGTAGACAGACATTAAGAAATAATAAATTGTACCTCTAATGATGTTAAATCAAATAGAAATAAGAAGGTAAGTCTTGCTTTAAACAAATGAAGAAAAATTGAGAAGACCCACTTCAAATAGGATGTCTAAAACAGTGCTACACAAGACTCAATCATGAATATACACAACTAGACTCAAACTACGTATTCAAGGATCAATTGTGTACTTAAAGATTCATGTTGTGAGATACGATAAGCTCAAACATAAGCATTCGAGTTTCATCACATAAATGATGATTTCCATTATCACAGACAAGCGTATAATTAATTTAAAGTTTAGGAGTTAGATACAACGCTCACACTCACAAAGAGGAACATATTGCATGCTTTTTAAAGATAAAAAAGGTCTTTCTAAAATTGTAATGGGGTTGAGTGAGAATACATGATTATTTATTCTTAGTGACTAATGGTCCTCATGAATTGTGGTGCTAATAACACTTTATTTCTTCTTTCTTCCTCATCTTTGTTAGTGCTCAAAATTCATCCTATGTATAATTTCCCATGGATTGCTAGGAAACCTTATTCTATTTTGACTCTCATTCCAGAACTTTTCTTCATCTTCTCATTTTTTATATATGTGGAGGGTTTCAATATTATGGAAAAAATAATTGTTAAGGGATAGTTTCCTTGCACATCTTTTGACTTTTCCTTTTCCATTTCACCACACCCCCAACTTAGGCTTTTGGCTTAAGTTTTCTATTTCAATCACACCAATCATTCATGAGTATTACAGGAGATGGGTTAAGAAAGGTATAGTTTTTATATAATTTCTTTCAAAGAAGGTTAAGGCTCAAATGATGTTCAAGAGACGTTCTGTAACAACCTGTTTAGTCGTTTGAGCAGCAGATTGTAATACGGGGAAAACTGGCTGAGACGACATGTGTCCCGACGGACCGTTGTGGTCACGACGGCCCGTCGAGGAGGTGTCGTCCCATGACACTTAGAATTTTGAAATTGGGTACTGAAAATCGACTCTCTGTAAATTGTGACGGACCTGCAGGACGTGCCGTCACATCCACGACGAACCGTCGTGAGTTTCATTGCAAAACACTTCAACTTTTGAGAATTTGGTACAAGAAACGAGTTTTCTGACCGTCATGAGAGGAGGAACAGGACGGACCGTCACGGCTGTGACGGGCCGTCACAGGCCACTTGAGCTCGAGGGAGCTGCGACGACCACCGTGACGGACCGTCGCAGGCACGACGGCCCGTCACAGGTTGCGCAGTCCCAGGCAAAATAGGATTCCTCTACACGTTTTAGGGGTCGTTTTGGATTTTCTTTCCTTAATTATAAAGATTGAGGGTTAATATTAATAGGTCTAATTAATTGGGGTTAAAAGGGGTAACCTTAAGTAATTAGTGGGTTTTATTGTCCTTCTTTACACTTAATTATACTTTTAATTAGGGTAAAAAGAAGGAGGGTTTGAATAAAACAAAACAAAAGAAAAGAACAGAAAGAGAGGAGAAACGAACGAGTAGAGAGAGAGAAACGAAGAGGATGGCAAGGATTTTGAGAAGATAGCTTGTTGATTCAATTCTTCGGTGGAGGTAGGTTATGGTTTTTACGATACTCATAGTGAACTCTTAATAGTGAATAATATGTGTTGATGATATTGTAAACCTGTCTATATGCTTAATTGTATGCTTGTATGAAATTGATTTTGTGATTTGATAAAACAAGCATGATGAAAACCCTTGAATCCCAAATCTTGAAAGAAGCTTTAATCTATGATATTAACGATGATGCCTTAGTATAAAAGAAGGCTTGACGAATTAAAGTAATGGGATTGATGATGCCTTGGTATAGAGAAGGCTTGATGAACGGATAGAATGAATTTAGTGGATCGGAGTTTCACGTTCCGACACATAGTATTAGTGGATCGGAGTGTCACGTTCCGACACATAGCATTAGTGGATCGGAGTGTCACGTTCCGACACATAGTATTAGTGGGACGGGTGTCACGAACCGACACGTAGATATAGGGGATCGGAGTGTCACGTACCGACACATATAGGGGGTGTGTCACGTTCCGACACATATAGGGGATCGGAGTGTCACGTTCCGACACATATAGGGGATCGGAGTGTCACGTACCGACACATAGTGATAGGGGATCGGAGTGTCACGTACCGACATAAGAGAAAGAAAGATAATGAATCTCGAAAGATGTTAATATACTCAACATAATGAACTAAATTCCCAAATGAGTATGGTATTGAGGCTTGAGCCCTCATGGATGAACTTGATGGTATTTATTGACGATTATAATACTTGTTGTTGCTACATGTTGAGTTTATAGTTGATTTATAATATTACTTGATATGTATTATCTTCTATTTTGAGTTGGCCGATGATATCTACTCAGTACGTGTGGTTGTACTGACCCCCCTACTTTTATGTTTCCTTTGTTATTCGTGTTATGCAGCAAACGTTCCGTCAACTTCAACGCAACAGTAATTCGGGCCAGATTTCGTCATACCGGATCTCAGGGTGAGCTAACGCTTCTAGCTTGGACTGGATCTTCTTCTATGAGTCTTGATGCCTTGACTTCCGGCATGGACTAGTTTCTTATGTATTTTTAGCTTCTTAGACATTCTTAGATAGTTTAGATTAGTAATTGATCATAGATGTTCTTGTGATGATGACTTCCAAATTTTGGGAATATTAATAATAGTTGAGTTGTTTTATTTATGAGTTTAAGTCTTCCGCATTATTTTCTGTTGATATTATATTGAAATGTTAAGGTTTAGATGGGTTGGTTCGCTCACATAGGGGGTAAATGTGGGTGTGCAGTCGCGTCCCCGAATTGGGTCGTGACAGACTTGGTATCAGAGCCTTAGGTTCGTTGGTCTCATCACACAAGAACAGGTCTAGTAGAGTCTTAAAGAACGGTAGGGGGACGCCTTTACTTTTCCTTGAGAGGCTATAAGACTTTAGGAAAATTCCATTCTTTCATTCTTTCTTTCGTGCTACTACTTGAGTCCAATTGGTATCTAGGTGATACAAATTGGTATCTGACCATCTTCACTCTATTTCGCAGATGGTTAGAACTAGAGCAACGACCGCACCAGCAGCGACAACGGAAAGACATGAAACTACTGAGCCAGCCATTGGGGCTGTGGCTCGAGGAGGAACAGCGGCAAGAGGCCGTGGAAGAGGTCGTGGGAGGACGTCCTCTAGAGGGAGAGGACGAGCCCCTAGCCCAACTGATACTAGGGCAGTGACTCCTCCACCGACCGAGGATGTAGTAAGAGAGGGTGAGGAAGGGGAAACCGAACAAGGGCAGAATGAGGAAATGCCACCCCAACCTACCCCAGAGATGATCAACCAAGTACTTGCTATTTAGCGGGTTGTCTGATCAGGGTCAAGCACCTCCAGTGGTTTCTGCACCAACACCTCCGGTTTCAGAGATACGACATGCGGCTACTATGGCTCCCCGCATGGATGCAACATTGGGAATAGGCACATTTCCACGTCTGACTACTGGGCCTATTATGACAAACGATCAACACGAACTTTTTAGTAAGTTCTTGAAATTGAAACCTCCAGTCTTCAAGGTGCAGAATCTGAGGATGCTTATGATTTTCTGGTTGATTGTCATGAGCTACTACACAAGATGGGGATAGTAGAGAGGTTTGGTGTCGAGTTCGTGAGCTATCAGTTCCAAGGTAACGCCAAAATGTGGTGGCGTTCACATGTTGAGTGTCAACCAACAGAGGCACCACCTATGATGGGAATCATCTCTACCCTATTTATGGAGAAATATATCCCAAGGACTTTGAGAGATAGAAAGAGGGATGAGTTCTTGAGTCTGGAGCAAGGAGAAGGTGTAGAATGACGGTTAATGCATACGAGGCTAAATTTCGCGCACTATCCAGATATGCCACCCAACTTTATTTCAGTCCACAAGAACGGATTCGCCGTTTCGTGAAGGGGTTGAGGTCGGAGTTGCGGATTTCAGCCTTACAGGTAGCGGCAACGGCAACATCTTTCCAAGAGGTGATAGACTTTGTGATAGAGGTGGAAGGAGTGAAGCCAGATGACTTCACCACGACATCAACATCAAAGAGGTTTCGAAGGGGAGGTGAGTTTAATGGTTCCTACTCTAGAGGACAGAACTCCGGAGGTCACTCAGTTCGACCAATACAGTCTTCACTACAGACTGTAGTTGGGGGTCCACCTCAGAACGGTCAACACTACTCCGAAGAGACCTATGCCGATTCCAGAGAGTGCTATGGATGTGGGGAGATTGGACATATTAGGAGGAATTGTCCAAAACAGAGTTATAGAGCCCCACTAGCTAGAGGTAGGGGTGGTCATGGTAGAGGCCGTTTTTCTGGAGGACGTGGTGGTCGAGGTAATGGCGGTCACCAAAACGGCAGAGGTGATGGGCAAAACGGAGCCACTACTACACAACATGGTAGGGGAACGGACAGACAAATAATGGGGCCCATTGTTATGCTTTCCCTGGGAGGTCTGAAGCGGAGGCGTCTGATGCTGTTATCACAGGTAATCTCTTGATTTGTGATTGCATGGCATCTGTATTATTTGACCCTGGCTCCACGTTTTCATATGTATCTCCTCATTTGCTAACGGTCTAAATTTACATTGTGAATTACTTGACATGCCTATTCGTGTTTCTACTCCGGTGGGTGAGTCTGTGATAGTCGAAAAAGTGTATAGGTCTTGTTTGGTGAATTTTGTGGGGAGCAACACTTATGTAGATTTGGTTATTTTAGAAATGGGTGACTTTGATGTAATTCTGGGTATGACTTGGCTTCTCCAAACTTTGCGATTTTGGATTGTAATGCTAAAACGGTAACGTTAGCCAAGCCTGGGGCAGATCCGTTAGTGTGGGAGGGTGACTACACTCCCAATCCGGTGCGTATCATCTCCTTTATTCTTGCTCAGAAGATGGTTAGTAAGGGTTGTCTAGCTTTCTTGGCACATCTCAAGGATGACACTACCCAAGTACCTTCGATCGAGTCGGTTTCGGTGGTCTGTGAGTTTTTGGATGTGTTCCCTGCAGATCTTCCCGGTATGCCACCAGATAGGGATATAGACTTCTGCATTGATTTGGAACCGGTACTCGCCCCATTTCTATACCCCCGTGTATAGAATGGCTCCGCGCCGAATTAAGAGAGTTAAAGGCACAACTTCAAGAGTTGTTGAGCAAAGGCTTCATTAGACCAAGTGCATCTCCTTGGGGTGCTCCGGTGCTATTGTGAAGAAGAAGGATGGGAGTTTCCGAATGTGCATAGATTACCGACAGTTGAACAAAGTAACTATTAAGAACAAGTACCCCATTCCTCGCATTGATGACTTGTTCGATCAGTTACAAGGTGCTTGTGTCTTCTCAAAGATTGACTTGAGGTCCGGTTATCACCAATTGAAAATACGAGCAACGGATGTTCCAAAGACTGCTTTTCGAACTAGGTATGGGCATTATGAATTTGTGGTAATGTCATTTGGTCTTACGAATGCCCTGCTGCCTTCATGAGCTTGATGAACGGATTTTCAAGCCATACTTGGACCTCTTTGTGATTGTGTTTATTGATGATATATTGATATACCCAAAAGTAAGAAAGAACATGAGGAGCATTTGAAAATGGTGTTAGAGTTGTTGAGAAAGAAAAAGCTTTATGCGAAATTCTCCAAGTGTGAGTTTTGGCTAGATTCAGTGTCCTTCTTGGGGCACGTGGTTTCTAAGGAAGGAGTGATGGTAGATCCTTCTAAGATTGAAACAGTGAAAAATTGGGTAAGACCCACTAATGTGTCAGAAATACGGAGTTTTGTCGGGTTAGCTAGCTACTACCGCCGATTCGTCAAGGGATTCTCTTCTATTGCTTCCCAATTGACGAACTTGACTAAGCAAAACGTTCCATTTGTATGGTCGGACGAGTTTGAGGAAAGCTTTCAGAAACTCAAGACTTTGTTGACTACCGCGCCTATCCTTACCTTGCCGGTAGAGGGTAAGACTTCATTGTCTATTGTGATGCATCCTATTCGGGTTGGGTGCAGTGCTAATGCAAGAGAAGAACGTGATCGCTTATGCTTCAAGACAATTAAAAGTGCATGAACGTAACTATCCAACTCATGACTTGGAATTGGCCGCGGTAGTATTTGCACTAAAGCAATGGAGACACTACTTGTATGGGGTTAAGTGTGAAGTCTACACGGACCATCGTAGCCTACAGTATGTATTCACTCAGAAAGACTTGAACTTGAGACAGAGAAGATGGATGGAACTACTGAAGGACTACGACATCACTATCTTGTATCATCCGGGAAAAGCAAATGTTGTGGCAAATGCTTTGAGTAGGAAGGCCGGAAGCATGGGAGGTCTAGCTCATTTGCAAGCTTCTAGACGCCCATTGGCTAGAGAAGTGCAGATTTTGGCTAATGACCTTATGAGGTTAGAAATAAACGAGAAGGGAGGATTGTTAGCTTGTGTAGAGGCAAAATCCTCTTTTCTTGATCAGATTAAGGGGAAACAGTTTGATGATGAGAAACTAAGGCGAATTCGAGATAAAGTGTTGCAAGGAGAGGTAAGGAAGCAATAATCGATGGGGGGAAGGTGTTTTGAGGATTAAGGAAGAGTATGTGTACCCCGCAGCGATGATTTGATCACCACTATTCTACAGAAGCTCATAGTTCCGGATATTCTATACATCCTGGTGCAACCAAGATGTACCGCGACCTAAAGCAACACTTCTGGTGGAATAGAATGAAGCGAGAATTGTTGAGTTTGTGGCCAAATGTCCAAATTGTCAACAAGTAAAGTATGAACACCAGAGGCCCGGAGGAACACTTCAGAGAATGCCCATTCCTGAATGGAAGTGGGAGAGAATCGCGATGGACTTCGTGGTTGGTCTTCCAAAGAATTGGGTAGTAAGTAGACTCCATTTGGGTGATTGTTGATAGGTTAACTAAGTCCGCTCATTTCATTCCTGTCAAGGTGACCTACAATGCAGAGAAGTTAGCCAAAATCTACATCTCAGAAATCGTTCGGTTAGATGGAGTTCCACTCTCAATCATATCAGATAGAGGTACGCAGTTTACTTCTAAGTTTTGGAGAACATTGCATGCAGAATTAGGTACTAGGTTAGACCTTAGTACGGCGTTTCACCCTCAGACGGATGGTCAGTCTAAGCGAACGATTCAAGTGTTGGAGGACATGCTTCGTGCGTGTGTGATAGAGTTTGGTGGCCATTGGGTTAGCTTCTTACCGTTGGCAGAGTTTTCGTACAATAATAGCTATCACTCCAGTATCGACATGGCTCCATTTGAAGCATTGTATGGGAGGAGGTGTAGATCTCCCATTGGGTGGTTTGATGCATTTGAAGTTAGACCTTGGGGGACTGATCTGTTAAGAGATTCTATGGAGAAGGTGAAATCTATTCAAGAAAAGCTTTTAGCGGCTCAAAGTAGACAAAAGGAGTATGCAGACCGAAAAGTTAGAGACTTGGAGTTCATGGAAGGTGAACAAGTCTTGTTGAAGGTTCACCCATGAAAGGGGTGATGCGGTTTGGAAAAAGAGGTAAGCTAAGTCCAAGGTATATTGGACCATTCGAGGTACTAAAGCGAATAGGGGAGGTGGCTTATGAATTAGCCTTGCCCCCAGGGCTGTCCGGAGTGCATCCGGTGTTTCATGTGTCCATGTTGAAGAGATACCACAGAGATGGAAACTACATTATCCGTTGGGATTCAGTTTTGTTGGATGAGAACTTGACTTATGAGAGGAACCGGTTGCTATATTAGATAGAGAAGTTCGCAAGTTGAGGTCGAGAGAGATTGCATCCATCAAAGTTCAATGGAAGAATCGACCGGTTGAAGAGGCTACTTGGGAGAAGGAGGCAGATATGCAAGAAAAATACCCACATCTGTTTACAGATTCAGGTACTCCTTTTCGCCATTGTTTTTCTTCTTTTGATCGTTCGGGGTGAACGATGGGTAAATTGGTATCTATGTAACGACCTGTTTAGTCGTTTGAGCAGCAGATTGTAATACGGGGAAAACTGGCTGAGACGACGTGTGTCCCGACGGACCGTGTGGTCACGACGGCCCGTCGAGGAGGTGTCGTCCATGACACTTAGAATTTTGAAATTGGGTACTGAAAATCGACTCTCTGTAAATTGTGACGGACCTGCAGGACGTGCCGTCACATCTACGACGAACCGTCGTGAGTTTTCGTTGCAAAACACTTCAACTTTTGAGAATTTGGTACAAGAAACGAGTTTCTGACCGTCATGACGGAGGAACAGGACGGACCGTCACGGCTGTGACGGGCCGTCACAGGCCACTTGAGCTCGAGGGAGCTGCGACGACCACCGTGACGGACCGTCGCAGGCACGACAGCCCGTCACAAATTGCGCAGTCCCAGGCAAAATAGGATTCCTCTACACATTTTAGGGGTCGTTTTGGACTATTCTTTCCTTAATTATAAGATTGAGGGTTAATTAATAGGTCTAATTACTTGGGGGTTAAAAGGGGTAACCTTAAGTTAATTAGTGGGTTTTATTGTCCTTCTTTACACTTAATTATACTTTTAATTAGGGTAAAAAGAAGGAGGGTTGAATAAAACAAAACAAAAGAAAAGAACAGAAAGAGAGGAGAAACGAACGGAGTAGAGAGAGAGAAACGAAGAGGATAGCAAGGATTTTGAGAAGATAGCTTGTTGATTCAATTCTTCGGTGGAGGTAGGTTATGGTTTTTACGATACTCGTAGTGAACTCTTAATAGTGAATAATATGTGTTGATGATATTGTAAACCTGTCTATATGCTTAATTGTATGCTTGTATGAAATTGATTTTGTGATTTGATAAAACAAGCATGATGAAAACCCTTAAATCCCAAATCTTGAAAGAAGCTTTAATCTATGATATTAACGATGATGCCTTAGTATAAAAGAAGGCTTGACGAATTAAAGTAATGGGATTGATGATGCCTTGGTATAGAGAAGGCTTGATGAACGGATAGAATGAATTTAGTGGATCGGAGTGTCACGTTCCGACACATAGTATTAGTGGATCGGAGTGTCACGTTCCGACACATAGCATTAGTGGATCGGAGTGTCACGTTCCGACACATAGTATTAGTGGGACGGGTGTCACGAACCGACATGTAGATATAGGGGATCGGAGTGTCACGTACCGACACATATAGGGGATCGGAGTGTCACGTTCCGACACATATAGGGGATCGGAGTGTCACGTTCCGACACATATAGGGGATCGGAGTGTCACGTACCGACACACAGTGATAGGGGATCGGAGTGTCACGTACCGACACAAGAGGAAGAAAGATAATGAATCTCGAAAGATGTTAATATACTCAACATAATGAACTAAATTCCCAAATGAGTATGGTATTGAGGCTTGAGCCCTCATGGATGAACTTGATGGTATTTATTGACGATTATAATACTTGTTGTTGCTACATATTGAGTTTATAGTTGATTTATAATATTACTTGATATGTATTATCTTCTACTTTGAGTTGGCCGATGATATCTACTCAGTACGTGTGGTTGTACTGACCCCCTACTTTTATGTTTCCCTTTGTTATTTGTGTTATGCAGCAAACGTTCCGTCAACTTCAACGCAACAGTAATTCGGGCCAGATTTCGTCATACCGGATCTCAGGGTGAGCTAACGCTTCTAGCTTGGACTGGATCTTCTTCTATGAGTCTTGATGCCTTGACTTCCGGCATGGACTAGCTTCTTATGTATTTTTAGCTTCTTAGACATTCTTAGATAGTTTAGATTAGTAATTTGATCATAGATGTTCTTGTGATGATGACTTCCAGATTTTGGGAATATTAATAATAGTTGAGTTGTTTTATTTATGAGTTTAAGTCTTCCGCATTATTTTCTGTTGATATTATATTGAAATGTTAAGGTTTAGATGGGTTGGTTCGCTCACATAGGAGGGTAAATGTGGGTGCCAGTCGCGTCCCCGAATTGGGTCGTGACACGTTCACACACACAAGGGAGGTTATAAACGATATATATGTAAATTTGGCTCACATGACTCTATGATATTTCTTACAATCATGTCAAGAGAAAACATTACTTAATTGACAGGAGTAATGGAGAATGTTCTAGGTTTACGCATAGATGGAACATGACAATCTTATCACACTAGGCATCAATACTTGAATCAAACATGAATACGCAGTTTCGCTAATGTGCAACGGTCATTACAAGAGAATAAATTTGATAAATATAATTATAACGAGATGCAAAGAGTTCATATATTGTCTATGCAAGTTCATTTGGTCTTGTCGTAGCTACACATTCATGTTTGTCTTATTGAGATCACTATTCATGTCATCATTATTGGTTGAAACTGATACTTAAATTTTCATGAGAATAGCCCCTTTCAACACAACCGATGGAAAAAATACTAAAAAACAATATTTTTTTGAAGGGTCGAAATTATTTGCAATTTAACCAAAAGTTGAGTAATAAGCATAAACAATCATAAAATCAATATAAAAAATATTTTAAAAATAGACAACCCAACGATAATAAAAAATGATTTAAAACAACAAAAGTGAGTATCACCCCACCACAAAATAAAACATTTGTCCTCAAACAAATAATGAATATATCTGAAGTAAGATCGAACTAAGAAAGAGAGAGAAGTGAAGAAGTGATCATTTGTAAACGCTCGCTCCATCTGTCTGTGCGTCAGCGTTCGGTGCATATATTTTGATCAGTGTGCTAGTACTCGGATTTTTTTCATCCTTCTTTTGGGTTTCAGCGGCTTTTACTTCTTCAACAAATATATTTTCCTCTACCATCGTATAAACATTGGGGTCTACTTTGAAGGCATGGATTGCATAAATGAACCCCTATTTCCATGATGGAATACTGGGGTCAATGGGAGCCCTCCTGCTGAAACTTGACTTCTTCTTATCTCTCCTCTCCATAGCTAGCTCTGCTATCTTTTTTTCTATTTTAAACATTCGAGGTACTTCAACAAACTAGTTTATGAAATGTTTATCCATCTAGGCAATGTTCAACCAATCCTTTCAAGTTCAACACTGAAACCTCTCGACTCCAATCTAAGCATACACAACGCTAATTCATCAAGGATTCAGAGTATTTTAACACTCCCATAGTAAATCAATTCAACATAAAGAACAGACAAACGACATTCTAGCATTTACACAAGAGTTGTTTAATAGAAATAGAGAACGTATGTACTTTAGTCAACTTAGAGAGACTCGACTATGATTTATATTGTCAGAATGAGTATAATACCAAATAAATAATTATGGGGTTTGAGTTTCCAAACTTTGACACTGAATAAAATGTACCAAAATTCTAGGCATACATGCAATCCTAATCTGAGCACAATTAAACAACTAGAATACTCTAAAAAAGTGCAATAAATATTAAGGTAGAGTGCTGGTCTAAGTCTTGCAAAGGAATTAGTGAGAGAGAGTAACTGAAAAATGAAAATTTAAACCTTCTTCGTGCCGTGACCGTCCTGGTTTAGTGCATTCAGAAATATTAATTATACTTACTATAAAATTGGCAAAGCGTCATATATCTGGTGGCTTTGCCGAAAGAAACAGGAACTTCAACTCATGCAAGAAACCCAACTACAGTCTACATTGAGATCGCCAACTTGGTCGGTGTTACACCACTAATGCTTTATAGACCGCCTAGCTTTATGAGATCCAAGTTGAGGGTTCAGTGAGTTATACGGTAGAAGATGACATGAATTTTGACGTTGTCCACGGCTCACCTACCAAAGCGATTTGTCTCTTTCATACACTCTTCAAAGACATCCCTAAGTTCAACCTTTACAAACATGAAAACATTATTTAAGTTAAAAACAAAAGCAAACTTAAATGCATTTTTGCTTGCCTCCCAAACAACACCTTAGTTAACGTTGTGGGACTATGCAAGTCAACTTTATAAATCTCACTTTAGGGTTAGCCATAGTATTAGTCAAACCCCCTTGTGGTCTTGGATTTAGATGAGACGTGATATGGCCCCTCTGGGTTTCCAACTTTTTTATCGATATTAAATAAGAGGTATCAGTCTAACTAAGGCTGGTCACGTCTTCTTTCATTCCTTTCAGCACCTTGTCCGACCCTTCAACTTTGTTGAGGATACGGCGAGCATGTCCCCATACCTTCCACCTTCCGCATCCTTGGGCTTCTGACGCTCATGAGGAGGCACATATCAATCTTTATCCCCATTTTTGCTATTCGAATTGCGGTCCCTCCATTCATGATCACTATCTTTCAATCCTTCGTCTCTATACCAACCTTGATTTCAACCCTCTCTAAGGTAGTTTGAAAGGAAGCCACAACCTTGGTTGGCTAGACAGTCCACATCCTCTTTATACAATGCTTCAAACTTCATTTTCTCAACATTTGTGCTCCCCACCTTAAAACATTCACACCACGTGCACCATCCATCATGACATTCTTCGATAGAATAACAAGTTGTATTAAAATCTTTGCCACATTTTGGTCCATCTCATTGTCCTTTTTTATATGCTCCTTACATAGCTTGAAGGTTATATGAGAGACCCAGTACTAGCGAGTGTACTACACCATGTCTAAGGTTTTCATGACATCAAGAAGTTGACCTGCTACATCATATGGTTGTTGCATTAACCCTCCAACAAATATTTGGTCAGAGACTTCTCTGTTCATAGAATCCGAACAATGATAGAAATAGTAAAGGGGCACGTTATCTAATAGACCATGGGTTCGATATTGTAGCACCAAATTTTTGAACCATAGTCAAGTTTCATGAAATTTCACTCCATTAGGACTCTTAAATCTTTAAATTCTATCTCGAATAGTCATCATTTTTTATGGAGGACAAATATCACATTGAATGAAGTGTCCAGCTCCTCCGTAACATTTCAAAAATCCAAGACTTCTTCTGAAGCCTAACATAAGTTTCCTAAGTTATAGGAAATTTTTTTAGGTCCATTTTAATGAATATGAGTCATTTCGGAAGTCCCAAAACCAAAATGTTAAAGAACGTTCATGACATCCGGAAACTTGTTCAAAGAGATATTACCATGCCTTAACCTATTTGACTAGCTCTCAGGAGTCGGGAATTTATGAAAATTTGTGAAACGGTCTCTAACATATATTAGAGTTGATTCATGGTTGAAACATCCGGGTACGACTCCCCAAGGAACAACCAAGGGTCCTTGAGGAGGACCCTTTCATTTTTGGGGTGAAAGATTGCCTGGGCAGTCTACATAGACAAAGACAGTCGATGAGGTATAGGTTGATCGACGGGGTGTCAATGCCATCCATCGACCAACACTTAGCTATTTAGGTTAATTGGCGATTTGGACCAGTCTATGAATCAAACGATGGAGTGCAGCACGGAGGGGGAATAGTGATCGTCGACTCACAGATGGACCGTGGTTGTGGTTTCGTCTCTGAGGGGTCCAATTTTCTGCACGTTTTGACTAAGTCCTAATAAATTAATTTATGAAGGAATAAGTTGTTAATATTAAGACCTCATATAAAGACCCTAACCCCATTAGACTAATCACAACTAACAAACCTAAACTCTCTTCCTTCTATCTTTTTTCTCTCTCTAGTGAAGACTCCATTGAAGACCAAACTAGGGGAGGGTTCTAGGGCTGAAATTACAATACATAAAACTTGATAGTTTTGATAAGATATTGAGATAAAACAACCATTGGACGACACTATTTCTATTTAGAATATAGCCCTAAATAAGTCCAATTTGTGGACTCATGAACCATCATATTGGTCAATGATTGAATTACCAAAGGCTGAAATACCCTTACTCATTACCTTCTAACTCAAGTCATCCGCTACTACATTACCCTTCACCGAATTGTATAGAATAGATAATTCATAGTCCTTTGAAAGTTCAATCGATTAAAGCTTCCCCAAATTAAGTCCCCGCTTTCTCATTATTTATTAAAGACTTCTGTATTAAGTATAGATCTCAAAAAAATCCATACAAGTAGTGTCTACGTGTCTTAAATACAAGAACTATTGTTGCCAACTCCAAATTATAAGTGAAATAGTTTCCCCTATAAAGCTTAAGCTACCTTTATAAATAAGCTATAAACATGAATCGGTGTCTTAATATACAACCTATAACATTGCGTCATAATACACCATGAAGCCCTCACCTTAACTAGAAGAGTCAATATATGAGCGGTGGTTAGAAACTCCTTGATCGTCAAAAAGCTCAAATCACACTCCTCAATCCAATCAAATAAATGTCAAAGGTCCAAAAATAGTAAGAAACCATCCATTAACTATCTATTGTATACCTTTAATCTAATGAAGCTCTGAATCTCAATAACATAGGTGAGCCAAGCCTAACAAATAAAAACCTTAATATTCACTATATCCATAATATTGCCATTCTTGGACACCTCACGTTTTAAGATTGCTACAGCCTCAAGATAACACTCACATTTTCATAACTTGGCGTCAACTTGTTGATCTTTCAAATTTTTGGAGAACAGTCCTAAAATGTTGTGTTAGCACTCCCGAACTCCTTTAATATATAAAAATGTCCTCATTGAACATAAGGAGAAAAGAATTAAGGTATGTACAGAAGACACGCATCGTCAAGTCGATAAAGCCAGAAGGAGAATTAGTCAACCTAACAAATCACTAGGAAATCATAATAAACGTATCTAGTTCTTACTAAAATTTTAGGGATGTACCATGCCATAATTCTAAACTGATGGTTACTGAATTTAAAGTCAATCTTAGGAAACATTGTGTTACCCTAAATCTAGTCAAGTAGATCATCAATAAAAGGCATGTGGTAAAAGCTCTTCATCGTCATATTATTCAACTGCGTATAGTAATATGCAACCGCATGAATCCATCCTTCTTCTTCTGAAAGAAGATGGAGGCACTAATCTAGGGTGTATTTATATGCTCATTTACTGTATTTTCCCTGTATGTACCTTTAGTTTTGAGACCTTTCTTTTGTCCATTGATTGTATATTGATGATTATTGTGCACTAATAGACGTGATTCTATATTGCAAGGAATAAAATATTTTATTAAGCAAGATATTAATTAGTTTATTTAATTCACCTACCACATTTTAAGTGTTACACTATTTTGTCATCGTTAAAATAATCTACTAGCACAATATTTTATTTTGATGAACTAGGCAAGATAAATTGTTGACTAACTAGAGTAGAGCATTCCACTTCAAAATGATTTTAGAGCTCGGTGGAATTGACCATCTAAAAACTAACAACATGGAACTACCAAAAAAATTAACAAACAAAAATGTGTTTTATTTTGGGAAAAAGATTTTTAGAATTAGAAAAATATAAATTCATACTAAAAGTTTGTGTATTCATCCATAAAAGCTGGTTTACAATTTCTTTTTCCTACTATAATAAATATATCATAAAATATCTAATGTAAAAATAATTAATAATATTCTAATTGCCTAGGAGTACAAACGTCACAAATAAAATGTTACCAAACTCTTTGTTTTCCTTCATTTTTCAATTAAATATGGTAATTAATTTATATCAAATTCTGCTTATTAAGCAATCTTTTATGAGTGGACATCAAGAATATGTTAAATTGTCATAATCCGGACCTATACCCTAGACGTGACCAACAATTGAGAAAAATTATTGATCCCCAAGCGAACTCTCATCCTGATTGATTACAAGCCTAAAAATTAACTTAAGGATACATAAACATCAAACTGAAATAAACATTTTACAGCTAATTATTGAATCTCAAACTCTCAAAACATACTGAGTAACACGCATAAGTTTTAAGAAAAAAATTAAGCTGAAATTAAAGATTCTCCGATATTTTTTTATATATGAAGCCTCTACTACATAAAAATGAATGTTGGGAATAGACTCACCTCACCTCAAAAATCAACTACTAAAATTTAACATAAATTGGAGTCCTCTAGAAGAAGGAGGTAGTACTTCAAAGGTTGACAGACGGATGAAGTGGTCTCCACAAAACTCTTATTGAGGATCCTAAGTACCTAAAACTGCATCATAAAAAGATGCAGCTTAAATGATATTAGTACATTGAATGTATAAGTATGCAATATAGCCTTATAAAAAATAACTAAGTAGAAAGTCTAAAGGTAACTCAGCGAAATTTAATATATATCACGTTGAAAAATACTATAAGGATGCAATAATATCTAATAGTGAACTTAAATAAATATAGAGAAAATTATACTTGCGAATTTCTCTAACAGACAACCATCACTATGAGCCTCGTGATAATACAAAGTATCTCTCATGCTGCCAAAAATTCCTTATCGCTTCTCCAGTTTTAGAAAATAAATTTAAGTCATGGATCCACTATAAAGGTCTGGTCAACGGACACGAGCAGTCATCTGAAAGTTGGTGCGGTCGTTACCAACGCAGACGACATGATTTATGTGGGTTGTGAGTTACCGAAACTCTTCTCCATATAGATGATCAATGCTACTCCAAAAATACATTACACAAAGTTCAAGAGAAAAGTTTCTCTATATGTTAAGATAAGATCTTAAAAGGGCCTCTTTAAGAGGTACCTACTATTTAGTCAATCTATCTTAAAAATCTTTATGATTTTCTAAAATAGTTCTCTTTATTTTTTTTATCTAATATGGTACATTAGGAAATATTAAATTTCCCTTAAATATCTTGAAATAATCGGTATTTAGGCTATAATAATCAAAAAATGCTATGCAACCATATTGTGATGTGATAATTAATGACTCGGGACGTCATACTACATAAACCTTGATGACATATCTAGATGATATACTTCTTAAACATTAATGGAGTACTCGACCATCATACAAATAATGATTTGTAGTTCTGTTCTCAATGTGAAAATTATACATTTAAAACCATTTGAGTTCCCTTAAACTCTTCTCAAAAGATACTTTAAAATACTTTTGAACTCACTTTAAAATTCTAAAATTAATGCATGGAAATAAATGCACAAATGATTTCAGCAAAATATCATCCACTAGGGTTTATATGAAAAAACAAATAACAATCACTCAATAATCTGAATGCATAAAATATCATAATATTAGAAATCCAAATAAGAATTAAATTCCTATTTCAAATTTCAAAGATCTTTGAACATAATAAAGGATTTTTAACGCTTTCTAACAGAATTTAGATGTAGGGCTTGCGGGTGAATTAGTCGAACACTATGAATAGTATTACGTACGTGGAAGAACAAAGTTTTTGAAACCCTGACTTTCGTTTTCCTTGCGATTTTGTTTTTGAGTTAGGGAGTTGAGAGTGTACAATCAAAAGAACTTTCAAACTTTGTGGAATATAATCCCCAAACAAAATTTAAAACATCTTGTCATGGGCTTATGAAAAAGATAAAGCAAACCTCACTTATAAAGTTATTAAAAATCTTGGTCAACTAGAGTTTGTGGTTTGAAAAATGGATCTTATATCCAATATGTGGAATTCATATTAAACTTTAAAGTCTAAATGTTCATTCTACGGGACCAAACTACGATTTGTATATTGTTTAATAGGAATGGGACCCAAAAATTTGACTTTTTGGAGTTTTCCACGAGTTGACTGCACGGGTTGTTATTCAATTAGCGACCTATAGAGAAGTTTCACAGTTTACTAACTCACAAAACTATGTTGTGGTAATAATTTTGTTCAGCAATTAAATCAGAGATTTTAATAGTGTGTACATTACTATTTCTTACAACTGTATTGTATAGTATCTTTATAATGTAAAAGATTGGATATAAGTATTTGTTCCTACATTAATTTGAAACAAATATTATTAGTAAATTCACCCCGAGATCAATATAAATTATAATGGCAAAAGAATAAGACGTAAAAAAAAAATACATGCATGTTATCAGGTTGAAGCAAGCTATAAAAATAAAATAAAATAACTGATTTAAGTTTTAGTCATTCGATGAAACTTAATAAAATCATTCGAAAATGGTAATAGTTAGTGTTTTCGTTGGAAACTAATATATTTGATGAAGTGGTAATTTTTTTTGAATCGTGTATGATATTCATTAGTTGCTTCACCAACTCATTCATTAACTTTATTAGTTGTTTTCACAATCGAAAAATGGATGTGATGATATTGTCTTTTCCCCATAAGATAAGTTACCTCAACCAATCGAATATAAAAGAAATGTCAAAAACACTAAATTAAGAACAAGAAAATGATGGAAACTTGTTCATTCAAAATGATACCCCAAACCCTTATTGTCATGATTACAAGCTAGAAAAGTAAATGTATAATTTGAAAGATAAATATAAGTCCCAGTCTTTGCTTCTCAAGTAAAAAAAAAGGTTAATAAAAAGGAAACGAGGAACAAAATGGATGACAAATACTTATCCCTAAGATCCTTGAATAAGCCTTGATTGTAAAGAAACGATCAAGCTCATATGCATCCAGGCTTGGAACCTACATAAGTTTAAAAGCAATGGGTTACAATCAACAAGAGGGTCTACAACTAGAAACCAACTAAACAAACCATGTATCTAGAAATCGAATATTCCTTACACTCCAACTGAACATCCTCAAACGACAACCTTCATAGCAGTTAGTCCAACAAAAAAATTATACAATACACAACTCACAAGGCCCATTATTGATAGTTCAACCTTCACAATTCAAAAATCATACAATTTAAATAAGTCAATCTTAATAACAAGTACACACAACAAATACATAATTCTTAAGCATCAAGTAAGTCAGACATAAACATCAAATGATCAAGACAAAATAACCATTTTCTTGCCGAAACAATTTCCTATTGACACAGTATATGTCACGCCTTGAGGTTATCCCATTGACGTAAAACGGGACCTAGGATTACAAATGACCCCAAAATAACCGTGTGACTTTCATATCATGAGAAAACTGAAAATGACTAAGTAGAACTTGAACTATGTAGAAGGTAAAACAAGGGGTAACTAAAAGAAGTGAAAAAAACAACTTGTTTGAATATGCTAAACATACTAAGAGTTTAGCGACAGATGAAACAATCACTTAACAACTAAAGGTTAATATATTAATATGTTTGACAATACTCTGAGAAAGAAGAGTTGATGGGACATGCCCCAGCTAATTCTAAAAGATTTAAACGGAAATGTAAAAGACTGAAATGAAAATATGTCTATTGTCCTCAAACTATTAGCACTCAACACTGATAGTGTTGAATGTTTAACAAGAATCTATCTAAGCATGGTCTAAATGTTGAATACCTAAACCTATATCATGAAAATATATAGGGAACAGTACGCGTTAGCAGTTAGAATTTAGTGAGGATGCAGGAGATAGATGGTAAGATTAACAAACACAAATAATCTAAAACACAGAAAAACTGATAGTTTAAATTTAAGAAAAATATAAATACTGAAAAGATAATAAAAAGTGATGACCAAGTGCTAATCATGAGTATGAAATTCTAAACCAAATACTAAAGTATATATTTAAAACTTGATAAAGCGTACTAAGATTATATCTATGGAATCTACTTTTAACCGACATAAAAGCATATGAGCTAAATATGGAGTCTAATGTATATGCCTCATTGAGAAGACAGATGATACTTTTTCAAGGGTACATGATCAAATGCCTACACAGGGGACTTATATCGTATGAGAGTATGTACTTCTTGGGCAATTACAGTACGCTATATCTTATACATAGTTAATGCTAAGTCTACTCCCAAGTGAATTATATATGACACATTATGACAGAAATATTGAATAGTTCAAAATATACTGACATGCAAAGTCTAATATATATATATATATATATATATATATATATATATATATATAATATATATATATATATATATATTATATATATATATATATATATACAACATTAATATTAACATTCAAAGTGGAGCATGATTATTTCTATTACTGCCCTTTAAAGTGTAATTCATGAACTAGGAGAATCTAGACAACTATGGTTCTATGTTTCATGCAAGTGACTAAATTAACTTTCCAAGAAACATGTTATTTTATTTAGAATACTATAATAGCTAAATACTCTAAATAACCAAGGTTTTAGTAATTTTTGGTTTAAATAAGATATGGAGAATCAAAGAGCTGAGTAATTTCTAGGGACCTAGTAGATGATAGAAGCTCACTAATGAAATTCCACATGCATGCTGAAAAAAATATATAAAGAAGTCTTTCGATTTTATTTTTTACAACTTGAAGCAAACTTTTGACTGTTATTGGGAAAATTGGCGTCTCTTTATCCCCCTCTTGGTCTAAGGGTGAAATGTAAGCTATTATTTTAGGCGAACATCATGAGAGGTAGGTGATTATTCTAATTTATCTTTAAATCAACAAGTCTGTATGGTTCGTTCTGCCTAACCATCCGTCTGCAGATGAAATGTTGTACTAAGATTTACATGGATAGCAAAGCATTTATGAAGTGATTTCCAAAAATGATTGGTAAACAGAATACATTAATCTGAGATGATACAAAAGGAACCCCATGAAAACCTGACTATCTTATTGATGTAGAGTTTGGCGTAGTACTCTGTTGAATAAGTAGTCTTGACAACCATGAAGTAAGCGGACTTAGTGACTCATTCCACTATCACCCAATTGGAGTAATGTTTTCTGCAAGTACGAGCTGAACCCATAATGAAGTACATGTTTATCAGTTCCCATACTTCCCACTTCCATGAAGAAATGATAATCTCTTGAGTTATACCTCATGGCTTCTGAAGTTTAATCTTAACTTGCTCACAATTACGAAACTTACTCACAAAATCTTCTATGTCCAATTTCATGTTTTTAAACCAAATAACGTCTTATAGATAACGATACATCTTAGTGGAACCTGAATAAAGTAATATCTAAAGTTATGAGGCTCTTAAGGATATGCTGCCTCATCTCAACAACATTAGAATCACACAATCCATGTAACAAAGTAAACCATCTTTCCCTTGGGAGGATACCTGAACTATCTGGTGATGAACTGCACCATTCAACTGAAGTAATATAGGATTACTACCTTGTTCTTCCTTTACCCCGCTACCAATTAAGATTCTTATCTATTTTGATCTGTCACCACACTATATGATGTGTCCTTACAAAAAACTCCTTAGAGAGAAAAGCGGATGCACATATTTGTCTAGCTTTTCTTTTCTCCTTCCACAAGTGCTACACTGCCCATAGACAGCCTACTGAGAGCATCAACCACTACATCGAACTTACCAAGATGGTAAACAACATTAATGTCATTGTCCTTGAGATATCAATACATCTCTTGTATGGAAGATACAACTCTTTTGGGTGAACACATACTAGACTCTCTTATTATTCATGAATACATCAACATGAACACCATATAATAATTGCTCAAAATCTTTATGGTATATAGTACGACTGCAAGCTCGAGCGCATGAGTTGGGTAGTTACTAATACCTTAAAATTTTTGGTAGCATATGCTATGACCTTACCTCGATGGATCAACACACGACCTATGCCAACCCTTGATGCATTACAATAAATCACATAATTGTATGAGCCATCTGGTAGATTTATAACTCGAGTTGTATCCAACCTATTCTTCTGCTCTACAAAGCTTTTATCACACTCATTTGAACAATGAAATTCAACCTTTATTTGAGTCAATTTCGCCAATGGGTAACTTTGGATTAAAATCCTTCTACAAATCTCCTGTAATACCCATCCAAGCTAAGAAAATTCTCATATCTGTTGGGGTGGTGGGTGAGGTCATGTTTTGTACAACCTCAATTTTATATGAATTCACTTAGACCCTTTCATTGGATACCACATGAAAAAAGAATGTGAAACATTGTATGTAGAATTCATATTTGTTGAAGTTAGCTCATAACTGGCGATCCTTGAGAGTTTGCAAAACAACTCTAAGATGAGTCGCATACTTCTCCTTATTTAGAGAATAAATGAGTAAGTCATTCAAAAATAAAATGAAAGAAAAATAAAAATACTACTTGAACACGCATTTCATTAAATCCATGAAAGTTGCAGGAGCATTTGTTAGTAAAAAAGTCATAACTAAAAATTTAAGGTGATCACACCAAGTTCAAGGTATCCTCAAAATACCAATATCATTAACTCTTACCTGAATATAGCCAGATTTAGTGTCTATCTTTAAAAAGTATCTAGCACCATGAACTTTGTTTTACAAGTCATCAATACTAGGGACGAGAAACTTATTCTAGATGGTGACTGTTATAACACCTCTAAAATGAATTAGATGAATCTAGAGCCTAACATGTGTATCATGAGGTTATGAAGCCTTAAAATAGTTTGTAATAGTGTTTTGAGGCAGTATCTAAAGTTTGGTGGTGTTTGGTGGTCAAACCATCAAAGAACGTCCAAGACCTTCGAAAGATTTATCTTGGGACGTGCTTTTATGTTTAGGTTTGCCTTTGCATGATTTACATGTTTATTTTTGTTGAAATTTATGAGAGGTCCCTAATTTGTGTATGAGGGTATTTGGGTTTGAAAAATCCAAGAACGACTCCCTAAGGACCAACCTAAGGGTCCTTGATAAGGACAAAACTTGTGGTTCAAGTTTGTCAAAAATAGTTCCAACCAACGAGGGTAGTCAACCGACCATAGGTCCATCAATCCCCCATTGAAAGGGGCGTAGTTTTACACCTAGCGTGGGGAGAATAATCTCCCATTTGGTGAACCTCTAATCCAAACCACGAACTAGCAGGATGGTTTGTTAGTGGGTCTACGAGGCATCCACACATCCATCAATGGTAACCTGCAGAATTTTCTAGAGGGTCTCGACCAAGCCAGGGCTATTTTGGGAAATTCACCTACTACTCTAAAAAATGGTTTGGGGAATTTATTTCAGCGTATTATGAATATTTAAGTTGTTTTATAAGTCTAGAATCCCAAGCCAATTTCATTTTTCATAATCAAAATCCAAACCCCAAAAGAAGAATTCTCTAGAACTCCATTGGATCTTTAATAAAGGAGGGAGCTTGGATCATTATTTTTCCATCAATTCTCCTTCAATTTCGAGGCTAATCATCAATTAGTGTATGGTTTTCTATCCTTGAATCTCTTTCTTTGAGGAGCCAATCTTAAAAATGATTTCTAAGATCTTTTCAAAAGAAGAATTGTTGTATTTTTTAATCTAGCCATGGGTTCTTGTATACAACGTTTTGAATAAATGAATTAAGATTAAAATGATGTTTATATGTTGTTTTACAAAAAAACACCATGAACCCATGCAAATCATGATTTTCTTATTTTTAATATATTATGGGAGATTTGATCATGTCTCAATTGTATTGATTTGTTGTGTAGTTTACTTTGGGCTATTGAATTATGTAAGAAGCACGCTATAAATGTATGTATGTTATCCTAAATTTATGAATTGCATATTATATTATCATTGATCATTGGATATTGTGATTATTGGGTTGAATTGGTGACTATGGCTGTTGGTAAGAGCATTTGAGGAATGAGTTGGTTTAATTGGCTATTGATTGGAGTTGTTGAGATTGGATTGGGTGTATGTTACCTAAACTTCTCTTTATTGTGTAGTATAGTCATTGAATTGTGATGATTTGTATGTTCCACGTATGGTGGCAGTGCTTATGTGATATAATTTTTAAGAATGTGTCCTTGTCGGCATGATTTTATGAATTATGATGTTAGCATGTTTAAACTATGATATATGATCATTGTGAAGATCTACCTGGTGTATGTGTATATGTGAAGATCTACCTGGAGTATGTGTATATGTGAAGTCCAATCATCTATTCTTCTAGGTGATTATCTATGATCATGATAGGCTAAAGTGATGACTTATATGTGTATAATTAATGTTATACTATGAATCTTCCTAGTTGACTATATGAGCCTTGTGATTGATTATAGTGCTATTTCTATAGATGTGAGTGGGGTGACTTGGAAGTATACTTAGTTGACCCTATGTTCTACTTGAATAATATTGTACATGTGATAAGATGATAATGAAATGTGTCTTGTTTTGGTAGACCTATGTCCCTTATTTGATACATGAAAAATGTTAAAATGAATCCTTGACCTATTAGGGTAAAAAACCTTTGTCATGTATGTAAATTTTTTATTTGAATTTAACCATTAAAATAGATAAGCGGGATATTAACATGGAACCTTCTAGAAATGATGTTATAATATTCTTGAAGTTGAAAGTTGTAATAGTATCGTTCTTTTATGAATGATGGATTTTGGGTTAGGTTGGCTGGAACGACATGAAATCATCCTTAAGAAAGTCATCGAGCGATCCTATTTTACCATTGTGTCGCAACCTAGTGGACATCCTTTATTGATGTGCATTATGATTTATTTGTGACTTCTATATGGTACCTCTTCATATGCCATTATATTGGATTAGACTATAAGAACAAAGGCTAACAGCGAGTGAGTATACTTCGGGAGTGACTCTTCTTGAGATGAGACTAGAGTTCAAAGAGAACCTTTAAATTCATTAACTATGTGCCTGCATCGGATGTGTTCTAGTTCTACTATTGGCAAGTAAAACACCCTCCTACGGAGTAGGGTTTGACTCCAGATTCCATGACTAGCTTTTATGGTCGATGTTGATTATTGCTTATTCTAATCATGTGCGATACATTATAGTGTTGTTAAGTTCTATAAAGGTTAGGTAGTGGAATGGAACGCTATCTAGATATTGCACGAGAAGGCTTTAAAGATGCTAGTGTGTATGTTCCCTAGATCTTCTCCAAGACCATTATGTGAAAGTTCTTAATTGTTGAATGTCTCCTAAATGAATTAATAAACATAGTGACTTATGTAACACTTCAAAAATTCAATATGTGTTCTAGAGCCTAACATAAGTGTCAAAAGGTTTAGACACTTTTTAAGGTCAATTTTAATAAATATAAGTCATTTAGAAAGTCTAAAAACAAAAACTTTCAAGAACATCCATGACGTCCGTAAACTAGATCAATGAGGTTCTAGTACGCCTTAGCTTATTTGACTAGCTTTAAGGAGTCGTAAAATGATAAAAATTTGTTGAAGGGTGTTTAATTCGTCTTAGAGTTATTTCATATTCGAAACTTACGGGAACGAATCCCCAAGGACCAACCAAGGGCCCTTGAGGAGGACCTTTGCATTTTGGGGTCAAAGGACTGCTCAAGGCAGTGTGCTCACACGAGTTCCATTGATGGGGCTTTGGTCAATGGACGTGGCGTCGATGCACAATTATCAATTTGTAAAAAAGGTCATATTGTACAGTGTTTGAACTTAGAGATGGATGTGCATCATTGAGGGAGCAGTGGCCGTCGATTGACCCACGATCCGTGGATCGTGGGGTCGTCTTGGATGCCTGTGTTTTGCTGCAGATTTTGGAGTTATTTCAATTAATTAGATGAATTAGTTAGGAAATAAATTAGGGGTTAGGGGAGGTATAATTAATTTATTTAACCTCATATATAAAGTCCTAACCCAATTAGACTAACAAAATATCTCAGTATTCACAAACCCAAACTCTCTTCCTTCTCTCCTCTTTCTCTCTCTAGTGAAGAACTCCAATGAAAACCAAGCTACGGGAGGGTTTAAGGTCTGAAAAGGGATAAGTTTATTCATCAATCTTCATCAATTAGTAAGTTATGAGATCTTTTTCACCTTTGATACCTCTTTCCTCAAAGGGTTCCATCAAATTGATTACAAAAGTGGGTTTTTCTCAAATCCGAAATTGATGTTGTGAATTGATTTGTTTATGATTTTTTTATATGATGAATATATTAAGATGTATTTTAAATATATTTTTTTATATCTTTATGGATTTATCTAGTTTTTAGAAGATAACCCATTTCCCTTAACCCTACGTTGTGATCTTGATGTGAATTGTGTAATGTTGGTTCAATTGACTTAGTTATTGGTTGAAATAATACTAGATAATGTTATTCCTTAAATTATAAATAAATTAGGTTGAATTATAGTCCTATAGTGCTAGTTGTTGAGAAGTTGATCTAGGTTAAGTATGTTGTAAGTTTGACCTAAGTATCTTGTCTTAAGCTAAGAAGTACTGATGAATTGTGATGTAGTGATTCAATTAGCCTTGTTATTATGTTGGTTATTGTTTTATGATTAAACTAAACCCTAATTGGGTTGAGTTAAGGGTTGATTCTAAGACCTTTATGATGAATTATGAAGGAGACTTGGTAAGTCTTGTGATCCCTTTTCTCTACTTTAAATATGGTTAATTGTGATTAAGTCATGATGTTGCATTGGATTATTCCTTGATTTACAATTTATAAGGCGGGTTTATATGATGTTGAATTGAAATGTCTTGACTATCGTTTGTGTTGTGTTGGTTAAGATGTAAATGTTAAAAGGATGGGGATGATTTACCAAAGTTCCTTATTATGACGTGATATGTAAATGTGCTAACCTCACTTATATGAATTTTAATGAAAGCATTATAATCATGCAATTCTTATTGAGCTATGATGATGATGATTATAGAAGGGATAGACCGTATGACTTACATTAATCTATGATGATTAATAAAGACATCAAAGACATTTAAAAAAAGACTCTAGGTTAGCACCGAGTGAACTAGAGTGAGGAGTGTCCCTTCCCACATAGAGAAGGTATGAGTTCTAATATACTCATGATATTGGACACTATAATGCATGTAGCATAAAGAGGGTCCCGACTATATCTCCTAGTTCTTGAACTATGTTGCCCCCATAGGAATACTAGCTAGTGGATCGACATAGTTGCTTTGTTGATATTTTGGTACTACCTTGGTAAGTAGTTCGCCTTCAAAAGAAGTGGGGTTCCATGACACCGTATTCCACATCAGCTCACGTGGTCTATGTCGGTTAAGGCAAGATTTTCCCAATAGTTAATATGAATTAAAGGTATGAACTCTAACTAAGATAACCTAAGTGGTTTAGATTAGTCTAGGTAAGGGTATGGGACTACTTAAACATTGCACTAGTTAGCCTTGAAGAAAGTGTTAGGAGGATGTTCTTATGTATGAATATGCTTATAATGGTACTTGATATGTATATGATGAACTTGCACATTGCTTATACAATATGTTTATTAATTTCACTTATGAATATGTGTTGGTCTATATTGTTAATGTATGATGATATGTACTCCTAAATGTCATGCTATGTGAAGTGGAATGTTGGTCATGATTCTTGTTGGGTTGCTTGATTGAGTAATGTTATGGGTCTTCGGTCTGTCATTTCACTTGTTGACTTAATAGGGGGTTCATGGTTAATTGTTTGGCTTTTGTTATGTTATAATGAACTATTATTCATGCTTATCAAAGTTATAACTTGATGACTAGAGTGATCTTAATTATATATTCTAGTATGTTGATATGTACATTAATTTGATAATTCCTTTTATTGTTTGTTTTGTTATCTACATGCCTATGGTTTAAGGAATATGTTTTTTTTGTATGGTCTTCTTTAATGTGCATAAGGTTATCAAAGGGTAAAATAACATGCTTTCATGAAAGGTCCCTTGTTAGCATGGTTTGATAATATGTGTGCATATGGTCTCATACTTAGTACAAGTGGTGTAATAACCCCATTTTCTTCCTTTTCCACAACATTTTAGGTTCTTGTCGTTCAACGTCTTTTGGGTATGACTTTGAAGAAGACTTGGAATTCAAAAACATACAAGTTGGGTACGTCCTCACTTTCCGAGGGCAATGCCACTATGAGGCTATGATGTTGTTTAGTTTCAAGACTATTATGTATCATTTGTTTTCATTTTGATACTAAGTATTGTAGGATATATATGTAGTCTTATTGTATTGATGTATGGGTTTAATGACCCAAAATAACCCTTAGAAATGAAGGTACTCTTAGATCGCCGCACGGCGTTGTCGGGCTCTTAGAAGTCTAAGACAAGGCCTTAGACATCTTAAATAGTATAATCGTAAAAATAGTGAATAATTTAGAACTTTCCATACCACATCAGATGATAAAACATTACTTTATATTTACACAAAATATCATTATGCATGATTAGACTTTAAGTCTCTTTGTCATCATAAGACAGAAGTCAATAGAATAGAATAGGGACACGTCCCTTAATGACATAAAATATAAGTATAAACTAGTAGATTAACCATAAGTACATCTTGTCGTAGGCAACCCTTGAATCATAAGGGCCCCTTTATTTGAACTTGGGAGATCTATCCAAGATCTTGTTTTAGGAGACATCCTCTATCCATCACCACCTACACTTTTTGTAAAAAGATAAAGAAGAATGGTATTAGTACAAGAATGCACTAGGTATGACAACCATGCAAAAAAAAAGTATTTAAAGACAACATTTCATTTGAAATCATGCAACATGCCTATTTAGTAAACTTCATGAACATAGACACATATAAGCTCAATATAGTTCGCATACATCATATTGACACGGACAATACCCATAATAAAAAATAAATACATTTAACATACTTTAAAGCATATTCAATACAGACCACACATTACCTCTCTTTCTATCTTACTTATTTCCTTAAGTAACCCTCAAGTGTACTTAGTACAATGTATCACATTAAGGTCACCTTACAATATTATTTCATAATATGATTTCACAACAAAACCACATACATTCATAAACCATAAGTGTATCATAGATATCAACTTTACATAAAGACCATCACCTAAGACAACTGCTAAGTCAGAGTAGTGCAATGTGTAGGCAGCATCCCATGATACTACTTCCACCAAGTGTTTTGATTAGATATAGCATATTTAAGAAGTCATAACACTTTCAATCATAACAGGACATAAGGCCACAAATTTCGTAGCATCATATAAAGAGTCTTTACCACAACCTTAGTGATAACTCATTTAGTTCATATCATAAATAAACTACCGTCATAACCCCTTCACAATCTTACTTGTTTAATGTGCACATGGATTCCCATGACCCCACATGTAATAAGTAAACACATTTAGAAGCCATAAGTTTAACTCACATTCATAATCATAATTCATATCTTGAAATAGCAAAGTCACTTAACATGCAAATCTACAATTCATACATACATAACATAAGTCTTAATTTCATACATATACTGATCATATCGTTTCTTTGAGTTCATAAGTGCAATGCATGGTTAGGGTCCATTGTCTTACCTATACTATGTAACCTCCTCAAGGAGTTGTGATTAGAGTCTATAATCATATCTTTGTTTGTTTGTTACTTTGCGAGATATAGTTATAACCAACACAGACCATGTGAGCTACATGGAATCCGGTATTCTACTCCCATACCGAAAAGAAAGGGTTAAAAACTGCTTAAGGTGAAACCATTCATTCATAGATATCTAGGTGGAAACCACAACCTACTAGCGTGGTGGTTTCCATCTAATGAGACAACATCTATGTTGGGAACTCAGAATTGCTAAACGCAAAGGTTCTCTTTATAGGAAGCTGAACATACTAACGTGATGCTCCGACTCTGATTTGTCACGTTCACTCGGTTCTAGGATCTAACTCCCTTTTCAAATATATTTAAGCATTTAGTTTATTAATATAAAAAGAAGGCTTTAGTAGATTACTCCTTCATACATCATATATCTCAATGGATTCTAAGATGAGAATGTCCTTTCATCATAGAGCCTACTTTATGTTAAAATATCCTTTTACCTAATCATACAATCTTACATCATGTGTGTGTGCATACAATGTGAGATCTACCTTAACATAAAAACTCCAATCACAAATGTACATAACTTAATTAATCATATAGTTCACATTCGTCGAAAGAGGTAATGATGCATAGTAGAACTACCCTCTCCTTAGTCATCATGAATTTACCCTACTCATTGATATGCATGAAGTGTGTATGTGTAAACTTGTCAATATAATCACACAATGTCTTAACACTTAACATTGAGGAAGTTACCCTCCAAATATGATTACACATGTACAACAATCCTCAAGTCTCTAGCCATACAAATATATAGCATATTAGGGACTATAGACTACACAAATTAACATTACACAATAGGAGATACTAAAATATTGAACATTCGAATAGAGAATTTCTAGCATACTTTGATCACACATTCTATATGGTTCATATAAGTAGGGATCATGTTACAAGAATAGTCTCATCACTATCCATATAGAAAATCTCACCGTAACATGATCATCACACATATACATATGACATCATCCCTATACCTAGATTAAACAAGTGGCGTAGAAGACTATACACATAACATCACATAACATCAATTCACTTATACATGATATTATGATCAAGGCTAAATCCTTCAACTTCTAAGCATTGAAATAATCTTATAAATTTATCTTGCATCTAATTCCTTTAAGGCTATGATAATAATACATAAACATGTACAAGAATGTAAACTCCGCCACCATAAGTGGACCATATCAATAAACAGAATTCAATATACATTCTAAGCTAGTTAAAGGAAATAAGTCAACTTACGAAGTCTCAAATCTTATAATCATAGTTAATCGCTCCTCTACAGCTCATATTCAATTGAAATAGAAAGTAATAAATAAACAATTCAATACAATCTATTCACAATTCTATACAAATGAAATCAAAATCACAAGACCCACAATATACATATAGGACAACTTTGAGAAATTAGGAGTATAATGGATTCTTCATAAAAATGGATATAAATTCTTCAAAAAATCAGTAAATAAACATATATTCATCAATAGAATGCTTTGAAATCAATTTGAGAATGAACCTATGGCTACATTAAAAGATAGGATTTTTGACTTAGAATCATATTTTGACAACCTTTGAAAGGACTCCGTATATGAATGGTTAAATAAGGATGACGGATCACCATACCTTATAAATCAAAAAAGAAGAAACCTCCAAGAATCCACCTCCATAGCTTGTTCTTGAGTTTGGTATTTTGAAGAGAAAACATCTTTGGGGATTGTGATTTCTTAAAGGGTGTTATAGTTTTGGCTTGGTAAAGGGTTTAAAAATGTCCTAAATATGTTAATAGTGTCCTCTATGTTTCCAAAACACACCCACACGAATTGGGAATTTTAGACATGTCAAAATTGACTTAAAAACGACGCAAGCGGATCTTTGTGTAGGCTGTGCGTCGCTGGGAATACTTCCAGTTCTGCCCCAAATAATTTTTGTGACATTAAGGTGAGTGCTAGGCACGTGTCGCACAGGGCAAGGCCAATTCTTAGCCTGCTTGCGGCCTTGGGCAGCCTCATTGTCCAAAGTTTGGGTCCTCATTGACGGCCTTTCAGGTGGTCCTCAGGGAGTCATACCTGGACATTTTGACCCTTAACATGTCTATTAAGATACGAATGACAATTACACTGCTTCTCAACTCCAAACAACACAAAAAGGCAAACATACAAGGACTCTCTAGCACATCTAAAGACCAACTTTCGAAAGTCTTGGACGTTTGACCTCCAAATGACTTAAAATAGATTTAACAAGCTATAAAACACTTTATTAACATGTTATTAAACTTTTATGTACATGTTAATCTCTAGATACCTTAGTATATTTTAAGGATTGTTACAATATCCCCCACTTGGGAAGCATTTGTCCTCGAATGACACTTGAAACATTTAAACACTTTTAAGGACTCAATGACTTCCATTGAAACTCACAACCTTGATAATATTTATCACATAAAGGTTAATGTACCAATTTACAAGAAACACAAACTTCATTCTACCATGCATTCAAGGCAACATAATCAAACATAGACTACTTTTATAATTCTTTTCATGCGTACATACTTCTTTATATTTATTTCCATTTGGAGGAAGTACCTTCTCCAACGTTAGGCATGTAATTTCATAACAAGGATAAACATACTATGGATTCCAATAGCACACTTAGACATAATCCATACTTCAACTCATTAGAAAATTTTAACATTTCATTTAGTTGCACAAGAACAATAAATAAAGTAGATTAGTTACAATGATATAGTCTATACATAATACCATCAAGGTCATACATGACATTACCATGTTTAGATTTATTGAGGGAGGAACTACCTTTTCCTAGTCACAACAAAAACACATGGCATCATACAGTTCAAATAAAGCAATGCATAGAAGTTAATTCATACTAAGGAGGATTTCTTTACTCCAAAAAACATTATGCTTATGCTTTCTTACTTATAAAATAAACATGGTAGGTCATACAAAGCATATCACCATATTAGAAAGTAAATTTACAACTTCCAATATCTAGCACATCACTAGATTTCATATTCATGCATTATTTAGGGGAAATTATCACATTTTAAAAGCACATGAATAAGAATATTCTAGACCAACCTTCAATTATCAAGAGTGATTCTATAATAAGACTTCCCATATCTCAAAAGTCACCCATTGTTTCAAAGAGACTCATCCTATCTCACTTAAAAGATGTAAGACCCCCAAAATGAGTTACGGTGTATAGAGCCTAATATGGTTGTATTAAAGTTTTAAGGCCCTAAAATGACTTAAAATATTGTTTAGAGGTAGTGTGTAATGTTTCAGGTGATTTGGATGTCAAACGTCAAGGGATGACCAAGACGTTCGACGATTAGTCATCTATGTGTCTCATGCCTCAATATGTGCTCATATATTGTATTTTATAATCTTATGAAGTATTAAAATGAGTTATAATGATGTTTTATACAGTATATGGGGTTTTGTGAAGTTTGGAGGTCACACGTCCATAAACGTGCAAGACATTTAAAAGTTAGCCTTTAAGGCGCTCAAGTGTGTCTTGATGGGGACTAGCCTGTTTGAATGTGTTAAGTGTATTTGTTTTGGTTGAAACTAATTTGGGAGGTCCTAAACTAATTAAGGTTTGTATTTACTTTGGAAACATCCGGGTACGACTTCTAAAGGGCCCTGCAAAAGGGCCCACAAGAAGGACCCAATGCTTTCAATGGACGCCTAGTAAGTTGAACAATGGACCATTGGTGGGGTATCATCGATGGACAATTATATTGGTAAAATATAAACAAAAACCACGCCAAGGTCCAATCGATGACCTATTGTCCATCGATGGTAGCCTGCAATTGGTTCCTTGCGCACTGTCTTATTAAGTGGTAAATGGGGAATTCACCCCACGTCCTAACCTGACTCTAATTGAATTATTTACCTATTTTTGGGTGTATATAAGTAATCTAAACTTGAAAAACCAATTACCAACCCCATTCACTCATATTAAACCTTCATTTCAATATAAATTCTCTCTAGAAACCTCCATTGTTGTTAAAGCTCAAGAACAACTTGTAGATTGGATTCTCATGGGTTCTTCACCAGGTTTTAGATGTTTTCATATATATAATGTTATGGTTATCATTCATCTATAGTTATCCTTCCATCAAGAGATTTAATCTCAATGTTTTAAAAGAAAAAATCTGATCAAATCTCTTCTTCTTTAATCTAGACACACGTTCTTTCTCAAAACAACTTTAAAGGCTTCCTAATGATTAATTGAAGTTGACATATTGTTTGTAACATGAATGTTGATCCAATTTCATAATGAACCCAAGCTCCTTTCAAAGTCTCGATTTAGCCTATCTGTGGGCAATGTGATCATGACCTGTTATCGATTGAATTGTGATTCTATTACAAGTGGTTATATATACATTTTTATGTTGAATTGATGATGAAGAATCTATGTGAATCAATTTATGAATATTTCAACATGCTTAGCTTAAATTTTCATGATTCCCTGTAACATTGGCCTTTTTATGATTGAATGTGGAATTTGATTGTGTAAGGATGGTTGTATCTACTGTCTAACTTGTATGTTATTGATGAAATTTAAATTATTTATTCATGTTGATCAATGTCGATTAACCTATGATTATTATATTCTCCAATGATGTCTAAAGTAGAATGTTCACTGTGATCTAGAGGCTATGGCAATTGTAGTAGGATTTCGTGTAGGTTATTTTATCCTTGAATACTGACATATATTTATTATATTAATGAATTATGAGTATGAATTCTTGATGATCAAATAAAAGGAGTCTTGGCATAAATTGTCCTAGTTATCTTGTAGGTTCTCCGGTAGTAACTTGTGATCTTGATGTTGGGATGGTTGCTATATATGTGTTGGAAATTGAGTATAATTTATACAATATGAATAGATAACCATGGAATTGTTAAATATTGATTTGGACTCTTCTAGCATACAAACTGAATATTATAATGTATATGACATGATCCAAATGTTAGGGTAGATAAAGCATGTTTCGTTTGAGTAATGATGTCTTTAGCTTATATTAATTGTTGATCAACAAGGTGTATTGATAGATGATTATCAAAGGGTAAGAAATCGGTAAGAATGCTTATCTTGTCTAATTTTCTATATTAATGTAGTTGATGAAGCCTTGTATGGAATTGTGTGGTCTGTCCCACTTATGGTGGCGGTGTTCACTTTATTGGAATTATATATGTGTTGAACATCCCTTGAAAGAAAATTTATTATTATATGAAGGAGTGGTTATGATGATCACCTTATGTGTAACTTGTTCCTAGTCTTCTTCTCTAGTTGTAAATCTAGGTGATGTTACTATTGCTATGAGCATGTAAATGTCTATGTGAAGGTTATATGAACTTTGTGCAAATGATGAGGTATTATAATGATATATGTAATGTACAACTAAGATAAGTACATAAATGCTAAAGCTTATTGTTAGAATGTTTTAGGTCTTAAATAAATGAGTCTTATGCTATGCTAACCATTCTATGATGTTGTGTGATGTATCGTTTACTAGGATTAAATGATAGATGTACTAGCATAGGAAAGGCTATAAGACTTGGTCTATGCATTGCACATGTGCACCTTGATTGGATAGTTCCTAGGTTTGTTTCTTAAGTACATGCATAGGATTGTATGAACATGTTATGAATATGACTTATATGCTATGATGTTAAGTATATGTTATGATGAACCATTTATGTGCATAGTGTCTTGGACTTTTTATATAAAAGGATCGGTCATATAGGTAAAACTATAGACTTATGCATTGATATATGACCATGTGTGATATTTATGTGTAATGTGAAGGTTTTCTCACATATATGTGTACACACACATAATAATTATGATATAGTAAATGGAGGGGCCTTGAGAGGGTTGCCCAAGAATACTCTAAAACTAGAGAGGTTCTTGAATAACCTATAATCATATATGTAATAAATATACTAAGACTATGTTTTATGAAAAATGTTAATAAAGGCTTTTTATAAAAGGGAACTTAGCTTAGCACCGAGTGAACTTGACAATGAGAGGTGTTGACTTCCCTTGTAGGAAGATTCACCTTTTGTTCCTTATAAACTGTTGGCTTACCTTAGAGGAACTCACCTATGGATACACATGAGGGGTGACTTCCCTTTGAGGAAGGTTGATCCATGTTTTCTCATGAGAGAAAGCCGCAATTGCCTAATGGCATGTAGAGGGATTATACCTATCTCTTAGTTCCATAAACTACGGTTGCCACATAGGATCTAGGAAAGTGAATCAACTTAGGATGGTAGGATGTATATTAATTTTATGCCTTGGCTAGGTAGGAACACCTTCCATTGGTGTAGGTCTCTAGAACACCAAATTCCATGTTTAGCACCCAGGGTGTTAGTTTCGTTTAAGGCTATAGTTTCCCTAGAGTAAAATGGACAATGGAAGAAAATGAATAAGATCCTAACTAGGAGGACTTAATGGAGATTAATTAGGATAGATGGAAGCAATGAACCCATCTAGACATTGCACAAGTAGCTCCTTAGGAAATTCTAGGAAGGTGACCAAAAGTGTATGATTATGAATATGTCTTTATGCATGGCATTGTAGTATTTGTCTATTTGTCATGAAGATGTGCATGGTATGATTCTATGTGATATGGTCTTATTCTTATATGAACTATGTTGTTCTTAATGACTATATAATGAAGATTATTGATATGAATGGAGTTGTCCTTATGTGTTATGTTGAGGTATAAATTGAATGCTAAGGTTTCGTTGTCTCATGAAGGGTTTACTAAGCATGTATGGGGTTATGGAGATCCATATGTTCATTGCAATAGTAGAAAAATATGGGGTCATGAACAAGGTATTATACTGATGTATATGAAAAGAGTTAAAAATATGTACAAATTAAAGTATCTTACTGTAATGCCAAAGGAGTCTTGACCTAAATATGTCTTTGATATATTATGCTTATGTGATGATATGTGTTGGCTTACGTAGGTTATATGTATGTTTCCTTGTGTCCCTAAGGTGATATATTGCACCAATTATCACTAGAGGGTTACTTTGGAGGTTAATGAATAAATGAAAAGTATGCTCACTATTAAGGAAAATTAGTTCACTGTAAAGTGACCTCAATTATGACTTTAATTCTATTTATTATCTTCTGTGATGTTTGGCCTTTAAATATGTCCATATGAAGTATTTGAATGATATAAATGTAATTGTCTAAAGTTTTCTATGAAGATTTAAGTATGATTTGGAAAAAAAATTCCCTTTTAAATGCATGGTTGTATACTTAGTGCATTCTTGAACTAATCTAATTCTACTCTACTTTTTACACAAAGTGTACGTTATGGATGTAAAGGATGTCTATATGATTTAGGAGCTTGATATGTTATTTCCATGATCAAGCAAAGGAATCGTTTAGTCCAACGATGTCCTAATGTTAACTTACTGTAAAGTGTATTAAATATTATATAGTTATGTCTTATGTTTTAAGGGTCGTGTCCCATATGTATTATCATGTTCTTGAGTCTAAGATTGCAAAGAGAATTAGGGTGATGTTTCTAACATATCATGTGCTATGGAAAATTCTAAATGTTCCGCTAAATTTAGTTTGAAGATGCGATGAATTATAACTATGTGATTTTATAAGACCTCCGAGAGGTCAAGTACGCCATGTTACTTCTAAGGGGTGCTCCCCGGATGTGAAAAAGGACATTCAATTTCTCATTGTGGGGCCATAAACCACACATCATAATTGATATCTATCATTCTCATTAAGCTATCTGGTGAAATCATATTGCATATTTATCATATAAGAATTCACAGCAACAAGAGCGACATGAAAATTTATCAAAATTTATTTTTTCATACAATAATGATCATTCATAATATTCATAGCACAATGTCAATTAAAAGATTCATAACATATCGATAACATGCAACTTATCCTTTTATGCAAGACTCTTATCATGAACAAGCTAGTTAAGAATTATTTGATTTGAAGCTTCAGTAAGAATATAAGGAAAATATAGGGATATTTAAAACCATACTACTTAAATCATCCTCCCAAACTTAGGATAATCTCATAAAAACACATTTAAGAGCGACTCCTCTCAACTCTAGGGGAATCATAGCTTACCAAATCTATTAACAAAGCACATCATCCCTCTCTTGGGATCTAAATTTATGAACATCCTTCTCACCAACACTTCTAGGTGATTTTCAACATAAGGAAGTTCAATGGAACTCAACCTCGGGACAACAAAGGCTCTAAGAATCTTACCATCTATGCACATTATCCCCTACTTTGGGTAAGCCTAAGCACATCATGCCCTTTAACACCAAGGTCAAGGCAAGTCAAGACCAACATTCAAGGGTCAGCACTTTTTGGTTGAACTTTACAAACAAACATGCCTAGGTACAACCTAAGTACTTCCTCAATTGACCAAACTCATTCAAGCTTAAAAGACAACTAAACACTTCAAGGTAGGTCAACCTCAATTCTCCCTCTAGCAAGAAAATCTAAGGGTTACATACCATACATTGCCCTAATTATTCTAAGGTTAACATACTTCAAAGTTATGGAACAAAAACCCTTTTCCCAGTCTTAGAATAGGTTCATAGAGGGAATCATTAACATGTCATATGGATTCTCTTATTAGATAACACACTTCATAACCACTTGAAAAGTCTCAAAAACTATATTCCCTCCTAAAAATAAAGCCTATACAAAAGATTCCAATCCACAAAAAAGGATAATTATGAAGCATTTTACATAGACAAAGGCAACCTTCATCTTTTTCACTATATGCCACATTCTCCAAGATTTTTCAAGCCTATATCATAATATCATGCTACCATCCTACATAATCATAAGGGGAACTCCATTCAACCATAACAACTATTAACAAGATATAAACATATTCTATCATAACTTCTCAACGTAACATCTCATTCCCTATAAGCCATAAATGGCACCACATCCACATATACTAAATTCACCTTCATAGATACTGATCAAACCATATAATCAAGTTAAGTATCAACACTCACCTTTTCTCCCTCAAACATTTAGAAATCATCCCTTTAAATAAATCACATCTAAAAGTCCACCATACAAGGAAACATAAGAGAGAGATCATATAGAGTTATGTAATATGGAACGGTATGAGAATAGTGAAGAAGGGAAACTCTTTCGTCCTATAGACTCTCGCTCATAGATATGTCGCTACTAACAATTTATGATCGAGACTCTACTAGACATGGAAATAAGAGACTTTGAAACCTAAAGACAAATCCTAAAATTTTATGCTCTAATACCAAGTTTGTAACGATCCAAAGTACCCCCTAAAACTTAAGGTACTCAAGTTTGTAACGATCCAAAGTACCCCCTAGAAGTTAAGGTACTCTTAGATCTCCACACGACATCGTCGACCCATCAAAGGTCTAAGAGAAGCCCTTAGATATCATTCATAGAAGTAATCGTAAAAATATTGAAAAATTTAATACTTTTCATAACACATCATATGCTAGAACATTACTTCATATTTATACAAAATATCTTAATATTATAATACATAAATAGACTCTATGTCTTTTTGACATCTTAAGACACAACACAAAAGAATAGAATAGGTACACTTCCCTTAACAACATAAAATAAAAGTCTAAGGTATTACATTAATCTTAAGTACATCTTGACATAGAAAACCCTTAAATAATAAGGGCCCCTTTACTTGAACTTGGGAGATCTATACAAGCTCTTCTTTTAGGAGACATCCTCTAGCCATCACCACCTACACTTTGTGTAAAAAGATGAAGAAGAATGACATTAGTACAAGAATTCACTAAGTATGGCAACCATGCAAAAACATGCATTTAAAGATGAAATTTCATTTGAGATCGTACAACATGTCTTTTTAGTAAACTTCATGAACGTAGGCACGTAAAAGATTAATATAGTTCACATACATCATATAAACATGTATAATACCCATAATAACACATAAAGCTATTTAGCATACTTTAAAACATATTGAACACATACAATATATTACCTCTCTTTCTATCTTACTTCTTCCTTATGTAACCCTCAAGTGTACTCCGTATAATGTATCACTTTGAGGTCACCTTACAATAGTCTTTACTAATATGATTCACAACACAACCACATATAGTTATAATGTATAAGCGCATCATTGATATTAACTTCACATAAATACCATCACCTAAGATAAGTCCGAAGTCACACTAGTGCAATGTGTAGGTAGCATCCAATAATACTACTTCAACCAAGTTTACCTACGAAGTCACCCTAGACTTTGCATAACATATTTAACAAGTTATAGAACTTTCATTCATAACAAGACATAAGGCCACATACTTGGTAGCATCACATAAATAATCTTTACTTTACTATAACCTTAGTCATAACTCATTTTGTTCATATCATAGTTTAATCATCCTCATAAACCCTTCACAAGCTTACTTGTTCAATTTAGACATGGAGTCCAATACCACACTTATACTAAGTAAACTCATTTAGAAGCCGTAAGTGTAACTCGCATTAACAATCATACTTCATTTTTTGACATAGCAAAGTCACTTAACATGAACATATACAATTCATACATACATAACATAAGTCTTAATTTCATATATATACAAATCTTATCCTTTCTTGTTGTGCACTAGGGCAATGAATTGGTAGGGTCCATAGTCTTACCTATACTAAGTAACCACCTTAAGGAGTGAGTTTACAGTACATAATCTTATCTTAGTTTATTTATTACTTTGGGAGACATATCCATAACTGACATAGATCATGTGAGCTACATTGAATACGGTGTCTACTCCTACACCGAAAAGAGATGGTTAACACTTGCCTATGGTGTAACGAATCGTACATAGATATATAGGTGGAAACCAAAATCTATATTCTATGATGTCACGTAGTTAGGGAACATGGATATTGCTTCTAGAAACCTTGACTTACTAGCGTGGAGGTTTCCATCTCATGAGACAATATCTATTTTGAGAACCCTGACTTGCTAAACATGAATGTTCTTCTTGTGGGAAGCCGAACTTATTAGCGTGAAGCTCCAACTCTCATTTGTCACGTTCACTTGGTAGTAGGGTCTAACTCCCTTTTAATATATATTTAAGCCTTTAGTTTATTAATTCATAGAGAAGGCTTTAGGATCTTACTCCTTTATACATCATATAGCTCAAAGGTTTTTAAGATGAGAATGTATATTTCTTATAGACCCTACTTCATGTGTGTGTGCATACAATGTTACATCTACCTTCACATATCACCTCTAATCACAGATGTACATAACTTCATTAATAATATACTTCACATGCATAGAAAGAGGTAATGATTCATAGGAGACTTACCCTTTCCTTAGACATCATGAATCTACCCTACTCATAGATATGCATCAAGTGTGTAAGTGTGCATTGGTCAACATGACCACATAATGGTTTAACACTTAACATTAAGGAATCCACCCTCAAAAGATCACAACACATGTACAAAAATCCTAAAGTCTCAAGTTATAAATACATATAGTGTATTAAGGACTATAGACTATTGAAACTATTATTACAGCATAGGCGAAACTAACATGTTCAACATTAGAATAGAGGATTTCTAGCATACTTTGATCACACATTTATGTAGGGTTCATATAGGTAGGCGTCATGTTGCAAGAATAATATTCATCACTAATCATATGGACCACGTCTCCCTTACATGATCATCACACATATATATATGGCATCATCCGCACACCTATATTTAACAAGTAGTGTAGAGGACTATACACATAACATCACATAACATCAATTCACTTAGACATGACATTTGAATAAAGGCTAAATCCTTCAAGTTCCTAAACATTGAAATCATATTATAAATTAATCTTGAATCCAATGCCTTTAAGGACATGATCATATACATAAAAATGTAAATAATGTAAACACCACCGTCATAAGTGGACCATACCAAGAAAAAAAATTAAATATACATTCTAAGCTAATTGGAGGAAATAAGTCAACTTACAAAGTATCCAAGCTAATGATCACCTTTGATAATTCCTCCATAATTCAAATTTAGTTGATATAGAAAGTAATAATTAGACAATTCAATACAATCTATTCACAATTCAATATACATAAAATCAAGATCACATGACCCGCAATATAAGCTAACTTTGAGAAATTAGGAGGATCATGGGTTCTTCATAAAATTTGACAGAAATACATCATAAAATTAGTAAATAAACAAATACTCATCATTAGCATGCTTTTGATAAATATTTGAGAATGAACCCATTGATAAATTGAGAGATAGGATTTTTGATGTAGAATCTTGTTTTCAAAACCTTTGAAAAGACTCCATAGATGATGAAGGATCACCATACCCTATAAATTAAAAAGCCCATGAAAATCTGTGAGGGAATCTCAAAGAATCCACCTCCATTGCTTGTTCTTGGGTTTGGTCTTCAATTGAGGTTTTGGGTTTTTTGAAGAGAAAAGAGCCTTCGGTATTTTGATTTATTAATGGGTTTTGGTATTTATTATTGGGAAAGGGTTTAGAAATATCCTAAAATCAGTTAATAAAACGTCACCCTAATTTACCAAAACACCCCCACACGAATTGGGACTTTTAGACATGTCAAAATTGATTGAAAAACAACTCAACTGGATCTGGGAGTGAGCAGTGCGTCGCGGAGATGCCTCCCAATTCTTCCCCAAATAATATTTTGGACACTGAGGTGTGTGCTAGGCGCGCGTCGCACAGGGCAAGTCCAAATCTTGGCCTGCTCGCGGTCTTGGGCAGCTTCCTTGTCCAAGGTTTGGGTCCTCCTTGGGGGACCTTTGCGTAGTCCCCAGGGAGTCGTACCCGGATGTTTTGACACTTAAAATGTCTATTAAGGTACTAGGGGCCAATACACTGCTTCTAAACTCCAAACAACTCATAAAAACAAGGCAAACATACAAGCACTCACTAGCAAGTTCGAAAATAAATTTTCGAACGTCTTGGACATTTGACCTCCAAATTACTTCAAATCGATTATACAAGCTATAAAATATTTATTAACATTTTATTAACCTTTTAAGGATAATTTTAGGCTGTATATGCCTTTGTATATTTTGAGGGTTGTTACAATGGGCTAGGCCCAATATGCTATACTCCTATTAGATGGTTATGAGACAAGACATACTTTTGAGACTATGTTATATTTTATATATATCTATATGCAATAAAATTAGAAGACTAAGTAATATTCCTATACAAAGTGTCTATGTATACTTGATATATTTAGGGGGAGCTCCCCGGATGTGACAAACTTGGTTTAAGAGCATGAGGTTATGTATCTTTGAGTTGATATCTCTCTTAACCACGTCTATATAGATTTGTATCAATAATTGTGAAGCACGCCACACTTATGGATAGGAATCTATATGATACTTAGGAAATTCTCACTTTCTGGGAAGTCCAATATTGTGCTTTTAGACTGTTATCTCTAGGTTCTTTTGCATCTAATTATCTTATTGTGATTATATGAAATGAATACTTGAAAGAAAGAGATACAAAGACTTGAAAAAGATATTGAAAATGTAGGAATTCCTCCCCGTGGTGATCAAGTTCTTCCTAATGAGGAAGATTTTAGTGGTGACCAAGCTCCGGTTTATCTTCTTTGACGGATGGTGCCATAAGGGTTGCTCTTTTCCAAATGTCCCAAGCCACTATTACCCAAGCGCAAGTTGATTCTACTCAATCCCTTGCCATGATGGCCCAGGCAAATCGAGAGTTTATACTCTGAACAAAACAATAAGTTGTTATTGTGGACTCTCGTCTAAAAGATTTTACAAGGATGAATCACCCTACTTTTGATCCTTCCAAGGTTGAAGAAGACCTCTATGATTTCATTGATGAAGTGTACAAGATCCTTTATGCAATGGGGTTTACTACTAGGGATAAGGCCGAGTTAGACATTTAAAACTCAAAGGCGTGGCTCAAACTTGGTATGTCCAATGGAGGGACAATTGGCCATAAAGGGTTGAACTGGTGACATGGGAACTGTTCAAGAATACTTTTCTTTATAGATTCTTTCCTAGGGATAAGAAAGAAGCTAAAGTGGTAGAGTTCATCAGCCTTCGTTAAAGAGGTATGAATTTCTTCAGTACTCCTTCAAATTCACTCAATTGTCAAAATATGCTCCTTCTTTGGTTTCCGACCCTAGAGATGAAATAAACCACTTTTTCACGAGAGTATTGGATGAATTTCAAGAGGAATGTCATTCGGCCATGCTACATGACAATATGAACATTTCTCTCTCTATAGTTCATGCTCAACAAATGTAAGAGGTAACGGCAAAGAGGAAAATTAGAGATGCCAAGAGGGCAAGATCTTTTGAAGGTGCTTCTTCCAAGTGTAGGGTTGAGATTCAAGACAAGCCTAGGTTCAAGAAGGGGTTTCTAGTAAAGTTTGTTTCAAGTTCCCTAAGGCTAGGGATGATAAGGTGTCTAACCCTAAGCCTAAGAATTGAAGAGATACTAGTTCACCAACAAAAAGCCAACTTGTGGAAAGTGTGGCATGAATCACTATGGTGATTGTCTTAAGTGAACGAATAATTGTTTTGGTCGTGGTAAAAATGGGAACAAGGTTTGACATTGACCAAATTTGCAGGGTCAAGATATGAGAGTGGGAAAGAAAGTGGTTCTAATCATTCTCCGTAAAAGAATCGCTTTTATTCTCTTAGCTCTAGAGATGAGCAAGAGACTTCTCCCGACGTGGTGATCAATATGTTTAAAGTCTTATTTATTTATGTATATGCCTTACTCCCTTGATATCTAAGAAGTTTAATTTTGTACAGGACATTCTAAATGAACATTTTATTGGGTCTACCCCGGTAGGTGAGTTAGTTGTTGCAAAGAGTGTGCATAAAAATTATCCTATAATGTTTACCAATATGGTTACTTATATTGAACTAGTAGAACCCTATATGTTTGATTTTGAGTTCATTTCGGGTATGGATTGGTTGCATACTTGCTTTGCCTCAATAGATTGTAGAACGAGGGTGGTGAAGTTTAATTTTCCAATTTATCCCACTTTAGAGTTGAAGGGGAAAAATTATATTCCTAGAGGTTGTATCATATCTTGTTTAAAAGCATGAAAAATGATATCAAAAGGGTGTTTATACCATATAGTAAGAGTACAAGATTTCGACTCTGAAATTTGTCCCATTGAGTCGGTCTCTGTAGTGAGTGAATTTCAAGAGGTCTTTCCTAATGATCATCCCGGCAATTATCTCGAACGGGCAATTGATATTGGTATCAATTTGTTACCGGATACAAATCCCATTTAAATTTTCCTTATCGGATGTCTACCACCGAATTGAAAGAGGTGAAGGATCAACTCAAGTATTTATTAGACAAAGGCTTTATTATATCTAGTATTTCTCCATGGGCTTCTACAATATTGTTTGTGAAGAAGAAGGATGGTTCCCTTAGAATTTGCATCGATTATCGCCAACTCAATAAAGTCACTATTAAGAAGAAGTATCATATCCATTGTATTTATGACTTCTTTTAATAACTCCAAAGGTCAAGCCACTTTTATAAGAATGACTTGAGATTAGGGTATCACAAACTTAGGATTAGAGGTGAAGATATAAAAAAAAATTGCATTTCACTCTAGATATGGTCACTTTGAGTTCTTAGTAATTTCCTTTGGTCTCACTAATGCCCCAGCGGCATTTATGAATCTCATGAATAGGGTATTTCAAAGTTAGCTAGATTCATTTGTCATTGTTTTCATTGACGACGTCTTGGTATATTCAAAAATCAGGGTGAACACATGGACCATTAGAGGGTGATGTCGCAAGTGATTAAGGAGAACCTATTATTTTCCATGTATAGAAAATGTTAGTTTTAATTGAGGTTGGTGCCATTTCTTTGTCATATCATCTCTAATAAGGGAGTTGAAATTGATCCAAGGAAAACTGAGTTGGTGAATAATTAGCCTAGATCATTCGCTCCAACCGACATTAGGAGTTTCTTGGGTTTAGCAAGTTATGGTCCATCAAAACTCTGAGTCATTCTTGGTGGTCGAGGTTAAGTCCAAACAACACCTTGATCAACCATTAATGGAGTTAAAGATATCAGTTATTGCCAAGCTTAACGAGTCATTCTCCTTAGGGGGGATCGTGTCTTGAGATATCAAGGAAGGTTGTGTGTTCCCAATGTAGATTATTTGAGGAACCGGATCCTTGAGGAAGCTCATGGATCCCGTTACTCCATTAATCCAAATTCGACAAAAAAGTACCATGATCTTAGGGAAGTGTTTTGGTGGGATGGTTTGAAGAAGAACATAGCATAATTTGGTGCTAAGTGACAAATTGACAACAAGTGAAAGTCAAATATCAGAAGTTGGGTGCTATACTAGAAGAAATCAAAGTTCCTAATTGGAAGTATAAAGACATCAATATGGATATTGTGGTAGGTTTTTCTCAAACACAAAAGCAATATGACTCTATATGGGTGGTTGTGGATTGGTCTACAAAATTCTCTCATTTAATTCCCATCATGTGTACCTATATGGCGGAATATTATGCAAAGATCTTCATAGATGAGATTGTGTGTCTCCATGATATTCTGTTATCCATCATATCATATCGGGGTGCACAATTCATATCTAGCTTTTGGAGGTCATTCCAAGAAGGGTTGGGTACTACGGTGAAGCTAAGTATCACTTTTCATCCCCAGACTGATTGTCAAGCGGAGCGTACTATTCAAACACTTGTGAATATTCTTAGGGATTTTATTATTTATTTCAAGGGAAATTGGGATAAGCATTTTCCTTTGGTGAAGTTTGCCTAGTATGACAGTTTCCTTTCATCCATATCCATAGATCCTTATGAATTTCTTTAGATGGTTTGAAGTGGGTAAGATTTCAATTCTTGGTTCCGATTTTATTTATAATACATTGGAGAAAGTTAATATCATAAGGAACCGATTGCAAATAGACTATAAATGGCAAAAGTCTTATGTTGATCATAGGATAAGAGACTTAGAGTTTGAAGAAGATGACAAGGTGTACTTAAAAATTTCGCCTATGACAGGGGTGGTTAGATTTGTCAAGAAAGGAGAGTTGAGTTCTCCTTATGTGGGTCCTATGTAATCTTGCAAATAGTCGGTAAGGTTGCCTATGAATTGAAACTTCCTAGTTAATTGTCTCCGGTTCACCCGGTGTAACATGTTTCCATGATTTAGAAGTGTATCAGTGACCCCGAGTCTATTCTTCCTATTTAGGGTCTTGGTGTAAAGGATAACCTCTCTTATCAGAAATTTTCGGTTCAAATCCTTGTAGGCAAGTAATGAAATTGAGTAACAAAGAGGTGTCTTCCTTAAAGGTGTTATGGAAGAATCACCTATTTAAGAGTGCATTATTGAAGGCTGAGGAGGACATGAAGTCCCGTTACCCTTATCTATTTGATAGCTAAGGTTAATTGTTCTTACTAATATAAAAAATAAGTACTAAAAATTTAAGTTTCTTCAATTTTGGTGTTGTTTTTAAAAAAATTAAAATTTTGATGTTGTTATAGTACGTTATAGTCAAATGTGCTTTCAACTTGGAAATTTTGCAATTTTACTTGTTTTGAGTTATGTTGTGCATTTTGACATGTTTAGTCTTTGTTAAATGATATTTACCAAGTAGTTGAGTTGAACTTTGCATTATTGGCTTCTGTAAGGTATGTTGAGCTCATGTAGTTGTTGTGAGAAGGAAATTTTTCTTATAATGTAATTTTAAGCCTTATGTGTGGTGATTCATGTTTTGAATTTCCTATTTGTAAATGATATGATTGATGTTGTAATTATAATATATTTTTGTTGGTTGGGAAGCTAGTCTTGAGTCTATTCCTTCCTTCAAAAGATTTTAGTGTAATTCGAGGAAGAATGTACCTAAGTGGGGGATAATGTAATACTTCGAAAATCCAAGACCTGCTCTAGATCCTAACATGAGTGTAAATGGTTTATACACTGTTTAAGGTCTATTTTAATTAATTTATGTCATTTATAATGTCTAGCAACCAAAACGTCCAAGAATGTCCATTACGTCCGAAAACTACTTCAATGAGGTACTAGCGTACCTTAGCCTATTTGACTAGCTTTTAGGAGTCGTAAAATGATGAAAATTGGTGGAAGGTTGTTTAATACGTATGAGATTTAGTTCATAGTCGAAAGGTTCGGGCACCACTCCCCAAGGACAAACCAATGGCCCTTGAGAGGGATTCTTGCATTTTGTGGTCAAAAGATTGCTCATGGCAGTATGCACAAACGAGTGCCATCGACGGGGCGTGTGTCAATCGACTGGGCATTGATGGCCAACATCGATGTAAACTTAGTAAATTTTACCAAAGGCTCATTTTTCATAGTTCTGAACTTAGTGACAGATGTGTAGTGTGGAGGGAGTAGTGGCAGTCATTTGACCCACTATCCGTCGATTGTGGTGTCGTCTGTGAGGCTTGTGTTATGCTGCACATTCTGCCTTATTTTATTTAATTATTTAACTTATTTAGGAATTTTATTAGGGTTTAGGGGAGTTCTATTTAAGTTAGTTAACCCCCTATATAAAGTCCTAACCTAATTAGACTAACCAAAACTCTCATTAATCAAAAACCCACACACTCTCTAGTGAACAACTCCATTGAAGACCAAGCTATGGGAGGACTTAAGGGATTCAAATGGTCAATTTTATCCATAAATCTTCATCAATTTGTCAGGTACAATATCTCTTTAACCTTTGGGACCTCTTTCCTCAAAGGGTTCCATCATATTGATTTCAAAAGTTTGGTTTTCAAGTGGGTTTTCATCTAATACGAAATTTATGTTGTGAATTGATTTGTTTATGACTCTTTTGTATATTATGAATATATTAACATTTATTTTAAATAAATTATATTATATCTTGATGGATTGGACAAGTTTTTAGAAGCTACCCATACCCCTTAACCCTAGGATATGTAATGTTGGTTCTGTTTACTTGGTTCTTAGTTAAATTACTGCTAGATTAGGTTATTTTATCAATCATAATAAAATAGGGTGAATTATAGTCCTATCATTCTAGTTCTTGAGAGTTGATCTATGTTAGGAAATTTGTTTTGAGTTTGACCTAAATATCTTGTCTTATGCTATAAACTAGTGACGCATTGTGATGTAGTGATTCAATTAGGCTTGTTGTTATGTTTGTTATTTTTTTATGATGAAACTACACCATAACTGGATTGATTTATGGATTGATAGTAAGACCTTGATGATGAATTATGAAGGAGATTTGGTAAGTCTTGTGATCCCTATCCTCTACTTCAAATATGGTTAATTCTGGTAAAGACATGATGTTGCATTAGAGTATGCCTTGTATTAGCATTGATAGGGTGTTGTTATGTTGAATTGAAATGTCTTAACTATGGCTTTTGAGGTGCTGGCTAAGATGTAAACATTATAAGGATGGTGATGATATACCAATGTTCCTTATTATGAAGTGATATGTGAGTGTTAACCTCACGTATATGAATTGTAATGAAGGAATATACTTTTGCAATTCTTATTGAGCAATGATTATGATGATGATTATACAAAGCATAGACCCTATGACCTACATTAAACTATGATTATTAATAAACACATTAAAGACATTTCAATAGGAACTGTAGCTTAGATACAAGTGAACTAGAGTGAGGAGTGTCCCTTCCCATATAGGGAAGGTAGGATCACTAATCTACTCTTGAGATTGGAGACTATAGTGCATGTAGCAAAAAGAGGATCCCAACTATATCTCCTAGTTCATTAACTATGTTGTCCCCATAACAATGCTAACTAGTGGATCCACGTAGTTTCTATGTTCATTTGTTGGTACTACCTTAGCTCATGTGGTCAATGTCGGTAAGGTAAGATGTTCAAAACAGTTAAAAAGAGTTAAATGAATGAAATCTAACTAAGATTACCTAAAAGAGTTAACTTAGTTTAGGTAGGGGTATGGGACTCTACCGAAACATAGTATTAGTTAGCCTTGTAGGAAGTCTTAGAAGGATGTTCTTATGTATGAATGTGCTTATAATGGTACAAGATATGAATATGATGAACTTGAACATTGTTGATACTATATGTTGATCAGTATCAACAATGGAAGAATCGACCGGTTGAAGAGGCTACTTGGGAGAAGGAGGCAGATATGCAAGAAAAATACCCACATCTGTTTACAGATTCAGGTACTCCTTTTCGCCATTGTTTTTCTTATTTTGATCGTTCGGGGACGAACGATGGGTAAATTGGTATCTATTGTAATGACCTGTTTAGTCGTTTGAGCAGCAGATTTTTAATTCTGGAAAAACTGGGCCATACTACGGACACCACGACGGACCGTCGTAGGCACGACGGCCCGTCGAGGGTGTATCGTTGCAACATACTTAGAAATTCTGAAATTGGGTACTGAAAATCGACTCTCTGTAAATTGTGACGGACCTGCAGGACGTGCCGTCACATCCACGACGAACCGTCGTGAGGTTCCGTTGCAAAACACTTCAACTTTTGAGAATTTGGTGCAAGAAACGAGTTTCTGACCGTCAGGACGGAGGAACAGGACGGACCGTCACGGCTGTGACGGGCCGTCACAGGCCACTTGAGCTCGAGGGAGCTGCGACGACCACCGTGACGGACCATCGCAGGCACGACGGCCCGTCACAGGTTGCGCAGTCCCAGGCAAAATAGGATTCCTCTACACGTTTTGGGGGTCGTTTTGGACTATTCTTTCCTTAATTATAAAGATTGAGGGTTAATATTAATAGGTCTAATTACTTGGGGGATAAAAAGGGGTAACCTTAAGTTAATTAGTGGGTTTTATTGTCCTCCTCTACACTTAATTATACTTTTAATTAGGGTAAAAAGAAGGAGGGTTTGAATAAAACAAAACAAAAGAAAAGAACAGAAAGAGAGGAGAAACGAACGAGTAGAGAGAGAGAGACGAAGAGGATAGCAAGGATTTTGAGAAGATAACTTGTTCATTCAATTCTTCGGTGGAGGTAGGTTATGGTTTATATTACGATACTCGTAGTGAACTCTTAATAGTGAATAATATGTGTTGATGATATTGTAAACCTGTCTATATGCTTAATTGTATGCTTGCATGAACATGATTATGTGATTTTGATAAAACAAGCATGATGAAAACCATTGAATCCCAAATCTTGAAAGAAACTTTAATCTATGATATTAATGATGATGCCTTGGTATAAAAGAAGGCTTGACGAATTAAAGTAATGGGATTGATGATGCCTTGGTATAGAGAAGGCTTGATGAACGGATAGAATGAATTTAGGGGATCGGAGTGTCACGTTCCGACACATATAGGGGATCGGAGTGTCACGTTCCGACACATATAGGGGATCGGAGTGTCACGTTCCGACACATAGTATTAGTGGATCGGAGTGTCACGTTCCGACACATAGTATTAGTGGGACGGGTGTCACGAACCGACACGTAGATATAGGGGATCGGAGTGTCACGTACCGACACATATAGGGGATCGGAGTGTCACGTTCCGACACATATAGGGGATCAGAGTGTCACGTACCGACACATATAGGGGATCGGAGTGTCACGTTCCGACACATATAGGGGATCGGAGTGTCACGTTCCGACACATATAGGGGATCGGAGTGTCACGTTCCGACACATAGTGGTAGGGGATCGGAGTGTCACGTACCGACACAAGAGGAAGAAAGATAATGAATCTTGAAAGACGATAATATACTCAACATAATGAACTTATTTCCCAAATGAGTATGGTGTTGAGGCTTGAGTCCTCATGGATGAACTTGATGGTATTTATTGACGATTATAATACATTGTTGTTGCTACATGTTGAGCTTATAGTTGATTTATAATATTACTTGATATGTACTATCTCCTATTTTGAGTTAACCGATGATATCTACTCAGTACGTGTGGTTGTACTGACCCCCTACTTTTATGTTTTCCTCTTTGCTATTTGTGTTATGCAGCAAACGTTCCGTCAACTTCGACTCAGCAGTAGATCAAGCCAGTCTTCACTCCATCGGAAATTCAGGGTGAGCTAATGCGTCTAGCTTGGACTGGGTCTCCTTCTTCAAGTCTTGATGCCTTGAACTTCCGGCATGGACTAGCTTTTTAGTATTTTGTCATTAGACAGTTTTAGTTTAGAAATTTGAGATAGATGTTCTTGTGATGATGACTTCCAGATTTTGGGAATATCAATAATAGTTGAGTGGTTTATTTATGAGTTTAAGTCTTCCGCATTACTTTCTGTTGATATTATATTGAAATGTTAAGGTCAGATGGGTTGGTTCGCTCACATAGGAGGGTAAATGTGGGTGCCAGTCGCGTCCCCGAATTGGGTCGTGACAGTTTAACTTATGAATATGTATTTGTCTATATTGTTAAATTATGATGATATGTGTACTCTTCAATGGCATGCTATGTGAAGTGGCATGTTGGTCATAGTTCTTGTTGGATTACTTGATTGAGTAAGGTTATGGGGATTTTCTTGGTCATTACACTTTTTGAATTAATTAGGGGTTCATGGGTGATTGTCTTGCTTTAGTTATGTTTTAATAAAATCTTATTGATGCTTGTCAAATTTATGAATTAATGACTAGAGTGATCTTTATTATATATGCAAGTATGTTGATATGTTAATTATCTTGACTAATCCTTGTATTGTTAGTCTTGTGATGGAAATTCTTATGACTTAAGGATTATGTGTTTTTGATTTCTATGGTCTTCTTAAATGTGCAAAAGGTTTTCAAAGGGTAAAATAACATGTTATCATGAAAGGTCCCTTTTTAGCATGGTTGGAGAATATGTGTGCATATGGTCACATACTTAATACATGTGGTGTACTAACCCCATTTTCTTCCGTTTACACAACATTTTAGGTTCCGATCATTGAAGGACTTTTGGAGACGACTTTGAAGAAGAATTGGAATTCTAAATTTTCTAAAGTGGATAGGTCCTCACTTTCCGAAGGCAATGCCACTATCAAGCTATGAAGTTGTTTAGATCGAAGACTCTTATGTTTCTTTTCTTTTCATTTGGATACTAAGTATTGTATGGCCTATATGTGGTCTTATTGTATTGATGTATGAGCTAGGCCCAATTTGAAATATTCTTGTTAGATTGTTATTAGACAAAACATGCTTTTGAGACTATGTTATATATTATATTTATCAATGTGAAATAAAAGTAAAAGACAATGTAATCTTCATATACGAAGGGTCGACGTATAATCGATATATATCTATTATGTGTATGTATAAATCTATGTAACCTTTAATGTAAAAGTAATGAAAAGTTTAAAATATTTTCGTAATTTTGACCTATGAATGTAATGATGTTAGCTAAGATGCTAGTCTTAGTCCTCAAAGAGGACGACGACACCGGTTACGACTAGGGGGTGCTCCTTGGATTTGACAACTTAAGTCAAATGTATGTAAATGGAAAAGTACTTATCTAGAAAAGAATTAAAGTTTTCTTAGGTAATCTTTGATAGGTTGCATGGGTAATTTCTTAATGTCCTACTTAGGTGACTCTTAGAGTAACTTTAGGTAGGGGATTTAATTGAATATACTGAATAATATTATATTCGGAATACTTGAGGATCTCTTAGGTGTGTGTGAATGGGTTGTATGGGCGGTCGTTTCATGTCTCACTTAAGTGAGCTTATGAATAATTCTGACATAATCAGGAGTTCAGAAGTTACTTTAAGTGATCACCAAACGTTGTTTTCAAAGATCAGAAGTAAACTTTAACAATCTTTGACATTTCAGGGTTCCTATCATCAAAACTTTAACATTCTTCAATATCCTATTGTCAAGCTGTCTGATAGATCTCGACATATAAACCACAAATGCGTTCATCAAGCCTGACGTGACAAGATACTTTCTAGTGACATTTTTTAGTTACAACTTTTATAAACCTTTTTTTTTTTAAAGATGTTACCTACTTATTTCAAATATTTTGCATAAATGTTTTGTCTTGTCCATCGAGAAGCAACAGATGGGAGCAATTAATTGAGGTAGCAAGTTAATGAGCAAGAATTTGAAAAAGTCAACACATATCACTTTCTTTTAAAAACTAAATTTTTTTGTGGATGCAGGAAAGTCATAAAAAATTTTAAGAAGAAAAAAAAGAGTTCATAATACGAGCAACACACCTCGTTCAAATTTCCAGCAAAGCATGAGCTATAATCGAGTGTAAATGTTCAAATATGAACAAGTAAGAACATGACTCTCATCATCTAGAAGAATCTATAATGACATTTAAGTACACCTAAATGATATTCTTTAGCATCATGAAGGTTTGAAGAAGATTCACAAATCAGGTCGATATCTGGCGTCGTAATGTGAGACCCTCCTAGAGGACATTTCTACATTATTATCAAATGAGATAATACAACCATCCAGAAGGACATAACAATCATTTTATCGATGGATATAAATATCCTGCCAATGGATCAACATAATTCTATCAATGGATCATCGATGAAACATCATCATCCTATCAATGGAGCATCATCAATCCTACCAATAGATCATAAATAGAACATCATCATCCTATAAATTGAGCATCAAAACTATCCTACCAATGGAACATTACCACCCTATCAATGGAGTGTCAACATCATCCCGTCAATGTATCATAAATTATTATCCTATTAATTGAGAATCAACATCATCATCCTATCATATCGAAGCATTATCCTACTAATGGATCATTATATTTCTACCAATGAAGCATCATTTTCACATCATATAAGGTCATCATCTACTGCATCAAGACCGATAGAGGCTGATGCAAAACGTTTGCCAAGAACATCAAAGTATATCACTTCTCTATTTAAATTACAGTTTATGCTTACAAGTTTATTTCAATCTTTGTCGAGATTATCCAAGAATATGAATTATCAAATCAAATCAAGGGTGCAAATGACATAAAATAAAGGATGCACCACAATGTGGAACCTTTTTTAGAAGAATAAATTATCGTTCCATCCACTTTGTTACAGTTGGATATTTATTGAGCCATCCATCTCGGTATGGTTGGATAATTATCGATCCATACACCTTGTTATAGTTTAAATATTATCGAGCATCCACCTCATTACAGTTGCATAACTATCAAGCATTCACCTCATTAGAGTTAGACTATTATCGAGCAATCCACCTTGTTACACTTGGAATATTATTGATCCATCCACCTCGTTACACTAGTCTATTATCGATCCATCCGCCTCGTTACTGTTGGACTATTATCGAGCAATCCACCTAGTTATATTTGTAATATTATTGAGGCGTCAACCTCAATATAGTTGAACTATTATCGAGCCGTACACTTTGTTACAGATGAACTATTATCAAGTCATCTACTTCATTACAGTTTGATAATTATCAAGCCATGTAGCTCATTGCAGAGATCAGAGAGATTTCCATATTGAAAACAAGCAATGAAATCTCCAATTTCTTAGAAAATCATGATGTTTAATGGATATACTGTGTTTGAAAAGCGCATGCTGAACATACTTATGTGACATCTTTCACATGAGGAGTAACTGAAAAGCATCGTAAGAGATACTACTACTTTTCAAGTTATATCTTCTACTAACAACTTGTTTCAGTCTTTGTCGAGAGCATCCAAGAGGATGAATTCTCAAATTAAACCACAGATACAGATGACATCAACAAGGATGCAGCACAACGCAGAAGTATTTCTTAGCAGCGAACTGGGACATAGTCTGAAGAGAGTGTAAAACTCTTATGACGCAAGCTAAGGAGCAACTTCTACCACAGTGTAACCATATCCCCATCAGAAGGCATCTGTATTTTTCTTAGGGTTTTTGGTTTCAGTTTTGCATCCGCAAAATTCTTGATGTTTACCAGAAGTTACTTTCCAATCCAAGTTAGGATGAACCAAGATCTTTGGAAATTATGTTTGTGTAAGTTCTTACTTAGGGATTTGAAGACCTCCACAATCATGGATAAGATGTTGCAAGCCTCCTTTTGATACTAAATTCCTTGTCATTTGTCCAGAACCAAATGTTATCTAGCATAATAGATTTCCTTTTCAACCGATCGGATAGAACTACAAGCAGCCTGATTCGTATGGTTTAAGGATATGTATGGAGACTAACTATTGAAAACTCCCCTATACTCCAAAATTCTGTACTAAATTTTATTCTCGAGCATCCTGATCTCTTCATAATTCGATATTAGAGTAGCTTTTGAATTCTTTAATAATCGTGCATTAAATCAAGTATATTGAACTACAAGTGTCCTGAATTCTCATTTAGCCTGAAATAATGAGGAAACCCTTGTCTAGGGTTCGGCCATAATTCCAAAAGTCCGTACCAAATCCCTTTCCTAAAGATGAATAATGTGGTCGGTCAAAATTAGTTTGGTCAATTTAATTTCCCTCAAATTTCCTAAAAAAATCCAAGTAAAATGAGGGACATCTATTGACACCCAATTTTAACCCTCCCCAATATAAATTAATCATCTCGATCTTCAAAAATATGTAACGATTTAAAATAATTAGATTTTTATAAAAAAAAAACAAAACATTAACATTATTATATTTGCAAGTTATTTTTATAAGTTTGTCACTTTTTCTAGTTATGTTTATTATATAATACATATGATTATATATTTTTATATAATTAATTTTTTTTAAAATATCCGAAAATCAACTGAAAAAGATTTTAATTTTGGTAAGTTCTTAATTAAATTAATTTAGTTTAAATTTATGGTAGATTTTTGAATCACAAGTTTACAATTACATCAATTATTTTATTTCTTGTTAATATTAAGAAGCTCATGATTGATTAATATTAATTTGTCTTATATATGGTTTAGACAAATTTGTTAATGTAACTCAATTTGGCTATATCGTAAATTTAACCCATCTTATAACTCCAACTTAACTAAATTTTGAGAAAAAATTTGGGCAATGATCCAATTCAATTTTCAGCAGCCCATTCCATATTCCCAGTTGACCCAACTTAAAATTCCCCTTCAAGCCCTCCCAATTTTCCAAATAGGCCAACATCAATTCCTTCATCCAAAGAAACCCATTCTTATCCTAATTTTTAGCGAAACCCAATTTCAACCAGAACTTGACCCACTCGTGTCTTTCTCTCTTTCTATGCGTGAACCAGACACAAAAAACCCAAAAACCAAAAAAAAAATGCACAGTCCAAGATCTCAATCCTCTCCCTCGTTTGTACTCCTCTCAGAACTCAAACTTTTCTCCTCATTCTTCCGTTAGAATTTGTTGGGAATGAAAGTATATTCATTTCGTATCGAGCATATTCCATTTTTTTAGAATGGAATTCGAATTCAAATTTCAAAAGTCATCCATCCTCCCCCCCTCAAATCAGCCCCCTTCTCATGTATATATACCCCCATATTCTTCACTATTTTGGGGGTTTGATAAAGAAATTGAATGAAAAAGAGGTATGAAGTAAGTCATAATCTACCAATAGAAAATATTCCTTAAAAGAGTTACTCTTTCGGTTTCCTTGCATTTTTAGGGGGGCTTTTGAGATTTGAATCTGAGCTCCTTCAAAAAAAAATAGTGGAAGGTCGCTGCCCAATCGCTCTCGTCTTATTTCACTGCTATGAAATAAGTACACTTCCTTACTTTCTTTATTTGTATTCTTGATTGTTTTATCTTCAGCATACTGTTAGAGTAGTTAATTTGGCTTATATTTTCTTATTATTATTTTAAATTTTAATTTTCCAATCTTAGTATAGTTGAGATTTATTTCGATAATAATACACTCTTTTCCTTTTCCCATATTGACATGAGTGGGATTTGGATATATGTATATGAAGTGTGGAGATTTTGTTTGCTTTAGCTTTTCATTAGTGTGATGAGAACGTGACCATAGCTCAGGCTTCCGCCTTCGTATTCCTTTTACAGTGATGGCTTCTTCTTATACTAGTTTGTGTATATAGTCCTTGTTTCCGCTCGGCCAGATTGATGTATGTATCATTTTGGTTTCAACTTATGGTATTATGTCCATAACATTATGTGTCGATTTAACCAAGATCACCTTTTCTTTTTTAAATTAATCCTCCCGTCCTTGCATAATTTAGAAAATGTCAATCATAAGTATAACTCGTTTAATTTAGTCGTTTGCTTGGTGTTTTCCCATCACCGTTTTTCTTTGTGGATGTTATTTTGTGCCTATTTTTGTGGGCGTTTAACATTAAAATAATAATGTTTCTATGATTTTTTATTCGGATGCAATTGTTTTTATTTTCTTAAGATGATTTAGTTGGTTATTGCCTCCAATATATTGACACTCTAGTGCAAGAAGATGACATCTTTAGGTCCTCATGGATAAATTTACTTTTTTCTTGTCGAAGTGGAATATTTGTCTAATAGGCAACATGTTGTTCCCTCTTTATATTTTGAGTTATGTTTATTGCTTATTACTTATAATGGTGTGATCTATCTTATTTTATCCATATGTAACCTCTGTTTTTGTTGTTTTATTCACTGATGACTTTCTTCAATATCATGCCTTTGAATAGAGTATAATCACTTCTCCATTTACATTTTAAAGTTGCTCGAGAAGTGATCTTTTAGCATTTTTGATTGGTTTATTTCAATTCTTATTAGTTTAGGATGACTATGATGTTATCTTAAGAAAGTATGTTTGGGAGTTAACGTCTTTCCTTTAATCCTTGACATGAGATTTATAATGACTATCATATAGCTTTTTTTCAACTATTATTTTTTTATTATTTTTTGCTAAAGAGTTTTTTCTAGACTTTTTTGCTTGCATGAATATCAGTAACTCTTCTTATTCCATTTTTCTTAATTGTCTCTATTATTTCTAATTCGTTATCCTTAGTATTTATTACATGTGGTACCAATCCGAGTCCTTTATGACTCTCACCCCTGCATTTCTTTGAGTTGAATTTTTTTGAGTCAGCATCTTCAATGTTCGAGTCAAGGGAGTCGATGAGCAGGGGTTAAAGATCGATTTCATGCCTTAGAAAGTTCTAAAATAGGCTATATATCTGCTATATAAAGCAATATATATTGGTATACAATGTATACATGATACACATGACAAAAAAATTAGTGTAACGACCTGTTTAGTCGTTTTGAGCAACAGATTTTATTTCTGGAAAATTGGCTGAGGCAACGGACCCCACGACGGACCGTCACAGGCACGACGGACCGTTGCAGGGTCTCGTTTCAATATACTTAGGAATTCTGAAATTGGATACTGAAAATCGACTCTCTGAACTTCGTAACGAACTTGCAGGACGGACCGTCACAGGTGAGACGGACCGTCACAGTCCACTTGGGTTCTAAGAGGCTGCAACGACCTGCGTGACGGACCGTCGCAGTCACGACGGGCAGTCACATGTTGCGCGAATCCCAGGCAGATTCGGATTTCTTTACACGTTTTAAGGGACGTCGTGGACTATTCTTTCCTTAATTATAGATTTCGTGGGTTTATATTAATAACTCAAATTCTTGAGGGATAAAAGAGGTAACTTTGGGTTAATTAGTGGGGTATTCTTGCCATCTTTTACACTTAATTATATGTTAATTAGGGTTAAAGAAGGGGGGTTTGAATAAGAAAAAGAGAATAGAAAAGAGAGAGAGATAGATTGATCGATTGAGAGAGTCGAACGAGGAAGAAGAATATCAAAGCTTGGGAAATTGCTTGTTGATTCCAATTCTTCGGTGGAGGTAGGTTATGGTTTTTACGATATTCGTAGTGAACTCTTAATAGTGAATGATATGTATTCGTGGTATTGTAAACCTGTCTATATGCTTAATTGTATGCTTGCTTGAATATGATTATGTGATTTTGATAAGACAAGCATGATGAAAACCATTGAATCCCAAATCTTGAAAGAAACTTTCATCTACGTTATAAATGATGATGCCTTGGTATAAAAGAAGGCTTGATGAATTAAAGTAATGGGATTGGTGATGCCTTGGTATAGAGAAGGCTTGATGAACGGATAGAATGAGGTTAGAGGATCGGAGTGTCACGTTCCGACACATAGTATTAGTGGATCGGAGTGTCACGTTCCGACACATAGTATTAGTGGATCGGAGTGTCACGTTCCGACACATAGTATTAGTGGGACGGTGTCACGAACCGACACGTTAGAATTAGGGGATCGGAGTGTCACGTACCGACACATGTAGGGGATCGGAGTGTCACGTTCCGACACATGTAGGGGATCGGAGTGTCACGTTGCGACACATATAGGGGATCGGAGTGTCACGTACCGACACATATAGGGATTTGGGTGTCACGAACCGACACGTAGAATTAGGGGATCGGAGTGTCACGTACCGACACAGTGGTAGGGGATCGGAGTGTCACGTACCGACACAAGAGGAAGAAAGATAATGAATCTTGAAAGATGATAATATACTCAACATAATGAACATAATTCCCAAATGAGTATGGTATTGAGGCTTGAGCCCTCATGGATGAACTTGATGGTACTTGTTGATGATTATAGTACTTGTTGTTGCTACATGTTGAGTTTATAGTTGATTTATAATATTACTTGATGTATATTATCTTCTATTTTTAGTTGGCCGATGATATCTACTCAGTACTTGTGGTTGTACTGACCCCCTACTTTTATGTTTTCTTCTTTGTTATTTGTGGAATGCAGCAAACGTTCCGTCAACTTCAACTCAACAGTAGATCTAGCCAGTCTTCACTACCTTCGGAAATTCAGGGTGAGCTAATGCGTCTAGCTTGGACTGGATCTCCTTCTTCAAGTCTCGATGCCTTGAACATCCGGCATGGACTAGCTCTTATGTATTTTTAGCTTTTTAGACATTCTAGGTAGTAATTTTTCATAGATGTTCTTGTGATGACGACTTCCAAATTTTGGGGATAATAATAATAGTTTTGAATTGTTTAGTAATGAGTTTAAGTCTTCTGCATTATATTTCTGTTGATATATCTTGAAATGTTAAGGTTTAGATGGGTTGGTTCGCTAACATAGGAGGGTAAATGTGAGTGCCAGTCGCGTCCCCGATTTGGGTCGTGACAAACTTGGTATCAGAGCATTAGGTTCATTGGTCTCATCACACAAGAACGAGTCTAGTAGAGTCTTAAGGACGGTAGGGGACGCCTTTACTTTTCTTTGAGAGGCTATAAGACTTTAGGAAAATTCCATTCTTTCATTCTTTCTTTCGTGCTACTACTTGAGTCCAATTGGTATCTAGGTGATACAAATTGGTATCTGACCATATTCACTCTATTTCGCAGATGGTTAGAACTAGAGCAACGACCGCACCAGAAGCAACAACGGCAAGACAAGAAACATCTGAGCCAGCCACTGGGGCTGTGGCTCGAGGAAGAACAGTGGCAAGAGGCCGTGGTAGAGGCCGTGGGAGGACGTCCTCTAGAGGAAGAGGACGAGCACCTAGTCCATCTGATGCTAGGCGGTGACTCCTCCACCGACTGAGGAGGTAGTAAGAGAGGTTAGGAAGGGGAAACTGAACAAGAGCAGAATGAGGAATTGCCACCCCAACCTACCCCAGAGATGATCAATCAGGTTCTTGCTTATCTTAGCGGGTTATCTGATCACGGTCAGGCACCTCCAGTGGTTTCTGCACCAACACCTCCGGTTTCAGAGGTACGACATGCAACTACTATGGCTCCCCGCATGGATGCCTCATTGGAGATAGGCACATTTCCACGTCTGACTACTGGACCGATAATGACAAACGATCAGCACGAACTTTTCAGTAAGTTCTTGAAATTGAAACCTCCAGTCTTCAAGGGTACAGAATTTGAAGATGCTTATGATTTTCTGGTTGATTGTCATGAGCTACTACACAAGATGGGGATAGTAGAACGGTTTGACGTTGAGTTCGTAAGCTATCAGTTTCAAGGGAACGCCAAAATGTGGTGGCAATCACATGTCGAGTGTCAACCGACAGAGGCCACACCTATGACTTGGGCATCCTTCTCTACCCTGTTTATGGAGAAGTATATCCCAAGGACTTTGAGAGATAGAAAAAGGGATGAGTTCTTGAGTCTCGAGCAAGGTAGGATGACAGTTAACGCATATGAGGCTAAGTTTCGTGCTTTATCAGGTATGCCACCCAACTTTGTTTCAGTCCACAAGAGCGGATTCGCCGTTTTGTGAAGGGGTTGAGGTCAGAATTGCGGATTTCAGCCTTACAGGTAGCGGCTACGGCAACATCCTTCCAAGAGGTGGTAGACTTTGTGATAGAAGTGGAAGGAGTGAAGCCAGATGACTTCACCACGACATCGAAATCAAAAAGGTTTCGAAGGGGAGGTGAGTTTAATGTTCTTACTCTAGAGGACAGAGCTCCGGAGGTTACTCAAGTCGACCAATTCAGTCTTCACTACAGACTGTAGTTGGGGGTCCACCTCAGAACGGTCAACACTACTCCGAGAGACCTATGACTGACTCCAGAGAGTGTTATGGATGTGGGGAGATTGGACATTAGGAAGGAATTGTCCAAAACAGAGTTACAGACCCCCAATAGCTAGAGGTTGAGGTGGTCATGGTAGAGGCCGCTTTTCTGGAGGACGTGGTGGTCGAGGTAATGGTGGTCACCACAACGGCAGAGGAGATGGGCAAATTGGAGCCACAACATGGTAGGGGCAACGGACAGACTGGTGATAGGGCCCATTGTTACGCTTTCCTGGGAGATCTGAAGCGGAGGCGTCTGATGCTGTTATCACAGGTAATCTTTTGGTTTGTGATTGCATGGCATCTGTATTATTTGACCCTGGCTCCACGTTTTCATATGTATCTTCATCATTTGCTAATGGTCTAAATTTACATTGTGAATTACTTGACACGCCTATTCGTGTTTCTACTCCGGTGGGTGAGTCTGTGGTAGTTTAAAAGGTATATAGGTCTTGTTTGGTGAACTTTGTGGGGAGCAACACTTATGTAGATTTGGTTATCTTAGAAATGGTTGATTTTGATGTAATTCTGGGTATGACTTGGCTTTCTCCGCAATTTGCGATCTTGGATTGTAATGCTGAAACGGAGGTCGTTAGCCAAGCCTGGGACAGACCCGTTAGTGTGGGAGGGCGACTACACCTCCAATCCGGTGCGTATCATATCCTTTCTTCGTGCTAAGAAAATGGTTAGTAAAGGGTGTTTAGCTTTCTTGGCACATCTCAAGGATGACACTACCCAAGTACCTTCGATTGAGTCGGTTTCGGTAGTCTGTGAGTTTTTGGATGTGTTCCCCAGATCTTCCTGGTATGCCACCAGATAGGGATATTGACTTCTGTATCGATCTTGAACCGGGTACTCGCCCCATTTCTATACCCCCGTATAGAATGGCTCCCGCCGAATTAAGAGAGTTAAAGCTCAACTTCAAGAGTTGTTGAGCAAAGCTTCATTAGACCAAGTGCATCTCCTTGGGGTGCTCCGATTTTGTTTGTGAAAAAGAGGATGGGAGTTTTCGGATGTGCATAGACTACCGGCAGTTAAACAAGGTAACTATTAAGAATAAGTATCCTCTTCCTCCCATGGATGACTTATTCGATCAACTACAAGGTGCTTGTGTCTTCTCGAAGATAGACTTGAGATCCGGTTATCATCAATTTAAAATACGGGCAACGGATGTGCCAAAGACCGCTTTTCGGACTAGGTATGGGCATTATGAATTTGTAGTGATGTCCTTTGGTCTTACAAATGCCCCCGCTGCTTTCATGAGCTTGATGAATGGGATATTTAAGCCGTATTTGGATCTCTTTGTGATCGTATTTATAGATGATATACTGGTATATTCTAAAAGTAAGGAGGAACATGAGGAGCATTTGAGAATTGTATTGGAAATTTTGAGGGAGAGAAAGATTTATGCCAAGTTCTCCAAGTGTGAGTTTTGGCTAGATGCAGTGTCCTTCTTGGGGCATGTGGTTTCTAAGGAAGGAGTGATGGTAGATCCTTCTAAGATTGAGACAGTGAAGAATTGGGTAAGACCCACTAATGTGTCAGAAATAAGAAGCTTTGTTGGATTAGCTAGCTACTACCGCCGCTTTGTCAAGGGATTCTCTTCTATTGCTTCCCAATTGACGAACTTGACTAAGCAGAATGTTCCATTTGTATGGTCGGATGAGTGCGAAGAAAGCTTTCAGAAACTCAAGACTTTGTTGACTACCGCACCTATCCTCACCTTGCCGGTAGAGGGTAAGAACTTCATTATTTATTGTGATGCATCCTATTTGGGTTTGGATGCAGTGCTAATGCAAGAGAAGAACGTGATTGCTTATGCTTCAAGACAATTAAAAGTGCATGAATGTAACTATCCATCTCATGACTTGGAATTGGCCGTGGTAGTGTTTGCACTAAAGCAATGGAGGCCATTATTTATATGGGGTTCAGTGTGAAATCTATACGGATCATCGTAGTCTACAGTATGTATTACTTAGAAGATTTGAACTTGAGACAAAGGAGATGGATGGAACTACTGAAGGACTACGACATCACAATTTTGTATCATCCGGGGAAGGCGAATGTTGTGGCAGATGCCTTGAGTAGAAAGGCGGGAAGCATGGGAAGTCTAGCTCATTTGCAAGCTTCTAGACGCCCATTGGCTAGAGAAGTGCAGATTTTGGCTAATGACCTCATGAGGTTAGAAGTAAATGAGAAGAGAGGATTGTTAGCTTGTGTGGAGGCAAGATCCTCCTTCCTTGACAAGATCAAGGGGAAGCAGTTTGATGATGAGAAATTGATCCGGATTCGAGATAAAGTGTTGCAAGGAGAGGCTAAAGAAGCAACAATTGATGAGGAAGGTGTTTTGAGGATTAAGGGAAGGGTATGTGTACCCCGCGTCGATAATTTGATCAACACTATTCTGACAGAGGCTCATAGTACAAGGTATTCTATACATCTGGGTGCAACCAAGATGTATCGGGACCTAAAGCAACACTTTTGGTGGAGTAGAATGAAGCGTGATATTGTTGACTTTATTGCCAAATGTCCAAACTGTCAACAAGTAAAGTATGAACACCAAAGGCCCGGAGGAACGCTTCAGAGAATGCCCATTCCTGAATGGAAGTGGGAGAGAATCGCAATGGACTTTGTGGTTGGCCTTCCAAAGACAATGGGTAAGTATGACTCCATTTGGGTGATTGTTGATAGGTTAACTAAGTCTGCTCATTTCATCCCGGTCAAGGTGACTTACAATGCAGAGAAGTTAGCAAAAATCTACATCTCAGAAATCGTTCGACTGCATGGAGTTCCACTCTCCATTATATCAGATAGAGGTACGCAGTTTACTTCTAAGTTTTGGAAAACATTGCATGCTGAATTGGGTACTAGGTTAGACCTTAGTACTGCGTTCCACCCTCAGACTGATGGTCAGTCTGAGCGAACGATTCAAGTGTTGGAGGATATGCTTAGTGCATGCGTGATAGAATTTGGTGGCCATTGGGATAGCTTCTTACCTTGGCAGAGTTTTCATACAATAATAGCTATCACTCCAGTATTGATATGGCCCCATTGAAGCATTGTATGGAAGGAGGTGTAGATCTCCCATTGGGTGGTTTGATGCATTGAGGTTAGACCTTGGGGTACTGACCTCTTGAGGATTCGTTAGATAAGGTGAAGGGCATTCAAGAAAAGCTTCTAGCGGCGCAAAGTAGACAAAAGGAGTATGCAGACCGAAAGGTTAGAGACATGGAGTTCATGGAGGGTGAACAAGTCTTGTTGAAGGTTTCACCCATGAAAGGGGTGATGCGGTTTGGCAAAAGAGGTAAGCTAAGTCCAAGGTATATTGGACCATTTGAGGTACTAAAGCGAGTAGGGGAGGTGGCTTATGAATTAGCCTTACCTCCAGGGCTGTCTGGAGTGCATCCGGTGTTTCATGTGTCCATGTTGAAAAGATACCATGGAGATGGAAACTACATTATCCGTTGGGATTCAGTTTTGCTTGATGAGAATTTGACTTATGAGGAGGAACCGGTTGCTATATTAGATAGAGAGGTTCGCAAGTTGAGGTCGAGAGAGATTGCATCCATCAAAGTTCAATGGAAGAATCGACCGGTTGAGGAGGCTACTTGGGAGAAGGAGGCAGATATGCAAGAAAAATACCCACATCTGTTTAAAGATTCAGGTACTCCTTTTTGCAATTGTTTTTCTTCTTTTGATCGTTCGGGGACGAACGATGGGTAAATTGGTATCTATTGTAACGACCTATTTAGTCGTTTTGAGCAGCAGATTTTATTTCTGGAAAATTGGCTGAGGCAACGGACCCCACGACGGACCGTCATAGGCACGACGGACCGTCGCAGGGTCTCGTTTCAATATACTTAGGAATTCTGAAATTGGGTACTGAAAATCAACTCTCTAAACTTCGTAACGAACTTGCAGGACGGACCGTCACAGGTGTGACGGACCGTCACAGGTGTGACGGACCGTCACAGGTGTGACGGACCGTCACAGGTGTGACGGACCGTCACAGTCCACTTGGGTTCTAAGAGGCTGCAACGACCTGCGTGACGGACCGTCGCAGTCACGACGGGCCGTCACAGGTTGCGCGAATCCCAGGCAGATTCGGATTTCTTTACACGTTTTAAGGGACGTCGTGGACTATTCTTTCCTTAATTATAAATTTCGTGGGTTTATATTAATAACTCAAATTCTTGAGGGATAAAAGAGGTAACTTTGGGTTAATTAGTGGGGTATTCTTGCCATCTTTTACACTTAATTATATGTTAATTAGGGTAAAAGAAAGGGGGTTTGAATAAGAAAAAGAGAAAGTCGAACGAGGAAGAAGAATATCAAAGCTTGGGAAATTGCTTGTTGATTCCAATTCTTCGGTGGAGGTAGGTTATGGTTTTTACGATATTCGTAGTGAACTCTTAATAGTGAATGATATGTATTGGTGGTATTGTAAACCTGTCTATATGCTTAATTGTATGCTTGCATGAATATGATTATGTGATTTTGATAAAATAAGCATGATGAAAACCATTGAATCCCAAATCTTGAAAGAAACTTTAATCTACGTTATAAATGATGATGCCTTGGTATAAAAGAAGGCTTGATGAATTAAAGTAATGGGATTGGTGATGCCTTGGTGTAGAGAAGGCTTGATGAATGGATAGAATGAGGTTAGAGGATCGGAGTGTCACGTTCCGACACATAGTATCAGTGGATCGGAGTGTCACGTTCCGACACATAGTATTAGTGGATCGGAGTGTCACGTTCCGACACATAGTATTAGTGGATCGGAGTGTCACGTTCCGACACATAGTATTAGTGGGATGGGTGTCACGAACCGACACGTAGAATTAGGGGATCGGAGTGTCACGTACCGACACATGTAGGGGATCGGAGTGTCACGTTCCGACACATGTAGGGGATCGGAGTGTCACGTTCCGACACATATAGGGGATCGGAGTGTCACGTACCGACACATATAGGGGATCGGAAGTCACGAACCGACACGTAGAATTAGGGGATCGGAGTGTCACGTGCCGACAAATAGTGGTAGGGGATCGGAGTGTCACGTACCGACACAAGAGGAAGAAAGATAATGAATCTTGAAAGATGATAATATACTCAACATAATGAACATAATTCCCAAATGAGTATGGTATTGAGGCTTGAGCCCTCATGGATGAACTTGATGGTACTTGTTGATGATTATAGTACTTGTTGTTGCTACATGTTGAGTTTATAGTTGATTTATAATATTACTTGATGTATATTATCTTCTATTTTGAATTGGCCGATGATATCTACTCAGTACTTGTGGTTGTACTGACCCCCTAATTTTATGTTTTCTTCTTTGTTATTTGTGGAATGCAGCAAACAATCCGTCAACTTTAACTCAACAGTAGATCTAGCCAGTCTTCACTACCTTCGGAAATTTAGGGTGAGCTAATGCGTCTAGCTTGGACTGGATCTCCTTTTTCAAGTCTCGATGCCTTGAACTTCCGGCATGGACTAGCTCTTATGTATTTTTAGCTTTTTAGACATTCCTGTTAGTAATTTGATCATAGATGTTCTTGTGATGATGACTTCCAGATTTTGGGGATAATAATAATAGTTTTGAATTGTTTAGTAATGAGTTTAAGTCTTCCGCATTATATTTCTGTTGATATATCTTGAAATGTTAAGGTTTAGATGGGTTGGTTCGCTCAAATAGGAGGGTAAATGTGAGTGCCAGTCGCGTCCCCAATTTGGGTCGTGACAATTAGGTGCTTGATGAGCTGATCTATGATGTATATTTCCAGTATACAATCTAGTATACAAGAGAAAAGAACAGAATACAACCTATATACAGTGGTGTACGCAAAGCTTATACACATATTTTTACAAAAAAAAATAGGTCTAGGAGGTCCTAAGGGAATTCCAGCAGGCCTATCAGGTCAAAAAGAGGGACAATATCCATTTTTATGTCAATTTAGATTTAGGACAGGTCATAAAGATTTAGGCCCAAGGGCCAAATTTAATATTGTCTTCCTTTTAACCCTTTTTGTATTATTTTGACTAAATTTTCTTATAAAATGGTTTAAGTTAATTAAAGTCCCGAGATTGTCATTTCTCTTTATATCATTCACTCAACTTTTATTTTTAGTCTTATCAACCATTTTAAGTCACTAACCTCTTAAAATGATATCCCCCTTTCCCCTAAAATAATTAATTAGAAAATGACAATAATAAACAAGTGAAGTTTTTTAATTATTTTTCTAAAAAATGATTCTATTTTTACTTAGTATAATATGGAAAATTATTTAAATGGTTTTTTTAGTCAAATCGCAGGACAACCGCGAATTAGCGGGCATTTCGAGGGCTTAACACCTTCTCGAAATATACATTTGAACTTCAAACCCTCTTTCAATCGATTTTCATCTATTATAAATCTTTTGAAAAATAATTATAATTTTTTCTTGATTATTACTAAAATTTAGTGGCGACTCTGTTATTTGGAAAATTCATTTTTTTTTAAATATAACATTAATCAATTTTTCAAAACATAGTCATTTTTCTTAAATATACATACATATATATATATATAATATATATAATATATATATATATATATTATATATATATATATATATATATATATATAAGTAAAACAGTTGAATTAAGGATAACTTGAGCATGTTTCGAAGTAACGATTTGGTGTTTACTGTAAGGAATCTGAAATTTCGACTAAATTGTTCTTTCATGAAAAATGGCTATAATGTATTTATAAATAATTTATCTGAGCAAGATAATGCGTATACAAGGATTTCCTCCTATATTTAATGAAAAATGTGAGTCTTATTGCATGATGAGTTGTAGAACTAGTTTCTCTCTTATTTTTTTGTTTTAGTCTCTTGTTTTGGTAAAATTATTGTTTTTTCTATCTATATGTATTTTATATGTGTAGTCGTTTTATGTGCTTCTAGTATTGAGTTTAATCTCTTGTAAGTGTTTTAAAATGAAGCAAGTGTCATTCGAGGACGAATATTGTCCAAGTAAGGGAGAATGTAATACCCTTAAAATGAATTAGGTGAAGCTAGAGTCTAACATGCGTTTCATGAGGTTATTATGTATTAAAATGGTTTATATTAGTGTTTGAGTCAGTATCTAAAGTTTGGTGTTCTTTCGAGGTCAAACGTGCATGAAGTTCGAAAGATTTTCCTTGCGACGTGCTTGTATGTTTAGGTGTACCATTGCATGTTTTACGTGTTTGTATTTGTTAAAATTGATGTTAGAGGTCCCTAACTTATATATGAGGATTTTTGGATGGAAAACGTATGGACACGACTTCCGAAGGATCATCCTAAGGGTCCTTGAGGAGGAATCAACTTGTGGTTAAGGACTGTCAAACACAGTCCCAACTAACGAGGGAAATCAACAAACTGTAGGTCCGTCAACACACCATAGATTGGAGCGTAGGTTGACAAATATCGTGAGGAGCTTTAGCTCGCATTTAGTAAGGCTCTGATCCAAACCACGGACTAGCATACAGTCTGTTGGTGGATCTATGAGGCCTCAAGTCATCCGTTGATGGTGACCTACATAATTTTCTGCATGGTCTCGGCCAAGCCAAGGCTATATTGGGACATTCAACTAGTGTTTAAATTTTTTTAGGGAGGTTATTTAAGGGTATTATGGGTATTTTAAGTAGTTTTATAAGTCTAGAGCCCCAATCCAAGTTCATTCTTCATAATTAAAACCCAAACCCCAAAAGTAGAACTCTCTAGAACTCCATTGGAACGTGAAAAAAGGAGGGAGCTTGGAGCTTTATTTGTCCATCGAATATGCTTTAATTTTGTGTATAATCATCAATTAAGGTATTATGTGTCATCCTTGAATCTCTTTTTTGAAGGAGCCAATCTTCAATTTGATTTCTAATATCTGTTCAAATGATGAATTGTTTCCATTTTATTATGTAGATTTGGGTTCGTGCATAAAATGTTTTGAATCAATAATATATTATTGAATTCATGTTTATATAATGATTTTAGAACAAAAACTCCATGAACACATACGAATCATGAGTTCCTTATTTGGGCATATTATGGGTGATTTGATCATGTCTCAATTGTATTGCTTTCTTGTGTAGTTTACTTTGGGGTACTCAATTATGTGAGAAACATGTTAAATTTATATGTATGATGTCCTAAATTTATGAATTTCATACATTATTATCTTTGATCATTGGATATTCTGATTATTGGGTTGAATTGGTGACTATGGCTATTGGTAAGAGCCTTTGAGGATTGAGTTGGTTGTATTGATTATGGATTGGAGTTGTTGAGATTGGATTACTGGTATGTTGACGTAACCTTCTCTATATTCTGTAGTATTGGAATTGAATTTTGATGATTGTTATGGTCCACCTATTGTAGTTGTGCGTATGTCATATAAATGTGAAAATGCAGCCTTGTAAGCATTACTTTATGAATTATGAAGTTATAATGTTATAACTTTCATATGTTGTCATTGTGAAGGTATACTTAGAAACTCCAAGGCGCGTTTTAGAGCCTAACAATAGTTTCATAAGGTTTAGACACTGTTTTAAGGTCTATTTTAATAAATATAAGTCTTTTAGGAAGTCTAGACACCAAAACGTCGAAGAACATCCATGAATTCCCTAAACTAGTTCAAGGAGGTAATAGTGTGACTTAGCCCATTTAACTAGCTTTTAGGAGTCAAAAAATGATGAAAATTGCTTGAAGGGTGTCTAAAATATATTTAAGTTGATAAGTATGGGCACGACTTTCCAAGGACAAACCAAGGGACTTTGAAGAGGACCCTAGCATTTTTGGGTCAATGGACTACCCACACTAGTGTGCACAGAAGAGTGCAATCGACGGGGCGTATATGGTCACCGTCGATGGTATGTTAACCAAAATATTTTAAAGTTATTTTTTACATCCTCTGACAAAAAAGATGGACCAACAGGACAGAGGGTCCATTGGCCGTCATTTCATAGACAGACTGTCGATCGTGTCTCGTTTATGAGGGGTGTGTTTTGCTGCTCGTTTTTACTTAAGTTAATTAATTAATTGGATTAGTTAGTAAGTTTATTAGGGTTTATAGGATATATAATTAAGTTGGTTAACCACAAATAAAGTCCAAACCTAATTAGACTAACAAAAACTCCCATGATTCCCAAACTGAAAACTCTCTTCCTTCTCTATTCTTTCTCTCTCTAGTGAACAACTCCATTGAACACCATGGTAGGAGACGGTTTAAAGGCTGAAAAAGGTAAAATGTATTCATCAATATTCATGAATTATTAAGACATGGGATCTCTTTAACCTTTGATACCTCTTTCCTAAAAGGGTTCCATCAAATTGATTTTAAAAGTTGGGGTTTCATCCAATACGAAATTGATATTGTGAATTGAATTGTTTATGATTTATTTTTTATATTATTAATAGGTTAACATGTGATTTATATCAAATATAATATATACTGATGAATTTGTTAGTTTGTAGAAGATGACCTCTAAGTTTTAACCCTAGGTGATGATCTTGATAAGAATTGTTTTATATTGGTTCAACTGAATTAATTATTGGTTTAATTAATACTAGACGACCTTATTGTATAAATAATGAATATATTTGGGTTAATTATAGTACTATAATTCTAGTTCTTGAGAAGTGATTTAGGTTATGAAGTATGTTGCAAATTTGACCTAAATATTTTATCTTAAGCTATGAGCTAGTGACAAATTGTTACATAGTCATTCAATTAGCCTTGTTATTATGTTGGTTATTGTTTTAAGATGAAAATACACCCTAATAATGTTAATTTAAGGGTTGATGGTAACACCTTGATGATGAATTACGAAGAAGACATGGTAAGTCTTGTGATCGCTATCCTTTTCTTCAAATAATGATTAATTTTGATTACATCATGAAGTTGTATTGGAGTATTCCTTGTACTAGATTGATAGGGTGGTATGATGTTTAATTGAAATTTCGTTATTATAGTTTGTGAGGTGTTAGATAAGATGTAAATGTTATAAAGATGGTGAATGATTTACCAATGTGTCATCTCATGAAGTGATATGTAAATTTGCTAACCTCACTTATATGAATAGTAATAAAAGGTTTATACTCATGTAATTCTTATTGAGCTATGATGATGATGATTATGAAAGAGTTAGACCCTATGACATACATTAAGCTACTATAAATAATAAATACATTAAAGACATTTCAGAAGGGACTCTAGGTTAGCACCGAGTTAACTAGAGTGAGAGTGTCCCTTCCTTCATAGGGAAGGCATCTGGAGACTACAATTAAATAGGGTCCCAACTATATCTCCTAGTTCTTGAACTATGTTTTTGCATTTGGAATACTAGCTAGTGGATTACTTATTTTCTATATTCATGTTTTGGTACTACTGTGGAGAGTAGTCCACCTTCTTTCGGTGAAGGGTTTCATGACAACCGTTTCCACATTGGCTTAAATGGTCTATGTTGGTTAAGGCAAAATGTTCTGAAAATATAAAATGAATTAAAAAAATGCACTTTAACCATGATAATCTAATGGGTTTAGCTTAGTCTAGGTAGGGGTGTAGGGCTCTTCCTAAACATTGCACTAGTTATCCTTGAAGGACGTCTTAGGAGGATGTTCTTATGTATGTATATGATTATAATGCTACATGATATGTATATGATGAACTTGTACGTTGTTCATGTTATATGTTGATTAGTTTCACTTATGAATATGTGTTGGTATACATTTTGTAATGTATGATGATATGCAATCTTAAATGTCATGCTATGTGAAGTGGGAGGTTGGTAATGATTTTTATTGGGTTACTGGATTATGTAAGGTTACGGGGCTTTTCTTGGTCATTGCACTTGTTTACTTGATAGGGGTTCATGGGTAGTAGTTTTTCTTTGGTTACATTATTATAAACTCTTATTGATGCTTTTTTAAGTTATAACTTGATGACTAGAGTGGTCTTCATATTATATGCGAGTATTTTTATATGATCATTAACTTCACTATACTTTGTATTATTGGTCTTTTGATGTACATGCCTATGACTTAAGGAATATGTCTTTTTTATTTGATGTGGTCTTCTTGAATGTGCATAAGGTTTTCAAAGGGTAAAATAACATGTTTTCAAGAAAGAATAGTTTTTAGCATGTTTTCATAATATGGGTGTATATAGTCTCATACTTAGTACAAGTAGTATACTGACCCCATTTCTTCATTTTCTCCCTAACATTTTAGGTTTTGGTCGTTGAAAAGATTTTTGAGACGACTTTGAAGAAGACTTAGAATTCTTTATTATCCTAGTTGGGTAGGTCTTTCGAGGTCAATTCTACTATAAAACTGTGAATTTGTTTTTAGTATTAAGACTCTTATGTTTCTTTCCTTTTAATTTGGATACTTAACGTTGTATGACATATATATGGTCTTATTGTATTAATCTATGGGATAGGTCCTATTTGATATACTCTTATTGGATGGTTATGAGATGAGGCGACTATTTTGAGACTATAGTATATCCCATATATCAATGTGCAATAAAAGTAGAAGACTAAGTAATCTTCCTATACGAAGGGTATCGATATATATCTATTATGTGTATTTAGAGGTTTATGTAATCCTCAATGTGTAGAAGTAGTAAAAAGTTATAAATCTACGCTAATTTTTATCGATGAATGTAATAATTCAAGCTAGGAGGCTAGTCTTAGTCCTCAAAGAGGATGCCAAAGCCAGTTACTCAAGGGGGTATTCCCAGATGTGGCAGAAGATCTACATAGTTTATGTGTATATGTGAAGTCCAATAATGTGTTTTTCTAAGTAATTATATGCGATCATGATAGGATATAATGATGCATTATATTTGTATACTTAATGTTGGAGTGTGAATCTTCCTAGCTGACTATATGAGACTTGTCATGGATTATAGTATACTTAGTTTACCGTATGTGAAACTTGAATGATTGAATTACTCTATGAGAATAAAGGCTAGCACCGATTGAGTATGATTGGGGAGTGACTCTTCTTGATATGAGACTAGAGTGCAATGAAACCCTTGAAATTCCTTATCCATGTGCCTACATGAGATGTGTCCTAATTCTACCATTGGCAAGTTGAAGTCACTCCATCGAAGTAGGGTCTGACTGCAGATTCCATGCTTAATTAGTATGGTCTATGTCGGTTATTGACTATTCTCATCATGTGGGATACATTTTATTACTCAATAGGTTCTGCAAAGTGTAGATAGTTTAATGTAAATTTATCTAGATATTGCACCAGTAGTCTTTAAAGATGCTAGTCTGTAGGTTCCCTAGGTCTTCTCCAAGAACATTATGTGGAAGTCCTTAATTGTTGAATGTCTCCTAAATGACTTAATGAACATAGTGACATAAGTTAAATATATGTAAATGGAAATGTACTTATCTAGAGTAGATTTAAGAATTTCATAGTTAATCTTGGAGAGGGTAGATGGGCGGTCTCTTCATGTCCTACTTAGGCGAATCGTAGATTAACTTTAGGTAGCGGTTTAATTGAATAAAGTGAATAATCTTATCTTATTAATACTTGAGGTTCTCTTAGGTTTGTGGAGGGATGTATAGGCGGCCTCTTCATGCCTTACTCAAGTGAGCCTTGGGAGGACCTTTTGTAGGAGAGTATTATCCTTGTGTGATTTTAAGTGGTAATGTGATATATTGTGTAAGGAGACTTGTATGTGTTTATGTTGACTTGTAAGTGACTCATATACTTATCTGAAAGGTTTTATACAAAAATATCATGTTTTATTCAAATATTCTTTTAGCATGGTTCTCATTACATGTCATACTTAATGCATTCCAATGCACTAATTCCATTTTTTCTCTATAAATGTGTAGGTGGAATTTCAGAGGAGTCATTTGAAGTTGAAGCATGGATCAATATTCATTTAAGCAATGTTGGGTTATATCCTCAATAGATCTGAAGACATCACTATGTTTATTTTTCTTTATTAAAGTAATTGTAATAGACTTAGATATTTAAATTTGTTAGTGTACGGGTCGTCTCCCAAGATATTCGTGTATCTAAGATGACGAATTTGAGACTTAGCCTTTCCTTATTATTTTCTATAAAAGAGATATTTTGAAGTATTATATTTCGTGTGAAGAGTTTTAATTCCGTACTACTTTTCATACATGTATGAAATGAATGAAGTCAAAGGTCTTGTACAAGACCTCCGAGAGGTCAAGTATGTTGTGCCACAACTTTAGAATACTATTTCTTCTAGGATATACTCTAAAGTCGTGACAACTTTATTAAACTCTCGATAGTCAATACACATTCTAAGAGAACCATCTTTGTTTTTTCACAATCAATATTGGAGCACCCCATGTAGAGTTATAGGGTTTGATGAAGCTCTTATCTATAAGATCATCCAACCAGTCTTTCAATTGCTTAAGCTTTACAGTCACTATTTTGTTAAGAGGAACCAAAATAGCTTTGGTATATGGGAGGAGATCTACCTTGAACTTGATTTCCCTTTTGGGAGGAGCTGAAGGAAGATATTCTAGAATTTTTTTTTGAAATTCACTAACTACACAGCTGACTCCAGAGTTGGGGTTTCGCAACTTGAACACCTATTTGATAAAGATGATACATACACCCTTTAGACACCATAATTCTGGAGTTAACATACGAGATAAATTGACTAATAGGCACTATGATTCTACCATCCCACTCTAAGACTAGCTTGTTTGGAAACTAAAATCGATCATTTGTAGTTCTACAATCGACTGAGGCATAAAAGGAATATAACTTGTCCATGCCTAGAATGATATCAAAATCTACCATTTCAACATCCAGTAGATCTGATTATGTGAATTTCGAAGAGACTTGATAGGTCAGTTCTGTATATACGTCTAGCTGTAAGTCGGCCAACACCTGGAGAAGATACCAAGAATTGTTTTAAGAGAGTTTCTTTACTTGCATTGGAGTTTAACTCAATATAAGGAGTTACAAATAAAAATTAGCCCCTAGATCTAACAATGTATAAGCATGTAAATAAAACACTCGTAACGTACCAATGAAAAAATAAGGAGAATCTTTCTTGACCTCACAAGTCTGCAGAGAATACATCATATTCTTGCAATGAACGACAACCGTACAAGATGAAACAACATAAAGAGCTGGACTATCGCTGGTGCTACTAGATCTTTAGACTGAGCTCTATTTTTCTTACCTCCTTGTCCCTGCCTAGCGATTGTGAATCCTTCAATTTTTGGTAAGACCAAGAACACCCAAAGCATTAATCCTCGATTGTAAGGTCCTAGTAACTGAAATACACCCTTGAGACCTAGATCTGATTCCTTACCTTTCCTATCTAGTAAAATCCCAAAGGATGGAGCACTAGCTGATGAAGTTGTTGAGGCTTTAGACCTCGACTTAATATGTGAGAGATTTCAACCGTCGGACTTATGTAGTGAGTATTCATAGTTTCATATTTTGGCTTTTTTATAATACTTAGTTAATTACCTAAGCTTGTCTCTATTAATATGTTTAGCATGAGTCATGAGTATGGATATATCTATATCCCCAAGGAGATTAGGTTTCATGCACCTAATCTTTGCCAGATCGGATATCCCAAATATGAATTTACTCATATGTGATCTTGGATCAATAACCATGTGTGGAGCATACTTGGATAGTTGATTGAACTTCAATCAATATTCATACAATGACATGGAACCCTGCTTCAAGTTCATGAACTCGTGTGACTTAGGTTTTGTCAATTCCATTGAAAAGAACTTGTCCAGACGAACTCAAGTTCCCTAATCACAAGAGCTGCATCACACCCATTTTATATTTCTACTAAGTGAACTAGATATGAGTAATCTGGTTAAGTTTGTAGGATGAGAACTCAGTACTATCAGTTCTATTCACTTCCATTACTCTATGTGTTTTCTTAACCTCCTCAATGAATTTTTGTGGGTCCTTCCCAACCTTCAACCCTAGAAACTTAAGAGAATTCATCCGAAAAAGTATCTTGAACCCTAGATGTAGTTGATCCTCCAATAGTTTTAGTAGGAATTCATACCAACTGATTGTTATGGTTTGCTACACTTTTAGCAAAGATTTTTATTACATTTCGAACGTATGCATTTGTATACTCGCGGTTTTGGACTACAGGAACTCGGTTAGCATTGTGTGCGTTCGCATTTTTCATGTTAGCTCTACGAATAGACATAATATTAAATGTATAACAATAAATTAGAAACGAGAAGTTTGATCCTATCAACGCACGATAAAAATTCAAAGAAAGTGATGTTTTTCTGAAAACACTACGTAGCCTCCTCTAATAGATGTGATGTACTTTAGACTAATGAAAGACACTTTACTTAGTGCGGCTTTTAGAAAATCTAGGTCTCTTGTACCTAATGCTTTGATACCAAGTATGTCACGCTCTAATTCTACCCCTTAACATAACATGGGACGTAGGATCACGGGTGACCCCAATCCAACCTTATATCTGACATATTATAATCATACTTAAATATCTAAGAAAAACATACACAATGCAGAGGCTAGAACAATGACACTTAATATGTAGAAATTCCCACTAGTCTAGATAGAAAAACATACTATGACTTAAGAGATTACTGAAACAATTTCTTAAAAACTCAATCTGAATCTACTAATATTTATGATAGGCCTGTAAATGTGTAATGTTTCTATGACATTCCCCCTAGATAACTCTAAAAAACTTAATGTAAAATGTAAAAGGCTGAAATGGAAGCATATCTTTTATCTTCTATGTATGAGGACTCCACACTGAACTTGTTGATTTCAGACCAAGAATTGATCTAAGACCGGTCCACATGCTGAGTAACTAAACCTATATCATGAAAGGATGCAGTGAAGATTAAGAATCAATACTTGGAATTTACTGAGCATGCATAATATAGATGCTAAGTTGAACAAATATGAATAAGCCGAAACACATCATAACTGAGTAATACTTTAATTTGAACAAAAATATAAATATTTAATAGATAATTGAATGCAATAATCAAGTCCTTATCATGAACAAGACATGTTAAACTTAATAGTGAAGTATATAGTGAAAACCTAGTCAAAAGCAATAAGAGCTTGTCTGTGGGAGCTACTATTAACTAACATAAAACCATGTAAGTTAAATATGGATATCGATGTATACTCCAATTGAGAGGACCCAACATTCCTTTCCAGGTGTAAAAGGCATGACTGATGTGATTACTCAATCAGATGCCCATAGATATGACTTATACCCAACAAGGGAAGGTAGATCTGGGACTATAAGGGTACGCTAAACCCTAGTCCAACTCAGCTATAAGTGTAATCCATACTCAATATGTGAATCAAAGAATGCTATATTTTTATATTAATGGTGTAACATTCGAAACTAGAACATGATTATGTGTTTAACTACCTTGTAAACTATAATTCATAAACTAGGAGAATCTACAGAACTAGGTTTGTGTGATTCTATCTATGAACATGCAAACTTTCCTAGAAACATGCGATTTTTTATTTAGGTTACTACAATATGTAAAATATGTTAATTGTCTATGATTTTAGAAACCCTAGGTCTATTAAATATAAGGAGAACGACGGACCTCACTTGATTATATGGACCTAGTGGATGAAAGGAAAGAACTAATGAAACCCCATATACTTGGTACGGAAACATTTTTCAGTTTTGGTTCTTAAACTTGAAGATATATTACTATTATTGGGAACATTGGGTGTCTCTTTCACCTCTTGTTGCTCTATGTTTGACGTCTGACTCCAGGTAGTTCTGTTTCATATCAACGAGTCGTTCCATAGCTCATATGGGAATCCAAAGCCCGTGAAGGGCCCCGTAGTACACTAGTTTTTGGAGGGTGTAAACCATGATAAGGTTGATTAACTGTATTCCGGATCACGACCTATGAATCCCTATTTGGTTCACCTTGTTTTTTTCTTGCCAAAGTATCCATGTATAATTTTTGAGGTTTTACAATATCACGAGATAGAAACATTTCACATATACTATATATCAAATCAATAGTTGAAACCATTTCCCATTCTATTTCCATTACTAATAGAAACCACTTCCCTTTCTCTTTCCATCACTAGCCGAAACCATTTCCCATCGGCTTTGTGTCAAATAACTATTCCGAATCATTTCCCATAAACTATACATTAATAAGAATCAATACCTTTCGTCTTTATAAACATATTTCAGAAATGATCCACACATCTCAACACCCATAAATAAAGACATCAGCATGACAATAAAAATACTCACACATAGAGACCTCAATATCATAACTCTTTCTAGAAAAGCCTCATCCTCATAAATAAGTAAATGGCCCATCACATTATGCAGAATCAATGCACATAAACAATATCCTTGGAACAAAAGTGAAAACAAATCACAAAATTCAAGTCTGCAATGTTGTTTTCAAGCATTTCATACATCAGTCAACAAGGGTCATAATACTATAATTCACATCATCATGTTCATCACATAGCCTTCTCCATTTCAATTTCTTTTTATTATTTTATATGTATCAAGTGGAAAATTTAAATACTTCACGTCCTTCCTAATACACTCAACAATAATCAATAAAGGAGATACACAAATTCTAAAAGAATAAATTTTGTAGGAGGTCATTTGCTTTGAATCAATCATTAATCACTCCAAGAGTTGAGTCTTCCCCATTCGAATCACTTCCAAAGTCACACATTATAAAATAAGGAAGTATTTACAATCATTAATAAGAAAAAACATATTCCATATGCGTTATACCGAGAAATGGGCGAAAAACTCAAATCCCAATTTAAAAATGGAGGTTTAAATCTGGAAAATAAAACATAAAGAAGATGTCTAAGTCTTTATGAACTCATTAGTGAAAATAATTTTGAATGTGGGATAGAAACCACTTCAAAGTTACAATTTTGTTCAGTACTTCGGATCTTTAAGATAACTCCAAATTTCATGTTTCAATAGCTTTATTTGGACATATAAATCCATAGATAATAATAGGTAATATAATATGTAAAGTTATGAACAGTTATAAAAAAAATTCCTTAAAAATTAAGTCCAAATTGTTACACCAAAGCTCCAAAAGATTAAAGAAAGGGTGAAATGGGGGTTGAAACCCATTCTAAGGCAAAACTTTTCCTAGGACTCAATTGGTCATCACTATCGCAATGTAGAATCATGCGATTGGGATAAAAAAAATACAACCAACTAATTAATGTTGACTATCACAATCACGACAACACCGACACGATCGTGATGAAACGCAAATCATATATAACGCATCACGACAAGGGAGACTCTTGATAGAGATCGCCAATATAGCACAGAACTCGAAATCGTTAATATCAACAAATTATAAGAGCATCAAAAGGACCTCTGCGATTCATTTGGAAACTCATGCACATAAATAACATAGGAAAAATAAATATACTCCATGTTCTAGACTTAATAGAACCTTCAAAATGTAATTTTTAGGTTTCCTTTACCCGACATATGTGAAAACAAAAAGAAACTAACTCAATACCTAACCTATGTTTCAAATTGTCCCCGAATCGAAAAAACTGTGCATATGACGATTGAACAAAACAAACACCGAATATGAAACAAAGTCAACACACTGTAAAATTAGACAATTTCACACTTTTAAGAACCCAAATCCTCAAAAAGACTTAGAATTTTAAACTTAAAACTCCTATAGGTCATATTTCACCTTTCTAGATTGATGAAATAGATGAAAATTCATTCACACATTCAAAACTACAAAAGAAACTTAAAATAAATTTTGGAACAACTTAAAATTTCAAACTCAAAACTTATCAAATTTTTAACTTTTAACTAAAAGATCCAACCAAAAGTTTCACAACTCATTCATAAAGTACTGAGGGTCAATTATGGTTGGGCCAAGTAGTAAATTCTTGAATGTTTTCAAAATGACCGAGTGGATAAGTAGTGTTCTCTACCCCGGTTAAAACATGAAAGGGATCTTTCAAACCAAACCAAAGCTATTTCATTAATATTGGTAGATATGTGGTGCTAAATCTTACTTCTTAGAGGTTTAACAAAGACATTGATGAGGTATTTACTAGTATCAAAGGGTCTATACCTTGCAGAAACAAATTTAAATCTCAACATATCACGAATGATTTTATTATTTTTACGAGCTTCAAAAGTTTACCAATGAGCGTATCTTTGAGATGTACATATTTATAAATGTATTAGATCTACAATTAGTATGTTTATTTAATTTACTTTATTTTCATTTTCTTCAAAGATTTTTTATGCATCTTATTGAAAGTTAAATCAGTTGGTCGAATAGTAAACAATAACGTGAGAGATAATCATTACCAACAAAAGTATGTTAAATTATATCACAGTTGTGCAAGTTTTTACTATTTAAAATAGCAATTTAATATGATTCTCATATCAAAATAGTTGTACAAGTTTAATCTTGAAACTTTGATATTGTCGGGAGACATAGCTGTAACTAAAGGGAAAATGTTAGAGAGCTTTGAAAATGTGCACAAAACTAGTTACTGCATTTTGTGATATGAATGGGTCTACCTACCAAGAAATAATACCCCTAAAAAGTGCTTTCATATATTAGCAGATTAGAATTGTTCAGAGGCTTTATGAGGGGGGGGGGAATCATAGTTTTGCACTTTGTTATTCATTTTTAAGGTAAGTTAAGACTTTTCAGAATCTTATTTGAAGTAATTTGTTGGTAATTACTTTATCTTAGGGTAGTGAGGTTTCTGTATAAATGAGATGGTTGACATTTATATTGTTAGGGGTGTCATGTTATGAGAAATTGATACCTATTGTTGATTAAAAATTGGGTGACTAAGTGAGTATGATTTTAGACCTAATAAGTGACCTATGACTCGTATTTTCTCACTTGATGTGACTTTGATTTATCACATTATGATTTAAAATGGAGAAATTGATGATATAACTAACTTTTGTGCAATTTGGGATAAGGTGATCATGATCTTGTTATATTGGCTGAATTGTGACCCATATTATCTCACTCTATGTACCTTTCCTTCATTGGTATATATTTATTGCTTTTGAGTCAACTTTTGATTTTGGTGTTGGATGTTTATTCTTGTGCTACCTAAACACTGTTGAAATGGAAGTATAAAATCACAACATAGGGGTAATCTAGGTATCCACAATATTAGGTTTTTTGTATTAAATATTGCTTTAAGGACATTTCTACAATGTTTTCTCGTGCATCTTATGTGTATATACTTCAGGCATCCCTCATGGGTCCTATCATTTCCACACCTTTGTGTGTAGGTTATATCTTTTGTTTTAGTAGTATTTGAGTTAGAGTAAAATTTGGTGAAGTTTTTTCTAGAATGAATATGTAATGACGTGGTCGATCGTTTTTAATAAATTTGATAAAATTAAAATGTTAACCCTCTTGATATAACCCGATTAATTTCTGAATGAGTTTTGAAATTGGTTTCCAATTTTGAGTTAAAAGTTTATAATTTATGAATTTTGAATTTGAAAGGGTAAATTTGTTAAAAAAAATTTGGTGTCTTGTGGAGTTTTGACTGACAGAATGAAATCCATAAGTCGTGGAATGTGGTGATTGGCTAAGAGAGTTGTCGGTTGATGTCCGAAGTTGGTATTTGTTGAGATTTTATTTTTCAGATTGACATTGTTAGAAAAATTCGGTTTGAATGCTTGGATTGTAATATGTGGAGTTCCAATAGATTTGGGGGATGATTTTAGGTCTAAGTGAAGCCTTGTTTGAATTATCAGTGGTCTTGATCTTAATGTAACATCCTTCAAAATGAACTACGCTTTCCAAATCCTGACATGTGTCTTAAATGGTTAATAAAATGTTAATAAAGTTTTTTATAACATGTGTAGTTAGTTGATTAGAAAATTTTTGGAGGCCAAACGTCAAAGAACGTCCCAGACATTCGAAAGTTAGACTTTAGACGTGTTGTGAATTTTAGTGTGTCTTGGAATGTTCTATGTTTTTCTTAGTGTCTAAAGTCTATGTGGATGACCCTAAATTCAAAATTAATCTATTTAGGGTCAAAATGTCTGGATACGACTCCCCATGGATAGCACCAGGGGTCCTTGAGGAGGACCCAACCTAGGGCTAACAACCTTCCCAAGGCACCAGTCTTTTGTTTTTCCTTGAAACATGTTCACGTCACGGACTAGGGTTTCCATAGGCCAAATGTTTGGTCCACGTCGTGGAATCTACCTCCCCAATAATTAATCCCATAAATCATGGTGGAACAACTCTACGATGCAGACTTGTTCCCCGACGGAAGTTCACAAAAGAAAACTTATGTTTGACATGTCTTAAAGTCCAAAAAATTATGGAGGCATTTGGGGTAATTTAGAAGTTGTTATAAAAAATTTGAAGACCTATTTTATCCGTTTCCCAAGTAAAAACCCCAACAACCAGTAAGAAAATTAAAAATCCCAAAACATTCTTCTCTCCCAAAACTCCAAAACCTCCATTAGAGACCAAAACAAAAGTTCAAGATAGGGGATGGATTTCTATGGTTTATTCTTAAATTTTTCCTATCTATTCAATCAATAAGGTCTGGTAATCGGAAATACATATTTAGTCTTCCATCAAAGGAGTTCAGTCAATGATTTTAAAAAGTGATTCAAAGACCAAAACATCAATATTTCAATCTGACCATAAGTTCATTGTCAAATTGATTTCAAAGTCATTATAATGCTGGATTTATGTTTAATTACTATTTTAATTATAAATTTCAATCAAACTTCATGAAGAACCCATGATCCAACTAATTTCTCAAATTGGCCTATAATGTGGGTCTTGTGATCTTGATGATATAATGATTAGATTATGTTTAGATTATTATGAATTTCTTAGCTCTATATTTTTTTTATGTCAATTGATTATGAATTTTTGGGAATATATCAATATTATCATTAGCTTAGATATTTGGCAAGTTCACCTATTTTACTATATTTAGCTTCGAATGTTTATTGAATTGTGAAGATTTGTATGGTCCACTTATTGTAGAGATATTTACATTCTGGTACATGTTTATGTATTATGATCATGTATTTTAAGTAATTAGATGCAAGATGAATTGATATGATGATTTCCATGCTTATTAACTTGAAGGATGTAGCCTTGAATCTTATATCATGTCCAAGTTAATAGAATTTATATGTATAGTCTTCCACACTAGTTGTGTATGTGATGATCATTTTAGGTTTAGGTATGGTCTATATGGATATTAATGATGTACTCTTGTAGCATGACCCTTACCTATATGAACCTTTTATTAATGTGTGATCAAAGTATGCTAGGTGTCTTCTATAATAATGTTGAATATGTTCTTGTCTCCGATGATGTAATGTGAGTGTGCGTAGGCTATAATCGTTAATACTCTATATGTGTGTATGACTTGAGACTGAGGAATGTTGTACATGTGATGTTATCTTTAGACAGTGTCTTCCTCAAGGTTATGCAATTATCATTATGTGATCATGTTAACCAATGTACACAAACACTTCATGAATAACTATGAAAAATATAGATTCATAATTATAAGGGAAATGATAGTTCTCTTATAGATCATTACGTATTTATATGCATGTAAAGAATACAATTTGTGAAGTTATGAACATGTGTTTCCACATTTGTTTATGTGAAGATAGACCTCACATTGTATGGACAAACTTGATGTATGAATTGTAGGAATATGTGAAAGGACATTCTCAAACAATTTAGGTTCTATGATGAAAGGACATTCTCATCTTATATACCTTTCAGCTTTATTATATATGAAGGAGTAAGCTCCTTAAAGACTTCTTTATGAATTAATGCATTAATGGCTTAACTATATTTAAATAGGAGATAGAGCCTAGCAACAAGTGAACATAGAAAATGATATTAGGGGTTTCACATTTAGTAAGTCTGGCTTCCCTCAAGAGAATATTCACGTTTTCCAAGTTCGGTTCCCAACATAGATATAGTGTCATGAGATGGCAGCCTCCATGCTAGTAAGTCAAGATATTATTATGTACTCTAATTACAAATCCATAAGGAGATTACTTAGTATAGGTATGAATATGGACCCTTACTATGAATTGCGCTAGTGAACAACAGGAATGGATAAGATTAGTACATGCAGGAAAGTAAGACTTATGTTATGTTATTTATAAATTGTATAAATTCTTGTTAAGTGACTTTTCTATGTGATGATATGAATTATGATTATGTATGTGAATTAAACTTATGGCTTCTAAATGAGTTTACTTAGTATATGTGGGGGCATGGGACTCCTGTGTACATTGAACAAGTAAGCGTGTTGTTTACTTATACTATGAACGAAATGAGTTATGACTACGATTGTACTAAACGAAAGATTGTTACATGATATTATTAAGTATGTGCCTTATGTCTAGTTATAAATGAATTTTTTATGACTTGTTGAGTAGGTTATTAATATCCTTACATGACTTCTTAAGTACACTTGGTGGAAGTAATATTATGGGTAGCTACAAACACATTGCACTAGTATGACTCAGGGTTTTTCGTAGATTGTGGTGCTTATGTGAAGCGTATGTATTAGCATGTTCTTATCACCTAATGATTATATGTGGTTGTGTTTATTAAACATATTTATCATATACTATCTTAGGTGACCTTAAGATGATACATTGTACTGAGTACACTTGAGGGTTGAGACTTGCTTAAGGAAAAATGTTGATGTAAAAAGAGAATTAATGTATTCTATGTATTGAATTCTGCTCAAACTTTGATAAATGGATTTAAGTGATATTATGATTAGAATACATGTCTATATGATATACGTGAACTATATTGTGCTTATATGTGCCTATGTTCATGAAGTTTACTAAAAAGACATGTTGCATGGTTTCAAATGAAATGTCCTCTATAAATGCATGGCTGTCATACTTAGTGCATTCATATACTAATATCATTGTACTTCATCTTTTTACGAAAAGTGCAGGTGGTGATGGCTCGAGGATGTATCCTTAATAAAGAGCTTGGATCGATCTCCAGAAGTTCAAGTAAAGGAACCCTTATGATTTATGTGTTGCCTACGTCACGATATTCATTAAGGTTATGCAATAGATTATACTTATATTTTATGTTGTTAAGGATTGTGTCCCTATTCTATTAGATTGAGTTGTGTGTTATGATGGAAAATAGACAGAGTCTAATTATGTACTTATGATATTTTTTATATATCTATGAAGTGATGTTGTAGCATATGATGTGCTATGAAAAGTTTGAAATTTTTTGCTAAATTTATATGTCTATGCAATGAAAGAATGCTAAGAGTCTTGTCTTTGACCTCTGAGAGGTCGATGACGTGGTGGGGCGACATGAGGATACCATAACTTCTGGTGTATACTCTCATGTCATTACAAACATGGTATCAGAGAATAAGGTTATAGAAAATGGTTTTAGGGTCAAAAGTCTCATATTGCTACGTTTAGTAAAGTGTCGTTTATCGGTGGTGAGTCGCGACATATTTATGAGCGAGAGGCTATAGGACGATAGAGTTTAACTTTCTTCACTACTTATTGTTGTTCTATAGAGCTTAGCTGTATATGATCTCTGTCTTATGTTTCCTTGTCTGGTGGTCTTTTAGATGTGATTGCTTGAATTGGGACGATGTCTTAATGCTTGAGGGACAAAAGGTGAATTTTGATGCTTACATTGTTTTTATGGTTTGATGAGTATTTGTGAAGGTGAATTTAGTATACGTTTATGTAATGCCATTTATAGCTATATATGTTATATATGAGGTGTGAGTTATTATGTTGAGTAGCTAAGATATGATATAGTTCTACTTCATTAACTGATATGATAGTTTAATGTAGTTCCCTTTTTAAAGACGGGTTGCATTATGATTAAATATTATGATAGTGTAATGTTATGAAATAGTCTTTAAATATTTTGGAGAAAAGTGGTTAATAGTGAATGAATGATGTTGCCTTGTTAGTGGAGAAATGCCCCATAGTTGACCTTATGTGGATTGGATTCTTTTGTATGGAGTTTCTCTTAAGGAGGGAAGTTGGGTGTTGAACCTTGTAGGGTGGTCATAAAGTATACTAGCTAATGAGAGAACCTTTATGACTAGTTGATTAGTTCCCTCTATGAACCTATTATATGTATGGGGAAAAATGGGACTTGTTTAATAAGTTGGAAGTATGTTACCCTAAGTGACTTAGGGGGATGTATGGTATGTATCCTTAACTCTTGAATCGAAGGAGATAATTTAGGTAGACCTACTTTGAAGTGGTTGGTTATCTTTTAAGCATGAAATTAAGTATGGTCAATTTAGAAAGTGCTTAGATTGTACCTATACATAGTTTTTTTGAAGTTTCAACAAAAAGTTGATGATCCTTGTAGGCTTTAATCCGAAAGTACTACCCTTGTTATGACCTGGTAGTAGAAGTGGGAAGATTTGGAATTACCCGTGCTATTCATGGTGTAGATAAGGCCTCAAGGAGTTGTGTAGTATGACCTAAATTTATTATTATGAGTTCCTTTAGGTGCTTAACGTAGAGGATAAATGGTACTTAAGGGATTCATTTTGATGGTTTAGTTGGTAAGCTCCTTTGGGTGAAAATTAGGAGTAGAAACCTTCAAGAATGAGGAGTGTGTAGGTTCGATCTTGACTTGCTTTGACCTTGGTGCTAAAGGATATGAGGTGATAATAATGTTATTAAGCTTAACCAACATGGGGGATAATGTGCCTATATTGTAGGGTTATGAATGCCCTTAATTTTTCCACTTATTCATGTGTTAGGAATAACTCGGACTGATTAATATGTACTAGAGAAAGAAAGCTTCTCATTTTGATCTCTTGAATACCGCACCTTGTGTAGTGTGAGTGAATAAATAATGGGGAAGTGGTTTCTTATTGAGAGATGGAAGGAGGTGAAGTTAAGAAAAGTTAGCTTGAGCTTGACCCCAAGAGGGAGATGTGTGCTTGATTAGAAGAATGGGTAAGTCCAGGTCATGTTAAATGACGTAAGTCTCTCTTAAGTGGGTTTATCCTATGTGGGGGATGATTATTTGAATAGTAAGGTTGTAGGTATCCCTATCTTTTCCTTCTATTCTTATTCAAGGTTAAAACCAAAGATTTCCTAAGTAACTTTTTAATGGTGGGAGTTTTGCATAAAAGGATACGTTGCATGTTGACCATATGTTATTGTAACGACCTGTTTAGTCGTTTTGAGCAGCAGATTTTATTTCTGGAAAACTGGCTGAGACGACGGACCCCACGATGGACCGTCATGGGCACGACGGACCGTCGCTGGGTCTCGTTTCAAAACACTTAGAAATTCTGAAATTTGGGTACTGAAATCGACTCTCTGAACTTCGTAACGGAATGGCAGGACGGACCGTCGTGTGCACGACGGACCGTCACAGAATCTTCAAGGAAATTGAGTCTCTAAACTCTGTGACGGGGCAGCAGGACGGACCGTCGCAGGCACGACGGGCCGTCACAGACTGCGTAATCCCAGTCTGGGTCGGATTTCTATAAATATTTTAAGGGACGTTTTGGACTATTCTTGCCTTAATTATAAAGTTAGTAGGTTAATGTTAATAAGTCTAATTACTTGGGGGTTAAAAGAGGTAACCTTAAGTTAATTAGTGGGTTATTATTTCCATTTTTTATTCTTAATTATATGCTAATTAGGGTAAAAGAAAGAGGGTTTGAATAAAGAAAATAGAAAGAACAAAGAGAGAGAGAGAGGATTGAACGAGAGAGGAGAAACGAAGAGGAAAACACAAGGCTTTGGGAATATTCTTGCTTGATCACTAGTCTTCGGTGGAGGTAGGTTATGGTTATTTTACGATATTCGTAGTAAACTCTTAATAGTGAATGATATGTATTGATAGTATTGTAAACCCTGCTATGTGCTTAATTGTATGCTTGCATCAATGTGATTATATAATTGTGATTATATAAGCATGATGAAGTTATTGAATCCCAAATCTTGCAAAACCCTAATCTCTTTGTTAACGATAATGCCTTGGTATGAGAGAAGGCTTGATAAACTAAAGTAATGAGAATGATAATGCCTTGGTAAAAGAGGAGGCTTGATGAACGAACTTAATGAGATTAGTGGATCGGAGTGTCACGTTCCGACACATAGAACTAAGGGATCGAGTGTCACATTCCGACACATAGAACTAAGGGATCGGAGTGTCACGTTCCGACACATAGAATTAAGGGATCGGGTGTCACGAACCGACATGTAGTATTAGGGGGACCGGGTGTCACGAACCGACACGTAGATTTGGGAGATCGGGTGTCACGAACCGACACGTAGATTTAGGGGATCAGGTGTCACGAACCGACATGTAGAATTAGGGGATCGGAGTGTCACATTCCGACACATAGTAGTAGGGGATCGGAGTGTCACGTACCGACACAAGATGAATATGAATAATGAATCTTGAAAGATGCTAATATACTCAATCTAATGAATCTAATCCCCAAATGAGTATGGTATTGAGGCTTGAGTCCTCATGTGTGAACTTGACGGTAATTGTTAATGATATAGTACTTGTTGTTGCTACATGTTGAGTATCATAGTTGATTTTATGATATTACTTGGTATATACTGTTTACTATTTTGAGTTGGCCGATGATATTTACTCTGTACCCGTGTTTTGTACTGACCCCTACTTTTATGTTTTCTTCATGTTATTTGTGGAGTGCAGCAAACGTGCCGTAGCAGCCAGTCTTCGTCACACCGGATCTTCAGGGTGAGCTAACGCTTCTAGCTTGGACTGGACTTTCTTCCTCATGTCTTGATGCCTTGAACTTCCGGCATGGACTAGCTTTTATTTATTTCAGCTTCTTAGAATACTCTTAGTTAGTAATTTGATCATAGATGTTCTTCTGGTGATGACTTCTAGATTTAGGGGAATAATAGATGTTGAAATTTTATAGTTATTGAATTGGTTTTATTAATGAGTTTAACTCTTCCGCATTACTTTGTGTTGATATTGTATTGAAATGTTAGGGGTTTAGATTGGGTTGTTCGCTCACATAGGAGGGTAAGTGTGGGTGCCAGTCACGGCTCGGTTTTGGGTCGTGACAAAACTTGGTATCAGAGCATTAGGTTCATTGGTGTCATCACAGAAGAACGAGTCTAGTAGAGTCTTGAGGAACGGTAGGGGGACGCCTTTACTTTTCTTTGAGAAGCTATAGGACTTTAGGAAATCTCATTTCTTTCTTTCTTTCGTGCTACTACTTGAATCCAATTGGTATTTAGGTGATACAAATTGGTATCTGACCATCTTCACTCTATTTCGCAGATGGTTAGAACTAGAGCAACAACTGCGCCAACACCAACACCGGCAAGACAAGAAACGTCTGAGCCAGCCATTGGGGCTGTGGCTCGAGGAAGAGCAGTAGCAAGAGGCCGTTGTAGAGGTCGTGGGAGGACGTCCTCTAGAGGAAGAGGACAATCACCTAGCCCATCTGGTACTAGAGCGGTGACTCCTCCACCGACTGAGGAAGTAGTGAGAGAGGGTGAGGAAGGGGATAATGAACAAGTGCAAAATGAGGAATTTCCACCCCAACCTACCCCAGAGATGATCAATCAGGTTCTTGCTTATCTTAGCGTGTTATCTGATCAGGGTAAGGCACCTCCAGTGTTTTCTGCACCAACACCTCCGGTTTCAGAGGTACGACATGCCGCTGCTGGGGCTCCCCGCATGGATACCTCATTGGAAATAGGCACATTTCCTCGTCTGACTACAGGGCCTATAATGACAAATGATCAGCATGAACTTTTAAGTAAGTTCTTGAAATTGAAACCTCCAGTCTTCAAGGGTGCGGAATCGGAGGATGCCTACGATTTTCTTGTTGACTATCATGAGCTACTACACAAGATGGGTATAGTAGAAAGGTTTGGTGTTGAGTTTGTGACTTATCAATTTCAAGGGAACGCCAAAATGTGGTGGCGATCACATGTTGAGTGTCAACCGACAGAGGCAACACCTATGACTTGGGCATCATTCTCTAGCTTGTTTATGGAGAAGTATATCCCACGGACTTTGAGGGATAGGAAAAGAGATGAATTCTTAAGCCTAGAGCAAGGTAGGATGTCGGTTACTGCATATGAGGCTAAGTTTCGTGCACTATCAAGATATGCCACCCAACTTTGTTTCAGCCCACAAGAACGGATTCGCCGTTTTATGAAGGGGTTGAGGTCAGAGTTGCGGATTTCAGCCTTACAGGTAGCGGCTACAGCGAAATATTTTCAAGAAGTGGTAGACTTTGTGGTAGAAGTGGAAGGAGTGAAGCCAGATGACTTCACCATGGCATCGACAACAAAAAGGTTTCGAAAGGGGGTGAGTTTAATGGTTCTTACTCTAGAGGACAGGGTTCCGGAGGTTACTCAGTTCGACCAATTCAGTCTTCACTACAAACTGTAGTTGGGGGTCCACCCCAAATCGGTCAACACTTCTCTGAGAGACCTATGCTTGACTCTAGAGAGTGTTATGGATGTGGAGAGACTGGACATATTAGGAGGAATTGTCCAAAACCGAGTTATATACCCCCAATAGCTAGAGGTAGAGGTAGTCATGGTAGAGGCCATTATTCTGGAGGACGTGGTGGTCGAGGTAATGGTGGTCACCAAAACGGCCGGGGTGATGGGAAAACTGGAGCCACTACATCACAGCATGGTAGGGGCACCAGACAGACAAACGATAGGGCCCATTGTTACGCTTTCCCTGGGTGGTCTGAAGTGGAGGCATCTGATGCTGTCATCACAGGTAATCTTTTGGCTTGTGATTGCATGACTTCTATATTGTTTGATCCCGGATCAACATTTTCTTATGTATCTTCCTCATTTGCTAATGGTCTTAATTTACATTGTGAATTACTTGACACGCCTATTCGTGTTTCCACTCCGGTGGGTGAGTCTGTGATAGTTGAAAAAATGTATAGGTCTTGTTTAGTGATTTTTGTGCGGAGTAACACATATATAGATTTGGTTATCTTAGAAATGGTTGACTTTGATGTAATTCTGGGTATGACTTGGCTTTCTCCGAATTTTGTGATCTTGGATTGTAATGCTAAAACTGTGACGTTAGCCAAGCCTGGGAACGATCCGTTAGTGTGGGAGGGCGACTACACTTCCAATCCGGTTCGTATCGTGTCCTTTCTTCGTGCTAAGAAGATGGTTATTAAGGGTTGTTTAGCTTTCTTGGCACATCTCAGGGATGACACTACCCAAGTACCTTTGATTGAGTCGGTTTCGGTAGTCCGTGAGTTTTTGGATGTGTTCCCTGCAGATCTTCCTGGTATGCCACCAGATAGGGATATTGACTTCTGCATTGATCTTGAACCGGGCACTCGCCCCATTTCTATACCACCTTATAGAATGGCTCCCGCGGAGTTAAGAGAGTTAAAGGCCCAACTTCAAGAGTTGTTGAGCAAAGGCTTCATTAGACCAAGTGCATCTCCTTGGGGTGCTGCGGTTTTGTTTGTGAAGAAGAAGGATTGGAGTTTTCGGATGTGGATAGACTACCGGCAGTTGAACAAGGTAACTATTAAGAACAAGTATCCTCTTCCTCGCATTGATGACTTGTTCGATCAGTTACAAGGTGCTTGTGTCTTCTCTAAGATTGACTTGAGATCCGGTTATCATCAAGTGAAAATACGGGCAACGGATGTGCCAAAGACTGCTTTTCGAACCAGGTATGGGCATTACAAATTTGTAGTGATGTCTTTTGGTCTTACGAATGCCCCTGCTGCGTTCATGAGCTTGATGAACAGGATTTTTAAGCCATATCTCGATCCCTTTGTAATCGTATTTATTGATGATATACTGATATACTCTAAAAGTAAGAAGGAACATGAGGAGCATTTGAGAATTGAATTGGAAATGTTGAGGGAGAAAAAGCTTTATGCCAAGTTCTCTAAGTTTGAGTTTTGGCTAGATGCAGTGTTCTTCTTGGGGCACGTGGTTTCTAAGGATGGAGTGATGGTGGATCCTTCTAAGATTGAGGCAGTGAAGAATTGGGTAAGACCCACTAATGTGTCAGAAATAAGGATCTTTGTTTGTTTAGCTAGCTATTACCGTCGATTTGTCAAGGGATTCTCTTCCATTGCTTCCCAATTGACGAACTTGACTAAGCAGAATGTTCCATTTGTATGGTCGGACTAGTGTGAAGAAAGCTTTCAGAACCTCAAGACGTTGTTGACTACCGCACCTATCCTTACCTTGCCAGTAGAGGGTAAGAACTTCATTGTCTATTGTGATGCATCCTATTCTGGTTTGGGTGCAGTGCTAATGCAAGAGAAGAATTTAATTGCTTATGCTTCGAGGCAATTAAAGGTGCATGAACGTAATTATCCGACCCATGATTTGGAGTTGGCTGCGGTAGTGTTTGCATTAAAGCAATGGAGACACTATCTATATGGAGTTAAGTGTGAGGTCTATACGGATCATCGTAGCCTACAGTATGTCTTTACTCAGAAGGATTTGAACTTGAGACAGAGGAGATGGATGGAACTACTGAAGGACTACGACATCACTATTTTGTATCATCCGGGAAAGGCGAATGTTGTGGCAGATGCTTTAAGTAGAAAGGCGGGAAGCATGGGAAGTCTAGCTCACTTGCAAGCTTCTAGACGCCCATTGGCTAGAGAAGTTCAGATTCTGGCTAATGACCTTATGAGATTAGAAGTAAATGAGAAAGGAGGATTTTTAGCTTGTGTAGAGGCGAGATCTTCCTTCCTTGACAAGATCAAGGGAAAGCAGTTTAATGATGAGAAATTTATCCGGATCCAAGATAAAGTGTTGCAAGGAGAGGCTAAAGAAGCGACAATCGATGAGGAAGGTGTTTTGAGGATTAAGGGAAGGGTATGTGTACCCCGCGTCGATTATTTGATCAACACTATTCTGACAGAGGCTCATAGTTCAAGGTATTCTATACATCCGGGTGCAACCAAGATGTACCGTGACCTAAAGCAACACTTTTGGTGGAGTAGAATGAAGCGTGATATTGTTGATTTTATTGCCAAATGTCCAAACTGTCAAGAAGTAAAGTATGAACACCAGAGGCTCGGAGGAACACTTCAGAGAATGCCCATTCCTGAATGGAAGTGGGAGTGAATTGCAATGGATTTCGTGGTTGGTCTCCCAAAGACAATGGGTAAGTATGACTCTATTTGGGTGATTGTTGATAGGTTAACCAAGTCTGCTCATTTCATTCCGGTTAAGGTGACTAACAATGCCGAGAAGTTAGCCAAAATCTATATCTCAGAAATTGTTCGGTTTCATGGGGTTCCACTCTCCATCATATCAGATAGAGGTACGCAGTTTACTTCTATGTTTTGGAAAACATTGCATGCGAAATTGCGTACTAGGTTGGACCTTAGTACTGCGTTCCATCCTCAGACCGATGGTCAGTCTGAGCGAACGATTCAAGTGTTGGAGGATATGCTTCGTGCGTGTGTGATAGAATTTGGTGGTCATTGGGATAACTTCTAACCTTTAGCGGAGTTTTCATACAACAATAGCTATCACTCAAGCATTGATATGGCCCCATTTGAAGCATTGTATGGTAGGAGATGTAGGTCTCCCATTGGGTGGTTTGATGCATTTGAGGTTAGACCTTGGGGTACTGACCTTTTGAGGGATTCTTCAGAGAAAGTGAAATCTATTCAAGAAAAGCTTTTGGCGGCGCAAAGTAGGCAAAAAGAATATGCAGATCGAAAGGTTAGAGACTTAGAGTTCATGGAGGGTGAGCAAGTCTTGTTGAAGGTTTCGCCCATGAAAGGGGTGATGCGGTTTGGTAAAAGAGGTAAGCTAAGCCCAAGGTACATTGGTCCCTTTGAAGTACTTAAGCGAGTAGGGGAGGTGGCTTATGAGTTAGCCTTGCCTCCAGGGCTGTCCGGAGTGCATCCGGTATTTCATGTGTCTATGTTGAAAAGATACCATGGGGATGGAAACTACATTATTCGTTGGGATTCAGTTCTGCTTGATGAAAATTTGTCTTATGAGGAGGAGCCTGTTACTATTTTAGATAGAGAAGTTCGCAAGTTGAGGTCAAGGGAGATTGCATCCATCAAAGTTCAATGGAAGAATCGACCAGTTGAAGAGGCTACTTGGGAGAAGGAGGCTGATATCCGAGAAAGATACCCACAACTGTTTAAAGATTTAGGTACTCCTTCACACCCTTGTTTTTCTTCTTGTGATCGTTCGAGGACGAACGATGGGTAAATTGGTATCTATTGTAACGAACTGTTTAGTCGTTTTGAGCAGCAGATTTTTTTTCTGGAAAACTGGCTAAGACGACGGACCCCACGACGGACCGTCATGGGCACGACGGACCGTCACAGGGTCTCGTTTCAAAACACTTAGAAATTCTGAAATTTGGGTACTGAAATCGACTCTCTGAACTTCGTAATGGAATGGCAGGACGGACCGTCGTTGGCACGACGGACCTTCACAGACTCTTCCGGGAAATTGAGTCTCTGAACTCGGTGACGGGGCAGCAGGACGGACCGTCGCAGGCACGACGGGCCGTCACAGACTGCGTAATCCCTGTCTGGGTTGGATTTCTGTAAATATTTTAAGGGACGTTTTAGACTATTCTTTCCTTAATTATAAAGTTAGTAGGTTAATGTTAATAAGTCTAATTACTTGGGGGTTAAAAGAGGTAACCTTAAGTTAATTAGTGGGTTATAATTGCCATCTTTTATTCTTAATTATATGCTAATTAGGGTAAAAGAAAGAGGGTTTGAATAAAGAAAATAGAAAGAACAAAGAGAGAGAGAGAGAGGATTGACAAGAGAGGAGAAACGAAGAGGAAAACACAAGGCTTTGGGAAAATTCTTGCTTGATCACTAGTCTTCGGTGGAGGTAGGTTATGGTTATTTTACGATATTCGTAGAACTCTTAATAGCGAATGATATGTATTGATAGTATTGTAAACCCTTCTATGTGCTTAATTGTATGCTTACATGAATGTGATTATATAATTGTGATTATATAAGCATGATGAAGTTATTGAATCCCAAATCTTGCAAAACCCTAATCTCTTTGTTAATGATAATGCCTTGGTATGAGAGAAGGCTTGATAAACTAAAGTAAAGAGAATGATAATGCCTTGGTATAAGAGGAGGCTTGATGAACTAACTTAATGAGATTAGTGGATCGGAGTGTCACGTTCCGACACATAGAACTAAGGGATCGGAGTATCACGTTCCGACACATAGAACTAAGGGATCGGAGTGTCACGTTCCGACACATAGAATTAAGGGATCAGGTGTCACGAACCGACACGTAGTATTAGGGGGACCGGGTGTCACGAACCGACACGTAGATTTAGGGGATCAGGTGTCACGAACCGACACGTAGATTTAGGGGATCGGGTGTCACGAACCGACACGTAGAATTAGGGGATCGGAGTGTCACGTTCCGACACATAGTTGTAGGGGATAGGAGTGTCACGTACCGACACAAGATGAATATGAATAATGAATCTTGAAAGATGCTAATATACTCAATCTAATGAATCTAATCCCCAAATGATTATGGTATTGAGGCTTGAGTCCTCATGTGTGAACTTGACGGTAATTGTTAATGATATTGTACTTGTTGTTGCTACATGTTGAGTATCATAGTTGATTTTATGATATTACTTTGTATATACTGTTTTCTATTTTGAGTTGGCCGATAATATCTACTCAGTACCCGTGTTTTGTACTGACCCCTACTTTTATGTTTTCTTCTTGTTATTTGTGGAGTGCAGCAAACGTGCCGTCGCCTTCAACTCAACCGCAATTCTAGCCAGTCTTCGTCACACCGGATCTTCAGGGTGAGCTAACGCTTCTAGCTTGGACTGGACTTTCTTCCTCATGGCTTGATGCCTTGAAGTTCCGGCATGCACTAGCTTTTATTTATTTCAGCTTCTTAGAATACTCTTAGTTAGTAATTTGATCATAGATTTTCTTGTGGTGATGAATTCCAGATTTTGGGGAATAATAGATGTTGAATTTTAATAGTTATTGAATTGGTTTTGTTAATGAGTTTATGTATTCCGCATTACTTTCTGTTGATATTGTATTGAAATGTTAGGGGTTTAGATTGGTTGGTTCTCTCACATAGGAGGGTAAGTGTGGGTGCCAGTCACGGCTCGGTTTTGGGACATGACAGTTATGCACATCTTAAATGAAAATATGTTATGCATGATATGGAAGGTCATTATTGTAAGAAAAAGGGAATTTAATAAATTGCATGTTGCTGAGGTTGTTGTACATACTTATATTATTAATGTGCAATTTGATTTCATTATATATCTTAATGAGCACACTTGATGTCACTCATAACGTGTGTTGTTTGTCACCACAAGGAGAAACTGAGTATGATTTAAAAAATAAAAATAATCCTCTTTGAAAAATGTGTAACTTTTGAGATTTTGGAACTGTTACTAATGGGCTCATGATATACCGTGGTTTCACGGTATTATTAATATTTTTTCCTTATGTTTATAATGTGTCCAAAAGCCTTTTTGTATTAATTTTTATGTAAGTTTCTCTTTATTTGCAGGAAATCTGTCTTAAGATGAACGCGGAAGTTTTTTATCAAGAATGCAGAAAACTACCACCTACAGAGCTTGTGACGCTCCGTAAGTGGCATCGTAGTGAAGCTGCTGAAGGAAGATCGGGCAGTCTGACCAAGTGTGGGGTAATGGAGTGCGTAACGGACTATCATAGCCATGACGGTCGTTCCTACTGGTTCATCGTGAAGATTAGAGAAGTAGTCCCAGTACCCAAATTCCAAGAGTTTAAGTGTCATGGAATAGAGACTCTCGACGCACTGTTGGGCCTGTGACGATCCTTCTTACCTGCCATCGATGGAAATGAAGAGAGCAGCTAAAGAATTGGCAAAGTATGGGATGACGGAGTCCATGACGGCCCGTCGTGATCTGGACGACCCGTCGCGAGGTCCAATCGACCGAGCCGCGTTTAGACAGATTTCCAGAAAATTGAGTCCTTCTTTGATTTGGTTTTTGTTTTTTATAAATAGTTTGAAAACCTCGTTTTTTAGGTTATACTCTTGGGTGAATAGACTCTCTTATAGTTAGACTCTTGGTTATTAGACACTTTTATGTTATATTCTTTGTGAGGAGATTATTTTGATTATTACACTTTGGATTGTTGCACTTATTTCCTGGAAATTATTGTTGGTGATTTTGTCGATTAATCAAGTAAATTTTAGGATTTTATTATTTCTCATTGATGTAAGTGAATAAATTTTTTATATCATATATATGAATATTGTGATTATTACTATGGGTAACTAAACTCAATAGCTAGGGTTGTGGTAACCATGGGTTAATAATAAGATAAAATCTAACATAAATAACAATTCTACAATAGTTTCTTGCATGTATTGATATGTCTTTCGCTTAGAAGTCTTTTTAACGGATGACCAACGTTAGAACTCGCCTTAATGCTACTTGCCGGACCAAGGAGGAAGATAATAGGAAAAGAATTATCAACATAGATTTAGTGTATACTATCTAATAGGCTAGTATTGATTGGTACAAGGTAATAATATAGTCAAATATCTAATACAATGCTTAATATGTGGTAAAGGTAAGGGTTAGTATAGCAACACATGTAGCCGGACCAAGGATTTAGAAATACATAACTTATCACTTTTCATGCAAGATACTAGGAATGAATTGTTATAGTTATAATTATCAAGTGTGGAACCTGTGGGGAACACGTAAACCCTAGTTACTTTTATTAATTGATGAAACTGCAACGTTTAAATCTGTTAGTTTTCTACTTTAATTTAGCTAGTTATTTTCATTCATTTATAAATAAAATCCCCCTTTTATTGTCTTTATTTTCAAAAGAAATAATTGACTTAATAATAGGAATAATAGATTGAATTAAGTTTGAACTAGTTTCCTCATGGGAACGATCCCAACCTCATTAGTTGGGTTCTTTACTCGATACAACCGCTTTACTTCTTATTTGAGAAGTAAGTTTGAGCGTATCATATTTTGGCTCCGTTTGCCAAGAAATGTAGCTTTTAGATTAACTTAAACTTATTACTATAGTTTAGTCAATATTTTCTTGATTTTACTTTGTTTATTGTTTTTGATTCTTTCACAACTATCTTTCTTGTATACCAAATACACCGAGAGGAAGAGAATCCTTGTTTCCCTACGATCATGAATTAGAGCGTACACTACGCAAATGATCGAAACTTGGGTATTAATGATGATGATCCAAAAAAGAACATCCCAACTCCGATTGATGTTCATGATCAGTTGCTTACCCGATGCTCCGGGTGAAAACTAACAAAGGGGATAAAATCCCTCTCCACAGCCCCGAGAATACTACAGAGGCTCTGACAATATAGCAGACTATGATGGGCCACTTATCTTGCCCCCTGTACCACCAGGCCACACCATTGTGGTAACTAGTAGCCTGATCTAAATGCTCACTGCTAGAGGTTTGTTTTCAGGACTACCTTCTGAGTATCCACATGCCCATATAGCTAGGTAAGGGAAGTGTGTAAAAGTTTTGTAGGGAGTCCTGACTTGGACATGGACATAATAGGTCTAAGAGTGTTTCCTCTATTACTAACGGGAGAGGCTGCTATTTTGCTCACTCAGCTCCCTTATAACTCAATTTTTACTTTGAACCAACTAAGGGGCGTTTTTTTGGCACGCTACTACCAGTCTCCAAGAAACTAAACCACAAAGACAGAGTGAACAACTTTGTGGCATTACCAGGAGAGCCAGTTAGTAGTTCTTGGGATACATTCACCTCGTTTTTGAGAAGTGTCCCCAATCAACGCATAGATGATGAGTCACTGAAGGAATATTTTATCGGGGACAGGATGATAATAATAAAGTGGTGTTGGATAGTATAGCGGGTGATTCTTATGGGGAGTGTTCTTATATTGAGATTGCTGAAAAGATAGGGAAAATCTCTCAGAACAATAAAGCTTCGAGTACTAGGAAGTCAGATACTGCGAGAAATACCTTCGTAGTGCAATCCACTCACAACCCAGCCACAAATGAGATTCGTGAAAAGATGGATCAGATGAGAACTGAGCTTTGGTTGGTATTAAAACATATCACTAGGGTGCAGAAATGATAAATGTAGTTAACTACTTGTATAAACCACCACAACCACATGATGAATGCTATTATGGGGAGGATTCCTATGCGGTTATTGAGCAGACGAGGGGTTTCTGACCGAGTGCGCAAGGCTCAAATTAAGAGAATTGGCGCCAAGTCAAGGAAACCAAGGTCGGATTTATGATAACTATAACTGTGAGGATCATTATGTATGAGAAGGAAACTACAACTGTGACAACAACTTCAAAAGGTTTAACTATGGTAACAGAAATGATAGGAATGGGCCCTATGTTCCTCCTCAAATTCATGAAATTACTCCTACGGATGGTGGAGATAGTATGGCGCGAGTTGAGGTGATGTTGCAAAAAATTAAGAGGAGGTCCGATACTAATGATGATAACATTAAAGAGTTAAGGAGTGATCTAGCGGATATTAGGCGGAAAGTCAATGCACATGCAATATAGATTAAGCAGATTGAGTTGCAAAGGCCCAATTATCTGCGACTGTGAACACATGGCGAACGGGCAATCTTCCTAGCATCACTGTCCAAAATCTAAAAAATACGGACACCGTATGGAAATCACTACTCGGGGTGTTAAGAAGACCATTGACCCACCAATTTTGTCTAAGGAGAAAAAGGTGATAAAAGATAACAATAAGGTCATAGAGGGTAGTGGTGAAGTAGAATGTAACACTTGAAAAGATGCTGAAGAGTCTATAAAGGTAATTCCCATGCGTAGCCCCCCCACCTTTCCTCTGAGATTAGTGAAAAAGATCGAGGATGGTAAATATCGGCGTTTTATAACAACGTTGAATTATCTTTCTATCAATGTCCCTTTTGTAGAAGCTATAGAACAAATGTCTGGTTATGCCATGTTTATGAAAGATCTGGTTACAAACAAAAGATCGGTCACTTTCGAGGATGATGATAGAATTCAACATTGTAGTGCTATTGCTACAAGATCTCTTGTACAAAAGAAAGAAGTTCCGGGTGCGTTCACTCTTCCTTGTAAAGTCGGGTCATTACAATTTGTGAAAGCATTGTTTGATCTGGGGCCAAGCATAAATCTCATGCCCATCTCGATTAACAAAAAGTTTGATTTTGGTGACCCAAATCCCAATGCGATGTGTCTACTGATGGTCGATCGAACAGTGAAAAGTCTTATAAGGATACTCCACGATGTGCTAGTAAAAGTGGAATCGTTCATATTTCCGGCAGATTTTGTTATTCTTGATTGTGAAGTCTATTTTGAAGTTCCTATTATTCTTGGGAAGCCATTCCTTTTTACGGTTAGAACCTTAGTTGATAAGGAAAAGGGGCAGATGAAATTTTGGTTGAACAATGAAGAAGCGACCTTCAAAAGTTGTAGGACCGTGAGGCAGAGTGGTGAGCTCCAATCGGTATCTACTATATCCTATAAAGAAAATATGAAGGATTATGACCTAAAAAGTGAAAAACAAGAGTTTATGGTTGGGGATTTGGTGCTTTTAGACAAATCTAAGTTGTGTTAGGTTCCAGGCAAGCTCAAGTCCAAATGGACTAGCCGTTACTTGATTACCCACTTATTCCCTCATGGAGAAGTTGAGTTAAAAACCAAGGAGGGAGTGTGGTTTAAGGTGAATGTAGAACGAATAAAACTCTATTTTTGGCATACTTAATGTGAAAATGAAGTGATTAAGGCATACCATCTTGACGAAGTCTATGTAATCAAGTGTCCCTAGTCGCGTCGCAAAATTAAATCAGGCGCTCGTTGGGATGCAACCAAATACATTTAGTTTTTCTTTCTAGTAATGGTAGCATTTTCTACTAATGGGTTTTAAATTTGCAGGCACATCATTAGGAAATTCAGCAGAAAATCACTATGCAGCAGTCACTAACGGACCCATCGGCGGATTGTCACAAACGCGAGAAACCGTTGTATATGACAGTCTGTAGGTGGCATCGTAGTGAAGATGCTGAAGGAATATGGGGAAGTTTGACAAAGTGTGGAGTTAGGGAGTGCGTGACGGACCGTCGTAGCCATGAAGGTCCGTCCTGCTGGTTCATTATAAAGATAAGAGAAGTAGTCCCAGTCCCAAATTCCAAGAGTTTAAGTGTTATAGAACAGAAACACTCGGTGGACCATTGTGCCTGTGACAATCTGTCATACCTGCCGTCGAGGGTAATGAAGAGAGCAGCAGATGAATATGCAAAGTATGGGACGACGGAATCCATGACGGCCCGTCGTGACCAAGACGACCCGTTGCGAGGTCCATCGACTCAGCCACATTTTTACAGATTTCCAGCAAAAAGAGCCCTTCTTGGATTATGTTTTTGTTAATTGTAAATAGTTCAAAAAACCTCTTTTTTGGGGTCAGACTCTTTGGTGATTAGAATCTCTCATATTTAGATTCTTGGTTATTAGACACTTTTATGTTATATTCTTTGTGAGGAGATTATTTATATTATTACACTTTGGATTGTTGCACTATTTTTTGGTGTTGATTGTTGGTGATTTTGTCGACTTATCAAGTAAATTACTGGATTTTTTTCTTTCTCATTGAAGTAAGTGCATGAATTCTCATATCATAGATATGTGAATATTGTGATTAAAACTATGGGTAACTAAACTCCATTGGTAGGGTTGTGGGAACCATGGATGTATAATAAGATAAAATCTAACTAAAATAATAATTCTAGAATAGTGTCTTGCATGTATTAATAAGTCTTACACTTAAAAGTCTTTTTAACGGATGGCCAACGTTAGAACTCACCTTAATGCTACTTTCTTGACAAAGGAGTTAGATAATCGGAAAAGAATTATCACCATAGATTTAGTGTATGCTATCTAATAGGCTAGTATTGATTGGTATGACGTAATAACTTCGTGAAATATCGAATACAATGCTTAATCTACGGTAAAGGTAAGGGTTAGTATAGCAGCACACGTAGCTGGACCAAGGTGCGGAATGAAATTTTCTAGATGCCTAGCCAAGGATTTAGAAATACATAACTTATCACTTTGCATGCATGATAGATACTAGGAAAGTATTGTTATAGTTAGAATTATCAAGTAAGGAACCTATGGGGAACACATAAACGCTAGTTACTTTTATTAATTTACTAAACTCATTTAGAAATAACCCCCCCCCTTTTATTGTCTTTGTTTTCCAAGGAAATAATTGACTAAATAATAGTAATAATAGATTGAAGTTAAATCTGAACTATTTTGCTCGTGTGAATGATCCCAACGTCATTAGTCGGGTTCTTTACTTTATCCAACCGCTTTACTTCTTATTTGAGAAGTAAGTTTGAGCGTATCAGCTCACTCTTCAGGAATGATGGTTTGTCTAGCCTATGCCTATTTGTTTTCTATAAATTCTGATAACTTTCCTAAAGGATGCATGTTTACGAAAGCAAGTGATATACTTGGAGTAGAAAGTTGTAGTTTACTTCCTTAGTGTTGTGATGTACTCGGTGTTACCTATAATGTTGACTTTATAAGGAAGGAAGAATAAGCATAATATGCTTTAGAGTAATGAAGTTCTGCTTAATGTGAATTGACTTTTTTGCACTGCTTTTACATGAATTCTATGATGCCATGTGTATATGTTGTGATTGGGAGAAGGTATTTACTCCTTGAATAAAGATAAGCATGAAAATGTCATATATGACCTTGATGGTATAAGATTGTAGTTAATCTACATCTTTCATGATACTTGTCCAACTAAATGAATTTTTAAAATTTTCTCATGAGTTAAATTGTATCTTATGCCTAAGTTTGCAATTTAAACCCAATATTGTATGTGTAACCTTTAAATGAAACAATTAACATGCTTAAACTTGGAGAAGGTTGTTGCTCCAAATGCCAACGAATATGAAGCAGTTAGTATGTATGGAAATAATTGTATGAGTACTCCATGTTTGATTAGGTTGCTTTGAATGCATGATAGTATGAAGTATGTTTTCCTTTTATGTCTTGTTCATTAACTAATGTGTTATACCATTTTGAATACAGAGAGATCCTATATGGGTCATTGAGTCATTGCAAGTGTTTAAAATGTTTCAAGTGTCATTCGAGGACAAATGTTTTCCAAGTTGATGATATTGTAAAAACCCTCAAAATGAACAAAGGTATATATAGCCTCACATGTTTATAAAAAGGTGAATAACATATTAATAAAGTGTTTTATAGAATGTATAGTTCATTTGAAGTGGTTTGGAGGTCAAATATCAAAGACGTTCAAAAGTTAGCCTTTAGATGTGCTATTGTGTTCTAGTGTGCCTTGGCATAAATTATGTGTAATTTTGAGTCTAAAGTCAGTGGGGATGACCCTAACATCTAAATAAGCTTATTTAGGGTCAAAACATCCAGGTGCGACTCCTCAATGACCGCCCTAGGGTTCCTCGAGGAGGACCCAATCTTGGGAAAATAAGTTTCTCAAGGCTACAGCCTGTTGTTCTTCCATAAAACATGTTTGCGTCACGGAGTAGGGTCTCCATAGGCTAATTGTATGGTCCACGTCTTTGACACAGTGAGTACCCTACTTCCCCAATAATTTATTCCAATAATAATGTGGGAACAGCTCCGCGACGCAGACTTGTTCTCTGACAAAAAATCTAAAATAAAAGTTAAGTTTCACATGTCTTAAAGTCCAAAGAAGTATGGGGGTAATTTGGTTAATTTAGGAGGCATTTATAAACTTTTTTGAGACCTATTTAACCAATTTTCCAAGTAAAACCCCCAATACCACTGATAAAATCAAAAATTCCAAAACCTTTTTCTCTTCCAAAACCCCAAAACCTCCATTGGAGACCAAAACACAAGTACAAGATAGGGGTGGATTTATCTTGTTTCTTATCTATCTTTTCAAGGATCTTCAATCAATAAGTTATGGTAATCGTTGATACTTAGTTAATCTTCCATTTATGGAGTTCAATCAATGATTTCTAAAAGTTATTTAATGACAAAAATGCACAATTCTAAATCTAACCATAGGTTCATTATCAAATTGATTTCAAAGTCATTCTAATGATGGATTTATGTTTCATTATTGTTTTAATTATGAATTTCAATATAATTTTATGAAGAATGTATGATCTTCTAATTTCTAAAATTGGCCTATAATGTGGGTCTTGTGATCTTGATGATATGATGATTACATTATGTTTACATTATCATGAATTACCTAGTTATATATTCCTCTATGTCAATTAATTATGAATTGTTGGGAATATATCAAGATGATCATTATCTTGAAGATTTGGCTTTTCATCTATTTTCCTATATTCAACTTAGAATGTATATTGAATTATGATGATTTGTATACTCAACTTATGGTGGCGATGTTTCAATTCTGGTACATGTTTATGTATTATGATTATGTCCTTGAAGTAATTAAATGTATGATGAATTGATATGACGATTTCCCTTATTTGGAAGTTGAAAGATGTAGCCTTGAATCTAATATTATGTGTAAGTGAATTGAAGTTATATGTATAGTCTTCCACACTAGTTGCAGGATTTAGGTGTGTGGATGATGTTGTGTATATGTGATGATCATGTTAGTGTTAGGTGTGGTTTATATAGATAATAATGATGAATACTCCTGTAGCAACCCATACATATATAAACCGTATATAATGTGTGGTCAAGGTATGCTAGAGTCCTCTACTCTAATGTTGAATATGTTTTTGTGTCGAATGATGTAATGTGAATGTGTGTGGTCTATACTCCTTAATACTCTATATGTGTGTATGATTTGAACTTGAAGAATGTTGTATACGTGTTGTGATCTTTATAGAGTGGCTTCCTCAAGGGTATGGAATAACCATTATGTGATCATGTTGACTAATTTATTTACATAGTTCATGCATGACTATGAATAGGATAGACTCATGATGATTAAGGAAAGGACAATTTTCCTATAAATCATTACCTAGTTCTATTCATATATAGAATACTATTTGTGATGTTATCAAAATGTGTTTCTAGAGGCATTTATGTGAAGGTAGATCTCACATTGTATGAACACACACATGATGTATGAATAGTAGAATTAGGGTGAAAGAATATTCTCACATAAAATAGGTCCTGTGTTGAAAGGAAATTCTCATCTTAGATACCTTTGAGCATTATGATGTATGAAGGAGCAAACTCCTAAAGCCTTCATTGTGAATTAATGCATTAAAGTCTTAAATAAATATAAAAAAAGAAATTACAGCCTAGTTCCGAGTGAACATGAAAAATGAGAGAAAGGGCTTTATGTTTAGTAATTTCGGCTTCCCTCAAGAGGACCTTCATGTTTAGCATGTCCGTGTTCACAACATATATGTAGTCTCAAAAGATGGGAAACTCCACCCCAGTAATTCAATGTTTTAGTAACAATCTCCATGTTCCATAACTACGTACACCGTAGCTTATAACTTGTGGATTAAACCTAGATATCTATGTATCTCTTGTTACACGTTTTGCAGTTTTTAACCAACTCTTTTTGGTTTCGGAGGAGAACACCATATTTAATGTAGCTCAGATGGTCTACGTCACTTATGGCTATATCTACGGAGAGTTATGAAATGATCTAAGATAGGATTATGGAATATAATCACAACTCCTAAGGAGATTACTCAGTATAGGTAGGACTATTGACCATACCCATGCATTTCACTGGTGTACTCCAGGATAAGATAATATTAATACATGTATGAAAGTAAGACTTATGTTATTTTATGTATGAATTATATGAATGGTGTCAAGTGGCTTTCCAATGTCAAGACATGAGTTAAGATTATGAATGTGAATTTTATTAATGAATTCTAAATGAGTTTACTTAGTATATGTAGGGTTATGGGACACTCTGTGCACATTCCACAAGGAAGCTTGTGAAGGGGTTATTAGGGTGGTTAACTAATGCCATGAAGGAAATGTGTTCCAACTAAGGTAGTAATAAGGAAAGAGTACTTATATGATACTATGAAGTATGTGCCTTACGTCTAGTTATAAATGAAGGTGTTGTGACTTGTTGAGTAAATATACCTATTCTAGGGTGACTTCCTAGGTAAATTTGGTGGAACTAGTATTAGGGGACACTACCAACACATTCCACTAGTGTGACTTAAGATATGTCTTAGACGGAGGTGCTTATGCGAAACTTATGTCTTATGATGTGCTTATGACCTTATAATCGTGGTTGTATTGATGAAGCATATTTATGATACACTATCTTAGCTGACCTTAAGGTGATACATTTTACTAAGTACACCTTAGAGTTGAGCGTTTCTTGAGGAAAGATGTTGACGTAAAAAAAGAAGTCATGTATTGTATGCATTGAATATGCCTCAAAGTATGATAAATGGCTTTATGTGCTATAATGATTATTATAAGTTTCTATGTGATGCCTTTGAACTATATTGTCCTTATATGTGCCTATGTTCAAGAAGTTTACTAAAAACACATGGTGCGGTATCAAATGAAATGTCTTTTTTAAATGCATGTTGTAGCATTATTGCCATACTCAGTGCATTCTTGTACTAATAACATTATTCTTTATCTTTTTGCACAAAGCGTAGGTGGTTATGGACAGAGGTCATCTCCTAAATGAAGAGTTTAGACAGATCTCCCAAGGTCAAGTAAAGGAACCCTTATGATTCATGGGTTGCCTATGTCAAGATGTTCATTAAATTGTTGTAATAGATTAGACTTATATTTTATGTTGTTAAGGGTCGTGTCCCTAATCTATTCTATTGAGTTGTGTGTTGAGATGGCGAAGAGACTTGAAGTCTAATTATGTACCTAAATAGAATTGATCAATGTTTTTGATAGCATTATTGTGGACTTATGTTGCTTGAGTTATGGTGTTAAATTGCTTATTTTCATTGATTTTCTAGTACCGTAATAAGACATTGATTGAATATTCCAAAGGAAAATTTTTCCAACAAGTGATAATATATATAGTTGAAGGGAATAATTACACCTAGGATATTGTGTCATAGGGAAATGGTTCTTGCAAGTGATATGATATAAACCAAAGGGAAATGATTCAGGCTACTAATACGATATAAAGTCGAGGGAAACAATTTCGGCTAGTGATATTGTGTTTACGGGAATGGTACCACAAATAATTTGAGTATTAGATGTGATGCATTGTGGATCTGATGACTATGTAACACCCCGATCAAACACCCCAGATGTAATGAATTCGAAAACCATTGTTGGTTCCCCACAAAACCCTTATCCAAACTCATTGCTCATCAATGTACTTACTAAAGCAAAACTAAATGCATGATTCAAAGCAATTTTTATTTAATTTAAAATAAACTCGAATAATAGATTCAATATAATTTAACAAGTATTAGTTAAATGCCTCTTGGACACAACACATTACAAGAAAAAAGAAAATAATGATAGACTCCTCGACCCCAAACTATGTATGATGCCTCTATTATTATAAAGGGATTACCGGGAATTGATTCACGACATCCTAACAACTGAAAGTAAGAGTGGAACCCTTCGAATGCAAGGAGTCTTACCAAACCTTACTAGAGCAACATGTCGTATCAGCGGAGCATGCGTTAATGACCCTGAATACCTGTATCTACATAATAAAAAGATGCAGACCTAATGACATTATTACCTTAAATGTACAAGCATTTAAGGGGAATTTTGAAGAAAAACCATAAGCTTGAACTTATATAAAAGAATCATACTTACCTCATATCATATCCCTCAACTCGACTTAACTCACAAATACTCAAATTAAATATACTCAAATTAAATATTTTTTACTTAAGTATACTCAAACGCAAAGATACCCAACTAAAAGATACTGAACTCAAGGATACTCAACTCAAATATACTCAACTCAAAGATACTCAACCAAACTCAAGGATAAAGCAACAATAAAGGATGCAATGTATGGAAAAATTTAAAACAATAGTTAATAACTAAATTATATTTAAGAATACATTAATAACTCTTATATGGAATATTTTTTTACCGAGAACAATCAATATGAAATATGTTATGACATAAAATATCGCCCACATATCCCGAATGGACAAACACCTTGGCGGAGTATAAGATATCATCCACTAAGTAGAGCCACTAATCTATGCTTCAAAAAGTAATAATGAGTAATATAAAAAGTATGACCCTTTACCCATGTTGGTATACATGATTTATTAGGACATTAAGTTGTTGAAAGTCATCACCTTGTTAGTGCTATATACTAATCCCAAAAAGTCTCATTCTCATATGTTTAAAAATATTTTCTCACCCTTAAGCTTCGATATTATTACTCAAAAAGGGTTTTCTTATCGGTGACAGTGCTAAAAACTTCACATGTACTCATTTGGAATCAAAGTTTCCATTTGTTTTAAATGTATAAACATTTACTATTGGGAATATTAGTTCCCTTATATTCACATTTGAAACATGAATTCAACTCTCCTCACCCTCATACTCAAGTACTAAGGTTTTGAAACATGTTTTAAGAGTTTTGAAAAAGACTATAAAACATAGTGTTTATGCAGAATTATTGATGCGAATCACTCAGATCATGGTTATAAAGTACCATATATAGAACTCAGTAGTTGGAAGTCAGAACCTCAAAAACTAATGGACTCGATGATACATATCATATAAAAATGTCCATCGTATTGGGTCTGTGTGAAATTATAGGCATGACAACTCAAGGACCTTCATGTATAACATATTTTAGTCCTATCATTTGGAATATATTCTCACTGAGATACTTAATTTAGAGATTTCATGCTGAGCTGTAGGCACGTAAGACTCGACTCAAGGATCTCAATAATAATGTAGGCCCATGAATACACACTTATCATTCTTATACTTACTCGAGCCTTGAAATAAATTATAATTAATTGTAAAATACTCCTTGAAAAGGCATAAAGAGTCTTTCTCAAAATTTAGTCTTTATTATTCCTCGAATTTGAATTATGAATTCAAGGATCATGTTTATGATATCAATGATTTCTTGATGATTTGATGCAATTTGACTAGTTAAAGTTAAGAAGAGACTAAAACTATATTTCAAAAGAACTAAGATGGAATGAACCATGGAAAATTAAAATTGAAAGGAGACCCTGGTGAATGATGCAAATCCTACCTAACCTGTATTTTATTTTAGGTGCACTAGAAAATGTGATAATAGATGTTTCTTCTAAATTATTGGCCCTAATTCACCTAGAATTGATAGCTATTTTTCAAAATATCTTTGGTTCGTGTACCTAACATGAGTTAATTAGAACCTACTCAAATAACCTTGAGAACAAATCTAGACATCAAATCTCGCCTCATAAAATCATCAAACTAAAAAAATTTTGATTTAAGCATGAAACTTCAGAAAAACTAAGAAGAACTCTAGTATAAATATTTCACAGAATAATTTGATAATGAAACTCATGATTGTTGTTAGGGTGAACTTATATACATCAAAGAACTAGTTTCTTTGAAAATTCATTGATGAACGCTTTAAACCTTGAGCTTTTATCCTCTTGAACCTCCCTCAAAAGCTCTAAACATCGGGGATAATTGAAACTGATTCTATTCATTTCATGCCCTAAATTTAGGTAATTCACACTTAGAATAATTTGGAGTAAGCAATATACTGAAATACTCCTCCTTAGTTTGGGTGAAAAGGCCCTATCTAGAGAGGATGCACTCAAACGGTTTAACCTCTCTCATCCGAAATTGGATTATAAAAAACTTGGTGGCATTGACAAGAGGACCCAAAGTACATTGATTGATACAGTATGAGCGACCTTATTCATTGTATGATAAAATTATGGTTGTTTGAAGTTGACCCAAAATTTAAAAGTACATATTAATGACTTGAATGAATATCCTTCCAGTTCTTTTTAGAACTCAAGGATCTACATCTACTTACCTTAACACTTTTGAAAATTTAAATTCCTTGGTAAAATATTACTCGCAATGAATAACTGTTTGAGACTTTTCTCAAACAATTTTTGGTTTGTTACGTTATATAATCCCTTGGGATCATTCTTCCTCTAATGACAACTAAAGTGTGTTTGGGATGGTGTTACCGTTACAATCTCTCCTTACACACAACTTTCCTACTAACATACTCACACTCTTTAGGATTTAACATTATCTAAAACAAGGAAGTTTTTGTTTGATGTAAGAGTAAAATTACTTTGGGGTAATGTCACTGCTATAGGATAAACTTAACAACATTTATCAAATATACGAATCTTTCTTTATTACCATACCTTTATTTTTTGCATGTTTTAACCTACGATACACCATGGATGTAGCACGGCGCATAGTACCCCGAGTAACCACATACAAGACACTTAGTATTCATCACATAAGAATTTGGAGGAAGAGTTAAAAAATATTTCAAGCAAAATATTTGAATCATAGTAAAGCGGAAGTGTAAAAACTTTATATTAATAGACATCTAATAGAGAGGAATGAAATTTTTCCTAGCCCATACATCATGTGGAAAACATAAAATACGAAAGAAACTAAGAACAACGAAAGTATGTCGTCAAAGCATGAGGACTCACCAAAGCTTGGAAACCCCATAATCAACAAACAACTACGAATTTGAGAACACTGACTATCATACTTAACATTTGGGGAATTGTAGAAATGAGTATGCATTGTGTAAAACAACGTACCATGTTTGATAGATATGCATAAAATATTTAAATAATGATAAAAGAGGAAATTCCATGACATTCAATGACCAACCTAAAACATGATATAAAAATGTTTGAACAAATGTGCGATTCTTCTTGTTGTAACCTTAGTTCATTTTTATTATGGGAAGTATCCTTAACCAACATAGAGATAATGTGAGCTATAGCATGATCACCTGGTGTCTCATATACAGAGAAGGGTTTACCTACTTTCGAAGGTAGAAAAATGAACATCTATTTTTACTAAATGTGCTAGATAAGATATTCATGTAATGGGGTCACATAGGTAAAATATAAAGTGCTTCGGGAAATTCAACCTATACTAATGGGAGAGATTCCATTTCAATATCTTCTTTGTGCTAAGCTTAAATTCATGTAATAATCATATTATTACTTGTTCTTATTATCCATGTAAACACACTTCATCTTGCCAATCCAAACTAAGTCATTATCCATTGAAAGGTATACTTCAACAACCAATCCAAGCTAGGTTTCATTATGATAGTTCTATATCTTTGATTATTTAGGTGATCATGCTTTTCATTCTTAAAATCCTTACCTTTATGTGTTTATGAGAAAACCTTTTAACAACACAACAACAAAATCATCATTGATAATTTATTCTCAAAACATCCTTAAAAATTTTCATAGATTTCATAAGAACATTCATAATTCCATAATTCACCCCTCAATGTTCAAACAAATTTTCAATGATAAACATCTAATAAATTTGGGTAAGACATGGATTTTATTATAAATTCATGTATTTCTGCCAATCCAGTTTTATTTCATAAAACACTTCTTTCATAATGCACGACCCACATTATACACTCATAACTTTAAAATAAATATGGCCATTTCATGGGTTTATTGCGCAAAAATGATAAAATCATAGTATTTCATAAATTCATGCATAAGAAATCATAATTCAATCTTTTAAATAATTAATCAAGAGAACTCATGGCAATTGTACAAAACACTAATTAAATTGGGGATTACTAACTTTGGAAATAGGCAAATACGGGAACTCCATAAACTGAAGAATTCTATGGATGAAAACTACCACACTTCAATGTTTAAAACTTTCCTTAAATAGTGGAATTGGATACCTTCTTTGAAACCTTATGCTAAACCCTTCTTCTTCAAGTTTCTACAGAGAAAAATATTTTGCAAAGGATGAACTTGATTTCTTTAGGTGAATTTAGGATAATTACTTGAATGGATTAAATTTGGGATTAAAATGACTTATCAAGGTCCTAGGCATGGGTAACGACATAGTATTTTGTTAAAGAAATCTAAAAAAGACCAAACTGCCCTAAAGCTTAGAACTGACTTAGCCCCAACACGACACACACTAAGAGATGTCAAGGAGTTCACAACTTGTTGTGGCTGCATCGATCCTTCACCAGTGTCTTTCAAAACTGCCAAAAAAACCTACTCACGTCAAGATCCTTCTCATGAGCCGTCTTGGATTCTACAAGCCATCAATTGCATTGTGTGGAGGGCCAATTCTATGGTAGTTACTATCTCTTCACCAAGACCATCACAATGCGTTGTGGTGCCACCCATGAGTCGTCTAGGTTCTCGTAGGAAGAGAGAATATATTTTCTTACAACAATGAGACACCACGGTATAAACCACGCCTCATGGGGCCCATCATGACTCGTCTGGGCCTTCGTGAATGGAACCTAAGCTAGATACTTGGCTTGTGAAGTCCTACTTAGTCCATTGATTAGTCTACAAGATTCCGAGGTATTACATTGTGTCACCCTTGGGAACATTTGTCGTCGAATTGTATTCTAACAATTTTATGAATGAAAAGCTTAAGACTAGCAACCTATCATATGCATTAAATCACACAAATGTACTGTCACGACCCAAATCGGGGACGCGACTGGCACCCACACTTAACCTCCTATGTGAGCGAACCAACCAATATAACCCTTAACATTTCAATATAATATCGACAAAAGAAGTAATGCGGAAGACTTTGACTCATTAATGAAAACAATTCAAAACTATTATTATTATTCCCAAAATCTGGAAGTCATCATCACAAGAACATCTATCCTCAAATTACTAAACTAAGAATATCTAAGAAAACAAAATAGTAGAAAGCTAGTCCATGCCGAAAGTCAAGGCATCAAGACTTGAAGAAGAAGATCCAGTCCAAGCTAGACGCATTAGCTCACCCTGAATTTGTGAAAGTAGTGCAGACTGGCTAGATCTACTGTTGAGTTGAAGTTGACGGCACGTTTGCTGCATTCCACAAATAACAAAGAAGAAAACATAAAAGTAGGGGGTCAGTACAACCACAAGTACTGAGTAGATATCATCGGCCGACTCAAAATAGAAAACAGTATATATCAGTTAATATTATAAATCAACTATAAACTCAACATATAACATCAACAAGTACCATCAAGTTCATCCATGAGGGCTCAAGCCTCAATACCATACTCATTTGGGAATTAAGTTTATTAGATTGAGTATATTTATCATCTTTCAAGATTCATTATCTTTCTTCCTCTTGTATCGGTACGTGACACTCTGATCCCCTACCACTATGTGTCGGTACGTGACACTCCGATCCCCTATATGTGTCGGTACGTGACACTCCGATCCCCTATATGTGTCGGAACGTGACACTCCGATCCCCTATATGTGTCGGTACGTGAAACTCCGATCCCCTAATTCTACGTGTCAGTTCGTGACACCCGTCCCACTAATACTATGTGTCGGAACGTGACACTCCGATCCACTAATACTATGTGTCGGAACGTGACACTCCGATCCACTAATACTATGTGTCGGAACGTGACACTCCGATCCACTAATCTCATTCTATCCGTTCATCAAGCCTTCTCTATACCAAGGAATCATCAATCCCATTACTTTAATTCATCCAGCCTTCTTTTATACCAAGGCATCATCATTAATAAGTAGATTAAAGTTTCTTTCAAGATTTGGGATTCAATGGTTTTCATCATGCTTGTTTTATCAAAATCACATAATCATATTCATGCAAGCATACAATTAAGCATATAGACAGGTTTACAATACCACCAATAGATATCATTCACTATTAAGAGTTCACTACGAATATCGTAAAATAACCATAACCTACCTCCACCGAAGAATTGGAATCAACAAGCAATTTCCCAAGCTTTGATATTCTTCTTCCTCGTTCGACACTCTCTCTCTCTCTTTTCTTTTCTCTTTTTCTTATTCAAACCCTCTTTCTTTTACCCTAATTAACATATAATTAAGTGTAAAAGATGACAATAATACCCCACTAATTAACCCAAAGTTACCTCTTTTATCCCTCAAGAATTTGAGTTATTAATGTAAACCCACGAAATCTATACTTAAGGAAAGAATAGTCCAAAACGTCCCTTAAAACGTGTGAAGAAATCCGATTCTGCCTGGGATTTGCGCAACCTGTGACGGTCCGTCCTGCATGTTCGTTACGAAGTTCAGAGAGTCGATTTTCAGTACCCAATTTTAGAATTCTAAGTGTTCTGGAACGAGACACCTGTGACGGGCCGTCGTGCCTATGACGGTCCGTCGTGGTGTCCGTAATCTTAGCCAGTTTTTCCAGAAATGAAATCTGCTGCTCAAAACGACTAAACAGGTCGTTACAATAGATACCAATTTACCCATCGTTCGTCCTCGAACGATCTAAAGAAGAGAAACAAGGGTGGAAAGAAGTACCTCAATCTGTAAACAGATGGGGGTATTTTTCTTGCATATCTGCCTCCTTCTCCCAAGTAGCCTCTTCAACCGGTCGATTCTTCCATTGAACTTTGATGGATGCAATCTCTCTCGACCTCAACTTGCGAACTTCTCTATCTAATATAGCAACCGGTTCCTCCTCATAAGTCAAATTCTCATCAAGCAAAACTGAATCCCAACGGATGATGTAGTTTCCATCTCCATGGTATCTTTTCAACATGGACACATGAAATACCAGATGCACTCCGGACATCCCTGGGGACAAGGCTAATTCATAAGCCACCTCCCCTATCCGCTTTAGTACCTCAAATGGTCCAATATACCGTGGACTTAGCTTACCTCTTTTGCCAAACCGCATCACCCCTTTCATGGGTGAAACCTTCAACAAGACTTGTTCACCCTCCATGAACTCCAAGTCTCTAACCTTTCAGTCTGCATACTCCTTTTGCCTACTTTGCGCCGCTAGTAGCTTTTCTTGGATAGACTTCACTTTCTCTAATGAATCCCTCAAAAGGTCAGTACCCCAAGGTCTAACCTCGAATGCATCGAACCAACCAATGGGAGATCTACACCTCCTCCCATACAATGCTTCAAATGGAGCCATATCAATACTGGAGTGATAGCTATTATTGTATGAAAACTCTGTCAAAGGTAAGAAGCTATCCCAATGACCACCAAATTCTATCACACAAGCACGAAGCATATCCTCTAACACTTGAATCGTTCGCTCAGACTGACCATCGGTCTGAGGGTGAAATGCAGTGCTAAGATCCAACCTAGTACCCAATTCAGCATGCAATGTTTTCCAAAACATAGAAGTAAACTGCATACCTCTATCTGATATGATGGATAGTGGAGCCCTATGCAATCGGACGATTTCGGAGATGTAGATTTTTGCTAATTTCTCTGCATTGTTAGTCACCTTGACCGGAATGAAATGAGCAGACTTATATAACCTATCAACAATCATCCAAATGGAGTCATACTTACCCATTGTCGTTGGAAGACCAACCACAAAGTCCATTGCGATTCTCTCCCACTTCCATTCAGGAATGGGCATTCTCTGAAGCGTTCCTCCGGGCCTTTGGTGTTCATACTTTACTTGTTGACAGTTTGGACATTTGGCAATAAAATCAACAATATCACGCTTCATTCTACTCCACCAAAAGTGTTGCTTTAGGTCCCGATACATCTTGGTTGCACCCGAATGTATAGAATACCTTGTACTATGAGCCCCTGTCAGTATAGTGTGATCAGATTATCGACGCGGGGTACACATACCCTTCCCTTAATCCTCAAAACACCTTCCTCATCAATTGTTGCTTCTTTAGCCTCTCCTTGCAACACTTTATCTCAAATCCGGATCAATTTCTCATCATCAAACTGCTTCCCATTAATCTTGTCAAGGAAGGAGGATCTTGCCTCCACACAAGCTAACAATCCTCCCTTCTCATTTACTTCTAACCTCATGAGGTCATTAGCCAAAATCTGCACTTCTCTAGCCAATGGGCGTCTAGAAGCTTGCAAATGGGCTAGACTTCCCATGCTTCCCGCCTTTCTACTCAATGCATCTGCCACAACATTCGCCTTCCCCGGATGATACAAAATAGTGATGTCGTAGTCCTTCAGTAGTTCCATCCATCTCCTTTGTCTCAAGTTCAAATCTTTCTGAGTAAAGACATATTGTAGACTACGATGATCCGTATAGATTTCACACTTAACCCCATATAAATAATGCCTCCATTGCTTTAGTGCAAACACTACCGCGGCCAATTCCAAGTCATGAGTTGGATAGTTACGTTCATGCACTTTTAATTGTCTTGAAGCATAAGCAATCACGTTCTTCTCTTGAATTAGCACTGCACCCAAACCCAAATAGGATGCATCACAATAAACAATGAAGTTCTTACCCTCTACCGGCAAGGTGAGGATAGGTGCGGTAGTCAACAAAGTCTTGAGTTTCTGAAAGTTTTCCTCACACTCATCCGACCATACAAATGGAACATTCTGCTTAGTCAAGTTCGTTAATTGGGAAGCAATGGAAGAGAATCCCTTGACAAAGCGGCGATAGTAGCTAGCTAACCCAACAAAGCTTCTTATTTCTGACACATTAGTGGGTCTTACCCAATTCTTCACTGTCTCAATCTTAGAAGGATCTACCATCACTCCTTCCTTAGAAACCACATGCCCCAAGAAGGACTCTGCATCTAGCCAAAACTCACACTTAGATAACTTGGCATAAAGCTTTCTCTCCCTCAACATTTTCAATACAATTCTCAAATGCTCCTCATGTTCCTCCTTACTTTTAGAATATACCAGTATATCATCTATAAATACGATCACAAAGAGATCCAAATATGGCTTAAAAATCCCATTCATTAAGCTCATGAAAGCAGCGGGGGCATTTGTAAGACCAAAGGACATCACTACAAATTCATAATGCCCATACCTAGTCCGAAAAGCGGTCTTTGGCACATCCGTTGCCCGTATTTTCAATTGATGATAACCGGATCTCAAGTCGATCTTCGAGAAGACACAAGCACCTTGTAGTTGATCGAATAAGTCATCAATGCGAGGAAGAGGATATTTGTTCTTAATAGTTACCTTGTTCAACTGCCGGTAGTCTATGCACATCCGAAAACTCCCATCCTTCTTCTTCACAAACAAAACCGGAGCACCCCAAGGAGACGCACTTGGTCTAATGAAGCCTTTGCTCAACAACTCTTGAAGTTGAGCCTTTAACTCTCTTAACTCCGCGGGAGCCATTCTATAAGGGGGTATAGAAATGGGGCGAGTACCCGGTTCAAGATCGATGCAGAAGTCAATATCCCTATCTAGTGGCATACCAGGAAGGTCTGCAGGGAACACATCCAAAAACTCGCGGACTACCGAAACCGACTCAATCGAAGGTACTTGGGTAGTGTCATCCTTAAGGTGTGCCAAGAAAGCTAAACAACCCTTACTAACCATCTTCTGAGCACGAAGAAAGGACACGATACGAACCGGATTGGAAGTGTAGTCGCCCTCCCACACTAACGGATCTGCCCCAGGTTTGGCTAACGTTATCGTCTTAGCGTTACAATCCAAGATCGCAAAATTCGGAGAAAGCCAAGTCATACCCAGAATTACATCAAAATCAACCATTTCTAAGATAACCAAATCTACATAAGTGTTGCTCCCCACAAAACTCACCAAAGAAGACCTATATACTTTTTCAACTATCACAGACTCACCCACCGGAGTTGAAACACGAATGGGCGTGTCAAGTAATTCACAATGTAAATTTAGACCATTAGCAAATGATGAAGATACATATGAATACGTGGAGCCAGGGTCAAATAATACAGATGCCATGCAATCACAAACCAAAAGATTACCTGTGATAACATCATCAGACGCCTCCGCTTCAGATCTCCCAGGGAAAGCGTAACAATGGGCCCTATCACCAGTCTGTCCGTTGCCCCTACCATGTTGTGTCGCAGTGGCTCCAATTTTCCCATCTCCTCTGCCGTTGTGGTGACCACCATTACCTCGACCACCACGTCCTCCAGAAAAGCGGCGTCTACCATGACTACCTCTACCTCTAGCTATTGGGGGTCTGTAACTCTGTTTTGGACAATTCCTCCTAACATGTCCAATCTCCCCACATCCATAACACTCTCTGGAGTCAGGCATAGGTCTCTCGGAGTAGTGTTGACCGTTCTGAGGTGGACCCCCAACTACAGTCTGTAGTGAAGACTGAATTGGTCGACTTGAGTAACCTCCGGAGCTCTGTCCTCTAGAGTAAGAACCATTAAACTGACCTCCCCTTCGAAACATTTTTGATGTCGATGTCGTGGTGAAGTCATCTGGCTTCACTCCTTCCACTTCTATCACAAAGTCTACCACCTCTTGGAAGAATGTTGCCGTAGCCGCTACATTTAAGGCTGAAATCCGCAATTCCGACCTCAACCCCTTCACAAAACGGCGAATCCGCTCTTGTGGACTGAAACAAAGTTGGGTGGCATACCTTGATAAAGCACGAAACTTAGCCTCATATGCGTTAACCGTCATCCTACCTTGCTCGAGACTCAAGAACTCATCCCTTTTTCTAACTCTCAAAGTCCTTGGGATATACTTCTCCATAAACAGGGTAGAGAAGGACGCCCAAGTCATAGGTGTGGCCTCTGTCGGTTGACTCTCGACATGTGATCGCCACCACATTTTGGCGTTCCCTTGAAACTGATAGCTTACGAACTCAACGCCAAACCGTTCTACGATCCCCATCTTGTGTAGTAGCTCATGACAATAAACCAGAAAATCATAAGCATCTTCAGATTCTGCACCCTTGAAGACTGGAGGTTTCAATTTCAAGAACTTACTGAAAAGTTCGTGCTGATCGTTTGTCATTATCAGTCCAGTAGTCAGACGTGGAAATGTGCCTATCTCCAATGAGGCATCCATGCGGGGAGCTATAGTAGCCGCATGTCGTTCCTCTGAAACCGGAGGTGTTGGTGCAGAAACCACTGGAGGTGCTTGACCGTGATCAGATAACCCGCTAAGATAAGCAAGAACGTGATTGATCATCTCTAGGGTAGGTTGGGGTGGCAATTCCTCATTCTGCTCTTGTTCAGTATCCCCTTCCTCACCCTCTCTCACTACCTCCTCAGTCGGTGGAGGAGTCACCGCCCTAGCATCAGATGGACTAGGTGCTCGTCCTCTTCATCTAGAGGACGTCCTCCCACGGCCTTTACCACGGCCTCTTACCGTTGTTCTTCCTCGAGCCACAGCCCCAGTGGCTGGCTCAGTCGTTTCTTGTCTTGCCGTTGTGGCTGCTGGTGCGGTCGTTGCTCTAGTTCTAACCATCTACGAAATAGAGTGAAGATGGTCAGATACCAATTCGTATCACCTAGATACCAATTGGACTCAAGTAGTAGCACGAAAGAAAGAATGAAAGAGTGAAATTTTCCTAAAGTCTTATAGCCTCTCAAGGAAAAGTAAAGGCGTCCCCCTACCGTTCCTTAATACTCTACTAGACCTGTTCTTGTGTGATGAGACCAACGAACCTAATGCTCTGATACCAAGTTTGTCACGACCCAAATAGGGGACGCGACTGGCACCCACACTTACCCTCCTATGTGAGCGAACCAACCAATCTAACCCTTAACATTTCAATATAATATCGACAAAAGAAGTAATGCGGAAGACTTTGACTCATTAATGAAAACAATTCAAAACTATTATTATTATTCCCAAAATCTTGAAGTCATCATCACAAGAACATCTATCCTCAAATTACTAAACTAAGAATATCTAAGAAAACAAAATAGTAGAAAGCTAGTCCATGCCGAAAGTCAAGGCATCAAGACTTGAAGAAGAAGATCCAGTCCAAGCTAGACGCATTAGCTCACCCTGAATTTCCGAAAGTAGTGCAGATTGGCTAGATCTACTGTTGAGTTGAAGTTGACGGCACGTTTGCTGCATTCCACAAATAACAAAGAAGAAAACATAAAAGTAGGGGGTCAGTACAAGCACAAGTACTGAGTAGATATCATCGGCCGACTAAAAATAGAAAACAGTATATATCAGTTAATATTATAAATCAACTATAAACTCAACATATAACATCAACAAGTACCATCAAGTTCATCCATGAGGGCTCAAGCCTCAATACCATACTCATTTGGGAATTAAGTTTATTAGATTGAGTATATTTATCATCTTTCAAGATTCATTATCTTTCTTCCTCTTGTGTCAGTACGTGACACTCCGATCCCCTACCACTATGTGTCGGTACGTGACACTCCGATCCCCTATATGTGTCGGTACGTGACACTCCGATCCCCTATATGTGTCGGAACGTGACACTCCGATCCCCTATATGTGTCGGTACGTGACACTCCGATCCCCTAATTCTACGTGTCGGTTCGTGACACCCGTCCCACTAATACTATGTGTCGGAACGTGACACTCCGATCCACTAATACTATGTGTCGGAACGTGACACACCGATCCACTAATACTATGTGTCGGAACGTGACACTCCGATCCACTAATCTCATTCTATCCGTTCATCAAGCCTTCTCTATACCAAGGTATCATCAATCCCATTACTTTAATTCATCCAGCCTTCTTTTATACCAAGGCATCACATTAATAAGTAGATTAAAGTTTCTTTCAAGATTTGGGATTCAATGGTTTTCATCATGCTTGTTTTATCAAAATCACATAATCATATTCATGCAAGCATACAATTAAGCATATAGACAGGTTTACAATACCACCAATACATATCATTCACTATTAAGAGTTCACTACGAATATCGTAAAATAACCATAACCTAACTCCACCGAAGAATTGGAATCAACAAGCAATTTCCCAAGCTTTGATATTCTTCTTCCTCGTTCGACTCTCTCTCTCTCTTTTCTTTTCTCTTTTTCTTATTCAAACCCTCTTTCTTTTACCCTAATTAACATATAATTAAGTGTAAAAGATGACAATAATACCCCACTAATTAACCCAAAGTTACCTCTTTTATCCCTCAAGAATTTGAGTTATTAATGTAAACCCACGAAATCTATACTTAAGGAAAGAATAGTCCAAAACGTCCCTTAAAACGTGTGAAGAAATCCGATTCTTCCTGGGATTTGCGCAACCTGTGACGGTCCGTCCTGCAAGTTCGTTACGAAGTTCAGAGAGTCGATTTTCAGTACCCAATTTCAGAATTCTAAGTGTTCTGGAACGAGACACCTGTGACGGGCCGTCGTGCCTATGACGGTCCGTCGTGGTGTCCGTAATCTTAGCCAGTTTTTCTAGAAATGAAATCTGCTGCTCAAAACGACTAAACAGGTCGTTACATGTACATATACGAGGAGAAAATAATAACTCCAAGATAAAACACATTCAAAACATAGTAAAGAAATTAGAAGCTAGAACTAACATCACATTATGCATGAATTTTCATGATTACTAATATCCGAGAAGTAAAATGTCATATCCGAGCTAAAATCATGTTCAATCATAACATCATGAAGTCTATCTGCAATTCATACTCTAGTACACATAAACATGTAGAAATCAATCAAATTGACTTTTTTAATCAAAAGTTAAACTTTTCATGAACATGCATAATAAGGACATCATGGAAACATTAAAGAAACATGATACCGATTAAAAACAAAACCATGAGGGATCAATTACCTAAATCCTGAATGGTGGAAGAAGGAAAGAGATATGTATATCCGCATATCATATCGGATTTAGTCTCCAAAGTAGAACCATCAACTAATAGGTTTTTTCACAACACTTGGATGAAACTTCATTTTTGTCAACTACTTGAATCGCAAGTCTATAATTTCCTCTGAAACTTATTCATAAGAAAAATTCTGCTTATCTTCCGAACCTTCTAAAGTCACAAAACATATCAAATATCCAAAAATTTAATTAACATAGAGACATAGAAGATTGAGTTCACTTATGCCAATTAAATAGGCAACTCTAGACCATCGGCCACCTTACCAACACGCCTCAAAATCTTATATGGGCCTGCATATGGGACTACTCTTCCCTTTCTTACCAAACCATGAACATCAAACTCAAGATGTCTTCTTCTTACATCGGAATATGACGTTTGCAAACTTTAAGATATTTTTAACCTTTCTCTTATAAGTCAAACTTTTTCCGTGGCTTCACGCACCATCTAAGGACCTATAAGTTCAACTTAACCGAATCAAACCAACTGTAACGACCTGTTTAGTCGTTTTGAGCAGCAGATTTTATTTCTGAGAAAACTGGCTGAAACCACGGACCCCACGACGGACCGTCACAGGCACGACGGGCCGTCGCAGGGTCTCGTTTCAGTATACTTAGGAATTCTGAAATTGGGTACTGAAAATCGACTCTCTGAACTTCGTAACAGACTTGCAGGACGGACCGTCACAGGTGTGACGGACCGTCACAGTGTCCTTGGTGAAAAATAGAACTCTGATCGTTACGACGACCTGTGTGACGGACCGTCGCAGGCACGACGGCCCGTCACAGGTTGCGTAATCCCAGTTGGAGTCGGATTTCTGGTTAAGTTTTAAGGGACGCTTTGGACTATTCTTTCCTTAATTATAATGTTAGATGGTTAATATTAATAAGTCTAACTACTTGGGGGTTAGAAGAGGTAACCCTAAGTTAATTAGTGGGATATTATTGCAATCTTTATTCTTAATTATATGTGAATTAGGGTAAAAGAAAGAGGGTTTGAATAAAGAAAATAGAAAGAACAAGACCAAGGGAAAGAAAGTCGCACGAGAGAGAAGAGAAAGAGGAGAACAAGGCTTGGGAATTTCTTGCTTGATCACTAGTCTTCGGTGGAGGTAGGTTATGGTTATATTACGATATTCGTAGTGAACTCTTAATAGTGAATGATATGTATTGGTGGTATTGTAAACCTGTCTATATGCTTAATTGTATGCTTGCATGAATATGATTATGTGATTTTGATAAAACAAGCATGATGAAAACCATTAAATCCCAAATCTTGAAAGAAACTTTAATCTACTTATTAATGATGATGCCTTGGTATAAAAGAAGGCTTGATGAATTAAAGTAATGGGATTGATGATGCCTTGGTATAGAGAAGGCTTGATGAACGGATAGAATGAGATTAGTGGATCGGAGTGTCACGTTCCGACACATAGTATTAGTGGATCGGAGTGTCACGTTCCGACACATAGTATAAGTGGGACGGGTGTCACGAACCGACACGTAGAATTAGGGGATCAGAGTGTCACGTACCGACACATATAGGGGATCGGAGTGTCACGTTCCGACACATATAGGGGATCGGAGTGTCACGTACCGACACATATAGGGGATCGGGTGTCACGAACCGACACGTAGAATTAGGGGATCGGAGTGTCACGTACCGACACTTAGTGGTAGGGGATCGGAGTGTCACGTACCGACACAAGAGGAAGAAACATAATGAATCTTGAAAGATGATAAAGATACTCAATCTAATGAACTTAATTCCCAAATGAGTATGGTATTGAGGCTTGAGCCCTCATGGATGAACTTCATGGTACTTATTGATGATTATAGTACTTGTTGTTGCTACATGTTGAGTTTATAGTTGATTTATAATATTACTTGATATATATTATTTTCTATTTGGAGTTGGCCGATGATATCTACTCAGTACTTGTGGTTGTACTGACCCCCTACTTTTATGTTTTCTTCTTTGTTATTAGTGGAATGCAGCAAACGTTCCGTCAACTTCAACTCAACACTAGATCTAGCCAGTCTTCACTACCTTCGGAAATTCAGGGTGAGCTAATGCGTCTAGCTTGGACTGGATCTTCTTCTTCAAGTCTTGATGCGTTGACTTCCGGCATGGACTAGCTTTCTATTATTTTGTTTTCTTAGATATATTCTTAGCTTAGTAATTTGAGGATAGATGTTCTTGTGATAATGACTTCCAGATTTTGGGGATAATAATAATAGTTTTGAATTGTTTTTATTAATGAGTTTAAGTCTTCCGCATTATTTTCTGTTGATATACATTGAAATGTTAAGGTTTAGATTGGTTGGTTCGCTCACATAGGAGGGTAAATGTGGGTGCCAGTCGCGTCCCCGATTTGGGTCGTGACAAACTTAGTATCAGAGCATTAGGTTCGTTGGTCTCATCACACAAGAACAGGTCTAGTAGAGGCTAAATTCCGTGCATTATCCAGGTATGCCACCCAACTTTGTTTCAGTCCACAAAAACGGATTCGCCGTTTTGTGAAGGGGTTGAGGTCAGAATTGCGGATTTCAGCCTTACAGGTAGCGGCCACGGCAAAATCCTTCCAAGAGGTGGTAGACTTTGTGATAGAGGTAGAAGGAGTGAAACCAGATGACCTCACTACGACATCGACATCAAAGAGGTTTCGAAGGGGAGGTGAGTTTAATGGTTTTTACTCTAGAGGACAGAGTTCTGGAGGTTACTCAGTTCGACCAATTCAGTCTTCACTACAGACTGTAGTTGGGGGTCCACCTCAGAACAGTCAACACTACTCTGAGAGACCTATGCCTGACTCCAGAGAGTGTTATGGATGTGGGGAGATTGGACATATTAGGAGGAATTGTCCAAAACAGAGTTACAGACCCGCAATAGCTAGAGGTAGAGGTGGTCATGGTAGAGGCCGCTTTTCTTGAGGACGTGGTGGTCGAGGTAATGGTGGTCACCACAACGGCAGAGGTGATGGGCAAACTGGAGCCACTACGACACAACATGGTAGGGGCAACGGACAGACTGGTGATAGGGCCCATTGTTACGCTTTCCCTGGGAGATCTGAAGCGGAGGCGTCTGATGCTGTTATCACAGGTAATCTTTTGGTTTGTGATTGTATGACATCTGTATTATTTGACCCTGGCTCCACGTTTTCATATGTATCTTCATCATTTGCTAATGGTCTAAATTTGCATTGTGAATTACTTGACATGCCTATTCGTGTTTCTACTCCGGTGGGTGAGTCTGTAGTAGTTGAAAGGGTATATAGGTCTTGTTTGGTGAACTTTGTGGGGAGCAACACTTATGTAGATTTGGTTATTTTTGAAATGGTTGATTTTGATGTAATTCTGGCTATGACTTGGCTTTCTCCGAATTTTGCGATCTTGGATTGTAATGCTAAGACGGTAACGTTAGCCAAACCTGGGGCAGATCCGTTAGTGTGGGAGGGCGACTACACTTCCAATCCGGTTCGTATCGTGTCCTTTCTTCGTGCTCAAAAGATGGTTAGTAAGGGTTGTTTAGCTTTCTTGGCACACCTTAGGGATGACACTACCCAAGTACCTTTGATTGAGTCGGTTTCGGTAGTCCGTGAGGTTTTGGAAGTGTTCCCTGCAGATCTTCCTGGTATGCCACCAGATAGGGATATTGACTTCTGTATCGATCTTGAACTGGGTACTCGCCCCATTTCTATACCCCCTTATAGAATGGCTCCCGCGGAGTTAAGAGAGTTAAAGGCCAGACTTCAAGAGTTGTTGAGCAAGGGCTTCATTAGACCAAGTGCATCTCCTTGGGGTGCTCCGGTTGTGTTTGTGAAGAAGAAGGATGGGAGTTTTCGGATGTGCATAGACTATCGGCAGTTGAACAAGGTAACCATTAAGAATATGTATCCTCTTCCTCGCATTGATGATTTGTTCGATCAATTACAAGGTGCGTGTGTTTTCTCTAAGATTGATTTGAGATCCGGTTATCATCAATTGAAAATACGGGCACCGGATGTGCCAAAGACTGCTTTTCGGACTAGGTATGGGCATTATGAATTTGTAGTGATGTCCTATGGTCTTACAAATGCCCCCGCTGCTTTCATGAGCTTGATGAATGGGATTTTTAAGCCATATTTGGACCTCTTTGTGATCGTATTTATAGATGATATACTGGTATATTCTAAAAGTAAGGAGGAACATGAGGAGCATTTGAGAATGGTATTGGAAATGTTGAGGGAGAAAAAGCTTTATGCCAAGTTCTCTAAGTGTGAGTTTTGGCTAGATGCAATGTCATTCTTGGGGCATGTGGTTTCTAAGGAAGGAGTGATGGTGGATCCTTCTAAGATTGAGACAGTGAAGACCTGGGTAAGACCCACTAATGTGTCAGAAATAAGAAGCTTTGTTGGGTTAGCTAGCTACTACCGCCGATTTGTCAAGGGGTTCTCTTCTATTGCTTCCCAATTGACGAACTTGACTAAGCCGAATGTTCCATTTGTATGGTCGGATGAGTGTGAGGAAAGCTTTCAGAAGCTCAAGACTTTGTTGACTACCGCACCTATCCTCACCTTGCCGGTAGAGGGTAAGAACTTCATTGTTTATTGTGATGCATCCTATTCGGGTTTGGGTGCAGTGCTAATGCAAGAGAAGAACGTGATTGCTTATGCTTCAAGACAATTAAATGTGCATGAACGTAACTATCCAACTCATGACTTGGAATTGGCCGCGGTAGTGTTTGCATTAAAGCAATGGAGGCACTATTTATATGGGGTTAAGTGTGAAGTCTATACGGATCATCGTAGTCTACAGTATGTCTTTACTCAGAAAGATTTGAACTTGAGACAAAGGAGATGGATGGAACTACTGAAGGACTACGACATCACTATTTTGTTTCATCCGGGAAAGGCGAATGTTGTGGCAGATGCCTTGAGTAGAAAGGCGGGAAGCATGGGAAGTCTAGCTTATTTGCAAGCTTCTAGACGCCCATTGGCTAGAGAGGTGCAGATTCTGGCTAATGACCTTATGAGGTTAGAAATAAATGAGAAGGGAGGATTGTTGGCTAGTGTGGAGTCAAGATCTTCTTTTCTTGACAAGAGTAAGGGAAAACAGTTTGATGATGAGAAACTAAGGCAAATCCGAGATAAAGTGTTACAAGGAGGGGCTAAAGAAGCAACAATCGACGAGGAAGGTGTTTTGAGGATTAAGGGAAGGGTATGTGTACCCCGCATCGATGATTTGATTAACACTATTTTGACAGAGGCTCATAGTTCAAGGTATTCTATACATCCGGGTGCAACCAAGATGTATCGTGACCTAAAGCAACACTTTTGGTGGAGTAGAATGAAACGTGATATTGTGGATTTTATTGCCAAGTGTCCAAACTGTCAGCAAGTAAAGTATGAACACCAGAGGCCTGGAGGAATGCTTCAGAGAATTCCCATTCCTGAATGGAAGTGGGAGAGAATCGCAATGGACTTTGTGGTTGGTCTTCCAAGGACAATGGGTAAGTATGACTCCATTTGGGTGATTGTTGATAGTTTAACTAAGTCTGCTCATTTTATTCCGGTCAAGGTTACTTACAATGCAGAGAGGTTAGCAAAAATCTATATCTCGGAGGTGGTTCGGTTGCATGGAGTCCCACTCTCCATTATATCAGATAGAGGTACGCAGTTTACTTCTAAGTTTTGGAAAAAATTGCATGCTGAATTGGGTACTAGGTTGGACCTTAGTACCGCATTCCATCCTCAGACCGATGGTCAGTCTGAGCGAACGATTCAAGTTTTGGAGGATATGCTTCGTGCATGTGTGATAGAATTTGGTGGTCATTGGGATAACTTCCTATCCTTAGCGGAATTTTCATACAATAATAGCTATAACTCAAGTATTGACATGGCCCCATTTGAAGCATTGTATGGTAGGAGATGTAGATCTCCCATTGGGTGGTTTGATGCATTTGAGGTTAGACCTTGGGGTACTGACCTTTTGAGGGATTCGATAGAGAAAGTGAAATCTATTCAAGAAAAGCTTCTTGCGGCGCAAAGTAGGCAAAAAGAATATGCAGATCGAAAGGTTAGAGACTTAGAGTTCATGGAGGGTGAACAAGTCTTGTTGAAAGTTTCGCCAATGAAAGGGGTGATGCGGTTTGGTAAAAGAGGTAAGCTATGTCCAAGGTACATTGGGCCATTTTAAGTACTTAAGCGAGTAGGGGAGGTGGCTTATGAGCTAGCCTTGCCCCCAGGGCTGTCCGGAGTACATCCGGTATTTCATGTGTCCATGTTGAAAAGATACCATGGGGATGGAAACTATATCATCCGTTGGGATTCAGTTTTGCTTGATGAGAATTTGACTTATGAGGAGGAACCGGTTGCTATATTAGATAGAGAAGTTCGCAAATTGAGGTCGAGAGAGATTGCATCCATCAAAGTTCAATGGAAGAATCGACCGGTTGAAGAGGCTACTTGGGAGAAGGAGGCAGATATGCAAGAAAAATACCCACATCTGTTTACAGATTCAGGTACTCCTTTTCGCCATTGTTTTTTTCTTCTTTTGATCGTTCGGGGACGAACGATGGGTAAATTGGTATCTATTGTAACGACCTGTTTAGTCGTTTTGAGCAGCAGATTTTATTTCTGGGAAAACTGGCTGAAACCACGGACCCCACGACGGACCGTCACAGGCACGACGGGCCATCGCAGGGTCTCGTTTTAATATACTTAGGAATTTTGAAATTGGGTACTGAAAATCGACTCTCTGAACTTCGTAATGGACTTGCAGGACGGACCGTCACAGGTGTGAGGGACCGTCACAGTGTCCTTGGTGAAAAATAGAACTCTGATCGTTACGACGACCTGTGTGACGGACCGTCGCAGGCACGACGGCCCGTCACAGGTTGCGTAATCCCAGTTGGAGTTGGATTTCTGGTTAAGTTTTAAGGGACGCTTTGGACTATTCTTTCCTTAATTATAAAGTTAGATGGTTAATATTAATAAGTCTAACTACTTGGGGGTTAGAAGAGGTAACCCTAAGTTAATTGGTGGGCTACTATTGACATCTTTATTCTTAATTATATGTGAATTAGGGTAAAAGAAAGAGGGTTTGAAAAAAGAAAATAGAAAGAACAAGACCAAGGGAAAGAAAGTCGCACGAGAGAGAAGAGAAAGAGGAGAACAAGGCTTGGGAATTTCTTGCTTGATCACTAGTCTTCGGTAGAGGTAGGTTATGGTTATTTTACGATATTCGTAGTGAACTCTTAATAGTGAATGATATGTATTGGTGGTATTGTAAACCTGTCTATATGCTTAACTGTATGCTTGCATGAATATGATTATGTGATTTTGATAAAAACAAGCATGATGAAAACCATTGAATCCCAAATCTTGAAAGAAACTTTAATCTACTTATTAATGATGATGCCTTGGTATAAAAAAGGCTTGATGAATTAAAGTAATGGGATTGATGATGCCTTGGTATATAGAAGGCTTGATGAACGGATAGAATGAGATTAGTGGATCGGAGTGTCACGTTCTGACACATAGTATTAGTGGATCGGAGTGTCACGTTCCGACACATAGTATTAGTGGGACGGGTGTCACGAACCGACACGTAGAATTAGGGGATCGGAGTGTCACGTACCGACACATATAGGGGATCGGAGTGTCACGTTCCGACACATATAGGGGATCGGAGTGTCACGTACCGACACATATAGGGGATCGGGTGTCACGAACCGACACGTAGAATTATAGGATCGGAGTGTCACGTACCGACACTTAGTGGTAGGGGATTGGAGTGTCACGTACCGACACAAGAGGAAGAAAGATAATGAATCTTGAAAGATGATAAATATACTCAATCTAATGAACTTAATTCCCAAATGAGTATGGTATTGAGGCTTGAGCCCTCATGGATGAACTTGATGGTACTTATTGATGATTATAGTACTTGTTGTTGCTACATGTTGAGTTTATAGCTGATTTATAATGTTACTTGATATATATTATCTTCTATTTTGAGTTGGCCGATGATATCTACTCAGTACTTGTGGTTGTACTACCCCCTACTTTTATGTTTTCTTCTTTGTTATATATGGAATGCAGCAAACGTTCCGTCAACTTCAACTCAACAGTAGATCTAGCCAGTCTTCACTACCTTCGGAAATTCAGGGTGAGCTAATGCGTCTAGCTTGGACTGGATCTTCTTCTTCAAGTCTTGATGCCTTGACTTCCGGCATGGACTAGCTTTCTATTATTTTGTTTCTTAGATATTCTTAGTTTAGTAATTTGAGGATAGTTGTTCTTGTGATGATGACCTCCAGATTTTGGGGATTATAATAATAGTTTTGAATTGTTTTTATTAATGAGTTTAAGTCTTCCGCATTATTTTCTGTTGATATACATTGAAATGTTAAGGTTTAGATTGGTTGGTTCGCTCACATAGGAGGGTAAATGTGGGTGCCAGTCGCGTCCCAGATTTGGGTCGTGACACCAACCTACAAGAAATATACACCTCCTAACACAAATAGCCTAAAATGGGCCATATCAATACTCAAGTGATATGTATTGTTATATGCAAACTCAATTAATGGAAAATAGTAAGTCCAATTACCCTTAAAATTAATCCACAATATCTCTACAAGTCTTCTGATGTTCGGATAGTACGCACACTTTTCCCATCGATATTTGGATGAAAGGTCGTATTAAGCTTTACGTGAGTACCAAGACCCTTTTTGAAAGACTTCCAAATCTGAGAAGTTAATTGGGTACCACAATGTGGACTCTATAAAACTTAACCATTTATCTTAAATTACAACTTAACATAATATTTCACCGAATAGGAAACCTTGATAGGAATAAAATGAGCTAATTTTTTCATCCAAGCTACTATAAAACAAATCTAGTTATGTTCTCGTCGGGAGCGAGGAAAACCAACAATAAAGTGAATTTTCAAATTTTTATTACATCAAAGAATGTTTGCAACTGTCTTAACAAAACCTTGTTTTTAATTCTCAACTTTCACTTGTTGACAGTTAGGACACATAGTCACAAACTGTGCAAAATCTTTCTTCATCCCGTTCCATTAATTGACCTCCCATCAGTCCCAATACATCTTTGTGGCTACCAGTTCAATGGAATACTGAAAACTATGTGCATTGACAAGATTTGATCTATCCAGTCGTCAACATTAGGGAAACACGAACAACCTTTGTATCTAAGCACACCCTCTCCCCTTCGGAGAAAGCATTAATGGATTTTTTCAGTAACGCTTCTTTTGATTCAATAAAAGTTGAATTAAGAACTTGCTTGGCGTTCATATCCACCAACAAAAATCATTCAGAAAATTGATAGATCATATGACCAGAGTTGGTGTAGTCCACTAACTGAATACCAAACCACGCCAATCTATGAACATATCCAACCAATTAGTTTTATCTTTATCAATATGGAAAATATATCCCATAGATAAAAGGCTAAGGGCATCAAACACCATATTTTCCTTACCAGTGTGGGGGAGGGATAGAGAACAATCATATCATACTACATTAATGACATAAGTAACCTTGTTTTGGCGAAGACTTAGGTCCTCATGATTAACCACATATTACAAGATATTATAGTCGGTAAACACATCTACATGGACAATATAAAATAATTGCTCCAAATGTTTATGGAAAGGATAACATTCTCTTTATTAGGTAATCGGAGGACAATTATTCTCATGAACCATATGAGGCCTTGAAGCATAGTCAATTTCCTTCCCATTTTTCATAAGTACATATCCTAACCCTATTTTAAAGGTATCACCACAAACAACAAAGGATTTTGTTCCTTCTATTAGAATCAACTGTGGAGAATAAATAATTCAGTATTTTAATTTTTCAAAACTCTTCTCCTATGCTTGAGACAATATAAACTTTGCCTCTTTTGAGTCAATACTAACAATGGAGAGGCCATTGAATAAAACCACCCAAAAAATATTCTATAGTAACCACTTTAAACCAAGAAACTTCTAAAATCCAAAGGGAACAATGGTCTCGAAACAGTCTTGACCGCATCATTCTTTTTAGGATCTACCTCAATGCCCTTAGTTCAAACAATGTGTCTAAGAAAATCTATGGCCTTATTCAAGAACTCAAATTTGGTAATGTTTTCAAATAGTTTTTGGTCCTTGAGAATTTTGAACATAATACTCAAATGACCAATACATATATCCTAACTTCTCGAATAGATCAATATATCATCAATGATCATAATCATGAAAATGTCAAGATATTGTCTAAACATTTTTCATCAAATCCATATATCTTGCCCGAGCATTAGTCATCTCAAACAATATCACAAAAAACACATAATGGCCATACACGATTCTATAAGTGGATTTTAGAATATCATCCCGTTCACAATGAATTTGTGGTAAACTGACCTAAAGTCAACTTTGGTTACGTAACTCGTTAGTTGGTGTTGGTCAAATAAATTATTTATTCTATGAAGAGGATACTAATTCTTTATAGTCACATAGTTCAACTAACTATATTAAATATACATACTGAGGGAACCATACTTAGAAAAACTAGAGGACCCCAATGGAGAGATATTCGGTAGGATGAAACCCTTAAAAAACAAATCTTTCAATTATTCTTTTAATTCCTTTAGTTCTTCAAGATGCATTCAGTATGGAGGAATAGAAATAGGTTGAGTATCTTAGAGAAGGTGAATACAAAATTTTATTTTTGTTTATGTAGGAATATCGAGAAAATTATCTAGGAATACTCAAGGTTACTCATTAACAATGTGGACCGACTCATGTATAGAGGTTTCAGAATCCATATCCCCTCACCATAAATAGGTGGTATATGGAACCCTTAGAAATTGTATTTCTAGCTTTAATATAAGTGAAAAATTGATCCTTAGGCATAGAATTCCCCTTGTCCACTATAGGAAAGGCTTATTTGGAAACTAAAACTCGAATACACAAGATCTACAATCAATGGGAGAATAAAATTAGTATAACTAAACCATCAAAAGAATAACATTAAAATCTACCATATCAGGATCTACCAAGTATAGAAGTGTAACTTTATGGTTCAAGAAAACAAGAAACTTTTTATTGACCCTTTTAGCCACAATAGAATCACCAACATTAGTTGAGACATAAAAGGGATCAAAAAACACATCCGAAAGAGTATCCAACTATAAGATCCTAAAATGACTTAGGTGAAGCTAGAGGTTAACATGTTTGTAATGTATGTATTATGAACTAAATTGGTTTATAATTTGGGTATTGAGGCAGTGTATAAGAGTTTAGGTGCATTAGAAGTCAGACGTGAAGAGACTATTAAGACATTGGACGACTAAGTCACCTATGTGCCTTACATGTGGTTTTATGTGTTTATCTGTGATTCATGAGTTTATAAGGTAATTAAATTATTTATTATGGTTTATATTATAATTGTATAAAGTTTATTTAAATTTGAAGGTCAAACGTCAAAGAACGTCCATGACGTTTGAAAGGGTTGCCTTGAAATGACATTCTGTGTGTATGCATGTTTCGATGAGTTTTACGTGTTCATTTTTGATGAAATTCATGTTAGAGGTCCTAAAATAGTATAATGTAATGTTTCGGTTTGAAAAGTCCGGCCAAAAATTCCCAAGGAACATCCAAGGGTCCATGAGGAAGGATCCTTCTTGGTGCCCAAGACAGTCCAAGACAACCCAAACCACGGAGGAAATCGATGCTCAGTGGGTAAGTCGATTGCCCGTAGGTGAGGTCTCATCGATGGAATCTCGGCATAGGAGATAAGAGGGGAAAGAGAAGCCTCAGTCCCTGACCACGGACAAACAGGACGGTCCGTTGGTCAAGGGATGGGTTTTCAATAGTCCCTCTGTCTGTGAGACTGTTTCCTATGCAGCTTCACTGTAATGTTAGGGATGAAATGATAAATTCACCCCACATGCAAATAAGAGAAATAAAAATTCATAAATGGTAATTTGGGTATTTTAAATATGTTTATAAGCCTATAACACTTAGAAAATTTCATTCTTAAAAATCAAACTCCAAATTACATTAGAAATTCGCTAGCACTCCATTGGACCAAAAATTCTAGGAAGTGATTAGATTGGAGAATTGAGTGGAGATTCTTCATAAAATGAATAATTAGATTAATTGAGGTATTATTTTTGATACTTGAAACTCTATTCATTGAGGAACCCAACTTTCAATTATTTTTTCTAAATTTTCCGAAGATGAATTGTCCAATTTCATGATCTATGCATGGGTTCTTGCATTAAAAGTTTTTAAGCATTGAATATTCATTGAATTGTTGTAATTAGGTGATTTTAACTCAATTAACCTATGAACCCGTGTAATTGATGAACCCTAGTTTTTGAATACTTTATGGGTTATGTGATTTGGCCTTAATGCTTAGGAATTCTAGTGTAGTTTTCTATGGGATATTGATTGATGTAATAACTGTATTTAGTTGATATCTATGTTTTCTTATATTGATGAATATTTATTTAATTGACCTAGTTTCACTGAATATGATATTTTTTATATTAATTTATTGTTCATGTCCATGGTTAAGGGCCTTATGGTATTGAATTGGATGATGGTTTAACATTGGATTGAAGTGTTGAGGATGGAGTGGTGGTACGCTGCCTTAATTCCCTTTATTTTACGTTACTTAGACTTTTTTATGCTGTGGTTTTTATGCTCCACTTATGGTGGCGGTGTTATGTGCCTTACTTTCAATTGATGTGGCTTTGTCGGGGTTACTTTAAGTAATTTGATGATCATGGTCTTGTCGGAAACTACTTGAAGTATTTTGATGATTTTTGTAGTTGATTATGTGAAGTTGTATTATGTATATTTAAAAGATAAGTACTGTGAAGGTATATGTGTTCTTCTATTGATGCTATTTAGGATGATACTGTTAGACTATGAATATGGCTTAATGTGTATAGTCTTAGGGTTGATGCTTTGTTATTGCTACTTGACTATGTGAGTCTATGATGATCATATCGATGATGATATTGTAGAACATAGGATGACTTAAAGATGATAGTGGTTATTTCTATGTGCTTCTAGAATGACATGTCACATGTGTTAAAATTAAGTATGTTGTGTCTTGTCTTGGTTGACTTGTGTCCCATACTTGATGCTTGTATGAATGTGAATATGAGGTGTATAGACTTATTATGATAAAAACTCTTAGTATTGTTTTTATAAATGACATGAGACCTTAAATGATGTTAAGAGAATTCTTTATGTGGAACCTTGAACCTAGTGGTAAGGTTATGAATATTGAAGTCGAAAATCGAAATGGCATCCTTCAAGTAAAGAAATGTAGAATTGAGGATGATTGTATGGAACAACATCATATCAAACCGTTGGAATGTCATTATGAGCTTCTTGTCTCCATTCTAAGGTAGCCCTAGTTGGCCTTTCTTTTTTAGGGTAAATATGATTGGTTATAAACTTGCTATGGAACCCCTTTGTATGAAGCGTGAATGTAAATTACTCTATGAGAACAAAGTCTAGCACCGAGGGAGTATGGTAAGGGAAGTAATTCTAGTTAAAGAATTAGATTAGAGTACAAAGTACGCTCTTCATATTCATTAACCATGTGCATACATGGGAAGTGTCCAAGTTTTATCATTAACAAGTGGAACACCCTCAACGGAGTAGGTTAGAACTCCAGATTTCATGATTTGCTATCATGGTCTATGTAAGTTATTTACTATTCTGATCATATGGAATTCCTACTAGCATTAGAGAAGTTCTATGAATTTTTGTGGTGGTATGAGACGCTATCTAGACATTACACAATAGGCTTTGATGGAGTTAGTTAGAGTCCCAAGGTCTTGCCCAAGATAATTACTAGAATATTTTTATGTGAAGAATGATTCTTAAATGAACTAATAAATGTAGTGACTTCAGTTAATAAAGTATGTTAACTACTTAAGTACTTATGTAGAGTAGTTAAGGGTTGTCTAGTGAAGGTTTGAAGGGCCATAGGAATGGTTACTTCTTAACATACCTAGATGAGTATTAAAAATGACTCTAGTTAGGGAATATGGTTGAATATTTAGATAGGATCTAAAGTTAGGTAGTCTTATGGATTGTTTAAGTAATGTTTTAGAGGTGAATCATGTATGTTATCTTCTTGATTTATTTAAGTCTTTTGATAGACTTGGTAAGGAGAGTGTCCTACTATCTATATGTTGTTATGTTAAGTGAGAAAGATTCGATCTTAAGTAGTCTATAGGTTCTCTTAAGTGTGTGTATAAGGGATTGTATGGGCAGTCGCTTCACAACTCAATCAAGTGAGACTTAGAATCACCTTTGGTAGGACGATCTCATTTTCATGTGTATGATGTCTTCTAAATGTGTTGATCTCATTATAGGTAGTCTAAAGGATCATTTAGGTGTGCACAGAGAGGTTGTATGGGTCGTCTGTCTTTGTGTTGCTTATGTGAGTCTTAGGATATATTTAAGTGGAATAATTACATGCTAGAAAGTATAAAAAGGGAAGGGGAGCTACTTCACTGTTACAGTGAAGCAATTCACTATACAGTGAATTGAGGTTACTGTAAAGTAACCATAAAAATGCTATAAATTACTTAAATGTTATCTTATGTTATTCTAAGGTGTTAGATTTTATTCTTATGATTATAATATGACGTTTTAAATGAAAAGATTCATATTTCTCATAAAAACTCATTTTTATAATTTTATGAATAATGTGCTACTTAGAATAATTGTTTGTACTAATTCCGTACATTTGTTTATCTTTAATGTTTTAGGTGAAAGGTGAGAAGGATGGTGAAGGAAATCCTGGATTCAAGAGTCATTCAATTTAAGTGAAGTATGTCTTCATTTGCCTCAAGGGAATACGTAAATATATGCCTTTTATTTTCGAAATATTGTAATAGATTACGTAATTCGACATTTTGAAGTATGGGTCATGTCCCAAACTATTCTTGTGTCTTATGTTTGATAAGGTTAAGACTTAGTATTTCCTATTCTAATGAAAGATGTTATTAAAGATATTTATAATGATTTGTGAAAAGACTAAATTCTTCTCTACTTTTTATTATGTATATGTGATGAACGGTACAGAAAGGGCTTGTACAAGACCTCCGAGAGGTCAAGTACGCCGGTTACAATCCGATATTGTCCCTAATTTCTACAGTGTGGTTTCAGGATGTGACACCAACCTCTCAGCCACATATAACATTACAAAAGACAAGGTAGCACCGCGATTAAATAAAGAATAAATATCAAGTTTGAAGAATTTCCACATATTGGTAACCGAATCGGGGGAACCTGTCACAAATGGAATCTAGACCCTAGACGAGACCGGCCTCGTTAACCTCTCAGAGGTCGCAGACAAGCCTACTTGCGTTATTCATCCTTCACTTAGGTTAATTTTAGCGAAATATTTTAAACTTTTTGTTCTTTAACATACTTTCTGAACATTCTTAACAGTTCATAATTGTTCATCATCAACCTCTAACATTAAGAGATAAGAAACTAAAATAAATAGTTCAATAAGTATTAAGTGTATAATTGCAAAAATGGCACAAATACAAAGTCTGAATAAAAACAGGAAAGAAACACCAGTGGAACATGCTCCACTTGCTCAACTCTAAAACAAAACTGGAATATAAAACATTAGCATCCTCGAAAGCATGAGGTCCTACCAGGACAGGATAAATGCGGAAAGTACGGTTATCTGTAATGACAATCTTGTAGCGCTATCGTCCACCAGTGCCTGCACCTAAAATAGTAGAGTTGTATATGGTTATTACACACATGTACTAAGTATGGGTATATTCAAGCACACACCAGGGACATGCATGAGAAAAAATTGCTCTTCCATAACAACATAATTATGGGAAGTCAAGCTAGCGGGCTTGCCAAATTATTATTATGAAAGTCAGTGAACTTTAAAAATTTTGATTAGGAAAGTCCATGAGCTTCCCGAATATGGATTAGGAAAGCCATGTCATGTGAGTACCATGCATCATCATAAATATCATATTGCACACAACACATAACATATAACGCATAGCTTCTTTCATATCATTCAGTCATATGCCATGAGGCCTTGGAATCACGGACTTTACATTAAGACTTTCAAAAATGAGGGCTTAACATATGAGACCTTAACTAGGAAGTCCTCATTAGAAAAAGCAGAGTATGCTTCATTCGTTCATACATTTTTCATTTTATTTCGTTCATAGGCAAGAGTTGACACCAACTATACCTAGGTGTAGTATAAAATTTTCATTGGGTTTGATGTGCAATGATCAAGAATAACCTAATGTCATTATCTGAGTTGAGCTCACCTCTTGATTATCCTATCCTAACACCTTTTGGTATCATTCATTTGATTATGTGCTTCATTTGAGGCTTACTTCATTCATTAATTGGGAACTTTAACCTTAACAGACATAGATCATGTGAGCATACCGAAAAAGAAGTGGAATGACCGGCCAAAGTGACCCAATAACATGCTAGCGTACATGCGAATTTAACCCCGCTTATCCCTATATTAGAAGTATAGGTTCGAAGACCATGAGATGTAAGGAGAGACATACCCAGCAAGCCGTACAGTCTCATCTCATGTGAGTTACATGAACCTCCGACCTTTCCGAAAGAAGGAATCACCGCTCATAACTAGTCTATCGATGCTAAGTATAAAGTTCCATTACATTCATCTCATACGTCATGGAAGCTGGCCTCTAGAATGAGACATCATGGCTCATTAGATGATTTGTCATCTCATCCTTCATATTGAGTGTGTTAAGCTCAATACTCTCATTAGAGTGTTCATAGAGATTGGTCTGTTCATTATCTTACACTCTCATAAGTGAGTATGTATTGGTAACATTTACTTAGGCTCATTTAAGATTGCTTTCATCATTTACATTAGCTTCATATAATGTTGTCACCATAATCTACATCATTAGCACCTTTGATTTTCATATTTACTCACCTCTTTTTACATGAATGTTCATTTTATCAGATGCCAAAACAGTTGGTCATTTTGTGTGTTTCACACCCATAATTAACCCATCTACGGTTTCATTATTTCATTGTTCATTTCATCAGTTTATAGTTCATCTCATCATATGCCAATGCACTTGGCCATTTAGTCTATCTTACATTCATACGTTACCCTCCTAAGGTTCATCATTTTATTTCATACATCTTACGTTCACTTACTTTTGAATGTATGTTAGACTTATGTGTCCATACATACAAGCCATGGGGATTCATTTATAGTTCATTAATTGATTCGTACTTTCCTAAGATTATGTACTACAAGATTTATTTATCTTGTATATATTCCAAGATCCTAATTTTGATCTGTAGATGACATTATTCTTGGATATTTTGTTCACGTATTGACTTATGTATCAATACGGATGTTTGGGCAAGGGAACCCAAGTTTGAATCTCTTTGATAACATATACATTTTAATTGATTTTATTTTTATCTTTATGACATTGGAACTCTAGCTTGAACCCAACATTAATAATATATCTTTAATTCTTTACTTGATTTTCTGATTAAATTTGCCGAATAAGGGTTGTGGCTTCGAACTCCCACAACCCCTTTTTATTTTTCATTAACGTCACTTTGCCCCTTTTTTCCCAGTCCAAGAGGTTGTAGGATCAAACCCCCAAAGCCTTTTTCATTTTCATCATTTAATCTGTTTGAATAGGGAGGTTGTGGGTTCGAAACCCCACAACCTCCTTATTTTAATTTAACGGAAAAGGGCCTAAAATACCCTCGAAGTATTGAAAATGGTACACAATTACCCTCCATCCACCTATTGGCCCCCAAATACCCTTCACATCCACCTTTGGGTCCAAATTTACCCCTTCATTAACGGACCAAAATTAAAAATACAAAAAAAGGGCCTAAAATACCCTCGAAGTATTGAAAATGGTACACAATTACCATCCATCCACCTATTGGCCCCCAAATACCCTTCAAATCCACCTTTGGGTCCAAATTTACCCCGTCATGAACGGACCAAAATTAAAAATAATTAAATAATATTTTTTAATTACGTGGCACTCAATCATTGGTTGTAATTTAATATTTAAAATAATTTTAAACCCACCCATTTTAACTAAACCCGCCTCACTTGACCCAATTTAAAAAATTAACCCATCTAATTAAAATATCCTAAAATCTTATTCCTCCTATTTTTTCAATTTCCATGGCTCCATTGTAATTTAAGTTCTTCGGGGAAAGAAATCGAAGAAGAAGCTGACATTTTCTTCATGAAGAAGAAGAAGAAGACAATGGAGTCATGGAAATTGTGAAAATGGGAGGAATAAGATTTTGGGATATTTTAATTAGATGGGTTAATTTTTTTAAATTGGGTCAAGTGAGGCGGGTTTAGTTAAAATGGGTGGGTTTAAAATTATTTTAAATATTAAATTACAACCAATGATTGAGTGCCACGTAATTAAAAAAATATTATTTAATTATTCTTAATTTTGGTCCGTTCATGAAAGGGTAAATTTGGACCCAAATGTGGATTTGAAGGGTATTTGGGGGCCAATAGGTGGATGGAGGGTAATTGTGTACCATTTTCAATACTTCGAGGGTATTTTAGGCCCTTTTTCCGTATTTTTAATTTTGGTCCGTTAATGAAAGGGTAAATTTGGACCCAAAGGTGGATGTGAAGGGTATTTGGGGGCCAATAGGTGGATGAAGGGTAATTGTGTACCATTTTCAATACTTCGAGGGTATTTTAGGCCCTTTTCCGTTAATTTAATTTAGCTAGGAGCTTGGGAGGTTGTGGGTTTGAATCCCACTCGTCCCATGCATTTAATTATTATATTTCTCCTCTTTCTTCTCCAGTTCGCGAGTTCGAATCACCATTCCCCTTTTTTTTTATTTTCTCGTGAATTTACAGTGGCCAGGTTTGATTCCCCTTAGCACCATTTTCTTTTTCCCTTCTCGCGAAACCAGTAGCCAGGTTCGATTCCCCTTAGCCCTGTTTCCTTTTTCCCTTCTCGCGAAACCAGTAGCCAGGTTCGATTCCCCCAGCCCCATTTTCTTTTACTTTTTTCCGCGAAACCAGTAATTAAAGGGTGAAGTTACATGTAGGAATCCTTGTGGCCTCGCCTTTTTAAATTGTGTTAATTTCCAGATTTCTTGGTTAAGCTTTAGCCAAAAATAATATTGCATAGTTGCTGGAAATTTTAGTCACTCTTCAACTCATTTTCATCAATATTTTCACATGATTCAAATGGTGCATTCATAAATTTTATTTGATTAATTTTTAGGCGCATCTTTCATAGGTTTATTTGGCTAAAAGATTGTAATTTAATCAACCATATTTCAATGCAATGAATATCACATTTTATAACCATTTCACACATAAAATACACATAATGAACTTGTTAATCCATACGTCTAAAAGTGAGCTCATTCACTACCAGAGTTCACTGCCTACGTGCACCCGCACACATCATTTTTTTGTCATACATTTCTTGTCATTTTCGTGATTTCCTCTACATAAACATATTCACATTCAATAAGAAAACATCATAACTGCCTAAATCTTCAAGAACAAAATACACAACCTATGAAGTCATTTGGGAGCTAGTGACAAGAACATGAAACAGGGGAACAACCTTAGTTTCAAAGTGAATATCTTGAATCTTAAGGGGCCTCTTGGGAAAGGGAGCAAGAGAGAAGAAACCCATACCTTTTGATGTTTAATCCACACAAGACATGTTGTCCAAAACCCTCTCCAATAACATCCAACACCGAAACTTTCACCAATTCTCAATGGAACATCCCTCCCTTTTGCCAAACGTTTTTGGTTAACTTGCTTTCTTAGGATTTTTGTATTTGTTCTTTAAGTGTGAAGAACTTTTGTTGTTAAATAGTTCTTGAGTTTTTTTTTCGTCAGGCAGAGTGGAGATAATGAGAGTTGAGAGACGTGAAATAGAGTTGAGTGACATGAAAGAGATTTATTAGGATTAGGAGTGTAGGTTTGAATTTAGTCAAAGTAAGGTTTAATTTAATTAATAAAATTCAGACTTTTAATCATCAATTAAATCCTTAATTTGATGCTTCTAGTGGGGCTCGAACCCGAGTGACACCCCATTTGCGAAAATGGGTCACTTTGGGTCGCCCTACCCAAATTCATCTTTTATTAAATTAATTAATTAATTTATTAATTCCATGGGATAATTACAATATTACCGTTGGCCTGGAAAAGACCATTTTACCCCTAGACCCTGAAAACTTAAAATTTCCTCTTTTAAGTCCGGTAAAGACTCTTTCTATTAAATCTTCATTTTTGAGAGCCTCACATGGTTGGTTCCAACCTTTCAAAGTTCCAATAACTCCTTAAAATTAGTTGGGTGTGTCGTATTAAGAATTCTGAGGTCTGGTTCTACTCGTATAAATCTGTGTTAACCTTGGTCTACTCGCAAGTATCCTTGACACCTTATGTATTAATCCTATTCATTTTTAGGGTTGTTACATTATCCCACCCTTGGGAACAATCGTCCCTGAATGACACTACCACTACATATCGTAATGCGAGTCAGATCATAATAAAAGCACTCTGTACAATCAAGCAATAGCAATAAAATACGAAGAGATAAGCAACATAGGCTTAAGTAGGAAGTCTAACCTCAAGAGATGAATTGATGAGGGTTGGGGGGATCTCATATCGGCCTCAGCCTCCCACGTAGCACCCTCATCAAGATGATTTCTCCAAAATACCTTTACTGTGGCAATCTCCTTTTTCATCAGCCTCTTGACTAGTCTGTCTAAGATTTCAACAGGTACCTCTTCATATTATAAGTCTTACCAACCCCAAAACCTTCAACAGGTAGGATTGATAATGGATTACCTAGGCACTTCTTCAAAATTGAGACATGAAAGACTGGATGAATAGAAGCTAGCTTCGCATGCAATGCAAGAGGTTGTGGGATAAAACCCCCACAGCCTCTGTGATTTTTATCATTTAATTCGCTGGAATAGGGAGGTCGTAGGTTCGAAATCCTAGGGGCTTGGGAGGTTGTGGATTCGAATCCCACTCCTCCCATTTATTTTCATAATTAATTTTCTCCTCAAGTTTGCGAGTTTGAATCCCCCTGCCCCCCCCCCCCTTTTTCTCGCAAATTCACAGTGGCAAGGTTCGATTCCCCTTATCCCAATTTTATTTTTCCCTTCTCGCAAAACCAGTAGCTAGGTTCGATTCCCCTTAGCCCCATTATATTTTTCCCTTATCGCCAAACCAGTTGCCAGATTTGATTCCCGCCATCCCCATTTTCTATTTCTTTTTGTTTTCCGCGAAACCAGTAGCTAAATGGTGAGGTCACATGTTCGAATCCTTGTGGACTCACCTCTTTAAAATTTGTAAGCTTCATGTTTTATTGGTTAAACATTAGCGTAAAATAATATTGCAGAGTTGCTTGAAATTTTAGTCACTCTTCAACCCATTTACATCAACATTTTCACATGATTCAAAGGGTGCATTCATAAATCGTTTAAATACATTCATAGACGCATATTTCATAATTTTATTTTCCTAAATGATTTTTATTCAGTTGACCATATTTCATTACAATGAACATCACATTTTATACCCATTTGAAACATAAAATACAAGTAATGAACTTGATAATTCATATGTCTAAGAGTGGACTGATTCACTGCCAAAATTCACTTCCGATGTGCACTTCATTTTTTTGATCATAAATTGCTTGTAATTTTCGTTATTTCACGTACAAAAACATATTCACATTCAATACGAAAACATAATACATTCCTAAATCTACAAGCACAAAACACCCAACCTACGATGTCATTTGTGAGCTAGCGACAAGGACGTGCAACAGGGGAACAACCTTAGTTTCGGAATGAATATCTTGAATCGTAACGGGTCTCTTTGGAAAGGGAAAAAGAGAGAAAAAATCCATACCTTTTGAATTTTAATCCACACACTACCTGCTGTCCCAAACCCTCTCCAATAACGTCCAACACCGAAAATTTCACCAGTTCTCGATAGAACATTCCTCCCTTTTGCCTAACGTTTTTGGTTAACTTCCTTTCTTAGGATTTTCGTGTTATTTCTTCAAGTGTGAAGAACTTTTTCTATTAACAGTTCTTCAATTTTCTTCTGTCAGGTAGAGTATGAGAGAATGAGAGTTGAGAGACGTGAAAGAGAGTTCAATGACGTGAAAGAGATTTATTAGAATTAGGTGTGTAGGTTTAAATTTAGTCAATGAAAGGTTTAATTAATTTAATAAAATCTGATTTACTTAGCTTAGGTTAAATGACCAATATGCCCTTACAAAAACTCAGATTTTTAATCAATAATTAAATCCTTAATTTGATGCTTCCTGTGGGGATCGAACCCGAGTGACACCCAATTTGCAAAAATGGGTCACTTCGGGTCACCCCAGCCCGAATTGTTCTTTTAAATTAAATTAATTAATATATTTATTAATTCTTCAAGGTAATTACAGTATTACCCTTGGCCTGTAAAAGACCATTTTACCACTGGACCCTCTCGATTAAATCTTTGTTTTTGAGAGCCTCACATGGTTGGTTCCAACCTTTCCAAGTTCAATTAACTCTCCATGTTAGTTGGCTTGGCCGTAGTAAGGATTGTGAGGTCTTGTTCTACGCGTATCGATCTGTGTGAATCTTGATCTAATCGCAAGCATTCTTGACACCTAAAGTATTTATCCCATTCATTTTTAGGGTTGTTACAGTACCCTCTAGTTCACCACGATATACAATGCTTAGATATGTTGATGCTTAATCTCTTATTATACTTTTACTACAACCGAAGAAACCTTCCTTACCGGTTAAGCACTTATTGTAGTTCTTGTTTAAGATCGTAGCACTAGAAGATGCAGGCAATGACGATCCACTACTTTTTCCTTACTGAGGCTTAGGATTAGACAGCCTTTCATTGATGAACTTTGGATCAGTATTAGAGGAAACTTGATAGGAAAACCTGTATCAAAATCTAGGAAGACCATGTCATTCGGACCATGCTTTAGAGAAATAACCATCACCGGTTTTAGTCCTCTTTGTCTCCCTACTCTTTTTTTTAAAGTTTCTCCTCTTCTATTTGTTTAGCATAAACAATGAGAAGAGAATTTTCAATGTCAATAATGAGCATTGTGGTATGTAATTCTTAACCATCATTTCGAACACACCAAAACAAAGTTACTCATACATGCCCTTAAATCAATAACCATTGTAGGACCATATTTAAATAATTTTGTGAACTTCAAGGCATATTCCCTAAAACTCATACTTATTTGACAAAGGTTGATTAATGCAAGAACCTTTTCCTCCCTCATATCAAGGGAAAAGAACCTATCAAAGAAAGAAACAAAAAGATTTTCCCAATCAAGAGGATCCGCATCTTCTAGTCTTCCTTCTTTCTATTGGTTGTACCATATTTGAGACACAATATAAAGTTGATAAGCGGCCAAATTCTACTTTCCACCTGCGTCACTCCCATGACCATCAAAACCTTGAAAACCACATCATTTAACTCTTGAAGATCTTCCTTAAACATAGAACCATGAAACTCTTAAGGTTTCATTTTAGTGAAAACCCTTACTCTAGATGTTGTCGTACCTAATTTTAAGTTCAAGATATGAACAACATACCTATTGTTAGGACCTTATAGAAATGAACTATATCATATGACTTGAGAATAATCAAAGAACAAAAATTTCCTAATAATCTTGTAGCCTTTCATTCACAAATATGGCATGATTGATGGTATAACTTGAGTTTACGGTATTTTTGTTGCATTTCACTTTAATTTTTTGCGAGTCTTGGTTATTTTTTATAGATGATGGTGTCTTCACGTAAATTTATCTTGAATTAGGTTTGGAGGGGAAAGTGAAAAAATAGCTAAAGAGCTAGAAGTTGTAGTAGACAAGTTCTACCACGGTTTATTATCCAGTTAAAAGCCCACAAGTTGAGAGGTGTATATGCGAGTTCAAGGAAGTCTAACCAATTGTGGAACATTGGAGGCAGATGCGCCCATAGTTTGAGTGAGGAACCATGATGGATGGTCGTCGTTTGATCAAGAGAGGTGAAGTTCTAGTACTTGAACCATTGAACTACAACACGAATCATAGTCTAATCAATGAAATGTAGGTGGCCACAATCATTTGAAGGTCTTGAATTATTTTCCAACTGTTCAACCACATAGGTGAACCACGAACCATAGGTTTATCAAAAGTTTGTCGTTCATGTCATCTATTAAAATTGTGTCCAAACCAAAATTTCCTTTTTTTTCTTTTCCTTCTTCATTTAAGATTTTTGTACAATAAACATGGGTGGTAATTCATGTTTTTAGGAATTAGTCACTATTAGATATTATTGTTTTTGGATTTTGGAAATATTTTGCAAGTACTTTAATAGTTTAAGTATTGAAATTCCTTTTATGCAATTTACTTTTGGATTTTAAATGAAAATTTGAATTTTCAACTATTCTGATATTAAGTTCATGATTCATATTACTAAATCAAATATGATTTGTGAATTCACAAGCATAAGTAGATAAATCCAAAATTAGGTTTAGGGAAGCATGAGTAATTAACAATGTATAACTAATAGCTATGTAATTCGATAATGGTGTGAGCATGTATTGTTAATCTATTAGATAGACTACTTTCAAGCGATGTGCAACAATAGAACTCTTTCCATTCCTACTTGTCTAATCAAACGAGTAATGAATGAGAAAAGTATTAAAAAATGTTTATTTAGTTCAGTTTACCCATTATGTAATAGAGTAACTTTATTCATTATGATAGGAGGGATAATCAAGGGTTTAATGTAACACTAGGATTAAATTCCTATTATTAGGATTATTGTGATAAGATCTTATTGGGAACAATTATGCTCTAGCTTTCATCTCGCATTGATATCTCAAACTACAAATACTGCTTTTTTGTTACTTAGTGATACAACAAACCAATTTTTTTAAGTTACAAACCTCCTTTTTTTTTAAACTTTTCTCAAAATCTATTTGATTAAACATAGATAATTGTGCGTTATCATAAGTCTGAACCATATTTCGCATGGGATTGACCCTAACACAAAATTTAACTTCTTTAGTCGACAATGACATCATATATTTCTTCTGGGAGGCTTTTTTAATGTATAATATTTAGAAACCGCTGTGCGGGAGAATGAAATTTAAGATAAGACTAACTTCATTATTGAACCTTAGTCAATTATTTCCTAATTTTACATTTTGTTTTATTTTTATTTTCTATTGGTTCATACTCAAGTGTATGCAAACTAGATGGAGTCAAATCAATTCCTTGACTCACTATTATGTGGAAATATAAAATTATTGAGATGAATTGTTGGAAGAGGCTTAAATCTCAAAGGACACGATGATCTAATTTGAAAGGTTCAAGGGGATGGAGATGGTATGCAACCTCTTAGAGTTGTGAATGTGCATGCTTAGGTTCAAGGTGGTCTCTTATAAAAATTACTTCAAAGCATGCAACAATATTCAGTACAGTGAGTTTTTTATAACCACATGGCTGAATATGACTTGTGGAGTCGACGGATGCTATTTTTCTCCCTCGACTACCTTAGGGACATTCATTTGTGTGAACCAGCAAATTTGTGCAAATGCTTACATCAAGAGGATTGTTTGTGAGTTTAGATTTGGAAGATCTATGTGATCACATGACTTAATTGAAGGATGTCTGTATGAGTAGTGTGGGACAACCAAAAATAGACACGGACGTGATAGGTTTCAATGTTTTCCCACTCTCATTGACAGGAGATGCTAGTGTGTGTTTTTCAGAATTTCCATATAATTCAACATATACACGGAACTAGTAACACAAGGTGTTCACGGTGAGACATTTTCTGGTTTCCAAGTGGTTGAATTTCAAGGATAACCTAAATAACATCATTGTCACGATCGGGGAGCAACTCCAATAAGTAACATTGCGTACTTGACCTCATGTTCTTATACAAGTCCATACTCAACATTCATCGCATTGTCATAGGAAATTTAGCGGAAAATTTAAAACTTTTCATAGCACATCATATCGTAGAATAACTTCATATATATAAAATATCATAACATATTGTTAGACTCTAATTCTCTCTTTTCAATCTTAGACTCAACATCAATAGAGTAGAATAGGTACACGACCCTTAACAACATATAAAATAATAATCTAACTATTGGATAAACTTTAATAATAACTTGTCGTACGAAATCCTTAAATCTTAAGGATCCCTTTCTTGAGCTTGGGACATATGTATCAATCCCTTGACATTAAGAGACATCTCTAGTCATCCATGACCTACAAATTGTGTAAAAAGATTAATAAGAATGGTAATAGTACAAGAATGTACTATGTATGAAAACCACGCAAAAACTTACATTTAAAGAGGACTTTTGTGAGAAACCATGCATCATATGTTTTAGTAAAAACCTCTTAGTCATCATATAATTCACATAATTCATATATACATTTACAATTGTTACAACATCACATAAAACCATATATTTCAATTAAGGATTTTTTCATATTTAATAACATGTTCCTTCTTTTACCTTAAGTATTTTACCCCCAAGTAACCCTCTTGTAATACTTAGTGTAATGCATGGATAGTATTCCATTCCACCATCCACATTGAAGCATCACCTTAAGGTCACCAAGGTGAACTTTCATATGACCTTCATTAACTAAAACATATACTCTCATAGAAACATAACATATCATGAAATACATACTTCATATATGACCAATATACCTTATGAACCACATATTAGACTTATTCCAATACAACATATAACTCAAGACTACAAATATTGTCACAATAAGGCAATAGTATACAATTGCATACTTGAACTTCATTTCAATAAGACATCATGATACTTTACTCATAATCCCAATATAAGCCTACTAGTGTAATGTACATGTGAAGCCCCGTCACCTCACACATAATAAGTAAGATAACAAAGATACCATAAGACTTATCATTTACTTCATACATTAACATCATAACTCTATTTAATTACATGCATATCAATTAAGACCTTCATCATATGGCAATTAAGACCAACATTGTTCATCTAAGGTAAGACCTTCATCATATAGACATAATAGGACAAACATCATGCATATTACCATTCAAGTAATTTAATTCCATAATGTTATACATATACTTATACATATAGAACTCCCTTCAAGAGCTACTTGTGTGATGCATAGGCAAAGTCTCGTACCCTCACCTACACTAAGAAACTTCCGTTAGGTGATCCTAGTTAGGTTTCCTTACTTTATATCCATTGTCCATTTTACATTAGGGAGACTATATCCTTAAACGACATTAAGTCCATGTGAGCTTAACATGGAATACTATATCATGGTACCCCACGCTGAAACGAGGTGCTTAAAATGCCATGTTTGAACATTAACATCATGCTAGCATATTAGGTGAATCCACTATATAGGTCCTATGGGGAGAACATAATTAAGGAACTACGATATGTATATTGAAACCCTCTTTATGCCATTTGACATTGTAGTTTCCACCTCACAAGGACATTGTGTGAACATGCCTTCCTCTTTGGGAAGAGGGACCCCCTATTTGTCAAGTTCACTCGGTGCTATGATGAGTTCACTTTTTTGAAAGCCTTTATTAACATTACTTTCATAAAATTAGGCTTTAGAAGATTAACACCTAATATGCATAACTTATAGTTTATTGATGAGAATGTCCTTTCATCAACCTAAGTCATGTGAGAATATCCTTTTATATGGACAGACCTTAGTCTACTTTGGAGTACAATTTAGAACATCATTCAAAAGATCCTACTTTACTAGATTATCATAACATCCTTCATTCATACATCAATGTGTGTATGTGTACTTATTTGATGAAACCTTTCACATAACCACATTCAGACACTTACATATCAATACTTCATCATATCATATATTTGACATCATATCACATACTTTAGTGCTCATAACTTAATCATGCATTCATATTGATGTACATAAAGAAATAATCCTATGAATTATCCTATCAAGGTACACATGTGCAATGTATAGGAAAGGTCCCATAACCTTACACATACTAGTAGACATATCAAGTCATCCTAGTTAAGATACCTTTTTCATACTTTCATGAACATATATATTACATGCATAGTACTAGACAATGGTGCATATGAGAACTATCCTTTCATTAGTCACCGTAAATCTATCCTACTCATGGATATGCATGAGGTATGAGTTAATGTATATTGTTAGAAAAGATCACATAATGGCAATAAACATAGTATTTAGGCAGCCACCCTGTAAAGATCATAATACACATTGATCCATAGACCACACACCACATTATAGCATATGAGACAAGACATCTTCATCATTTGATTCTAAGTATCATAATTATTCCTAAGACCATATTTATATAGGGGTACATAGGTAGGGGTTATTCTACACAAGAGTATTTAATCACGCACATATTGACCATACCTAGACCTAAAATAATCATTCAAATATAGGAAGCATCATCGATATACCTAGAAGATGATACTATATAACAAGATAAGCATGTAATTTTATAGGTTAGATCAACATAACCACACTTCACTAAAAAACTTTGCCTTTAGGGACATGATCACATCATATAGAGAATTGCAAGAAAGTAAACATTGCCACCATAGGTGGGACATACCACACAACGTACAATTCAACATCAATTCTTTACAAAGGAAAGGAATGTAGGTCAATCTTACCATGTCTCCAAGCTTTGATTATCATTTATCATTGACCAATTCACCATCAATTCATCAAGAAGACAGTAGCAATAGGCATTATAACATAATTGAATCATAATTCAATCATCATAGAATTAAGATCACAATACCCACATTATAGACTAAATGGAGAATTTGGGAGGATCATGGGTTCTTCATGAAGTTTGATTGAAGTCCATATTAAAAACAGTAGCTAACAATAAATTCAACATGAGAATGCTTTTGATATCAATTTGACAATCAACCCATGGCTAGATTGAAAGATAGACGATTTGATCATAGAATCTTCTTTTAAAACCTTTGAAGGAACTCCTTAACTTAATGATTAACAAATGATCAAGGATTACCGTACCTTACTACATGAGAAGACCACAAAAACTTAAAGACTAAATCATGAGAATCCACCACCTAGGCTGCTCTTGAGCTTCATCTTCAATGGAGATTTCTAGAGAATTTTTTGAGAGGGAAAGGTTAAATTTGAAGAATGAATTGCAAATGGGGTTTCTATCTTTTTAGACAACTTAATATATCCTATAATAGAATAAATAAGTGTCTTGACTCTATTTGGAATGTGGGTTTATTTCCCCATTCATCCCCAAGTGGGGAGCATGTAGAAAGAAGAATGCAGGTTTCAAATGACGTGTAAACTGACAGACCGTCGTTGGAACGAAGATGTCGTGCTGAATGTCGGTTGAATGGTATTGAAACCTACATTTTGGGCTCTGTTTTTACACATCTATGTTTGGAGTAACATCCCCAGTATACGGAGCGTAGATCATAGTACGGAGCATCCTTTCTTGGTTGTAGTTTTGACACTGCAAAGGCAGTGTACTGCATGCTTTTGGGTCCTTCTTAAGGACCTTTTAGGTGGTCCTTGGGGAGTATTTCCCGGACGTTTCAAGCCTAAATATGCTCATACACATGTTAAGGTCCAAAAAGTACATAAACATACAAAGCCGCGCTAGATCACACTAGCACATCTGAAGACCAACTTTCGAATGTCTTGGACGTTTGACCTCCATACCACTTCAAATAAACTATACCAGCTCTAAAACACTTCATTAAAATGTTATTAAACTTTTAAAGCACATGTTAGTCTCTAGATACCTTAGTAAATTTTGAGGGTCCTTACAATATACCCCACTTGGGAACATTCCTCCTCGAATGACACTTAATATATTTTAAACACTTTCAAGTACTCACTGAACCATAGAGCAGCTCATAATATTCAAAATTTAATCACATAATAGTCAATGCACAAAGCTTACAAGACACACCAACTTCATACCATTATGCACTCAACACAACACAAGCAACTAATAACTTTATTCACTCACTCCTTAATGCATCAAACAGATAGGCATCTCTCATGTCCATAACAGGAACATCCTTCTCCTAATAATGACATGGTCTTTACATTTCATTTCATGAAGAGCTCAATATGCAATATTATTTAAATAACACAATATAATGCTCACTATGATAACTCAAGAAGCAAATAAGCACCTCCTACTAAAAGAACATAGAGCATGAGTAATGAAGATAGACAAAGACCGTATCATTTAGACTTAGTACCATGTTTTGTTATGTTTAAGGAGGAATGTCCTGCTCCATCAACATACTAACATTTCATCATAGGTTTCATATACAACTAATGCACAAGGGTCAATTCATTTTGACGTGAAATTCTCCACTCTTAACAAAAGCATGCTCATACTCCCTTCCTAATGAAGTCAATATGGTAAATCACACCACAAACGTCACAACAATATGAAGTTACTCAACATTATTTCAATTTTTAGCATGACACTAGTTTTCATACACATGCACAATTCAGGGAAACCCTTACAACTCATAGGCACACACAAAGGCATTGGATAGACCTACCATCACTTCTCAAGAGTTAGCCCATATTATCACTTCCCAAGTCACAAAAGTCACATATCATTAAAAGGACTCATCTTTTATCATTTAAAAGAGGTTCCAATTCTCCTTGTAGGGCAAAAACAACACACTTTATAAGTGACATCAACCGTGCTCCTTACATCACCTAATGAAGTCAAATGCACATTAAACATAGTAGGATGCAAAACAATATGAGAAATATGTGAATTTGATCAAAAATCCTTTTTTCAAGATATTAAGACCCTTTCAAACATGCATAACATAGGGTCATTAAAACATACATAACATATGTAGAACATGCAATTTATAATCACCATGCAAGACTGCCGTCGTGGAGAAGCTACTTGGAACTCTTTTTTTTATAAGCATGATTAAGAATAGGAGGAAAATATAGGGATATCAACAATCTTACTACACAACTCATTATCCCCCACTAAGAATAAACCCATTTAAGAGCATATTATCACAACCTTAAGAGAACCTTAGATCACCAACCATTATAAATAAGCACATCTTCCCTCTTTTGGGATCTAAGATTGTGCACACCTTTAATTAAAAAGACCAAAAAGTGGTTGTCAACATAGAGAAGTTCAAGGGAACTGAATTAGGACTATTAAAGGCACTACAAACCTTTCCATCTATACACATTAACTCCCCCACCTCCTCCACTTGGGGTAAGACTAATCACATCATGACCTTAAACACAAAGGTCAAGGAAAGTCAAGACCAATCCAGCATACTCCTCACACAAAGAGGTTCGACTTCGGTGAGCGTTTCCACTCATAAGCTCATCCCAAGGATCTTACTAACCGATCACTAAATAGGTACTACTCAAACATGTATACTCCTCTAAGTTTATTTCCTAGAGAAACTCATAACAAGAAATTTAGGTCATGCTACCCAACCACATGAGGCCTTAACTATAACATGAATAGCAAGGGTAACTCCATCATTCCTCAAGAATTCTCCATTTAACCATAATAACTATTAAAAACCTATAACCATATATTGACATAAATTTCTCAACCTAATACATCATTTATTATAAATCACACATACAACAATAAATGGCATCTCATCAACAATATAAAAAATTCACCTTCACAATTACTCATCAAACCAAAAACCAGGGTAAGCATCAAAACTCACCTTTTTTCCCTTAAGCATTGAGACAACATCCCGTCAAAGCAATCACATCTAAAGATAACCAACAAAGAAAACATGAGAGAGAGAATATATATAGTTAAGTTCTATGGCACAACATAAGAGTAGTGAAAAGGTAACACTCTATCGTCCTATAGGCTTCCGCTCAGATTACTTGCGGCTCATTAACGATGAACTAGACTCTATAGATATGGAAATATGAGACTATAGACTGTAAGACCACTTTTTGTAATCTTGTGATTTGATACCACGTTTTTCACGACCGGGGAGCACCCCCTAGAAGTATCATAACATTCTTGACTTCTCACAGGTCTTATACAAGACCATAGTCATCATTCGTCATATTGTCACAGGAAATTTATTGGAACATTTAAAACTTTTCATAGAACATCATATGATTGGATCATCACATTATGTATATAAAATTTCATATTACATAAATAGACTATAAGGCTCTTTTTTCATTTTAATCTCAACATTAATGGAGTAGAATAGGGACACAACCCTCAATAACATAAAATAATAATTAATCTATTATATAAACGTGAATAACCACTTGACATAGGAAATCCTTGAATTTTAAGGATCACTTTCTTGAGCTTTGGAAACATGTATCAAGACCTTTAGTTTAAGATACTTCCTCTAGTAATCCATCACTGACATTTTGTGTTGAAATATCTAGAAGCTTCCCTTAAGTCCTTAACTTAAAATATATAAACATTGCCCGACCCACGAGACCAGGTCATCGAACCGTGGATCCCACGAGGCGTTGATTCCCCTATGGAGCCTAGGGCCTCATCGTGGATGCTTCCATAGGATAATATAGAGGGTTCGCCTAAAGGACCCTTGTTGAGTCATGGAGGGTCGTATCTTGACATTGAACCCAGAAACCTTCATTCAAAGTACAGGAAGTGATATATACTACTTTCCTTATGTTAAACTCTAGAACTCCCATGTATTGATCTAATTGACCTATAGATATATAATGTGTCAAATTGTGGAGGTTAATATGGGATTTATGGAGTACCCACAATATGTTCCATTAGCTTGTTTTCATAATCTTACTTGTTGAGTACAATGTGGTTAGGTAATCATACCTTTGTTAAAAAATTTTGTGTATTACGTGCCCGGATCACTGTATATCTTCATTCTATTCATTTAATAGGATTTTTGTGGAGGTTTTTGAGGTAGACATTTGTCAACTCAGTGGAACTTCTTAGACATGTTAATGAACTAGTATTACATGAATGATAACATTATTTGATACTTTTATATCTTAGTTGTAATTAAGTATGCACATTAGAAGCTTGTTCAAGTTATAACTAGGTTCGGGGATTGAGTTAATTTGACATGTTATTCGTAATAGTAATTCTTATTGTACTCCTATTTTTATTTTATTTCCTCATTTTATCAATTCTTTGGGATTTCGACTGACTTGTCTTGGTAGGATAATATGATTGTCATCACATCCATTTTTTTAATTTTAACATCACCCTCATAGTAATCATGAGTTTCTTTATCCAATTCGCCCATGAAATGAGTTTTCTTGACATTTCGTTCTTCAATCATTATTATAGGAGTTTGATGAGTTCTTGTGACGAGGGTTTGAGTTTGAGGGTTATGCTTTATAAGATCTGAGAGGGTTACATTTACCCATATTTGTATACTAATCTAAGTGTTTTTGGCAGAAATTAATCTATTGTAGTTTAATGAGGGCCAGAATTTTAAATAAAAATATGTTAAAACATTAAGGAGAAGTGGTGGTGCGACGCACCACGGGTGCTCCAGGAAGGTTGGTGCACCATTCCAAGAATGTGAAGGGAGGGATGGTGCGCTACGCTTGAATTGCTTCTGAAATGGGCTAAAATTGATGTATGGATGGCGTCCTAGAATTGTTCCAAGATCGCTTGCCCTTGTTGATCATCTAATGTTCGTCCCGACATAGTACTTTTAAAACATATCTTAATTGTATCCTTATTTTAATTATCAAGACATCATAAATTAATCGAGAAATCCTATATCATAAACAATTTAATTGAATTTATAATTCAAACTGGAGGTGGAGTTAAGAGTAAAGCGTAAGAAAGTTTGTATGAGTCTTTTCGACGAGTCTTCTAAAATTACCCACACTTTGTTTCAATACTCATAATTAAGAATAAGAATAATAAAAGTTTATTCAAGAGTATACATTATTATTTAGATCCTTGATTTGAGTTGTTCATGTCCATAATTGCATGAAAACTCCATAAATTAAGTATCATTTATAAAAGTAGTATCATTTACTTCTACATTATTGAGTATTAAGTTCCTAAACCCTTTGAGAATATATTCCTAATTATGAAACTACAAATTCTACAAATTCCTAATTATTAAACTAAAGCATTATGTGTGAGTTTTGAGTATAATGGGTGGGGTTAAAATAGTAAAATGTCTTCCCGTATTTATAATTAACATTGTATGAGCTAAACCTCAAGGTACGACTCCCAAAGGACAAACCAAGCGTCTTTAAGGTGGACAATAAATTAGCACCCATTAAATTTTACAATTATATTTCTATCATGAGGCTTCACATAGGGTGAAAGGATTCACTACTCGTGGAAAGCCCCAGTGGACTTTGCCTTCGCTGTGTTGGCAAAGGTCCTTATCAAAAAAAGGCTTCACGGATTGTTAAAGACTTTACTTCCCATAGAAGTACTGATGGGCCAATACCTTACTCCTGAAGGAACTAGCAAAGTCTATCTAAGTCTTCAGAAGGAGTGAAAGACCCCACCTTCCTTGAAATACCCTCATGGAACCTTGCCTTAGTAGTATAATAAAAAGTCATGGTCCATATCACTCTTGACGGATAAAAAAGGATCTCACTAGCAATGCAAGGAATATTTGACCAATGTCATAACCATTTAGATTGAGGAAGCAGTCCACGTGAGTGATTGATGAGGCATTGAAGAATTAATTGGTAACATTTTTAAAATCCAAGAAGAGTCATAAAGACTAACATAGGTGATATGTGGTCTAATCACTATTTTAGATCTATTTTAATTATTATAGGTAAGTTAGGAAGTGTACGAACCAAGACATCCAAAAAACGTCGATGACGTTTGGAAATTTAGTTCAAGGACGTATTTGCGTGCCATAACCTATTCGACTAGTTTTGAGGAGTCGTAAATTCATGAAATTAGGTGGAAGGGTGTATAACATCTGTTTGATATGATTCTTGGTCAAAACATCAAGGTACGAATCCCCAAGGACCAACCAAGCGACCTTGATGAGGACTCTAGCACGTAGGAGGCAACACTGCCTTGGTAGTGTGCAACCACGAAAGGTAAAAGACGGCTCGTATGTGGAGCGATGGGGCGTCGATGCGAACCTTCGCCCGACACTTATGAAAATTGATTGATCTCTCTCCTGCACAAGTCTAAGACAAAAACGACGAGTGTGCACGACGTAGGGGGGCCAGTTGTTGACTCACAGACAGCCTGTCGACGGGGTTCCGTCTGTGAGGGTCAATGTTTCCTGCACGTTTTAAGATTGTTAATTTAATTAGTTAAGGGGGTTAGGTGGTTAATTATGGGTTAAAGGGAGTCTAATAAATATTAACCCCCCATATAGAGACCTAAACCCTTTTTGTCTAAACACATCTCACAAAATAAACTCTCTTCCTTCTCTATTCTTTCTGCCTATTTTGGAAGACACCATTCAAGGCAAGCTAGGGGAGGTTTCGGGTGCTAAAAACAGATGATTTAACTATTCAATCTTCATTAAACATTGATGTATGATATCTAATTCACCTCTGAGAATTGTTTCCGCAAAGGGCTCCTCCAAAATATTTCTTAAAGTTGGGTTTTCAAGTGGGTTTCATCCATTTACTAATTTTACGTTATGAACTTAGTTGCTTAGGGTTTCTTTAGGACACAATGAATAGATTAATATTTATTTTAACTTTATTATGATAATTGATGATTGTTTACTATAAATTGAAGAACATGATCTTTAACCCTTAACCCTAGGTTTGATCTAGATGTGAAATAGGTTGGGATTGATTCAATTGACTTGATCATTAGTTAAGTCACTATTCGAGGATTTTTTTAGTCTAATCATGAATAAATTAAGATGATTTGTATCCTTTCATACTAATTCTTGAGAAGTGATCTCAATTATGAGAATTGACCTAAGTATCTTGTCTTACACTTTTATTTAGTATTGAATTATGTTGTATTGACTCTTGTAGCCTTCTTATTATGTTGATTATTAAATTATGATGTTGTACCCCTAAATTGGATTCAATTGAGGTTTTATGGTAATGCCTAAATGATGAACTATGAAGTAGACTTGGTAAGTCTTATGATCTCTATCTTCATTTCCAATTGTGTTTAATTATTGTTAAGTCATGATGTTATATTGGAGTAATCCTTAAATAAGGATCTATAGGTTGGTATGATGTTGAATTTAAATGTCTTGACTATGTTGTGAGGTTTATTAACGTGTGTTTTATAGGGATGGTAATGACTATCAATGTGCATTATTATGATATAAAATGCTAATGTGCTAACCTCACTTATATGAATTGTGATGAAAGGACTATACTCGTGCAATTCTTATTGAGTTATGAAGAAGATTATTTAAGGGCTAAACCCTATGACTTAAATGAAGTTATAATTATTAATATAGACTTAAAGACATTTCAATAAAGGGACTTACCTTAGCACGGAGTGAACTTGACAATGGGAGGTGATTACTTCCCAAATAAGATGATTCATCCTATAGTACTATATGTGGTGTTGACTTCTCAAAGAGGAATAATCATCCAATATATTCCCATGAGAGGAGGCCCAAATTGTCAAGTGGTGTGAAGAGGGAATGTATCTATCTCTTCGTTATTGAACTATGTTGCCCCCATAAGAAGACTAGTTGCGAGATCCACCTAGAAAGCTACATTTTATGTTTTGTTTTACTTTGGTCGGTAGACCACCTGTCATCGGTGTAAGGTGTTACAACACCTGATTCCACACTTTGTTCTTGTGGTCTATGTCGGTTAAGGCAACTATTCCTTAAACTAATATAAAGAAATGAAGAATAAACTAACTAAGGTAACTTGAGAGGTTTGAGTTAGCATAGGTGGGGTATGGGACTATGCATATGCATTGCACTAAGTTGGTCATGATGGAAGCTTTAGGGAGTGCATATTATATTGCATATTATAATAATGTATATCATGATAATATGTTGATGAGACAATATAAATGGTATTTTATGATGATGATAATTCTCTTGAACATGTAATTGGGTTGTACGATTAAAGTGTGATGTTATGTGTCTTTAAAGGGTCTATTATGTGAAGTTAGACATTAGTAATGGTTTCTTGTTTGTACTATATGATTGAGTGGGGTTATAGGGATTTGCTTGGTAATTGCACTTGTTGACTTGATAAGAATTCATGAGTAATCGTCTTGCCTATTACGATATGATTAATTCTTATTCATGCTTGTGATGTCACTCCTAGATGATAGGGTTGTATTAGATTATAGGTTCAAGTATGTTGATATGCATATTACTTGGTTTAGTCGGCAATCATGCTTATGTTATTTGGCATGACTTCATTGGTTATGCATAAGATTTTTTAATGGCAAAATAGCATGGTTTAACTAAATGTCCCTTTTAGCATGATTTGATCTTATATGTGCATATGGTCTCATACTTAGTACAATTGGTGTACTAACCACATTTTCTTCCTTTTTCCCAAACATTTTAGGTTTCGATCATTGAAGGCTCATTTGAGACGACTTAGAGAAGACTTGGATATTCTCTACCATCCAAGTGAGTAGGTGTTCACTTTCTGAGGGCGATGCCAATATCTTGCTTATGGAGTTGCTTTATTTTTCTAAGACTCTTTTGTTCACTCCCTTTTCATTTGAGAATGTAGATTCTTACATTGATGTAGGGCTATGCCCAAATTTCGATGATCGTTTAGATGGTATGAGATCAGACAATCCTTAAGACTATGTTCTATCTTATGTATATGTATATGTGCAATAAAAGTAGAAGTCTATGTAACCTACCTATATGAAGGGTCTATGAATACTTGATATATGTATTTTGTGTATATTGAGGTCTATATAAACATCCAAGTAGAAATAATAAAAGTTTTACATTTTAAGCTAAATTTGACTTATGAATGTGATGATGTAAACTAAGAGGCTAGTCCCGGGGGTAAATCCGGATGTGGCAAAAATGGTATCAGAGCATGATGTTGAATTATCTTAGATTAATTGTCTCTCTCAATGACATCTATGTATGTTCGTGTTCATATTTGTTTAATGCGCCTCACTTATGGATCGGAACGTACATGTGCTTAGGAAAATCTTATATTCTTAAAAATCTTGTATTGTGCCATTAAAGTATACTATGGTGTGCTTTTGCATCTATTCCTATAAGTGTGCTTAGAGGAAAAATGAACAATAGAAGGAATGTACACAAAGACTTCAAGAGGTAATTGCCAATGCGGATCTCCTCCCCTTGGTGAAAAAGTTCCTCCACATAAAGAATATGCTAATATAGAACAAGCTCCGGTCAATCCTCAACACTAGACAGATAGAGATATAAAGGATTCCCTAAACCTATTGGCTTAAGTTGCCACTATTTAGTCTATGCTACGATGTCCCATGCCAACAATGTACTTATGAACAAGTCACTACTATGGATTTCAGTCTAAGGGACTTCACTCGAATGAATCATCCTACCTTCTATGGGTTAAAGGTTGAGGAAGACCCCCAAGAATTCATCGATGAAGTCTATAAGACGCTTTTGGCTATGGTTTTTTCCACAAGTGAAAAAGGCCGAGTTGTCCACTTATATACTCAAGGATGTGTATCAAGCATCGTTTTGTGCAATAGAGAGATAATAGGCCTTCGAGAGGTGCTCCATTTTCTTGGGAGATCTTAAAGAAGGATTTTCTAGATCGGTTCTTTCGTAGGAAGATGAGGAAGGATAAAGTGATGGAGTTTATCAACCTTCACCAATGAGGTTTGAGTGTTCATGAATAGTCCTTCGAAATTCACAAAATTGTCAAAATATGCTCCTTCATTGGTTTCAGATCCTAGAGATGAAATGAGCTACTTTGTGTAGGGGTGTCGGATGATATGCAAGAGGAGTGTCATTTGGCTATGTTACATGACAACATGCACATTTATCGTCATATGGTACATGACAGGTATGTGGAAGAGGAAAGGGCTAGGATGAAGAGTAGATATGCCAAGAGCGAAAAATCTTTTGATGGGGGTTCTTCAAAGTATAGGGTTTAGATAAAAGACATTCCTACATTTAATAAGCGGGTTCCTTATCAAGTTACATCCAACTTCCCTAAGGTTTGTGAAGATAAGTATGATAAACTGAGAGCTCAAAATAGATAGAGTGGAATATCACCGTATGAGAAGCCTACATGTGCCAAGTGTAGAAAGGGTCATTTTGGTGACTGCTTGGTTGAAATAGGTAATAGTTTTTGTTGTGGAAAGAGTGGTCACAAGGTTTGGGATATCCCTAATTTAAAAGGGTAAGAAAAGGGTGATCATATCAAGCAAGTGGTTCAAATTAGGCTCCAAATAAGAACTGCTTCTAATCTCTCGTCTCTACAGTTGAGCAAGAGACTTCTTCCGACATTGTGACCGGTATGTTGAAAGATTTCTCCATTGGGTTTATTCCTTACTTGATCGCGGTGCTCCTTTATCCTATGTTACACCTCTAATATCCAAAAAGATTGATATTTTACCAGATATTTCGCATGAACCATTTATAGTGTCTACTCCGGTGGGTGATTCAGTTGTCGCATAAAGGGTGTATAGAAATTATCCTATAACGTTGCCTAATTAAGCTTCTTATGTTAAACTAGTAGAACTCGGTATGCTTGATTTTGATGATATATTGGGTATGGATTGGTTGCATGCTTGCTTTGCTTCTACTGATTGTGAGACAAGGGTGGTGAGGTTTAACTTTCCAAATAAGCACATTGTTGAGTGCAAAGGGGGAAATTCTATTCGTAGAGGTCATTTAATATCTTGTCTAAAAGCATGCAAAATGATCTGTAAAGGTTGTCTATACTATATTGCAAGAGTCCAAGATTTAAACTCTTAAATTCCTCCCATTGAGTCAGTCTCGTAGTGAGTGAATTTCAGGAGGTTTTTCGTAATGACCTTCCCCGGTATTCCTCTCGAACGGGAAATTTATTTTGGTATTGATTTACTACCGTATACAAATCCCATTTTAATTCATCCTTATTGAATGGCTTCGACCGAATTGAAAGAGTTGCAGGCAGAACTCAAGGATTTACTTGACAAAGTCTTCGTAAGACCTATTACTTCTCCATAGGGTGCTCCGGTTTTGTTTGTGAAGAAGAAGGATGGGTCTTTAAGAATGTGTATTGATTACCGCCAAATCAATAAGGTACAATAAAGATCAAGTATCCTCTCTATCAGATTTAAGACTTGTTTGATCAACTCCAAGGGAGAATCTACTTTACTAAGATTGAGTTGCGGTTGGGGTATAACAAAATTAGGGTGAGAGGTGAGGATCTACCAAAGATGGCATTTAGGACCAGGTATGGGCACTATAAGTTCTTAGTAATGTCCTTTGGTCTGACTAATGCCTTAGCGGCGTTTATGGACCCAACGAATAGGGTGTTTCGGAGTTACCTAGATTTATTTGACATTGTGTTCATTGAAGACATCTTGGTATAGTTAAAATATGAGAATGATCACATGGGTCATTTTAGGGTGGTATTTCAAACCCTTAAGGAACATCAATTGTTTGCCAAATATAGAAAGTGTGAGTTTTGGTTAATGTCGGTGACATTCCGTGGTCATATCATCTGTAGTGAGGGAGTTGAAGTAAAATAAAGGCGGTGAAAAATTGGCCTAGACCATTGACTCCAACAGATATTAAGAGTTTCTTATGTTTGGCGGGTTATTATCGGAGGTTCCTGGATTGTTTTGCATCGATTGAATCTCCCTTTACTACTTAGACCCAAAAGAGTAAGAAATTTGAGTGGTCGGAGGCATGTGAGAAAAGCTTAACAATATCGAAAGAGAGTCTTACATCCGTCCAAGTGTGACAAAACAGGAGGGTACAAAGGGTTTTGTTATGTGTTGTGACGCATCCCGAGTGGGTTTGGGGTGTGTTCTTATGCAACATGGGAAAGATATATCCTATTCTTCTAGGAAACTTAAGATACATGAGAGAAACTATCCAACTCATGAACTTGATTTAGCGGTCGTGGTGTTTTCCATAATAATATGGAGGGATTACTGGTTTGGATTTCATGTTGATGTCTTTGCCGACTATATGAGTTTCCAATATGTGTTTACCCAAAAGGAGTTGAATCTCCAAAAATATGTAAGACCCCGAAAATGACTTAGGTGAATTAAACCCAACACTATTGTCATAATGATATAAGGTGCTAAATAAGTCTATTATATGGTATACAGGCAGTGTATAAGAGTTTAGGCGCATTGAAGTCAAACGTCAAGGGACAACTAAGACGTTGGACGACTAGGTCACCTATGTGTCTCATAGGTGGTTATGTGATATTGTGTGATTCATGAGGTTTTAAGGTCCTTAAATGAGTTATTATAGCTTGTATAGGAAGTATGTCAAGTTTCATGGAGTTCTGAGGTAAAATGTCCAAGAACGACCATGACGTTCGAAGATGTGCCTTGAAATGACCTTGTGTTTCTAGGCATGTTTCGTCACGTTTTATGTGTTCATTTTTGGTGAAATTCATGTAATAGGTGATAAACTTATAGAAAATCTTGTTTGTATTCGAATTATTTTGTAAAAGATCCCCAATGGCAGTCCACCTACAGATGGAAATCAACGGAAAGTGGCCTGATCGACACCCCGTAGGTGGTGGGCGTCGTTTGAAAAATATACTAGGGATCTAATACACTGTTCCAAGTCTCTAAAACCATGTATGAAGGCAAAGATGGCCCGTAAGTTGACATACGCCTCGTCGATAGGAGACCATCGATGGTTAGTGTTGTATACGTGTTGTCTCACTGTAAATTGAGAGGTGATATTGTAATTTTGCCCCACTTCAAAATAATATTATTGGAGGTTTATTAGGTGTATTTTGGGTATTTTAAAAGATTTTATAAGCCTACAACACATTTAAGACTTCATTCTTCTAAATCAAATACCCAAAATCCCTTAGAAACTCCAAAAGACTCCATTGAAGTCTAAAATCAAAGAAGAGCTTGGTGTGGCAATTTGAGTGCAGATTCTTCATGAAAGTGAAGAAATATCATCATTATGTTATGGATTTTTATCCTTGAAACTCTCTTCATCAAGGAGACCCAATTCTCAAGATGTTTTCTATAGTTTTCAAAGTTGAATTGTCAAATTTCATGATTCTACCATGGGTTCTTGCATCAATTATTTTTAAACGCCTATTATGAATTAGATTAATGTTGTATTAATGATTATAACCTAAATTACCTATGAACTCATGAATCTGATGAACTGTGGCTTTTGACTAAATTGAGGATGATGTGGGGGTATGATGCCCTATTTACTTTATTTTGATGATATTTATACTTGGATACTATCGAGACTGGTATGGCCCATTTATGTTAGCGGTGTTATGTGTTTTTCTTGTAATTGATGTGGTCTTGCCAGCGTTACATCATGCAATATGATGATCATGGCTTTTTTGGAAACTAGTTGAAGTAATCAGTGGGTTTGTGTAGTTTGATTATGTGAAGCATGACAATAGCTAACTACATATGAAGTCATATGTGTATTATTCTATTCATGTTGTCTTAGGTGATCATGTTAGACAATGACTTTGACATTATGTATAAAGTGTTAGGGTTGTGTCTTGGTTATTCCTACTTGTCTATATGAGTATATATTTGTCAGATTGATGATGTTATGATAGTATATAATATGACTTTAAGATGTTAGGTTTGTTTTTAGGTGATTCTATAATGATTCGCATTATGAGTAAAAAGTGAAGTATGGGATGTTTTGTCTTCGTTGACATGTGTCCCTTGCTTGATGTATATATGATTATGAATATGTGATGTCTTGAATTAGGATGTTAAAACTCTTAGTCTTGAATGCATGATTAAGATGTGACCCTAAATGTACTTAAGAGAGTCATTTGGGTGAAAACCTTGACTTAGTGGTAATGTTAAGATTGTTGAAGTCGTAAGACATAATGGTATCCTTCAAATTAAAGGAATGATGGACTTAAGGTGAATTGGATGAAACGGAATCATATTAATATTTAGTAAAGTCATCATGAGCTTCTTGTCACCATTGGAAGGTAATCTTAAGGGGACCTCTTTCGCAGGGTAAATGTGATAAGGTTATGATCTTGTTATGGAACCTTTTTATGTGAACCTAATGTGTGAATTACTCTATGAGAAAGAAGGTTAACACCGAGTGAGTATGGTATGGGAAGTAGTTCTAGTTAAAGAGTGAGATTAGATTAAAAATCATATCATTTATATTCCTTAACCATGTGCCTACATTGGATGTGTCTAAGTTCTACCCTTGGCAAGTAGAACAACCTCATCAGAATAGGATAGAACACTAGATTCCATATCTTGCTATCATGGTCTATGTCGGTTATTGCCTATTCTTATCATATTGAATACCTATTACCATTAAAGACGCTTATGAGGTTTAGGTTGTGGTATGGGATACTATCTATACATTGCACAATAGACATTGAAGGTGTTACTTAGAGTTCCCAGGTCTTGTATAAGATTATTACTTGAATGTCCTTTGTGTGATGTATGAATCTTGATGAACTAATGAACTAACGACTTATGTAAAAAAGTATGTAAATGAACAAGTACCTAACCTAATGTGACTCAAGGATTCCTTTGCTTAAGTGTAAAGAGGTCATAAAAGATGATCTATTCATGTCTTATCTTTGGAATTATTGAGGATGACTCTAGTTAGGGAAGAGTCTAGGTGTTGTGGACATGATCTAATCCTTAGGTAGACTTAACGACTATTTAGGTAATCTTGAAGAGGTCAATCATGGACGATAATTTATTTATGTAGGTCTTTTCATAGACATTGGAAAGAGTATGTCATATGATCTATGTGTTATAAATTCTTGATTTACTTAAGTAGGTCTTTTGATAGCCTTTGGAAAGAGTATGTCATATCATCTATGTGTTGGTGCGTTAAGTGAAAATGATTTTATTCTAGGGAGTCTATCGCATCTCTTAAGTGTGTGTGTAGGGATTGTATGGTGGTGCCTTCACAACTCACTCAAGTGAGACTTAGAGTCACCTTTGGTAGAAGAATCTTAACTTGATGTTTATGATGCTTCGTAAGTGTATTTGTGACTCATTATAAGTAATCTTATGGGTCGTTTAGGCAAATCTAGCGAGGGTGTATGGACGGTCTTTTTTTGTGTGACTTAAGTGAATCATAGGATATCTTTAAGTGAGAAGTTTACATGCTAAGAGGTGTCTAAAGTGAGGAATAAGTAACTTCATTGTACAATAACATAATTCACTGTAATAGTGAATGAGTTCACTGTAAAGTGATCTTTAAAAATATATATATATATTTTTTAAATATTACCTTATGCGTTTCTAGGTTTTAAAATGTTGTTCTCATTATTATAATATGATTTTTAAATGAAAAGATACATATTTCCAGTAAATGTCTGTTTTCATGATTTTTATGCATAATGTCATACTTAGTACATATAGTTTTACTAAGTCCATGCTTTTATCTATCTATGTGGTTCTTGGTAGGTGAGGAGATTTTGGTAAGTCAAGACTTGGATCATAGCATCGTTCAAGAAAAGTTTAAGTATGTACTCATTTGACTTGTGGGCATGTATGTCATTTATGTTTTTTTACTGATGTAGTGCAATAGACTAAGTATTTGTGTATCAGTATTTTGTATGGTCGTGTCTCAAGTATTCTCATGTCTTAAGGTGATGAGATTGAGAGCTAGTATTTCCTATTGCTTTATATGAAAGGTATTTTTAAATACTATGTTATGTTTTGTGAAAAATTATTATTTCGCACCACTTTTCCCTAGGCTTATACAATGAATGATATGTAAGGGCTTGTATAAGACCTCGGAGAGGTCATATATGCCACTAGCAATCCGAGATAGCCCATAACTTCTTCGGTGTCGTTTCGGCATGGGACAAGCTTGGCATTCGATCCTGGTCTGTGAAAGTAGTATTAGGAATTGAAAAATCTCATCAAGTCAAGTTTAGTAGAGTCTTTACTATCGGTGTGAGTCGTGACACATATATGGGCAAAAGGTTATAGGACGATAGAGTTTCCCTTATTTTGTACACCTATGTCGTGTGGTAGAGTAAATTTTATGAGTATCTTTCTAAATGTTTTTCCTTGCATTTCTAGGAGATGAATACTAGAAGGATGGCCGCTACAAGGTTAGAAGAGGAGAGGATAAATGAGAAGATTCCTCCTTAAGTTGAGCAAGTTGAACAAGATCCTGAAGAGGGGCAACGTGTCCAAGGTGCTCAAGTGCCTCCCCAAAGTGATCATATCGCTAATGTAGAAAGAGGTAATGAGGTGCCAGTGGTTCATCTGGAATTGACTAATCAAGAGATTAGAGAGGTTTTGCTTTCTTTAGATTGAGTCGTGGCTACTCAAGTGAATTTGAGTATGATGACCAGGGAGAATGTTGTAGAGAGAACTATGACATCTAGGTTGAGAGATTTTGTGAGGATGAATCCTCTTCTCTTTCATTGCTCTAAAGTCGGAGAGGATCCACAAGAATTTCTCGATGGGGTTTATGAGGTGTTGAGTGTTATGCAAGTTACATATAGGGAGAAGACGCAGTTAGATTCGTATCAATTGAGGGATGTTTATCAAATATGGTACACTCAATTGAAGGACAATAGGCACAAGAATCAGGTCCTATTGAGTGAGAAGAATTTAAAGAAGCTTATCTTTGTAAGTTCTTTCCCCATGAGAGGAGAGAATTTGAGGTGGAGAAGGTTATCAATCTCAAACATGGCAATATGAGTGTTGAGGAGTACTGTTTGAAATCCTCAAATTTATGTATGTACGCCCCGTCTCTTGTGTATAATACAAGAGATGAAATGAGTCATTTTGTGACGGGTGCTGCCGAACTAGTGATGGAAGAATGTCGTACCGCTATGCTAAATGATGATATGACCCTAACTAAACTCTTGGTGTATGCACAATCGATTGAAGAGTCTAAACTTATGAGGATGGGTAGAAGTTTGAAAAGGAGTTGTACTAATGAAAAAGAGAAAACTAGGTTTAAGAAGAGGGCTCAAACTCAAGAAGACCATAAGAGTTCCAAGGTGAAATTGAAGAAAGGAGGTAGTTCTCAAAAGGTAAAACCTACTTGTACAATATGTGGCAAGAAACAATATGGTGAGTGTCAATTGGGTACCGGGAGTTTCTTTGGTTGTGGTAAGGAAGGACAGAAGGGGAGAGATTGTCCTATGATTGCTTCTAGAGGAAGAGAGGGTAAGCAAGTTGCACCTAGTGTTACAAAGGATGATGCTCCAACAAAGAGGCGTTTCTATGCACTACGGTCTATAGGGGAAAAGCCGGATGAGAGTGATGATGATGTTGGTAAGTTATCTTTATCTTGTTGTAATATGGGTTCCTTTTAAGTGGGGGAGTATGGTTAATGGGATAGAAAGTCCTAGAAGTTGTTGCATGTGCATTGTATTTTGAAATTCGGTGTAAATTGAATTTCGTTAACTTCTTGCATTGTGTATTTTGTGAAGTTATGGTTATACTGTAAGATGTGTTTATATGATGTTACTTTGCATATTAGCATACTTATATCATGAATTGCCAAAAAGTTCTATTTTTTTTATAAAAAAAAATAATTCATTGTAGAATAAAAATAGTTTAATGTAAACATTTTGGAAAATTGACTATATCACACTTTGTTCTATAATTGTTGTAGTTTTGTTTGAATTGATGTATATATGAATGATATTGAATATAAAATGAGTTTTCGTTATTTTGAATGAAGCATGTGACTTTTCTAGCATAATGAGTTATACAATTGTCTTCTAGTTTCTTGTTGTGTTGTGAATCTCTTGACTATATGAAATTGATATTTTATTCTTAAATTTTAGTGTTATTGTTTTGTTATTAGCTTCTAGTTGAATCTCTATTCTTGGATGTGTTCAAAGAATGGCAAGTGCCACTTGAGGACAAATATTGTCCAAGTGGGGAAGATTGTAAGACCCAAAAAATGACTGAGGTAAATTAGGGTCTAACATTGTTGTCATCATGGTCTAAGATACTAAATAATTCTATTATATTGTATAGAGGCAGTGTCTAAGGTCTTAGGTACATTGGAAGTCAAACGTCAAGGGACGACCAAGACGTTCGACGACTATGTCACCTATGTGTCTCATATGTTGTTTTATGTGCTATTGTGTTGTTAAAGAGGATTTAACGTCATTAAATTATGTATAATATCATGTATAGTATATGTTTCATGTTTCGTGGAGTTTGAAGGTCAAACGTCCAAGAATTTCATGACGTTTGAAAGATGTACCTTGAAATGACCTTGTGTGTCTAGGCATGTTTCGTCGAGTTTTACATGTTCGTTTAGGGTGAAATTAATGTGAGAGGCTATAAAATAATAGAAGATCACGTTTGGTTTGTAAAATTTTTGTAAAACATCTCCAAAGACCAACCAAGGGTCCTTCAGGAAGGACCCATGTTGGTGGCAAAAATTTCCCTAAGGCATTACCCTTATGGATAAAAATTGACAGCCAGTAGCCTAGTCGACGCCCCGTAGGTGGTGGGAGTCATTTGGTACTTAGAGTGGGAATCTAAGATCTAATTTCCAAGTCTCTAAACCCATCGATGGACGCCAGGACGGCCCATAAGTGGACCTACGCCCCATCGATCGTCATTGTGGCCTGTATGCTATCTAACTGTAAGTTGAGGGGTACTACTATAATTTTACCCCACTTCTAAATAAGAGTATTGGAGGTTTATTAGGGGTATTTTGGGTATTTTAAAGGAGTTTATAAGCCTAAAATTGATTGTACATTACATTCTTCTAAATCAAAACCCCAAAATCCCTTAGAAACTCCCAAAGACTCCATTAAAGTCCAAAATCAAGAAAGAGCTTGGTGTGACAATTTAACTGGAGATTAATCATCAAAGTGAATAAATATCATCATTGAGGTATGTATTTTAATTCTTGGAACTATCTTCATATGGAGATCCAATTCTCGAGATGTTTTCTAAAATTTTCAAAGTTGAATTGTCCAATTAATGATTCTACAATGGGTTCTTACATGAATTATTTTTAAACGTCTATTATAGATTATTTATATGTTGTATTTATTATTTTAACCTAAATTAACTGTGACACTGTGAATTGGATGAACCCTAGTTTTTCACTAAGTGGTGGGTCATTTGATATTAATCAAATGTTGATAAATTCTTATGTATTTTTATAGGGCTATTCATTGATCTAATAATTGTAGTAAATTAATATCTATGTTATATAAGATTGATTAATTCACATTGATCTGACCTCTTTAATTGATTATTGTAGTTTTAATGTTGAATTGTTGGTTATGGCCCAGGGTTAGGGTATTGTGTTATCGAATTGAGTGAGTTAACTTTAAATTGATTTTTTGAGGATGATGTGGGGGTATGCTGCCCTATTTCATTTATTTTGATGATATTGCTACTTCGATTCTATTATGATTTGTTTGGTCCACTTATGGTGAAGGTGTTATGTGTTTTACTTGTAATTGATATGGCCTTTTCCGCGTTACATTATGCAATATGATGGTCATGGCTTTGTTGGAAACTACATGATATAATATGACGGGCTATGCATTTTGATTATGTGAAGCATGAAAATTTCTATCTACATGGGAAGTCATATGAGTATTATTCTATTCATGTTGACTTAGGTGATCATGTTAGACTATCACTTTGATATTATGTGTATAGTGTTAGGGTTGAGTCTTGACTATTCCTACTTGACCATATGAGTCATTATGGGTTACATTGATGATGTTATCATAGTATGTAAGATGACTTGAAGATGTTAGGTTTGTTTCTAGGTTCTTCTAGAAAGATTTGCATTACGAGTTAGAAATGAAGTATGTGATGCTTTCTTGGTTGACTTGTGTCCCTTGCTTGATGTATATATGATTATGAATATGTGATGTCTTTATTATGGATGTGAAAACTCTTATTCTTGAATGTATGAGTGGCATGTGACCATAAATGAGCTTAACACTATCTTTTATGTGAAAACCTTGACTTAGTTGTAATGTTAAGATTGATGAAATCGTAAGACGTAATGGTATCCTTCGAGGTAAAGGAATGATGGACTTAAGGTTAGTTGTCTCAAACGACATCATATTAATCCTTAATAATGACATCATGAGCTTCTGGTCTGCATTGGGAGGTAACCTTAAGAAGAAATCTTTAGTGGGGTAAATGTAATAAGGTTGTGAACTTATTATGGAAGCCTTTTATGTGAATCTAATGTGTAAATTACACTATGAGAAAGAAGGGTAGCACCGAGTGAGTATGGTAAGGGAAATCGTTCTAGTTATAGAGTGAGACTATATTAAAAACGATGCTTTTCATATTCTTTAATCATGTGCCTACATGGGATGTGTCTAAGTTCTACCCTTGGCAAGTAGAACAACCTTATCAGAATAGGATAGATCTCCGGATTACATGTATTGCTATCATGGTGCATGTCCGCTATTGCCTATTCTAATCATATGGAATACCAATTAGCATTATAAGTTTATAAGGTTTAGGTGGTAGTATGGGACACTATTCAGACATTGCACAATTGACTTTGAATGTGTGACTTAGAGTTCCAAGGTCGTTTCTAAGACCATTACATTAATGTCCTTTATGTGATGTATGAGTTTTAATGAACTAATGATTTATGTTTAAAAGTATTTAAATGAATAAGTACCTAATCTAAAGTGAGTTAAAGATTCCTTAGATAAAGTCTAAAGAGGGCATAAAAGATGATCTCTTCATGTCTTATCTTTTGAAGTCTTAAGGATGACTCTATTTGGGGAAGATGTTTGGTTTTGTGGACTTCATCTAAGCCTTAGGTGGTCTTAAGGACTAATTAGGTAATCTTTATGAGGCAATCATGGACAATATCTTCTTGATTTACTTAAGTAGGTCCTTTGAAAGCCTTTGGAAGGAGAAATGTCCTATCATATATGTGTTGGTGTGTTAAGTGAGAATGATTCTATTTTAGGGAGTCGAAAGTATCTCTTAAGTGTGTGTGTAAGGGATTGTATTAGTTGTCGCTTCACAACTCACTCAAGTGAGATTGGTAGAAGAATCTTACATTGTTATTATTGATGCTTCGTAAGTGCGTTTGCGACTCATTATAAGTAATCTTAAGGGTTGTTTAGGCACATCTAGAAAGGGCGTATAAGAGGTATGTCTTAGTGTGACATAACTGAATCATATGATAGCTTTAAAGGAGAAGATTATATGCTATGGGGTGTATAAAGTGAAGAGTAAGTAACTTTACTGTATAGTGAAGTAATTCACTATAACAGTGAATGAGTTCACTGTTAAGTGATCTCTAAAAATATGATTTTTTGTTTAAATGTTATGTTATGTGTTTATAAGTTGTTAAATGTTGTTCTTATGATTATAATATTATTTTTAAATAAAAAATGCATATTCCAATAAAAGTTTGTTTTCATGATTTTTATGCATAGTGTCATACTTAGTACATGTGGTTGTACTAACTCCATGATTTTATATATCTATGTGGTTCTTGGGTGGGGAGGAGCTCTTGGGAGGTCAAGACTTGGACCGTAGCATCGTTCGAAGTTAAAGTATGTCCTCATTTGACTCGACGGCATATATATCTTTTACGTTTCTTATTGAAGTATTGCAATAGACTAAGTATTTCTATATTTGTATTTTGTATGGGCCATGTCTCAAGTATTCTCGTGTCTTAAGGCGATTAGCTTGAGATATAGTATTTCCACATACATTATATACAAGAGATTTTTAAAGACTATTTTATGTTTCCTTAAAATATTTAATTTTGCACTACTTTTCACTATGTTTATGCGATGAATGGTACGTAAGGGCTTGTATAAGACCTCCGAGAGGTTAAATATGCCGGTTGCAATCAAAGATTTCCCGTAACTTCTAGGGTTTAATTTCGGGATGTGACAAGCTTGGTATTAGAGCTAGTTTTCTGAAAGTAGTATTAGGAATCGAAAAGTCGCATCAAGTCACATCTAGTACAGTCTTGACCATCGGTGTGAGTCGCGAAACATCTATGGGAAACAGGCTACAGGACGATAGAGTTTCCCTTCTTTTCTACACCTATGTTTTACGGTAGAATAATTGTTATGATTATCCTTATTAGTGTGTTTCCTTGTGTTTCTAGGATATGAATACTAGAAGGATAACCACTAGAAGGTTGGAAGAGGAGAGGATGAGGAGGAGATTCCTCCTCAAGTTGAGAGAGTTGAGAAAGTTCCTAAAGATGGGAAACTTGTCTAAGGTGCTCAAGGTTCTCAAGTTCCTTCCCAAGGTGATCATATCCCTAATATATAAGGAGGTAATGAGGTGTCGGTGGTCATCCGTATTTGACTAATAAAGAAATTAGAGAGGCTTTGCTTGCTTTATCTTGAGTCTTCACTACTCAAGTGAATTTGAGTATGATACCTAATGGGAATGTTGTAGAGAGTACTATGACATCTAGGTTGAGAGATTTTGTGAGGATGAATCCTCCAATCTTTCTTAGCTCTAATGTGGGAGAGGATCCACAAGAGTTTCTCAATGGGGTGCATAAGGTGTTGAGTATTATTGGTGTAACATCTAGGAGGAAGGCGGATTTCGCTTCGTATCAATTGAGGGATGTTTCTCAAATATGGTACACTTAATGGAAGAACAATAGGTTGGAGCAATCGGGTACTATGTGGTAAGAATTTAAGGGAGCTTTTCTTGGTAAGTACTTTCCCTGAGAGAGGAGAGAAGTTAACGTTGAGAAGTTTATGAATCTCAAGCAAGGCAATATGAGTGTTGAGGATATGACCCTAGCTAGACTCATGGTGTATGCACAATCGATTGAAGAGTATAAACTTTGGATGATGTATAGAACTTTAAAAAGAAGTGGTGCTAATGAACAATAGCAAACTAGGTTAAGAAGAGGGCTCAAACTCAAGAAGAACCAAAGAGTGTTAAGGTGAAATTGAAGAAAGGAGGTAGTTCTCGAAAGGTAAAACCTACTTATGCTAAATGTGGCAAGAAATATCATTGGGAGTGTCTATTGGGAACCGGGAGTTGCTTTGGTTGTTGTAAGGAAGGACACAAAGTGATAGATTGTCCTATAATTACTTCTAGAGGAACAGAGGGTAAGCAAGTTGCTCCTAGTGTTCAAAAGGATGTTGCTCCAACAAAAATGTGTTTCTATGCACTCTAGTCTAGAGGGGAGAAGATGGAATAGAATGATGATTATGTTGGTAGGTTCTCTTTATATTTTTGTATTATGTGTTCCTTCTAAGTTGGGGAGTATGGCTAGTAGATGGGATAGAAAGTCCTAGAAGTTGTTGCATGTGCATCCTATTTAGTTGTTTGGTTGAAATTGAATTTCATTAACTTCTTGCATTGTGTATTTTGCGAAGTTATTATTATATTATAAGATGTTTTTATATGATTTTACTTTTCATATTAGCATGTTTATATCATGAATTGCCTAAAAGACGCATTTTTGAAAAATTGGTAAAATCATTGTTGCATTAAAACAGTTTACTGTGAAAACTTTGGAAAATTGACTATTTGACTCTTTAGACTAAAATTGTGGTAATATTGTTATAATTGATGTACATAGGCGTGATATTGAATATAAAATGAGTTTTCGTTATTTAGAATGAAGCATGCAAGTTTTGTAGCATAATGAGTTATAGAATTGTCTTTTAGTTTCTTGTTATGTTGTGAATCTCTTGACTATGTAAAATTGATATTTTCTTCTTGATTTTATTTCTATGGTTTGTTAATTATATTCTAATTGAATCTCTATTCTTGGAGGTGTTCGGAGAGTGGCAAGTATCATTCGATGACGAATGTTGTCCAAGTGGGGGAGATTGCAAGACCGCAAAAATGACTTAGGTGAATTATAGCCTAACATTTTTTTAAGCATGATGTAAGGTCCTAAATAAGTCTATATATGGTATAGAGGCAGTGTCTAAGGGTTTAGGTGCATTGTAAGTCAAACGTCATGGGACGACCAAGACGTTCGACGACTAAGTCACATATTTGCCTCATATGTGGTTTTATGTGATATTGTGTGATTCATAAGGTTTTATGGTCCTCAAATAATTTATTATAGCATGTACAGGAAGCGTTTCATGTTTCGTGGAATTTGGAGGACAAATGTCCAAGAACGTCCGTAACGTTCGAAAGATGTGCCTTTAAATGACTTTGTGTATCTAGGCATTATTCGGCAGGTTTTACGTGTTTGTTTTCGGTGAAATTGATGTGAAAGGTGATAAACTAACGTAGAATAATTTTTTGTTCGGAAACGTCTAGGCAAACATCTCCAAGGACCAACCAAGGGTCATTGAGGAAGGACCCATGTTTGTGGCCAAAATTGCCAAACGCAGTCCACCTACGTATGGCAATCAACGGCTATTGGCCTAGTCAACGTCCCGTAGGTGGTGGGCGTCATTTGGGACTTACCCTAGAGAGATATGCTCCCATTTACAAGTCTCTTAACACATCGACGAAGGCCAGGACGACTCGTAAGTGGACCTACGCCCCATCGATGGTCATTGTTGCCTACTTGTTGTGTCACTGTAAGTTTAAGAGTGATATTGTAATTTCACACCAATTACAAATAAGAGTATTGGCGTTTTATTAGGTGTATTTTGGATACTTTAAATGTGTTTATTTACTAAAACACATTGAAGACTTCATTCTTCTAAATTAAAACCCCGAAATCCCTTAGAAAGCCCCAAAGACTCCATTGAATTCGAAAATCAAGGAAGAACTTGGTGTGACGATTTAAGTGGAGATTCTTAATCAAAGTGATGAATTTTCATTAATTAGGTATATATTTTTATCCTTTACACTCTCTTCAAGAAGGAGCCCCAATTCTCACGATGTTTTCTAATGTTTTCAAAGTTGAGTTGTCCAATTTCATCATTCTACCATAGGTTGATGCATCAATTGTTTTTAAACGTATATTATGTATTAGATTGATGTTATATTCATGATATAAACTAGACATGAACCCATGAATTGGATGAACCCTAGTTTTTGACTAAGTTGTGGGTTATTTGATATTGATCTAATGTTGATGATTTCTTATGTAATTTTATGTGGGCTATTCATTAATGTAATAATTTTAGTAAATTGATATCTAGGTTTGATTAGATTAATGAATTTTACATTTATTTTACCTATTTCATTGATTATTGTAGTTCCTATGTTGAATAGTTGGTCATGACCTTGGGTAAGGGTCTTGTGTTTACAAATTGAGTAAATTGACTTTGTATTGAAGTTTTGAGGATTATGTGGGGGTATGCTTACCTATTTCCTCTATTTTGATGATATTTATTCTTCGATTCCATTGTGATTTGTATAGTTAACTTATGGTGCAGATTTTATGTGTTTTACTTGTGATTGATGTGGCCTTGTCGGTGTTACTTTATGCAATATGATTATCATGTCTTTGTTTGCAACTACTTGAATTAGTATGGGGGTTTGTGTATATTTATTCTATAAAGCATGAAAATATATATTGACATGTGAAGTCATATGTGTATTCTTCAATTCATGTTGTCTTAAGTGATCATATTAGACTATGACTTTGACGTTATGTGTATAGTGTTAGGGTTGACTCTTGGTTATTCCTACATGACTCTATGAGTATATATTGGTTTCATTTATGATGTTATGATAGTATATAAGATGACTTGAAGATTTTAGGTTTGTTTCTAGGTGCTTCTAGAATATCTTGCTCGATGTATATATGATTATGAATATGTGATGACTTGAATTAGGATGTTAAAACTCTTATTTTTGAATGTATGAATGGCATGTAACCATAAATGAACTTAAGAGAGTCTTTTATGTTAAAACCTTGACTATGTGGTAATGTTAAGATTGTTGAAGTGGTCGTAAGACGTAATGGTATCCTTCAAATTAAAGGGATGATAGACTTAAGGTTAATTGTCTTGAAATGCATCATATTGATCATGAGGAAAGTAATCATTAGCTTTTTGTCACCATTGCAAGGTAACCTTAAGAGGACCTCTTTGGTAGGGTAAATGTAATAGGGTTATGAACATGTTAAGTAAACCCTTTTATGTGAACTAATGGGTGAATTAGTCTATGAGAAAGAAGGCTGGCAGCGAGTGAGTACGGTAAGGGAAGTACTTCTAGTTAAAGAGTGAGACAATATTACAAAGCATTGCCCTTCATATTCCTTAACCATGTGCCTAACATGTGATGTGTCTAAGTTCTACCCTTTGCAAGTAGAACAACCTTATCAGAGTGGGATAGAACTACGGATTCCATGTCATTCTATAATGGTCTATGTAGGTTATAGTGTATTCTCATAATATAAAATATCTATTAGCATTAGAGAAGTTTATGATGTTTAGGTGGTGTATGGGACACTATCTAAACATAGCACAATAGACTTTGAAGGTGTTACTTGGAGTTTCTAGATCTTGTCTGAGACCATGAACTAATTTTGTAATGTTAAGAAGTATTTAAAATGAATAAGTACCTAATCTAGTGTGACTTAAGGATTTCTTAGCTAACGTGTGAAGAGTGCATAAGAAATGATCTATTCATGTCTTATCTTTGGAAAGTCTCGAGGAGGACTCTACTTAGGGAAGATTTTTGGTGTTGTTGACTTGATCTAAGCCTTAGGTAGTCTTAAGGACTATTTCGATAATCTTGAAGAGGTCAATCATGGACTCTATCTTCTTGATTTACTTTATTAGGTCTTTTGATAGCCTTTGGAAGGAGAAAGACATATCATCTAAGACCTGGTGTGTTAATTGGGAATGATTCTACTTTAGGGAGTGTGTAGGATCTCATTAGTGTGAGTGTGAGGTATTGTATGGGAGATCGCTTCAAAACTCACTCAAGCGAGACATAGAGTACCCTATGGTAGAAGAATCTTATGTTGATGTTTATGATGCATCGTATGTGTGTATGTGACCGATTATCAGTAAAATTAAGGGTCGTTTAGGCACATCTAGAGAGGGTGTATGGGTGGTCTCTCTTTTTGTGACTGAAGTCAATCTTAGGATAGCTTTGAGTGTGAAGATTACATGCTAAGGGGTGTCCACAGTGAAGAATAAGTAACTACACAGTACACTTAAGTAATTCAATGTGACATTGAATGAGTTCACTGTAAATTGATCTCTAAAAATAAGACTTTTATTTAACTGTTAATTTATGTGTTTCTAAGTTGTTAAATATTGTTCTTATGATGATAATATTATTTTTAAATGAAAAGATTCATATATCCAACAAAAATCCATTTTCGTGATTTTTATGCATAATGCCATACGTAGTACATGTGGTTGTACTAACTCCATAATTTTATCTATCCATATAGTTCTTTGTAGGTAAGCAGATTTTGGGAAAAGAAGAATTGGACCGTAGCATCGTTCAAGAGTAGTTGAAGTATGTCATCATTTGACTCGAGGGCATATATGTCTTTTATGTTTCTTATAGAAGAAGTACTGCAATACACTATGTATTTCTATATTAGTATTTTGTACGGGCCATTTCCCAAGTATTCTCGTATCGTAAGCTGATGAGATTGAGACTTTGTATCTCCTATTAGTTTTTATGAAAAACATTTTTAAAGACTATGTTATATTTTGTTAAATGTTTAAAATCCGCACAACTTTTCACTATGTTTATGTGATGAATGATATGTAACGTCTTGTATAAGACCTCCAAGAGGTCAACTACGCTGGTTGCAATCCGAGATTGATCGTAATTTCTATGGTGTGGTTTCAGGATGTAACATAATAAAGGTATTTAGAATTGTTGAAAGTTGAAGACATGAGTGTCCTCCATCATCCCGACAAGGCTAACGTGGTTGCAAATTCCCTAAGTCGTATGACTATAGGTATAGTATGCCACATTGATGAAGCCATGAAAGACCTAGTTAAGGATGCATATAGGTATGCTAGGTTGGGTGTGAGGTTAGAAGATTCTTTGGATGGTGATTTTGTGGTTTATAATAACTCTGAGTTATAATTGGTATTTGAGGTGATGTAAAACCAACACCTAGATCAACCATTCATGGAGTTTAAAGAATCGGCTCTCGGTAAGTTAAATGAATCATTCTCCTTAGGGAGGGATGGTCTGTTAAGGTACCAAGTTAGATTGTGTGTTCCCAATGTAGATGGGTTGAGGGTTTGGATCCTTGAGGAAGCAAATGGGTTGCGCTACTCAATTAAACCGAGTCAACAAATATGTACTATGACCTTAGGGAAGTATATTGGTGGGAAATTTTGAAGAATGACATAACGGATTTTGTTGCTAGGTGTTCGAATTACCAATAATTAAAAGTCGAACATCAAAAGTCGAGTGGCTTACTACAAGCAATCCAAGTTCCTATTTTTAAATGGTAGGACATCAATATGTCTTTTATAGTGTGTTTACCTTGGACTTAAAAGTCATATGATTCTATATGGGTAGTTGTGGATAGCTTGACCAAGTACGCTCACTTTATTCTCGTCAAGTCTACTTAATAGGCTGAAGATTATGCTAGGATCTTCATAGATGAGAGTGTGTGTAACCAAGGTATTCCTTATCCATCATTTGGATTGGGGCGCGCAATTCAGATCTATGTTTTTCAAGACATTCCAAAGAGGGCTGGGTACTAAGGTTAATTTGAGTACCGCTTTTCATCCCCAAAAAGATGGTCAAGCGGAACGTACTATACAAACCTTGAGGATATTCTTAGGGCTTTTATAATTGATTATAATGGAAATGGGGATAAGCATTTGCCTTTGGTGGAGTTTGCTTATAATAATCATTTCATTCATCCATTTCCATGGCTCCCTATTAAGTTATGTATTGTAGGAGGTTTAGGTATCATATTGAATTGTTTTAAGAGAGAGAGCCTTCTCTTCTTGGTCCCGATCTAGTTTATGATACTGTGGAAAAAGGTTCATATACTATGGAAGCGGTTGCAAATGGCCTATTCTCGGCAAAAGTCTTATGATGATCATATGAGAAGGGATTTCTAGATTTAGGAAAGTGATAAGGTGTCTTTTAAAATTTCACCTATGAAGAGCGTGGTTAGATTTTTCAAGAACGCGAATTTAAGTCTTCGTTATGTGGGTAGCTATGAAATCTTGTAAATAGTTGGTAAGGTTGACTATGAATTGAAACTTCGTAGTGAATTGGCTTCGGTTCATCCGGTTTTCCATGTTTCCATGCTTAAAAGGTGTATTTGTGATCCAAAGTCTATTATTCCTATTGAGGATCTTGGTGTCAAGGATAACCTCTCTTATGAGGATGTTCGGTTCAAATTATTGACAAGCAAATAAAGATGTTAAATAATAAAGAAGTGGTGTCAATAAAAGTGTTATGGAAAATCACCTAGTTGAGGGTGCAACATGGGAGGCCAAGGCTGACATTAAGTCCCGTTACCCTTATTATTTTGATAATTAAGGTTTGTCATTCTATTTAATAATGTAAATATGACTAGAAATTGAATTTTTTTTATTTTTGGTGAAGTCTTGGAAAAGTGTGCATTTTGAATCACATTATAGTAATTTACACTGAATTGGCGCATAAAACTTATAATTTTGTCTTTTAGTTTGTTTGATTTATTATGTTGTTCATATGACATGGTGAGACTTAGTGAGAAGTTATGTGGCATGTTGATAAGTGAACTTTACGCTAGTTGACTTATGTAAAGTATGTTGAGGTCATGTGTGTTGTCAGAAGGAAATGCCTCATAATGAAGTTTTTGAGCTTTATGTTTGGTAATGAAGTCTTGAAATTTCCTTGTTGAAATGATATAAATTATGTTGTTGTGTATTGTTGTTGGTTGGGCTTCTAGTCTTGAGTTTATTCCTTCCAAAAGAATTTTATGTCATTCAGGGAAGAATGTTCCTAAGGAGTGGGGGAATTATGTAACATTTCTAAAATCCAAGACGAGTCTTAAAGCCTAACATAGGTTCTATGGGATCTAAACACTATCTTAAGACATATTTTAATGTATATAGGTAATTTAGGAATTTTAGGAACCAAGACGTCCATGACGTTTGAAAATATTGTTCAAGGACGTAATAGCGTGTCTTAGCCTATTCGATTAATTCTTAGGAGTCAAAAATTCATGAAATTATGTGAAAGTGTGTATAACATGTGTTTGAGATGAACCCCGGTCGAAACGTCCGGGTAAGACTCCCCAAGGACCAACATAATCCCTAGAGGAGGATCCTAGCACGTAGGAGGCAACACTGCCTGGCAGTGTGTAACCATGAAAGGTAGAAGACGGCTTGTGTGTGGATCGATGATGTATCAATGACAACCGTCATCCCAGACATAGACAAATGGATAGATCCCTCGCCTTAACAAGTATGTGACCAAAATGATGAGTGGGTAGGATGGAGGGGGGCCAATTGTTGACTCGAAGATGGCTCGTCGATGGGGTTCCGTCTCTAAGTATCTTGTCTTAAGCTTCGATTTAGTATTGAATTATGGTGTTGACAATTCTAGCCTTTTTATCATATGAATTATTGATTTTTGATGTAGTACATCTCAATTTTATTGAATTGAGGGTTTATGGTAAGGCCTAAATGATGAACTATGAAGGAGAGTTTGTAAGTCTTATGATCTCTATGTTTTACTTCCACTTGTGTTTAATTGTTGTTACTTCATGATGTTATATGATCTTAATATGTTAATGTTGCAATATAAATGGCATTATATAATGATGATTATTCTCTTGAACATTTAATTGGGTTGTATTATTAAAGTACGATGTTATGTGAAGTTGTACATAAGTTATGGTTTCTTGTTGAGACTACTTGATTAAGTGAGGTTATGGGTCTTTGATTGGTCATTTCACATGTTGACTTGATAAGGATTCATGTGTAATCGTCTTACCTAATATGATATGATTAATTTTTATTCAGGCTTAAGATGCCATTACTCAATAATAAGGTTATATTAGATAATAGGTTCAAGTATGTTGATATGCATATTACTTGGTTGAGTTAGTAAGCATGTTATGTTAGTTGGTGTGACTTGATTGATTATGCATAATATTTTTCAAGGGTAAAATAGCATGGTTTAACTAAATGTCCATTTTTAGCATGATTTGATCTTATATGTGCATAAACTCTCATACTTAGTACAAGTGTCGTACTAACCCCATTTTCTTCCTCTTTCCCAAATATTTTAGGTACCGGACGTTGAAGACTCATTCGAGCCGACTTGAAGAAAACTTGGATATTCTCTACCATCCAAGTTTGTAGGTCCTCAATCTTCGAGGGCGATGTCAATATCTTGCTTATGGAGTTTCTTTGTTTTTCTAAGACTCTTATCTTCATTCCATTTTCATTTGACTACGATTTGTATAAGATTATATGTGGCTTCTTTCCATTGATGTAGGGATGTGACAAAATTTCTATGATCTTTTAGATAGTATGAGATGAAATAATCCTTAAGACTATATTCTATCTTATGTATAGGTATATCTGCAATAAAAGTAGAAGGCTATGTAACCTTTCTATACGAAGTGTCTACGTATACTCGATACATATTATGTGTATCTAGAGGTTTATGTAAACTACTAGTAGAAGTAATAAATTTTTTAAATTTTCTGCTAAATTCGACTTATGAAAGTGATGATGTAAACAAAGAGGGTAGTCTTAGTCCTCAAAGAGGACAACGACGCCGGTTACGTGTGGGGGGTGAACCCGAATGTGACACCACTGCCCGTGAAGTCCAATTTTTACCCTTATTAAAATAGGTATGCTTTTTTATTATCTTTAAATATCCATATAATGTTTTAATGTAAATATGCACCGAAACTATATAATTTTCACAAACACTAAAATAGAAATAAAATTCATCTTCCCCAAAATATTTTTCTCTAGGAAAATTAAGAAGAAGAAAACTAAAATCAAAGCATGGACATGATGAAAAAACGGGTTTTACATCAAATTAATTTAATTTCATCGTCAATGTATGGTTTTTTCAATCCATGCGTTGATTATACCTATGAAGCCCCTTTAAAACTACATTTAAACTCTAACAATTTTCCAAAAGATAGGGTTATATTCTAAGGACATAGGATCTACTTAAAAAGATATAAATGGTTCAATTGTATATTATTATGATTGCGTTGATTATTTAAGGTTGATTTACCGAGAAATTTCCACAAGAACCCATGAATTCAGTATATTGCTAAATTGAGATCTTAATGTTGGTTAGTTGATTTTAGAAGCGTGTAAACGGGGTTTGTTTATATTTATTCAATTGATTGAACTAAGTTTTTACCCATATATAATAAAGAATTTCCATATTTGAGTTGAATGTCATTCACGATCCTTGAAGAGTAAATTATGAGAATTGTACAAGAACATGAGAGTTATGCATGTTCTTCAAGGTTTATTGTGAAAATGAAGATTCTATGATTATGGTGTTATTGTGGTATTGATTAAAAGGTCAATCTACTCTATAACCGTTACACATTATTATGCATGATTTCACTATGATTATGATGTTCTTGTTGTGTTTATCAGAGGCTGTTCTTATGACATGATTTGAAAGGTTTACTAACTTAGTAATGATTCTTACATCAACGAAATTATAAAAGAAATTATGCTTAGATGGAGCGGTTATGAAAATTAGATGAAAGCTTTTCCATTTGTTAGTCCGGGTTTCCAAAATAGTTATCTCATGATATGGAAACCTTTAACATCAACGAGTACGGGTTTCTAGAATTCCCCCTATCAAATAAATGTGTTGCCACATAGGTGTTTTGCTAATGGATCCATCTAGGCTATCAAACATGACTTCTATCTTGAGCATATAGGACCGCTCTTTTTCGGATTGGGGGCATGATATCTGATTCCATGTTGATTAGATGGTCTTTGTCGATTTAGGCTCTATTTCCATATATCCAAAGAACATGAACTATGACGAGAAAATGATCATGAACTATAACTATGGATTCTTAAGAATTTGAACATAGTATGTGTGGTGGTATGAGACTAAATTTATGCAATACACATCTAGGCTTTTAGATTTTTGGTGTGCTTCTCTCTATAATACATATGAATTCTGTATAATTAATATGAGTTAATGAACATGAATGCTTCATTTTCTATAAGTATTTACTATGATTAATGCAAAGCATGACATGTATGATGTTTGCGACTTAAAAGTTGTAAAAAGAATTTTATAAGATTATGAAATCTTATCTATGCACTGCACAAGTATAGCTTATGGTTGCTTATGAAATGTTTTGACTAAGGTTTCTTCAAAGATGTGCATGATGTCTGTCAAACTTTATAAAATGCATGGTTTCAACTAAATATCCCTCTTTTCCATTTATTTAAGGATTTTATGGATGACTATCATAATTCGTGTATTTTTATACCAGGTCCATATTTTCTAACGTTTATATAAGTGTCGACCCTGGTTTTGAGGTATACTTCTGTCATTGTGCAAATCATGGATTGGTTCTCTCCACGCTTTTAGTGGGTCCTCATAATCTGAGGACAATGTTTTTTTGACCTTATTAATACCCAATTATATTAGATGAGTTTTTCAGATAATTTCTAGACTTCCATTTAATTTAAAGAAATACTATGAATGCAAAATGCTTAAATTTTTTTTATAATTTATATAATTTTATGTTTATGATATACTAACGGCTCGTATGAAACCCCTTAGAGGTTAAGTACGTCGTGTTATATATAGCGGGTATCTTGGGTCATGAAAATTTTGGTAATCAAAGAACAATGTTTAGAATAATTCTAGGATGATGTTTCATAATCCACATCGAGTAGACTATTATTTGTGAGTCTGACACGCATCCTATTTATTAAGGACAAGTTGTAAGATGTATAGAAAATCACATTTCTTTCATTACTCTTTAGTCATACCTTAGAGTTGAAACTCTATAAAGTCCTTTTCCTAACCCTTCTCTTATGTCTTCAAGAAATAAATACACGAAGGGTGAATTCTAGAAGAAGGGAAGAGGAACATTGGAATAAGGGATTTCCGCCAAAGCTCCCCAAAATCATTAAGTTTTTGAAGCTCCTATAGATGAAGGAACTATAAAAAATGTGGAAATAAAGATGACTCTCCTACTATTGAGTCAATTTGTTAAAACTCAGACTCAATATATGAAGGCTAAAGCCAATAGAATTACTGAGACTAATGTGAATTTTATTGTGAACACAACCACTTTAAGGATAATAGATTTTGCTAGAATTAATTTCTTCCAAGTTCTGTGGCTCCCAAAAGGAGGAGGATCCACAAGGGTTTATTGATAAGGTTTTTAAGTTTCTTGGTTTTATGGGAGTGTCTCAACAAGTGCAGGAAGAATCAGCCGCCAACCAATTTACAGGTATGACACAAACAATGTATGATCACTGGATGGGTGAAAGGCTTGTAGGTGTTCGTCCGATAGATTAAGAATCGTTCATATGGTCTTTGTTGATAGATTCTTTCCACTAGAGTTATGAGAGCAAAAAATACAAGAATTTATCAACTTTTATCAATAAAAAAAAAGAATTAGTGAAAAAGAATATTCCCTTATGTTAACTCGATTGTCCAAATATGCTCCAACATTGGTGGTGGATTATAAGGCCAAGATGAACAAGTTTGTTATATGGGTATCCGACATGGTAGTCAATGAATGTCGTTCGGAAATTCTAGTCCCAAATATAAATATTCTACATCTCATGGTTTTTGTAAAAAAAATTGAAGAACAAAATCTCACGCAAGCCAATTGTTAAGTAGTGTGGGCTAGGAACGATAATGAGTGTTTTTTCAAGTATATGTTAGAGGTTGAAGGTATACCAATTTTCAAGATAAGGTTACCCAACCAAGGCTCATCTTGTGCTCCAAGGTTAAAAACAGATAGGGTTCCTAACCCTAAACCTAAAAGATACAATATTGGCAGAGCTTTTATGGAGATACCTATTTGTTCTTAGTGTGGTAAGAAATATCATAGTAAGTGCCTTGTTGGCATTGATAGTTACTATACTTTTTAGAAGAGTGGTCATATGATGAGGGATTATGCCATGCATATGGCTCAAGTAAGAGAAGAAAACAAAGTTCCTCCTAAAGGTTTAAATTCTAATGCTCCCAAGAAAATATGCTTTAATGCTCTCAAGACATGAGGTGGCTTAGAATGTTCCATGGTTTTAATGACTGCTCAATTAAAAGTTTTTCTTATTAATTTGTATGCATTGTTGTAACCCGGTGCTACCTTTTATTTTGTAACACCTTTTGTTGCTATGAGATTAATTGTTCGTCCGTAAGTTGTATGAGAACCTTTTTTCAGCTTCTACCCCGGTTGGTGACTCATATGTGGCTAAGATGGTGTATAAAAAATGTCCCATTTTCTTTTCCAAAATATATAATCTTGTTGACTTCATATATATTTACATGCTAGAGTTTTATGTGATTCTTTTTATGAATCGGTTTCATGCATGTTATGCTTATATAGATTGTAAAACTCATGTAGTTTGATTTCAAATTCCTAATGAGTCTATTTTAAAATGAAGGGTGTAAATCAATACTTAGAGGACAATTTGTTTTTTCCCATAAAAATAAAAATATGGTCTCTAAATTGTGTGTCTATATATTGTTACAGTGAATGATGTTGAATCTCAAACCCATCATCTAGAGTCGGTTAGAGTAGTATATGAGTTCGTGAAATTTTTTCCCGATTATTTGCCTGGTATTCATCCCGAATGGGAAACATAATTTTGTATTAACATTATTCTGGATACATATTCTATCTCTATTCCTCATTATAGATTTACTCCGGTGGAGTTAAAGGAGTTTAAAGAACAACTAAATGATTTGCTAGACAACGACTTTATTTAATCGAGTATCTCTCTAAGGGGTGTTTCAGTGTTGTTAAAAAGATGGATTGGTTCCTTAGAATGTGTATTGACTATAACAAACTAATAAAAGTTACCATAAAAAATAGTTATCCCCATCAGAAAATAGATTATTAATTTGATCATCATTAAGTGGCTAATTACTTCTCAAAAATTTCCCTTCCTCGAATGAATGATGTAGACTCTCAGTTTTCTAAAGAATGCTTCCTAGTTCAAGTACCATATGTTGAGCTATCATTTCTGGTAAGTCTTGATGTCAAGTCCATAATTACAATGTCTTATTTTATATAAAAAAGTGATATAAAAAATGTTATGTGTTATATGCAATATGTTATATGCTATGTGCAAGATTTTATGTGTTGTGTTCAATATAATAAGTATGATGATGCATGTTACTCTCATGGCATGCCTTTCCTAATTCAAATTTTGAACTGAATATTACCAACTAAGGTTGAGATTGGTTGGCAGACCCAAGACGACAATCTTACCTAGGTGTAGGAACTATGAATTCTTTTTGGTGTCATTTTGCCTAACTAATGCTTTGAAGAAATTTATTGTCCTTATGGCACTTTTTATTGGCTACTTTAGGATTTTTGTTGAGGGGTTTTCCGAAATTTCGTCTCCTTTGACGGCCTTGACTCAAAAGAAAGTTATGTTTGTGTAGTCGAAAACATGTGAGAAAATCTTCGACGGATTGAAAGATAGTCTTAGTAGAGATAGTCTTACCGTTACTTAGTTGTTAACCTTGCCTGATTGTACAGATGATTTTTTCGTATATTGTAACGCCTCTAGACTATGTTTTAGATATGCCCTCATGCAACATTGGAATGTAATTTCCCTTGCTTCAAGGAAACTAAAGGTACTTGAGAAGAACTATTTGACTCATGATCTCGAATTAGCGGCGGTAGTATTTGGTTTGAGAATATGGAGACATTACTTTAATGGGATCCGTTTTGATAGTTTAACCAACCAAAAGAGTCTTCATTATGTATTTAGCCAGTGGTACTTAAATATCCAACAAAGAAGATGGTTAGAACCTTAAAAAGACAATGGCAAGAGCGTCCTTTATCACCCGGACAAAGCTCATTTGGTAGTGGATGCCCTATGTCAATTATCCAAGGGGAGTGTAACTCACATTAAAGATGGGAAGAATGATTTGGTACATGATGTACATAGGTCCGACTGGTCAGGTGTCCAAATAATGGATTCCCCTAACAGTGGTGTCATGGTGCACAATGGGTTCGAATCATCCCTTGTGATGGATGTTAATCAAAAGGTAGCCCTTGATCCTATAATTGTTTAAGTTGAAGAGTCGGTGCTCAAAAATTCCATTGAGGCTTTCTCCTAAGAATGGGATGGGATACATAGATTCCAAGGTCGACAATGTGTTCAGGATATTATTTTTTTTAGAGAGAAATTTCTAGAAGAGGCTCATGGTAATTGATATTCTATTCATCCGGGAGCCACAAAGATGTATCGTTATCCAAAAGAAGTCTATTTATTCAATGGTATTAAGAAAGATACAGTGTGTTTTGTTGCCAATGTTTGAATTGTAAATAAGATAAAGCAAATGACTAAAGACCAAGAGGATTGTCGAAAGATATAGACATCCCAACTTGTAAGTGGGAGGATGTGAACACGTATTTTTATGTGGTTTTTCCTCATACTTGAGGACAACAAGATTTCATTTGGGACATTATAGACCTTATTAAAAAATCATCCCTTTTCATTTCCGTCATGGTTTCCTTTTCGGCGAAAGACGATGACCTATTGTATCATTAGGAGATGATGCAGTTACACGGGTTCCTTTGTCAATTATTTTTGATAGAGTTACTCAATTTGCTTCATACTTTTGGAAGTCATTCCCAAAAGGTCTTGTTACTAAATTAAGCTTAGCATGACTTTTATACTCAAACTAATGGGAAAGCGGAACATAGAATAAAAACTTTAGTAGATATGTTGAGAGAATGCATTATTATCTTAGAGGAAAATTGATGACCATCTACCTTTAATAGAGTTTGCCTACGAAAATAGATATCATTTATTGGTTTCCATTGATCATTTTGATGCTTTGTATGGTACGAAATGTAGATCTCCACTTTGTTTTTTTGGAGTATATGAAATTGCGTTAATTTGTCCCGAGAAAGTTTGTGAGGACAATAAAAAAGTCTGACTTATTAGATAGAGGTTGAAGACGTCCCAAAATCAGAAAAAGTTTTATGCGAATGTTAAAAGAAGGGATCTAAAATTTGAAGTCAATGTTTGGGTCTACTACAAATGTCAAATACTAAAGTATGATGAGGTTTTGAAAAAATGGAACAGTTAGTCACCTGTATGTTGGACCAGGTAAAATCATGAAACATGTTGGAAAAGTTTCATATGAGTAAGACACACTAAATGAGTTGACTCCGGTTCACATGATGTTTCATTTTTTCATACTTAAGAAGTGCATTGGAGATCCGGTATACATTATCTCCTTAGAATGATTGAAACTTTAATATAGTCTATCCTATGAGGAAGTAACATTGCAAATATTGGAACAGAAGTTAAAAGGTTTATAAATAATGAACTATCTGTTGTAAAGGTATTATAAAGGAATCATCTAGTTGAGGGTGCTACAAGAAGGTCGAAGCTGATATAATTTCCCACTACCATCATCTACTCATACTCAAGCATCGGATAAGTAGTTCCACTTGAATTCCTAGTGTTGGTTCATGTGTAATATATGTGATTTCTATGATTTCCTTATGATTAAGAATATTCATGAAAAAAAATCATGTTTAGTGATGAATTAGTTGTTTTCATGAATAATGCTCATCATGTTGTTGTTTATTTGAGTATGATGTTGCATAATTGACTTCATAAGGTAAATTGATGAACATGATCTATTGTGTTTTTTGAGATGGAATATTGGCTTCATAATTTTGTATTGAGCATGCTTTTGGTTGAGAAGATTGTTCCTCCTATGAACACGAGCTATATTGAATGTCATGCCTATTGGTTTGATAAATGCAGTTCATATTTCCTTTGATTTAATTGATTCTACTTTTGATAAAGTCAAGTTTCCTCTTCTGAATTATGCATTCTTTTTATGCTTCATGCATCATATGATACAGGCCTTGAGTGTAACAACCATAAAAAAATGAATATGCTAAGTAATGCTTAATGTGTCTAGAATACCTACGATTAGACCGGATTCACACGAGTTGATGTGCGTAGAACCAGACCTATGGAACCTTTCTACAGCAAGAAAACTACCTTGGGGAGTTACTTGAGATATAAAAGGTTGGTTCCAACCTTGTAGGGCTCTCGAATACGAAGATTTACTTGAAGGAGTCTTTACCAGACTTAAAAAGGGGAAATCTTAGGTTTGGAGGGTCTAGGGGTAAAATGGTCTTTTTCTAGGCTAAAGGTAGTATCTTAATTACCCTAAATGTATAACTAACAATCTAATTAATAAGTTGGAGGGGCACTTTGGGGATATAGGGCCGAAAATGGGCTCTTGAAGTGAAGTCTTGCTCCACACGAGTTCGAACCTAGGTGGAAGCAATAAATTAAATTATATTTAATATAAGTTGGTAAATTAATTTAATTAATTTATATTTATTATTTATTCGCCTATTTTAAATAAAAGGAATCATATTTTTAATAATTAAATAAAAACCTTAATTGACTAAGTCCTAAACTAGACTCTTAAACTAAGAAAACAATTCTATACCATGTTAATCTCTGTCTCTCACGTCTCTATCACTCTCACTCACGATTCTATCTGCCAAATAACTTCAAAAAACATTAGGTAAACTACTTCACACTTGAAAAAATCACAACAATAATATAATAAAACAAATGAAATCAATTACGTAGGAAAAGAGAAGTTTGTCCGTCAAGTTGGTGTTGACTGTGAGCGGATTTGGACTTCATCTGGGTGAAGTTTTTGGGGAGCAAGTCGAGTGTTCAGTGTCAAAAAGGTATGGGTTCTCTTCTATCTTGGTCCCTTTCCCAAGATACCCCTAAGGTTCTGACGAATCTATTATGAAAACTATGGTTGCTCCCCGTTGCATGTCCCTGTCACTAGCTCCCATTGAATCATAGGTTTGTTATGTTTGCTGGTAGAAAGCTAGGGATGAAATGTGTTTTCCTGATTATTATGTGCTTATATGTATGTTTGAAATTATGTGACTTATGTTGATCCTTCTTGAAAATTATGTGTACGTGTGTGTGCAATGTGAATCGTATCTATGTGCCTCGGGTTAAGGCTTTAAAAATTTGATGTTGTGGTTGTATTTCATGTACAAAAATGATTATGTAATTCGTGATGTTCATATGAGCTGAAATGTGGCTGATTTGAGTGATAATCTCTTCACTAAACGAATCCATGAAAAATGAATCTAAGAACGTATTAAATGATCTACGAATTACCCTATGAATTCACGTGTAAATGTTGAAGGAAGTGAGATGATAAATGTGACATATTCCAGAAAATTACAAGTTAGTTTCAACTAAAAATAGATTAACAAATCTGGAATTTTAAATGAGTATAAATTAGGTGAGGTAATTAGGAATCGAACCCGCGATCTTAACCATGAAAATCACAAAAAAGGTGAATAACGAAATGGGGCTGATGGGGGTTCGAACTTGGGTACTCCTTGCTAGAAATAAATATATGAAATTAGGAATTTTGAGGAGTGGATTCGAACCCAGAACCTCTCAATCAGAAATTAAGGAAAAATGAAAAGAAAATAAATGTGAGGCGTGGGAATCAAACCCATGGCCTCAAGGAAGTAGATGAGAGTAAAAGAACATGATAAGAATGAAATGTGAGGCATGGAAATAGAACCACGAACTCTAGGCAGTGAAGGAAAGTAAAGAAAATGAAATAAAAGAAATGTGAGGCATGGGAATCGAACCCACGACCTTTAGGCAGTGAAGGAGATTTAAGAAAATGAAATAACAGAGATGTGAGGCGTGGGAATCGAACCCAAGACCTCCTAGCAAGATTAAAGGAGAAAATTAAAAGAAATTAAAGAGGGGCTCTAGGGGTCCAACCCACAATCCCTAATCTAAAGGAGAGCAATTAAGAGTAATGAAAATAAAAAGTAAATGAGGTTGTCGGGGTTCGATTCAACATCCTCTTAGTTCTATTAAGCCAAAAATGAAGAGAGAAATTAAGTGAAAAGTAAAATGAAGGCCTTGGTGCTCGAACCTGGGTCCCCATGTCATATGGATCAAATAAAGTAAATGATTATAATCAAAGTGTTTTCCCAGGGTTCCCTTGCCCAAATTCCGCATTGATACATAAGTCTTACGTGAATTAAATATTCAAGAATAATACTTCCTACGTAGATCAAAATTAAGATCTAAGCATACATAAAAGATGCATAAGTCTTGTACCACATAATGTTAGTAAGGTATGAATCACTTGAACGACATATGAACAAATTCTCATGGCTTGTATGTATAGACCCATCGGTGTAGCATACGTCAAAAAATAAGTGAACCTAAGATGAACACAATGAGATGATGAAATGAACAAAGAAATGATGAAACCCTAGAAGGTTTAAGGAAGAGCGTGAAACACACTAAAAGGCCAAGTACATTGGCATATGATTAAATAAACAATGAAATGATGAAATTAACAAAGAAATGATGAAATGAACAGTGAAATAATAAAACCCTAGAAGAGTAAGAAACACACTAAATGACCAAGTGCCTTGACATATGATGAAATGAACATGCACGTAAAATGGAGTGAGTAATTATGAAGAGCAAATGTGCTGATATTAATGAATGTGGTGACAAAATGATACGAGGCAAATGCAAAAGAGGAGAGAAATCTCAAATGAGCCTAAGTAAATTTTACAAAAACGTACTCACCAATTATAGTGTAAAGTTAATGAAGAGACTAGTCTCTACGAAAACACTAATGAAAATATTGAGATTAACTCACTCAATACTAATGTTTACATGAGAAATAATATATTGAGGTATAATATCCTAATACTAGAAGCCAACTTCAATGACGCATGAGTTGAATGTAAGGGAACTTTATACATAGCACCGATAGACTAGCTGTGAGAGGTGATGACTTCTAAATACAATTCAATCTTTAGACAATCATAATTATCAAACACACTTTACATGAAAAAACTAATGAACAAGAGAGATCATGGATTCATGGAGTTTTCAATTGAATTCATCGATTAAACCATATTGCAATCTTCAAAATTCGTTTGAAACAGTTTGATGTAAAAATCCATGAGTTAGAGGAAGAAATTGGGTTTGATAATATTTTGGAAACTTCAAAACTATTTGAGAATTGTCTCTAGAGTGAAATCTAACTCTAGATAGAGAGTCACAATACATTAGTATTGATAAGCTCACGAGATTGAAGAAGAAAGAAATGTAACCCTTAAACCCAAGCTCAAATTTGACTTTAAGATTTCATGTACTTTTGGGTAACCTTTTGGGAGGGAATGGTTTTGAGGATTGAAGTTTCATTCTAGGATTTAGAGTTTAATCTAACCTAAAATACCCTAAATAACGTGAAATAAACAACCCCATTTATTTAGCCAAAGGTTGAATTTACCAAACCACCCATGGCTTGGCTGAATCCCTGTACGAAATTATAGATCAAACAACAACCCCCTATTGACGAACCTTTAATGGATTGAGTAGGTGTCCTATGGGTCCGTCATATTTGATTGAGACTATCAATTTTGTGGGCTACGCTCCCAAGACTAAGTGTGCAACAAACACAAGAGAAGGGATTATGAAAAGATACTTACAGAACTCAACTCTATTACACAACACAAGATTAATGAATATAGTGAAAGCTCTATGGACCTATAGGTTGTTGGTCATACATATGTGAGAACTCACACCAATGGGCAAGACTCTACTTGACGTGGCCTCGTGATACTTTGAACCATAAACACTAATCATAATCTTATTCTCTGATGCCAAGTTGGTAACGACCCTGGAGTACCCCCTAGGCGTAACATGCCATACTCGACCTCTCGAAGTTCTTATACAATCCATTAGCATTCACTCATCTCATTGTCATAACATAGTGGAAATTTGAATCTTTTCACAATAAAGTCAGTAAAGAAACACTTTTATAAAACGTAAGAACTAAGTCTCATCATAATCCACCTTAGACACATCTAATTGACATAAGGTCAAGACCCATACATTGAAAATAAATTTATGTCTACTACAAAGTCATTAATGAAAGAAAACTAGATAGAACATCCATGTCCTCAAAGATATGAGGATAAACCAAGTCATGAGAGAATTCTACTTCCCATGCATCAACTCTACGAATCCTCACTTTCCACCACCTAATCTTGTAGAAATAGAGAAAAATATTGAATCAATACAATTGAAGACTATGTAAGATGACCATGAAATAAATTATGTAAAAAGAGATAGTTTAGTTGAAATATTTTTTTCTTGCAATTTGTATAAAGAATTCACAAAGAACATGGAAAAGATATCACACAAGTCCATCACCAACCATAAAATATAAAACTCCCATAATTTTTAAGAAAGGCCCATAATCATTAAGTAATAGATTTAGACATTCAAACCCTCTAAGTAAAGATATTGTAAGACTCATCTAGGTAAGACATGAAGATACCACCCATGAAACCGCTTTAACACACATCTAAGTGTTCCTCAAGACTAAGAAATATAAGGCTATTTCCTTTCCAACACAAACACGACAAGTCGACAATCATTACAAGAGATATTATAAGAGACATTCATTAATTTAAAGGACTTCACATAATGATCTTGGAAGACCCATGGGTATACACCATCCTTTTCCACTACCTACACGTTTAGAACCTATCGAATTACTAGAGTGCACATCCCACTTGCTGAGAATAGGCATTACCAACATAGATTACACTAGCTAGGAATGGAATTCTTTTTCATAAAAACCCACATTGTACAAGGTGTTCTACTAGCCAAAGGTAAAACTAAGGACACTTCCCATGTAGACACAAGTTTTAGAGGATATCAAAAGTTTTCTTTGTACTCTAGTCTCATTCTTCAAGTAGAGCTACTACCTCAAGCATACAAAGTTCGTGAATTGACTTGGTTATTATAGAGTAAGTTCATTCACATAAGAGTATTTGAGAAAGTACCATCTCTAAGTCGTACAAACTCATACTAATACTCCAAGAAAGGATCCACAAGGGGATAACAATAAAGGTTCATTATGATAAATCATTTGTGAAACAAGTACTATTCTAGGTCTATCTGATTTACTTCATATAAACCTTCTTTTCATATTCAAGGTTTTCACATTCACTTAGGGTTCTAGACTCAAAGCAGGAGCACTATTCTTAGGTCCGCTATAACACCTCATTTGTCAATCGGGAATCATGTAGGGAAAACAAGGTTTACTTAAACAAGACACCGTTTTAATATAGAGAGAGTGTTCATAGTCTTTGATCATCACGTACCAACATTTGTAGGATACATGCGTTCACCCACATTATCACATAGTAGGTGCGGACAGCTTTGGCACAGATGGATCAAGCCATCACTGTGCAGGATCCGGCTATGACAGCCTAGGCCAACAGAAAGGAGGTTCAGCAGACGAATCCACCAGCCCACAACATGTCAAAAAGGATGCAAGATTTTATGAGGATGAATCTTCCAATCTTTACACGATCTAAGACTGTAATAAATCCTCAGTAGTTCGTGGATGAGGTCCAAAAGGTTCTGGTACCAATGGGGGCCAAGGAGATTGAGAAAGTTGAGTTGGCCACGTGCCAGCTAAAAGATGTCTCACACGCTTGGTACAAGATATTGCAGGAAAGCAGGGCGTTAGTTGGAGGTATGATCACATGGGATCTATTTATGACAGCCTTTCTGGAGAGGCTCGTCACCTGAGAGATGAGGGAGGCTATGTTTGAGGAGTTCATCAACCTTAAACAGGGCTTAATGACTGTCAGAGTGTATTCCTAGAAGTTCATTTAATTGTCTAGGTATGCCACTTCCCTTGTTTCAAACAGCAGGGATGAGATAAGCAGGTTTCTTACAGGAATATCAAAGGAATTGGTCGGGCTATGATGCTCAATTCAACATAGACTTGTCAAGGATAATGGTTCATGTTAAGCAGGTTGAGGACAACAGGAAGAAGAGGATATTTTGTGAGATCAGGAGGCCTAACCCTTTTGACCAGACAGGTTCTAGTATAGGTGGTGGCAGGAGCACTTTTGCAGTTTGGGATCAGCCCAATTGAGTGGAGCACCCAGAGGAGGCAGACCCGAGCGCAAGGATGGCAATGGAGGTTATGTGCAGCGTCCAGAAAGGAATGTGGGAGTTGTGGCCTTATTCATAGTGGAGAGTGCAAACTAGGAACAAATGTCTCCTTTGCTTGCGCAAAGAGCTGACACATGGTAAGGGACTGTCCACAGTATAGGGGTCAGGCCGGAGGTAATGCTCAGCTTATGCCTAATCCCAAGAATGCTACCGCAGCCGAGACTCCTATGAGGAACAGATTCTACACCTTGCAGGGCAGGGAGGAGTAGGAGAAGTCTACTAAGTAGGAGAAGCTATATTGTATCTCTAGACCTAACATATGTCGCAGCAAGCTGGAGTTTAGAAATAACTTCAGAAACCACAAAACAGTGAGAAATTAAATCTTTCTCCAAAAGTGAACTTGAACTACTCAATCAAGTAACTTTATCTTATAATTCCACCTATTGGCTTCCTAAAAACACTCTAAATCTTGTGTGTTATTGTGGACAATAACAGACACACCGAATGTGATTCAGTGCAGAAAATATTATTAGAATGTCCCTTAAGGGTACATTTTATTTTCAGCTCTTTGCAATACCTTGTTGATTGATTTTTGTAAGTATTGCAGGTGTACACTGCTATACATTTTAACTTTTTAAATTCTATTTTCACACAAGATTGAATAGTCATAGCGATGAGTCAACAAGAAACATAAAAAGGAACCAAAAAAAGCCAAAAAGAAAACATTTGCTAAATCGAGATCATTACCATTCTTGGCAAATAAGAAACAGTGGTTATTGACAACAAATGAAATTATTAAAGAAATAGAGTGCAAGAAAGGACATATTCTCAAATTAATTGGAGCACAACAATCAGTAGCACCAAAATCTGAAGCAAAAAGACAATCTGTCGAGGAGTTGCCTTTTGAAAATCAGCCTGTCGAGTAGCTGCCTATTGTGCAAGCTGTCGAGGAGCTGCCTCTTGTGCAGCCAATTGACAAGCTGCCTCTTGTGCAGCCTATCGAGGAGCTTCCTCTTGAGCAGCATGGCAAAGATTTTCCTTTCAAGGATCAAGTGCGAAAGAATTCTATCACTCCTCGAACAAATGATCAACAAAAAGAACAAGGTAACATATAATATTACAGACCTATTAAATGTATTCATAATTTTTTATTATATTTCTTATATTTTCTTATAGTTTAAGATGTTTCTAGTCAAAATTAAAGAGGTAGAACGAAAGTGCATGATGTTCATGCCCGAAAAAACGTAGGTTGATCATACTGAATAGTCAAAATCAACCTGTTATACATTTTTGTGATGTCAAACTTGATTTTAATTTTTAGAATTTTCGTCAGGGAACAAGTCCACGTTGTAGAGCTATTCAGTCACTTTTTCTGGAAATAATTTTTGATACAGTAGAGTCCGGGACATGTCCACGACATGGACCATATATTCGTCCCATGGGGAAGCTAGTCCGTGACCCGAACATGCTCCTTTCATACACAAATGCATAATGCCTTTGGTAGACTCTTAGCTTATGCTTGGATCCTTCGCAAGGACCGCTAGGGTGATCCTTAGGGGATCACAACTGGACGTTTCGATCCTAAAAACAATATTTTACCTATTTAAAGTATTTTTACAAGTTTAACCCTTCATACGAAATTCCCAAACCTCTTAAGACCTAAAGATGTCTATTACTTCAATTTCACTAGTTTCGGACGTCATGGTTATTCTTTGACAATTAGGATATAATACTTCCAAATAACATTTATTACATTAGTCTAGGTATGGAAATACAATTTTTAATAATTAATAAGGTTCACCTCTATCCTAGGTTATTGGATTTTCGAGGTATAACAAGAAGAGTGTATGAGGAAGTCGTGAATAAGGGAGTTCCTCCCTAAGATGAGTATTTTCCAAAAGATGAAAAAATCCCGATAGATAATCAAGGGAATGATGCTCCGATGGTTTCACTTGACATGAATAATCAAGAAGTTAGAGTGGCTCTTCCTCCCAGCTCGAGCCATGACGACTAAATCAAATAGAGATATTGGACCTTGGGTGAATGATCTTGAGAGTACCCTGACCTCTAGGTTGAGGGACTTTGTCAAGATGAATCCTCCTTCCCTTATTGTCTTTAAGGTGGGAGAGGATTTCCCAAGCATTCTTGGATGACGTTTATAACATATTTCATGCTATGGGTGTATCATTTAGATAGAAGGCGGAGTTGGTTCATAACAATAGAAAGAGGTTGCTCAAGTGTTGCACACACAACAGAACGACAATAGGACGGTTGAATCGGGTAATTTATAGTGGGAAGATTTTAAGGAAGCATTCTTAAGGAAGTACTTTCCTCGTGAGAAGAAAGAGGTAATATTGAGGAGTTTATAAACCGTAGACAAGGTAATATGAGTGTGGAGGAGTATTAATTGATGTTTACCTTGTTGTCTAAATATGCTCCATGTTGGAAGACTAACCCTAGAGATGAGATGAGTAGGTTCTTGAACAGTGTTTTTGATCTTAAGAAGGAAGAGTGTTGTGCAGAAATGCTCCATGATAACATGAATCTATCTAGGCTTATGGTGTATGCTCAATCCATTGATAAGTCTATGCTCGAAAGGAGGGGTAGAGATGTGAATAGGGGAATAATAGATGAGCAAGGTCAACCTAGGTTTAAGAAGAGGGATCCAAATCAAGATGTTCCTAGTGGTACTAAGGATAACTATGAAAGGGATGGTGGTGCCAAACATTATAAACCTACTTGGTTTAATTGTCAGATTAAACATTTTGGGAAGTGTCTAGCTGGTAGTAGTGGGTTCTATGGATGTGGAATGAATTATCACAACGTGAGTTACTGTCCTACTATTGCTACTAGAGGAACAGATGTCAAGAAACTTGGTTATAATGGTTTCATAGTTGGTGAACTAAATAATAATCATTTTTATCCTCTTCAAGCTAACAAAGAAACAAATCTGGATGAGGGCGCCACTAAATAATAGTTTCCGCTTTTGTGTTGCGATGAGTTTTTTCTAAGTGGGGCAGCATGGTAAGTTGGTGGGAACGATCATATTTTTTCTATTTTATCCTATGCCATTCAAGATTAAGATTTATAATTTCCTAGTATCATGTTGCGTATTTCTGGAAGTCTTTGTGAAAATGAGTATACCTTGATCCTTTTATAATATTTCATGTTTTAATGAGTTTATGCTCAAACGGTAAAATAAGCTTATTTGACTTTGTCCTTCATATTAGTGTGTGTCTTTAATAAATTCAAAAAATGTTTCATGAGTTAATTTATGATATGATATGATGTGGAGAAGGTATTTCCTCCTAAAGTGAAATGAGAAATGTGGACTCTTCATAAATGATAAATTGTAGATATAGTTCCTACCTTCTTGTTGTGTTTTGAGTCTATAGGTGTGAAGTTGATATATCTTCTATAATAATATATTAAAAGGAATTGTTGAATGAATGATGGTGGGCTTCTAGTCTTGAGTCTTTACTCCTTGAACGTACTTTAACTCTATCAAGAGTTATTCAAGGACGAATATTTCCAAGTGGGGGAGAATGTAACGACCCTCAAAATGAAATAGGATAAATCAAATGTTCATGTGAATTTCATGAGTTAATAACTTTTTAAAATAATCAAGAATCACTTTTGAAGTTGTTTTTAAAAAGATTGGAAGTCAAACGTCAACAAATGACCAAGACGTTTGAAAAGTAGTTATGTGTGTGCTATTCAATCCTTTTATGTTGAATGAGTTTTTGTGTCTCGTTTGGAGTCTAAAACTTTTGCTGGTGGCCCAAGAGTCTATATTTGTGTTAAGGGTGTAAAAGTTTGGGTACGACTCCCTAAAGGCCACCCTAAGGATCTTTGAGCAGGACCCAAACATTTGCAAAATGTTGCCTGGGCACCCATGATTGATGCCCACGGTTGAAGCCCCATCAATCCATCAATGCCATGTCAAAAAAATGTGTGGCTCCACACTTAGTCATGGGAGATTATCCCCCCGTCAACCCATTATCGGTCAGTCAATGCATGGTCATTGACGGTCCGTCAATGCGGGGTCGTGGTTTGGTCTGAAATTTCTTGCAAGGATTCGGCTAAGCCAAGGGTGGTTTGGTAAATTCCACCCTTGGCTAAATAAATGGTTGGATAATTATTCTTGGTTTTTAAGGTATTTCAAATCAGACCACCGAGGTATAACATAAAAAACCGCCTGATAGTCACTTGGACGCCCTACGAGAAGGATTTAAACTCAACGTAGATGGCTCTATGAACCATAAATACAGTAGTGGAGGAGCTGGAGGAGTTATTAGAGATCAAAAAGAAAATTCGGTGGCTGGTTTCTTAATAAAAACAATTCTTTGAGTCTAGTTCATGCTGATATATTGGCAATATACTATGGACGACAACTGACCGTAAACATGAACTTAAAAACCATCGAAATAGCATCATACTCAGAAGACGCAATTAAATTATGTCATGAACTAACTGAATCTTTTTCTAATACTATCTATAACTGCGGGGCATTGATGCAGTTGTTGATGAACCCGCAAATCAAGCACAACCATAAGAAGCAAAACCAGGTTGCAAACCTACTAACTAAAAAGGGAGCAAATTTGGAATCAATTGGTGTTTTTTTGAAATGGGATTCATAACCATCCTTCTTCAATGAAGCTATAGACACTGATAAGAGGGGCATTTGTTTTGCTATCTTAGAAAAAAGAATCCCCTGTACAAGTAACTAGTAGCATAAGTACTAATAGTTCTCATATTTCTATTCCTGTTAATCTTAACCCTACTAATAGTATGTTATGTAACCAACTGGTTTGTAATTATGAATACTAACTATTAATGATATCATTTTGTTAACCAAAAAGGTTATGTTAAACTCTAAAACATAGAATTAAACTTCATTCTTCACAACTCTAAACCCTTCCCTCCAAAAGGTTCTATAAAAATACCATAGATGCTTGTAGTCAAATTGGATCTTGGTTGGAAGGTTACCATTTCTTTATTGTTCAATTTCGTGGGATTCTCATTACTAAGGTATGGTGACTATTTATCTAGAGTTAGATTCCTCTCTAAAGCCAATTCTCAAATCGTTTTCACGTTTCCAAAAGATGATATAAAACAATAATTCTTCCTCAAACTCATGGATTCTTACATCAATTGGTTTCAGATGAATTGTTGTGATTATATTATGCTCTAATTGATAATTTCTAGTTAAAATCCATGAATCCATGATCTCTCTTATTATATAATTTTTTTCTAGTATAGTGGGTTTGTTAATTGTGATTGTCTATGGATTTAATTGTATTTGATAGCTTTATAGAATCTATTCTTATTGTTAACTATATCTATATATGATGAATTGTGGATGTAATAATGAGTTGGTTATCTTGACCTTATGGGCATGATGATGGGTAAGTTCTCTTGTTATGCTTGGAAGCATTGGACGGTGAGTAATGGTGAATTGTGATATTTTAAAATGGTGACTCAATTCAATTGATTAGTATGGGAGGATTTCCTTGTATGGTTTGATGCACTTCTTACTTCTTGTTCTTATTTTATTGTGACCTTGATTGCTCTTTGATGTAAATTGAAGGTTGTTTATGTGGTCATGTGAAAGACAAGCATATTATGAAGTTCTAATATGATGATAAGATGAACTTTTTAAAGCTATGTGCTAAATGTGAATGACAGTATGCTTGTATGTGATGATGAAAACTATGAATAGACTCTATATGTTGATATGGTGTGTTTTTTAGCTAGAACTAGTTGTTCCTACTTCATACATGGATGATAAATGAGGTGTTCTAAAGTATGTCTTAAACATCTAGACCTAAGAATGGTGACCCTTCTTGATGCCTCTAGAACACTAAGTGAATGTGCAATGAATATGAAAAAATAAGGGTTGTAATGAAGTGAATAAGATACACCTAGCATGGTACTCATATCATGAATGAGTTATACTAATGAACCTTGATCTATAGCCCCTTTGTAACACTCCGAAAGTGTAAGGCCTTATATATAGCCTAACATGTTTATATAGGGTTAGCAACACTTTCACAAGGCCTAAAATAATTCTTAAACCATTTAGGATGTTTTTGAGTCAAGACATCGAGAAACGTCCATGACGTCCACAAGCTAGTCTAATTTAACTAGTGAATCGTCCTTAGGCTTTGATAGGTTTTGGACGTAATGTATGAGGTCTAAAACATATAAATTTGTTTTGGATAGGTTGAAACATGTACATATGGTTGAAACGTCCAGGTCCGACTCCCCAAGGGTCGCCCTAGGGATCCATGAACGGACCCAAAATTTGGCTTGGCCAGCTGCCAAAGCAGCAAAAAAGTTATACTTAGTAGAAACAAGTCCGTGTGGCGGACTTGGGTAAAAACTCACGTCTGCATTGCGGGCAGATCGATGACTTCACTGTCTTGAAAAATGATTTAAAAAATTATGCGAGAGCAGCTCTGCGTCGCGGACTTGTTCCCCGATTAAAATCTGCAAATTGGAAGTCAAGTTTGACTTGATTAACGGATAAACTTAAGTTAGGCGTCTTTTGGGTATTTAATGGGAGGTATGTATATTGATTTAAAATCTGTTTTCTTCACTTTTTACTCACATAAATCAAATCCCATAATCGAAACCCAAAAACTATCACCTCTCTCTCCATTCACTCTCTATTCAACCTCCATTGAAGGAAGAACAAAGCTTCTAAAGAAGACCAATTTCTCTATGATTTCACTTGAATTTTGTTGATTAATCTTGGTTAAGGTATTGGTTCTTCACTCTTGGGATTCCTTTCCCAAGAGGTCCTCTCAAAGATGATTTTTCAAAACACCCAATTCCAAGGGTTTTTATATCTAATGGGTTTTCTTCTAAACTTCAAATTGATGGTTGATTATGATTAATTCTGATAGACTATGACTAATTAAGTTTAGAATGTTGGGTAAGTGATGGCAATTGATGGAATTTCATGTAGATCATGTACTTTCCATAAAGTCCCCAAATCTTTTTATTTTGTTGATGAATTTATAATAATTGATGAGTGTATTGATTGTTAGAATTGTTTTTATCTATTTTAATTCATCAATGGGCTTACGACGGTAATGTATTGTTTGGATTCGATCTATTGCTTGAAGAATTCATGATAAACCCTATTCCGCTTAACCCTAGGTTATGAATTTAAGTTAATTGGGATAGGGATCATGCAACTGACTTTATTATTGTGTTAATTACTATTTTGTGATGATATTACACCCATTATTGGGTTTAATTGGACGGTTTATGGAAAAACCTTGATGATGGATTGTGAAGGAGATGGGGTTAATTATTGTGATCTCAATCCTTTACTTCAATTATGGTTACTTGTTTCTAGTAGTGATTTTATATTGAAGTAAACCTTATGATAAGATTACTTAGGGTTTGTATGATGTTAAATTGAAATTTCTTGAATCATGACTTGTGATTTGTTGTCTAAGATGTACTGATATACGTATGGTGATTATATACATACGCGCCTTATCATAATGTGATTATGTAAATATGCTAACCTCACATATGTGAATTGTAATGAAAGAACAATACTTATACAATTCTTATTGAGCTATGATGATAATAATATAAGTTATATATCCTATGACCTAAATGAAGCTACGATGATTAATAAAGGCTTAAAGATATTTTAAAAGGGACTCTAGCATAGCACCGAGTGAACTTGTAGTTGAGGGGTGGCTCCTTCCCAAGGAAAGAAGGTAGGGTTAACCGTGGTTCTCACGGGGTGGATAGCCTCATAGTCAAAATGGGCATAGAGTGATGTTTCACCGACAACTCCCAAGCTCCTAAAATTTTGTTGGAACCGTAAGAATACTAGCTAGTTGATCCACCTAGATGTTATTTTCATGTTTGGTCCTACTTTGGCCGGTAGACCACCTTCTATAAGTGTAAGGTTATACAACAACAAAGTTCACACTTAGCTCTTGTGGTCTATGTCGGTTAATGCAAGTGTTACCGAAAGTAAAATGCAGTAAAGAAGTAAACACGAACTAGGGTGACTTAAAAAGGTTTGACTTAGCCTAGGTAGGGGTATGGGATTCTACCTATGCCTTGCACTAGTTTGCCTTGAAGGAAGCCTTAGGATGTTGCTCTTATGTTTTATGATCTAATAATGTGACTATTATGTATATGTTGACTTTACATGATATTCATCCTATATGGTGTTACTTTCACTTATGAACATGTTGTTGATTTATATTGCTAAATTATGAGAAGATTACTCTTGATGCTATGTTATGTTAAGTTAGGCATTTCTTATGGTCCTTTGTATGGTTTACTTGATTAAGTGGGATTGTGGGGCTTTTCTTGGTCGTTGCGCTTGTAGGATATATGTATTAACATGACTATACTTGACGATTTTTAGACTTGTGTTGGATATGGCCTTAACTTAAGAATTATGTGTGCATTAGTTTATATGGATTCATGGATGTGCATAAGGCTTTTAAAAGCAAATTAGAATGTATTTAACAAATGTCCTCTTTACCATGATTAACATTGTTTATGTGCATATACTAATAATTAGTAAAAATGTGTACTAACCCATGTTTTATGTTTACTAAAAAATATAGGGTCCGGCCATTGTGCTTATAAAAGGCCTTTGAAGACAACATGGATATTCCCCAAGTGTTTAGTAAGTCCTCACCTTCCGAGGACGAAGTCAATATCAAGCTATTGATGTTGTTTTAGTTATAACACTTCTATTTCTTTCCTTTTCAGTTGGAGATTATTAGTATATAATCCTATATGAGTCTCTTTGTTGTAATGAAGTATGGGTTAAGTCCAAATTGTTGTATTCGTTTTAGATGGTTCTAATATGAAACATATTATAGACTTCCTATAAGACTATGTACCTATACTATGTATGTAAAATAAAAGTAGAAGCCCATGTAGTGCTTCCCAATGAAAGGAGTCTAACTAAACACCCTATATATATATATTATGCGTAAGGTAGAGGTTTATATAAACCTAATAGAAGAAGTAAATAAATAGTTTTAAATTTTCTACATTTTGACCTATGAAATTTAATGAGGAATGCTAAGAGGTTAGTATTACTCCTTTTCGAGAACAACGACACTGGTTACTTTTTGGGGTGCTCTTCGGATGTGACAAACTTTGTATTCGAGCATGAGGTTGAGTATTCTTAGGATGGATGTCTCATTGAACCACGTCTATGTAGGTTCTTATTCATAATTTTGAAGGATGCCACAGTTAAGAGTGAGAAGCTATCTAATTCTTAAGATTTTCTCATTTTTCTGGAAATCCCATGTCGTGCCTCTAGAGTATACTTTATGCGTGCTCTCATCTAATCCTTTTATTATTGTTATAGGTATGAATACTCGAAGGGAAGCCTTACGAATACATGATAGAGAGATTGCTAAAATAAGGGTATCCTTTCTCAAAATGGCCCAAGCCATTACTACTCAAGCACAAACCATCACTACTCAAGCTCAATCCATGACGGCCAAGCTAATTTGGAGTTTGTACACTAACGAAACCAACATGTTAGAACCATGGCCTCCTGTTTGAGGTATTTCACAAGGATGAATCCCCCTACTTTCTATGGGTACAAACTGGAGGAATACCCCCAAGAGTTCATTGATGAACTCTACCAAATCCTCTATGCTATGGGGTTCACTTCTAGTTAAATGACCGAGTTAGCCACCTATTAACTCAAGGATATATTCCAAACTAGGTACGTCCAATAGAGAGACAATAGTTCTTTGAGGGATTGTCCGGTGACATGGAAGATTATTAAGAAGGCTTTTCTTAATAGGTTCTTTCCAAGGAAAAGAGGAAAGCTAAGGTTGAAGAATTTGTCAACCTTCGTCAAGGAGGTATGAGTGTCATTGAATACTCTTTGAGATTTACAAAGTTGTCAATGTATGCTCCTTCTTTGGTTTTCGACCCAAGGGATTAGATGAGCCACTTTATGACGGGAGTTTCCTATTACGTGAATGAAGAATGTCATTCAACATGTGCTAAATGATAATATGAACATTTCTCATTTAATTTTTTAATGCTCAACAAGTGGAGGAGACAAGGGTTAAGAGAAAGAGAAGAGAATGCCAATAGGGCAAAGTCTTTTGATGGTGGTTCTTCAAAGGGTAGGTTTGATATTCATGACAAGACTAGGTTCAAAAAGAGATTTTCTAATAATGATCCTTACAAGTTACCTAATACTCATGATGATAGGGTGTCTAACCCTAAGTCTAAGAAGGGAAGAGGTACTAGTTCACCAAGTAAGAAGCCAACTTGTGGAGAGTGTGGAAGAATCATTATGGTGATGACCTCATTGGGATGGACAATTTCTTTAGGTGTGGTACGATTTGGCACAAGATAAAGGATTTTCTAAACTTGAACGGTCAAAACAAAAGTAGTGGGCACGCTCAACCAAGTGGTTCGGATGTGGTGACCGGTATGTTTAAAGTTTTATATATTCATGTGTATACTTAACTTAATGTTTGTACTACTTTGTCATTCGTTACTCCTTGAGTACATAAAAAGTACGACATTTTGCCCGATATCTTGAATGAACCTTTTATGGTGTCTACCCAGGTGGGTGAGTCGGTTGTTGCTAAGAGTGTATATATAAATGTTGCTAAGAGTGTATATATAAATTTCCTATAATGTTACCCAATAAAGTTACATATGTTGAATTCGTATAACTTGATATCGTTGATTTTGAAGTCATTTTGTGGATGAATTTGTTGCATGTTTATTTCGCTTCCATCAATTGTAGAACATTTGTGGTGAAGTTCAACATTCCTAATGAACCCGTCTTAGAATAAAAAGGGTGAAATTTTATTCCTAGAGGTCATATAATTACTTGTCTAAAGGCTTGTAAGATGATCTCTAAAGTGGGCTTATAACATATTGTAAGAGTCAAATATTTGACTCCTAATTTCCTCACATTAAGTAGGTCCTCGTAGTAAGGGAATTTATGGAGGTCTTTCTAAATTATAGTTTAGATATTCCTCCCGAATTGAAATTGATTTTTTTATTGACTTATCATCAGATAAAAATTTCATTTTAATTTCTCCTTACCGAATGGCTTTGGCCCTATTGAAAGAGTTGAAGGATCAACTCAAAGATTTACTAGACCAAGATTTCCTTCGACCAGTATTTCTCCATGGGGTGCTCTGGTATTGTTTGTGAAGTATAAGGATGGGTCCCTTAGATGTGTATAGATTACAGTCAACTTAACAAATTCACAATCAAAAACAAGTATCCTCTCTTTCGGATTGATGATATATTTGATCAACTTCAAGGTGCGAGTTACTTTTTAAAGATCAAGTTCAGATCGCGATATCACCGACTTGGGGTGAGAGGTGAATATATTTCCAAGATGACTTTTCAATCTAGATATTTTCGTTATGAGTTCCTAGTCATCTCTTTAGGATTGATTAATACCCCGACGACATTTATGAATCTTATGAATAGGGTTACCGACACTATATCAATGCATTTTTAATTGTCTTTATTGATGATATAATGGTGTATTCAATGAGTGAGGGTGATCATATGGGACATTGGAGAGTTATTTTTTAAGTTCTTAAAGAGAATCAACTATTTGCCAAGTATAGAAATTGCGAGTTTTGGTTGAGTTCGGTAGTGTTTCTTGGTCATATTATCACATTTGAGGGTGTAGAGGTTGATCCAAGGAGGATCAAATCGGTGAAAAATTGGCCTAGACATTTGGATCCTATGGATATTAGGAGTTTATTAGGCCTAGACGGAAATTGTATAGGGTTTATCGACGGGTTTGCATACATTGCTTCCCCTTTGATAACCTTGAGTCAAAATAATATGAAATTGGGTGGTCTGAAGCATGTGAGAGAAGCTTCCAAGTGTTGAATTATAGGCTTACCTCCGCTCCTGTGTTGACTTTACACGAGGGTACTAAGAGCTTCGTTGTATATCATGATGCATCTCGAGTTGGGTTGGGTTGTGCTCTTATGCAACATGGGAAAGTTATAGCCTATGGTTCTAGGCAACTCAAGATTTATGAGAAGAATTATCCGACTCATGACCTTGAGTTAGCGGCCGTGGTATTTGCCTTAAAAATATGGAGGCATTATCTCTATGGGGTTCATGTTGATGTGTATACGGACCATAAAAGGATTTGAATCTCTGGCAAAGGATATGGTTAGAGTTGTTGAAAGACTATGACATGATTGTTCTCTATCACCCTGACAAGTTTAATATGGTTACAGATTCTTTATGTTGTTTGTCCATGGGAAGTGTGTCCCATGTAGAAGAACCCAACACAAACCTAATAAGGGATATTCATATTTGACTCATTTAGGTGTTCAAATTGAATATTCTCCTAATGGTTGTGTTGTGGTACATCATAACTCCGACTCTTCTTTGGTTATTAAGATTAAGTCTAAGCAACACTTGATCCATTGTTGATGGAGTTGAAAGAATTGGTTCTTGGAAAGATGAATGAGTCGTTCTTAAAGGGGGGATGGTGTTCTTCGGTAAAAATGGAGATTTTTTGTGCCCAATGTCGATGATATGCGAAAGCAGATCCTTGAGGAAGCTCATGGAGACTGTTACTCTATTCATTCAGGTTCTACTATGATGTATTAAGTGTTGACACCCAATTTTTGACCCGCTCCGGTATGATTTAATTAGCGAGCTTCATGAGTTTTCCAAATCACTTAAAATTAATTAATTTTTATAATTTTGCGAAAATATAACGATACAATGTTTACATAGTTGTGTATATAGCTGGTATATCTTGTGTATATTCGAAACAAGCCCAACTCCCAGGCCTTCACTTTTTTTAGTAGCCCACCTCAAACTTCCAACCCAATTCTTTTAAAACCCAACCACAAATTAACCCCAGGCCCAACATTCATCTCAATTCCCAGCCCATTCATTATTCCCTCTTCAGCCCACATACCTTTAAATAAAATTACCCAGCCCCACGTTCCCGACCGACCCGACCCGTTTCGCCCCCTTCTTCTTCCCCAACTCCCCCACGCGTTCCACCCTCTGAAAACAGAAAAACACAGCCACGAAAACTTCACAGAAACCACGCGCCCCTTTCCAACGGGAAAATCCCCACAGACGCGACAAAATCACGCCAAAATTCCCAACATTCACGCTCTCTCCCTCTTCCCCTGTCTCCCACGCGTCTCTTCTCCCCACGAGAACTCTCAGAAGAAAAAAAAAAGCTGAAAGCTCCTCCCTCACGCGAAAATAAAATTTCAGAACCAACGCGCGAGGGATTCGACGGAAACAGCCGTCTCTCTCTCCTCCTCTCTCTCCCCTCTTCTCCCCTGCGCGCGTGATGAAAAGGCGACGCTGGTACGCACCTCGCGCAGAAACGCGCTAGACGATGCAGAAACGACTCTTTCCTTTTTCTGCGTCGTACAATCTCGCCAGCTGCGCGCTCCTGCAAACTGTCCTTGCTCGTTGGGAGATGAGGACACGTCGCATCGCAAGGACACCCGGCTCATCTCGACCATTCCTTCCCTCCTTTCCGTTTCCGGAATGGAGCCAATTTTCAGAAAAAGGGTGTCGTTCTATCAAGGGAAAAGAATTCGAATTTCAAATTCGAATTGGCCTGGAATCGCCCTCCTGCCTTTCGATCCGAAACCCTAATTGTTCTTCTATAAAAACCCCACCTCTCTTCAAAACGAAGTTGGACGATTTTTCTGGGAGAATTGGATAGTTTATCACGGAGGATACCAAAAGCTTATTATCGAAAACACTCTGTTCCCATTTTCTGTTTGTCGTAGAAGGACGGCTGGGTAGAGATTTCTGTTGGAGATCTTTTAGGTTGGAAAATTCCGAGTTTCGCCCTTTCTGTTTGCTTCAACAGAATTAAAAAAAGGGAAATCGGGGTTGGGAAGTTCATCTTAGGCGTCATAAAGACTTCCTGCTGTTCTTCTCCTATCCTGTTTTGAGAGAGATGTTCTGTTTCACTAACAGTATTCGATCGCGGTGTTCCGTCAAAACGTAGTAGCAGTCTCAACGCATTCTCTTTTGTCTGAGGGTGGAAACTCGTTCGCATTCGCGTGGTGGAGCGGCTCATATCTGCTCATTCCTGTTCCCACTTCGCTGCTCCGAAGAAGGTAATCGTCCTCTTTAAGTTTTCTTCGTCCCTTTCTAACTTAGCATTTTGTTTCGGTTATGAAGTCGCTGTGTTGATTGTTGCAAATGTTATCAATCGAGTTTTCTATTCATTTGCATCACTGTTGATTCGATTTCTTGGATCTTGCTGAATTTGCTGTTTCCATATCATGTTATCGATCTGTTCATGTTGTCATGGCCGTCGTTATTTCTCTTGGAGTAAGTTACTGGTTTTCGACGAGGTAGATGGGAGCTTTGAATCTTCTTTCTAATTCTTAAATGTTCTCTCGTGACCATTTAATTTAATGTCTCGATCATGAGGTCGATACTTGATTGTGGGGTTGTTATTGTTCGTTTTTTTTTTGTTTGTTTTTGTGCCGTGGCTGCCAAGGAAGTTTGATTAATCTTTCTGAACTTGTTGCTTCACCTTATACGGGAGTTCGGCGTTTATTGCCTGGTTTAAGTATATTCATTCGATTTCTTTAGCGTGAAGTCTGCTGCTCACTCAATATGCTCGTCCTTTACTTCATTTTTTTTTTCATCGAATATGTTTTAAACTGGTTCGAATGGGGTTGCATGAGTCCGTATATTGATTCTTAAAAAAAATGGTAGATTTTTTAAAACATCTTCTTGTTTGGTTATGCCTCTTCGCATTCTTAAAGGTCACGAGTAAATTAGTCATTGTTCTTTAGTTTCTATATCGTTTCCAATTCATGTTATGTGTTTTCTGCATGTTTGAGATAAGCTTAATTGACGTATATAGCAAAGTCATTCTAAACTGTATGTGTTTCTCGCCTGCATAATTATCCTAATTTTGTTTCTAGCCGTGGCATGCGTACTGATCCAAGGATCAAACTCGTCAATTTATTCATGCCATAAAATGTGTGCTTGGCTGTATGAAGTTGTGTCTAGCTCTCTTATTGTGAAAAAGCATGCTGTGCGAAATTTTCTTTTACATATTCTTTCCGATTAAATTTTCCACTTATTACATTTCCCATCATTTGTTGGGTTCCTAGTAACGATTCAACTGAATTCGCATATGGGGATTAATTATTGAGTCTCTTTCCAAATTTAGATAATATGTGTTTCTTGAACATTGTCTTTCCTTGGTGTGTTATTATTTTATTTCATGGCTAAGTTTTCGGGAATGTCACATTTGGACATTAACAACTCTCCTTAATTGGCCATCCCCTTGCTCAATACATACTAATCCTTTTATCATTTTGCATGTGAAATCGCTTCCCGAGTCCATTTTGGGACTTCATCTTACCCTTGCGTTGTGGAAGAGCCGACAAGGCTCGAAATTCCTTCATCGAGTCAACCATCGAGGCAAAACTTAGAAAGTTAAATGCCATGAAGACGAGAAAAAGCTGAAGAAAGCGGATTAGAAGACCTTTTCATTATTTACTTATTATTGTGTTGTATTTATTTCGGGCATAAGCCCTTGTCTTTTATCTTTCTTGTAATTATTTTATATGTTTAGATTAGGACAGGTACAAAACGGGTAAAATACCCAAAAGCAAGTGGGTCCAACATTCGGTCAAGGCGAACCGAACCGAAGTTGGACCCAAATCTCTCTCCCTCTCTCTTTACTATTCTTCGCTTACGTATTTGCTCATATTTCGTTAGTTTTAGGACTAGGAAACTCCAAATCCCCTTTGAAGCGCCTTTCTATTTTATCAAGTAAAAACTAAATCTTAAAAACAATAAGTATTCGTAAAGTCTTTCTAGACAAAACCTTAGCTTTGAAAAAGGTTCGCAAAATTCAAGATAAGCAACATATCTCGGAGCTTGAAAATTTGCCTAAGGGAATATTTTGATAAGTTCAACTTGAAGATTCCCAAAGGTTAAAACAAATTAGTCAAATAAGTTAATCGTTGGAAAACCGTAAGTTAGCGGAGTGTCTTAGGTGCCTTACACCTTCCTAAGACACTAATAAGAATCCCGAACCCTTAAACATTTTTCAATCGATTTTTCTGTAAAGTCTTTTGAAAACAAAGGTTTTCTTAATTTTCTCAAAATTAAGTGGCGACTCCTAAAAGTCGAAAATACTCTAAAAATAAAACAAACTCTTTTCGAAAAATAATTATTTTTTGATAAAACAGAAAAGGCGACTCCGCTGGGGAGATTTGGTGGATTCTAACCCTAAGATTAACATGTTTGATTATTTGTGATTAATTGTTTAAGTGTTTAAATTCTTTAGCTTATAAACTGTTGCATGCATAACATACATACTTCCGTCGAACGACACTTATTACATTTCCATTAATGGACGATTATGCGGGTTCGCAGTCGTTCGTTAACCAAAAATCTTCTCGGGGCACCCTGACGAGTGTAGTTGACTACTTGATAGTCAACGATCGTTAATTGTCCCAGCTCAAGTAGTCCGCTTGGGTTACCCATTCCACTCTAAATACAATCCACTCTTAGTCAAACTAAGATAGAGCGAAACCAAATCCCGAAAAATAGCGCATTGGCCTAAGACGACCCGACACTCAAGGAGTGTCGGGCCCATTAGAAGACCACCTTGAGTCCAAAACGGCCCACGGCCTAAATGGACGTTCATACTTATATGTTTAAACTTGAAGGATGTATACGGTGTTCGAGAAATATTTCAAAATGACGTATACATCCCTCAAATCGATAGGCCAACCCTTGGCAGAAAAGGGTCACATATCTATTTAAAACGCGTAATATTTGTTTATAACCGTTTATGTGAATATGTTGCTTTATCTGGAGATACTCTTGCTCACACTTCTTCAAATTGTTTTTAAAACCCTAGGCACAAATATCAAGTCACTATCAAAAGTGCGTCCGAATAGTCTTCGAGTCTTTAGTTTAAAAAAAAAAAAGAGAATTAATTACTACTCTCTTATCAGAAAAAGATTCATCATTTCGAATCTAAAGAATTTTGAGAAATTTTATCTTTTCCGACTCTTAGAAGGAAATTGGAGTTACATCTCAATCAAAATCAAGTACGGTAATGAAAGATACCGTCAATTTTGTCTCGACTCAAGTCGACATTTTTATTTACTAAATCTCAAAGTCAAGTAGACAAATTCCTGTCTATTTAACCATTTCTTTGTATTGGTGAGCAAGTTTATCTCCGAATAAAGCAACTCTTATGTGTTTACACCTATATGTGATATCTTGTATTATTTACCACCTCTAGGCACTAACATACTGGTCTTTTGAGTTTTTTTTCATTGACAGGTATTTAAAACTGATCTGTGTTGGTAAGTTGATCATCCGAGGTCTAAGGCCCCAAAGATTCCTTCCCCGCAAATTTACAAAAGGAAAAGACAGCAATGGGGGATAACAATGAGGAGGTTGACATGAATGATGTTGTCGTGGCTCAACCCGCCTCCGCTGATAAAAATGAATTAGTTAAGCAGTTGATGCAACAGATTGCCGAAATGAGGGTCGAAATGCAAAGAATGCTAGATTCGTCTAATCCAGTTTCATCCTTCAACCCTCCAAGAGATGGAAGACCTCCACTCCACTTTCCTCCTTCAAATGCGGAACAAGTTCAGAACATTCTCTCTAATCCCACTCAAAATCCTCCTACCATTGACTCAACTATCCCCAATCCCCGTCACGCCACCACATCGTGTCAAACACCACAACATCCTCAAAATACTAACCTTCAAATCCTCCATCTCCCTCAAAACCCAAATACGAACAATGCTCAAACCTTCCCCCATCTTCAAAACCAAAATACTGATCCTCAAACTTTCCCCCAAAATTATCAAGCCACTCAAAATACCCAGAATCCCTCCATTGTTCCACCCATACCTCAGAAGACTACTTTCCAAATCCCAATTCCAAATGAACCTTATGCTAACTGTTCCGAGCTTGATCACTACAACGAACAGGAGAGAGAGTGGAGGTCAAAAGAAGAGGTAGTCAAGGTGAATATGAAAGAAGAGATCAGGAAAGTCGTGAAGGAGTTGCACTACATTTCCGAAGTCGATGGGTTGAGCTACAAGGATTTATGCATCCACCCGAATCTCGACCTCCCGGAAGGGTTCAAAGTGCCAAAGTTTGTCACTTTTAACGGAACAGGAAATCCTCTAGCACATCTGAGAGTTTATTGTGATCAACTCGTGGGAGTTGGTAAAAATGAAGCATTATTGATGCGTCTCTTCGGTCGAAGTCTAAGTGGAGAAGCTCTGGAGTGGCTTACATCACAGGAGCTGAAACAATGGGAAAGTTGGAATGCACTCGCAAAGGATTTCACGGAAACATTTGGACATAACGTAGAAGATGCCCCAGATCGCTACTACTTGGAGAAGATCAAACAGAAGTCTACAGAAAATTATCGAGAGTACGCTTTTCGTTGGAGAAAAAAGGCCGCAAGAGTTCAACCTCCGATGTCCGAACGTGAGTTCACTGAAATGTTCATTCGTACTCAAGAGCCTGAGTACTATGAACGAATGTTGTGTATGATGGGACAAAAATTTGTCGAGATTGTCAAAGTGGGAGAAGCTTTGGAAGATGGTTTCAAGACTGGAAAGCTCACCAAACTTACCGCATTGCGATCTAATGGAAAATCTGCTAGAATCAGTGATATGGATAAATCAAAAGGAAAAGTGGAGGAGGTAAGTATGATCACGGCTACTCATATGAGGTCAGCTTCTCAAGGGAAATACGAAAACCATAATGTCAATCAGGAAAAATTTCCTCGCCCAAAGTTCAGAAAGGCTCCTAAAGTATTTACACCATTAAGGGAATCTCAAACTCAACTTTATGAAAGGTTGAAGGCAATGGGTATTCTCTATCCTATAGAAGGAAGACCAGCCAATCCTTTGGGAAAATTTTACAGAGCTGACCACAGATGTGCTTACCATTCAGGAGCCATTGGACACGACACAGAGAATTGTTCAACTCTGAAGCACAAGATACAAAACATGATCAACAACAACTTGATCAATATTGAGGAAACCACCTGAATGGGTGACATATTGGATGCTCGAGAGTGAGTACAAGTCAGTTCTGAACTAAGTCATTTGAAGATATTCGTCGAGAAGAAGAATGCCCAACATTGGCCAAATTTTGCACATGAAGTTTGTGTTACCTTTCTTTTGAAAATGTATCGTACATTTCTAGTTGGAACTACGTTCGACCTGAATTCTCAAGAATGAGATACGTAGGCGGCCTATGTCGGCCTTGGTCGTTTCATTATCAAAACTTCATATTTTGGTTAATCCCTGAGGGAGGAACTACGTTTGACCTGATTCCTGCTCCAATGGGATACGTAGGCGCCACAACGGCTCGGTCATGTACCCAGTAAGATTTCCATTTCACTTCATAATGGAAACTGGTACAGAATTTTTGAGAGGATCTCAAAAAATCATTTGAAGTTGGACTTCTTTAACAAGTCAAAACGGAAGACCAAAATTCGACGGAGTTAGATTTGGATGGATCTCCAAAATTGCGACAATCTAGTTTGCAACTGGGACAGAATTTTTGAGATGATCTCAAAAATTCCACAAATGTCATTTGTTACTTATTGAAGTAAACTGGGACAAATTTTGAGAAGGGGCCTCAAAATTCCAGGATGAGCAACCTCAGAGTTAACAGAGCAAGTTATGAGAGTTCTTATATATTGTAGACCGGGACAAATTTTGAGAAGGGTCCTAAAAAGTTCCATCAAATATGTCATATAAAGGACGGGCGAGCGTATATGCCAACTGCAAGAAGGAGCAGGAGACAAGACCAACACAGATCAGTCCTTCAAACTAAGAATTTTTCTTTGGATGCAGGAACATTGAAGTCACAAAAATAGCTATATAACGCTGTCAAGAATGACAAAGGGCGTCATTGCACCCATCGTGGACTCATCAACAAAACCTAGAAAATCTCCCATCTCATTTTATCTCTATTTCTTCGTATTGCCTCAAGTGATAAAGAAGTTTCTTTTTATCTTGCAGGAATATTGAGGCCGAACACTGATAGATTCTTTCAAAGTGCAGGAGGATTGCAAGTTATGAGTCATGATCAAAGTTACCGTTGGACTCCTCATAACCTAATCTGGATAAGTCAAATGACTCAATCTAGTTCCTCAATTTTACTTTTATTCTTTACTTCATCATTGATACTAATGTTTGGTGTTGAGCTTTGCAGGTGATAGTATTGATAAAGTCAAAGTCGTATTTTTAAAGCGACATCAACTTTGAAGATGTTCAAAGTGACACTAATTTAGAAGTGTCGCAAGAGAATTTGCCGAGCTCATCACATCAGAAAGATGATGATGACCCATATCTCCTTGAAAGTCAAAATTATCGAATTGTTACAAGTTTTCGATAAATGATTAAAATGACTGCAACAAACTCAAATTCTGCTGAGTTTGTCAAGGAAGACGAGAGTGTCTTTATTTTTCATGTGAATGAATTAAGTCGTTCACCTCGATAATTCTTTCTTTTAAAGAACAGAATCATAGTCGCGATGTGCATAAACGTCAATTTAGTATGTCTGTCGCGTAGCAATTTCGGCGTACTTTGTTTCTTGAATATGTCGGCGTCATAATTCTTATTTGTTGGGTATCCACCCCATAAGTGGATTATGTGTTTTGATTGGACAATCAAAGACTTAAGCATATGATTTGTTGGGCGATCCACCCCATAAGTGGTTCGTATATATGCTTTTCCATTTCAGGTTTTTATTTTTGAATCATATGGGATATTATCGAGCATCCACCTCGTTACAGTTGGAATATTATCGAGCCATCCACCTCGTTACAGTTGGAATATTATCGAGCATCCACCTCGTTACAGTTGGAATATTATCGAGCATCCACCTCGTTACAGTTGGAATATTATCGAGCCATCCACCTCGTTACAGTTGGAATATTATCGAGCATCCACCTCGTTACAGTTGGAATATTATCGAGTCATCCACCTCGTTACAGTTGGAATATTATCGAGCATCCACCTCGTTACCGTTGGAATATTATCGAGCCATCCACCTCGTTACAGTTGGAACATTATCGAGCCGTCCACCTCGTTACAGTTGGAATATTATCGAGCATCCACCTCGTTACAGTTGGAATATTATCGAGCCATCCACCTCGTTACATTTGGATAATTATAGAGCTAGCTGGCTCGTTCCAGAAAACTTCAAAGAGGAGAAAGCTATCCCGAAATCGAGGGTTTTCCTAGAAGCAAGAGGCATTTATATCACTTATGTCGAAGGCTTGAGAATGTGTTTGTTTATTTCAAGACATCCCCAACAATATGAAATTCACGAAGGGTGTCTAGCCAGATTCAAAGGTGAATCAAACAATAATCTCAACGAAGATTTCACGATTTCCGTAAAGGACGCTATTTGCATTACATTATCAAGGCAAGATAATTATTGTCGATCAAGACTACGCATTACCCAGAAGAGATAGTTATTTTATTGTTATCGATCAACTCGATATATTATCTGGATGTCGTCTTGCCGTTATTATCAACACAGACGATATAAATATCCGTGCATCAAGGAGAATCATGCATTGCGGAAATCATGCATAGCGAGAAATCATGCATCGCGAAAAATCATGCATTGCGGAAAATCATGCATTGCGAGTTTGGAATTTATGCACGACGAGAAGACGTCATGACTCGTCAAATTTATATATCGCGAGAAGAATTTATACCTCGCTGAAATTTGTGCATCACGAGAAGAATCCATGCCTCGTTGAAATTTTGCACATCGCGAGAAGATTTCATGCCTCGCTGAAAGTTATGCATTGCGAGAGGGTTCATACCTCGCAGGAATTTATGTATCGCGGGAAGATATTCATGCCCTGCAAGAGTACATACACGGATAAAGAAAGGGAAACTGTGTATCCCAAGAACAACATTTATCCGTCGGCCTCAACTACATCTTTTATTTTGATAAAAAATAAGCATCAAGAAGAGCATCGATGATAACGACAAAAGAGACATCCACATCGCATCAACGTCTATTTATTTATTTTAGCATCAAATAAAGAGTGCAGTGAAGATTTTATTGCAAAACACAAGACATAAGCTTTATTTGCTGGACGCCAGACCGATCGAGTCGACGTCGATTTGAGGAAAACAATGAAGTGTCAGCACGGTAAAAAGACACTGTCTCTCATCCTAATTGCATTTTTAAGCTGACGAGTTTTATCTCAGTCTTTGTCGAGAGCATCCGAAAAGGATGAATTCTCCAAAAACCACAGGTGCGGACGACATCAAAAAGGATGCAGCACAACGTGGAACTTTTTCTTAGCAGCGAACTGGGACACAATCCAAAGAGGAATATCAAACTCTTATGGCGCGATCAGAGGAGCGACTTCCACCACAATCGAACCACCCCTCTCGAAGCATGTAGATTTTTCTTTAGTTCTGTCAGTTTCAGTCTTGCATCCGGAAGTTTTGTTTTATCGTAAGCAAGTTTCCAATCTGAGTGACACTGCGTCAAGAGTTTTGAAAATTATGTCCGTGTAAGTTCTTAATTATGGGTGTGAAGCGCGCCATATTCATGGTTTAGAGGTTACAAGCCTCCTTTTAATACTCGTTAAAGTGTCACTCGTCCAAAACCGAAGGTTAGCTAGCATAATAGTTTTCCTTTTCCACCGATCGAGTCGAACTACACACAGCCTGATTTCGAAGGTTTAAGGATATGTAGGTGGATTCTATGTCGAAAACTCGGCTGTATTCCAACATTCGCTCTCGAACTCTATTCTCGAGCATTTCGATACCTTCATAATTCGGTGTCGATGTGGCTTTTGATTCTATCAAATCATGCGGTAAATCAAGCTTGTCGAACTACAAGTGGCCTGAATTCTCATATAGCCTGAGATATGTAGGAGACCCGTTTTCAAGGGTTCGGCCATAATTCCTAAACTCTTTGTCGAATTCTTCCTTTAGAAAGCGAATGGGTTCGGTCAAAATTGGCTTGGTCAATTTCATTTTCCTCAAATTGCTTGCATCAACCCGAGTAAAATGAGGGACAGTTGTTGACACCCAATTTTTGACCCGCTACGGTATGATTTAATTAGCGAGCTTCATGAGTTTTCCAAATCACTTAAAATTAATTAATTTTTATAATTTTGCGAAAATATAACGATACAATGTTTACATAGTTGTGTATATAGCTGGTATATCTTGTGTATATTCGAAACAAGCCCAACTCCCAGGCCTACACTTTTTTTAGTAGCCCACCTCAAACTTCCAACCCAATTCTTTTAAAACCCAACCACAAATTAACCCCAGGCCCAACATTCATCTCAATTCCCAGCCCATTCATTATTCCCTCTTCAGCCCACATACCTTTAAATAAAATTACCCAGCCCCACGTTCCCGACCGACCCGACCCGTTTCGCCCCCTTCTTCTTCCCCAACTCCCCCACGCGTTCCACCCTCTGAAAACAGAAAAACACAGCCACGAAAACTTCACAGAAACCACGCGCCCCTTTCCAACGGGAAAATCCCCACAGACGCGACAAAATCACGCCAAAATTCCCAACATTAACGCTCTCTCCCTCTTCCCATGTCTCCCACGCGTCTCTTCTCCCCACGAGAACTCTCAGAAGAAAAAAAAAGCTGAAATCTCCTCCCTCACGCGAAAATAAAATTTCAGAACCAACGCGCGAGGGATTCGACGGAAACAGCCGTCTCTCTCTCCTCCTCTCTCTCCTCCTCTCTCTCCCCTCTTCTGCCCTGCGCGCGTGATGAAAAGGCGACGCTGGTACGCACCTCGCGCAGAAACGCGCTAGACGATGCAGAAATGGCTCTTCCCTTTTTCTGTGTCGTACAATCTCGCCAGCTGCGCGCTCCTGCAAACTGTCCTTGCTCGTTGGGAGATGAGGACACGTCGCATCGCAAGGACACCCGGCTAATCTCGACCATTCCTTCCCTCCTTTCCGTTTCCGGAATGGAGCCAATTTTCAGAAAAAGGGTGTCGTTCTATCAAGGGAAAAGAATTCGAATTTCAAATTCGAATGGGCCTGGAATCGCCCTCCCGCCTTTCGATCCGAAACTCTAATTGTTCTTCTATAAAAACCCCACCTCTCTTCAAAACGAAGTTGGACGATTTTTCTGGGAGAATTGGATAGTTTATCACGGAGGATACCAAAAGCTTATTATCGAAAACACTCTGTTCCCATTTTCTGTTTGTCGTAGAAGGACGGCTGTGTAGAGATTTCTGTTGGAGATCTTTTAGGTTGGAAAATTCCGAGTTTCGCCCTTTCTGTTTGCTTCAACAGAACTAAAAAAGGGAAATCGGGGTTGGGAAGTTCATCTTAGGCGTCATAAAGACTTCCTGCTGTTCTTCTCCTGTCCTGTTTTGAGAGAGATGTTCTGTTTCACTAACAGTATTCGATCGCGGTGTTCCGTCGAAACGTAGTAGCAGTCTCAACACATTCTCTTTTGTCTGAGGGTGGAAACTCGGTCGCATTCGCGTGGTGGAGCGGCTCATATCTGCTCGTTCCTGTTCCCACTTCGCTGCTCCGAAGAAGGTAATCTTCCTCTTTAAGTTTTCTTCGTCCCTTTCTAACTTAGCATTTTGTTTCGGTTATGAAGTCGTTGTGTTGATTGTTGCAAATGTTATCAATCAAGTTTTCTATTCATTTGCATCACTGTTGATTCGATTTCTTCGATCTTGCTGAATTTGCTGTTTCCATATAATGTTATCGATCTGTTCATGTTGTCATGGCCGTCGTTATTTCTCTTGGTGTTAGTTACTGGTTTTCGACGAGGTAGATGGGAGCTTTGAATCTGCTTTCTCATTCTTAAAAGTTCTCTCGTGACCATTTAATTTAATGTCTCGATCATGAAGTCGATACTTGATTGTGGGGTTGTTATTGTTCGTTTTTTTTTTTGTTTTTGTGCCGTGGCTGCCAAGGAAGTTTGATTAATCTTTCTGAACTTGTTGCTTCACCTTATACGGGAGTTCGGCGATTGTTGCCTGGTTTAAGTATATTCATTCGATTTCTTTAGCGTGAAGTCTGCTGCTCACTCAATATGCTGGTCCTTTACTTCATTTTTTTTTTCATCGAATATGTTTTAAACTGGTTCGAATGGGGTTGCATGAGTCCGTATATTGATTCTTAGAAAAAATGGTAGATTATTTAAAACATCTTCTTGTTTGGTTATGCCTCTTCGCATTCTTAAAGGTCACGAGTAAATTAGTCATTTTTCTTTAGTTTCTATATCGTTTCCAATTCATGTTATGTGTTTTCTGCATGTTTGAGATAAGCTTAATTGACGTATATAGCAAAGTCATTCTAAACAGTATGTGTTTCTCGCCTGCATAATTATCCTAATTTTGTTTCTAGCCGTGGCATGCGTACTGATCCAAGGATCAAACTCGTCAATTAATTCATGCCATAAAATGTGTGCTTGGCTATATGAAGTTGTGTCTAGCTCTCTTATTGTGAAAAAGCATGCTGTGCGAAATTTTCTTTTACATATTCTTTCCGATTAAATTTTCCACTTATTACATTTCCCATCATTTGTTGGGTTCCTAGTAACTATTCAACTTAATTCGCATATGGGGATTAATTATTGAGTCTCTTTCCAAATTTAGATAATATGTGTTTCTTGAACATTGTCTTTCCTTGGTGTGTTATTATTTTATTTCATGGCTAAGTTTTCGGGAATGTCACATTTGGACATTAACAGCTCTCCTTAATTGGTCGTCCCCTTGCTCAATACATACTAATCCTTTTATCATTTTGCATGTGAAATCGCTTCCCGAGTCCATTTTGGGACTTCATCTTACCCTTGCGTTGTGGAAGAGCCGACAAGGCTCGAAATTCCTTCATCGAGTCAACCATCGAGGCAAAACTTAGAAAGTCAAATGCCATGAAGACGAGAAAAAGCTGAAGAAAGCGGATTAGAAGACCTTTTCATTATTTACTTATTATTGTGTTGTATTTATTTCGGGCATAAGCCCTTGTCTTTTATCTTTCTTGTAATTATTTTATATGTTTAGATTAGGACAGGTACAAAACGGGTAAAATACCCAAAAGCAAGTGGGTCCAACATTCGGTCAAGGCGAACCGAACCGAAGTTGGACCCAAATCTCTCTCCCTCTCTCTATACTATTCTTCGCTTACGTATTTGCTCATATTTCGTTAGTTTTAGGACTAGGAAACTCCAAATCCCCTTTGAAGCGCCTTTCTATTTTATCAAGTAAAAACTAAATCTTAAAAACAATAAGTATTCGTAAAGTCTGTCTAGACAAAACCTTAGCTTTGAAAAAGGTTCGCAAAATTCAAGATAAGCAACATATCTCGGAGCTTGAAAATTTGCCTAAGGGAATATTTTGATAAGTTCAACTTGAAGATTCGCAAAGGTTAAAACAAATTAGTCAAATAAGTTAATCGTTGGAAAACCGTAAGTTAGCGGAGTGTCTTAGGTGCCTTACACCTTCCTAAGACACTAATAAGAATCCCGAACCCTTAAACATTTTTCAATCGATTTTTCTGTTAAGTCTTTTGAAAACAAAGGTTTTCTTCTCAAAATTAAGTGGCGACTCCTAAAAGTCGAAAATACTCTAAAAATAAAACAAACTCTTTTCGAAAAATAATCATTTTTCGATAAAACATTAAGATCTTAAAGAAGTTGTATGGTGGGATTGCTTAAAAAGGGACAATGCGGAATTTGTAGCAAAGTTTCCAAATTGCAAACAAGTTAAAGTCGAGCACCGAAATCCGAGTGGTTTACTACAAGAAATCCAACTTCGTACTTGGAAGTGGAAAGATGTAAACATCGACTTCGTAGTTGGATTGCCTCAGTATAGAAGTCAATACTATTCTATATGGGTGATCGTAGATCGATTGACGAAGTTTGCTAATGTCACATCCCAATACAACACCCTAGAAGTTAGGGTACAATCATGAATTGTAACCAGCACACTCGACTTCTTGTCTTATACAAGCCCTTTCATATCATTCATCGCATAAACATAGAGAAAAGTAGTGCGGATTTAAAAAATTTCACAAAACATAAAAAAGTCTTCAAAATCTCTTTCTTATAAAAGTAAAAGGAAATACTAAGTCTCAATCTCATTATCTTAAGACACAAGAATACTTGGGACACGGCCCATACTTAAAATACGAATTTAGAAATACTTATTCTATTACAATACTTTGTATTGAAAACATAAAAAACGTATATTCCCTCGAGTCAAGTGAGGACATATTTCAACTTTTCTGTAATGATCTTCTATTTTCAAGTCTTCACTTCCCAAAGCTCCTCACCTACCAAGAAATATATAGATAGATAAAATCATTGAATTAGTACAACCACATTTACTAAGTATGGCATTATGTATAAAAATCATGAAAACGGACTTTAATTTAAATATGCATCTTTTTATTTAAATATCATATTATAATCATAAAAACATCATTTAGCAATTTGGAAACACATTGGATAACATTTAACCAACAAATTACAATTTTTAACTCTCTTAACAGTGAGGTGCATTCACTGTACAATGACTAAATTCAGTGTTACAATGAATTACTTAACCCTCAATTTAGACACCCTTTAGCATGTAATATACTCACTCAAAGCTATCCTAAGATTTACTCAAGGAACACAAAGAGAGACTTCCCATACAACCTCTCTAAATGTTCCTAGACGACCCTTAGGATTACTTATAATGAGTCACATACGCACTTAAACGACATCAAACATCAACATATAGGTGATATGATTTTCTCCTTCCAAAGGCTATCAAAAGCCCTACTCAAGTAAATCAAGAAGATAACGTCCACAAGATTACCTAAATAGTCCTTAAGACTACCTAAGGCATAGATCATGTCCACAAAATACACCAACTTCCCTAACTAGAGTCATCCTTAAGACTTCCAAAGATAAGACATGAAGAGATCATCTCTTATGCCCTCTTCACACTTAAGCTATGGAATCCTTAAGTTACTTTATATTAGGTACTTATTTGTTTACATAGTCCTTATCATAAATAATTACTTCATTAGTTCATTAAGACTCATATATCACATAAAAGATGTTTAAATAATTGTCTTGGATAAGACGTAGGATCTCCACATAACACCTTCAAACTCTATTTTGCAATGTCTAGATTGAGTACCATACCACCATCTAAACTCCATAAAGTCCTCTATTGCTAATAGGTATTCCATATGACGATAATAGGCAATAACTAACATAGACCATGATAGGTAGCCATGGAATCCGGAGTTCTATCCTACTCCGATGAGGTTATTATACTTGCCAATGGTAGAACTTGTACACATCCCATGTAGGCACATGGTTAATAAATATAAAGGGCATACTTTGTAATCTAGTCTCATAATTAAATAGAACTACTTTCCCTTACCATACTCACTCGGTGCTAGACTTTGTTTTCATAGAGTAATTCATACATTAGGTTCATATAAATGGGTTCCATAGAAAGTTCATAACCCAATAACATATACCCTACCAAGGAATGTCCAATAGGGATGCCTCACAAAGGTGACTAGAAGATCATTATGACTTTCCTAAGGATTAACATGATGTTGTTCCAGAAGACTAACCTTAATCCATCATTCCTTTACTTTCAAAGATACCATTACGGCTTACGCTTAAACAATATTAACCTTAGCATTTTCATATAATAGACTCTCATATCATCACTTAAAGTCACATGTCATTCATATATTCAAGACTAATAGTTATAACGCATTAAATGAGGACATTACATATTCATAATCATATATATACATCAAGCAAGTTACACAAGTCAACCAAGACAAGATACCACATGCTTCACTTTTAACTCATAATGCAAGTCATTCTAGAAATACCTAGAAACAATCTAATATCTTCAAGTCATCCTATATATATTCATAACATCATTAATGTACTCCACAAAGACATACAAAGCCATGTAGGAATAACCAAGACTTTACCCTAACACTATACTCATAATGTCAAAGTCATAGTCTAACATAATCACTCAAGGCAAAGTAAGTAGAAGAACACACATATGACTTCACATGTAGATAGATAATGTCATTTTTGACATAATCAACTACACAAATAGCAACATTACTTCAAGTAGTTGTTAATAAGGTCATGTTCATCACTTTGTATCAAGTAACGCCGACAAGGCCATGTCAATTGCAAGTAAAACACATAACACCGCCACCATAACTGGACCATACCAATACCAATAGAATCGAAGTATAACTAATATCAAATTAAAGAAAATGGGGCATCATACCTTCATCCCCTCTTCCAAACTTCAATTTAATGCGAAATCAGCCAACTCAACATCACAAGGTCGTTACCCATGGCCATGAACAATAATTCAAAGCAATAACCATAACACTAAATGAATATACATCAATTCAATCTAGGTCTAACAATATAAGATCAATTAGATTTCAACTGAATACAATTTTTATATCATTAAAAAGCCCATAAGAAACGACATAACAATTCATCAATATTAGCTTAATATCGAGTAACCCACTTATAGTCAAAACTAGGGTTCATAAATTACACGGTTTCATTGGTAATTTATGTTAAAATCAGAAATACAATATCAATTATATCATAATTGAATGTTTATAAATCATTTATACAAGAACCCATGGTAGAATCCCGAAATTGAACAATTCACTTTAGAAAACTGTGAAAAACATCTTGAGAGATGGGCTCTTTGATGAAAAAAGTTTCAAGGATCAAAATTCATACCTCAAGGATGAAAATTCTTCACTTTAATTAAGAATTTCCACTCAAAACGCCCACACCAAACTGCTTCTTCGGTTTGGACATCAATAGAGTCTTTGGGATTTATTCAGGGATTTGGGTTTTTAATTTTGAAGAATGAAGTCTTTAAGATGTTTACCATTTATATACTTAATTAAAATACCTAAAATACCCTTAATAAAAACCCAATGAATAAATTTAGAAGTAGGGTGAATTTACCAATTCACCCCTAACTTGGCAGCAGCCTGCACAGGAAGACAGGTTGCTCGACGACTTTCCTTGACGAGGCGTCACCACCACGATGGGCTATCACTGGCCACCGTTGGTGGTTACACTAGCCTTACAATGATTACATATTCACCCATGGAAAATAACCCCACGATGACGCCCTTCGATGGTGCGTCAATAGGCTTACGAGCCATCTACTGCTCCGTCATCTGGGGCCTACGTGGTACTGTTTTAGCAACAATTTTGTGTCCTTCCTCAAGGACCCTTAGATAGTCCTTGGGGATACTTTACCGGAATTTTCCAACTCAAATACGATTGTATATAAGTTTAACACATATCACCTATATTTCATACGAAACAAACACATAAAACTTGACGAAACCCGCCTAGACATATAGGGTCACTTCAAAGCATATGTTTCCAAAGTTATGGACGTTCTTGGTGGTTTGACCTCCAAACTTCTCAAAACTCAACACACTTATTATACATGTTATAGTAACTCATTCAATAACCTTAAAACATCATGAAAGACACATAAGCATATAGAATCACATAAGAGATACATTGGTGACTTAGTCGTCGAATGTCTTGGTCATCCCTTGACGTTTGACTTCCACCACACCTAATACTTTAGCTAATGGCTCTATACAATATATTAGAAATATTTAGGAACCTATACAATCAAGACCAACATTTTAGACTCTAGTTAATCTAGGTCATCTTTGGGGTCTTACAACTAATTTTATTCTTTTAAAGTCCACTTATTCGGTGGAAGATTATGCAAGAATCTATATTGACAAGATAGTGAGTCTTCATTGGGTTCCCTTGTCCATCATATAAGATAGAGATAATCAGTTTACATCTAGGCTTTGGAGGTTATTTAAAAGAGGTTTGGGTACTCAACTTAAGTTAAGAACTGCTTTTCATCCTCAAATGGATGGTCAAGCGGAACGTCCTATTCAAACTCTTGAAGACATTCTTAGAGATTCTATCACTGAATACAATGGAAATTGGGATGAGAACATTTTTTTGGTATAATTCTCATACAATAATAGTTTTTATTCATCTATATCTATGACACTATTTGAAGCTTTGTATGGTATGAGGTGTTGATCTCCTATTAGATGGCTTAAGGTTGGCGAGTATTTGCTTCTAGGTCCCGACCTAATATATAAGACCTGAGATAAAGTTCATATCATAAGGAATCTTTTTCAAATAGCCTATAGTCGGCAAAAGTCTTATGTCAATCCTAGGAGAAGGGACTTAGAATTTCAAGAAGGGGATAAATGTGTATTTGAAAATTTGCCCATGAAGAGTGGTTATATTTTGCAAGAAGGCCAAGTTAAGTTATCGTTTTCTGGGTCCTTATGAAATTTTTCAAAGATTTGGCAAGATTGTGTATGAGTTTAAGTTACGTAGTGAATTGGCTTCGGTTCATATAGTTTTCCATGATTCCATGCTTAAGAAGTACATTGGTAACCCCGAGTCCATTCCACTTATCGAATGCCTCGGTGTGAAAGAAAACCTCTCCTAGTAACTTTTGGATTCAAGACATCAAGAAACGGTCATGACGTCCGAAAGCTAGTCTAATTTAACTAGTGAAACATCCTTAGATTTTTGAAGGGTTTGGAGGTTTTGTATGAGGTCTAAAACTTGTAAAATGAATTTGTATAGGTAAAAACATATATATAGTGTGGAAACGTCCATGTAAGATCCCACAAGTTTCTCCCTAGGGGTCTACGAAGGGACCCCAAAGTTGGCTTGGCCAGCTGCCAAAGCAGCAGGCAAGTTACACTTAGCAGAAACATGTCTGCATCGCGGACTTGGGTGGTCTTTGTTCAAAACTCAAGTATGCATCGCAGGAAGATCGCGGACTCAATTGTCTCAAAAAATAATATAAAAAAATATACGGAAGCAGCTCCGCGTTACGGACTTGTTCCTCGACGAAAATCTGAAATTTGGAGTTCAAGTTTTACTTGATTAAAGGGTTAACTTATGTGAGGGGTCTTTTGTGTATTTCATGGGAGTCCTATATGTTTATTTTAAAGCAGTTTTCCTCACATTTGATTCACTCAAATAAAATCCCAAAATCCAAACGAAAAACCTCTCACCTCTCTCTACTTTCTCTCTCTATTCAACCTCCATTGAAAGAAGAACAAAGATTGAAGAAGAATACCAATTTATCAAGGATTTCACTTGAATTTCGAGGATTAATCTTCTTTAAGGTTCGATTATTGACTCTTGAAAATCCTTTCCCCAATAGGTCCTCTCGAAGTTGATTACTAAAACACCCAATTCCAAGGTTTTTTTTCTATTCTAATGGGTTTTCTTCTAAACATCAAATTGATGGTTGATCATGATTGATTTTTATTGCCGATGAATAATTAAGTGTAGAATTTAGGGTAATTGATGGAATTTCATGTAGATCATGTCCTTTCCCCAAATTCCCTAAATCTTTGATCTTGTTTATGAATTGATGAGAATTGATTAATGTATTGATAGTTAGACTTGTTTTATCTATTCTTATTTATCCATGGACTGCTTAGGGTAATGTATTGTTGTGATTAGATCTATTTTGAAGAATTCATGATGAACCCGTTTTCCCTTAACCCCAGGTTATGAATTGAAGTTAATTAGAATAGGGATGATGCAATTATTGTGTTAATTACTATTATGTGATGATATTAGACCCATTATTGGGTTGAATTCGATGGTTGATGGTAAAACCTTGATGATGGATTGTGAAGTAGATTGGGGTAAGTCTTGTGATCTCAATCCTTTACTTCAATTATGATTAGTTGTGTTTAGTTATGAAGTTCTATTGAATTATACCTTATAATAAGATTGCTTAGGATTGGTATTATGCTGGGTTGGAATTTTTTGAATCATGACTTGTGAGTTGTTGGTTATGACATAATGATATAAGGTTGGTGATGATATACCTATGTGCATTATCATAATGTGATTTTGTAAATATGGTAACCTCACATGTGTGAATTGGTATGAAATGACAATACTCATACAATTCCTATTAAGCGATGATGATGATTATATAACGGATAGACCCTATAACCTAAATTAAGGTATGATGATTTACAAAGTCTTAAAGATATTTCAAAACGAACGTGATGTACTGTGGTTTCACGGTACATTCAATGCCTTTTCCTTAAGTTTAGTGTGTGTCTAAGGCCTTTTTGTATTATTTATGTTTGCAGGAAATCTGTCAAGAAGGAGAATGTGAGAAAATATTGATGAAAATTGTAGAAGTGAAGCCCTACGGAGCCATCGATGGTTTGTCATGACCTCGACGGTACGTAGGTGGCCACCATCGTACGAAGAAAAAGGCTGCTAAAAAAACTTGAGGAATTCTGACTAAGTGTGGGGCTATGGAGTCTTTTGATGAACTGTCATAGACACGACGGACCGTCCTGCACATCTGTCAATGTTAACAAAAAGTAGCCCCAGTACCCATCTTCAAAACATTCTATGTATGGAAGAACAGAAGTCGTCGACGGACCGTCGTGCATGCAACGGATTATCATCCATGTCTGTCGAATGTAACAGAAACTTGGTGAAGAAAGCAGAAGAAAAGGAATTTAAGTATGGAACGACTGAGGGCCTCGACAGTCCGTCGTGACCTCGACGGTCCGTCGCTCAGTCATCGACTCAGACCCATTTTTGGGTAGATTTTCCTTAAAAAGATTTCTCTCTTTTGTTAGGACTCTCTTATAATAAATACTTGTAAAAACCTCATTTTTGGGGTTACACTCTTGGATATTTTCTAGTTTTATTGTAATAAAAGTTGAATTTTTGGATTTTGTGAAAAATACTTTATTTTCTAGAATTGTTTGTTCCAAGTTTTTGACTAATTGAAGTAATTTTCTGGATTTTCTTAAATCTCATCAAAGTAAGTTCATAAATTCTTATCTAATTAATATGGATTGTCTAAGTATTAACATGGTTAACTAAACTCTATAACTAGGGTTGTGGGAACCATCGGTAAATAACAAGGTAAAACCTAGCTAAAATAATAATTCTCGAATAGTGTCTCGAGTGTATTGATAATTCTTTCGCTTAAAGCCTTTTTAACGACTGCACGCGTTAGAACTCGCCTTGTTGCTACTTGCTGGACCAAGGAGGTAGATAATAAGAAAATAATTATCAGCGTATATTTAGTATACACTAACTAATATGCTAGTGTCGGTTGGTGCGAAGTAACAACTAAGCCAAACATCGTTTATGATGCTTAATATAAGGTAAAGGTAAGGTTTAGTAATGCATACACACGTAGCCGGACCAAGGTGCGGATGAAATTTTCTAGTTGCCAGACCAAGTAATTAGGGATAAATAACTTACCACTTTTGATGCAAGATACTAGTAAAGAACGGTTATTGCAAGAGTTAATGAGTTATGAAACTCTGGGGAACACTTAAGCCCTAGATACTTTAATTACTTGATAAAAATCAAATCTTTGAACATATTACTTATTTACTTGGAAATAGCTAATTACAGTTGTTACTTAAAAAAATCATTTTTGTTAATTGTTTGTTGGAAAGGACTTGACTAAATAGAAGTAATAATGGGATAAAGTTATGTCTAAATAATTTTCCTCATGGGATTGACCCCAAACTCATAGCTGGGTTATTTACTTGATACGACCTCTTATACTTCTTTTCGAGAAATACATTTGAGCGTACCAAATATTGGTGCCGATGTCGGGGAAAGTGGCTTTAGATTAACTTTAAGAATATCACCAATGATTAGTCAACATTTTCTTGATTTTATTTTATTCTTTTTGTTTTTGTCTCTTGCAGATCTAACTTTCGTGTATGCCAAGTACGCGCAGTAAAGGACAACGTATACTCTTACCCAACCCCGAACTAGAGCATACACTACGTAGAATGAATTGAAATTCGGGTGTTTTGTATAAATATCACAACCCGGAACTTCCACCACGGGGGATGCTCATGATCAACTATTACCAGAAAATCGTGGGGAAGGTGAAATAAAGAGGCAACCTCCCGCTCCACGTCCTCAAGAGTATTATAGGGGAAATGATAGTATAACTTACTCTGACAGGCCACTTGTCTTGCATCCCCTACCACATGGTCATACATTCGTTAACAAGTAGTTTGATACAAATGCTTAGCGCTAGGGGTTTGTTTTCTAGGCTACCTTCGGATGATCCACATGCTCACATTGCCATGGTGAGGACGGTGTGTAAGAGTTGTGTAGGGACGCCCAATTTGAATATGTACGTAATTGGGTTGAGAATTTTTCCTCTCTCACAAACGGTAGAGGCCGCTATATGGTTTACCGAACTCCCCTATAACTCAATCTACACTTGGAATCAATTGAGGAATGTGTGCTTAGCACGTTACTGCCGGTGTCTAAGAAGCTAAACCACAAAGTTAGGGTAAATAACTTTGTGGGACTACCGGGAGAATCAGTCAGTAGTTCTTGGGATAAGTTCACCACTTTCTTGAGAAGTGTCCTCAATCACCGCATAAATGATGAATCACTAAAATAATACTTCTATCGGGGACATCATGATAATAATAAAGCAGCACTGGATACGATAGCGGGTGGTTCTTATGGGGAGGGTCCTTATGCTGAGTTTCCTGAGGAAGTTGGAGAAAATCTCTCGAAATAATAGAGCTTGAAGCACTAGGAAGTCAGATGATGGGAGAAACACTTTTGTAGTGCAATCCGCATACAACCCAGCGACAGATGAGATTCGTGAGGAAATGTCTCAAATGAGAATTGAGCTTGGGTTTGTGTTGAAACATATCACTAGGGGTGCAAAAAAGGTAAATAAGGTGATCAACTAGTCTAAACCACCACCGACAACTGATGAGTATTACAATGAGAAGGACTCTTATGCGGTAAATGATCAGACGGGGAGTTTCCGACCAAATGCCCAAGGCTCCAATCAATAAAATTGGTGCCAAGGTCAAGGAATCCAAGTCAGAATTATGGTTATTACGACCGAGAGGGTCATCATGTACGAGATGGGAATTACAATCGCGACAACAACTTCAACTAGGGTAACTATAGTAACAAAAATTATAGGATTGGGTCTTATGTTCAACCTCAAAATCGTGAAGTTGCTCCTAGGGATGGTGGAGGTAGTATGACGTAAGTTGAGGATATGTTGTAGAAAATGATGAAGAGGTTCGATCCTAGTGATGAGAACACTAAAGATTTGAGGACTGACTTAGCGATTATTGGGCAAAAAGTTGATGCACATGCAATCTTGATTAAACATCTTGAGTTGAAAATGGCACAATTATCTTCCACTCTGAACCCACGCAAACCCGGTACTCTTCCTAACAACATTGTCCAGAATCCAAAAACGATGGACATTGTATTTAAATGACAACTCAAGTTGTAACAAATCATTGACCCACCAATGTCGTTTGGCGTGGAAAATGTGATTAGAGGTGATGATGAGGTAGTGGAGGTAAATGGTAATTTGGGAGACAAAACAGTGAAACATGTTGAGGTACCCCAAAAGGTGACCCCCATGCCTAGACCACCGCCTCCATTTCCATAGAGTTTAGTGAAAAAGACCGAGGATGGTAAATACTAGTATTTTATTGCTATGTTGAAACAACTTTCCATTAATATCCCTTTGATCGAAGCTCTTTAACAAATGATAGGTTATGCAAAGTTCATGAATGATATGGTTACTATTACAAGATCGGTCCGTTTTGAGGATGACAATAGAATGCAGCATTGTAGTGCTATTACTATGAGGTTTCTACACCTAAAGAAAGAAGATATGGTTGCCTTCACTATTCCATGTACAATCGGGTTATTACACTTTGCAAAAGTATTATCTGACCTTGTTGCAAGCATAAACCTCATGCCTCTATCTATTTATAAGAAGTTAGATTTGGGTGATCCAAAGCCCACTGCAACACGGCTACTGATGACCGATCGAACGGTGAAGAGGCCAATTGGGATACTCCACGATGTCTTTGTAAAGGTGGATTCATTCACATTTCCGGCCGATTTTTTGATTCTGGATTGTGAGGTTGATTTTGAGGAACCTATTATTCTTGGGAGGTCATTCCATGTTACGGGTAGATCCTTGGTTGATATAGAAAAGGGGCAAATGAAATTTTGGTCGAACAATGAAGAAGTGACTTTAAAAATTTGTGTGTTCATGTAGTAGAGTGGTTAGATCTAATCGGTATCTGCCATATCTTACAGGGTTGAAAAGTCAACTAAGGTACAAATAGAAGAGTGTTTCAGTGTAGAAGCACTAGTGGCAGTGATCATGAATTTTGATAGTGATTGCATTGAAGAGTATGGGTCATTGGTCGCAGCACTTGATCGAGTTGATGTTTGGTTTAATACACAGAAGTTGGAGTTATATATGAAGCATCACAAGTCTCCACCTGCGAAACCGTCTATAAAGGAGGCTCCAAAAGTAGAACATAAGCCTCTACCACCTCATCTGAGGTATGTATTCTTGGGAAATGGTGACACTTTGTCGATAATTATTGCATCATATTGGAATGTGCATCAAGTTGAGAGTTTGGTGGAGGTGTTAAAAAGGTTCAAAAGAGCTATTTGGTAGAATATTGAGGATATAATTGGGATCCCTCTCGAGATTTGTTCAAATAAAATACAACTCATACCCAATCATAAGCTAAGTATTGAGCACTAGAGAAAATTAAATCCGCCTATGAAAGAGGTGGTAAAGAAGTAAATTATTAAGTGGTTTGATGCTGCAGTGATATATCCAATCGTGGATAGTAGTTGGGTATGCCCTGTCCAGTCTGTACGTAAGAAAGGGGGAATGACTATGGTCCCCCAATGAGAAAAATGAGCTTGTTATGATGAGGCCGGTGACTGGATGGAGGGTATGTATGGATCGCGGGCAATTAAATGCATGGACCAAGAAGGACCATTTACCTATGCCTTTAATGGATCAAATGTTAGATAGACTTATAGGAAAGGGGTGGTACTATTTTCTTGATGTCTATTCAAATTATAATCATTTTTCTATTGCACCGGAATATCAAGAGAAAACCACCTAAACTTGTTCTTATGGGACCTTCGTGTTCAAGAGAATGTCGTTTGGGTTATGTAATACACCATCCACTTTAAGCGATGTATGATGTCAAAATTCTCCGATATGGTCGACGACACTATTAAGGTGTTTATGGGTGATTTTTCAGTGGTTGGTGACTCCTTTAAGCAATGTTTGAGTCATTTGTCGGAGGTTCTTAATAGGTGTGAAGATTGCAACCTTGTGCTTGATTGGGAAAAATTTCACTTCATAATGAAAGAATTTATTGTATTGGGTCATCACATTTTAGAGAAGGGATAGAGGTTAATCGAGCTAAAGTTTACGTGATAGAGAGACTTTCTCCACCTATCTCTGTAAAAGGTGTGAGAAGTTTTCTTGGGCATGCAGGCTTTTACAAGAGGTTCATTAAGGATTTTTCAAAGATTGCACATCCTTTGTGCAAGTTGCTTGAGAAAGAGTGTAAGTTTCATTTTGATGAATCTTGTCTTAAAGCTTTTGGTTAGTTGATGGAAAAGTTGGTGTCTACACCTATCATCATTTCTCTAGATTGGAGCAAGCCATTTCAGGTGATGTGTGATGCCATTGGGGTTGCTCTTGGTGTGGTACTAGGACAATGAAGGTACACGATCTTTCATTTCATTTATTATGCTAGTAAAGCCCTTAATGAAGCCCAAAATAACTACACCGTGACTGAACAAGAGCTCTTTCCAGTAGTCTTTGCTTTCAAGAAATTTCTCTCCTATTTGCTTGGCACTAGAGTTATAGTGCATAGTGATCCTTCTGCTTTGAGATATTTGATGGCAACGAAGGATGTGAAACCGAGGTTGATTCGTTGGGTAATACTATTGCAACAATTTGACTTTGAGGTAAAATATAGAAAAGGGACCAAAAATCAAGTTGTTGATCACTTGTCCTGATTAGAAGATGAAGCAATGAGAAAATTGGGTTAAAAGGATGAGATTGATGATACTTTCCCTGATAAGCATGTATTGGCTGCCTTCCAAGACTTGATTCCATGGTTCGCAGATTTTTCGAATTATCAGGCTAATGACATCATCCCACCGGACTTGTCCTTTCATCAAAGGAAAAAGTTGATGCATGATGTTAAAAAATTCTTTTGGGATGATCCATACTTATATAGGAGTTGTGCTGATGGGTTTATTCCTCGTTGTGTCACAAAAGTTTGAGATGTGTGTTTTGGAGGCATGCCATTCTTCGCCTATAGGTGGGCATCATAGTGGTATTCGAACTTCTGACAAGATCTTGCAATGTGGTTACTATTGGGTAACCATCCACCAAGATTCTCATGAGTTCACCAAGGTATGTGATAGATGCCAAAGAGACGGTCGCATTTCGCAAAAGCAAGAGCTCCCTCTAAATCCCATTCTGGTTATTCAGGTGTTTGATGTGTGGTGCATAGACTTTATAGTCCCTTTTGTGAGTTCTCATGGGATGAAGTACATTCTTGTGGCAGTCTATCATGTGTCTAAATGGGTGGAAGATATTGCACTAGCGAATAATGAAGGGAAGAGTGTCACGGCGTTCTTGAAAAAGAACATACTTTGTTGATTTGGTACCCCAAGGGCTATTATTAGTGTTGGGGGACCTAACTTTTGCAACAAGCTATTTAAGGAATATTTGGAAAATATGGGGTTCGCTATAATGTGTCCACTCCTTACCATCCTCAAACTAGTGGGCAAGTTGAGGTGTCAAAAGGGAGATTAAGCAAATTTTGTCAAAACGGTGAATTATAGTAGAACAGATTGTTCAAGGAGGCTTGACGATGCTCTTTGGGCCTACCGGACAACATACAAGTACGGATTGGTCAAGGAGGCTTGATGATGCTCTTTGGGCCTACCGGACAGCATGAAAGTCTCCCATAGGTAAGTCCAACACCAACTTGTATATGGGAGGGCTTGTCAGTTACCGGTTGAATTAGAGCATCAGGACATGTTGTCATGAAGAAGTTGAAAATGGATTGGAATGAGGCTGCGGAACAGAGGTTAAACTGGTTGAATGAGCTTGCTGAATTTCGTTTGAAGGCATACGAAAGTTCAGCCCTATACAAAGAAAAGATGAAGAAATACCATGAACAAAATATTGAGAAGCGCACTTTTTTGGTTGGGGATTTTGTGTTTTTGTTAAATTCTAGCTTGTGTTTGTTTCCGTGCAAATTTAAATCCAAATGGACTGGTCACTATTTGATCACCTAACTATTCCCTCATCATGTAGTTGAGTTGGAGAACAAGGAGGGTGTGAGGTTCAAGGTGAACGGGCACCGAATCAAAATATATCTAGGTCATGCTGAAACAGCGAAGGAATTGATCGAGGTGTACCATCTTGATGAAGTCTGAGTAATCAAGAGCCCTCCGTAGTGCCGCGACATTAAACCAAGAGCTTATTGGGAGGCAACCCAATATGTATTTTCTATCTAACTAAATGTTTTTCATGATTTTTAGGCATAGTTGCATTATTTTTGCTTTTATTTATTTATTGTTCCGTCTGACTACACTTTTCTTTTTCATTAATAGTGTTGTCTAAAGCATAGATTAGGGTCCGTGTGAAAAAAGTTTCCAAAAAATACAAAAACATTAGCTTAATGTGTATTAAGTGTTCAGGCATCAAATCACCACAAATATGCAGAAAATTGGTCTGCTGCATCCATCGATGGACAATCGTGTCATCGACGGACCGTCAGTCGGATCCGTCATGCCCATGTATGTTTTTCATATTTTCCAAGTTAGGTCACCCTTGGCAGACCCTCCATGAAGGACCGTTGACCCTGTTACGATCCGTCAACGGGGAATCATCGCGTGTTTACCCACCAACCAACCCAACTGGTCCGGCTGAATATTAAAAGTTTTAAACTTTTAAAGTTCTCACCTCTTCACATAGACCCTCATAACCATTTCTCTCCTCATTTCTACCATTTCTCCCCAATTCATCACCATTAACTCCCATTCCCTCTCCATCTTCTGATTTCCCACTTTTTTCCCAAATTCCATCAGTCCTTTTCTCTCTCAAATTCTCCAAGTTTCTTCAGTCCATTGCCGGACGGTGGTGGTGGTGGTTTTTGTCGATGTTCAACTCCTAGATTTTACTCTCTTATTCCTCTACTACAGTTCAGGTATGTTCGTCTGATCCTCTAAGATTAAATTTTGTTCATATAGGGTACTTAATTTTGGACTATGTTGCATGTTAAAACTTCCACACAAATGTCTTAAGTCCCTTAGAACACTGAATTTGAAAGGGATGGGGGTGTATTGTTAAAAAATAATATAGAGTGTGTTTTCATGATTGTGTTCCTGACCTAGGATTTGATAAGTTGTCGAAAATGCATGTTAAAACATGTAAAATTCATGCCCTACGAATGATGGAATGCTAGGTAAATGTTTAGTAAACATAAGCTTCTAACAATGCTTCAAATTACTATGATAGGGTATCAAAGGTTGGTTGCAAAACAATGTTCCCTAAAGGCCTGTACGAGACCTCGTAGACGGACTGTCAATCCCTTGACGGACTGTCGTTGGGGTCCGTTATCCCTACCTTCTCTAGTTTACTCTAAGTGTCCCTCGAGGGACCACTTTGACAGACTGTCGTTCCTTCGACGGTCCGTCTTGCACAACCGTCGACACTGTCAGAACCTTCGTTTCTTATGTTTTTAAAATTTATTCTAATTGTCTCTTGACGGACCCTTATGAGGACCGTCATCCCTTCGACGGTCCATCCTACACAATCGTCGACACTGTCAGAACCTTTATTTCTGATGCTTTTTAAATTAATTTTAAGTGTTCCTAGACGAACACCCTTGACGGACCGTGGTGCCTTTGACCAATCATCGATAGGTCCAGCCTGCACTCCTTACTTCTAAACTATCATTTCTTTTCTATGCTATGTTGCTTACTCTCATACTAACTACTTCTCTATGCAGGTACAAATGGCACCTAAACACGATCGTGTCTACTTAGGAAGGCGTTTCAAGTCAGTCGAACCGGCTTATCATAGGCTCAAGTAATGAGTACGACCTAGCGTACGTGCCACAAGGAACCCTCACTCCTACCCCTACTGCCCGCTCCACTAGAGCCACACCCACGAGGGTGGCTCCCGGCGTAGTCATTGACTCCCAGTCATAAGAGAAGCGCATACTGACCGGCACTACTTCTAGGTCTGTTGTATAGTCTGAGGGAGCATCTTGCTCCGATGATGCTTCCAGTTCTGAGGAAGTGTCTGGTTTAGAGGAGCTCTCCGGGTCTCAGGATGCCTCTTTTCCCTCCACCGCATCCCATTCTACCTCGTCTGATGAGGATCATACTGTCGACTCTACTCCAGCACCCCAAATTGGCGTCCCTTTCCTTCTTGCTGGTCAGCCCAATCGGTCGTGTGTTGAGGGGAAATATCAGGTGTACACCGACTCCAAGCTGTCGAATGACAAGGGGGTCATGACTCGGACCTTCACACTAGAGAGGGGCGGGTCCTTACGGGGAGTCTCCCCACCATGGCAGTTATCATGAATTATTCACCAGGCATCAGCTAGAGTGGACGGCTCAGGATGTAGGCCACTACACTGAGGAGATTGTCCGAGCGTTCTACGCCTCCTATGTGGCAACTCTCTGATCTCACCTAGACAGGCGGACAGTCCCCGCCAGACATGATCCTCTGTATTACGTCTGAGTCCGCTCCAAGCAGGTTGACATTTCCTTGCCAGCCATCCACAAGTATCTCTATGGCGCGGATTTTGATGCCACTAAGACACCTGTCACCGCCAAGTTCGACTATCGATGGAAGTTGATTAATGATGGCCGTTCCAGCGTGAACCACATTTGAGAGAGACCACTAAGCAGTGGATTGCAAAGTACCTTTCCGTCGATGGTGAGGCTGCCGATTGGGTGCTCGAGCCCAAGGAAAGTATCAAGAGGACTAACCTCACCTTCACATCCAAGATTTTGTGTTTACTGGTCCGACAATGCCTTTCCCCCACTACTAATTATATTGTGACCTGGGATCGTGCAGTACTGATGGCAGTGATGATTATGGGGTATGAGGTAGACTTCGCATGGCTACTACAAGCGGTGAGGCACGAGATGGCCTTCAAGGTCACAACTACATACCCTTTCCCGTGTATGATTTTTCTCTATGCATGTTAGCAGGAGTTCCCGTGTGACACATTGATGTGCTCAATACCCCGTCAGGCATAGTAGATATTTGCCTCATTTGGGTTGAGGCCAATGAGTTGGCTACATACAGAGGGCCCCATATAGAGGTGAAGCCTCTAGGTGAGAACCTGGCAGCCACAGTAGAATAGTCCCAAGGATCTAATCCGGCTACATCTGAGCCTACCGATACCACTCCGGTCGACCCTGTCTCGAGTTGTAGCACTGCTTCAAGCTCCCCCCGCTCTATCCCATAGGCTACACTAGTCCCGCTAGCTAGGGTCAAGAAACTTGAGACCAAATGGTCACACTTCTGCATCTAACCTTGGATGCAGAGGTCTATAGGTTAGGCAGAGAAGCGCTTAGAGAGGAAGATGTCCCAGCACACTTAGCGGAAGGTCATGGAGGTCCACCAGTGCTTGGACGCTTTTAAGCTGCGGGTCCATGCCCAACCAGCCACTAAAGTGGATGGGATGGCTCTCCAGGCTGTTGTGGAGAGTCTTAGAGAAGATTTAGAAACTATACTAGAGGCTCGGGCACTACAGTCTGAGACTCCTTCTGCAGAGCCAGCTGAGGACACACTATTGGCTTCCTTTTTCTACACTGCCATAGTGCCACCACCACAACCACGAGAGAGTGCCAAGAGATGAGGAGGAGTCTCGGGCTCTATAGAAGGAGCACCACGAGTTTAAAGATGGGAGGAGAGCCTCGCTTATTGATGGGAAGGCCCTCAAGTTTAGGGCTATAGAGTTGACAGCTGGGGCGTCTAGCTCCAGAGTTGATGAGGCTGAGATGAGCACTACAGATGGTGTTGTTTTTTGTTAAGATACTACTGCGGGTGTCTAGACTACAGAGTGAACGGATTTCGAACAACCGGACCCGCCAGCTTGTTGATCATCGGTGCTTTGCGCCTCAGGTTTATTTCACCTACCACCTTATTTTATATACTTTTATGCATTGGGAACAATTGCATGTCTTTTGGTTGGGGTGGGGTAAATTTATAGTGAGTGCTAAGGTGAAGTCTGAGTATCCCAATTCACGATCCTCTCTTGGGGTTTTCTTGCATGTGTTATTTTTCCCCAAGAGACTGGTTATTTTTATTGTTGAACTGGAATGTTGGTATAATTTGTACATAGTATAGAAATAGAATCTGAAGCATGATGGGTAAAACAAAATGATATCCTTATTTAAAGAAAATGCTATATTACTAGGCACAGTAACTTAAAAATGAGTGGCTCTAAGCGTGACATAGAGATACACCACTGCATGACCTTGAAAATAAGACTCGAACTAGGTGTCCGATAATCTGGTAGAGTAATGAGTGGTCCAGTGAGGGTGATAAAAATTTTCATAGTGCACTATTTGTACTGAGCTAGAACTTGCCTAGTTAGTCCTAATAAAAGTAAGTTGTAATAGTCAACTAGGAAAAGATTATAGGCCCTTGTTTAATCTAGCCAATCTTTAGCCACAATTACAGAAAACCATATCAAATTAATCCATTCTTGATCCAAATGATTCGAGCTTAAAATAGTCCTTTCTTTTTCACCCCAACTAATCTTTTCAGGGAACAATGTGTTGGCCCTACACCCTTCTTGGACATGTGCACCTTAGCTTATGCCAAAAGCATAAGTAGAGGGTGGTTAATGCAGAAAACAACCTGGTCGTGGCTCTGACCTATCTTCGGGTATTGTGTACCTTGACTTTTGGCAAAGACATGAGTTAAGGGTATCTTTTATGATAAATACTCCGGAAAGTGGTTTTGAACGAATAAAGAGAGAGAAAGAACAAAAGAAAAGTGACTCAAGAAAAGTTGAAAGCAAAAAAAATTGAAAATTTTAAAAAAATACAAGTAAAAATAAGAGTCTCTTATTCAAAAGGAAAAAGAAGGGAGAACAGCAAGGTAAAGAAAATTGAGAAAAAGGGCGGAATAAAATGATAAAAAGTTAGAACGCTTATTCGTTATGTCAATGAGGGCAACAAGTCACCAAAACATATCCAAATGTACCCTACTTGACCCTGAGCCTAAGATACAAGCTAAGAAAGTCCTATCATGATCCTAGGAGTGCATTATGGTAATCTTAAAGCAGTGAATAAAAGGAAAGCCTATGGCAACAAGTATAAATGATGTGAGAAGTTTTTCTGAGAGTGAGTATTAAAAAATAATCTTTATACTCAAACTAAATTCATTGTGTGAAAAATGAGTACGTTGTATTGAAGTGAGGACACTAGCTATAACACCGGAATATTTGTACCTTAGTGAGAGATGAAAGAGGATAGGTGTCGGTATGTGGTGAGTGTGTGTCATGGTCTTATCCACATGATTAGGCCTAATAGTTAAAGCATGAATAAATCAATTTGAAAATAATCGGGCTTGATTGCCCAATGATTGCAAAAGCTAAAATAAGGATACTTTTGTACAAAAAAAATTGTAGTGAGTCATAGTGCGTCACTTGTGGACAGACAACGAGTTTAAGTTGAGAGTGCTGATGTACCATAGTTTCACGGTACTTTCAATGCTTTTTCCTTAAGTTTAGTGAGTGTCTAAGGCCTTTTTGTACTAGTTTTAATGTAGTTTTCTCTTTGTTTGCAGGAAATCTGTTCAAAAGGAGAACGTGGGAGAATTATGCTTAAAATTGCAAAAGTGATGACCCACGGACCCATCGACTGTCCGTGAATGCCACCGTCGTACGAAGAAAAAGGGTGCTAAAGGATGTTGGGGAATTCTGACTAAATGTGGGGCTACAAAGGCTCTCGACAAACCTTATAGACACGATGGATCGTCCTGCATATCCGTCAAATGTTAATGTAAATTAGCCGTAGTACCCATTTTCAAAAGATTCTAAGTATAGAAGAACAGAAGCCATCGACGGACTGTCGTGCATGCAACGGACGGTCATCAATATCCATAGATGGTGATGGAAAGTTGGTGACAAAAGCAGCAGAAAAATAAGTTAAGTTTGGAACGATGAAGGGCCTCGATGGTACGTCGCTCCAGTCGTTGACTCAAATGCGTTTTTGGGAAGATTTTCCTTAAGATTCCCCTCTTTTGTTAGGACTCTATTATTATATATACTTGTAAAAATATCAGTTTTGGGGTCACGCTCTTTAATATTTTCTAGTTTTATTTTTCTAAAAGTGTTGAATTTTTGGATTTTGTAAAAGTACTTTATTTTCCGAAATCATTTGTTGCAAGTTTTTGATTATTCAAGTAATTTTCTGGATTTTTTTCAGTCTCATCAAAGTAAGTACATAAATTCTTATCTAATTAATATGAATTGTTTTATTATTAACATGGGTAACTAAACTCTATAACTAGGGTTGTGGGAACCAGGGGTAAATAACAAGGTATAACCTAGCTAAAATAACAATTCTCAAATAGTGTCTTACATGTATTGATAATTCTTTCATTAAAAAGTCTTTTTAACGAGTGCACGCATTAGAACAAGCCTTGTTGCTAATTGCAAAACCAAGAAGGTAGATAATAAGAAAAGAATTATCAATGTAGACTTAGTATACACTATCAAATAGGCTAGTGTCGGTTGGTGCCAAGTAACCACTAAGCCAAACATCGATTATGATACTCAATATGAGGTAAAGGTAAGGTTGAGTAAAGCATACAAACGTATCCGGATCAAGGTGCGGAGTGAAATTTTTTAGTTGCCGGACCAAGGAATTAGGTATACATAACTTATCACTTTCCATGCAAGATACTTGAAAAGGATTTCTATAGCTAGAATTACTCTGTGATGAACCTGTGAGAAACACTTAAACCCTAGTTACTCTGATTACTTGATAAAAACCAAATCGTTGAACCTATTACTTATTTACTTAAAATAGCTAATTACAGTTATTTCATAAAAAAAAAACACTTTTTGTTACTTGTTTCTTTGAAAGGACTTGACTAAATAGAAGTAATAATAGGTTAATGCTAAGTCTAAATCATTTTCCTTGTGGGATCGAACCCAACCTCATAGTTGGGTTCATTACTTGATACGACCGCTTATACTTCTTTTTATGAAGTTAATTTGAGCGTATTAGGACGCTAGGTTAGCACCAAGTGACCTTATATGTGAGTGGTAGCGCCATCCAAAGAAGGGAAGGTAGGGTTCACCATGGTTCACACGGTGTGGAAAGCCTCATAATCTAAAAAAGGCATGATGTTTGCATGAATCCCTCAAGCTCCATTAACTATGTTGCGACCATAGGAATAATAGCTAGTGGATCCACCTAGATGCTATGTTCATGTTTATTCCTAGTTTTGTTAGTAGACCATCTTCCATCAGTGTACGGTTTTGTAACACCATATTCCACAATTAGATCTTGCGGTGTATGTCGGTTAAGGTAAGTGTTCCCAAAAGTAAAATAACGTAAAGAAGTAAACACTAACTAGGGTGAGTTAAGAGGTTTTACTTAGACTGGGTAGGGGTGTGGGACTCTACCTATAGCTTGTTCTTTTTTTCCTTGAGGGAAGCCATAGGAGTTTTGTCTTATGTTTATGATCTTATAAAGTGACTATTATGTATATGTTAACTTTACATGTTATTGATCCTATATGGTGTTAGTTTGAATTATGAACATTTTGTTGATCTATATTGCTAAAGTGTGAGGAGGATGAATCTTGATGCTATGTTATGTGAAGTTAGACATTGCCTATGGTCCTTTGTTTTGTTTGCGTGATTAAGTAGGGTTATGGGGATTTACTTGATCACTGTACTTGTAGGATAAATGATTGTGTATGGATAAGGGTATTGATTATATTATGATGTTATCATCTCAAATTTGTATTGACTTGACTATACTTGATAACGTTGGTATTGTGTTTGATATGGCCTTGACTTAAGAGATATGTATTCATTGGTTTATATGGCTTCTTTGATGTGCATAAATCTTTTTAAAGTAAATTAGCATGTTTTGAACAAATGTACTCTTTAGCATGATTTCAATTATTTATGTGCATATACTCATACTTAGTACAAGTGTGTACTAATTCATGTGTTATGCTTACTACAAAATGTAGGGTCCGATCATCGAGCTTATATAAGGCCTTTTAAAACTACTTGGATGTTCCCCAAGAGTTCATTACGTCCTCACATTCCGAGGACAATTCCACTATCAAGCTATTGATATTGTTATAGTTATAACACTTATAGTTCATTCCTTTTCATTTGGAGACAACTTTTATATAAGACTATATAAGGCTCTTTGTTGTAATAAAGCATAGGTCAAGCCCAAATTGTTGTATTCGTTTTAGATGGGTTATATATATAATATGTAAGAGAGAGGTCTATGTAAACCTCAAAGTAGAAGTAAATAAAAAGTTATAAAATTTCCGCATTTTAATCTATGAAATGTAATGACGAATGATAAGAGGTTAGTCTTTGTCTTCTTCAAGGAAGACAACACTGGTAACTTGTAGGGGGTACTCCCTAAATGTGACACCCTTGTGGATCCCTATTGGTAATAGTATTAGTGTTAGAACGGCTTAGATATGGTACCTTATCAAATGCTCTTATGTGAATGAACCTACTCTATGAGAATCAAACCAAAGCACCAAGTGGATATGCTTAAGGTAGTGGCTCTACTTGAAGTTTTAGTGTAGAGTAAAAAAAGGCTTTCGATATCCCATAAACCATGTGCTACATGGGATTTGTCTTTAGTTCTACCTTTGGCAAGTAGAACACCTTCAACAATGTGGGGTCTTATGACACCGGATTTCATACCTCTCTAGTGTGGTCTACGTCTGTTAATTCCTTTCCTCATCATGTAGGATGTGCACTCTAGTTCTTGGATAGGTTCTACAACGTATAGGTAGTGGAATGGGACGCTATCTACGCATGACATGAGTAGACTCTGAAGCTATTAAACTGAGTTCCCTAGGTCTTCCAAGAATATTATTGTCTCCTATAGTATCTCTAGTAATTATTGTTGACTTGTCGTGGTTGTGTTGGAAAGGAAATATCCTTATATTTAGTAGTCTTGAGGAACACTCAGATGTGCATTAAAGAGGTTTTGTTGGTAGTCTCTTCATGTCTTACTTAGGTGGGTCTTACAATAATCTTAGGTAGAGGGTCTAAATGGCTAAACGGGTTACTTAATAAATATGGTCTTATCTTGAAGATTATCTGAGTAGTCTTATATGGTTGATGATGAACTTGTATGATATCTTTTGCCGTTGCTTTATCAAGATTTTATAAAAATAGCATGAAAATCATATTTGAACTAAAATTTCCCTTTTTACATGATTTCTTGCGTGGTTATCATACTTAGTGTTTAATAGTACTCAATAAATATTTTTCTCTATTTCTACAAGTGTCGTTGGTGGCATGTGATGATTCCTAGGGTTGAAGCTTGGGAATTAGAATTCTCTCAAGACTTGGTATGTCCTCATATGTTCGAGGATAGGGATGTTCTTTTTACTTTTCTTTCATTAAAGACTTTGTGTTTTAGATAAGTTTCTTTTCATTGTAAGGGTCGTGACCCTATATTCGGAGATGTGTCTATGGTGTTTTTTGATGAGACTTAGTTATTGTTATGTTTTATGAAAGAGTTTCCTTATTGATTTTACTGTGAAAAGATTCAAATTTCCACACTATTTTATGACAATGCGATGAATGAATGTCAAGGGCTTGTATAAGACCTCCGAGAGGTCGAGTATTCCGTGTTACCGCTAGGGTTACTTCCGGGTCATTACAATCACTGATCATTTGAGTAAGGTATGTCAATAGTCGCATCAAGATTCCATATACTAAAAAAAAAGTAAAAGTGCAGTATCAGTACACAATCATAGTGTACTTGTAAGAACATCCGGTTATCCCACTAAGTGAAATATAGATAAACCACTACAACATAAAAATAATAACATGCATACATTGAATATATACATTATTGACTAAAATTCCTCATTTTTAACCATAATCATATATAATTAATAAGTCATTCGTTCTCTTACGGAACCCATACTCAAATCGTTAGTGTATTGGTTCATGGTACCCGATCTAATATGTGTGTGGGAAAGTGGAAATTGATCACATATTGATGTTGGAACATGGCAACCCATCCCTGTTAGTGTGTCAAAGCTCAATACGTAACTCGTTCAACAAGCCACAATCACAATCATATTCTCAAAGTCATACAATCACGTCAAAATTAAAAGCATTTTTCATTATCTATCTTCATTTGTAATTAGAGTGATCAATAAGAAACATTCGCATACATAGATATAATATAATTGTAACATCTCACAAATTTTAATATCGAGAATAATTTAATAAACTAAAATAATAATTTTTGAAAAAGTATAAAGAAATAAAATTGGTCGTAAGTTATAGTTAGTTTTGGTAAACTCCAAATGGACACAAATTCTAGCTCAGAATGATTTTGGAGTATTTCCGAATATGGTTGGAAAGCCCTTGGACAATATTTCCAACGCCACCAAGTTTATAGAATTTTAATATTGTATGAGTGAGTTATGCCTTTTGGAAGTTAAGATGGTGGATTAGGGAAAGTCCATCCGGATGTGGAAAGGGAAAAATTGTCTTTTCCATACATAATTTAGTTAATTCGTTTTAAGTGATTTATTGGGGTAAAAAAACAGAATTTGTTCAGTTTAAAAAGATTGAGAATAAACGTTAGGAATTTTGGAAAAAGAACGCAAGAGGACAAGAAGAGGAGAAGCAAGAATTCCAAGAAAACGATCATTAATTGTGGATTTATTTCCGGGATGTTCCCTAAAAAGGTACGTGAGTCTATCATAGAGATTGGATCGGTTAACCCACACGTCAACTAAAAAGGATTTAAAATTGATTTCTATTCTTGAATTTAGGTATGTTCTTGAATTATGTTGAATGTTGAAGTTTTAAGAACTTAATTGTGGAGTTTTAGTCTTGCTTTGAGCTAGATTCATGAGTATTAGTGCTGGGTATCGGGACCAAAAATTATTTTGAGGAAGTTGTTCGAGTTTGGGTGAATTGTGGTTGAAAACAATGAAGGAAAAAGTCGGAAAGTTTGCATCAAACAAGTCAGCTTTGTTAACAAAAATCAGCTCCGCAAGCGGAGAGGACGCGGACTCCACTGTCTCAAAAATATGATTTAGTAAATAATTATTTAGGAGAATCTATGCGTCAAAAACTTGTTCCATGATGGTGATTTTTTAACTTTTCTCAAGTTTAGGTATTCTATATCATTCTGAAAAATATCTTAGGGTCATTCCAACACAAATTAAAATCCTTAAATCAATACTTCATTTCAAGGATTAATTAAGAGTCAAATTCAAGTACAAGTTAAGATCAAAGTAATATTCAAGTCAAGTGAAGTTCATCAAAAGTTTTCAAGAGTCTTTTACAAACGTTTTAGCATTTTTTTAAGGCTAAAAGATCAAGTTAGTCTAAGAATACATGAATTGATTTCATTTCTAAAAATCTATAGGGGACTAACTACTCCCAAAGATTTATAAAGTTTTCACATTAAAGATAAGAGGAAACTGAGATTTTCAAAAGTTTTTTGAGCTAGAAAAGGGAACATCGATTACAAGAGTGATTTTAAGCGATGTTTGAGTAATTATCTCAAATCAAAGAAAGAAAGTTATTTTTAAAAAAATATATGAGCTAAGTATATTTTGGGAGTAGTATTGATTACCAACATGGTTATGCGAGTTCATATTAACTAAAGACTCCATAAACCATGTAGTCATAATGGTTATTAGCAAGTCATACTTTTTAGATGATCACATAAGTTAAGCTAGCGGATCCACTAGGTTAAGTAGTTCTATGCGACGGCAAAGTATTGGACATTTCCTGAAGCGTGGGAAAGACTATGTATTACCATTTAGGCTCATAGTGGTGGTTGTCCTTCAGAGAATCTCCCCCAAAAATTATATTACTTTATCTTAAAAGTAAATTTCAGTTTGTTGCGGCATTCTTTTAATGAACTAAGTTGTTTATACAGTTTTACAAGCTTTATCTATATATATTGCATGCGTCTGATTGCTTTTTATTGAGTTAATTTATTCATGAGGCTAGCAGAGGAAAGGTAAGTTCTGCTTCTTACTCTTTTCAAGCTTAAGTCTGTTACGACCAAAAGTACCTCCTTGAAGTTAGGGCATCCATTAAGTCGGAACACGGCGTACTTGACCTTTTAGAGGTCTTGTATAAGCCTTTGTACATATTCATTTCATATATGCAAAAAATAGTGAAGAATGAAGACTTTTGATTCAAAATATAATGCAGAATCATTTCAAATAACTTCTAACATATGTCTCAAAAACCATCAATGACATCGTGAATACAAAAGTCTGGGGTCACAACCATAAAAAGTCTTACATAGAGAATAACATAAAAGACATCATAGTGGTGGTCTCCTCGGATGCTATGGGAACTCATCAATCTTCACTTCTTGAAAACCATTGAAATTCTGCCCTTGGAAGCAACTCAATATCCTCAAGACCCTAATTGGATTAGAATGTAGGAAAAATATGTGTTAGTATGAAATGTACCAAGTATGAAAACTCTCATACCAAAACAAAAAATATCTCAAAGGTTTAGTCAACAATAGACACAATCATAAGAGATAAAGCAAAAGCATAACATAAATAACATAACTATTATAAAGCGTCATAAAGCACATAAGAGTTCATACTTAAGTTATTGTCCTTCTTGCTCAAATGAACTACTTCACAAGTCACCTCCAAGTATACTTGTGCAAGGCTAAGGTTGCATCCTATACTACTACCAAAGCTAAGTACATCTCTTTGGTCTTTCTTGATCATACCTCACTTTCATAATTAAGACCTAGATTCATCATAAAATATGAGCACTATGCCCTAGGCCACCTCAATGCACACCTGTACAATGCATGTGAAGCATCTCATTCTACCTCACACACTAAGTACTTCTTTTGACAAGCCTCATCCATGCTAACTAAGGAAGGAACCGACAATCCTAACAACCATGCAATCAATTATGTTGATGCAAGATAATGAATAGGGGAGCATGAATCCTCAACACTAAGCTACCATGAGAAACTAATCCCAGGCTAATTCATTTAATGCAACGAGCATGCAAGACAAGCTATCATGAAATGCACCTAGCATGCAAGTCAAGCTAACATTAGGAGAGCATAGGCCTTTCTTCTAAAGCTACCATCAAAATGGTTTTGGCAAAACCAAGTCAAGCTATCATGATCAAGCATCCAAGCAACACAAGACCAAGCTAACATGAGAGAGTTTACTTTCTCCATCCCAAGCTACCATGAAGTTCATTACCTCAAGCTACCATGAGTGATTCAACTCAAAATTTCATGATATTCAACATCTCAAATTACCTTGAGTATTTCAACCCATGCTTCCTTGAGATTTACTATCTCAAGCTACTCTTGAGATCTACCATCCCAAGTTAAAATGCCTTGATCTTGTTTCACTACATCTTTCTCCCAAGAAGTGATCATACAATCCATCTTCAAGTTAATCTGCTCTATCATGTCTTTATTCATTTTAGCTGATTAGGTCAACCTAGAATTCATCTTTTTTATAGAAATTGTTTCCCCTATAATGTTCATGCCTAGGTATAGAATAAAACATCAACATAATGTCATCATAATAACTTCACCCCCCCAAATCCCTAGAATAAATGGCATACCAACCCATAAACAATTTCTAACTTCATTTCATCAGGATATATGTTCAGTTACATGCTTACTTCATTCAACTAGTTTATTAGAAGGTAATTATACGCATACATGATCACATAGGTTCAATTCCATCTTTACAAGTCAAGAACAACCTAGATCAATTAAGACAAGTTCCATTTATATCTAGGTGATTCAATTATGATATGATAGTATACAATACAACTGAATTAAGAATATCAACTTAGAACCTTCATCTTGCCACTAATGGTCTAAAATCATCATGATCACCTTCAACATCAAATAATACAATTCACCATGAAAACCTCATGTAATCATCATATAAACATAATTGAATGTTACCCACTAGATTGGTATCACAATCAAGCCTTAACCACAAAGAAATCACATTCCTCTCAAGATTAGGATTCTTTGGATTCACAACTGAGGAAAACTAGGGGGACTCCGTGAATGGAAGAATCCATGGATGAATTATATTCACATACCTTAGATTATATCCTTAAACCCAGCTTGAAACCTTTGTGAATTTCTTCCTAGAAGCTTTCTCCAATTTCTCTTCTTCTTTGATGTTGGTTTTGGGAGAATTTTGGGAGAGAAAAGTTTTGTTTTCAAGTCTATGGTCTAAATGGATATTTTACTACATAAATACTCTTAAAATTCCTAAAATAAACTCCAATGATTAATTCCTAAAGTTCCTAAAACACCCCTGCACTTAACAGACATTTTAACACATTAAAATTTTACTTAAAAACGACGCGACCAAATCTGGGAGTTTACTGCGCGTCGTGGAGGCATTTTATATTCTTGGTTCTGGAAAATTTTGAGACACAATAGTTCCTGTCGACCCCGCATTCCAGGGCAAAGTTTTTCCATGTCAGTGCAGGCTGTACGACGCGCAGCCACTGCCAATTCTTGGCTGGCATGGCAGCTTGCTTGGACCATGTTTGAGTCCTCCTTGGGGACCCTTAGGGTTGTCCCCGGGGTGTCGTTCTTGGTCATTTTGATCCTGTACATGTTAGGCTATGTATAAGAATCATCGATACTAAATTTTACTCTGAAACCATACCCCAAAACTCCACTACTAAACACTACAACACACTAGTTCAACTTCGACTAGTTTCCGAACGTCTTGGACGGTCTTGGACGTTTGACCTCCAACCTTTTCCAAACTTCACATACTGACTCTTAGAAATATTATTAGTCATTTTAGGACTTAAAAAACTCATAACAAACATTTTATTTTCTAATTCAACCTACGTCATTTGGAGGTCATAACAATACTCCCCCACTTAGGAACATTCGTCCTCGAATGACACTTTACTAAGCACTAGACTAGCTACTCATCGTATATGAATTATCCCTAAAGTTACATACCCAAATCAAAGAAAAAAATCAATTCCAAACTAAGCATAATTACACATAATTATATAGAGACCTTATAAAAGGCTCCTTAGCCCCCACTTGGGAATAAGATACACATGTCTTTTTAATCATAAATTCATCATCATTAGGAGCATAAAAATAATCAAGACAAATCATAATCATAAGAAATTCTTAAAATTTTCATAAATCATTAAAGAAACACATGTCGGAGAGGGACATAAGAACATCATTCTTTATCACTCTTGATTAGAGAGCATGGAACCTTTTCTTCTTTTGAGGACCATCTTCCACTTGATTAGTAGCAACTTGCTTGCCTTCTCACACATTAGCTTTTGCCTTAGGCCAATCTTTCATCATATGACCACTCTCACGACACCCACAGCAACCATCTCTACTGGCCAAGCACCTACTCTCATATTTCTTACAACACCTAGTGCAAGTAGGTCGGTAGTACTCATTATTGTTCTCATACCTACAAGTATTAGAGTAGCCTTTTCCGTAGGACTTTTTCAATTTTTAGAACGATCATTTCCATCGGACCCTTCACTTTCTATCCTAATTCTCTTTATCTCCTTCTTAATCTTGGATTCTTCTATCTTTTGAGAAAATACCATTAGTCGGTATATATCTATATCATCTACAAGCATTTCCATACGACACTCTTCTTGAACTAGTTCGTACACCCCCATCATGAAACTATTCATCAAGTCTCTAGGGTGTGCTACCAAGCTTGGAGAATACTTAGACAATTGAGTGAACTTCAAATCATACTTCTTAACACTCAACATTCCTTGCTTGAGGTTTGTAAATTTCCCCAACTTAGCCTCTCTCAATTCCCTATAAAAGAAACTATCAATGAAAGCCAACTTAATTGTCTCCCGCTCTATAGAATTCGCCTTTAAAAACCTAATAACATTCCATTTCTCGTATGAACCATGAGCTTTCAATTGGTAAGCGGCTAGCTCCGTTTTCTCCCCAGAAATCAATCCCATAGTAACAAGAGTCTTATTAACCTAATTTGTGAATCCATTTGGATCTTCCTCCACCTTGGAACCACTTAATTTCGGAGGGTTCATCCTCAAGAACTCTCTAATTCTATAAGCGCACATTCCCACTATATAGGGGTAGCCATCACCTGCCTATTGACTTGGGCCGTCAAGGCATAAGCCAACAAGTTCATAAATGTCCTAAATTCCTCTAGAGTCTCATTCTCCACTTAAGGAGCATTAGGAACTTGAGGAGGAACTTGATTTCCTTGGGGTATCGTCTCCTTCTCTTCTTGCATTAGCCCTAGTATTAGCCATAATCTAGAAAAAAACATAAGCAACATTACAAGAAGAGCTTACTCAAGAAAAAATCTACGGAATGACTTGGAGTGAAGAAGTGAAACTTTCCTAAGCATACCATAGACTCTTACTCATAAATCCATCACAATTCACACCGATAAATAACACTCCACTAGAAGTGGTTTTTTACACATCCTAGAACCATTTAATTAATTTATACTCTGATACCAAATTTGTTACGACCTAAAGTACCCCCTAGAAGTTAGGAAACCCTTTAAGTCAGAACACGACGTACTTGACCTCCCAGATATATTGTACAAGTCCTTAAACATCATTCATTGTATATATTCAAAAAGTAGTGCAGAATTAAAACTTTTTCTTTCGAAACATAATGTGGAATCATTTCATAAAAGTTCTAAGATATGTCTCAAAAATCATCTATGTATCATGAATACAAAAGTCTTCGGTGACTACCCATAAAAAGTCTAACATAGAGATGAACATAAAAGACATCATATTGGTGGTTTCCACGGATGCTATGAGGACTCACCAATCTTTTCTTCTTGAAACCTTGGGAACTCTACCGTTGTAAGCAACTCAATCTCCTCAAGATCCTACGTTCGATTAGGATGTAGGCAAAATATGTGTATGTACGAAATGCACCAAGTATGGAAACTATCCTACCAAAACAGAAGGTATCTCAAAGGTTAGTCAACATTCCACATAATCACAAGAGTTAAAACATAAGCATAACATAAATAACATAAGAATAATAAATTAACGTAAAGAATATAATAGTTCATACTTACCTCATTGTCCTTCTAACTCAAATGAACTACTTTGTTTGCCACCTCCAAGCATACTTGTGCAAGGCTAAGGGAACATCCCGTACTACTACCAAATCAAAGTACATTTGTTTGTTCGTTCTTGATCATAACCAACTTTCATAATTAATACCTAGATCCATCATAACATATGAGCACTATGCCCCTAGGCCACCTCAAAACGCACTTGTGCAATGCATGTGAAGCATCCCATTCTACCTAACACACTAAGTACTTCTCTAGACTAACCTAATCCAAGGTAACTAAGGAAACAACCATCATAAAAACCATGCAACCAATTATGTACATCCAATCTAATGCATAAAGGATCATGAATCCTCAACCCTAAGCTACCATGACAAACTGAACCCAAGCTAATTCATGTAATGCACGTTACATGCAAGACAAGCTATCATGAAATGCACCTAGTATGCAAGTCAAGCTAACATTAGGAGAGTATAGGCATTTCTACTAAAGCTAAAATGAAATATTTTTGGCCAAAACCAAGTCAAGATATCATGATCAAGCATCCTAGAAACACAAGACCAAGCTAACATGATAGAGTTTAATTACTCCATCCCGAGCTACAATGAACTTCATTACCTCAAAATAGCATCCGTAATTCAACTTAAGCTTCTATGAGATTCAACTTCTCAAGCTACCATGATTATTTCGACTAAAGCCTCCTTAAGATTTACCATCTCAAGCTATCTTTTATATCTACCATCTAAAGTTATAATGCCTTGGTCTTGTTTAACCAAGTCTATCACCCAAGAAGTGATCGTACAATCAATCATCAAGCTAATCTAGTCCATCATGTCTTTATTCATTTTCAGTTATTAGGTCAATCTAGAATTCATATATATGATAGAACTTGCTTCCCCTATCATGTTCATGTCTAGATGTAGAAGAAAACATCAACATAATCTAATCATGATGACTTCAACCCTGAATCCCTAGAATCAATGGGATACCATCCCATAAACGATCTCTAACTTCAATTCATCGAGATTTATATTCAATTACATGATTACTTCATTCAATTAGATGATTAGAAGGTAAGTATATGCATAAATGATCACATAGGTTTAATTCCATTTTTATAAGTCAAGACCAACCTAGATAAATTAATCCAAGTTCGATGCATATGTAGGTGATTCAATAATTATCTAATAATATACACTATAATTGAATTAATAAGATTAAATTAGAACATTCATCTTTCCTCTAATGGCCTAAAATCACCATGATCACTGTAACATTACTTAAAATTACATGTCTAGTGAAGAGCTCAATAGGTCTTTAAGAATGCGTATTGGGGGTACATAGGCCTTTCAATGCCCAATATTGAGAAATATTTGACATAGTATAGAAAATTGTCTTATGGGTATTAGCCAAGTTCTATATAATGTCCAAATAAACACAATATTGGGCATATTAGAAAATATTTTCTTAAAGGGCGTTAGTCAATTTTTCTAAATGTTAATGAGCTTGTTTAAAAGATGTACCTGTAATAAATACCCTAAGCTAAAAATCTTTATTTTTAATTTCTCACATAAAAGGTATGAGGCATCCAAGTGTCAAGCCTAGATACCATAACACATGATCAATTAAAATGATCATATAGATTAAGCAATACCCAAGGACATAGTAAGGGTCCTTGGGGCAATAAGTAAACATTACCAAATGAACCATAAATAATAGTTACATACGAAATTGTAACCAAACCATGTGCAAGCACATTTTCAAGACATGTGAAGAAGCTACCAAAGGAGGGGACCACCCTAACCAAATTAGGTTAGGGTAATTAGGGGGGAAACGTGCACAAGGGACCACTCCATGTGGGGACTAACCTCCCTATGATTTATAGACTCTAAGCTACTTCCCTAAATAACTAAGTAACCTAGGAATAACCGAATTGGACCCATTAGTGCACCCGATAACTCTAGGACCAAAACCGAGTTGACACTAACCTAGTACTAGTTAAAGAGACAACGTACAACCTAACCTAGGATGGTCCAAAAGGTTAGTTATGCTCCTAACAACTTAGGGGTACTTTAGTAATTCACCTAGGTTACCTAATTAATTAATTTATAAAATTAGTTAAATAATTAAAAAGGTCTAAAACCGAAAATTAAAAGGAAATTTAAAATTTCGGTTAAAATAAGAAAGGGACACCTAGTACATAACCTAGGACGGTTCAAAGAGTTAGTTAAGATCCTAAAGACTTAAAGGTACTTAAGTTATTATCTTATGCTACTTAATTAATTAATTTAGCAACTTAATTAATTAATCTAAAGGGGGATAACCGAAATCACAAAGCAATATCAAGATTTCAGTTAAAACAAGAAAAAGACAACCTAGTACCTAACCTAGGATGGTTCAAAGGATTAGTTATGGTTATGATGACTTAACGGTACTTTAGTAATTACCCTAGGTAACTTAAATAATTAAATTAGAAATTTAATTAATTAAATTAAAGGGGTCAAACCTAAATTCTTACACTAAGGTAGTACAACTCAAAAAACATCCTAATACTTAACGTAGGATGGTCCAAAAGGGTTAGTTTTTGTTTTAATGAGTTAGGGGAACACTAATAGTTACCTTAGATACCTTAATTAATTAAAAAATTGTACATCTAATAAATTAATTTAGAGGGGCGAAACAAAATTCTTAGGAAAAATTTCATATTTTACCAAGTATTGTGTTTTCGTAGTTCTAGTCAATCTAGGTTGAGCTTTTTTGTAATTAGTTGATTAATTTACTTAATTAACTTATTAAAACGTAATTTGAATGAGTCAAGATCAGTTCTTAAACCTAAAAATAACGTTTGAACTCATAGACAAAAAGGATGCAAAAACAATAAACAACGAACGAAAGATAAAGGCAAAAAATTTATCTTTTCCTCTAGGGCGATTTTAAGGTTTCTTCAAGGTTTTCGTTCAAGGTGGTCTTCGTAGATTAAGTTCTACATAAGGTATGAGTTTCTCTCCTGGAATTCTTTCTTCAAGGAACTTTCTTTTGAATGATTAAAACATCATGAAAACTAGAGTTGTTTCCCGTCGTTCTTGTCAAACTCCTTTACCTAGTATCCTAATTACAATTTCAATGTTCAATAGCTTTGAAATCATGTTGTTGGTATGTGGTGCTGTATTATCTTAATTTATATTGTTTTTTATTAAATAATGATTGAATTAACCTATTAATTGGACTCGTTTTATGCTAAGTGTTATTATGTGAGTCAAAAGAATGATGTTATGTTAAACATATGTCCAAAAATGCTATGTATGAAGATGTTACGGTCTGTTGTGCAAACTTGCTGTTAATATGACATTATGAAGATGTTAAAGTCATAAAATTTTAATATGATGCTGTCCATTACGACATACAAACGTAACTCTAAAGTCATGAACTTATGTGGCTTAACAAGGCCACTATGAAATCATATCTTGAATTAATTGGCTATCCGGTTCCAATTAAATTGGCTGACACTATTTGTCAAAATGAATATATTCTAATAGATAGGAACTTATTTAAATGATTAAAAGATTTGCTAAGGGTTCATACATATGGAAAATTAGATATGAACATACGTAAAATTGGCTTATGCTAATAAGAATGAATTTGCTAGTCTAACATCCCAAATCTTGAGCCAATACTAATCATATGTTAAATGTTGTGTAATTATAGTATCAAATTATAATATAATCACCTTTAAAGTAATATCAATGAATCGATAACCAAGGGCATGACACTCATGGGGACAACTCCCAACATGCTGTAAAAGAATAACATACTAACTCATGAAACTTATTGAATGAAGCGTTCATCGTCCATAAACGATGATATGAATCTACTAAACTAAAGTAAGTAAGTAATGTGAGTTATAACATAATTAATGGGGTGAAAAGTAAGTAACTGACCATAATGGGGTGTTAAAGGAAGTGAGACAAGTCTACACCTAAGCTGCTATGTTAAAAGAATACTTATGTATGAAGGTGTTAGAAGGTGAGAGACAATATCATTAACACCAAAGGATGATATGTAAGGAAAATTCACATGTCATCAATGTAAAGTAAGGATTACCAATAATCAACAGAGTAAGAATCTCAATCTAGAAGCAAGTCTCCATAATGCTTGAGTCAACAATAGAAGATAAAGAACAAATGAACATTCACGTAAAGGGGTGAGTAATTATGAAAAGCAAATGTGGTAATGTTATTGAATGTGGTGAAAAAATTATAAGAGGCTAATGTGAAAGATGAGAGCGATCTCCAATGAGCCTAAGAAAATGTTACCAAAACGTACTCACCTATGAGAGTGTAAAGCTAGAGAAGAGATCAATCTCTATGAACACTCTAACAAAAGTATTGAGATTAATGTATAATTAATACAAATAACGAGATGAGAAATCATCTATTGAGATACGATATCCTTATAGTAGAAGCAAGCTTCCATGACGTATGAGTTGAATCTAATGGAACGTTATACTGAGCAACGATAGTCTAGCTATGACCGGTGATGTCTTCTTTCGGGAAGGGTGGAGGTTCACGTAACTCTCATGAGATGAGACTGTCTGGCATACCGGGTATGGTTCTCCTTATATCTCCTAGTCTTCAAACCTATACTACCAATATAGGGATCTGTAGGGTTTAATTCCCATGAACGCTAGCATATTTTTGGTCACTTTGGCCGGTGATTCCACCTCTTTTCAGTGTGGGAGAGACACTGGGTTTCATGATGCTCACGTGATTTATGTCAGTTAAGATTAAAGTTCAAAAGAAAGAATGAGTCCAGCATCAAAGTATGAAAGATAAGGAAATGAACGATACCGAAGGTGTCTGTGCAAGACAATCAGGAGGTGAAATCAGATTCAAGTAATAACATAAGGTCAATATTGGTCATTGCAGTTCATGATCCCGATGAGAGTCTTAAACTTCATCCTAGGTGTAGTTGGTGTTTACATCAGGCTACGAATGAATGAAATGAATAATGTGAAGTACGAATTAATGAATGAAGCAGACTTTGTGTTTTCTAAAGAAGACCCTCGGGTTGAGGTCCCATATATTGGTCCCTCACTTGAGATGTATTAATGTTACATATATGATTCTAAGTCTCGTGTATATGAAATATATAATGTATAAAACATGAAAGTAATGAAATCAATGGCATGATCAATAGAGAATTGATTATGAAAGGTAATGAATATATAGTGTAAAGAATGACTCACTATAATGTAGGGAAATCATTCCTTAGTCCTTGGATTACTTGATTCATTGTGGGTATGGGATTACAATGAATAATTGCACTTATAAGTAAAACATAGGATCAATAGAATTATTGAACTACACAAAAAGAAGAAGAAAAAGACTGAAAAATAAACTAAGGCTTGTGCCAATATTGGAGTATGAATAGATGCCTCAGGGTATATAAATAGGGTTAATAACCAATTAATGGGATAGCCAATAAACATTGGCTTATAAATACAGTCATACCCAATTTAAGAATGAAATATTTTTCTTGTAAGTAAGGTAGACAATAATGGAGCATGGATTATGAATCAACTAAAGAGTGTGCATAGACAATAAATATTGGCATATATATATAATCATACCCAAAGGAAATAAGAATGAAGAATCTAAAGTAGAGTAGCCAAATCATTTCCTTCTTCTTGTGAATTGCTTACTTGATTCATTGTAGGTATGGGACTACAATGACCCATTGCACTTGTAAGTGAACATGAGATTAAAGGATGTCATTGAACTACATAACAAGAACAAGAAACATAATAAAAAATAAAGTGTCAAAAATTGGGCTCTCGGGTTTGGACTATCAAATTTCCGAATCTTCGCTCAAGTTGTACTAAAATTATGTGGATGATACTAATGTTTTATAATCATATAGAAAATGAGTTGTGTGCATTGAATGCATTAAAATACATCATATTCATACCAAAATTCACATCTAACGATTTAGGAAAGTCTAGTCACTAGGCTTTCCAGAAATAGCATGTTATTTAGGAAGAGCTTTCTTTGATCATGCATATTTTGTATGTGTGCATACAACCATACTTAGTACAAGTGGAATGTTAACCCCTACTATTTACTATTTTATAGATGCAGGTTAAGGGACAAATTGAAGACTCATGCAACGGTTTGGACATCAGCGTTTCTCCAGACAATTTTGTAGGGCCTCGTGATTTCGAGGATGATACAATTTTAGTTCCGCCTTAGTTTTAGAAAAAGCTAGCGGATAATGTCCCTAGAGTTTCTTTTGTAATTTCATTTTGAAGCTTTTGTAATAAGACTGTGTTTGGAAAACGTATTTATGATATATTCTTATTCTATTACAAATTGATTCTTATGATAGATGGTTGTCATATTTATGTTGAGCTTAGTATATGATGAATTCAGGAAATAACTATATGAAGTCTATGTATACTTCATACGTTTAAATGTTTCAAATTTTCCTCTAAAAATAACCATATGAATCTGATGAATGCAAGATCAGCCTTGTCTGCAACCTTTGAGAGGTCAACGACGCCGGTTGCAATCCGGATTCTAGAATTCGGGTCGTGCCAATCACTTTCCTCATAAAATAATAAATTCACCATGAAAACCTCATGATAAAATCACATAATCATCATATGAACATAATTTAATGTTACACACTAGATTGAGATCACAATCAGACCTTACCCACAATGCAATCACAACCCTCTCTAGATTAGGGTTCTTTGGATTTATAATTGAGGAAATCTAGGGGGACTCCATGAATTGAAGAATACATTGATGAATAAGATTCAAATATTTTATATTACATCCTTAAACCCATCTTGAAATCTTTTTGAATTTCTTCTTAGAAGCTACCTCCAATTTCTCTTCTTCTTAGATGGTTGTTTTGAGAGAATTTTGGGAGAGATATCATTTGATTTGGAGTCTTGGGTCTAAATGTATATTATACTGCTTAAATAATCTTAAAACACCTAAAAACAACCACCAATATTTAATCCATAAATTTCCCAAAGACCACTGAGCTTAATGGGCTTCTTCACTCATCCAAATTTGACTCAAAAACGACGCGATCAAGTATGAGAGTTTACTGCCCGTTGCGGAGCCATTTTAAATTCTTAGATATGGAAAATTTTGAGAAAAATGGTTCGTGTTGGCCCCATGTTGTAGGGTATACTTTTACCATCTGAGTGCAGGCTACGCGACGCACAGCCATGCCCATTCTTGGCTGGCGCAAACGCTTTCTTGGACCATGTTTACGTCCTTCTTGGGGACCCTTACGGTGGTCCCCGGTGCATCATTCTCGGAATTTTCAACCTTTAAATGTTTTGATATGTATACGAATAATACATACTCAATTTTACTCTCAAACCATACACCAAAACTCCACTACAAAACACTACGACACACTAGTTAAACTTCGACTAGTTACCGAATGTCTTGGACATTCTTGGATGTTTGATCTCTAAACTCTTCCAAACTTCATATACCAACCTGCTACACTATTATTATTCATTTTAGGACTTAATAAACTCATAACCAAAATGTTAGGCTCTACATCAATATAGCTCATATTAAGGGTGTAACAATGTTGCTTTTAGTATTCAAACTTGCATACTTGTACATTCAATGTACTGATGCAAGTTGGCTACCTTGTAATATGATGCAGACACAAGTAAATAGGAACAACATCTAGCGCCTTATTTATCAAGCTTGAGCTCTAAGAGTTTATTGGTGAGCCTCCTTGCATTTCGAGGACCCTTTTTATTTATTTTTCTAGTCTAGTTCGTTAGGATTTTTTGAGGTTTGTCCCAACATCAATCCCATTTGTTTTTAGAGTCTTCATAGACATTTAGTAGTTCATGTGTCTTTACATTATCATTATATGTTAAATACTTGGGTTGGCATTTATATCCAAGTTGAATGTTATTCCTTTTTGCTTTTGGAGTTATATTATATAGTTACTTGAGTATAACTAGTTGATCATTGTAATAATGCTAGAGTCTTAAACAGAGTAAGTAAACTAGGCAAAGGGTCGGCTTGAGGCCAGCAATCGTCTTCAAATGGCAATCACGTCCAGGGTGTAGGCTCGGTGTAAGAAACATGGTATCAGAGCATAGAGTTCAAGAGTCCTAAGGAGTCTATAAAGTCGTTGGTGTAGAGTCCTAGTTATCAATGTGAAGCTCTCCATATCTATAATAAGAAGGTTGCAACATTTAGGAATTTCTTCACATTTTTCATATTACATTCGTGTGCTATAGTTTGATATCTAAAATGTTTCCCTCTTATTTGTGCTTGCGCGTGTTCTCATCTTACCATGCCTCCACGAAGAGCAATCAGAGGTCACCCATCTATAAGGATTGTTAAAGAGCTAGAGTTACCTTATGAACCTAAAGTGAAACAACAAGGAGAGTTCACCAATGCTTACTTTCGTGAGTTTATGCAAATGTTGAGCCAAGTGGTGTCTAATCAAGTAGCGAAAGCATAGAGATCTCGACAAGAATAGGCTGATACTTTGAGGATCTGTGAGTTATTAAGGATTAATCATCCAAGTTTCATTGGTTCATACACTATAGAGAACCTAGTGAAACTCATTGATGTGTTGAAAAAAGACTTCGAGGTGATGCATGTTGAACTAGATGCACACAGATGAAGATTGTTGCTACGACTTGCTTTGATCAATTGAAATGGGGTAGAGCTGAGGATGCACCAATTGCGAGTTAGGCATGTTTCAAAGAGGATTTCTTGGGGCGGTTTTTTCCTTGGGAATTGAAAGAGGCTAAGGTATAGTAATTTCTTACACTTACGTAGGATTCTCTAAGTACTTTAAAATATTGGTTTGAAGTTCACCCTCTCGTTATGCTACAAATATGGTTAAGGACATGAGGAGTAGAACGAGTTTGTTTGGTGCTTTTTTGGGTCATTTATCAAGCAAAGAGGGAAGAGTATCTATGTAGATTGACGACATGGACATATGAAGGTTGATTGTTTCTGTGCAGCAGGGTGAGAAAGAGAAGTTTAGAGACACGGAAGAGTTAAAAGTAAGAAAGAAAAGATAAGGCATGAGTCTAGGTAGTAGAAAGGTAGTGTCAATAATTCGCCCATTCAGAAGAAAGAGGTACTAGTACCATCATCTGCTAGTGCACATGCACCCAGAAACAAAGGTGAGTATACTAGAAAAAAATCACAGAACTTAGTGATAGACTAGCACAATCTCAATGAAGTGTGTCACAAGAAGGTTGTTTGGATCCTGCATGTGCTAAGTGTGGTAGAACCAGCCTAGGTAAATGTCGTGATGGCCATACAGGTTCTTTCAAATGTGTGCAAGAGGGTCACTTCATGAAAGAATGTCCTAAGAATAAGCAAGGTAGTAGAAATCAGGGCAATAGAGCCCAATCTTCATTAGATGCTCCACCAAAGAGGGTTTCACTTGAGGAGCTACATCCGGAACTGGCGGAGCAGCAAGTTGCCTCTATGCTATCACAACTCGCCAAGAGCAAGAGAGCTCTCTAAATGTTGTCGCTAGTATGATCTAATTCTTTGCTTTTGACGTTTATGCTTTACTAGATCCAGGAGAAGTTTATATTTTGTAACCCCTTGCCAATAAGTTTGATGTTATTCCTGAGAGACTTTGTGACCCATTTGTGTTTCTACACCTGTTGAGGAGTCTATTTTAGCTGAGTGTGTTTGTCGTCATTGTGTCATTTGCACCAATCACAAAGAAACCATGGTTGATTTAAATGAGTTAGACATGGTAGATTTCAATGTCATTCTGGGTATATATTTGCTTCATGTCTATTATGCCTCCATAGATTGTAGAACTCCAGTTGTCATGTTTCAGATTGATAATGAGTCAGTCATAGAGTGGAATAGTAGTTCTATAGTGCCTAAGGGTAATTTCATTGCACACCTTAAGGTGAGAAAGTTTCAAAGGGTTGGATCTATCACTTAGTCCATTTTAATGACTCAAGTGTTGAGGTACCCCTCATTCAGTCAGGTCCAGTAGTAAAAAAGTTTCCAAAAGTCTTTCTTGATGACCTACACAGAGTCCTTCCTAAGAGAGAAACAGATTTCTTCATTTACATAATTCTATAAACTCTTCCTATCTATATTCTGCCACACAGAATGGCACCAGCAAAGTTGAAAGATTTAAAAGATCTGTTGAAAAATCTCTTAGATAAGGGTTTTATTCGGAAAAGTGGCTCATATTGGGGCACTAAGGTATTATTTGTGAAGATTAAAGAGGGTTTCCTTAGCATGTGTACAGATTACCGTTAGTTGAACAAGGTTACAATCAAGAAAAACTATCAGGCTACCTCCACCTTTATTTCTAAGACAGATATCTCCATATCAGGCTACCTCCATTTTAGAGTAAGGAAATGTGATGTTCCAAAGAAAGCTTTCAGAACCAGATACGGGTATTATGATTTTTTGTCATGTCCTTTGTGTTGACCAATGCACCTGTTGCTTTTATTGATCTTATGAAAGGAGTCTACGAATCTTATTAAGATATGTTTGTTATCGTCTTCATTGATCACATAATAATCTATTAAAGGAACGAAGAAGATCATGCTAGTCACCTCAGAATAGTTATTTAGACTTTCAAGGACAGAGAATTTTATATCAAGTTCTCTAAGTTTGAGTTTTGGCTTGAGTCTGCGGCATTCTTGGGTCATATAGTTTCCGTTGAGGGTATTAGAGTTGATACATAGAAAATTAACGTAGTGCATATTTATCTTAGACCAATATCTCCAACTTATACTAGGAGTTTCTTAGATTTGGGTTGCTACTATATAATGTTTGTAGAGGGTTTCTTGACCGTTTTGTCTCCTTTGATGAAGTTGAATCCGAAAAAAACAAGTTTCAATGGTATGAAACTTGTAAGAAATACAGGAATTGAAGAAGAGGTTAACTACTGTCATAGTTTTGACTTCTCCAAAAGATACTCAAGGTTTTGTGATGTATTCTGATGCATCTAGAGTTGGATTGGGTTGTGTCTTAATGGAGAATCGCAAAGTTATAGCTTATGCCTCTTGACAGTTGAAGGTTTATGAGAAGATCTACCCAACCAATTACGTAGAATTCGCTTTTGTAGTTTTTGCTTTGAATATATGGCATCATTATTTGTTTGGTGTGCATGTTGATCTATTCATGGATTACAAGAGCTTACAATATATGTTCACTCAAAGAGAGCTTAATCTCATAATGAGGAGGTGGTTAGAATTAATCAAACACTATAACAAAAGTATTCTTTACAACCAAGGTAAAACGAATGTGATTTTTGATGCTTTAAGAAGGTTATATGTGGGTAGTACTACCAAAATAGAGGAAAACAAAAGAGAGTTAGCCAAAGATGTACACAAACTTGCACGACTCAGAATTAGAGCTATGGATTCCACAGAAGAAGGAATAGTGGTGAAGAACGGGGCTAAATCATCACTATTGTCAAAGGTGAAAGAAAAGAAAGACAAGCATTCCATTTTGCTTGACTTGAAGGAAAATATTCAAAAGCAGAGAGTATTAACTTTCGAACAAGGAGAAGATGGCGTATTGAAGTATCAAGGTAGATTGTGTGTGTCAATGGTGGGTGGACTCAAAGAGAGGATCAAGGAGGAAGCTTATAACTCCAGATACTCCATACATCCAAGTTCCACAACGATGTACCGCAATTTGAGAGAAGTATATTCGTGGAATGGTACAAAGAGGGGCATTGCTGAATTTGTTGCCAAGTGCAAGAATTGCTAACAAGTTAAAGTAGAGCGCCAAAGTCCTGGTGGTATTACTCAAAATATAGAACTTTCGGAGTGGAAGTGGGAGATGTTTAATATCGATTTCATCAAAGATTAACACAAATCTCACAAGCAACATGATTCTATTTGGGTGATTGTTGATAGAATGACTAAATCATCCCAATTTTTCGGGTAAAGACTAACCATTGAGCAAGGGATCATGCCCAGGTTATATATTCAGGAGGTGGTGAGACCTCATGGAGTCCAGTCTCCATTATTTCAGATAAAGGTGCACAATTTACTGCACAGTTCTGGAAATCTTTTCAAAAGGTTTAGGTTCAAACGTTAACTTGAAACTTCTTTCATCCTTAGACAGATGGGAAGTCAAATATACCATTCAGGCATTAGAAGATATGTTGACGGCTTGTACGATTGATTTCAAAGAAAATTGATATGATCACCTACCTCTTATTGAGTTTTCTTATAACAACAATCATCATTCTTGCATCTACTTGGCTCCATATGAAGCTTTTATGGGAGAAACTATAGATTTCCTATTGGCTGGTTTGAAGTTGGTGAAGCAGGATTGATAGGACCAGATTTATTTCACCAAGCTATGGAGAAGGTGAAGTTGATTAAAGAGATTGAAAATGGCGCAGAGTCGTCAAAATTCCTACACGTATGTTAGAAGAAGGCTATTAGAGTTCGAGATAGATAATTGGATATATATATATGAAGATTTCACCCATGAAGGGTTTGACAAGGTTTACTAATGAAGTAATTCTTAGTCACCGATACATTGGACTTTATCACATAGCTAAAAAGATTGGTGATGTAACTTATGAGTTAGAAATAACCCAAGAGTTAGCCACAGTTCATCTGTTATTTCACGTCTCTATGTTGAAAAAGTGCATGTGTGATCCATTATTTATCATACCAATTAAACATATAGATATCAAGGATAGTCTATCTTATGAAGAGATTCATGTTCACATTCTAGATCGCCAAGTGCAAAAATTAAGGACAAAAGAAGTAGATTCATTCATGGTCCTTTGGAGGAAACAATTTCTTAAAGAAGCTACTTTGGAAGCCAAAGAAACTATGAAGAAGAGTTATCCACATCTCTTTGCATCTGGAAAAAAATGTAGATCAAGGTACTGATTCTCTTCTTAGTACACTTTAAATTATGAGTGAGCATGTCGATTGTTGCAATTTCTTGTTGGATGATTGAAATAGATGTTACCACATTTAGCGTAGTAAGAGTGATCTAATTTGAGGATGAATGTTCCCAATGGGGAGATATTTTGGCATCTCACAACTTTAAATCTAAGACACTAAAAATAATCATTTTTGGAAAGTATAAGGGAATCTGGAAAATAGGTAATATGTTAAAGTGATTTTTTGGTCAATTTCAAACCATCATAACTTCTAGCTCAGGATAATTTAGGAGTACTTCAAGATATGGTTGGAAATATCTTGGAACAATCTTTCCAACACTGGTGAGTTTTTAGAATTTCGATATCGTATAAGTGATTTATGCATTTAGGAAGTTGGGTTGTTGGATTAAGAAAAGCCCAATCCAAATTTGGAAAGGGCAGAGTTGTATTTTCCTTACATTATTCATTTTAAGGGATAAATTGTATAAAAACAAGACATAGTTCATTTTTTTAGAATGTTTGGAAATTAACGTTAGAGATTTTGGAGAAAAAACAGAAGAGGAGAAGAATATGAAAAGCAAGAATCCCAAGAAAACGACCGTTAATTGTGGATTTCTTCGGGGGTGATTTCTAAAAAGGTATGTGAGTCTCTCATATCTATGGGTTTGTTCAACCACGCGCCAAACATGTCTAATTTTAGTAAAATCCATTCTAAAAAGGGTTGGTAGTTGATGTGAGTTGAATGTTGAAGTTTGGAGACCATAATTATGGTGTTTTAGATTTGCTTTGAGTTATATTTATGACTACTAATCCTTGGTATCGGGTTTTAAAGTAATTTTGAGAATGATATTCCAGTGTGGGTAATTATGGTTGACAAAGGAAGAAGGAAAAAGTTGGACAGATTGTGTCCAACAAGTCCACATGTTCCCTCTGTGAACAAAAATCAGCTCTGAGTCGTGGAGAGGATACGGACTCCACTGTCTCAAAAATTTGATGTCATAAATAATTATTTAGGAGAATCTCTACATCGCCGACATGTTCCAAGAAGGTGATTTCTTAACTTTTCTCAAGTTTAGCTATTCAGATTCATTCCTAAACATCATTGGGTCTTTTCAAACATAAATCAAAATCATTGAATCCATACTTCGATTCAAGGATCAATTAAGTGTCAAATTCAAGTAAGAGATAAGATCAAAGTTAAGAGTCAAGTCAAGTGAACTTCATCAAAATTTTGAAGAGCCTTTTACAAAATGTTTTAACTTGTTTTAAGGCGCTAATAGTTCATGTTACGCTAAGAATGAAAGAGTTTAGTTCATTTCTCAAAAGTTGTAGGGGACTAAGTATTCCAATAGATTTGTAAAAGTTTTTACATTTAAGATAAGATGTTACAGAGATTTCCAAAAGAGTTTTGAGAAGCAGAAGGGAACATCGATTAAAAGAGAGTTTTTAAGCTAAGTTTGAGTAATTTTCTCAAATCAAATAAAAAAAGTTGTTTTGAAAAAATAATATGAGCTAAGTATATTTTGGGAGCAGTATTGAGCACCGATAACGGGATGGGAGTTCATATTAACTCAAGTCTCCATAAACCATGTAGTCGTCATGGGTATTAATAGGTCATACTTTTAAGATGATCCCATAAGCTAAGTTAGTGGATCCACTAAGTTAAATTTTTCTATGCGACGGCAAAATATAAGGCAGTTATGGCAGCATAGGAAGGACGTTATATCATTCCTAGGCCTGTAGAGGTAGTTGTCGGTTAGAGAATCTCCCACATAAATTATATTACTTTATAATAAAAGTAAAATTTAGTTTATATATATAATATATATATATATATATATGTATATATATATATATATGTATATGTATATGTATATATATATATATATATATATATATATATATATATATTATATATATATATATATATCTATATATATATATATATATATATATATATATATATATATAAACATGTGTCTTAATGCTTTATATTGAGTTAATCTTTTCATGAGTTGAGCAGAGCCAAGGTAAGTGTTCTTTCTTACTCTTTTCAAGCTTAAGTTGTTTTTAGTATTCTAACTCGCATAGACGTACATTCAATGTATTGATGCTAGTTGGCCTTCATCGTATTATGATGCAAACAAAAGTAACCAAGATCAGTATCCAGCGCCTCGTTGATCCAGCTTGAGCACTCAAAGTCTATTGTTGGGCCTCCTTGCATTCTGGCGTACATTTTTTATTTGTTTTGTAGTCTAGTTTTTAGGATGTTGTGGGAATTATCCCAATATCTGTCTCAGTTGTTTTTAGAGGCTTCACTGACAATTAGTAGTTCATTTGTCTTTAGCATTATCATTATATGTTAAAGACTTGGTTTGTCTTTTTTGGCCAAGTTGAATGTTATTACGTTTAACATTTTGAGTTATATTATTTAGTTACTTGAGTAAGTCTAGTTGATCATTTTAGTCATTCTAAAGTCTTTCGAAAAGTATGTATGTCTGGCAAAGGGTCCGCTCGAGACCAGCAATGGTCTTTCAGTGTCAGCCACATTCATAGTGTAGGCTCTAGGCGTGACAATAATGAAGCAACAACATAAATACATTGCATAAGATAAATTCACAATCATCACCTACCTCGAAACAAGAATGAATTCCCTAAGAAACGTGATTCTTCTCTTATCAGATTGTTTTTACTTCTTCTTGGTCTACAAAAAATAAATATCACATCGGAATCAATAAATGATGTCTATTACACCGATTAAATTAAACACTATCAACCCTCGATCAAGCTCATCATCCCAATATCTAAATTAGGGATTTTTGGTGCATATTTCTCCTATAAAAACCCTCCCACATCAATAATTACCCAAGAAACTAGGTTCTACGGAATAAAAAGTTAATTCGGGGAGTGAAAACCTTATTTTTAGGTTGAAGAATGGTAGAAAACGCTCAATAAAACACCTAAGGTCGTTCCTTACCCCTCAAGAACAAAAAGTGTAGAACAAAACATTTTTGGGGTTTATTTTCGACTTATTGCACGTATGTCCCACTACGGCAGCCCTAGTCCCACCATTATGGCCGTAACCAGAAGGAAAATCCTGATCGGCCTATTGCACAAAAACAGTAAACAATTTTTAAAATTCTAAAGCCTCCATTTCACAACACACCTTCATCTCATGACACTCAGAAAAAAATACTCGTTCACGCTAAGATCAATTTTGGGAGTCCCACTCCCCCGGATTATATTCTATAAAGTTGTAAAGTTTCCTTAACATCTTAGATATTTATAAAAATAATTAAATTTCTAATAAGACCTCTTGTTTATTACAATATTTTCCTAGCCCATACATACTCTAATATCTTCCTAACGTGAACAAGGTTGGGAAATTTCCAAATACTACCAAAAAGTTTTCTGGCTCAAAATTTTCCCCCCTTGGCTTTCCTATAACCATGGGAACAGTTCGTTACATTAGATATAAATTTACCCCACTTGATCCAAGTGAGAAACTTGAAAAACAAGATAAAGCCAGACTGGAGTAGTATTTCAATTATCGCACAACGGGGTTACTTGTATTACATGTCCTTCTCAGCTTCCTAACTAATTTTATCAACTGGACGATGCATCCATTAAAATTTCACAGACTTTATCTCCTTTTCCCTCAGATTTCCAACATCATGACCGAGAATTGCAATTGATTTATTCTCATACTAATGGTCCTTCTCTAACATAGTTGAGTCCCATTTTATGATGTAATCCCATAACCATGATATCACTTCAACATGGACACATGAAATACCGGATGAACTCCTTTTATGTTAGGGGGTAAGGCCAATCTAAAAGTCCACTGATCCTACAAGGTGCAGAACCTCAAATGACATAATGTATTGAAGACAAAGCTTGCCCTTCTTACCGAAACTGATCACCCCTTTCATGGGTGATACCACAAGAAGCACGTTCTCACAAGTATGAAGTTATATGCCTCTTATCTTTATAGTATGCATACTTTTTCTGTCTACTTTGGGCTGCAAAAAGGCTTATCTTGAATACTCCTCAATTAATCTTCATCATCCTTCACTAAATCGACCCCTAAAGGTGTCACATCTCCAGCATCAAATCATAATATGGGTGACCTATATCCTCTCTCATATAGGGACTCACATGGTGTCATATAAATTTTGTAGTGGTAATTATTCCTATAGGAAAACTCACATAAAGGTAGAATTTATCCCATGTCCTCCAGAGTTATTCACACATACCCTCAGCATGTTCTTTAGCACTTCAATAGTCCTCTCTAACTACCCATCTATTTGCGGATGGAAGTTTGTGCTAAAGGAGAGTTGAGTACCCAACTCCTCATGTAATTTTCCCCAAACTTTGGATGTGAATTGTGTACCACAGTATGATATGATAGAAATGGGCACCCCGTGTAGACTTCCTATCTCCTTTACATACACCTTATCCAATTGTTGCATATTACAGTCTGTTGTGACAAGAATAAAATGGACTAACTTAGTAAATCTTTCAACAATTACCCAAATTGTTTCAAACATCCCAAAATATTTGGGAAGACCAACAAGAAAACTCATAGCTATCCTTTCCCATTTCCATTTCGAAATTGGCTTTTTCTAAAGCAAACCTGCAGGCCTTTGGTGCTCATAATTTACTTATTGGAAATTTCGACACTTAGTCACAAACTCTGCTATATATTTCTTTATGTCAGGACACCAATAGATCGTTTCATGTCTCGGTACATCTTAGTGATACCCATATGAATGGAATATGTCGAACCATGGCATTATTTCAATAGTCTATGAATCAAGTCGCCTACCCTAGGAACACAAATCTCCTTCCATTAAAACTCAGTACACCTTCCGCGCGAAGAGTGGTAGATTGTGACTTTATAATCATCGTCTACATCCTAAGCTCATCTAATGTTTCTTCCTCAAACTGTTTGGTCTTGATCTCCTCAATAAAGGTAGCTCTAACCTTGATGCTAGCTAATGCTTCACTTTTTTCTGAGATGCCCATTCGCATGAACTTGGATTATAAGGATTGAATTTACTTAGCAAAAGGCTATTTTGAGACTCTTAAGAAATCTAAACTACCCATAATTACTACTTTTCTACTTAATGCACCCGCTACAAAATTAGACTTACCCTGATTGTATTAGATGGTAACAACATAATCCTTGAGTAACTCCATCCACCTTTGTTGTCTAAAATTCATATCCTTTTGAGTGAACAGATGTTGTAGACTAGAAATGATGGGTAAATACCTCACACCTAACACTATAAAGATAATGTCTCCAGATCTTAAGAGGAAATACTACCTCTACAAAATTTAAATCATGTGTTGAATAATTTCTCTCAAGCACCGTCAACTTTCGTGATGCATAAGCTATAAAAAATTTTATCCTACATTTACACAGCACCCAAACCTAAATGTGAAGTATCACAATTAACTGTAAAATCTTTAGTTTCCACCATTACTAAAAAATTGGTGTTGTGGTCAAAAGAGTCTTGAGTTTTTGAAATCTCTCCTCACATTTTATAGTCCATTCAATAGGTACCACTTTTTTGGTCAAATTGGTCAAGTGTGTGGTAATAGAAGCAAAGCTTTTCATAAACTCACGATAGTAGCTAGCGAGCCCCACAAAAATCCTAATTTTGGTCACATAAATTGATTGAATCCAATTCCTAATCGCTTCAATATTTTGGGCCACTACTACCATTACACCTTCCTTTGAAACTACATGCCCCAAAAAGGCAATTGAAGTCAACCAAAATTCACACTTAGAACATTTTCATGCAACTTTTGTTTCGCAATAATAGAATAATATGGATGTGGGGGCATGCTCTTCCTCGCTTTTTTAATAAAAAAAAAACAATGTCATATAATAAATATTATCATAAAAGAACATGAAAGTTGCAACCTCATTTCTCAACCCAAATAACATAACTAAAACTCATAATGTCTGTAACGGGTCCTAAACACCCTTTTTGGTATATCCTCAAGCCTAATATTTAACTCATGGTAACCGAAATTCAATCAATCTTAGGGAAAACAGATGTGCCCTGCAATTGGTCAAATGATCATCTATTTGAGACAGTGGATACTTGATCTTAATGGTGACCCTATTCAATTATCGATAATCTATGCACACTCTCATAATACCATCCTTTTCCTTAAGAAACAAGACAGCAGTACCCTACAAGGAAGCACTAAAACGAATAAATCATTTATCAAAAATCTCTTGGATTTGAGCCTTAAGATTTTTCAACTCTGTCGGAGCCATACGATACGGAGGAATAGAAAAATGAGTTGGTTGGCAGGTTCCAAGTAAATACTGAAATCCTATCTCTATCCAGAGGCATGCCAGGCTAACAAGTAAGGAACATATGTCTAAATTCTGACACCAGGGTAGACTCAGTGAGGGACACTAAGCATCAAAATCCATAATATGAGCTAAATAATCAGAAAAACCCATCCCCACCAGTTGCCTATCCCTAATGGAGGATATGATCTTTGTTGTCTTAGGTTTGTACACCCCTTCCCACTTTAACATAATCCTACTCAGATCTCTAGAATCTTAGACTTTTATTGAAATTTAACACATCATACTCATGCCTATGATTATATCGAAGTAAACCATATCAAAATCACCAAATCTGCCTAAGTCGGAAAACCCATAAACAAGATAGGACAACCATGATAGACATGGGTGACTACGACAGACTCTCCAACTAGGGTAGAAACACGGATGGGGGCATCAAGTATATCACCATTCAAAACAAATTCTGAGTCAAATTGCATTAACACATAAGAATAAGTGGAACTTGGTTCAAATAACATATAGACATCCGATCACAAACAAGAAGAGTACATGCAATCAACACATCATAAGCCTCTACCTCAGCCTTACTCGAAAAGACATAACACAGAGCCTTGTCATCTTTATGGGTGGCTTCCTTGCATAGCTCTTTTGCACCTCTACCTATATCATTGCTTCCCCGACCCCACGGCCTAGCTAATTTCCTTTTCTCCTACCTTGTGGGTGTCCTCGACCATTATTACAATTTCCCGTGGGTACCACAAGCTTATACTACTTTTCGCAAAATCCAATATGCACGGTGGGGACAATATTTTCCTATATGCCCAGGTTCTCTACAACTATAAAAAGTGTGATCAAAATATAGCATGCCGAGGTGTGGTTCCCTGGCTATCCTGAATCAAATTTTGAGGTGGAGTTCCCAAGTAATTACCTATAGACGTCGGCATAGCAGACTAAATTGGCCAGGTTGCAAGTGTTGGTCTAACTGAACCCCAAAAGTAACAACCTTGATATTTTACTTCCCAGAGTTCTTGGCTTACTTGGTAAATGCCTTATATTGTCTTTATCGTCTCACCCCCTCCAGTTTCTTCAAAAAATTTATCACTTCAATAAAACATTTTTCTGGCAAAAGTCATGTGCATAGACAATACATGTAGCTCAAAATTCAGTCCCTTAACAAATAGATAGATCCTGTCTTCCTGGAGTATTCACCTATTGCATAGCATATCTAGACAAACTATGGAACTTAGCCTCATAAGTAGCCACATACATACTGCATTGCTCCAAAGAGAAGAACTTATCCTTCTTACGGTTTCTCAACGTCTGTCACATACTTTTCCAAAACAAGGGCATGAAACGGTGTTAAAGTGAGTGGAGTAAAGTTTATGATCTTCATTCCACATAATCTCTCCACCACTTCTTAGCCTAACCATGAAGTTGAAAACACATAAATTCTACCTCACGCTAATGGGCAATTCCTAACTTATGTAGCCTCTCATTAAAAATCAGAATGAATTCATAGGCAACCTCATTCACAGAACCAAGAATCACACAAGGTTTCAGCTTATGAAAGTTAGTCAATATCACATGTTCATTACCAGTCATAACAGAGCCCAACAATGGATGGAAGAAGGCATCAGTACCTACATTTCCACCCACCTTAGGCCAGTGTTTGCAACAGGTTGGCGGGATCTTAAGTTGCTTGAACTTCGAGAAGAACTCCAAGACCAACCAATGTTTTCACGAACAACATAAGTTCTTGCGATAACACTAGGTATAAGGGAGGAATACGTGTAGTCTCATCATGTACCTCTTCATCTTGTAAAATATCCTTATCATTATGAACCTCCACATTCTCCTCTATCTCTTCATGTTGCGCAAAATGACTCTCATTCTCGTAGAATTATCAATTGTTGCTCCATTACGAGTAGGTGTTTTCTTTACTCGACCTATGCCCCTAGGTCTTTCTCTGCACCTACCTTGATCGGGACCTCTGGCTGGAGACCTCTTGGTTGGTTCATTGACAGGAGCTACTGGCCATACACAGTTGAATCTAGTGTTAACCATTTGCGGATAGAAGAGTGAATGAGGTTACATACCAATTTGCTTCACTCATATACCAATTGAACCCAAGTTATAGCACGAAGGTTGACAAGAGATAAATAGAGAGATTTCATAACTACCAATAGGCTTTTGAATAAAAGTGCAGACGTCTTTGTACAGTTACACAAGGCTCAACTAGACATATTTTGGTAAATAGAAATCAAACCTAGGACCGTCGTGAGTGGCGTACACACTAATTTTCTAGTGGGCTAACCATAACTAATAACCAACTAACCTCAAATTAACAATTTAAAGATACGAAAATATGTATAAATGAAGCAAATTGAGTAGAGTTTCCATAAAAAAGTCTATTGAATCAAATATTGAAATAATGTCTAAAACCTGAAAGTCAATGTACTAAAACATCTAAGGTTCAACCATAATTCTAAACTAGAAAGGAAAAATTCCAAACTAACATACGAATAACTAACTAGAAAGTCTAGGTCCAAAATGTGGACATAAAAAGGAAAAGAACTCATGGTAGCCCAGAAGAACTAGGTCACCCTTGAATTCAGAACGATCACTAATATTCTAAGAGAGGTCTTTTAATAACCACGTGAAGATGCGCTGTACTCAACAAAGAAATATCAAGTGTGGTATTAATACACAACCACAGTGTATTAGTGGGCTCACGCGGCTATAACACTAAGTGCAACTTACATATTCCATTAAAACATAATAATAACATGCATACACCACGCATATAAAATATCGACAAAAAATCCACATTATTAACCATAATCATATATAAGTAACAAGTCATTGGTATCCTCTTGGAACATATACTCAAACATTTAGTGTGCCGATAGTTGGTACCCGATCATATGTTTATCCCAGAACATGGAAACGGATCCCATATTTATGTTGGAACATTGCAAATTATACCAGTTAGTGTGTTGTAATGCAATAACCGATCCATTCAACAAGCCACAATCACAATGACAAGTATATTCTCAAAGTCTACAATTACGTCACCATTCAAGGCATTCATCATTCATCTATCCTGATTTACAATTGGTGTGATTCATAATGAAATATTCACATACATGCATATACTATAATGAAGCAACAACAATCATACAGTACACAACATGAAATCACAATAGTCACCTACCTCGAAAGAAGCTTGAGTACCCTAACAAACTTTAATTATCATTTTTGGAACCTTTTAGTTTGTCTTGGTCAAAAAACAATAGATATAACACATAAATCAATAAAATGTAGTTACCCGGATTGAAGTCAAAACTATTAACCCTGGATCATACTTATGATCTGAATATCTAAATTAGGCTTTTTCCCACCATGATTCTCATATCAAAACACACCCCCATCAATAATATCCCAAGAAACTAGGTTCTATCAATCAAAAAGTAGATTTGAGAAATGAAAACCTTGCCTTTAGCCTCAAGAATGGTAAAAAAATCTTAAAGAAAACACGTGGTGTCGTTCCTTAGCTCTCAAGGTTCAAAAGTGCAAAAAAACTTGTTTGAGGTTTATTTCTTACTTAAGTCGCGTCTTCTCAGCTATGGCAGCCTCGCCCTGGGAAAAAACCCACCTCAACGGCTTCCACAGAAATAGTAAGCAATTGTGAGAATGTTAAATACCCCATTTCACAAAACACTTTCATCCCATGACACTCAAAAAATATCGGTTCAAGCTAAGATTAATATTGGGATTTTCACTCGCCCGAATTCAATTATGTAAAGTCGAACAATTTTCTTAACGTCATAGCGATCTACCCAAACGATTAATTTCACAATTAGACCTCTCGTTTGTTACAAAATTTCCCTAAACCTTATGGACTCCATTTTCATCCAAATGTGGACTATGTTTGGAAATTTCCAGATACTACCAAAAGGCTTTTCGGTTCAAATATTTTTCCCGTTGGTTTTTCTATAATGACGGAAATAGGTCATTACAAATATAAATATAATGTAGAGTTAGTTTAGTTTCAAGTTTAATTTTTTAGGTAAATCAAATCAACCCAAGTATAGTCTTATTTTTCTCAAATACCAAACAATGTCAAGCAAAATAACTCGATGTTTTTTTTTTAATTGACTCGATTTGTGATTTGATTCAAGTTTTGGTTAATTTGTTCACTCCTACTACTCATGCACAGAAAGATAGAAACAGTAATTATTAATTAATTTATAAAAAACATAAATCAACAATGAGAATATAATTATATCACCAAAATAATATTACGATAAAATATGTAAAAGATAAAAATGAATAGATAAAAAGATATTGGCAATCATCCATTATAGATTCATGCAATCATCCATTGTAGACCCATACTTATGTAATAATGTTAAATCAACGACTTTATGTTGAAATGTTCTTAACATGTAAAATTTTACTAAACATTACCATCCTCTTTTCATATTTTCTAAAGTCAAATACATGAAATGTGGTTTATAAGCATGAAGTTAGACACGTGTATGACCTAGTGTGACTATAAAACTAAAGTATGTCAAAAGTTATGTTACACTTGAAGGTATAATATGTTAGGACCGAAATAAGCAGGTGTAAACGCGGAAGCTAGCAAATTAAACCTCAAAAGATCACGAGTAAGAAGACAACGAGAAATATACCAAAAGACACAAAGATTTAACGTTGTTCGGTCAATCGGCCTAAGTCCACAAAGGAGATGAGTAATCCACTATAAATATGAGAGTACAAAATATAGAGAGAAACAACCTCTAACAGTTCACTTAGAATACATGGTAGGTTCACAAAAGTGATAACGTATCAAGCTTGTGACCTATAAATTCTCTCCTAACCAAAATTCTCAAAGCCCTTAAAGACTACATTGTGAATGCTGATTATGTTAGAAAGAACATTCCTCTTTTATAGAGTACTAAACCCTTTCCTACAAGAAAAGTATAAGTCAATCCAAACCCTTTTCCTAAAAGGAAAACCTATTTATGGTAAGAAATCAGGGCAAATAAAACCCAACAAATCTCCCCCTTAGCCTGAATTTCTGACAAAATAAATTTGTCCACCTTATTTACTTAATCTTCAACAACTTGCTTCTCCTCTCCATAATTTCCTTTGGAAAATTTATGTCTCAACACATAGAACCTCTCTGAAACAATTTCTCCAACCAAATCCTTCATTACTGTCAAAAAAGGTTGCGGCTAAAACTACACCCTTCAAGATGAACACCTCCTTCTAACCTGGTTCAATCATCGATTATCGAACCACTAAACCTGACTCCATCATTGAATCTGGATCTGATACCACTTGTTAGGACCGGAAATAAGCAGGTGTAAACGCGGAAGCTAGCAAAGCAAACCTCAAAAGATCATGAGTAAGAAGACAACGAGAAATATATCAAAAGACACAAATATTTAACGTGGTTCGGTCAATCGACCTACGTTCACAAAGGAGATGAGCAATCCACTATAAATATAAGAGTACAAACTTCAGTGAGAAACAACCTCTACCAATTCACTCAGAATACATGGGAGGTTCACACAAGTGATAACGTATCAAGCTTGTGACCCATAAATTCTCCCCTAACAAAAACTCTCAAAGCCCTTAAAGACTACATTGTGAATGTTGATTAAGTTAGAAAGAACATTCCTCTATTTATAGAGTCCTAAACTTTTTCCTACAAGAAAAGGATTAGTCAATCCAAAACTTTCTCCTAAAAGGAAAACTTATTTATTGTAAGAAATAAAGGCAAATAAAACCCAACATAATAGTCTCTTTAATACTATCAAATTAAAATAAGTTGTATTATATTGCTCTATTCAAATATAATATTTGTTAAAAAATATTGATAAAATAACCTCGCACGTCTATTTAAATAGTTAATAATACAACTTTTAAATCTACTGTTTTTTATTACTGCTAATAATGTTTTGTATACAAGAGTTGACAAATTTGCATTATTTTAAAAACTAATTAATTATAGTCTAATAAGTAATGATATAATATTAGGAAATATCAAACTAGTCACAATTCCTAACTTAATTAGTAAAAACATCTACACTTTAAAATAATTATTAAAAATATCAAAATGTTAATATTTTAGAAAACAATGTTGGGCTATTGCTCATGTTCCAGCCAAAGGCTCACGGCCTAATCCTACTTGGAAAAGGATTGGAATTATTCTCTTTATTTGGTTTCCAATTCTATTAGGAAAAGGATTGAAATTGTAATCCTATTTGTAGTTGGTTTTGGAATTGTAAGGAAAAGCACAACTCTATAAATAGAGGATGGTTTTGAGAGAATAACTAATTGCTCATTGATATTGTCTTTGAAATACATTAGAACATAAGAGAGGTTTTTTGAGAGATCTTTCAACAAGATAAAAGAGAAAAAGAAAAGGATTCTTTTGTTGTAGTCTTTTTCTTCGACCAGCAACGTTCAGATCGTGTTCTCGGATTAACTAACCGTTGGATCAGACTGAAATTTGGACTGAGTGTTCCTGATATCTTGGTGGTTGATTTGAACGGTGGCAAGATCCTGTTTTAGGTCCCAAACAGAAGCTGGGTTTGGGTGGTGTTTCTTTCTATTTATCTTTTGTTGGTGTAGCTATTGTTTGTTTGCTTGTGGCACTTGTTGTGTAGCCATAACAAGAATATTTGTAACCCTCTTATTGGTGTAATGAAGCAATTTGGATCTTGTCGATCCCGTTGTGGTTACCTTCGGTTTGAAGGGTTTTTCCACGTTAAACTTGGTGTTCTTTATTGTTAGATTCAGTTTCATCTTTTCATCACAACAACTGGTATAAGAGCTAAGGTTATCTATATGGAGGGGAATATGATCAATATGGTATGTCTAAACGGAAGAAACTACAACATATGGAAAAGCAATATGAATGATCTATTGTTCATAAAGAAGATGGATCTTCCGGTTTATTCTGCTCATAAACCTGAGAATGTGACTGATAAAACTTTGGAATTTGAGCACCAAAAAGTATGTGGATATATAAGACAATGGCTTGAGGATAATGTTCACAACCATATTGTGAATGAAACACATGCTAGAACACTGTGTGAAAAGTTGGAGACACTTTACGCTTCAAAAATAGGCAAAACAAGTTGTTCTTGTTAAAGCAATTGATGACATTTAAATACAAGGAGGGAAGTCCAATTCTTGATCATACAAATTATTTTCAGGGTGTTCTTGATCATCTATTATGAATGGGTGTTAATTTTGATGATGAAGTACAAGGACTTTGACTTTTTAATACTCTACCGGATTCTTGGGAAACTCTTCGTGTTTCTTTAACAAATTCTGTCACTAGTGGCAAAGTGATTATGTAATATGCAAAGAGTTGTGTGTTGAATGAAGAGGTTACAAGAAAATCTCAAGACACATCTTCAGATTCAGATGTTCTATATATAGATGATCGAGGGAGACATAAGACAAGAGATCCGAGGAGTAGAGGTAAAAGTAGAAGTAAGTCAATATTCAAGAATCCAAATATTATATGTTATCATTGTGGAAACAAAGGACATATTAAAAGATTTTGTAAACAATTGAACCAAGATTTCAAAGAAGGGAAGAAGAAAGAAAACAATGAAAATAATGTTGTTGTTGTTGTCCAAGATGACCTTCTCTTCGCTTGCATAAAAACGTCATCAATTTTGTATCTCAAGATACAAGTTGGATAGTAGACTCTGGAGCTACATCACATGTCACACCAAGAAAAGACTTTTTTTCATCTTATACTTCTGTTAACTCTGAAGTGTTAAAGATGGGCAATTTTGGTGAGGTTAAGGTGTTTGGTGTTGCCACTGTTTGTTTGAAAACAAATATTGTTTCAACGTTGGTCTTTCAGAATGTCAAGCATGCTCCATACATTCTGATAAATCCGATCTCTGTAGGAGAACTAGATGATGATGGCTATCATAATGACTTGTGCAATGGCCAATGGAATCTCACCAAAGGCTCACTGATTTTAGCTCGAGGAAGAAAACATTCAAATTTATACGTGACACAAGGATCTATTCTTTGTGACTCTATAAATTTGGTGGAGAGAGACTTTATCAGAATTATGGGACAAGAGGCTTAGTCATATGAGCGAGAAGGAGGATCACCTACTTAGATAAGAAGAATTTGCTTGCTGGTATGAAACAAGCAAAGGTGAAAAGATGTGTTCATTGCTTAGCAGGGAAACAGAAAAGAGTTTCTTTTGATAGTCATCCTCCTTCAAGAAAATCTGAGTTATTGGAGCTAGTACACTCAGATTTGTGTGGTCCTTTCAAAGTGAAGTCAAAAGGTGGTGCACTTTACTTTGCTACTTTCATTGATGATCATTCTCGCAAGATTTGGGTATATCCTTTGAAAGTCAATGATCAAGTACTTGATGTGTTTAAACGGTTTCAAGCCTTATCTAAGAGACAAATGGGAAAGAAATTAAAATGTATTCGCACTGATAATGGTGGTGAGTATATTGGTCCCTTTGATGACTACTACAAATCGCAAAGAAATTCGTCATCAGAAGACTCCTCCAAAGACTCCTCAATTAAATGGTTTGGCAGAGAGGATGAACAGAACTTTACTTGAGAGAGTTAGATGTGTGCTTTCAGCGGCTAAACTTCCAAATTCTTTTTGGGCTGGAGCACTTAGCACTGTTGCTTATATTATCAATTTCTCTCATGTTTTTGCTTTGGATGGTGATGTTCCAAACAGAGTTTGGTTTTATAAGGATTGTTCTTATGATCACTTGAAAGTGTTTGGGTGTAAAGCTTGTGTGCATGTTCCAAAAGATGAGAGGTCCAAATTGGATGTTAAAACTAAGCAATGTATCTTCATTGGTTATGGTCAAGATGATTTTGGATATCGCTTTTATGATACAATTGATAAGAAACTCATTAGAATTTTTGATGTTGTGTTCTTTGAATATCAAACTATTGAAAATATTGACAATACTGAGAAACTAGATTCTCATACTGATGAGAGCTTAGTTGATGTTGATCCAATTCCTATTATTGATACATCTTCTGCACATGAGGGAACCCAAGGTAATGATCAAGATAATGATGAGAGCGTAGAACATATGATTGTTCATACTGATGATGTTGTGGTTGATAATTAACCAACCATATTGTGATGACCGCTTCGGATGCTTTAGAAACCTCTTGTAGAAGATCTAGTAGATAGAAGCGAAGCTCAAAACGTTATTCTCATGAGGAGTATATTCTATTGACTAATATGGGAAAACCTGAAGGTTATGATGAAGTCATGTTAGATAATCATAAAGATAAGTGGATAGAACTCATCTTAGACGATCATGAGTTTTGTAGAAGTGTGGCGGGCAGGAAGCCTGTCAAAAGTTCCTCCACTTGAAGTCCATTTGGCCCCTTGGCTGGAGGGGGAGTTTGTTGGGCTATGCCCATTTTCCAGCCAAAGTCCCATGTCCTAATCCTACTTGGAAAAGGATTGAAATTATTCTCTTTATTTGCTTTCCAATTCTACTAGGAAAAGGATTGGAATTGTAATCCTATTTGTACTTGGTTTTGGCTTTGTAAGGAAAAGCAAGCTCTATAAATAGTGGATGGTTTTGAGAGAATAATAATTGCTCATTGATATTGTCTTTGAAAGACATTAGAACATAAGAGAGGTTTTTTTAGAGAGCTTTCAACAAGAGAAAACAGAGAAAGAAAAGGGTTCTTTTGCTACAGCCTTTTTCTCCGACCAGCAACGTTAAAATCTTGTTTTTGGATTAACTAACCGTTGTATCGAGAAGAAATTTGGAACAAGTGTGCCTGATATATTTTTGGTTGATTTGAACAGTGGAGATCAGATCCAGAGGTCAGAAAAACCCTGTTTTAGGTCCCGAATAGAAGCTGGGTTTGGATGGTGTTTCATTCTCTTTATCTTTTGTTGGTGTAACTGTTGTTTGTTCTCTTATGGCACTTGTTGTGTAGCCATTAGAAGAATATTTGTAACCCTTTTATTGGTACAGTCAAGCAATTCAGATCTTGTCGATCTCGTGGTGGTTACCTTCGGTTTGAAGGGTTTTTACACGTTAAACTTGGTGTTCTTTATTGTTAGATTTTTGGTTTCATCTTTTCGTCACAACAAATTATTTGTATTCAAATTTTATTTCTCAAAAAGTCTAACTTTGAACCAAATTCTACCTCCATTTCCCATTTACACTTCTTCCTATGCTTTAATACCATTAAATTTATTTTTCATCTTTCACTTTTTAATTTCTTTTCTCTTTCATCAACTTTTCAGTTTTCACCATCTCCATCATTTACTTTTCTTTTTTTTATTTCATCAAAATATCACTATTATTCTCTTCATTGTTGAAGAAGAATTAATTATTCATGTTCGTAACAATTTGTTCAGATCTATCAATTAATCAAGAAATCTCTCAATTGACAAAGGTATTTTTGAATTCATCATTTATTTTGCGAGATATTATTTTAAAAATAACACATTACGTTGAATTTTCGGATAATATGCATTGAGGATTTTCCATCATTTTTTTTAAATTTTTATGTGAGTTTCTCAACTTACTCATAAAATAGTTATGTATTTCACATTTTTAGTATTTAAAATAATTTTTGTCCATACTTTTTTATGATTTGTTTTTATATTCCAAATTTAGTAGAATCCACATTAGCATTTAGGTATTGAGTTGTTTCGCAAAAGTATTTGAAAGTATTTTGAATGTTCTGTAGTTTGTAGTCAAATTTATGTTTACAAAGTGATAATCTAAATACAAACCTGTATTTTGATTATTTAAAATTGTGAACGAAAACGAAATAAAAAAAAAAACTAGTCGGTATAAACATATAATGAGCAAAATAAAATACAAAACTATTTGACTGATGAAAATTAGGATGAATACACATATAATGAATACATAGATAAACTGTATTTATGCTAATTATAGTTGAGATGAATACAAAATCAAAATATAAATACAAACCTTTATAATATACATTAGGACGAATACGAAAGCAAATCTAAATATATATTTTATGGTATACATTAAAACGAATACGAAATCAAATCTAAGTATAAACTATTTGGCATACAAAGTGATGTTGAAAATAAGCAAAATAAAATACATATGTAAGATGGATGAATACCTATATCATGAATACATGAGTATTGTATTTTGAATATTGAAAAATTTATTAAAATCGATACATAATCTTCATAACCTTAACATGATAGACAAATAACTTCTTAAAATTTCCGACATTTTTAAAAGATAAATTATAATTTTATAACGTCAAAATATGCCTCAGTAGAATAAACTGTTTCAAAAAAAAATAATAAAATTGAATATTGAATTTATAGAAAAATGGTGATAGGAGTGTTTTTTAGAACATGGTGAAAGAAGAAGAAAAAAATGGTAGTTGGTTTATTTTGATAAATTGTCAATTAGTTTTTTATTTTTGAATTTTGTAACTCATAAGACTTTTAAGCAATTGCTTCCTTTTAATATTTTTATCTCCCTTTAATTTCTCCTTTCTGTTTTTAATAAATGTTTATTTTTTTTTTTACATTTTTACTAAATATTAAAAGTATTGACAATTAGTCTTATTAAATATTAAAATATTGACATTTTGAAAATTTTTCCAATATTATCATCTTAATTGCTTGGTGAGAGAATCAATCGATAATAACTAAGAGCGAGAATGAGGCACTACAAGAGGTAATTATCAATTAGTACTTTTAAGTAATTTCTCAACTTACACATATCACGTTCACCACCATTCCCACATACCCACGTATCGCTTACAATTGATTTCTATTCACTTTCTCTATTATTCTTCAACAACAGTCAAAACAAAAATTACAGTATTCACTTATATTATTCCCAAAATTTCAATTTCTATAACAACGTGCCTTTTGAGAGAGCATGGGATGGGTTGAGGAGGTGTAACACATCGTATTCTAGAACTACCAAATGTAGATTTTCAGAAACTACAAGTGCAACCCATGGACCGTAAGGTGATCTACGGTCGATACTGGTTGTCCGTGGATGGTTACCTACACCCCTCCCGCGAACCAACCTAAAAAATCATCCAAGGCTCAACCCACGAACCGTAGGTCAAGCCAGTGACCATGGTCCTGTTCTGTGGATTGAGGCTCCTTATTTCTAGCCTCAGTCTCAAACGACGGCCAACCAGCACAAACAATCGGTATGGTATGTTGATACCCCCGACAACAGTTAAGTCAGGGGTCGTTTAATCTTTTTCTTGTGGGTTAGACCTCTAAACTACGTCATTTAACCCCTAAAACTACATAGTTTTTTTTCATTTTTAACCTAGTAAACTAATTAGAACTTACCCTAGTCAAATCATTCATATAAAACATAAAAATTAGAATGTAAAAAGGATAAAAAAGTCGAGCAACCCTAATTCAAGAATGCAAAGATGTTCAATCTTTACACATTGGTTATTGATTTGTAATTATGCTATACAGTTATGGAATCGTTCAGATATCAATATATCGATTACTGATTTATCAGTAACTGATTATCATCAGTTCGGTAATCGAGTTAACTGTTAACAGTTCCCACAATTTTAACTGAGAATTACTAATGACAAATCAGTAATCAAGAATAAACAGTAGCCAGTGGTCACTGAGGAACTTTTCCATGTTAGTCCATTACTATATACACTTAATGAAACTCCATATTAACTTTAATAGAGATGTCAATATTGCTCTAACTAACGAATTCGAAAGGATTCCTCATAACAACCGAGACAATTTTGATATGAACTATAAAGAGAAATAATTACAACACTACTAATGAAAACCATTAACGATCATTAGACAATTAGTAATAAATACTTTTTCATTGCAGATTGTAGTATTGCAATATTGTAGGTATATCCCAGTGACTCAATAATTGTAATGAGAAGATAAAAACAAAGAGTTAAAGTAAAGGATGTTGGGTTTTAAAAATGGTGTGAATGTGAAATGAAGAGTTGCGACTTTTATGAAGAGTCGTGACTTTTATGAAATGTTGCGACTTTTATGAAAAGTTGTGACTTATATGAAAAGTTGCGACTTTTATGAAAAATTGTGACTTTTATGGAAAGTTGTGACTTTTATGAAAGGTGACGACCTTTCTGAAAGATTGTGACTTTTATGAAAGGTGACAACCTTTCTGAAAGATTGTGACTTTCCAAAGGTTTGTGACCTTTTCGGTAAGGCACAATAAGAACCTTTTCGCACTACCCTTTGTTTTCTATTAATTGAGGGATTTCCTCATATTAATATAGAATTCATGGACTTTTCCTTCAACTACTAAATCTTTTATTCTAAGTGTACTTTACTGTCATTGAGTAGTTCGTTGACACAAGAATTTTTGGTACCTATACGCTGGTAATTGAGATCATTTTACCCTGGGAGGTCATATTCTAAATCAAACCTCGGATACTAGAGGGGAATAATTTCCTTAAGGGGACACTATGAGTTCAGTGGACTTGATATTTTTTATTGAAAATTTTCCAGATTCTGATATGTGTTTTACAAATTTCAGATTCGTGAATTGATTTCATTTCTTCTATTCTTTTGTTCTTTACTGGTTCATTAAACTTGGAAACTTCATGTTTCTGCAAAGTTTGTTGGAATCAGTGAGATTCTTTAGACACATATTAACAACAATTCTTCCTTAAGAAAAATATTTCGTATATTTTTTTAAATTTGTTTCTGATTCTAGTTTCACTACTAGTTTTAATTTCTAGTTGTGAAAATGTTCTTAAACTTTGTTGTCGTAAAAGTTTTGTTCTAAGTATGTTTCGAATACAAGCATCTTAAGGAAATTATTATAATGTTAGTATTTTTTGTATTCTGATTGAGAGAATCTGATCATGGAAGTAGAAGATAAATGCATTACTTCTTCAAAATTTATTGTTTTGTTTAGCAAGGCGAAGTGAGAATGTAACATAAAATTTTTATGGTATTCCGTTTAAAGATTACCTGGTAACCTTCTTATTAAATTATCTAAGGAGGAAAATAATTTCTAAGAGTTATCATCTTTGATTTTTTATATTTTTTTAATATGTGTATCTTCGGAAAAAGATCTTCAAACCATATGTTGTGGAATGAATTTTACTTCGCAAATATTGTTGCTTTTAAAATTCTTTAGTTAACAAAAATGAGAGATGCATATTTCTTTTTGATAAAATAGTATGTCAAAATATTATAGTTGGAAGACTATTTGATAAGAAAAACATTCCTATGTGATAAAGAATATGTGTTATTCTGTTTGGAGAAAAAAACACTTTTGTAGTTTTGTACTCCATAAGAAATGTTAGTGTGTCTGATATTTGTAGACTAAACACTTTTGTGGTTTTTACTCAGGATAAATTGGACTATGCAATTGATTTTAAGAATATGAAAGCTTTACATAATAAGTCAATGTTGTAGTTTTGATTTTCTATAATCTTCGACGTAACATAGAAATAAATTGTACAATTTTTTTGTCATTATTGTTAGTATTCAAAACACTAAGTGGTATGTCTATTTCTGATAGAGGAAAAATACCAGTAACTTAGAATTTTTGATTTTGTATCTCTATGGAATGAACTTTGACATTACGTAAGCTGTAACGACCTGTTTAGTCGTTTTGAGCAACAGAGTCCACTTCTGGAAAAACTGGCTGGGACGACGAGGGTCACGACGGACCGTCGTGGTCACGACGGCCCGTCGAGGGAGTGTCGTCCCATGGCACTTAGAATTTTGAAATTGGGTACTGAAAATCGACTCTCTGTAAATTGTGACGGACCTGCAGGACGTGCCGTCACATCCACGACGAACCGTCGTGAGTCCCGTTGCAAAACACTTCAACTTTTGAGAATTTGGTGCAAGAAAACGAGTTTCTGACCGTCAGGACGGAGGTGCAGGACGGACCGTCACAGTGTGACGGGCCGTCGCAGACCACCTGAAATCTGGGAGGAGGCGACGGCCACCGTGACGGACCGTCGCAGGCACGACGGCCCGTCACAGGTCACGCAGTCCCAGACAGTTTAGGATTTCTCCACACGTTTTAAGGGTCGTTTTTGACTATTCTTTCCTTAATTATAAAGATTGAGGGTTACATTTATAAGTCTAATTACTTAGGGGTTAAAAGAAGTAACCTTAAGTTAATTAGGGGGTTTTATTGTCCTCATTACACTTAATTATATTGTAATTAGGGTACAGGAAAGAGGGTTTGAATAAAACAAAAGAGAAAGAACAGAAAGAGAAGGAGAAATCGATCGAGAGGAGAAGTAACAAAGCTTGGAAATTTCTTGTTGATTCCAATTCTTCGGTGGAGGTAGGTTATGGTTTTTATGTTACGATAATCGTAGTGAACTCTTGATAGTGTATGATATGTATTGATGATGTTGTAAACCTGTCTATGTGCTTAAATTGTATGCTTGCATGATTATGATTATGAGATTGTGATTAATTAACAAGCATGATGAAGCTATTGAATCCCAATCTTGAAGAACCCTAATTCGCTTGATATATTATATAATAAGATTGATGATGCCTTAGTATGATAGAAGGCTTGATAAATTATATAATGAGAATGAGGATGCCTTAGTGTAAAAGAAGGCTTGATGAATTAGGGGATCGGGTGCCACGTTCCGGTACCAGGATAGAATGAATATGAGGATCGGAGTGTCACGTTCCGACACCAGGATAGAATATGAGGATCGGGTGCCACGTTCCGGTACCAGGATAGAATGAATATGAGGATCGGAGTGCCACGTTCCGGTACCAGGATAGAATGAATATGAGGATCGGAGTGTCACGTTCCGACACCAGGATAGAATTAGAGGAGCGGAGTGTCACGTACCGACACAAGAGGAAGAAAGATAATGAATCTTGAAGATAATGAATATACTCAATCTAATGAACTTAATTCCCAAATGAGTAGGGTATTGAGGCTTGAGTCCTCATGTGTGAACTTGACGGAAATTGTTTACGATAAAGTAATTGTTGTTGCTACATGTTGAGTATTGTAGTTGATTTACATTATTATTGATATATATTGTTCCCTATTTTGAGTTAGCCGATGATATCTACTCAGTACGTGTGGTTGTACTGACCCCCTACTTTTATGTTTTCCTTTTTGTGATTTGTGTAATGCAGCAAACGTTCCGTCAACTTCGACTCAGCAGTAGATCAAGCCAGTCTTCACTCCATCGGAAATTCAGGGTGAGCTAATGCGTCTAGCTTGGACTGGGTCTTCTTCTTCAAGTCTTGATGCCTTGAACTTCCGGCATGGACTAGCTTTTTAGTTATATTTTGTTCTTAGACATTCCTAGTTTAGTAATTTGAGATAGATGTTCTTGTGATGATGACTTCCAGATTTTGGGGATATTAATAATAGTTTTGAGTTGTTTTATTAATGAATTAAGTCTTCCGCATTTCTTTTGTTGATATTGTATTAAAATGTTAAGGGTAAATTGGTTGGTTCGCTCACATAGGAGGGTAAATGTGGGTGCCAGTCGCGTCCCCGATATGGGTCGTGACAGACTTGGTATCAGAGCATTAGGTTCATTGGTCTCATCACACAAGAACAGGTCTAGTAGAGTCTTAAAGAACGGTGGGGGACGCCTTTACTTTTCTTTGAGAGCTATAAGACTTTAGGAAAATTCCATTCTTTCATTCTTTCTTTCGTGCTACTACTTGAGTCCAATTGGTATCTAGGTGATACAAATTGGTATCTGACCATCTTCATTCTATTTCGCAGATGGTTAGAACTAGAGCAACGACCGCACCAGCAGCGACAACGGAAAGACAGGAAACTACTGAGCCAGCCACTGGGGCTGTGGCTCGAGGAAGAACAACGGCAAGAGGCCGTGGGAGAGGTCGTGGGAGGACGTCCTCTAGAGGGAGAGGACGAGCCCCTAGCCCATCTGATGCTAGGGCGGTGACTCCTCCACCGACTGAGGAGGTAGTTAGAGAGGGTGAGGAAGGGGAAACTGAACAAGGGCAGAATGAGGAAATGCACCCCAACCTACCCCAGAGATGATCAACCAAGTACTTGCTTATCTTAGCGGGTTGTCCGATCAGGGTCAAGCACCTCCAATGGTTTCTGCACCAACACCTCCGGTTTCAGAGATACGACATGCGGCTACTATGGCTCCCCGCATGGATGCACCATTGGGAATAGACACATTTCCACGTCTGACTACTGGGCCTATTATGACAAACGATCAACATGAACTTTTTAGTAAGTTCTTGAAACTGAAACCTCCAGTCTTCAAGGGTGCAGAATCTGAAGATGCTTATGATTTTCTGGTTGATTGTCATGAGCTACTACACAAGATGGGGATAGTAGAGAGGTTTGGTGTTGAGTTCGTGAGTTATCAGTTCCAAGGTAACGCCAAAATGTGGTGGCGTTCACATGTTGAGTGTCAACCAACAGAGGCACCACCTATGACTTGGGAATCATTCTCTAGTTTGTTCATGGAGAAGTATATCCCAAGGACTTTGAGAGATAGGAAGAGGGATGAGTTCTTGAGTCTTGAACAGGGAAGGATGACAGTAACGCGTATGAGGCTAAATTTCGCGCACTATCCAGATATGCCACCCAACTTTGTTTCAGTCCACAAGAACGGATCCGCCGTTTCGTGAAGGGGTTGAGGTCAGAATTGCGGATTTCAGCCTTACAGATCGGCAACAGCAACATCCTTCCAAGAGGTGGTAGACTTTGTGATTGAGGTGGAAGGAGTGAAACCAGATGACTTCACCACGACATCGACATCAAAGAGGTTCCGAAGGGGAGGTGAGTATAATGGTTCTTATTCTAGAGGACAGAACTCCGGAGGTCACTCAAATCGACCAATACAGTCTTCACTACAGACTGTAGTTGGGGGTCCACCTCAGAACGGTCAACACTTCTCTGAGAGGCCGACGCGTGAACCCAGAGAATGTTATGGGTGTGGAGAGATTGGACACATTAAGAGGTACTGTCCAAACCAGAGTTACAGACCCCCAATGGCTAGAGGAAGAGGTGGTAATGGTAGAGGTCGTTATTCTGGAGGGCGTGGTGGCCGAGGTAATGGTGGTCACCAAAACGGCAGAGGTGAAGGGCAAAACGGAGCCACTACTACACAACATGGTAGGGGCAACGGACAGACGAATAATGGGGCCCATTGTTATGCTTTCCCTGGGAGATCTGAAGCGGAGGCGTCTGATGCTGTTATCACAGGTAATCTTTTGGTTTGTGATTGCATGGCATCTGTGTTATTTGACCCTGGCTCCACGTTTTCTTATGTATCTTCATCATTTGCTAACGGTCTAATTTACATTGTGAATTACTTGACATGCCTATTCGTGTTTCTACTCCGGTGGGTGAGTCTGTGATAGTCGAAAAAGTGTATAGGTCTTGTTTGGTGTTTTGTGGGGAGCAACAACTTATGTGGATTTTGTTATTTTAGAAATGGGTGACTTTGATGTAATTCTGGGTATGACTTGGCTTTCTCCAAACTTTGCGATTTTGGATTGTAATGCTAAAAAAGTGACGTTAGCCAAGCCTGGGGCAGATCAGTTAGTATGGAGGGTGACTACACTCCCAATCCGGTGCGTATCATCTCCTTTATTCGTGCTCAGAAGATGGTTAGTAAGGGTTGGCTAGCTTTCTTGGCACATCTTAAGGATGACACTACTCAAGTACCATCGATTGAGTCAGTTTCGGTAGTCTGTGAGTTTTTGGATGTGTTCCCTGCAGATCTTCCCGGTATGCCACCAGATAGGGATATAGACTTCTGCATTGATTTGGAACCCGGTACTCGCCCCATTTCTATACCCCCGTATAGAATGGCTCCCGTGGAGTTAAGAGAATTAAAGGCTCAACTTCAAGAGTTGTTGAGCAAAGTCTTCATTAGACCAAGTGCATCTCCTTGGGGTGCTCCGGTTTTGTTTGTGAAGAAGAAAGATGGGAGTTTCCGAATATGCATAGATTACCGACAGTTGAACAAGGTAACTATTAAGAACAAGTACCCCATTCCTCGCATTGATGACTTGTTCGATCAGTTACAAGGTGCTTGTGTCTTCTCTAAAATTGACTTGAGGTCCGGTTATCACCAACTGAAAATACGAGCAACGGATGTGCCAAAGACTGCTTTTCGAACTAGGTATGGGCACTATGAGTTTGTGGTAATGTCGTTTGGTCTTACTAATGCCCCTGCTGCCTTCATGAGCTTGATGAACGGGATTTTCAAGCCATATTTGGATCTCTTTGTGATTGTGTTTATTGATGATATACTGATATACTCCAAAAGTAAGAAAGAACATGAGGAGCATTTGAAATTGGTGTTAGAGTTGTTGAGAAAGAAAAAGCTTTATGCGAAATTCTCCAAGTGTGAGTTTTGGTTAGATTCAGTGTCCTTCTTGGGGCACGTGGTTTCTAAGGATGGAGTGATGGTAGATCCATCTAAGATTGAGACGGTAAAGAATTGGGTAAGACCTACAAACGTGTCAGAAATAAGGAGTTTTGTGGGTTTAGCTAGCTACTAACGCCGATTCGTCAAGGGATTCTCTTCTATTGCTTCCCAATTGACGAACTTGACTAAGCAAAACGTTCCATTTGTATGGTCGGATGAGTGTGAGGAGAGCTTTCAGAAACTCAAGACTTTGTTGACTACCGCGCCTATCCTTACCTTGCCGGTAGAGGGCAAAAACTTTATTGTCTATTGTGATGCATCCTATTCGGGTTTGGGTGCAGTGCTAATGCAAGAGAAGAATGTGATTGCTTATGCTTCGAGGCAATTAAAAATGCATGAACGTAACTATCCGACCCATGATTTGGAGTTGGCCGCGGTAGTATTTGCACTAAAGCAATGGAGACACTATTTGTATGGGGTTAAGTGTGAAGTCTATACGGACCATCGTAGCCTACAGTATGTCTTCACTCAGAAGGACTTGAACTTGAGACAGAGGAGATGGATGGAACTACTAAAGGACTACGACATCACTATCTTGTATCATCCGGGGAAGGCGAATGTTGTGGCAGATGCCTTGAGTAGAAAGGCCGGAAGCATGGGAAGTCTAGCTCATTTGCAAGCTTCTAGACGCCCATTGGCTAGAGAAGTGCAGATTTTGGCTAATGACGTTATGAGGTTAGAAATAAATGAGAAGGGAGGATTGTTAGCTTGTGTAGAGGCAAAATCCTCTTTCCTTGATCAGATTAAGGGGAAACAGTTTGACGATGAGAAACTAAGGCGAATTCGAGATAAAGTGTTGCAAGGAGAGGCTAAGGAAGCAATAATCGATGGGGAAGGTGTTTTGAGGATTAAGGGAAGAGTATGTGTACCCCGCATCGATGATTTGATCACCACTATTCTGACAGAGGCCCATAGTTCCGGATATTCTATACATCCTGGGCAACCAAGATGTATCGCGACCTAAAGCAACACTTCTGGTGGAGTAGAATGAAGCGAGATATTGTTGAGTTTGTTGCCAAGTGTCCAAATTGTCAACAAGTAAAGTATGAACACCAGAGGCCCGGAGAACACTTCAGAGGATGCCCATTCCTGAATGGAAGTGGGAGAGAATCGCGATGGACTTCGTGGTTGGTCTTCCAAAGACATTGGGTAAGTATGACTCCATTTGGGTGATTGTTGATAGGTTAACTAAGTCCGCTCACTTCATTCCTGTCAAGGTGACCTACAATGCAGAGAAGTTAGCCAAGATCTACATCTCAGAGATCGTTCGGTTGCATGGAGTTCCACTCTCCATTATATCAGATAGAGGTACGCAGTTTACTTCTAAGTTTTGGAGAACGTTGCATGCTGAATTAGGTACTAGGTTAGACCTTAGTACTGCATTTCATCCTCAGACAGATGGTCAGTCTGAGCGAACGATTCAAGTTTTAGAGGATATGCTTCGCGCCTGTGTGATAGAGTTTGGTGGCCATTGGGATAGCTTTTTACCTTTGGCAGAGTTTTCATACAATAATAGCTATCACTCCAGTATTGACATGGCTCCATTTGAAGCATTGTATGGGAGGAGGTGTAGATCTCCCATTGGTTGGTTTGATGCCTTTGAAGTTAGACCTTGGGGGACTGATCTGTTGAGAGATTCTATGGAGAAGGTGAAAGCTATTCAAGAAAAGCTTTTGGCGGCTCAAAGTAGACAAAAGGAGTATGCAGACCGAAAGGTTAGAGACTTGGAGTTCATGGAAGGTGAACAAGTCTTGTTGAAGGTTTCGCCCATGAAAGGGGTGATGCGGTTTGGAAAAGAGGTAAGTTAAGTCCAAGGTATATGGACCATTTGAAGTGCTTAAGAGAATAGGGGAGGTGGCTTATGAATTAGCCTTGCCCCCAGGGCTGTCCGGAGTGCATCCGGTGTTTCATGTATCTATGCTGAAGAGATACCACGGAGATGGAAACTACATTATCCGTTGGGATTCAGTTTTGTTGGATGAGAACTTGACTTATGAAGAGGAACCGGTTGCTATATTAGATAGAGAAGTTCGCAAACTGAGGTCGAGGGAGATTGCATCCATCAAAGTGCAATGGAAGAATCGACCGGTTGAAGAGGCTACTTGGGAGAAGGAGGCAGATATGCAAGAAAAATACCCACATCTGTTTACAGATTCAGGTACTCCTTTTCGCCATTGTTTTTCTTCTTTTGATCGTTCGGGGACGAACGATGGGTAAATTGGTATCTATTGTAACGACCTGTTTAGTCGTTTTGAGCAACAGAGTCCACTTCTGGAAAAACTGGCTGGGACGACGAGGGTCACGACGGACCGTCGTGGTCACGACGGCCCGTCGAGGGAAGTGTCCCATGGCACTTAGAATTTTGAAATTGGGTACTGAAAATCGACTCTCTGTAAATTGTGACGGACCTGCAGGACGTGCCGTCACATCCACGACGAACCGTCGTGAGTCCCGTTGCAAAACACTTCAACTTTTGAGAATTTGGTGCAAGAAAACGAGTTTCTGACCGTCAGGACGGAGGTGCAGGACGGACCGTCACAGGTGTGACGGGCCGTCGCAGACCACCTGAAATCTGGAGGAGGCGACGGCCACCGTGACGGACCGTCGCAGGCACGACGGCCCGTCACAGGTCACGCAGTCCCAGACAGTTTAGGATTTCTCCACACGTTTTAAGGGTCGTTTTTGACTATTCTTTCCTTAATTATAAAGATTGAGGGTTAACATTTATAAGTCTAATTACTTAGGGGTTAAAAGAGTAACCTTAAGTTAATTAAGGGGTTTTATTGTCCTCTTTTACACTTAATTATATTGTAATTAGGGTAAAGGAAAGAGGGTTTGAATAAAACAAAAGAGAAAGAACAGAAAGAGAAGGAGAAATCGATCGAGAGGAAGAAGTACAAAGCTTGGGAGATTTCTTGTTGATTCCCATTCTTCGGTGGAGGTAGGTTATGGTTTTTATGTTACGATAATCGTAGTGAACTCTTGATAGTGTATGATATGTATTGATGATGTTGTAAACCTGTCTATGTGCTTAAATTGTATGCTTGCATGATTATGATTATGAGATTGTGATTAATTAACAAGCATGATGAAGCTATTGAATCCCAAATCTTGAAAGAACCCTAATTCGCTTGATATATTATATAATAAGATTGATGATGCCTTAGTATGATAGAAGGCTTGATAAATATATAATATGAATGAGGATGCCTTAGTGTAAAAGAAGGCTTGATGAATTAGGGGATCGGGTGCCACGTTCCGGTACCAGGATAGAATGAATATGAGGATCGGAGTGTCACGTTCCGACACCAGGATAGAATATGAGGATCGGGTGCCACGTTCCGGTACCAGGATAGAATGAATATGAGGATCGGAGTGCCACGTTCCGGTACCAGGATAGAATGAATATGAGGATCGGAGTGTCACGTTCCGACACCAGGATAGAATTAGAGGAGCGGAGTGTCACGTACCGACACAAGAGGAAGAAAGATAATGAATCTTGAAAGATAATGAATATACTCAATCTAATGAACTTAATTCCCAAATGAGTAGTGTATTGAGGCTTGAGTCCTCATGTGTGAACTTGACGGAAATTGTTTACGATAAGTAATTGCTGTTGCTACATGTTGAGTATTGTAGTTGATTTACATTATTATTGATATATATTGTTCCCTATTTTGAGTTAGCCGATGATATCTACTCAGTACGTGTGGTTGTACTGACCCCCTACTTTTATGTTTTCCTTTTTGTGATTTGTGTAATGCAGCAAACGTTCCGTCAACTTCGACTCAGCAGTAGATCAAGCCAGTCTTCACTCCATCGGAAATTCAGGGTGAGCTAATGCGTCTAGCTTGGACTGGGTCTTCTTCTTCAAGTCTTGATGCCTTGAACTTCCGGCATGGACTAGCTTTTTAGTTATATTTTGTTCTTAGACATTCCTAGTTTAGTAATTTGAGATAGATGTTCTTGTGATGATGACTTCCAGATTTTGGGGATATTAATAATAGTTTTGAGTTGTTTTATTAATGAATTAAGTCTTCCGCATTTCTTTTGTTGATATTGTATTAAAATGTTAAGGGTAAATTGGTTGGTTCGCTCACATAGGAGGGTAAATGTGGGTGCCAGTCGCGTCCCCGATTTGGGTCGTGACATAAGCATTGCCAAACAGAATTGCAGCACTATAATTCTTTTGTAGAATAATGTTTCCAACATTAAAATATATGGAAAAACAATTTTCAAGTACTTGAAAAATATTTTCGAGATCACATTTGAAGTGTGGCGGTTATTTGCTTATGATTAGACTTGGTGTCTAAATTAACTTTGGAGCAAAAGATATGAAATTCAATGATACTTTTGTATTATGTTATACCCACAAAATTCATGGTGTATATTTGGTATTGTGATTATTGAGTTTCTCTATTACTAGTATATAGTGTGACTAGTATGAAACATCCAAATTATATATATACTTGTTCAAAATAATTGTGTTCTTTTATGGAAAAAAATCAATTAAAATGTTGTGATTTTTCATGAAAAGATATGTCTATTATAATAAAAGTATTTGCATAGACGTGAGTATTGGTGAGTTGTCATTTGTTATATTTTTGTAAAAATAACATTTGGACTATATTGTGTTTATTGAACCCGATAAAACTTTGTTCATGGATAGTTCTATAACAATCATATTTAAAGTTATGTAAATGTCCTTCTGAAAAGGGCATTTGACAATCTAAACAATGTTTGTATCACACAAAATTGTAAGAAATGGGAACAAAATATTAGTGAGGAAAAATCTACCTCGCGAAGAGGTTTTCAAACTCAATGTTTTTATTTGTTCTTACTTGCTTGAGTCAATGTTTGTGACATGAACACTTGGGGCATGTCAATTACAAAACCTTCTACGGAAAACTGATCAAATTATAAGTTTTCCCTAACCTTGAGTGCAATAAATAAAAATATCATGTTTTTGTGGAATCAAAGTATGTTGGGCATTCTTATAAATCTGTTGAAAGGAATTGTAATCCCTTAGAATTGATTTACACTGACATTTGTGATATGAAGTTAACACCATCTAATGGTGGAAAAAAGTATTTGTTACTTTTATTAAGAATTGCATTAGAAATGACTATGTCTATTTGTTGAATGTTAAGGATAAAGCAATAGAAATGTCTAGACAATGTAATATCGAAGTTGAAAATCAATGTGAAAAAATATAAGAAGTGATAAGAATGGAGAGTATAAATCTCATTGTGTAACGACCTGTTTAGTCGTTTTGAGCAACAAATTTTATTTCTGGAAAAATTGGCTGAGACGACGGACCCCACGACGGACCGTCATGGGCACGACCGACCGTCGCAGGGTCTCGTTTCAAAACACTTAGAAATTCTGAAATTAGGTACTGAAAATCGACTCTCTGAACTTTGTGACGTAATGGCAGGACGGACCGTCACAGGCGTGACGGACCGTCGTGAGCTCTCGTTTCAAAACACTTAAACTCTTGAAAAGTTGGTACAGGGAACGATTCTCTGAATGTCGTGACGGAAGTGCAGGACGGACCGTCGTAGGCACGACGGGCCGTCACAGACTCCTTAAGGAAATTGAGTCCCTGACGAACCTGCATGACGGACCGTCGCAGGCACGACGGGCCGTCACAGGTTGCGTAATCCCAGGCGGAGTCGGATTTCTGTTAAGTTTTTAAGGGACGTTTTGGACTATTCCTGCTATAATTATATATTTTGTGGGTTAACATTAATAACTCAGTTTCTTGGGGGATAAAAGAGGTAACTTTGAGTTAATTTGTGGGTTACTATTGCCACCTTTTATACTTAATCATATACTAATTAGGGTAAAATAAAGAGGGTTTGAATAAGAAAATAGAAAGAACAAGAGAGAGAGAGGAGAATCGATCGAGAGAGAAAGAGGAATAACGCTGCTTTGGGAAATTGCTTGCTTGATCAACATTCTTCGGTGGAGGTACGTTATGGTTTTTATGCTATTCGTAGTAGACTCTTAATAGCGAATGATATGTGTTGGTAATATTATCTCATCTTCTATATGCTTAATTGTATGCTTGTATGAATATGATATATAATTGTGATTATATAAGCATGATGAAGTTATTGAATCTTAAATCTTGCAAAACACTAATCTCTTTGTTAATGATAATTCCTTGGTATGAGAGAAGGCTTGATGAACTAAAGTGATGAGAATGATGACGCCTTGATATAAGAGAAGGCTTGATGAATTGATAGAATGAGATTAGTGGATCGGAGTGTCACGTTCCGAATCATAGAATTAAGGGATCGGGTGTCACGAACCGACACGTAGATTTAGGGGATCGGGTGTCACGAACCGACACATAGACTTAGGGGATCGGGTGTCACGAACCGACACGTAGATTTAGGGGATCGGGTGTCACGAACCGACACGTAGATTTAGGGGATCGGGTGTCACGAACCGACACGTAGATTTAGGGGATCGGAGTGTCACGTTCCGACACATAGTAGTAGGGGATCGGAGTGTCACGTACCGACACAAGAGGAATAGAGAATATTGAGGGATCGGAGTGTCACGTACCGACACAAGAAGAAAAAAGATAATGAATCTTGAAAGATGTTAATATACTCAACCTAATGAACATAATTCCCAAATGAGTATGGTATTGAGGCTTGAGTCCTCATGTGTTAACTTGACGGCATTTGTTAATGATATAGTACTTGCTGTTGCTACATGTTGAGTATCATAGTTGATTTTATGATATTACTTGATATATATTGTCTTCTATTTTGAGTTGGCCGATGATATCTACTCAGTACCCGTTTTTGTACTGACCCCTACTTTTATGTTTTCTTCTTTGTATTTGTGGAGTGCAGCAAACGTGCCGTCGTCTTCGACTCAACAGTAATTCAAGCCAGTCTTTACTACATCGGAAATTCAGGGTGAGCTAATGCTTCTAGCTTGGACTGGATCTTCTTCTTCAAGTCTTGATGCCTTGAACTTCCGGCATGGACTAGCTTTTTATGTATTTTTAGCTTCTTAGACATTTTTAGTTAGTAATTTGATCATAGATGTTCTTGTGATGATGACTTCAAGATTTTGGGGATAATAATAGTTATTGAATTGGTTTTTATTAATGAGTTTAAGTCTTCCGCATTACTTACTGTTGATATATGTTGAAATGTTAAGGGTTAGATTGGTTGGTTCGCTCACATAGGAGGGTAAATGTGGGTGCCAGTCGCGGCCCGGTTTTGGGTCGTGACACATTGTGCAGAAATATGTTTGGAAAGTGGAATATCCATAAAACTATTGTCATATTCACCTCAATCTAATGAAAAACCGAACGTTTAAAGAAATGATGGATGCATTATTTAAACGTTTGGGTTTACACAAAACTTGTGTGGAGGAACTATCCTTATTGCAAAAGGGAACAACAAAAAGTTTTGTCTTTTTAGAAAGAAAGCATTTTTATTTGATCACAATACAATCTTTTCCATATGAGAAATGGAAAGGAAGGAAATTCAACTTGAAATATTTCAAAGTCTGGGGGTATCTAGTCAAAGTCCAAGTTCGTATTCCTAGAAGAATTAAAATAGGACCTATGAATGTGGATTGTAAAATTAGACTTGAATAATCAAGAGAAGGGTCTAAAAGGCCTAGGAAATCAAAAGGATAATGTACTTAATAAAGAGATTCAGAGGCTTAGTAAATGTTAAAGGACATTTACTTCCTTCGAATATGTTTTTGTAACATTTCATGTGTCTTCTGTAGACTCATTCTTTGGAAAGATAGTGTCAATAAACAATATTGGAAGTTAATTGATCTTTTTCAAGAAAATAAAACTTTGGGTTCAAAGTGAATCATTAGAAGGAAAATAAGAGTTGATGGAACTGTTGAAAAATATAAAGCAAGACTTTGTGTCAAAGGCTTTAGATCAAAAAATAAGGTTTTGATCTTGTCGATATATATACTCGTTAGTAATTAGAATTACATTCATTCGTATGCAAAAATTATTAGTGTGGTATATGACCTCCAATTTAATCAAATGAATGTGAAAAAACCTTCTTAAATGTAGAATTGGAGGAATAAATTTACATGGAACAACCCGAACAATGACACATTATGGAAGCACCAAAACAACGGCACAATTTGATCAAACCATGTCAGCAAATGAATTGAAGAATGATTGAAGTGATAAATGTTTTCACATTAAAATCATAACGTCATTGTTTATTTCTAAATTGGTGATATGTTAACCATCAATCGAGACACTAATGACATAAATACTACTAAATGTATGCTATAAATCAAGTGAAAATTTTTTTATTGGAGTTGCTAATGCGATCTTAGATATAAGAATTCGTAGAACTCATAATGTTTAGCATTTTCACGGTCTCATTGCATTGAAAAGGTACTTAACTAGTTCAAATATTTGGATGTCAATATTGTCAAGTCTCCAATAAATGTGAACTTTGTATTTCAAAAGAGTGAAAACAAAAGTGACTCACAATTGGATTGTGCTAGAGTTTTGGGAAGCATGATGTATATCATATAGTGTGTGCGATCAGATATAGCATTTGCTATTTTAAACTGAGTCGGTTTACAAGTGTTCCCACATAAATTCATTAGATGACAATAAATAGAGTTTTGGACTATTTAAAATAATACTTCAAACCTTGTCTTGCTTTATAACAATATCCAACAATATTGAAACATATAGTAAAGCAAATTGAATCATCGGACGAATGAAATAAAATTCACGAGTGGATATGTATTTACTATTGGTAGAGGAGTAATCTCTTAGAAATATTTCAAAAGAGTCATGTATCGCTAGCTCTACAATGATCTTTGAGCTAGGTGCTCTAGATAAGGTCGGTGAATAAGTTGAAAGACTCCGAAATTTCTTGATAGATATTTTATTTCGGCCCAAACCATTGGCATTAGTATGTATACACTTTCACAGTAAAGATGCAATAGGTAGGGCATGGAGCATGACGTATAACGGAAAGTCTCGTCATATACGACATAGACATGATACCGTTAGAAAACTACTATCTAGTGGAATTATCAGAATTGACTATGCAAACTGAAAGGATAATGTGTCGGATCCACTTACAAAAAGGCCTAACTAGAGAGGATGTTAAAAGATCATCTAAGGGAATGAATTTACGGCTTAGGACAAGTCATCATGGAGGTAACTCTATCTAGCTGATTGGAGATCCCAAGAGCTAGATTCAAGGAGAAAAACAAAGTTGTGAATGACGGTTTGACATTATCAACAAACTCAATCCATTCACATGATGAAGACAATGCTCAGGGACAAGGATACAACATTAAGACTTGTTAATGAGTTAATAAAGCTTAATGGTTTTAATGATTTTCTAAGTTTGGCAGAGTTGACCAAATAGTGTATCTACACGATAACACGGTTAGGAATCACCTATGTGAGTGTGAAGCGTAAGCCGCTTCAAAGAAGATGATTGTCAAAAGCACATCTCTCTATATACTCATGAAACCAGGAGGTGTTCATGGCTAAAACAAACACAACCGTAAGAACCATAAACGGTAAAGGGTTAATTGTGTTACATATGGTTGTCTAGGTATACACCAAAGTTCGACGGTTCAAAGATATCGCATCTACCGATTGACCGAGTATATTCAACATATGTTCACTACGAAAAGTCAAAGGAGAAACCTACTTATCCAGATCCAATTAATTCTTGCTTGTAAAGTACACATACTTGTACGTTTCTTTTTCTTCGAGTCATTCCCCATTCATGCGGGGGATTGTTTAATTTTAAAAAGGTGCGAATGGAAAATGAAGAGTTGCGACTTTTATGAAGAGTTGTGACTTTTATGAAATGTTCCGACTTTTATGAAAAGTTGTGACTTTTATGAAAAATTGTGGCTTTTATGAAAACTTGTAGCTTTTATGAAAACTTGTGACTTTTATCGAAAGTTATGAATTTTATGAAAGGTGACGACCTTTCTGAAAGATTGTGACTATTCCAAAGGTTTGTGACCTTTCCGGTAAGGCACAATAAGAACCTTTTCGCACTGCCCTTTGTTCTCTATAAATTGAGGGATTTTCTCTCATTTTAAAAAGAATTCATAGGCTTCTTCTTCAACTACTAATCTAATATTCTAAGTGTACTTTACTGCCGTTGAGTGGTTCGCTGACACCGGAGTTTTTGGTATCTATACTCTGGTGATTGAGATCATTTTACCCTGGGAGGTCATATTCCAAATCAAATTCTCGGATACTAGAGGGGAATAATATCCTTAAGGGGACACTGTGAGTTCAGTGGACTTGATTTTTTTCCTATTAAAAATATTCCTGATTCTGGTACGTGTTTTACAAATTTTAGATTTGTGAATAAATTTCAGTTCTTCTATTCTTTTGTTCTTACTGGTTCATTAACTTGATAACTTCGTGTTTCTGCAAAGTTTGTTGGAATCAGTATGATTTTTTAGACACATATTAACAACAATTCTTCTTTAAGAAAAGTATTTCGTATATATATATATTTTTTAAATCTGTTTCTGATTCTAGTTTCGCTACTACTTTTAATTTTCTTGTTGTGAAAATGTTCTTAAACCTTGTTGTCTTATAAAGATGTTCAAAGTTTTGTTCTAAGTATGTTTGGAATACAAGATGAATAACAATATTTAGGGGTGTCGAAAGTGCATATAGTGTTGAAACTGGAGATAATGGGTTGAAATAAAAAGTAAGTTGGGTCATGATCCGCCCAAATTTACTTGAGCTCAAATAAGTTTGGTTCGAATGAGGTAAAAACCTAATTGTGTTATGACCGATTTGCCCCGCATAATCTCAATAATTTTAACATATTATTTTTTAACTTTTATAAAAACAAATGGAATTTCAACTCAAGAATATAACCAAAATAAGTTACAAATGGATAGAGAAATCCTACAAGATATAAAGAAGATAGTAATTTATACCTTTTCAATATGAACATTAATGTGTAAGTGTCTTATATGGGTTGAAATTGGATATTAAAATTTTGCTCAATTGAAAATTCTTTAAAAATAGATTAAGACATGAATGAGTTGAGATTGAATTCAATTCAAACTATATTGAACACAATGCATAGAATTTGGACAGATTGGACATGTTGCTTATAATTGAGCACATTTTAACATCCTATATGAAATAACATTAACCAACTAGCGGCGGACCCACGTGCATCCGTGAGGGTGCACCTTCATCCGGTAACTATTTAAAAATAATGGTACATATATGTATAGATAGTGAATAAATGATTATATATTTAATTGTGCACCCTTATGACTAAAAGGTGTTTGGGCAAATTGGTTAAAGTTGCTCAACCAAAGAGTGACTGTGCGAGTGTTATTCCTGTGGAAGGTCAACATTTTTTCCGAACTTTAAACCTTTTACTCTAAAGTTATACCTTTTTAAAAATGCTTTTCTTAAAACTCATAGAATATCTACAACTATTGGTAAGTTATTTTTGAGCATTTTTTAAAAAGAAAATATTGTTGATTCTTGTGATTTCAGGTGGATAGATTATGTAAAAAGAAATGCAGTGATTTTTTCATGAAAATTGGTTGGAATTATATTTTGAAACGATTCAATTTGCATGTTGGTGAAGTAAATAGATTCCACAAGAGGTGTTTCAACAAGATGCTAAATTTTAAGAATTAATCTCAATAAGCAATCTCAGAAAAGAATCGAGCATCGAATTCGTTTAGAGGCTTTTTCTAATGTTGCAAGGTTCCTCTTGGAATTTGAACTTTTTTCTCGAGGTAATGATAAAAGTGAGTCTTTAATAAACTAGGGTCTTTTCTTAGGTTTTTTGAATTGGCATGAAAAAATGCTTCTGGATATGAATAATGTTATTTTAATACATGCACAAAAAAAAAAAAAAAGTATGATAATGAATGCTCCAAAAATGTTTACGTACCCTTTCCCCCCTCCAACCCTCCCCTATTTTCAAATCTTGGGTTCCCCTCTGTAACCAACTAACAAACAATTCCTTAAATATTTTTCCTAAGAGGTGTTATACCCACCGGTCACTTAATAATATGAATCAGGAGTAGTACCAATTATCTAACACTACTAGGACACCTTTATTTATTTTATTTATAAAAATTTAAATAGTTTACTTAGGACGGTGAATAAGTCGTTAGGTTACTATTATCAATATGTTAGTTGTCCCAGTATATATATGACCAGGTGAAAGGAATCTTTAGTGAAATTAATAAAAGGAAGAAAGTCAACCATACCAATGGGAAAAAAATTGAACTTAGACCGAAAGATTATATGTAAATTTAATGGGAGAAGCAAGAATGTAAAAACAAAACAAAAAAAAAATCAAAAGAGTAAATAATTTTTGGGATGAAATCAAAGGGAAAAAGGCGCATAAACCTTTTTTTTTGGGATAAAGGGTACAACTTTGGTTATTTGTGTACCTCGAATTTTTAGCATAATGAACTAAGATTGCAAAAGAAAAAAGGCAAGTTTAGAAGAAAGTAGCATTTTATTTATTTGGTATGTGTGTGTATATATACTGTACAGATGAAAAGCTATCTCGAAAACAACCGAAAAAGCAGCGAAGAATAATTGATGTCTTCAATCTCAAAATGGCGTTTATTTGATGGTTGTGCAACAAGCGCCCTTCTTGCCAGCAACCCCATCACTTTCTCACCTGCACATCGAAGATTCGTTAAAATTTTAGATTCTTTGTTTAATTTGGTAAGGAAAGAAAAAAATCCCTTACTAGCTGTAGTGTGTGTAATGACGAAAAATTCGCCATTTGGTGTTGCAGAAGCAGACAGGCGGACAAGGATAGGGGTCACGATAGTAAGGACAGCCCAAAGGGACAATATCAACACCAACGTTCTCCCACTCATTTGTTCAATTAACACTAATTTCCTCCACATCAATTTATATATATATATGTTGTTGGGGTTGGGGTTGGGGTTGCTAGCTGGCCATGTTTTAGGAACCAGTCAGTATGATGATAATATATTAAAGACAACTACTACTTTCACTCAACTGGACATATATATATATATATATATATATATATATATATATATATATATATATAAAATAAACATGACTTTCCCATGTGTAAGCATAATTAAGTCAGATACTTTTGATACTGACATGCTGATTTTCATCCCTTATGGTTGTTAAGTTGTTACATCAATTGAGTACTCAATATGATTAAACAATAAACCTGTCATATCATCCTACCAAGTCAATATATATACAGCCTCATTGGTAGTAGATTCATCAGTTGAAAAGGACTTATTTAATTAATTTATTATAACATACATTACCTCACACATAATTCAAATTCTTAATGCATTTCCTCAGCTACTGACATATAGGATCGATGCCTTTATTAATTAAACTTCGGTCTTTATCAAATAAATGTGTAATTGAGACAACTTTGAGGGTTCAAGATATATTTAAATTTTTATCGTAATTGCTATAACAATTTTAAACTTAGAGCAGTACATATTATTCCTTTCATTATTTAATAGTGTACTTTACACGTATATATGTGTTTACGTGGACAAGTTACAATTTATAATGATACAATATTTACGATAACCACGTGGACACATATATAACTTTAAAACATAATATTAAATAGTGCAAAGGCTAAAAAATCATTCCATCATTTGAAATTGTTACAACAATTTCAATCAAAGTTCAAATATATTTCCGATTTTTTCGCATATATATATATATTATATATATATATATATATATATATATATATATATATATATATATATATATTATATATATATTAAGAGATGGGCTAAAAGAAACATCCAACTGATTCTATTCCTGCTTTTGGTAAAATAATGGCAAGGAAATTGGTCTAACTACGCCTACCAACCCAATCCCACGCCCCCTCAACAACCCCCAATAAACCCTTCTATAACACATAGTTATTTCACATCTCTGTCTCTCACACACCTATTTACTTGCAATGTCTATATAATATATGTCGTCACGTTGAATGCAAAGAAAATATTTTATTTCAAAATAATTTTTTTGATATGTATTCGAAAAATCAAGTGAATGGTGTGTTTAACAAGTTCTCTGTCTAGGGAAGATGACAACAATGAAATACTTGACAGCAGTATGCCATTGCTTTGGCCACTTCCCTTAACACTTGGCAAAGAAAAGGAAATTCTTCTAGCATTTAAAGTAGAACCTCTCCAATTTATAATAATAATCACCAGAAAAATACTACAGTATTTTCTTACTCCCTCTTCCCACCCTCGTTCTCTCTCTCTCTCTCTCTCTCTTTTAGCTTCTTTAGTTGATTAAATTTTTGGTTTTGTTACTTTATTTTCCTCTAATAACATTTTTATGTTAATTAATTTGTTGATTTTTGTATCCTTTATTTAAATAGATAAGACTTGTTTAATCTTGGGAATATTTCACGATACTGTTGAAATAGTTTCTTAGTACACTGTCCAGCACGACTAAAATATTAATTGTGTGCACTATTATTTTATATCATCATAGTAATATTTATCTAATTTTTAAGACTACTATTTTGCTAAATAATAAGTGATATTATTATTACTATTGTGATATTTAATTGTTTCCCAACAACCTAAGAAACTAGTGTATATAATATGCGTCTTGAAACTATTGATAATACTAATGTTGGTGCTATACTAATTGTTACTGTTGATAGGCATGTAAATAGACATGATTACAAATCCAATCTTAAAAATAAAACCTTCATAAAAAATACACCTCAATGAAAGAATATTGAAAAGAAATGACAATCCCGCTAAGCTAAAAATACATTTGAATGAAACGGATGATATGATTATTGCGAACACTGAAAAAAAATGTTGAGGCAAATGTGAAAAATTGGGTGATAGATTCTAGTGCTATGAAACACATTTGTTTAGCTAAAAAGGATTTAAAGTCATAACTCAAGTGGAGAAATGAAAAGACATTGTTTATATTGGTGACTCAAGAACAACCAAAGTTCTTGGAAATGCAAAAGTTCTTCAGGTGAAACCTTGACATTAATTGATGTATTGCATGTTCGTGATATCCAAATAGATTTGATTTTCGTGATATTTTTAGGAAAATGTGAAATGAAGGTTTCTTTCTTTTTTCACATCCGGGTTTACCCCATAGACGTAATCGGCGTTGTCATCCTTTTTAAAGACTAAGACTAGCATGTTAACTTACATCATTACATTCATAAGTCGAATTCAGCGGAAATTTTAAAAATTTTGATTACTTCTACGTGGATGTTTACATAGACCTCTACATACACATATAATATATATCGAGTATACATAGACCCTTTATATAAGAAGGTTACATAGACTTCTACTTTTATTGCATATATAAGATAGAACATAGTCTTCAAAGATTGTCTCATCTCATAACCATCTAACACGATAAGGAATTTCGGCATAGCCCATACATCAATGTAAAGAGAGCCACATATACGCTTATACAATCCATACTCAAATGAAAAGAGATGAGAATGTAAGAGTCTTAGAATTAAACAACAACGTAAGCTCGATATTGGCATCGCCTTGGAAAATGAGGACCTACCCTACTTTGATGATCAAAGTATCCAAGTCTTCTTCAAGTCGCTTCTGAAATACTTCAACGAACGGAACCTATATGTTAGGGAAAAGGGAAGAAATGGGGTTAGCACACCACTTGCACTAAATATAAGACCATATGCACACATTCTTGAAAAATATTCTAAGAGAAAGGGGAATTTCGTAAAGTATGTATTTTTCATTTAAAAACCTTATGCACATTCAATAAAACCATACCAATCAAGATTACATATTCATTAAGTCATAGCCATGTTCATCACAATAAATATAACATCGAGTCTAGTCAATTCAACCATTCATACCATATAAGTAGATACATCTTCAAGTAACTCTATCATCAAGTCATATTAACAATAAGCGTGAATAAGAATACATTTCACTATAATAAAACAAGACAATTACCCTTGAACCCCTATCAAGTCAACAAGTGCAATAACCAAGCAAAGCCCAATAACTTTACTCAATCAAGTAAGCCAACAAAAATCGTGACTATTATCCTACTTCACATAACATGACATTCAGATATACATTTCATCTTACATTAGTAATGTAAACCAACGCATACTCATAAGTGAACTAATAAAAATGTAGTATCAACAATGTGCAAGTTCATCATATACGGATCATATATAGTTGTAAGCATAAACATACATAAGAACATTCTCCTAAGACTCCCCTCATGGCTAACCAATGCTTAGGTAGAGTCACATACCCCTACCTAGACTAAGTTAGACCCCTTAGGTTATCCTAGTTAGAGTTCAATCCTTTAATTCATTTTACCTTTTGGAAAACTTTGCCAAAACCTACATAGACCACATAAGCTAGTGTGGAATCCGGTGTCATAAAACCCTACACCGAAGGAAGGAGGACTACTTGCCAAGGTAGTACGAAAATATAAAACATAGCAACTACGTGAACCCACTAGCTAGTATTCCTATGTGTACAACATAAATCAAGAACTAGGAGATATAGTTGGGACCCTCTTTATGCTGGTGCATTGTAGTCAAATCTCAAGAGTACTTTAGTGCTCCTACCTTCCCTATGTGGGAAGGGACACTCCTCACTCTAGTTCACTCGGTGCTAAGCTAGAGTCACTTTTTGAAATGTCTTTAAGCCTTTAGTTATAAATCATAGCTTAGTTTAGGCCATAGGGACTAACTCTTGTATAATCATCATTATCAAAATCTCAAAAAGAACTACATGAGTGTAAGTCCTTTCATTATAATTCATATAAGTGAGCTTAGCATATTAGCATTTCTTAACATAATAAGGCACATTGATAATCATCATCATTCATATAACACATACACCTTAATCAACCTCACAATATAGTCAAGAAATTTCCATTCAACATCATTCAACCCTATCAATCCAAATACAAAGCTTACTCCTATATAACATCATGACTTAATCAGAATTAACCACAATTTGAACTAAACGATAGAGATCATAAGACTTAAGAAAATCCTTAATAGTTCATCATCTAATCCTTATATAAAACCTTAATTCAACCCAATTTTGGGAATAGAACATCATAATTCAATAATCAACATGATAACAAGGCTAGAAGAATCACTACATAAGAATTCAATACTAGATCATAACTTAAGACATGATACTTAGGTCAATTCACTTCCTAACCTAGATCATCTTCTCAACAACTAGCATGAAAGACTACAATTTACTCTAATATGTTCATGATTAGTGTAAAAATATCATTTAATAGCAATTTAATCAATAACCAAGTCAATTGAACAAATCTCAACCTAATTCATGTCAATAACCAACTTATGGTTAAGGGTTAAGGATCATCATCTACAAACTAAACCAAATCATCAATATATACGATAATTATGTTAGAATACATGTTAATCTATTCATATTAACCAATATTAAACATAAAAAAACCAATTCATAAACTAATTATCGAGATTGAGAAAGACCCACATGAAAACCTAACTTTTATAATTTATTTGAATGAACCCTTTGAGGAAAGAGGTCTCAAAGGTGAATTAGATCCCATACCTCAACGTTGATGAAGACTTTATGGTGAACTCGTCCCTTTACAACCCCAAAATCCCTCCCCTAGCAAGTCTTCAATGTTGTCTTCCAAATATAGAGAGAAAGAAGAGAGAAGGAAGAGAGTTTGTTTTGGGAGTTGTAATTTCATTAATTAGGGTTGGGGTCTTTATATGGGGAGTTAAATTATGAACTAGTCTTCCTTTAATCCCTAAATAACCCCTAAAACCCTTAATTAATTAGTTAGGTTTTAACATAAAAAGTGCAGGGAAATAAACCCCCATAGACGAAACCCCGTCGACGCTTCTCGCTCAATCAACGAACCATCCCCCCTTCCATGCTGCATGATATACCGTGGTTTCACGGTATTATTTATACTTTTTCCTTAACATTAGTGTGTCCAAAAGCCTTTTTGTGCTAATTTTTATATAAGTTTCTCTTTGTTTTGCACGAAATTTGTCCAAAGCTGAATGCGGAGATTTTGAGCGAAGAAATGCAGAAGAGATCACCTACGGAGCTTATGACGGTCCGTCGTGCTTGTGACGGTCCGTAGGTGGCAGCGTAGTGCAGCTTCTGATGGAAGATGGGGAAGTCTGACCAAGTGTGGGATTACGAAGCTTGTGACGGTCCGTCGTGGCTATGACGGTCCGTCCTGCAGGTTCGTCGTGAAGTTCAGAGAAGTGATCCCAGTACCCAAATTCCAACAGTTGAAGTGTTTTGGAACGAAGACCCTCGACGGACCGTTGTGCCTATGACGGTCCGTCATACTTGCCGTCGAGGGGAATGAAGAGACCAACAAGAGAAATTGCACAAGTATGGGACGACGGACTCCATGACGGTCCGTCGTGACCACGATGGTCCGTCGCGAGGTCCGTCGACCCAGCCGCATTTTGGAAGATTTCCAGCAATTAGAATCCTTGTTTAATTAGGTTTTTTTATTTTTTTATAAATAGTTCGAAAAACCTCGTTTTTGAGGTTAGACTCTATGAGATTAGACATCAGATTTTTAGACTTTGTGTATTAGTGTTGGATTTTGAGATTCTTTCAAGTGATTTTTGGATATTAATCAAGCAAACTTTTGGATTTTAATCTTTCTCATTGAAGTAAGTACATGAATTCTTATCTACTATCTTTGAATATTGTGTTTATGGCTATGAGTAACTAAACTCCATAACTAGGGTTGTGGGAACCATAGGAAAATAATGAGATAAACCCTAACTAAAATAACAATTCTAGAATAGTGTCTTGCATGTATTAATAATTCTTTCGCTTAGAAGTCTTTTTAACGGATGGCCAACGTTAGAACTCGCCTTAATGCTACTTGCCGGACAAAGGATGTAGATAATAGGAAAAGAAATATTAACATAGATTTAGTGTATACTATCTAATAGGCTAGTATTTATTGGTACGAGGTAATAACTTAGTCAAATATCGAATACGATGCTTAATATGAGGTAAGGATAAGGGTTAGGATTGCAACACACGTAGCCGGACAAAGGTGCAGAGTGAGATTTTCTGGATGCCGGACCAAGGATTTAGAAATACATAACTTATCACTTTGCATGCAAGATACTAGGAAAGAATTGTTATAGTTATAATTATCAAGTTATGAACCTGTGGGGAACACGTAAACCCTAGTTACTTTGATTAATTGATTAAAATCCGACTGTCAAAGCTGTTAAGTGTCTCTTTCAAGTTCGTTATTTATTTTCACTCATTTAGAAATAGAAACCCTCCTTTATTGTTTTTACATTCCAAGGAAGTCATTGACCAAACAATAGTAATAAAAGGTTGAAGTTAAGTCTAGACTATTTTCCTCGTGGGAACGATCCCAACCTCACTAGTTGGGTTATTTACTTGACACGACCGCTTTACTTCTTATTTGAGAAGTAAGTTTGAGCGTATTAAATTTTGGCGCCGTTGCCGGGGATTATAGCTTTTAGATTAACTTGAACCTATTAATTACTATAGTTTAGTTGATATTTTCTTGATTTTACTTTGTTTTATTGTTTTTGATTTCTTTTTAGAATTGTTCTCCTTGTATCCAAAATACACTAAGAGGAAGAGATTCCTTGTTTCCTTATGATCACGAGTTAGAGCGTACATTGTGCAGTATGAATCGAAACTTGGGAATAAATGATGAGGATCCGAACCAGAACATCCCAGCTCTGGTTGATATTCATGGTCAGATGTTACCCGATGCTCCTGGTGAACATCAAAAGAGGGAACAAACTCCCGTTCCACGACCCCAAACATACTACAGAGGGTATGATAACATAGCAAACTCAGATGGGCCACTTGTCTTGCCCCCTCTACCCACAGGCCAAACTTTTGTGGTAGCTAGTAGCCTGATGCAAATGCTCACTGCCAGATGTTTGTTTTTAGGGCTACCTTCTGAGGATCCACATGCCCATATAGCTAAGGTAAGGGTAGTGTGTAAAAGTTGTGTGGGGAGGCCTGATTTGGATCTAGATGTAATAGGGCTCAGAGTGTTTCCTCTCTCACTGACGGGAGAGGCTGCTATATGGTTCACTGAGCTCCCATACAACTCAATCTTCACTTGGAACCAATTAAGGAATGTTTTCTTGGCACACTACTATCCAGTCTCCAAGAAACTAAACCACAAAGACAGAGTGAATAACTTTGTGGCACTACTAGGAAAGTCAGTTAGTAGTTCTTGGGATAGATTCACCTCATTCTTGAGAAGTGTTCCAAATCACCGTATAGATGATGAGTCACTGAAGGAATACTTCTATCGGGGACAGGATGATAACAACAAAGCGGTGTTGGACATTATAGCAGGTGGATCTTATGGAGAATGCCCTTATGCTGAGATCGCTGAAAAATTAGAGAAAATCTCCCGGAATAACAAAGCTTGGAGTAATAGGAAGTCTGATACAGGGAGAAACACCTTCGCAGTGCAGTCCACTCACAACCCAGCAACAGATGAGATTCGGGAAGAAATGGCTCAGATGAGAACCGAGCTTGGGTTGGTACTAAAACATGTCACTAGGGTGCAGAAAAGATAAATGCAGTCAACTACTTGTCGAAACCACCGCCACAAAACGATGAGTGTTATTATGAGGAGGATTCCTATGCAGTAAATGAACAGATGAGGGGTTTCTGACCAAGTGCCCAAGGCTCTAATCAGGAGAATTGGCGCCAAGGTCAAGGGAACCAAGGTCGGAACTATGGTAACTACAATCGTGAGGGTCACTATGTCCGAAATGGAAACTACAATCGCGACAACAACTTCAACAGGGGTAACAATGGTAATAGAAACGACAAGAATGGACCCTATATTCCTCCTCAAAATCGTGAAGTTACTCCTAGGGATGGTGGAGGTAGTATTTCGCGAGTTGAGTATATGTTGCATAAAATGATGAGGAGTTTCGATGCTAGTGATGAGCACAATAAAGAGTTGAGGAATGATTTAGCGGGTATTGGGCAAAAAGTTGATACACATGCAATATCGATTAAGCAACTTGAGTTACAATTGGCCCAATTATCTGCAACTTTGAACACACGGCAACCGGGCACTCTTCCTAGCAATATGATGGACATTGTATGACAATTACTACTCACGGTGGCAAGCAAACCATTGACCCACCTATGCCATCTAATGAGAATAAGGTGACAAAAGATACTGATAAAGTGGTAATGTTGATGCTGAATTAGAGGATAACACTGCAAAAGAAGCTGAAGTGCCTAAAAAGGTAACTCCTATGCCTAGGCCACCACCCCCATTTCCTCAAAGATTATTGAAAAAGACCGAGGGTGGCAAATATAGGCATTTTATAACAATGTTGAAGCAACTTTCTATCAATGTCCCTTTGGTAGAAGATTTAGAACAAATGCCCAGATACGCCTAGTTTATGAAAGATCTGGTCACAAAGAAAAGATCGGTTACTTTTGAGGATGATAATAGAATGCAGCATTGTAGTGCTATTGCTACAAGATCTCTGGTCCAAAAGAAAGAAGATCTGGGGGCGTTCACTATTCCTTGTACAATCGGGCTATTACATTTTGTGAAAGCATTATGTGATCTGGGGGCAAGCATAAATCTCATGCCCCGCTCAATTTACAAGAAGTTGGGTTTGGGTGACTCAAAGCCCACTGCGATGCGACATTTGATGGCTGATCGAACAGTACAACGGCCTATAGGTATACTCCAGGATGTGCTAGTAAAAGTGGAGTCATGCATATTTCCAGCATATTTTGTTATTCTTGATTGCGAAGTCGATTGTGAAGTGCCCATTATTCTTGGGAGGCCATTCCTTGCTACGGGAAGAGCCTTAGTAGACATGGAAAAGGGGCAGATGAAATTTCGGTTGAACAATGAGGAAGTGACCTTTAATATTTGTAGGTCCATGAGGCAGAGTGGTGAGCTCTAATCGGCATCTGCTATATCGTACAACATGGGTGAGACATCTGAGACACAAATAGAAGAACGTCTAGGCGTAGAAGCATTAGCGGCAGTGAAAATGAACTTTGATAGCGATTGCATTGAAGAGTATGAGTCATTAGTCACGGCTCTTGACCGAGGTGATGTTCGGTTTAAACCGAAGAAATTTGAGCTTGATATGAAGAATTGCGAGTCCCCACCTGCGAAACCATCTATAGAGGAGGCTCCAAAATTAGAACTAAAAGCTCTCCCACCTCATCTCAGGTATGAATTCTTAGAAAATGGTGACACTTTGCCGGTAATCATTGCATCAAGCCTGGATGAACAATAAGTTTAGAGTTTAGTAAAGGTACTAAAAAGGTTCAAAAGAGCTATTGGGTGGACTATTGCGGACATTATTGGGATCCCTCCTCGTATTTTCTCTCATAAAATCCAACTCATGCCTGATAATAAGCCCAGTATTGAGCACCAGACATGCTTGAATCCTCCCATGCAAGAGGTTGTGAAGAAGGAAATCATTAAGTGGTTGGATGCCGGAGTAATCTATCCAATCGCCGATAGTAGTTGGGTATGCCCGGTTAAGTGTGTACCTAAGAAAGGGGGAATGACTGTGGTCCTCAACGAAAAAATGAACTTGTTCCAATGAGACCGGATACTGGATGGAGGGTGTGTATGGATTACCATAAACTGAACTCATGGACTGAAAAAGACCATTTTTCTATGACCTTCATGGATCAGATGTTGGATGGACTTGCCAGAAAAGGGTGGTATTGTTTTCTTGATGGGCATTTGGGGTATAATCAGATTTCTATTGCACCAGAAGATCAAGTGAAAACCACTTTCACTTGTCCATATGGGACCTTTACGTTCAGAAGAATGTCGTTTGGGTTGTGCAATGCACCCGCAAAATTTCAGAGATGTATGATGTCAATATTTTCTTACATGGTAGAGGATACTATAGAAGTTTTTATGGATGATTTTTCTGTGGTTGGTGATTCATTCGAGCGGTATTTGACTTATTTATCTGAGGTCCTTAAGAGATGTGAAGACTGCATTTTAGTACTAAACCGGGAAAAGTGTCATTTCATGGTGAAAGAGGGTATTGTGTTGGGTCATCGCATTTCAGACATAGAGGTTGATCGAGCTAAAGTCGAGGTAATAGAGAGACTTCCCTCACCGATCTCTGTGAAAGGTGTGAGAAGCTTTCTTGGGCATGCAGGTTTTTACCGGAGATTCATCAAAGACTTTTCAAAGATTGTACACCCATTGTGCAAACTGCTGGAAAAAGATTGTGAATTTTGTTTTGATGAATCCTGTCTTAAAGCATTCGGTGAGCTAAAAGAAAAGTTAGTGTCTGCGCCTATCAGTATTTCTCCGGATTGGAACAGTCCATTTGAGGTAATGTGTGATGCTAGTGGGGTGGCTCTTGGTGTAGTATTGGGACAGAGAAAAAACAAAATCCTTCACCCCATTTACTATGCTAGTAAAGCCCTAAATGAAGCTTAGAAGAACTACACAGTGACTGAGCAAGAACTCCTTGCAGTAGTCTTTGCTTTTGAGAAATTTCGCTCTTATTTGCTAGGTACTAGAGTTATAGTGCATACTAACCACCCAGCATTGAGATATTTGATGGCGAAGAAGGATGCGAAACCTAGGCTGATTCGTTGGGTATTACTGCTACAAGAATTTGAATTTGAAGTGCTAGATAGAAAAGGAACTGAAAATCAAGTTGTTGATCACTTGTCTCGTCTAGAGGATGAAGCTATGAGAGAGTTAGGGACAAGACTTACATTGATGATACTTTCCCCGATGAACATGTATTGGCTGCTTCACAAGACTTGATCCCATGGTTCGCATATTTTGCGAACTATCTGGCTAGTGATATTGTTCCATCAGACTTGTCCTTTCATCAAAGGAAAGAGTTCATGAACGATCTGTAGAAGTTCTTTTGCGATGAACCATACTTGTATAGGAGTTGTGCCGACGGGCTTATTCGGCGTTGTGTGCCAGAATGTGAAATGTTGAGTGTGTTGGAGGCATGTCATTCTTCACCCGTTGGTGGACATCACAGTGGTATCTGAACCGCTCATACGATATTACAATGTGGTTACTATTGGCCAACTCTTCATCAAGACGCTCATGGGTTTGCTAAAGCATGTGACAGATGCCAACGAGATGGTGGTATTTCAAGAAAGCAAGAGCTCCCTCTAAACCCCATTCTTGTGATTGAGTTATTTGATGTTTGGGGTATTGACTTTATGGGCCCTTTCGTGAGCTCTCATGGAATGAAGTACATTCTAGTAGCAGTTGATTATGTATCTAAATGGGTCGAAGCCATAGCCCTCGCAAACAATGAAGGGAAGAGTGTCACTGCATTCTTGAAAAGGAATATATTTTCTCGTTTTGGCACCCTAAGGTCCATTATTAGTGATAAGGGCTCCCACTTCTGCAACAAATTGTTCAAGGGGTTATTGGAGAAATACGGGGTTCGCCATAAGGTGGCCACTCCTTACCACCCTCAAACTAGTGGGCAAGTTGAAGTGTCGAATCGGGAAATAAAACAGATATTGTCAAAAAACAGTGAACGCTAGTAGAACGGATTGGTCAAGGAGGCTTGATGATGCTCTTTGGGCCTACCGGACAAGATATAAGACTCCCATAGGTATGTCTCCATACGAACTTGTATATGGGAAAGCTTTTCATCTTCCGGTTGAGTTAGAGCATAAAGCCATGTGGGATATGAAGAAGTTAAAAATGGATTGGAGCGAAGCTGCAGAGCAATGGTTAAATGGGTTGAATGAACTCAATGAATTTCGCCTAAAAGCCTATGAAAGCTCAGCACTTTACAAAGAAAAGATGAAGAGAAGTGATCCCAGTACCCAGACTCCAAGAGTAGAAGTGTTTTGGAACGAAGACCCTCGACGGACCGTTGTGCCTATGACGGTCCGTCATACTTGCCGTCGAGGGGAATAAAGAGAGCAGCAGAAGAAATTGCACATGTATGGGACGACGGAGTCCATGACGGTCCGTCGTGACCACGAAGGTCCGTCGCGAGGTCCGTCGACCCAGCTGCGTTTTGGCAGATTTCCAGCAATTAGAATTCTTGTTTAATTAGGTTTTTTGTTTTTTATAAATAGTTCGAAAAACCTCGTTTTTGAGGTTAGATTCTATGAAATTAGACATCAGATTTTTAGACTTTGTGTATTAGTGTTGGATTTTGAGATTCTTGCAAGTCATTTTTGGATATTAATCAATCAAACTTTTGGATTTTAATCTTTCTCATTGAAGTAAGTACATGAATTCTTATCTACTATCTTTGAATATTGTGTTTATGGCTATGAGTAACTAAACTCCATAACTAGGGTTGTGGGAACCATAGTCAAATAATGAGATAAACCCTAACTAAAATAACAATTCTAGAATAGTGACTGGCATGTATTAATAATTCTTTCGCTTAAAAGTCTTTTTAACGGATGGCCAACGTTAGAACTCGCCTTAATGCTACTTGCCGGACCAAGGAGGTAGCTACTAGGAAAAGAATTATTAACATAGATTTAGTTTATACTATCTAATAGGCTAGTATTGATTGGTACGAGGTAAAAACTTAGTCAAATATCGAATACGATGCTTAATATGAGGTAAGGATAAGAGTTAGGATAGCAACACATGTAGCCGGACCAAGGTGCGGAGTGAGATTTTCTAGATGCCGGACCAAGGATTTAGAAATGCATAACTTATAACTTTGCATGCAAGATACCAGGAAAGAATTGTTATAGTTAGAATTATCAAGTTATGAACCTATGGGGAATACGTAAACCCTAGTTACTTTGATTAATTGATTAAAATCCAACTGTCAAAGCTGTTAAGTGTCTCTTTCAAGTTCGTTATTTATTTTCACTCATTTAGAAATAGAAACCCCCCTTTATTGTTTTTATTTTCCAAGGAAGTCATTGACCAAACAATAGTAATAACAGGTTGAAGTTAAGTCTAGAATATTTTCCTCGTGGGAACGATCCCAACCTCACTAGTTGGGTTATTTACTTGACACGACTGCTTTACTTCTTATTTGAGAAGTATGTTTGAGCGTATCACTGCACGTCCATCTATGAGTTCAGAGAGTGTGAAGACGAGCCCCTTCAATGAAATGGCTAAGTGTTGGTCTACGGTTGGCATCGACGCCACGACGATTGACCCTTCGTAGGTGCACACTCCCAAGCAGTGTTGACACCAACATCCAAGGGTCCTCCTCAAGGGCCATTTCTTGGTCCTTGGGAGTCATACCCGTTTGTTTCGACCATGAATTAACTTGAAAACCTATTAACATACCATACACAAATTTTCATGGTTTTCTGACTTCTAAAAGTTTGTCAAATAGGCTTAGGCACGCTAGTACCTCCTAGAACTAGTTTCTGGACGTCATGGACGTTCTTGAACGTTTTGGTTCCTATACTTTCTAAATGACCTAGATTCATTAAATATGACCTAAAATAATGTTTAGAACTCATGAAACTTATATTAGACTTTAATACACGTCTTGAATTTTCAAAGTGTTAAATTATCCCCCCGTTAGGAACATTCGCCCCTGAATGACACTAAAAATCTTTAGAAGGAAGGAATAGACTTAAGACTATCAGCAGAACCAACAACAATACATAACAACCTCAATCATATCACTTACACAGGGCGATTCAAAATTTCAAATAACACTCATATGGTTCAATATTACATTATGAGGAATATCCTTCTCACAACAACAACATGATCTCAACATGCTTTACTTGAGTCAATTATTCCAAAGTTCAACTTATAAACATGCTACCTCTCATTTTATAAAGACTCATCATATAAAAAAGCATAAAAGAACTCAAACAATCCAAACAACAAAACTTCAAGTTCAAACACATAACTTCAAATTAATTCATTGTAAAGCTACTCAAAATTGCACATTTTGCAAGACTTCACCAAAAATCAAAGGAACTTCAGTTTTTGTCATTATTTTAATTATTAGTAAGAACTACTAACCTTAGTTATAAAATAGATGAGGGTAACGTGACTTTATGTCGGCCTCGACCTCACATGTTGCACCCTTAACTAGGTGGTTCTTCCGTAACACCTTTACGGAAGCCATCTCTTTATTCCTTAACTTCTTGACTTGCCTATCAAGAATTTGAACCGGAACTTCCTCATAAGAGAGGTTGTCCTTCCAACCAAGACCCTCAATAGGAAGAATAGACTCAGGATCACCAATATACATTTTAAGCATGGAAACATGGAAAATTGGATGAACGGGAACCAATTCAATAGGAACTTTCAATATATAGACAACTTTACCAACTCTTTGCAAGATTTCATAGGGACCCACATAACGAGGACTCAACTTACCTTTCTTTCCAAATCTAACCACCCTTTAATAGGTGCAATTTTCAAATACACCTTATCACCTTCTTCAAACTCCAAATCCCTTCTCCTATGATCGGCATAAGATTTTTGCCAACTATAGGACGTTTGCAATCGGTTCCTTATTACATAAACTTTCTCCAAGGTGTTATGATCAAATCAAGACCAAGAAGCGAAGGCTATCCACTTCAAACCATCCAATAGGAGACATATATCTCCCACCATACAAGGATTAAAAGGGAGACATGGAAATGGATGAATGAAAACTATTATTATGAGTAGATTCCACCAAAGTAAAATGCTTATCCCAATTCCCCTTGAAATCAATAATGCAAGCCCTAGGCATATACTTGAGGGATTGAGTAGTACTTTCTGCTTAACCATCCGTTTGGGGATAAAAAGTGGTACTCAACTTCACCTTAGTACCCAACCCTTTTTGGAATGACCTCCAAAACCTAGATGTGAATTGTGTACCCCGATGCAATATGATGGATAACAGAATTCCATGGCGATACACAATCTCATCTATGATGATCCTAGCATAATCTTATGCCAAAAAAATAAGTAGACTTGTTGGGAATATAGTGAGCGGACTTGGTCAACCTATCCACAACCACCCATATAGGTCATATTGATTTTGACTCCAAGGTAAACCCAATACAAAATCCATAATTCCATATTGATATTTTCCCCCTTACAAGTAGGAACTTGAATTTCTTGTAGTTAGCTGCCCAACTTTTGATGTTCAGATTTTACTTGTTGGCAATTCGTACACTTAGCGACAAACTCCGCTATGTCCTTCTTTATACCTTCCCATCAATATATTTCCCGAAGGTCATGGTACAATTTTGTCGAACCCGGATGAATGGAGTAGAGGGACCCATGGTCTTCTTCAAGGATCCGGTTTCTCAACTCATCTACCTTGGGAACACATAATCTTCCTTGGTACCTCAAAATGCCACCCCTAAGGAGAATGCCTCGTTAATCTTTCAAAAGACTTATTCTTTTAACTCCATCAATGAATTATCAAGGTGTTGTTTGAACTTCACCTCAACTACCAATGATGAATGGAGTTGTGATGGACCATTAATCCACCACTTAAAGAATATTCCAACCTCACACCCAACCTAGCCAACACGTAAACATCCGTCACTAGGTCTTTCTTGTCTTCGTCTATTTGAGATAGAGTATCCATAGTCATATGCTTAGGGCATCTGTAACCACATTGGCCTTGCCGGGGTGATCGAGGACACTCATGTTGTAATCTTTCAACAAATCTAACTACCTTATTTGTCGAAGATTAAAATCCTTTTGGGTAAACACATATTGGAGACTTTTATGGTCGGTATAGACATCAACGTTGACACCATATAAGTAATGCCTCAAAATTTCAAGGCAAACACCACGGCCGCTAACTCGAGGTCATGAGTTGGATAGTTTTGCTCATGCATCTTAAGTTTCCTAGAATCAAAGGCTATCACCTTCCATTGTTGCATAAGCACACACCCCTAACCCTCTCGGGATGTGTCACAATACACAACAAAACCCTTTGTACCCTCAGGTGATGTCAACACCAGAGTGGAAGTAAGCCTATTTTTCAACATTTGAAAACTTCTCACATTTCTTATCATTTTCGGTCAAGGTAGTCAAGGGAGATTTAATGGATGCAAAACCCTCCACAAACCTCCGATAATAATCTGCTAAACCCAAGAAACTCTTAATATAGGTTGGAGTCAAAGGACTAGGACAATTTTTCACCGCCTCCATTTTGCTTAGATCAACCTCAACTCCCTCACTAGAGATGATATGACCAAGTAATGTTACCAACCTCAATCAAAACTCACATTTGTTATACTTGGAAAACAATTAATGTTTTTTAAGTACTTGCAACACAACTTCAATTGGTTGATATGCTCACCCTCATTTTTCGAATATACCCTGATGCCGTCAATGAAGACAATGGCAAATAAATCTAGGTAATTTTGAAACACCCTATTCATTAGGTCCATAAACTCTGCCGGAGCATTAGTGAGAGCAAAGGACATTACTAAGAACTCATAATAACCATATCTATTCTGGAATGATGTCATTGGTATATCCTCACCTCTCACCCTAAGTTGGTGATACCCTGACCTCAAGTCAATCTTGGAAGAGTAGCTTGCCTATTGTTGTTTATCAAACAAGTCATTAATCCGAAGGATAGGATACTTGTTCTTGATTGTGACTTTATTGAGTTGGCGGTAATCAATACACATTCTTAAAAACCCATCCTTCTTCTTCCCAAACAAAACTGGAGCACCCCATGGAAACATAGTAGGTCTTATGAAGCCCTTGTCTATTAAACCTTTGAGTTGTGCCTTCAACTCTTTCAATTCGGTTGGAGCCATCAGATAAGGAGGAATTCAAAGATTATTTGTTTTTGGTAGCAAATCAATATCAAAATAAATTTCTCGTTCAAGAAGAATACCAAGAAGGTCAGTAGGAAAGACCTCCAAAAATTGACTCACTACGGGGACCGACTCAATAGGAGGAATTTTGGAGTCTAGATCTTGGAATCTTACAATATGGTATAGACAACGTTTAGAGATCATTTTCCATGCTTTTAGACAAGAGATGATACGACCTCTAGGAAAAGATTTTCTACCCTTCCACTCTACAACGGGTTAATTTGAAAAGTTAAACTTCACCACCCTTGTCCTACAATCAATAGAGGCAAAGCAAGCATGCTACCAATCCATACCCAATATAATATCAAAATCAAGCATATCGAGTTCTACAAATTCAGCATAAGAAACTCTATTGGTCAACATTATAGGTCAATTTCTATACACCCTTTTTGCAATAAACGACTCACCCATTGGAGTAGACACTATAAAAGGTTCATGGAAAAATGTCAAACTTTTTGGCTACTAGAGGGGTAAAAAATGATAAAGTAGAATCGGGATCAAGTATGACATAAATATCAATACAAAAGACTTGAACCACTTGCTTGTGCTTGACCACTACCCTTGACCATCACATTAGGTCAACCCTAACCTTGTGCCCACTTTTACCACAACCAAAACAATTGTTCGTCCCCTTAAGGCTATCACCATAGTGCTTCTTGCCATACTTTCCACGAGTTGGCTTCTCGATTGGTGAACTAGTAGCTTTTCCGTTCTTAGGCTTAGGGTTGGACACCCTATCACCACTACCCTTAGGGAACTTGGAAGGAACCTATCTAGAATTCCACTTCTTAAATCTAGGCTTGTCTTGTATCTCAATTCTATTCGTAGAAGAACCTCCCTCAAACGATCTTGACCTCTTAGCATCTCTACTCTTCCTCTTAGACCTTGCCTCTTACACATGCTTGGCATTCTTAGACTTTTTTGTTCCTAGACTTCCTAAAGAACCTATATTCATTACGACTTAAAACTGTATTTAGACCGCATGAAACTTATATTAGACTTTAAGACGCGTCTTGGATTTTTGAAGTGTTACATCTTTTAAAGATAATGAGGTCATATTGACTGAAAACAATATCTTTGTTGGAAAAAGAATTTTGCAAATATATGGCTTATTTGTTCTTAGTATTTTTAATGGTGTTTAGTAAAAAATGAACCTGCTATTGTTTATATGATTTAGTCTATTACTCTATGTTATACATCTGAATGTCTCTTATATAAAGAATAAATAATATCTTGATTTCAAATTGTGATGAGTTATAGTTGTTTAAGTATGTATTGATTGTTTATTGATTATTTCTTATTAGATTTCCCTAGACCCATGTCTTTTCCCTTATTTCTTGAAAACCATGAATTGACATGGTGAGTTGTAAGGATTAAGAACATGTTGATTGACTACATTGTAGTTAATTCTGTAATTACTTCTTGAATTTACCTTGTGTATGTAATTGGTTATGTATTTTATTGGTAATGGAAGTATTAAGGTTCATGGAAGGGAAAAAAGGTACGTTCATTGGTTCTTCTTGGATTCAATTGTGAATTATAAGATACTTAGATAGTAATGCTTTTATGTTTAATGTGTGGTTGTGATGTTGATGCTAAGTATTCCTCATCCTTAACCCTAAGACATTGAATTAGACAAGAATTATGTATGTATGTTATGATACAAATATTATATGATTGAAAGTAGTTTCTCATGATTATAAGAAAGTGCTAAGTGAAAGGTTTACTTACTTGAGGGTGTCTAAAGTTAAAGGATTGTTCTCACTTACGTAACCTATGATCTAATATGGTAAGATGTTTGAATAAGAGTCTAGAAGAGACAAATGTGAACTTGTATGATGAAATAAGATGAATACTAAAGGGAATAATTGCTTAGCACCGAAAGGGGCATGTAAATGAGATGGAGTCCTCACATTTAGTGATTTTGGACTCCCGCGTGGGTTTACTCATGCTAGAAAGTCTGGATTCCCAAGTTATGTATTGTCTTGTAATATGGAAACCTCTACGTTAGTAAGCGAAGGTTTCTGGTAAAAATCTCCTTGACCCTTAAATATGTGCCACATAGGAATCTATCTTAGTGGATCCACCTTGATAGATATGTACAAATGGTTACAACTTAGGCAAGTTTTAACCCTCCCTTTTCTGTGTGGGAGTAGAACATCGGATTTCATATAGATCACATGGCATCATGTCGGTTATTGCACTTCTTTACTTAATGTAAAAGTAATGATGTCACGACCCAAAACCGGGACGCGACTGGCACCCACATTCTCCCTCCTATGTGAGCGAACCAACCAATCTAAACCTTAACATTTTAATACAATATCAACAAAAGAAATGCGGAAGACTTATACTCATTAATAAAAACAACTCAAACTATTATTATTATCCCCAAAATCTGGAAGTCATCATCACAAGAACATCTATCTCAATTTACTAATCTAAGAATGTCTAAAAAAACTAAAAACAAGTAAAAACTAGTCCATGCCGGAAGTTCAAGGCATCAAGACTTGAAGAAGAAGATCCAGTCCAAGCTAGACGCATTAGCTCACCCTGAATTTCCGATGGAGTGAAGACTGGCTTGATCTACTGCTGAGTCGAAGTTGACGGAACGTTTGCTGCATTACACAAATAACAAAAAGGAAAACATAAAAGTAGGGGGTCAGTACAACCACACGTACTGAGTAGATATCATCGGCTAACTCAAAATAGGGAACAATATATATCAATAATAATGTAAATCAACTACAATACTCAACATGTAGCAACAGCAGCATCTTATCATTAACAATTTCCGTCAAGTTCACACATGAGGACTCAAGCCTCAATACCATACTTATTTGGGAATTAAGTTCATTAGATTGAGTATATTCATTATCTCTCAAGATTCATTATCTTTCTTCCTCTTGTGTCGGTACGTGACACTCCGCTCCTCTAATTCTATCCTGGTGTCGGAACGTGACACTCCGATCCTCATATTCATTCTATCCTGGTACCGGAACGTGGCACCCGATCCATATTCTATCCTGGTGTCGGAACGTGACACTCCGATCCTCATATTCATTCTATCCTGGTACCGGAACGTGGCACCCGATCCTCATATTCTATCCTGGTGTCGGAACGTGACACTCCGATCCTCATATTCATTCTATCCTGGTACCGGAACGTGGCACCCGATCCCCTAATTCATCAAGCCTTCTATCATACTAAGGCATCATCAATCTTATTATATAATATATCAAGCGAATTAGGGTTCTTTCAAGATTTGGGATTCAATAGCTTCATCATGCTTGTTAATTAATCACAATCTCATAATCATAATCATGCAAGCATACAATTTAAGCACATAGACAGGTTTACAACATCATCAATACATATCATACACTATCAAGAGTTCACTACGATTATCGTAACATAAAACCATAACCTACCTCCACCGAAGAATTGGAATCCACAAGAAATTTCCCAAGCTTGCTATTCTCTCTCAACCAATTCGATCGATCTGCTCTCTCTCTTTCTGTTCTTTCTCTTTTGTTTTATTCAAACCCTCTTTCCTTTACCCTAATTAATCATGTAATTAAGTGTGAAAAAGGACAATAAAACCCCACTAATTCACTTAAGGTTACCCCTTTTAACCCCTAAGTAATTAGACTTATTAATGTTACCCCTCAATCTTTATAATTAAGGAAAGAATAGTCAAAAACGACCCTTAAAACGTGTGGAGAAATCCTAAACTGTCTGGGACTGCGTGACCTGTGACGGGCCGTCATACCTGCGACGGTCCGTCACGATGGCCGTCGCACCTGCCCAAAATCCCACCGTCACCACGGACGCTGTGACGGTCCGTCCTGCACGTCCGTCATGGCGGTCAGAAACTCGTTTCTCAAACCAAATTCTCAAACGTTGAAGTGTTTTGCAACGGAAACTCACGACGGTTCTTCGTGGATGTGACGGCACGTCCTGTAGGTCCGTCACAATTTACAGAGAGTCGATTTTCAGTACCCAATTTCAGAATTCCAAGTATGATGCAACGATTCACCCTCGACGGGCCGTCGTGCCTACGACGGTCCGTCGTGGTGTCCGTAGTATGGCCCAGTTTTTCCAGAATTAAAAATCTGCTGCTCAAACGACTAAACAGGTCCTTACAATAGATACCAATTTACCCATCGTTCGTCCCCGAACGATCAAAGGAAGAAAAACAGTGGCGAAAAGGAGTACCTGAATCTGTAAACAGATGTGGGTATTTTTCTTGCATATCTGCCTCCTTCTCCCAAGTAGCCTCTTCAACCGGTCGATTCTTCCATTGCACTTTGATGGATGCAATCTCCCTCGACCTCAGTTTGCGAACTTCTCTATCTAATATAGCAACCGGTTCCTCTTCATAAGTCAAGTTCTCATCCAACAAAACTGAATCCCAACGGATAATGTAGTTTCCATCTCCGTGGTATCTCTTCAACATGGATACGTGGAACACCGGATGCACTCCGGACACCCCTGGGGGCAAGGCTAATTCATAAGCCACCTCCCCTATTCTCTTAAGCACTTCAAATGGTCCAATATACCTTGGACTTAACTTACCTCTTTTTCCAAACCGCATCACCCCTTTCATGGGCGAAACCTTCAACAAGACTTGTTCACCTTCCATGAACTCCAAGTCTCTAACCTTTCGGTCTGCATACTCCTTTTGTCTACTTTGAGCCGCTAAAAGCTTTTCTTGAATAGCTTTCACCTTCTCCATAGAATCCCTTAACAGATCAGTCCCCCAAGGTCTAACTTCAAAGGCGTCAAACCAACCAATGGGAGATCTACACCTCCTCCCATACAATGCTTCAAATGGAGCCATATCAATACTGGAGTGATAGCTATTATTGTATGAGAACTCTGCCAAAGGTAAGAAACTATCCCAATATCCACCAAACTCTATCACACACGCACGAAGCATATCCTCCAACACTTGAATCGTTCGCTCAGACTGACCATCGGTCTGAGGGTGAAATGCAGTGCTAAGGTCCAACCTAGTACCTAATTCAGCATGCAATGTTCTCCAAAACTTAGAAGTAAACTGCGTACCTCTATCTGATATGATTGAGAGTGGAACTCCATGCAACCGAACGATTTCTGAGATGTAGATCTTGGCTAACTTCTCTGCATTGTAGGTCACCTTGACAGGAATGAAGTGAGCAGACTTAGTTAACCTATCAACAATCACCCAAGTGGAGTCATACTTACCCAATGTCTTGGGAAGACCAACCACGAAGTCCATCGCGATTCTCTCCCACTTCCATTCAGGAATGGGCATTCTCTGAAGTGTTCCTCCGGGCCTTTGGTGTTCATACTTTACTTGTTGACAATTTGGACACTTGGCAACAAACTCAACAATATCTCGCTTCATTCTACTCACCAGAAGTGTTGCTTTAGGTCGCGATACATCTTGGTTGCACCAGGATGTATAGAATATCCGGAACTATGAGCTTCTGTAAGAATAGTGGTGATCAAATCATCGATGCGGGGTACACATACTCTTCCCTTGATCCTCAAACACCTTCCCCATCGATTATTGCTTCCTTAGCCTCTCCTTGCAACACTTTATCTCGAATTCGCCTTAGTTTCTCATCATCAAACTGTTTCCCCTTAATCTGATCAAGAAAAGAGGATTTTGCCTCTACACAAGCTAACAATCCTCCCTTCTCGTTATTTCTAACCTCATAAGGTCATTAGCCAAAATCTGCACTTCTCTAGCCAATGGCGTCTAGAAGCTTGCAAATGAGCTAGACTTCCCATGCTTCCGACCTTTCTACTCAAGGCATCTCTGCCACCACATTCGCCTTCCCCGGATGATACAAAATAGTGATGTCGTAGTCCTTCAGTAGTTCCATCCATCTCCTCTGTCTTAAGTTCAAGTCTTTCTGAGTGAAGACATACTGTAGGCTACGATGGTCCGTGTAGACTTCACACTTAACCCCATACAAGTAGTGTCTCCATTGCTTTAGTGCAAACACTACCGCGGCCAACTCCAAATCATGGGTCGGATAGTTACGCTCATGCACCTTTAACTGCCTCGAAGCATAAGCAATCACATTCTTCTCTTGCATTAGCACTGCACCAACCCAGAATAGGATGCATCACAATAAACAATGAAGTTTTTGCCCTCTATTGGCAAGGTAAGAATTGGTGCGGTAGTCAACAAAGTCTTAAGCTTCTGGAAGCTTTCCTCACACTCATCCGACCATACAAATGGGACGTTTTGCTTAGTCAAGTTCGTCAATTGGGAAGCTATGGAAGAGAATCCCTTGACGAATCGGCGTTAGTAGCTAGCTAACCCCACAAAACTCCTTATTTCTGACACGTTTGTAGGTCTTACCCAATTCTTCACTGTCTCAATCTTAGATGGATCCACCATCACTCCATCCTTAGAAACCACGTGCCCCAAGAAGGACAATGAATCTAGCCAAAACTCACAGTTGAGAATTTCGCATACAGCTTTTTCTTTCTCAACAACTCTAACACCATTTTCAAATGCTCCTCATGTTCTTTCTTACTTTTGGAGTATATCAGTATATCATCATAAACACAATCACAAAGAGGTCCAAGTATGGCTTGAAAATCCCGTTCATCAAGCTCATGAAGGCAGCAGGGGCATTTGTAAGACCAAATGACATTACACAAATTCATAATGCCCATACCTAGTTCGAAAAGCAGTCTTTGGCACATCCGTTGCTCGTATTTTCAGTTGGTGATAACCGGACCTCAAGTCAATTTTAGAGAAGACACAAGCACCTTGTAACTGATCGAACAAGTCATCAATGCGAGGAATGGGGTACTTGTTCTTAATAGTTACCTTGTTCAATTGTCGGTAATCTATGCACATTCGGAAACTCCCATCTTTCTTCTTCACAAATAAAACCGGAGCACCCCAAGGAGATGCACTTGGTCTAATGAAGCCTTTGCTCAACAACTCTTGAAGTTGAGCCTTTAATTCTCTTAACTCCGCGGGAGCCATTCTATACGGGGGTATAGAAATGGGGCGAGTACCGGGTTCCAAATCAATGCAGAAGTCTATATCCCTATCTGGTGGCATACCGGGAAGATCTGCAGGGAACACATCCAAAAACTCACAGACTACCGAAACTGACTCAATCGATGGTACTTGAGTAGTGTCATCCTTAAGATGTGCCAAGAAAGCTAGACAACCCTTACTAACCATCTTCTGAGCACGAATAAAGGAGATGATACGCACCGGATTGGGAGTGTAGTCACCCTCCCATACTAACTGATCTACCCCAGGCTTGGCTAACGTCACTGTTTAGCATTACAATCCAAAATCGCAAAGTTTGGGGAAAGCCAAGTCATACCCAGAATTACATCAAAGTCACCCATTTCTAGAATAACCAAATCCACATAAGTGTTGCTTCTCCCCACAAATTCACCAAAAAGACCTATACACTTTTTCGACTATCACAGACTCACCCACCGGAGTAGAAACACGAATAGGCATGTCAAGTAATTCACAATGTAAATTTAGACCGTTAGCAAATGATGAAGATACATAAGAAAACGTGGAGCCAGGGTCAAATAACACAGATGCCATGCAATCACAAACCAAAGATTACCTGTGATAACAGCATCAGACGCCTCCCTCTCTTCAGATCTCCCAGGGAAAGCATAACAATGGGCCCCATTATTCGTCTGTCCGTTGCCCCTACCATGTTGTGTAGTAGTGGCTCCGTTTTGCCCTTCACCTCTGCCGTTTTGGTGACCACCATTACCTCGGCCACCACGCCCTCCAGAATAACGACCTCTACCATTACCACCTCTTCCTCTAGCCATTGGGGGTCTGTAACTCTGGTTTGGACAGTACCTCTTAATGTGTCCAATCTCTCCACACCCATAACATTCTCTGGGTTCACGCGTCGGCCTCTCAGAGAAGTGTTGACCGTTCTGAGGTGGACCCCCAACTACAGTCTGTAGTGAAGACTGTATTGGTCGATTTGAGTGACCTCCGGAGTTCTGTCCTCTAGAATAAGAACCATTATACTCACCTCCCCTTCGGAACCTCTTTGATGTCGATGTCGTGGTGAAGTCATCTGGTTTCACTCCTTCCACCTCAATCACAAAGTCTACCACCTCTTGGAAGGATGTTGCCGTTGCCGCTATCTGCAAGGCTGAAATCCGCAATTCTGACCTCAACCCCTTCACAAAACGGCGGATCCGTTCTTGTGGACTGAAACAAAGTTGGGTGGCATATCTGGATAGTGCGCGAAATTTAGCCTCATACGCGTTTACTGTCATCCTTCCTTGTTCAAGACTCAAGAACTCATCCCTCTTTCTATCTCTCACAGGTCCTTGGGATATACTTCTCCATGAACAAACTAGAGAATGATTCCCAAGTCATAGGTGGTGCCTCGGTTGGTTGACACTCGACATGTGAACGCCACCACATTTTGGCGTTACCTTGGAACTGATAACTCACGAACTCGACACCAAACCTCTCTACTATCCCCATCTTGTATAGTAGCTCATGACAATCAACCAGAAAATCATAAGCATCTTCAGATTCTGCACCCTTGAAGACTGGAGGTTTCAGTTTCAAGAACTTACTAAAAAGTTCATGTTGATCGTTTGTCATAATAGGCCCAGTAGTCAGACGTGGAAATGTGCCTATTCCCAATGGTGCATCCATGCGGGGGCCATATAGGCGCACGCATGTCGTATCTCTGAAACCGGAGGTGTTGGTGCAGAAACCATTGGAGGTGCTTGACCCTGATCGGACAACCCGCTAAGATAAGCAAGTACTTGGTTGATCATCTCTGGGGTAGGTTGGGGTGGCATTTCCTCATTCTGCCCTTGTTCAGTTTCCCCTTCCTCACCCTCTCTAACTACCTCCTCAGTCGGTGGAGGAGTCACCGCCCTAGCATCAGATGGGCTAGGGGCTCGTCCTCTCCCTCTAGAGGACATCCTCCCACGACCTCTCCCACGGCCTCTTGCCGTTGTCTTCCTCGAGCCACAGCCCCAGTGGCTGGCTCAGTAGTTTTTCCTGTCTTTCCGTTGTTGCTGCTGGTGCGGTCGTTGCTCTAGTTCTAACCATCTGCGAGATAGAATGAAGATGGTCAGATACCAATTTGTATCACCTAGATACCAATTGGACTCAAGTAATAGCACGAAAGAAAGAATGAAAGAATGGAATTTTCCTAAAGTCTTATAGCCTCTCAAAGAAAAGTAAAGGCGTCCCCCTACCGTTCTTTACTCTACTAGAACCTGTCCTTGTGTGATGAGACCAATGAACCTAATGCTCTGATACCAAGTCTGTCACGACCCAAACCCGGACGCGACTGGCACCCACATTCTCCCTCCTATGTGAGCGAACCAACCAATCTAAACCTTAACATTTTAATACAATATCAACAAAAGAAATGCGGAAGACTTATACTCATTAATAAAAACAACTCAAACTATTATTATTATCCCCAAAATCTGGAAGTCATCATCACAAGAACATCTATCTCAATTTACTAATCTAAGAATGTCTAAAAAACTAAAAACAAGTAAAACCTAGTCCATGCCGGAAGTTCAAGGCATCAAGACTTGAAGAAGAAGATCCAGTCCAAGCTAGACGCATTAGCTCACCCTGAATTTCCGATGGAGTGAAGACTGGCTTGATCTACTGCTGAGTCGAAGTTGACGGAACGTTTGCTGCATTACACAAATAACAAAAAGGAAAACATAAAAGTAGGGGGTCAGTACAACCACACGTACTGAGTAGATATCATCGGCTAACTCAAAATAGGGAACAATATATATCAATAATAATGTAAATCAACTACAATACTCAACATGTAGCAACACCAATTACTTTATCATTAACAATTTCCGTCAAGTTCACACATGAGGACTCAAGCCTCAATACCATACTTATTTGGGAATTAAGTTCATTAGATTGAGTATATTCATTATCTCTCAAGATTCATTATCTTTCTTCCTCTTGTGTCGGTACGTGACACTCCGCTCCTCTAATTCTATCCTGGTGTCGGAACGTGACACTCCGATCCTCATATTCATTCTATCCTGGTACCGGAACGTGGCACCCGATCCATATTCTATCCTGGTGTCGGAACGTGACACTCCGATCCTCATATTCATTCTATCCTGGTACCGGAACGTGGCACCCGATCCTCATATTCTATCCTGGTGTCGGAACGTGACACTCCGATCCTCATATTCATTCTATCCTGGTACCGGAACGTGGCACCCGATCCCCTAATTCATCAAGCCTTCTATCATACTAAGGCATCATCAATCTTATTATATAATATATCAAGCGAATTAGGGTTCTTTCAAGATTTGGGATTCAATAGCTTCATCATGCTTGTTAATTAATCACAATCTCATAATCATAATCATGCAAGCATACAATTTAAGCACATAGACAGGTTTACAACATCATCAATACATATCATACACTATCAAGAGTTCACTACGATTATCGTAACATAAAACCATAACCTACCTCCACCGAAGAATTGGAATCCACAAGAAATTTCCCAAGCTTGCTATTCTCCTCAACCAATTCGATCGATCTGCTCTCCTCTTTCTGTTCTTTCTCTTTTGTTTTATTCAAACCCTCTTTCCTTTACCCTAATTAATCATGTAATTAAGTGTGAAAAAGGACAATAAAACCCCACTAATTCACTTAAGGTTACCCCTTTTAACCCCTAAGTAATTAGACTTATTAATGTTACCCCTCAATCTTTATAATTAAGGAAAGAATAGTCAAAAACGACCCTTAAAATGTGTGGAGAAATCCTAAACTGTCTGGGACTGCGTGACCTGTGACGGGCCGTCATACCTGCGACGGTCCGTCACGATGGCCGTCGCACCTGCCCAAAATCCCACCGTCACCACGGACGCTGTGACGGTCCGTCACGCCTGTGACGGTCCGTCCTGCACGTCCGTCATGGCGGTCAGAAACTCGTTTCTCGAACCAAATTCTCAAACGTTGAAGTGTTTTGCAACGGAAACTCATGACGGTTCGTCGTGGATGTGATGGCACGTCCTGTAGGTCCGTCACAATTTACAGAGAGTCGATTTTCAGTACCCAATTTCAGAATTCCAAGTATGATGCAACGATTCACCCTCGACGGGCCGTCGTGCCTACGACGGTCCGTCGTGGTGTCCGTAGTATGGCCCAGTTTTTCCAGAATTAAAAATCTGCTGCTCAAACGACTAAACAGGTCGTTACAATTGAACAATATGCATGTGAACTCTTACTGGGGTCGTCTTCAGGGCTACTACATAGTGTGAGAGAGGGTATGGGACTTGTCTTACACATTGCACATGTTAAATCCCAAGGGATTATTCTTGTAGTGTTCTCTTATGATTATGATTATGATTATGTTGATAAGGTATGAGTAAGTATTAATGTATGAAGCATGTTATGAAAAAATGTTGTAAGTATGATGTGGGTTGCTTAATATGATACTTAGCTTTCGATAAGATTATCGAGCTTTATTGTTGGCATTGCACAAGTGTTGTTTGAGTTACTGATATGTTGGTTGACTTATAATGTTTCATATATGTGTGTATTGAGTTATTGGATGTTATGTATGGTTTTGACTAAATTGTTCCTTTTCTCATGCATTAATAATTTTATGCATAGGGACCATACTTAGTACATGTGGTTTGTACTAACCAATATTTCTTCCCCTTTTTCCCAAACACTGTAGGTTCGGGTCATTGAGATATCTGGAGGCTAAAGTAAGAAGGCTTGAACTAGAAACTCCAAGTTTCGGTAGGTTGTCTAGTTCTGGAATGACACCACCTACTCTACCTTTTTCATACTTGTATTGTCCAAAGACATTCTTTCTCTCCTATTTTTGTAGTTGTTGATGTAAGCTCTAAGTGGAATCTATGAATTTGTACAAGGGTTATGCCTGGATGTTTACTTTGGTTAGATAGATTTAATGTCAGATAAAGTATTAGACTAAATTCCTATGTATTGTTATGATTGTACAAACAAGAAGCCTAAGTAAGCTTTTTTTGTGAGAGGTCTATGTAAACCTCACTACTTATATGCATGAAATTTTTAATATATGCGCTTTTGACCTTTGATATGTTATGACGAATTCCAAGAGGCTTGTCTAAGTCTTCTTCAAGGACAAGTACGCCGGTTATGCCTACGGGGTACTTTGGGTGGTAACTCGGAATGTAAACCTACATCAAAAGAATATGTAGTGTATGGTATGCGTCAATACTTGAACAATGTTGAACATGCATGATAGATTAAAGTTGAATAATAATCATAACTAAACCAAAGCATATAACTTAGCAATAATATGAGTTAAGAATGACACAAAACTGAGAATACATAACATGAAATAATTGAATGGAAGACAAAGATTATAACATGCTAGTGCTGAATTATGACTGTAATAGTCTTGTTCATCGGTGTGAGTCGTTACATATCTATGAACGAGAGGCTATAGAATGTTAGAGTTTCACCTTCTTCACTACTCTTGTGTCGTGCCATAAAGGTTAACTCTATATGATCTATCTCTTATGTTTCCTTGTACAGTGGTCTTTTAGATGTGATTTCTTTGAAAAAATTGATATCTTAAGCTTGAGGGAGAAAAGGTGAGTTTTGATGCTTACGATGGTTTTGTGACTTGATGAGTATATGTGAAGGTGAATTTGGAATGTTTTGATGTGATGCCTTTTATGGACGTATGTGATTTATGAGAAATAAGATATTATGATATGGTTATATCCCGTTAAGAGTTGTTATAGTTGAATGGACTCCTCTCTTGAATGATATGTTGTTTTATGGTCATGTATGATGATAGTATAACGTGTTGTGGTATAGAATTGAAATGTTTTGGAGAAATGTGGTAAATAGTGAAAGACAAATTTTCCCTTGTATACTTGTAATGCCTCATATTTATCATTGTGTGGATTTAAGTCTTTTGCATAGGCTTACTCCTAAAAAGGGAAAGTAGTGTGCGAACCTAGTAAGGAAATTGTGAAGTATGCTAGTTAATAAGAGAACCCTTATGACTAGTTGATGAGTCCCAATATAAACCTATTCTAGGGGTGTGAAAAAAATGATTAAGGGGTTTTGTAGCATAAGTTGGGATTATGCATTTCCCTAAGGTTGAATTAGAGGGATGTATGAACCCCTTAAATCATATGGAGAAGGATATAATTTATGCTGACCTACTTTGAAGTGGTTAGTTGTCCTTTAAGATTGATCTTAAATTTGTCCATTTGAGGAAGTACTTAGAATGTACCTAGGCATGGTTTGTTGGAAGGTTCCACCAATGGTGCTTATCCTTGTGGGCTTGAATGTGGAACTACTTAGCTTGTGAAGGACTCGTGTGGTTGGGTAGCATGACCTATGTTGATTGTTATGAGTTTCATTTAGGTGTTATACCTATAGGAATGATGATGCTTGAGTAGTACTCTTTCTGATTCAAATAGTAGGCTCCTTAACATGAGATTAGGAGTGTGAACTGTCAATGATGTCAAACCTTTTTACGTTAGGAGTATGTACATTTGATCTTGAATTGCCTTGACCTTAGTGGGTAAGGGCATGAAGTGATGAATATTTGATTAGGCTTACCCCAAAAGGGGGATAATGTGCCTAGATGGTAAGGTTTTTAATATCCTTAACGGTCCTATATTGAGTTCCCTTGAATTTCTCCATGTTGAGAATCACTTTGTGGTGATGTTAATAAGGGTTGCTTACACTTATATACCAAGAGAGGGATTAAGTACTTAGATATAAAGGTTTGTTAGCTAGGTTCTCTTAGTCGAGATAATTTTCTCTTAAATAAGTTAACCCTAAGTGGGGGATGATGAGTTTGAGTAGTAAGTTGTTGATGTCCACTCAAGCTTGAAACCAAAGAGTTCATAAGTAGCTTGTTCATGATAAGAGTCTTGCATATGAGTATAAGTTGCATGTTCTCCTTATGTTTTGCATGCCTTAAATGACACTTTGTTATGCATGTTATGAAAGGTTCTTATTGAATCAAAATGGATTTTTGATCAAATTGCATGTTCTCATGTTGTTGTACATCCTGATATGATCAATGTGCATTTAACTTCATGAGATGGGTTGATGAACATGCTTTATAACACTTCTTATGTGAGGGTGTTTGGACCAATAACGAGGTGTTAAGTCTTCTTTAAATGAGAAAACATGAGTCCCTTTGAAAATGTTTGGTTTTTGTGATTTGGGAAGTATGAATTTAAACTAACTCTTGAGATGTTACGGTATGTCTAGCAAATGTCATTATGTGTTCTTATGAATTATACTAAATTTTCCTAAATTATGCATGTTTATGAAAGCTAGTATTGTTCTAGGAATAGGAAATTGTTAGTCTACTTCCAAATTACTATAACAAAAATTATCATTAGCGGCAATTAATTTTTAATTTTGTTAAATATGTTTTTTTGCGGAAATTGTCATTCTTTGTATATGTCCCTTAAACCATTAGCGACATTGGTTCTAATGGAACTTAACTAATGCTAGTAAAGACTTTAGCACTCTTCATTAATGTCAATATTTAATGTTTCTAAAAGTTGTTTTTGTTGTAGTGAATTTTGTGATGTACTTGGTGAGACCTACCATTTTGACATCATAAGGAAGGTAGTATGAGCATGCATTGGTAAAAAGTGGAGAAGTTTTCATTAAAATGAATTGAACTTTGTACATGACTCTTTTATGAACTTTATGATAACATGTGAGTATGATAAGAAGAAGGACGTTCCTCCTTAAACAAAACTAAACATGGTGATGTATATGTGACCTTTGAAGGTATTATGCCTCAATGATAAAGGTTTCTTTGATCCTCATTAGTCAAAATATGTGTACAATTAGTATGAGTTGCTTATTATCCGCTTGAGTGATGTTGTTAAACATGGTTATGTGTGATTTAAAGGTTATGTCATATTGAGATTTTAATGAAATGAAAAGTAAATACCATGTCATGATGAGGAGAAGGAAGTTCCAGCTATCAACATGAAAAATGTCTATGTGCTTAATGAATTAGGGGTGAGTGAAGGAAGGTTTGACTTTCTTGTGTTGCATTGAGTGCATAATGATATGAAGTTGATGTTCATTGTAAATTTTGTGCAGTAACTAATTTGTTAGACCATGTTGAATGTTGTGAATTACTGTAAGGGTCATTGAGTCCTTGAAAATGATTGAAAGTGTTTTAAGTGTCTTTCGAGGAGAATGTTCCCATGTGGGGGATAATATAACAACCCTCAAAACGAACTAGGTTTATCTAGATCCCTACACATGATTTAAGTTTTAATAACATGTTAATGAAGTGAGTCACAACTTTTATAGTTAATTTGAAGAGGTTTTGAATTCAAATGTCCAAGACCAACCAAGACGTTTGGAAACTAGTCGTGTTATGTGCTATTGTGCCTTTGCATGCTTTACGTATTGTGTAGTGCCTAAAATGATAGGAAAGGACATTAACATGCATATGTTTGGATTTAGGGTCTAAATGTATGGTCAAGACTCTCCATGGACTATCCTAAGGGTTCTTGAGGAGGACCCAAAAGCTGGCAGAACACTGCCTAGACACTGTAAAATGACAACTCTTAGACTTGATTGGCGCCCCGTCGATGGGGGGCGTTGTTCCATTCTTAAGCTTGGGATCTTAGATACCAAAAGTGGTATACTAGTTAAAAATGATAGAGTGCAGGACGGACCTGTCATTCCATTAACGGTCCGTCATGATGCTCATTGTTTGAAACCTGCAACACTGCCAAGAGACACTGCGAAGCTAGGGGTGATTGGGAAATTCAAACATAGTTCCAAATAAGTTATAGGCGATTATTTTATATTTTTTTAGGATATATTAAGTTCGTTAAACACATGAAAACCTTATTAACAATTCATTTATTATAATCTAAATTCTCCTTCCAAAATATGAACTCCCAAAAATCTCCATTTCAGACCAAGCTCAAGAACAATCTATTGAGATAGATTTCAAGTGTTTTCTTCTACGAATTTCGTGGCTTCCCTTATGTTAAGGTATGGTAATCAAGGATCCTTAGTTAACCTTTCATCTAAGGAGCTGTTTCAAAGGTTTTTCAAAGAGATTTCATGATTAAAATTGCTATCTTTCAATCTAGCCATGAATTCATTGTCAAATTGTTTTCAAAGTCACTCTAATAATGGATTCATAATTAATATCAATATGATTGCTCACCTACTATTAAAACTGATAAACACTTATCCACTAGGACATTATGAGACTAGTCAATCGTCACCTCTTATTCTTTATATACTTACAATTACCATCAACTTCAACTTTGAAACATAAGTACTATTCACTCATTCACTATATATCAATGCCTAATTATTTCTGTAACACTTTGTAATGGGCTTTCTCTCAAAAATCATAAGCTTATCTTATATCTATGACCTTATGAATACTCTTGATCTTCTATTCACCATTAACTCTTAGCTATTACACTAACTACTTTGTTGCTACAACACACGCTACCTCCTATGATGTAATATTTTAAACTCATCGGTCTACCCATTGGTGAAACTCCTCGTTTATAACTTACTAGGTGCATGACCAGAATAATGTAGCTCTTCAAAACACTATCTCCATTTGTAGGATTACTAAACCTCAGCATCCTTTCCTCTCATTATGGTCCCTTTCGCTGCTATTACTCATGATCTATTAACTCCTATAACCCTTTTCAGGTTAAAATCTTATACAATCTCTAAACATACTTCTGTAAAAGGATCTCATCTAAACAGGGCTTAAGGAAAAGAGTACAACTTGTTTTTTATCATATGCATGATTCATATGAATATGAGTGAATTTCTCTGAAACTTTACACTTAACTTACTCCAGGGCTTCACTCAAGCCCTTCCGGAGACTTATGACTTTCTTAAGATTTTGCTAAGAACTACTCATCCATAAGGATCTTTAGACTTTACTTTCAACCACCTCTAGTATGATTGGTAGTCAAATCAATATGAGAATGCACGAGTTAGAATAGATTTCTATGGCTTAGCTCTATTTCACGATTAAGAGTATGAAATCAATGAAGCTTTTCTCAAATGTCTGTAGTCCCTAATTTATAGATGTGGAGTCCTCATAACAATAAACAAGATCCTACTTTACACGACTTCATGGACACCCTTGGACACTTAAACTTTGTGATCTGATACCAAGTTTGTAACGAGCTGAGTCTATACTTTGGATGTGACCAGCACTTAAAACCATTGCAAGTCCCCAAGCAAACCCTGATCCTGACTGAGTACAAACAGAAGACTAAGTTAAGCATGTAAAAACATAAAACAAAATAAAATTCATGAAACAGAAATACAAATCATTAACTCAAATAAAAACTCTGAATAAAAATAATTATATTCAACTCGCCATAAAATAGGCATATTAAGTCCTTTAAACATTTACTAAAATAAGCGATGCAGACTCCTCAACATTTTTGACTATCAATGAAGCCTATAATTGATAAACATAGATGTCGAGAGAAGACCCACGATATCCTAACTAATTGAAAAGTAAATTAAAGAAAGGAGGCTAACTATAACTAACTCGAACTATAGGATTGATCAACGAAGCTTCTATTGATGATCCTAGATACCTGTGTCTGCATAAAGAGAAGATGCATGTCAAATGGCTAAGTACGTGGAATGTACTAGCATTTAAGGGGAATTCTAAAACAAAACAGAAGCTTGAAACTTAATAAAAAAGTTAACATACTTAACTTTTCTGAATTCACTCAACTCAACTAAAAAATAAGATACACAACTCAAAGATATGAAAGGTACTCAATTCAAATATATGAAAGGCACTCCACTTAAGATTCTCAAATCTTGATACTCAAATTTGGATACTCAACTCAAGAGAATGCGACAATAAAAGCTATAATATATGGAAAATTTTATAAAATAGTGAGTGTGTTTGGTATGAAGGAAAACATTTTCTGGAAAATGTTTTCAAATTTTCTCATGTTTGGTTGGGGCAAAAGTTTTGAAAAATGTTTTACAAATCAACTCATTTTCCTAAAAATTAAGGAAAATGACTTCCGTTCAAAAATTAAGGAAAACATATTCCAAAGCTCTCCTCTAATTTCAAATTACTTTTTTTTTTTTTTTGGAAAAAAAATATCATTTTTAAAAAAAAAATATTTTCAATTTCAAAATTTTATTTTTTCACCCGATCCCTGACCACCCTCCCCCACAACCCCCTCCCAAAAAAATTAATTTTACTTTTTAAAAATATTTTCAACTTCAAATTTTTATTTTTAAACTCCTACCTGCTTTTTTTAAAATACTATCAACTTCAAATTTTTATTTTTCACTCCTACCACCTCCCCCTTCCCCCACCCCTACTCCCCCCACACCCCCATCACTACCACCAAAAAACCTATTTTTAAAAAATATTTTAAATTTAAAAAATTATTTTCTACTCTAGTAAAAATAAAATATGTTCCTCAAAAACATTTTTCATTCATAAATTAAACACTAAAAATCATTTCCGGAAAACATTTTCTACGCACCAACCAAACATGAGAAAATAAGTCCAAAATCTACTTGTTTTCCCGCAAAACATTTTCTAGGAAAACATTTTCCATGGAAAACACTTTCCTTCTTACCAAACACACCCATTATAAGCTACTTAGTTCCTTAATGAAAATGCAATATCAAACTTAACTTTACTTATATAATAAAGTAATATAATACTATGTGAGTTTCCCTAAGTGACAAGCACCACTATGATCTTAAGTGATGGTACATCGTTTTACCTCACGCTGACAAGGACCATCATATACATGGTTTTTATGGAGACTTGAGTTAATATGAACTCGTATCCCAATTTCGGTTTTCAATACTACTTCCAAAATATACTTTAGCTCATATGTGTTTAAGACACCCTTCTTTATTTAGGTTGAGGTAATCACTCAACACGTACCTTAAAAGATCTCTTGGAATTGATGTTCCCTTTATTTTTGAGAAACTCTTTTTGGAAATCAGAGTTTCCTCTTATCGTAAATGAGAAAAAATTTATGAATTCATTAGGAATAGTTAGTTGCCTATAGCTTTTGACAAATGAAATAAACTATTTACTCTTAGCTTATCTTGAACAATTAGTCTAAAAACAAAGTAAAAAATTTGTAAAAGTCTTTTTAAAATATGGTCATACCGAAATATGGTCATGAACAAATCAATGCATGGTTTTCAATAACCATGGATAGAACTCAAAAACTTCAATACTACTACTCGTTTCAAAATTTCTCAATTCATAGGGTTCATGAGGAATTTTGAGCATGAACTACTTTAATTCAACTCAAAGACTCCTCATAACATGGAATAATCCCATGACTAGAATTATAATCTCAAAGGGTATAAGGAACTCAATACATAAGACTTAGAACTTAAAAATACTACTTCTCTGAAAGAAACTCAACTTATGAAGTTAATGCGGAATAATGGACAGGACACAATCTGCATAATAATATGGAACTCATGAATACAACTCTTCTCTTTATAGTACTTTCTTAGAACATAGTTCCAATCGATATTTGATCTCAAAGGATTAACAATTGAATTCAAAGACTTTCTTGAATCCTACTTTTCACTCTCTCTTGAATGTGAATTGTTGATTGAAGAGTGATATTTCATGATAATATCGATATCATGATGACAAGACTCATAAATATTTTATTCTCACTCTCTTAATCACTCACTCGAGTCTTAAAACACGTTATTAGAATTTTATAGAAAACTCATCAAAAGACAAAAGGGATTTTCTGAATAATGTTCAAAAGAACTCTTAAAACATAACTCTTAGATCCACCTTGAATAAGAATTATGAATTCAAAATAATGATATGTGTTATAAAATATATGATGTGTAGTTGTGTTTTTAGATAGATAAGCATGATAAACGGTTGAAAACACCATCCAGGGAGCAAGTTTGCGATGAAGAGGTGATTTAAAATATTTGCTCAATTTTTTTTTGAAACAGTGGAGTACGCAAACTCTCTGAGATGCGGAGCGAAAATATACTCACTAGAGGAATAGATTGATGCAGGCCTGCTATATATTCCTTGTACGACTATTTATTCCTTGTTTTCTAACCCCAATTTTCCTAAATTTGATTCTTTTCTAAATTTCTCTTTAGATTTAGATACCCAATACATGTACTCAAGGATCTAATCAAACATAACCCTAGAATCGACTCGGTTTCCTCAAGAAGCTCATCAATCTAATCCAAATTCAAGAATGAAAGCAAATTCATGAATATATAACAAGAACATCAATGCTTCAACTTTGAGAATTAATTTAAAGTTGAAATTTAACATGATTGTAGTGTGGGTCAAAAAACCCAACACTATGGAAGCTTACTTACGTGAAATAATCCATTTTTAAAGAGTATGAAGGAAATTCTTGAAAGATGAACTTTGCCTTAGCATTTCTTTATTTTCTTGAGTGTAGAATCTTTGGAGTGAATGAGAGGGTTTGATTTGTAAAAATTGTTTTTCTACACGTTTACGGAAATTTAGATGACGTTCTAAGGGTTTTAGGACTAAAATAACAATAAGGAATTATTTAAAATGAGTTGGGAGTCGGAACCATTTTTCTTTGGAGAAGAATGAGGTTCTAGCATGGGGATGGAGAAATTTTGTAAATTCCTGGACAAAATCTACTGATTCAAACTTGAGTAATTATAAATCCATGATTTCTATGTGATGCATGTAAATCAATGGTGGGGTTTTGTTTAAAACTTCGTGCAAATAGTAAATTACGGGAAAAATTCTTAGGACCGAAAGTATGTGGGTTATGCCTTCTTAGATCAAATTGATGAGTTGTTAGAAAAACCAAGAAATGATATCATGGATAGCATTAGGTCAATAATAAGTAAATGAGAACAAAAAGTAGAACTAAATTGTTAAATGTATGCTACATCCAATAATTGAAGTGATGAAATTGAGGAATTATGATGAACAAGGGTTGAGTAAGGTCGAATATTATTGATGCAATAGGGTTCGAGAAGTCATTTGGAGGTGATGGTTTTCATTCTATGTTTGTTTGATGTATGTTTGTTCTTGCTTTATCTGATGCTTGTATAGGTACAAATGTTGCAATATTGATCACACCTGTTGAAAATTAGAGAGGTTAAATATCATTGCCATGAAGTCATGATTTAAATGTATGATCTTGTTGATGTACTTGTGTTTGTGTTTGTGGTGTACGAAGGGATGTGATTGCCAAGTTCCGACATAACTAACTTGGATTGGATTATCATGTTCCGACATGGATCCGATTTCCACGTTCCGACATTATATTAGATCGGATTTCCATGTTCCGCCATAAATTGGATTAGATTTCCATATTCCGACATAAATATGGGATTAGATCGCTATATTCCAACATGATAACTGTTTGGGTTTGGGTTCCATGAGTTGAACAATGATGTGATATAAATGTGAGTCATTCGTTGGTGTGTACTTGTTGACAATATTGTATATACTTGAATGCGTGGTAACTAAAGTATTGTAATACTTATATATGTTCTACTTAGAGGAGTCGTGTCATGACTATCAATAATGGGTTGTCGTTGGATGTTAGGGCTACAATAGATATAGTGTACGTGATGGAAAAGTCTTGGGTGGATTTCATGTTGGGAAAAATAGGTTGAATTGTGTTAAGAAAGCTTGAATTAGTGTATTTTGTGACCGTGGAGGGTATTGTGATAAGGAAGCAAGGGTACAATCTGAGTAGGCAGTTGAATTGGCGGTGCTTTTACTTGGATATTTTCTATGTATTTTTAGAATGGTTAGGTTACGATCAAGAGATTGGTAGGGGGGTTAGTAATCTTTGTGCTACTGTATATTGGAGATGTTTCCAAAAGAGAGTGAAGGTGGAGAGGCGAGTGGGTTGTTTAATGATCTTACTAGTTGATTTCTAATTTAATGTTGTGGGTGTCAGGTTAAGTAATGATGCCTACCACTACATACATTTGTAGTGATACTACTCTTGCTATGTCTTTTCGACAAAGTCTAGATGTAGGATTGGTGATGTTTCCTTAGGTGAAGACTAAGCAAATCTCGAGCAGCTTCTATCCTTCCTTCCGCATGGTTGAAGGTGTGCCTTTTACTTAATTGTCCAATTTTACTCATAGTACATCTTGTACCTATTTATACTATATCCATGGGATTTCATTGTATTACTTTGCAAGTTTTGATTGAAAATGTGTTTATCGATACTATTTATAAGAGAATTTTTTATAAGTATCTCAGGTTTTTTCTAAAAATGTTTAACTATTGGGGTATGAGGGTTCTCGAATTAGGTGTTAGAGTGGGTGCCCGCACTGCTCGGTGGGTTGTGTCGTGACAAAAATGTAAATTAACAATTTTTCATCATCAATCACCTCAGATAAATAATTATATTTATCCTTTTGGTAAAAGTTATTAAGTATTTTTGTACTCTAAATATACATGAAATATTATAGAGATAACTATAATAAATTAATAGTTAAAACCCTCATATTTCAATAATTAAAACATGCAAAAATTTAATAGAAACTTAGATAGTTATAATAATATATTTCTTATCAATTATGTATTTAGACACATCTTTAATTAAAACTTTTAAAGTAATTTTAACAATTCCAAAGGATGTAGTCTAATAACTACGAGAGGTACCAAGAGTACAACTGGACATGATAAATAAAAGACACAACTTCCATTGCAGAAGGAAGAATAGAAGTTGCTGGAGAATTTCTCCATCTTTATCGAAAGAAACATCACTAGCCTACATCTAGACTATTTCAAAACACATAGAAAGAGTAGTATCATTACAAAAAACAAGTGGTAAAAGGAATCATAGGTCAAATCCCCTATCATACGAAATCAACTAGCATAGATATATGATATACCAACCGTTCCTCCACCTTTTTACCTCTCTTGAATTACCTCCAATTACATTAGTGTTCCAATCATGAAAAACCATCTCAATAAACCTATATTCTCGGTACTTTATGATATCCTAACCATTCTACCACAAAGAGACATCCCTAAATAAAACCACACATAATTCAACTTACCGTTCACGCCATACCCTTGCTTCCTCATCAAATTACCCAACCATAGTCACATAATACATTACATCATGCCCCTTGAACACCTTTCCTCTAAACTATACCCAATAATTCCAACATGTATATGTCAATACAAAATTATAATCAAATGCATATAACGAACATATTCCATATTATAACCATTTGCGAACAGAGAACAACTTCACACTTTATATCACATCATTGGTCCTCTCATAGAACCCAATCAAAATAGATAGCATATCGCAACATGAAAAATGGTCCAAGTTAGTTATAACGGAACGTGGAAGCCGATCAAAAATAGTTATGCTAGAAAGTGGCAACCGATCACATATTTATGCCGGAACGTGTCAGCCGATACAAGTTAGTTATGCAAGAACATGGAAACCAATCCATTCAACACAACACAATTTCAACCACCTATATATCCTCAAGATCATACATGTAATTCACTAATTTATGGGAATCACAATTTATTCACCTCATTATCATAAGTTTGATCAAAATTGTCACAATCATATAATACATGCATCATAATGAATCAAGGACAACAACCATCACGCAATAATAGAATAACCACCATCAAATGAACTATTCACCAACTGATATCATGTAATGATTGATTCGACCATACTTTTCCCTAGTTCATCATCAAAGGCTTTTTTGTAGATCTTTACCAAAGGCCATCATAAATCATGCATACATTTATAAGTTTAGTTCCATTGATGATTTCCTATTCTTCTTAAAATAGTTATATAAAAGATAACAATCCTTGAAGCCCTAAAAACTCAGCCATTTTTCTTTTCAAGGCATGGACCAAATTACTTTGATTTCTATTATTTAACTATGCAATTAACTTGGTGCAGGAAGGTCTACACATAATCCTTACCATTCATGTACATATATTATGCAGTAAGTTAGATTTGTAACTATTCAATTCATAAAACCTAGCCTACTTGGCGCCAAGCACTTGCAGCTTTTTAACTTCGTTCTGGTTTTCCAAGATTCACAATGGTGAATTTGGCCAAGAATCTGTAAGATATCGCCATCGTCACATTATAATTCCTGTTCTCCTAACTTCCTAATCTTATAGATGTTTTTATATGGTTCTAGGGTGTTTTGCGACTTATATAGGTATTTTATGACCGTGGAAAAAATAGATTTCTCATATTTTACGTTCTCACACTCCTATATCACCCTGGCACTAACATGCTCCAATTCCTTAGATTTTGGTTTTTCAAAAATTGACATATGGGGTCATTAAAATAGATACCAATTTATCCCTCGTTTATCCCCAAATAACCAGCATATGAGACATTACCACCCTATTTTTATTTATTATTAAATTAAAGGACTAGTCCATTACGGGATTATGAAGAATGGCAAATTTTCATTAATTTACATAAATAAGGTACAATGCTAGAAGACTTAAAAGAAAATTTGGAACAACACATGAAGAACAAAAGATCTTTAATATTACACAGCCTGGCCCGCCAGGGCGGGATTCTTCTTATTGAGTTGGGGCTTTTGAGGCGAGAGATCTCCAGCTGAGAGATGAGATTATAATTCTCCCTTAAACACCTAAAAACTCTCCAAAATTCCTCTTAGTCACTCTTATTTTAACATCAAAGTTAAGGTAAACTCTCGTTTCATTACACTCCTTACTTTATACATGATTACGATAATTACACGATGATTTATTGATCGAAAATTGATTGTATTTTGGGGTAGTTATTGAAATTTAGCTAGGTTGCTTGATTTTTTTTAGAAAAATTATAGAATGGACACTTCCCTTACGTCTCCTATGTTCCCACAACGTCCTAGGCTAGGGATTTCATACATATACTGTTAAATCAAAACGTAAATGGGTAGGGAAGTTAAAGGGTCTCTTGGGGTAAAACTCGAATTTGGGCCTTATTTAGGAGTTATTTTGCCAAAATACCTTTTTATTTTCAAGGATAGTTAATTAACACTGATCTACTAAAGTTTTGTTTAAAACATGTATCTCAGAATAAAAAGGCGCCATTGTTGCTCTTGGTGTTCATCCCAGATGAAGGCTACTTTTGTAGCCTCCATCGCGTTATCGTAACCTTCATAATCCTGCAAGAGCGTGATTACAACAATTGTGGCGGGATACACCAAATTGTGGCCTAAATCTAAACACCGAAATTTCTCTTTTTTAATTTTTGCTTACACCGACTACCTTGTCACATTCTTACTTATATTCAAGTTATTGCATGCTTTCTAGATGGCAATTCAAAATGACCAGAACATAAATTTCATCTGGTTTTGCGATTTTGCGAGTTGTGCAAACACATCATGACCATTGTTACAGTGGATTCTATTGCGATAGGGGATTTTTGCTTAACATGCTAGAGGAGAAGGATCCTTCTCTCGATGCTCGTCTAGTAGAGTTTGGGTGGGTAACACTGAGTGAGACTCCCCCAGATGCATGATCTACTAGGGTGAGGGAAGTTTATGCCATCTTTCCTACTGTGCGATGGGACGACTCTCACCCCGTCATCCTCTTCAGGGGAGTTGACATTCTTGTGAACGCCTTTATCATCAATGAGAATTTGAATGCGCTAGAGGTCCCAATCAATGAATAGGAGGCAATGATAAGGAGCATATTTGGAGGGGATGAGGGACAAATCCTACGCATCGAGAGCAGGTTCATTGGGGTACTACTGAGGGTATTAGTAGAACATATTTTTAACCTAATTCTTAGAGGTGGATACACTTGGTTACTTGGAGGATCCGCTCGTTGGCACCGTAATGACGTGACCATTCACTGGGCTTTGGTAATGGCGTTTTCTATAAAGTGCATCCCGTTAAATATGGGGGCGTTGATCATCTCAGAGTGGATGATATTCTACCAGGGCAATAAGAAGGTTTTCTGCCTACCAGTACTTATCACTGCTCTATGCAAGTCGTCGGGACTGCCACTATTTGATGCTAACGAGGTACTTCCTATGGATTTCCCCTTCACCCTCTTTTTGTTAGTCACATTCTACTTCTTGGGGCAAGATAAGGAGAATGGGTCGGGCTAGCAGCACTAGAGAGTACATGTGTTCGGATGATTAGGACCCACTCTCAGGTGCACCTATTGAAGAGGATTTGGAGGTTGTTCCAAAGAGGATGGGCAGCACCTATGCCGAATTTACTCTGGTTCAACCCAGATTTGACCAACAGGTCAAGCTGGTAATTGCCAACTGCCCCATGAGAAGATGAAGGGTGTGGAGAGGGATCGCCTAATGTGTTGGATGTGGAAGATCATTACGACTTTGTTTATTTAGGTGGCCCCCCAAAAGAATATTCCACATCTTTAGGATGTATAACTGTAGAGAGTTCACTATGCCAAATAAGGCTTCGTCTAACCTGGTAGACCAAAAGTTCTTTGACTACGGCATAGACACCACATAGTATTAAGGTTCCAGATCTGACTTGTTAGTTCTCCCTTGTTGGGCTTGTAAATATTAGACACTTTTTTCTATATTACGACTCTCCGCATATTTTGATAGCACATAGATGCTTGTTTTTTGTTGTCTTATATTTCCTTTCATTTAATCTTAAGGTTTTATAATCTATTACTTATGTTTTTTTACAGTGATAGGCTGGAAGGGGTTAATCGTACACTATTCGAGGTCTAAAATTATGGTTAGGAGTAACAAAGGGGATGGGATAAGTTTTTGCATTTCCTCACCCCGATTTGGCCGAAGAAATTTTGGTATGGTGGTAATAATCTCGCCCCACCTTCTCAGTCCGGACCATAACCCCTGTTTAAATTTTCTGGATTTCATTTAATTTTCTACAATTTTCCCTAGTTTCGCAACTTAACCAAACAATCTAAGGTAAGTACCAAATCTAGTAAAATAATTAGAAAAATTGAATCAATATTATTGAAAAAGCATCCGATTTAGTTCTCATGAATTAAACAGTACACCCACTTATCCCATAGATACACTCAGAAGTTCACTCGATTATTTGCTGATTGCGATGTATGTCCAGATTTCCGTCTCATTAATCACTTCGAAATTTATCTAAACCTTGTCAACAAGTTAGTTATGAATACTTCACTTAACATCTTCTAAGGAACTTGAGTAGTTACCCTTGAATAATTTCAAAAACATAGCCAAGACATCGCATATATCAAGGTTTACATACACATGATTATAATATAGAAACCCACACCGACACTGTCAAACCATAAAATCTTCAAATTCAAAGTTAATTGAAGGAACATTTTGCTGCATGGATGGACCTTTCTGGTCATCCATGCAATTGGAAAATCCTTAAGGCTAGCTAGCATTTTGAACCTTCCCTGTTTCTATTCACTTTGCTTGTATTACTTCATTAATGATCATGACATTTGGTTAACTTCATTCAAATTTCAAGTGGACTCAACTCATGCCACAAGCGATACTTTGCACGAAATGAGAGAATGAGTGGAATAATTTCCTAGAAAGCTTCCTAGCCTCCTAAGGATTTTATATGTACTTCAACACCAATCTACAATAGTCTTGTCCATATTCTGCTCTTGTATTGGGAGATAGGTAACATAGGCTCTGATACCCATTAGTCACAACCCAATCCATTGTGCCGTGTGGGCACCTACTCTAAGACATAATTAGGAGATCCATCATATACCAATAGTTAAAACATGTGGAAAATTATAGAAAACAAACGTTATTATTATAATATTTTTTTTATAAATAATGTCTTTTGAGACATCTTTAGTTAAAACTTATAAGTAATTTAAACATTCACATGGACGTAGCCTAACAAGTACATGAGGTAATAAGAATACAATTAGAAAGGATAAATAAAATACATAACTTCCACCATGCGGAAATAAGAATAGAAGTTGCGAGAGAATTTCTTCGTCTTCACCTAAAGAAACATCAACAACCAGCATCAGAAAATGTAAAAAGACATAGCAAGAGTAGTACTAGTACAAAACACATGTACTGGTAGGCTTCATCCGTCAATCCGATGATGACCAAATAACGTACGAAATCAACTAGCAAAAATATATTATAGGCCACCCGATCCTCAACCTTTTTCCTCTCTGTAATTACCTCCAATTACATTACTGTTCCAACTATGAGCCACCCTATCAATCAACCTACTAACATGGTACTTATTCATAGCCGAACCATTCTACCATATATATAAATCCCTAACTACAACAACCCATACTTCAACTGTCCATTCGCACCATACCTTGTTTTTTCATCAAATTATACAACGACAGTCACATAGTACATTATATCAAACTCCTTGAACATCTTGCTTTTCCACTATGACCAACAACGCCAACATTTATAGGTCAATACAACAATATAATCACATGTATATAACGAACATATGACATATTATCAACATTTAGGAACTATGAAAAAACTCAAATTTTATACCACATCATTTGTGCTCTCATGAAAACCAAACCCAAATAGTTAGCATGTCTACACATGGCAATCGATCCAATTTAATTTTCCGAAACTCTGGCACCCGATCCTATAGTTTTGCTTGAATGTGGCAACCGATACAATAGTTATGTAAGAATGTCGCAACTTATATAAGTTAGTTATGACGGAACATGGAAACTAATTCATTCAATACACCACAATCACAATCACCAAGATTATATATATATTTGATAAATTTATTGGAATCATAAATTATTTATCCTATTACGACAAGTGTGATCAACTGTAACGACCTGTTTAGTCGTTTTGAGCAACAGAGTCCACTTCTGGAAAAACTGGCTGGGACGACGAGGGTCACGACGGACCGTCGTGGTCACGACGGCCCGTCGAGGGAGTGTCGTCCCATGGCACTTAGAATTTTGAAATTGGGTACTGAAAATCGACCTCTCTGTAAATTGTGACGGACCTGCAGGACGTGCCGTCACATCCACGACGAACCGTCGTGAGTCCCGTTGCAAAACACTTCAACTTTTGAGAATTTGGTGCAAGAAAACGAGTTTCTGACCGCCAGGACGGAGGTGCAGGACGGACCGTCACAGTGTGACGGGCCGTCGCAGACCACCTGAAATCTGGGAGGAGGCGACGGCCACCGTGACGGACCGTCGCAGGCACGACGGCCCGTCACAGGTCACGCAGTCCCAGACAGTTTAGGATTTCTCCACACGTTTTAAGGGTCGTTTTTGACTATTCTTTCCTTAATTATAAGATTGAGGGTTAACATTTATAAGTCTAATTACTTAGGGGTTAAAAGAAGTAACCTTAAGTTAATTAGGGGGTTTTATTGTCCTCTTTACACTTAATTATATTGTATTAGGGTAAAGGAAAGAGGGTTTGAATAAAACAAAAGAGAAAGAACAGAAGAGAAGGAGAAATCGATCGAGAGGAAGAAGTAACAAAGCTGGGGAGATTTCTTGTTGATTCCAATTCTTCGGTGGAGGTAGGTTATGGTTTTTATGTTACGATAATCGTAGTGAACTCTTGATAGTGTATGATATGTATTGATGATGTTGTAAACCTGTCTATGTGCTTAAATTGTATGCTTGCATGATTATGATTATGAGATTGTGATTAATTAACAAGCATGATGAAGCTATTGAATCCCAAATCTTGAAAGAACCCTAATTCGCTTGATATATTATATAATAAGATTGATGATGCCTTAGTATGATAGAAGGCTTGATAAATTATATAATGAGAATGAGGATGCCTTAGTGTAAAAGAAGGCTTGATGAATTAGGGGATCGGGTGCCACGTTCCGGTACCAGGATAGAATGAATATGAGGATCGGAGTGTCACGTTCCGACACCAGGATAGAATATGAGGATCGGGTGCCACGTTCCGGTACCAGGATAGAATGAATATGAGGATCGGAGTGTCACGTTCCGACACCAGGATAGAATATGAGGATCGGGTGCCACGTTCCGGTACCAGGATAGAATGAATATGAGGATCGGAGTGTCACGTTCCGACACCAGGATAGAATATGGATCGGGTGCCACGTTCCGGTACCAGGATAGAATGAATATGAGGATCGGAGTGTCACGTTCCGACACCAGGATAGAAATAGAGGAGCGGAGTGTCACGTACCGACACAAGAGGAAGAAAGATAATGAATCTTGAAAGATAATGAATATACTCAATCTAATGAACTTAATTCCCAAATGAGTAGGGTATTGAGGCTTGAGTCCTCATGTGTGAACTTGACGGAAATTGTTTACGATAAAGTAATTGTTGTTGCTACATGTTGAGTATTGTAGTTGATTTACATTATTATTGATATATATTGTTCCCTATTTTGAGTTAGCCGATGATATCTACTCAGTACGTGTGGTTGTACTGACCCCCTACTTTTATGTTTTCCTTTTTGTGATTTGTGTAATGCAGCAAACGTTCCGTCAACTTCGACTCAGCAGTAGATTAAGCCAGTCTTCACTCCATCGGAAATTCAGGGTGAGCTAATGCGTCTAGCTTGGACTGGGTCTTCTTCTTCAAGTCTTGATGCCTTGAACTTCCGGCATGGACTAGCTTTTTAGTTATATTTTGTTCTTAGACATTCCTAGTTTAGTAATTTGAGATAGATGTTCTTGTGATGATGACTTCCAGATTTTGGGGATATTAATAATAGTTTTGAGTTGTTTTATTAATGAATTAAGTCTTCCGCATTTCTTTTGTTGATATTGTATTAAAATGTTAAGGGTAAATTGGTTGGTTCGCTCACATAGGAGGGTAAATGTGGGTGCCAGTCGCGTCCCTGATTTGGGTCGTGACAGACTTGGTATCAGAGCATTAGGTTCATTGGTCTCATCACACAAGAACAGGTCTAGTAGAGTCTTAAAGAACGGTAGGGGGACGCCTTTACTTTTCTTTGAGAGGCTATAAGACTTTAGGAAAATTCCATTCTTTCATTCTTTCTTTCGTGCTACTACTTGAGTCCAATTGGTATCTAGGTGATACAAATTGGTATCTGACCATCTTCATTCTATTTCGCAGATGGTTAGAACTAGAGCAACGACCGCACCAGCAGCGACAACGGAAAGACAGGAAACTACTGAGCCAGCCACTGGGGCTGTGGCTCGAGGAAGAACAACGGCAAGAGGCCGTGGGAGAGGTCGTGGGAGGACGTCCTCTAGAGGAGAGGACGAGCCCCTAGCCCATCTGATGCTAGGGCGGTGACTCCTCCACCGACTGAGGAGGTAGTTAGAGAGGGTGAGGAAGGGGAAACTGAACAAGGGCAGAATGAGGAAATGCCACCCCAACCTACCCCAGAGATGATCAACCAAGTACTTGCTTATCTTAGCGGGTTGTCCGATCAGGGTCAAGCACCTCCAATGGTTTCTGCACCAACACCTCCGGTTTCAGAGATACGACATGCGGCTACTATGGCTCCCCGCATGGATGCACCATTGGGAATAGACACATTTCCACGTCTGACTACTGGGCCTATTATGACAAACGATCAACATGAACTTTTTAGTAAGTTCTTGAAACTGAAACCTCCAGTCTTCAAGGGTGCAGAATCTGAAGATGCTTATGATTTTCTGGTTGATTGTCATGAGCTACTACACAAGATGGGGATAGTAGAGAGGTTTGGTGTTGAGTTCGTGAGTTATCAGTTCCAAGGTAACGCCAAAATGTGGTGGCGTTCACATGTTGAGTGTCAACCAACAGAGGCACCACCTATGACTTGGGAATCATTCTCTAGTTTGTTCATGGAGAAGTATATCCCAAGGACTTTGAGAGATAGGAAGAGGGATGAGTTCTTGAGTCTTGAACAGGGAAGGATGACAGTAAACGCGTATGAGGCTAAATTTCGCGCACTATCCAGATATGCCACCCAACTTTGTTTCAGTCCACAAGAACGGATCCGCCGTTTCGTGAAGGGGTTGAGGTCAGAATTGCGGATTTCAGCCTTACAGATAGCGGCAACAGCAACATCCTTCCAAGAGGTGGTAGACTTTGTGATTGAGGTGGAAGGAGTGAAACCAGATGACTTCACCACGACATCGACATCAAAGAGGTTCCGAAGGGGAGGTGAGTATAATGGTTCTTATTCTAGAGGACAGAACTCCGGAGGTCACTCAAATCGACCAATACAGTCTTCACTACAGACTGTAGTTGGGGGTCCACCTCAGAACGGTCAACACTTCTCTGAGAGGCCGACGCGTGAACCCAGAGAATGTTATGGGTGTGGAGAGATTGGACACATTAAGAGGTACTGTCCAAACCAGAGTTACAGACCCCCAATGGCTAGAGGAAGAGGTGGTAATGGTAGAGGTCGTTATTCTGGAGGGCGTGGTGGCCGAGGTATGGTGGTCACCAAAACGGCAGAGGTGAAGGGCAAAACGGAGCCACTACTACACAACATGGTAGGGGCAACGGACAGACGAATAATGGGGCCCATTGTTATGCTTTCCCTGGGAGATCTGAAGCGGAGGCGTCTGATGTTGTTATCACAGGTAATCTTTTGGTTTGTGATTGCATGGCATCTGTGTTATTTGACCCTGGCTCCACGTTTTCTTATGTATCTTCATCATTTGCTAACGGTCTAAATTTACATTGTGAATTACTTGACATGCCTATTCGTGTTTCTACTCCGGTGGGTGAGTCTGTGATAGTCGAAAAAGTGTATAGGTCTTGTTTGGTGAATTTTGTGGGGAGCAACACTTATGTGGATTTGGTTATTTTAGAAATGGGTGACTTTGATGTAATTCTGGGTATGACTTGGCTTTCTCCAAACTTTGCGATTTTGGATTGTAATGCTAAAACAGTGACGTTAGCCAAGCCTGGGGCAGATCAGTTAGTATGGGAGGGTGACTACACTCCCAATCCGGTGCGTATCATCTCCTTTATTCGTGCTCAGAAGATGGTTAGTAAGGGTTGTCTAGCTTTCTTGGCACATCTTAAGGATGACACTACTCAAGTACCATCGATTGAGTCAGTTTCGGTAGTCTGTGAGTTTTTGGATGTGTTCCCTGCAGATCTTCCCGGTATGCCACCAGATAGGGATATAGACTTCTGCATTGATTTGGAACCCGGTACTTGCCCCATTTCTATACCCCCGTATAGAATGGCTCCCGCGGAGTTAAGAGAATTAAAGGCTCAACTTCAAGAGTTGTTGAGCAAAGGCTTCATTAGACCAAGTGCATCTCCTTGGGGTGCTCCGGTTTTGTTTGTGAAGAAGAAAGATGGGAGTTTCCGAATGTGCATAGATTACCGACAGTTGAACAAGGTAACTATTAAGAACAAGTACCCCATTCCTCGCATTGATGACTTGTTCGATCAGTTACAAGGTGCTTGTGTCTTCTCTAAAATTGACTTGAGGTCCGGTTATCACCAACTGAAAATACGAGCAACGGATGTGCCAAAGACTGCTTTTCGAACTAGGTATGGGCACTATGAGTTTGTGGTAATGTCGTTTGGTCTTACTAATGCCCCTGCTGCCTTCATGAGCTTGATGAACGGGATTTTCAAGCCATATTTGGATCTCTTTGTGATTGTGTTTTATTGATGATATACTGATATACTCCAAAAGTAAGAAAGAACATGAGGAGCATTTGAAATTGGTGTTAGAGTTGTTGAGAAAGAAAAAGCTTTATGCGAAATTCTCCAAGTGTGAGTTTTGGTTAGATTCAGTGTCCTTCTTGGGGCACGTGGTTTCTAAGGATGGAGTGATGGTAGATCCATCTAAGATTGAGACGGTAAAGAATTGGGTAAGACCTACAAACGTGTCAGAAATAAGGAGTTTTGTGGGTTTAGCTAGCTACTACCGCCGATTCGTCAAGGGATTCTCTTCTATTGCTTCCCAATTGACGAACTTGACTAAGCAAAACGTTCCATTTGTATGGTCGGATGAGTGTGAGGAGAGATTTCAGAAACTCAAGACTTTGTTGACTACCGCGCCTATCCTTACCTTGTCGGTAGAGGGCAAAAACTTTATTGTCTATTGTGATGCATCCTATTCGTGTTTGGGTGCAGTGCTAATGCAAGAGAAGAATGTGATTGCTTATGCTTCGAGGCAATTAAAAATGCATGAACGTAACTATCCGACCCATGATTTGGAGTTGGCCGCGGTAGTATTTGCACTAAAGCAATGGAGACACTATTTGTATGGGGTTAAGTGTGAAGTCTATACGGACCATCGTAGCCTACAGTATGTCTTCACTCAGAAGGACTTGAACTTGAGACAGAGGAGATGGATGGAACTACTAAAGGACTACGACATCACTATCTTGTATCATCCGGGGAAGGCGAATGTTGTGGCAGATGCCTTGAGTAGAAAGGCCGGAAGCATGGGAAGTCTAGCTCATTTGCAAGCTTCTAGACGCCCATTGGCTAGAGAAGTGCAGATTTTGGCTAATGACCTTATGAGGTTAGAAATAAATGAGAAGGGAGGATTGTTAGCTTGTGTAGAGGCAAAATCCTCTTTCCTTGATCAGATTAAGGGGAAACAGTTTGACGATGAGAAACTAAGGCGAATTCGAGATAAAGTGTTGCAAGGAGAGGCTAAGGAAGCAATAATCGATGGGAAGGTGTTTTGAGGATTAAGGGAAGAGTATGTGTACCCCGCATCGATGATTTGATCACCACTATTCTGACAGAGGCCCATAGTTCCGGATATTCTATACATCCTGGTGCAACCAAGATGTATCGCGACCTAAAGCAACACTTCTGGTGGGGTAGAATGAAGCGAGATATTGTTGAGTTTGTTGCCAAGTGTCCAAATTGTCAACAAGTAAAGTATGAACACCAGAGGCCCGGAGGAACACTTCAGAGGATGCCCATTCCTGAATGGAAGTGGGAGAGAATCGCGATGGACTTCGTGGTTGGTCTTCCAAAGACATTGGGTAAGTATGACTCCATTTGGGTGATTGTTGATAGGTTAACTAAGTCCGCTCACTTCATTCCTGTCAAGGTGACCTACAATGCAGAGAAGTTAGCCAAGATCTACATCTCAGAGATCGTTCGGTTGCATGGAGTTCCACTCTCCATTATATCAGATAGAGGTACGCAGTTTACTTCTAAGTTTTGGAGAACGTTGCATGCTGAATTAGGTACTAGGTTAGACCTTAGTACTGCATTTCATCCTCAGACAGATGGTCAGTCTGAGCGAACGATTCAAGTTTTGGAGGATATGCTTCGCGCCTGTGTGATAGAGTTTGGTGGCCATTGGGATAGCTTTTTACCTTTGGCAGAGTTTTCATACAATAATAGCTATCACTCCAGTATTGACATGGCTCCATTTGAAGCATTGTATGGGAGGAGGTGTAGATCTCCCATTGGTTGGTTTGATGCCTTTGAAGTTAGACCTTGGGGGACTGATCTGTTGAGAGATTCTATGGAGAAGGTGAAAGCTATTCAAGAAAAGCTTTTGGCGGCTCAAAGTAGACAAAAGGAGTATGCAGACCGAAAGGTTAGAGACTTGGAGTTCATGGAAGGTGAACAAGTCTTGTTGAAGGTTTCGCCCATGAAAGGGGTGATGCGGTTTGGAAAAAGAGGTAAGTTAAGTCCAAGGTATATTGGACCATTTGAAGTGCTTAAGAGAATAGGGGAGGTGGCTTATGAATTAGCCTTGCCCCCAGGGCTGTCCGGAGTGCATCCGGTGTTTCATGTATCTATGCTGAAGAGATACCACGGAGATGGAAACTACATTATCCGTTGGGATTCAGTTTTGTTGGATGAGAACTTGACTTATGAAGAGGAACCGGTTGCTATATTAGATAGAGAAGTTCGCAAACTGAGGTCGAGGGAGATTGCATCCATCAAAGTGCAATGGAAGAATCGACCGGTTGAAGAGGCTACTTGGGAGAAGGAGGCAGATATGCAAGAAAAATACCCACATCTGTTTACAGATTCAGGTACTCCTTTTCGCCATTGTTTTTCTTCTTTTGATCGTTCGGGGACGAACGATGGGTAAATTGGTATCTATTGTAACGACCTGTTTAGTCGTTTTGAGCAACAGAGTCCACTTCTGGAAAAACTGGCTGGGACGACGAGGGTCACGACGGACCGTCGTGGTCACGACGGCCCGTCGAGGGAGTGTCGTCCCATGGCACTTAGAATTTTGATATTGGGTACTGAAAATCGACTCTCTGTAAATTGTGACGGACCTGCAGGACGTGCCGTCACATCCACGACGAACCGTCGTGAGTCCCGTTGCAAAACACTTCAACTTTTGAGAATTTGGTGCAAGAAAACGAGTTTCTGACCGTCAGGACGGAGGTGCAGGACGGACCGTCACAGGTGTGACGGGCCGTCGCAGACCACCTGAAATCTGGGAGGAGGCGACGGCCACCGTGACGGACCGTCGCAGGCACGACGGCCCGTCACAGGTCACGCAGTCCCAGACAGTTTAGGATTTCTCCACACGTTTTAAGGGTCGTTTTTGACTATTCTTTCCTTAATTATAAAGATTGAGGGTTAACATTTATAAGTCTAATTACTTAGGGGTTAAAAGAAGTAACCTTAAGTTAATTAGGGGGTTTTATTGTCCTCTTTTACACTTAATTATATTGTAATTAGGGTAAAGGAAAGAGGGTTTGAATAAAACAAAAGAGAAAGAACAGAAAAAGAAGGAGAAATCGATCGAGAGGAAGAAGTAACAAAGCTTGGGAGATTTCTTGTTGATTCCAATTCTTCGGTGGAGGTAGGTTATGGTTTTTATGTTACGATAATCGTAGTGAACTCTTGATAGTGTATGATATGTATTGATGATGTTGTAAACCTGTCTATGTGCTTAAATTGTATGCTTGCATGATTATGATTATGAGATTGTGATCAATTAACAAGCATGATGAAGCTATTGAATCCCAAATCTTGAAAGAACCCTAATTCGCTTGATATATTATATAATAAGATTGATGATGCCTTAGTATGATAGAAGGCTTGATAAATTATATAATGAGAATGAGGATGCCTTAGTGTAAAAGAAGGCTTGATGAATTAGGGGATCGGGTGCCACGTTCCGGTACCAGGATAGAATGAATATGAGGATCGGAGTGTCACGTTCCGACACCAGGATAGAATATGAGGATCGGGTGCCACGTTCCGGTACCAGGATAGAATGAATATGAGGATCGGAGTGTCACGTTCCGACACCAGGATAGAATATGAGGATCGGGTGCCACGTTCCGGTACCAGGATAGAATGAATATGAGGATCGGAGTGTCACGTTCCGACACCAGGATAGAATATGGATCGGGTGCCACGTTCCGGTACCAGGATAGAATGAATATGAGGATCGGAGTGTCACGTTCCGACACCAGGATAGAAATAGAGGAGCAGAGTGTCACGTACCGACACAAGAGGAAGAAAGATAATGAATCTTGAAAGATAATGAATATACTCAATCTAATGAACTTAATTCCCAAATGAGTAGGGTATTGAGGCTTGAGTCCTCATGTGTGAACTTGACGGAAATTGTTAACGATAAAGTAATTGCTGTAGCTACATGTTGAGTATTGTAGTTGATTTACATTATTATTGATATATATTGTTCCCTATTTTGAGTTAGCCGATGATATCTACTCAGTACGTGTGGTTGTACTGACCCCCTACTTTTATGTTTTCCTTTTTGTGATTTGTGTAATGCAGCAAACGTTCCGTCAACTTCGACTCAGCAGTAGATCAAGCCAGTCTTCACTCCATCGGAAATTCAGGGTGAGCTAATGCGTCTAGCTTGGACTGGGTCTTCTTCTTCAAGTCTTGATGCCTTGAACTTCCGGCATGGACTAGCTTTTTAGTTATATTTTGTTCTTAGACATTCCTAGTTTAGTAATTTGAGATAGATGTTCTTGTGATGATGACTTCCAGATTTTGGGGATATTAATAATAGTTTTGAGTTGTTTTATTAATGAATTAAGTCTTCCGCATTTCTTTTGTTGATATTGTATTAAAATGTTAAGGGTAAATTGGTTGGTTCGCTCACATAGGAGGGTAAATGTGGGTGCCAGTCGCGTCCCCGATTTGGGTCGTGACATCAACATTGTAACAATTATATACATACATGTATCGCAATGAAGCAAGAACAACATATATTACACAATCATAGAATCAGCACCATCAGAATGAACTATTCACCAACTCATATCATGTAGTCATTAATATGACCATACATAGCCATAGTTCATGATCTAAGTATTCTTTCTAAGGTTTAACAATAATACATCATAAATCTTGGATTCAATATCTCCAATTTATGATCTATAATACATTAATAATCCTAGTACAATTTATGATTTCTTATTCTTATTCTTGAATAATTCAATCAAAGATAGCAATTCTAAAAGCCTTATCAAGTCATCAGTTCTTCTTCTCAAGGGATTTACCCAATTACTTCAATTTGTATAATTTATCCATGAAATTTAATCAATGCACGAAGGTTTAAATATAAAACCTACAATATATTTGTATATATTAAGTAGTAAGCACATATTTATAATTCCTCAATCATAAAACCCAGCGTACCTGGGAGCCAAGTAGTTGCACAATGTTTTTAACTTTGTTAAAGTTTTCTAGGATTCACGATGGTGAATTAAACCAATAATATACAAGATATCGCCATCCTCACGTTAGAAATCCTCTTATCCTATCTTCCAAAGCTTAGAGTGTCTTTTATAAGGTTTCTAGGGTGTTTTACACTTTTTTTGGTATTTTAATGATGGTGGAGAAAGTAGGATTTCGTGACATTTAAGTTTTGCCTCATTTGCCTTGGTGCCAACATACTCTCCCTTGAAAATTCCACCCTAGCGGCATTTGGCCCGTTGTGGTAGGACAGTATCTTAGAATACCCCAGATTTGATTTTCTTCAAATATTGATGGTTCGGGTTGCTATAGTATATGATAGATGTCAACCTCTTTGTGGTGAACCTTAAAAGTACATATGATGGTTGTTATGGTGTCATATATCTATCCTCAGTCGGAGAAACATTAAAAGTAAATATGATGGCCTTTACATACGGTAATTGACGTTCACACTCTGTTGAATGAACTGCTAAAGAAATTATAATGATATTTAAGACAACAAATGATCATCCTCTAGAGGACTTTAAAAGTAAATATAATAGCATTTTCAACGATAGACAAACATCCTCTACAGGATGAACTTTAAAAGTAGATATGATGACATTTACATATAGTGATAGACATTCATCTTCTGCTGGAAGAAATGCAAAAGTATATATAATAACCTTCACGATGATAGGATGTTCATCCTCCACTAGATGAACTGCAAAAATATATTTAATAATCTTTACAACATATCTCCACTTTCTATTCAATAAACATTTAAAGTAAATGTACTTTTACAATCTCTTTTAACCTATTTATTTGATTTGGCTGATGGATGTGTAATTATTTGGGTATCTAGCTAGAGTTAATGAGAAATGGAGGGAAGATAAAATGAGAGTAACTGGAAAAGTTCTCTTATGCCTGAGTAAAGAGGATTTCTCCCTTATTGGTGTTGGAAAGAAAAATAGAATTGATTAAATAGAGAAACACTTGTGTTAAATGTTAAATTTGTTTGAAAGATAGACCCTCTTGGGCTGCCGTCATCGTTGCTCTCTCGTCTTGTCTTTGACTTTGAGCTTAGCTTTGGATAAAGATTGATCGAAATACAATTTTTTGAACAAAATTTGTTTTAATTATTTAGCTATTTATTTATTTAATAAATTAGATTAAATTAAATTAAATGTATATAATGTTTCAATTGTTTGATTAATTAACTGAACATTCTGAACCAACTCGGTTTCGCGCGAACCATTTTATTTTAAGCATTTGCAAATTTTAATTTGAATTTCTTGCCGTTGGAGATGACTATTCATAAAGTTTACAACCTTTCAGTTACAATCATGACCGTTTGAAAGGTTGAAAACTTTCATGAATGGTCGTGTGGTTTCTAAAAGATTGCTACCTTTCAGAACCAGTGCTTCTTGGCTATAGATACTATTAATTATTCAGACTTTTTACCTATGAAATTTTCTGATTTCTTCTTCTTATTTTTCAAAAATTTTATTCGTGTACTTTGTTTGTGTTGAGTGGATTGCTGACACCAGAGTTTTGGGTACCAATACTGTGGTTATTCTGATCATTCTAAACTTAGAGGAGATATTCCAAATCAAACCTCGGATACTAGAGGGGAATAATTTTCTTATGGGGACACTGTGCATTCAGTCGTCTATATATTTTTTCCATTATGTTTATTACAAATTGATATACCGTGGTTTCACAGTATTTTTAATGCTTTTTCCTTAAGTTTAGTGTGTGTCCAAAAGCCTTTTTGTATTGATTTTTATGTAAGTTTCTCCTTATTTGCATGAAATCTTTCAAAAGATGAACGCGGAAGTTTTTGAGCAAAAAATGCAGAAAAGTTACCACCTACAGAGCTTGTGACGGTCTGTCGAGCTTGTGACTGTCCGTAGGTGGCATCATAGAGAAGCTGCTGATTCATCGCAATGATCATAGAGTAGTCCCAGTATCCAATTTCCAAGAAGTTTAAGTATTATTGAATGGAGACCCTCGTCAGACCTTCGTGCTTAGAACGGTCCATTATACCTGCCGTTTAGGGTAATGAAGAAAGCAGAAGAAAAATTTGTGAAGTTTGGGACGACGGAGGCCATGACGGCCCGTCGTGACCACGATGGTCCGTCATGGGGTCCATCGACCCTGCCGCATTTTGACAGATTTTCAGTAATTAGAATCATTCTTTTATTAGGTTTTGTATTTATTCTAACTAGTTTGAAAAACCTCACTTTTGGAGTTAGACTTTTGATTGTTAGACTCTTTGATAGTTAGACTCTTTGTTAGTAGACTCTTTTATATTCGACTTTTGGAGAATCTTAGTTCTCTTGTTCAAGTATTGAAGGACTAATTTCAGCAATTGTTCCACTTTTTCTGGAATTGATTGTTGGTTATTTTGTTGATTAATTAAGTGAATTTCTGGATTTCATTCTTTCTCATCAAAGTAAAGGCATGAGTTTTTATATTTAATATATGCATATTGTGATTATGACTATGGGTAACTAAACTCCATAACTAGGGTTGTGGGAACCATGGATGAATAATGAGGTAAAATCTAATTAAAATAACAATTCCAGAATAGTGTCTTGCATGTATTAATAATTCTTTCGTTTAGAAGTCTTTTTAACGGATGACCAACGTTAGAACTTGCCTTAATGCTACTTTCCGGACCAAGGAGGTAGAAAATATGAAAAGAATTATCACCATAGATTTAATGTATACTCTCTAATAGGCTAGTGTCGATTGGTACGAGGTAATAACTTAGTCAAATATCGAATACAGTGCTTAATATAAGGTAAAAGTAAGGGTTAGTATTGCAACACGCGTAGCTGGACAAAAGTACGAAGTGAAATTTTCTAGATGTCGGACCAAGGATTTAGAAATACATAACTTATCACTTTGCATGAAAGACACCAGGAAAGAATTGTTATAGTTAGAATTATAAGGTTACGTACTTGTGGGGAACACTTAAACCCTAGTTACTTTTATTAATTGATTAAACTCCAAGATTTGAATCTATTTGTTGGTTACTTTAATTTAGTATGTTATTTTCATTCATTTAGAAATAACCCCCCCTTTTATTGTCTTTTGTTTTCTAAGGAAAAAATTGACTAAATAATAGTAATAATAGATTAAAGTTAAGTCTGAACTATTTTCCTCGTGGGAACGATCCCAACCTCTTTAGTTGGGTTCTTTACTTGATACGACCGCTTTATTTCTTATTTGATAAGTAAGTTTGAGTGTATCAAATTTTGGCGCCGCTGCCGGGGAAAGTAGCTTTTAGATTAACTTAAATTATTGCTAAAGTTTAGTCAATATTTTCTTAATTTTACTTTTCTATTGTTTTTGATTCTTGCAGAACTATCTTTCTTGTATGCCAAATACACGGAGAGGAAGAGAACCCTTGTTTCCCTATGATCAAGAATTAGAGCGTACACTACACAGTATGAATCGAAACTTTAGTATTAACAATGATGATCAAAACCAGGACATCCCAGCTCCTGTTGATGTTCATGGTAAGTTATTACCCGATGATCCGAGTGAAAATCAATAAAGGGGACAAAATCCTGCTCGACACCCTCAAGAATACTACAGAGGTTCTGATAATATTGCAGACTCTGATGGGCCACTTGTCTTTCCCCCTCTACCACAAGGCACACCTTTGTGGTAACTAGTAGTCTGATGCAAATGCTCACTGCTTGAGGTTTATTTTCAGGACTACCTGCTGAGGACCCACATGCCCATATAACTAAGGTAAGGGTAGTGTGTAAAAGAAGTGTACGGAGGCCTAATTTGGATTTGGATGTAATAGGGCTAAGAGTATTTCCTCTCTCAATGACGAGAGAGGATGCTATTTGGTTCACTAAGCTCCCTTGTAACTCAATTTTCACTTGGAACCAACTAAGGGACGTTTTATTAGCACGTTACTACCCGGTCTTCAAGAAACTAAACCACAAAGACAAAGTGAACAACTTTGTGGCACTACCAAGAGAGTCAGTTCATAGTTCTTTGGATAGATTGGCTTCATTTTTTTAAAAGTCTCCCAAATCACCACATAGATGACGAGTCACTGAAGAAATACTTCTATCAGGTACAGGATGATAATAATAAAGCGGTATTTGATACTATAGTGGGTGGTTCTTATGAAGAGTTTCCTTATGCCAAGATTGCCAAAAAGTTAGTGGACATCTCCCGGGATAATAAAGCTTCGAATACTAGGAAGTCAGATACTGGGAGAAATACCTTCGCAGTGCAATCCACTCACAACTCAGCCAGAGATCAGATTCGTGAAGAGATGGCTCATATAAGAATTGAGATTGGGTTGGTATTAAAACATGTCACTGGGGTGAAGAAAAGATAAATGCAGTTAACTACTTCTCTAAACCACCACCACCAAATGATGAATGTTATTATGTGGAGAATTCCTATGCGGTAAATGAGTAGACGGGGCGTTTCCGACCGAGTGCCCAAGGCTCAAATCACGGGAATTGGCGCCAAGGTCAAGGAAACCAAGGTTGGATTGATGGTAAATATAACAGTGAGGGTCATTATGTTTGAGAGTGAAACTACAACTACGACAACAACTTCAACAAGGGTAACTATGTTAACAGAAATAATAGGAATGAGCCTTATGCCCTTCCTCAAAATCGTGAAGTTACTCCTATGGGTGGTGGAGATAGTATGGCGGGAGTTGAGGATATGTTGCACAAAATGATGAGGAGGTTCGGTGATAGTGATGAGCAGATTAAAGACTTAAGGAGTGATTTAGTGGGTATTGGGCACAAAGTCGATACACATGCAATATCGATTAAGCAACTTGAGTTGCAAATGGGCCAATTATCTGCGACTGTGAACACACGGCAACCGGGAACTCTTCCTAGCAACATTGTCCACAATCCAACAAATGATGGACACTGTATGGCAATCACTACTCGGGGTGGTAAGCAAACTATGGACCCACCTATGCCGTCTAATGAGGGAAAGGTGATAAAAGATAATTATAAAGTGGTAGAGGTTAGTGGTGAGATAGAAGATAACAATAGAAAAGATGCTGAAGTGTCTACAAAGGTAAATCCCATGCCTATACCACCACCTCCTTTCCTCAAAGATTAGTGAAAAAGACCGAGGATGTTTAATATCAACATTTTATAAAAATGTTGAATCAGCTTTCCGTCAATGTCCCTTTGGTAGAATCTCTAGAACAAATGCCCGATTATGCCAAGTTTATTAAAGATCTGGTTACAAAGAAAATATCGGTCACTTTTGAAGATGATGATAGAATGCAGCATTGTAGTGGTATTGCTACAAGATCTCTCGTACAAAAGAAAGAAGATCTGGGTGTGTTCACTACTCTTTGTATAGTTGGGCCATTACATTTTGCGAAAGCAATATGTGATCTGGGGGCAAGAATAAATCTCTTGCCCCTCTAGATTTAAAAGAAGTTGGGTTGGGTGCTCCAAATCCCACTGCGATGCGGCTACTTATGGCCGATCAAAAAGTCTAAAGGCCTATAGGGATACTCCACGATGTGCTAGTTAAAGTGGAGTCGTTCATATTTCCGGCATATTTTGTTATTCTTGACTGTGAAGTCGATTTTAAAGTGCATATTATTCTTGGGAGGCCATTCCTTGCTACGGGTAGGGCCTTAGTTGATTTGGGAAGGGGGCAGATGAAATTTCGGTTTTACAATGAAGAAGCAACCTTCAACATTTGTAGGTCCATGGGGCAGAGTTCTGAGCTCCAATCGGCATCTGCTATATCCTACAACGAAAAGATGAAGAAGTACCTTGACCTAAAAATTGAAAAACGAGAGTTTATGGTTGGGGATTTGGTACTTTTATACAATTCTAGGTCGCGCTTGTTTCCGGGGAAGCACAAGTCCAAATGGACTGGGCCTTACTTTACTACCCAACTATTTCCTCATGGAGCAGTTGAGTTGGAAAACAAGGAGGGTGTGCGGTTTAAGGTGAATGGACAACGAATAAAAATCTATTTTGGGCATGCTGAATCAGCGAATGAAGTGATCGAGGCATTTCATCTTGATGAAGTCTGAGTAATCAAGTGTCTTCAGTCGTGCCGCGACGTTAAATCAGGCGCTGGTTGGGAGGCAACCCAATAATTATAGTTTTCATTCTAGTAATGGTAGTATTTTCTACTAATGGGTTTTAAATTTGCAGGAACATCACCATGAAATTCTATAAAAAATCACTTTGCAACAGTCACTAACGGATACATCGACGGACCGTCATGCATGTGACGAAAAAATCACTTTGCAACAGTCACTAACGGATACATCGATGGACCTCATGCATGTGACGGACGTCACATGAATCCGTCGTGCCAGGTATGTCTTTTATTTACACTGTCTCATCTGCGATGGACCGTCGTTGGGGACTCGTTGCATCATTAACCAGCATACCCGACCCGACCCGGCTGGGATATTTTAAAAGTTGTCAACATTTAAAAACCCTACCCCTTCATTTCAACCATTTCCTTCCCTCTTTCTACCTTTTGACTCCATTTCAAACTTCCAACTTCCTACCTTTCTTCTCTATCAACTGATCACTTCCCCAAATTCGCAATTCTGAAAATCTCCTTTCTACTAGTCGGAGTCTGCTGATGTGGTTATGCTCTTGATAACCAAGTGCCTCATTTGCTTGTTTTTCTCCTCTTCTCAAGTATGTGTCTCTGATCTCTACCAATTTATATTGAATTTTCTTGTTATTAATATTAGCCTATTTCTTTTTGGTGGGTCTTCATTATTTTATCTAATTTTGTCTAACCTAGGTTGAGAATTCTCCAATTTCCCTGTTAAAACTCGAGAAATAGGTGTTTTAGCATTGCTAGTTTGCTAGGTATTTGGGGTACAAAAATGTAGGTTAACACTAAGTATTTCATTTGAGACACAGGGGATGATTGTGGCATCCTTAGTTCTGTCACTGAATGAAAGAACGAGACCCCAATGAAGGACCGTCGTACCCACGACGAACCGTCATAGGGTCTTTTCCAATACCCAACTGTTTGTTTTTCCAAGTGTCCTCTGACGGACATCTACGACGGACCGTCATACCTTCAACGGTCCGTCCTGCACAACCGTTCTGGTTGCCATAGACCCTATTCCTAAGTATCCTCTGGCGGACATCTAAGACAGACCGTCATTAACACTACGGTCAATCCAGCACAACCGTCATGGTTGTCAGAGACCCTTGACCTAAGGGTCTCCATGACGGACATCTACGACCGACCGTCATACCCATGATGGTCCGTCCTACACAACTGTCATGACGGTCAGAGACCCCTCTCTTAAGGGTCTCCATACTTTTTCTAAGTGCCCCACGACGGGCATCGACGACGGACCGTCATTATCACTACAGTCCGTCCTGCTGATCCGTCATCATTGTCAGATACTTTCCTTCAGGGGTCTTCACATAAACATAGTTGAAGTAAGACATGACGGACCCCATAATGGTTTGTCGTACAAACGATGAGCCGTCACCTGGTCCGTCGTGTTTCACTATTACTACAGAGATGTCATTAAAACTTTGCTCTTATATTTATTTTATGTCATTTTTGCTTTTATTGTTTGATCCTTCTAGTACTAATATTGATTCTTTACAGGTACTATCTCTAATGGCACCAAAACAAGATTGAGTTTATGGGCTTTTAAAGTCTGTCGCCCCGTCTGCCTGACTGGTTATAGGCACTAATGATGAGCATGATCCCGAGTACGTTCCCCCAGGTATTGCCACTCCATCACGAGCTGCACGTGCAACAAGATCTACGCCCAAAAAGGTGGCATCCGTCGTAGTCACTGCCTCCCAATCTGATGAGGATTGCACACTGACCGGCACACCTTCACTAGTTCCTTAGGAGTTTCGTGGTCAGAGGAAGACTCCGGGTACGCAGAAGTCCCTGCACCCGCCACAACTGCACAGTCTCTCTCGTTTGATGAGGCTGACAGTTCTGATTTCACTCCAGGCTCACCTACTGGTGCTCTCACCCCGGTTGCCGACCAGCCCAACCAGTGGTGTGTTGACGGGCAATACCAAGTGTTTTTTCAGACGCTAAGTTTCTAAATGATAAAGGCATCATGACAAGGACCCTTACACGAGAGACGCGGGTCCTTAAGGGAAGTCTCCCCACTATGCAAGAGATCCACAATATCTTCACCAGACACCAGATAGAGAGGACAACTTGTTCTTTAGGCCGCTATAGTGAGGAGTTGGTCAGAGAGTTTTACGCCTCTTACGTGGCTACTCTTCGATCACTGATTGATAGGACGGCTTCCCCCGCCAAACAGGCCCTACTTGAGCACGTCCGAGTACGCGACATACATGTCACCATCTCCCTGCCCGCCATCCGCCAATATTTGTACGGCAAGGATGTTGATGCCAACAGGACCTCTCTCATCCCCGAGTTGGACTACCGGTGGCAAATTGTAAAGGATTGCCAATTCTTGTGTGAGCCGTCGCTGAGAGAGACCACCAGGAGGTTGATGGATCTGCACTTGTGTATTGATGGATAGGGTGTCGACTGGGTAACGGAGCTGAAGGAAGCCATCATAGAGGCTAACTTGACCTTCATGGCTAAGTTCTTATGGTTGATTGTCCGCCACTGCCTTTCCCCCACAACTGTTGATAATATAGTCACATTGGATCACGCAATTCTTATGGAGGTGATGATAGCCAGGTTTGAGGTGGACTTCGCGTGGCTTCTGTAGGCGGTCATGCACGAGAGGGCTTTCAAGGTCACAACTACTTACCCTTTTCCGTGCATGATATTTTCCTTATACATGTCCGTAGGTTTGCCCATCTGGCACATTGATCAGCTCAAGACTCTGCTAGGCACTGTTGATAGCGGCCTCATTAGAGATGAGGCTAATGAGTTGGCTCCACGCAGAGGGCCCCATCCAGAGTTGCCTCCACTTGGTGAAAATCTGGTTGATACGGTAGCACATGCTCGAACGGTTACACATGCTGCTTCCAAAACCACTAACACTACCCCACTCGAGTCTATCCCGGGTAGTAACACTGCCCCTAGGTCCTCTCGCTCAGCCCCTTTCCCCGCTCTGGTCCTGCTTGCTAGATTGCAGAAACTAGAGGCACAGAGGGCCACACTTCTGCATCACATCCAGCCTTGGATGCATAGGATTGTTGAGGCGGAGGAGCGCTTGGAGCGTAAAATGGTCCAGCACAGAGAGCGGAAGATCGCTGAGGTTCATCAGCTCTTGGACGCTTTTGAGTTGCGCCCCAGGTTTGCTTCACCTACCACTCTCGTATTTCATTTTTTATGCATTGGGGACAATTGCATATATTTTTGTTTGGGGTGGGGTAAATGGAAAGTCAGTGCTAGGGTGAAGTTTGAGTATCCCAATTCACGATCCTCTTTTGGGGTTTTGTTGCCTGTGTTCTTTTTCCCCAAGAGACTGATTATTTTTATTATTGAACCGACATGTCTATATCTTGTGTACATAGTATAACTCTGAAGCATGATGGCTAAAACAAAAATGATATCTTGATATAATGAAAATGATAAATAACTAGGCATAGTAATTGATAGATGTGTGGCTCTAAGCATGACATACTGATACACCACTGCATGACCGTAAGTCTAAAATTCTAACTAGGTGTCTAATAATCTTGTAGGGTAATGAGATGTCAAGTGAGTGTGAGGAAAATTTTAATAGTCCACTATTTGTACTGAGCTAGAACTTGCCTGGTTAGTCCTGCTAAAAGTAAGTTGTAATAGACAATTAGGAGAGGATCATAGGCCCTAGTTCAATATAGTTAATTTTTAGCCTAAATAAAAAAAAACAAATGAAATTATTCCCTCTTTGATCCAAATGATTTGATCTTAAAAACGAACTTTCTTTTTCACCCCAACTGATCTTTTCTGGAAATAATGTGTTGGCATTGGTCCCTCCTTTGACATGTGCACCTCAACTTATGCCAAAAGCGTAAGTTGAGGGTGGCTAATGCACTAAAAAACATTTTCGTGTCTCTGACCCAACTTTGGGTATTGTGTACTTTGACTCATGGCAAAGCCATGAGTTGAGGGTGGCTATTATGAGGAATGCTCTAGAAAGTGGGGCTGAAAGAACAAAGAGAGAGAAAGAACAAAAGTAAAGTGACTCAAGAACCAGTTGAAAGAAAACTGAAATATATATATAGCAAGGTGAAAAAAAAAGAGTCACTTACACAAATGAAGAAAGAAGGGAAAAAATCAAAGTGAAAGAATATGAGAAATTCGGTGAAACAAAACGGTATAAAGTGGTACGCTTCTCCTATATGTCAAGGAGGGAAAAAAGTCACTAAAGTATACCTAAATATACCTCACCTGACCCTGAGCCTATGTTACAAGCTAAGAAAGTCCTATCATGATCCTAAGTGTTGTATGATGAACTTAAAGCAGTAAAAATAAGGTAAAGCTTATGGCAATATGTATGAATGAGTTGTGAATTTGATCTGAGAGTGAGTGTTGAAAAGTAATCCTTATACTCAAACTTAAATCATTGTGTGAAAAATTAGGATGTTGTTTTAAAGTGAGGACACTAGTTGCAATACCAGAAATATTAGCCCCTCGGTGAGAAATTGAAGAAGATAGGTGTCAGTGCGTGGTGAGTCTGTGTCATGGTCTGTTCCACATAATTCAAGCCTAATAGTGATAACATGCATAAACATGATGATACTAATCGGGATTGATAAACAAATGATTGCGAAAGCTAAAATATGGATACTATTGTACAAAGATTTTGTAGTGAGTCATAGTGCGTCGCTTGAGGACAAACAATGAATTTAAGTTGAGGGTGTTGATATTCCGTGGTTACACGGTATTTTTAATGCTTTTTGCTGATACATTTTACATTTTTTATGTTTTTGTTATTTAATTTTTATTCTTCACTGGATAATTTAAAATTTAGCAACTTAGTGTTTCTGCAAAAGTTTTTTTTGTTTTCACTTGAATTTTTTAGAATACATGTTGCATAACAATCTTAAGGAAATTACATTATTTATTGTTAATATGTATTTATGGTAGAGACAAAACCCCTTCGTGGTTTTATACTTCAATAAAGTTTGCAATTGAAGTTCCACGAAAAGCCTTTGTGATTTTATATTCCTATTAAGTTTACAATTTATGTTATTGTTTATTGAATCAATTGTATCGATTTTTGTTTATTAGAAATGGCAGTAAAGAATTGTACGATTTCGGTGGTTATTGTTGCACCAACACGAACTGTTAACAATGAAATCAAGAAAGGGTTATCGTGTGAATTTTACATGAAGGAATCAACATGTATATTTCTTGATTACCAATCATGGTCTGCAAAAATTTACTAATGAAGAAACTCCAGTGCATGCTGTTGATATGATAGACAAAAAAAATTCATGGTTACTGAAGTATGGAAATAGACAGACTTCCTATACAAGGGCTAAATTTTAAATACTTTATATCATTACTTACACAATGTCTATGGTGCAATGATAACTTCGAAAGAATTGTCAAATGCACTTTAGAAGAAATATAAACAAATGATGCATGCATGAAAAAGTTTGTGGTTGAAATGTTTAGACCATAAATTGTCAAATTGTAAAACTATTGGATGACAACTGCAAGAACTTCAGCTTATTTTCCATGATCTGATTGTTGAGCATGTTGTAGTACATTAAGTTTTTTCAGGTGGCTGCAATGATCTAGAGGTAATCTCTTTCGTGGAATAACATAAATATTTATTTAAAGCATAAACACATGGAAATGAATCTTGAAGATCTTGTGATTCAGCTCAAGATCAAGGAAGATAACAAGACCACCAAACAAAAGTGTTGTGGGAATTCAAAAATATAGGGAGTTAATATTGTTGAAGAAGCTCCTACCAAAGTCAAGAACAGAAATAAGTCCAACACACATAAGTCATAAAAGGCCAAGAATAAATTCAAGGACAACTATAACACATGTGGTAAGGCTGGTCACAAGTCTTCGAACTATTGTACTCAAATTAAAGACAAAGGCAAAATTCTAGCAAACATCATGGAAGAGATGGAAGGTGCAGTTGACCTGTAGCAATTATATCGGAGTGCAACTTAGTTTGAAATCAAAATGAGTGGTTTCTCAACTAAGTTTCCATTCGCCACATTTGCTATGCAAAAGAAGCATTTTCAATGTATACTCTTCCTGAGTTCGATGAAGATTTATTCATCAGAAACACAGAAACAATAAGGACTGCAGGAACTAGAAAATAATGTTGAAAATGACATCCGAAAAGGAGTTGACTTGGTACAACTTTCTGCACATTCCTACTATTAGGAAGAATTTAGTTTTTGTTGTACTGATAGTTAACAGCTGGTTTAAGTGTGTCCTAGTTAGTGACAAATTTGTAATAAGTAAGAATGTGATGTATTCTTAGGAAAGGGCTACCTCATTTAGAGCTGCTTCAAACTGAATATAATGGTTGTTGATATTATTATTAAAAAATTTACTTCAAAATAACTTATTGGAGTCAAATAATTTATGGTATGGCCATTGTGACATGTAAATTTACAATGTGTTACGAAGATTTGTTATTTTACACGTATTTTGTAACTTCAAATATAATAAATCAAAATGTTAAATTTGTGTAATATTTAAGTTTGTTAAACATCCTTATATGTCTATTAACAGGAATTCAAAACCTTTAGACTTAATTCACATAGTTATATGTGATATGAAGTTAATAGCATCTCGCAGTGGGAAAAAATACTTTATAACTTTTATTGAAGATTGAACTCGATTGTATTATGTATATTTTCTCAATAGTAAGGGCGGAACAATTGACACATTAAAGCAATTCTTAAATTTTGTATTGAATCAATTGAATCTAAAGATAAAAATGATTATGAGTGATACGCGTTGAGAATACGGATCTCTTGTTGCGGAGATATGGAATATGGTATTATTCATCAAAATAATGCACCCTATAAACCACAATAAAATGGATTGGTGGAAAGAAATAACACAACATTGAAGGAAATGATGAATTCCTTGATAATCAGTTCTTATTCAACGTGAAACTAGTGAGGTGATGTTATCCTTATGGCTAATAAGATACTCAATAGTGTACTCCATTGAAAAACACAATAGATTCCATATGAGTTATAGAAAGGAAGGAAACTCAACTTCAAATATTTTGAAGTGTGTGGGTGTTTAACAAAGGTAGAGGTTCCTTTACCCAAGAGGGTGAAAGTTGGACCAAAAACAGTTTATTGTGTATTCATTGGATAAACCATGAACCATAGGTCTGTCAGCCTAAAAATAAATTCAATACGGTAATTGATTCAAATAATGCTGAGTTCTTTGAACACATTTATATATATATAGAATTAAATGTGAGTCAACAAGTCCTAGGGGTAATAATAACCAATGGAAATCAAGTTTTTTTAGACAAGACTTTGTTATGTTCTTGCTTGAAAATGGACGTCAAACATTTGAAATAGTTATGTCTTCGTCTGAGTCAATTATTAGAAAGAAGCAATCAAAAGTGAGATCGAATCAATTTTTAGTAACCATACTTGGAAATTGGCTGAGCTTACTTCATCAAATAAACCTTTACGACCAAAATGGATATTTCAAAGGAAAATAAAAATCGATGGGACAATTGAAAAATATAAGGTTAGACTTGTAGTCAAAAGATATAAACAAAAAGAAGCTCTGGACTACTTTTATACGTACGATCCATAAACAAGGATAACATCAGTTAGGATTAAAATAACACTAGCGGCAGTGTATGATCTTAAAATCCACCAAATGGATGTTAAGACAAACTTCGTAAATGGAGAGTTGGAGGGAGAAATTTACATGGAATAACACAAAGAGTTTGTAGTTTATGGTAAAAAAGAGAAAGTGGGGCTTGTAAATTTGCTTTATGGGCTGAAGCAAGCACTCAAAAAACAGCATGCTAAATTTTATCGAACAATGTTGGCAAATATATTCAATATTAACAAATGTGAAAAGTGTTTTTGCGTTAAAAATGTTCTAAGACATGAAGTCATTGTTTGTTTGTATGTTGATGACATGCTGATAATGAGTAAATATATTGACAGTATAAATGCCACTAAGTCCATGTTGTCCAACAAGTTCAAAATGAAGGAGTGAATGAGTTAAGAGTTGCTTATTTGATCTTAGGGATCAGGATTTTCAAAACTCCTCAAGGACTAGAATTATCAGAATCTTATTATATAGAAAGAGTATTGGATAAGTTCAAATACTTAAATTTGAACGATGTCAAAACTCCAATTAATTTAAGCTTTACATTTTGAAATAATGAACGTGAAAGTGACTCTCAATTGAGATATGCTAGAGTGTTTGAAAATGTGATGTGTATTCTTAATTATACGCGACCAGATAAAGCATGTGTTATTAATAAGATGATTCGATTAAATAGCAACCTTATTCAAACTCACTACATTGAAATGAAACGTAAAATGGATTATCTGAAACCTACACAACAATATACTTTGCATTATAATAAATATTATGCAATGATTGAAGGATATAATGATGCAAATTGGATCATAGGGTCAAATGAAACAAAGTTCACAAGTGGTTATGCGTTTACTCTTGGTGGAGGATCATTCTCTTGGAAATCGTCCAAACGGACATGTATTGCTCTCTCCGCAATGGAATATGAATTTATAACGTTAGAAAAGACCAATGAAAATTTTTAATGACTTCGGAAACTATTTGAGGATATTCGATTATGGACCGAACCTATGGAACCTATTTGAATGCATTGTGATAGTCAAGAAGCAATGGGTAGCGTAAGGGGAGTCATAAACAACAGGAAGTCTCATCATAGACAACAGAGACATAATACTATAAGGTGATTTCTCTCTAGCGGAATTATCACAATTAACTATGTTAAGTTAAGCGATAATGTGTCAGATCCACTAACGAAAGATCTAGTGATATAGGCATTCGAAAGAATATCCTAGTGTTATAGGCATTTGAAAGAATATCTAAGGGAATTTATTTACTGGTTAGGACAAATCGGTATGGTGGTAACTCTATCTAGCCGACTTGAGATCCCAAGAACTAGATTTAAGGAGAATTTTTTTTGTTACAGACAGTTCGACATTGTAGATTATCTCAATCCATTCTCAAGTGAAGACACTATTAAGGGATGAGGTTAATTGTAACGACCTGTTTAGTCGTTTTGAGCAGCAGATTTTATTTCTGGGAAAACTGGCTGAAACCACGGACCCCACGACGGACCGTCACGGGTGTGACGGTCCGTCACAGGGTCTCACTTCAATATACTTAGGAATTCTGAAATTGGGTACTGAAAATCGACTCTCTGAACTTCGTGACGTAATGTGCAGGACGGACCGTCACATGTGTGACGGACCGTCACAGTATCCTTGGTGAAAAATAGAGTCCTGGCCCTTGCGACGACCTGCGTGACGGACAGTCGCAGGCACGACGGGCCGTCACAGGTTGCGCAAATCCCAGGCAGAATCGGATTTCTTCACACGTTTTAAGGGACGTTTTGGACTATTCTTTCCTTAATTATAGATTTCGTGGGTTTATATTAATAACTCAAATTCTTGAGGGATAAAAGAGGTAACTTTGGGTTAATTAGTGGGGTATTCTTGCCATCTTTTACACTTAATTATATGTTAATTAGGGTAAAAGAAAGAGGGTTTGAATAAGAAAAAGAGAAAAGAAAAGAGAGAGAGAGATTGATCGATTGAGAGAGTCGAACGAGGAAGAAGAGTATCAAAGCTTGGGAAATTGCTTGTTGATTCCAATTCTTCGGTGGAGGTAGGTTATGGTTTTCATGCTATTCGTAGTAGACTCTTAATAGCGCATGATATGTATTGGTAGTATTGTAAACCTGTCTATATGCTTAATTGTATGCTTGCATGAGTATGATTATGTGATTTTGATAAAACAAGCATGATGAAAACCATTGAATCCCAAATCTTGAAAGAAACTTTAATCTACGTTATTAATGATGATGCCTTGGTATAAAGAAGGCTTGATGAATTAAAGTAATGGGATTGATGATGCCTTGGTATAGAGAAGGCTTGATGAACGGATAGAATGAGGTTAGTGGATCGGAGTGTCACGTTCCGACACATAGTATTAGTGGATCGGAGTGTCACGTTCCGACACATAGTATTAGTGGGACGGGTGTCACGAACCGACACGTAGAATTAGGGGATCGGAGTGTCACGTACCGACACATATAGGGGATCGGAGTGTCACGTTCCGACACATATAGGGGATCGGAGTGTCACGTACCGACACATATAGGGGATCGGGTGTCACGAACCGACACGTAGAATTAGGGGATCGGAGTGTCACGTACCGACACATAGTGGTAGGGGATCGGAGTGTCACGTACCGACACAAGAGGAAGAAAGATAATGAATCTTGAAAGATGATAAATATACTCAATCTAATAAACTTAATTCCCAAATGAGTATGGTATTGAGGCTTGAGCCCTCATTGATGAACTTGATGGTACTTGTTGATGATTATAGTACTTGTTGTTGCTACATGTTGAGTTTATAGTTGATTTATAATATTACTTGATATATATTATCTTCTATTTTGAGTTGGCTGATGATATCTACTCAGTACTTGTGGTTGTACTGACCCCCTACTTTTATGTTTTCTTCTTTGTTATTTGTGTAATGCAGCAAACGTTCCGTCAACTTCAACTCAAAAGTAGATCTAGCTAGTCTTCACTACCTTCGGAAATTCAGGGTGAGCTAATGCGTCTAGCTTGGACTGGATCTTCTTCTTCAAGTCTTGATGCCTTGAACTTCCGGCATGGACTAGCTTTTATTTGTTTTAGCTTCTTAGACGTTTTTAGTTTAGTAATTTGAGGATAGATGTTCTTGTGATGATGACTTCCAGGTTTTGGGGATAATAATAATAGTTTTGAATTGTTTTTATTAATGAGTTTAAGTCTTCCTCATTTCTTTTGTTGATATTGTATTAAAATGTTAAAGGTTAGATTGGTTGGTTCGCTCACATAGGAGGGTAAATGTGGGTGCCAGTCGCGGCTCGAATTTGGGTCGTGACATTAATACATTAAGGCTTGTTAATGAGTTAATAAATATGAAAGTTTTTAATGATTTGCTATGTTTGGAAGATTTGACCAAATAGTGTATGTAGGTGAATGATTCTTAGAAATCACCAATGTTAGTGTGAAGTGCAAGATGTTTCGAAGAGATTTTTTTGTCAAAAGTCTATTCTTTATACACTCATGAAATCAAGAGGTGTTCATTGATATAACAAACACTATTAAAAGAACCATAAAAGGTAAATGATTAATTATGTGACATATGATTGTCTAAGTATACACACCAAAGCTCAATGGTTCGAAGATATCACATCTACATTTTGACAGAGTATATCGGACATGTATTTACTGCAGAAAGTTTAACAGGAAACCTACTTATCCAAATGTAATTGATCCTTGTATATAAATTATACACTCGCCCTTGAATTCCTTTATGTTATAACCATTCCCCATTCATGTGAGGATTGTTAGGTATATAGCAAGAGTCGATGGAAAATGGAGGGAAGATGAAAATAGAGAAATTTGAAAAGTTCTTTTATGCCTTAAAAAAGTAAAATCTCCCTCATTGGTAGTGGAAACAAAAATAGAAGATTGAAATTGAGAAACACTTATATTAGTTGTTAAAAGGATTGAAAGAGGGACCCCCCTCGCACCGTAATCATCGTCGCTCACTAGGCTTTGCCAATGGCTACGACTTTGGCTTTTGCTTAGGAAAATGATTTATCGAAAGATTATTTTTAGACAAAGTTTGTTTTATATTATTTAGTTACTTATTTGTTTCTTTAATGAATTAATTAAAATAAATGGCCAAATGTTTCAATTATTTTGTTAATTAACCGAAACCTTCTGACCCAACTCAAATCCACCCCACCCGTTTCATTCAAAACACTTTCGCATTTTAATTTGAATTTCCCGCCGTTGGAGATGACAGTTCTGAAAGGTTGTAACGTTTGGAGAAGAGTCAATATCGTTTGAAGGGTTGAAAACATTCATGAGGTTTTGTGGTTTGTGAATGTTTGCAAACTTTCGGAATCAATGCTTCATGTCTATAAATACCAGTGATTCTTTAAACTTCTGATTTACAATTTTTTGAATTTCTTCTTCTTTTGCAGAAATTTCAATTGTGTACTTTGTCGCTGTTGAATGACTCACTGACACTAGAGTTTTGGGTATCAATACACCTGTGATGGAGATCATTCTATCCTGGGATGACATATTCCAAATTAAAGCTTGGATACTAGAGGCAAATAATACCCTTAAGTGGACACTGTGAATTCAGTGGACTAGATCTTCTTCCTATTCTGTTTATTACAAATTCTGGTAAGTTTTAGTTTTTGTTGATTAATATAAGTTATTCACTGTCTAATTTAAACTTTTGTAACTTTGTGTTTCTACAAATGTTAAATTTGTTATCACTGGTATTGTTTAGAATACAAATTGCGCAGTAGAATTTTCATAATATTATAAATCAATTAAAGATCGATCGAGTGAAAGAGCAATTTCTCTTTATAGAACAAAATTTAAATAAATTTCATTAAGAGGTATCTTCATTTTTAATATGAAAACAGACAAACATAATTTTTTTTTGGAAGGGGGGGGGGGAAGAGGGGAGGGGGTTCTTTATGCTATTTTGAAAAGATGGGGGCATAAAAATGAGTAATTTCAGTTTCTCGCATATTAATGCTATTTGGTAGGAAGAAAAAAAAGTGGCTCAAGAATATATATAAATGGTTTAAAAAAATACTAAAGTGTGATAGTCGAGTATCAAGACTGGCTCGAAATATAATAAGCGCTCTAAAGTCAAATAAATTTTATTGATAGGCCTTAAAATTTAACAAAGATCACAATTACAAATATGCTTCATGTTTTATATCTTGATATACTTGAATTCTAAGAAGTAAAACAAAAGTACTCTTACAATGTAACTTTTTTTAAAAAAAAAAGTTTGTTGTTTTGTAATTATTAAAAAAAATAAGGTGAAAGTTGGAAAATAGAAGTTGGTTCTTGGAGTTGATAAACATAAATCCATACCAAATACACCCTTAAAGAAAATACATAAACATATGTCAATACCAAGATTTTTGCGATTTATATATATCATTTGAAGAGACTTAATGGGACAAGATTCCATAGTTTTCATTACTCCAACTCTGTGAAAAACGTTCATCCTCTACTAGATGAATTGAAAAAGAAAATAAAATAGCCTTTACAACCAAATTTGTTCATCCTTTGTCTAATGAACTATATAATTAAATAAATCTATATGGCGACAGACAGAGAAATGCAGATATAAATGAAATAGCATTTACATCCATAGTCATTCATCCTCCCCTGGATTAACTATATAAGTATATATCATTGCCTTTACAACAACAGTCGTCCATCCTCTAGAGGATGAATTTTAAAACTAAATCTTATGTCCTTTGTTGGATTTGGCTGATGAAATTGATACATATCATATAGGGGTTGCAAAAGAAATTATCTCAATTGCAGCTTGCTTGTACGTTTCTTCCACTCTGGATGCTTTGGAGCATAAAACTATGCTAGTTCCACCTTTATCTTGAATGTACATTAAACATGTTTTTAGAACCAAGTAATAACAACAACGATAATATATTCAGTAAGATCTTAAAAGTGATGTATGAAGAGATTAATATATACACATGACTAACCATATGATCTTGTAAACGGTAAAAAGACTATTTTTTTAAACACTCCACTCCGGTAGACCAATTTTAATAATTTATAAGCATAATCTATGACTATAATATATGTAGTAGAAAAAAATAGATTCAACCTCAAGATTAAGCTAGGTAATAGGAGACATTTTTTTTTAAAAAAAAGAAGATAGATATACTTTTTTTTACCTTCATTTCATGTGAGGATAATGTTTAATTAGACGTGAGACTTATGAAAAAAACAACAATTTCTCAAATACATATTTAAATAAAAAAAATTTCTCAACGTGTGTAATTCTTCGATTTCTTGATTAGTCAAAGAAAGACACATAATATAAATCAGAGAGTATACTAACCGAAGTTCACAATCTGCAAAATGACCAATATATTATTTTGAATAAAATGAAAGGACATACATGAGCTTGGATCATGAACATACTTCTAAATTGATCAGATGAAACTTGAGCAGACACAATCTCAATCTTATGATTTCCCAAACACAACAAATGAAGGTTAATAGACCTGACTTCATAGGACAACACACACTAATATGTGCATCTTCACCACAAACATTTAGCATCACATTTGCTGATCTCCATGTCATAAAACCTATTGGAATGTATATTCACCATAAGGGTACTAACACCATGAGCTATTGGTCTAATAGCGGATTAATTATGTGTTGATCCTTGATCACCCAGATGTTTTTTCCATTTATTACTAGCATTTGGGAATTTTTGTTAACTCATCAACCTTATGCTATATTCTTGAACCCTTTCTTGTTTTTTCTGTTCAAACTTCTCCAAAGTATTCTGCAGTTTAAGGATGTGTTTCACTACTCTCTCCACAATGGTAGAATGATCATCTTACATATACAAAAAAATGAAATTTAATTTAATTTCTTACTTGAGAGGCAAAGTTGTTACTTTCATGATTAAGGATAAGTAAATGCATACAAAGAAGTCAACGAAAAACCATATCTACTATCTATATAAACGAGTTAATTAGTTTCAAGTCATTTATTAGTGTTTGAAAAAGATTCATTTAATAAGTAAAAAATACAAAAAAGGACTATAATTTGGAATCTATAGTCTTCAAATATGTCTATTAATACACATCTGACCAATCTATCCTTCTAATAAAATTAATTGTAGTTAGGAATTTATAACGTAAAAGTGTTATTAGTTGTAATTAATGTGAAAAATAATCAAGTTTTATCGGTAACAACAAGTGATAATGTGCTACGACTATTGTAATGATTTTGTATATGGTTAATTTATATAAATTAAATTAATATAAAAATAAATACTTATTAATTACTTCAATGACTTACTAAGATCTTATGATTATACGGATTAAGAAATGCCACTTTGAAAAATTTACAATGGAAAAAGCATAATGTTAAGAATTTCATATTCTTATGCTAGAAGAGAAAAAAAACAAAGAAATTTGTGGAGATTCCTTTTTATAACTATGGGGGAAAATCGGAAGTTCGATATTGTTTTATCCTTCCTTTATTTTGTAAAACAAAATACTTCTTATTATTATATTATGGAATTAACATGTGGATGTGTACAAATTAGTAATAAGGGAAATTTGCATACCACAACAGAAATTTATTCCAATAAAGTCGAGGGTCTACTAGAAATCGTCTCTCTAATTTTTCACTCTTTTTTAGTTTTTTCTGAAACGTTAAGTAATTTTTTTTTCATTTTTTGTCAATATTTAAACTAACCTCCACAGTATATATGTAACATCATAAGATTCAGAAATATTTTGGTATATATATATAAATATATATATATTTATATATATATATATATATATATATATATATATATATATATATATATATATATATATATATATATATTTATATATTTATATATATATGTATGTATGGAAATCAAGTGTTACATTTTCACATAGAATCACGTCTTCTTAGTAAGCTTCCTAAAAAGATTCTTCTAAGATTTATTATCTCAATTTCTTAGTAAGCTTTCTAAAAAGATTCTTCCAAGTCTCAATTTAGAAAGTTGAATAAAATGGAACTACCACGTATAAAATGGGTTATTATATGTGATTGCCAAAAAGAACCAACCAATGAATTAATTTTATAAATTATTTTACAAGTTTCTATTTTATTTTCAAACAGTTCATGTTCATTTTTCCAATAATTATCGATGACTTGATTATGCTTATTAATTAATGTTGCGGAAGACAATAAAAAGATGAAATAACAAAAAAAAATTGTGTCAGCTAATCCTAAAATTTTTTGAGTTATTTCCCTTTCGATCGATAAGATATGAGATGATAAAAAAATCAGGCATGCCATTGATATGATTTCTATTTAACTTAGCAGGGAGATTTGAATAAAAGCACGGAGAATCTCGAACAATATTCAAGTTTCCTTTGTCCTTCCTCTTGCCGTCCATATGTGTATCTCATGCTCTAATCCTCCTCTATCTCCAGCTCCATTAGCACAGAATTTGATTCAACAATTTCCTTACCGTTTTTTTCAGTTGGGTGGACTTTTATTCTTACCAACATTGGTCATTACGAACTGTCAACGACAGATTAGTATCAAATATAGTTAGATCTTGCAACTTGTCACACTCAAAATTCACTCCTATCCCAATTCGATTGTCATTAAAGTTCAGGTACGACCAAACATAATTAGTTAACATGGAAAAACATGATTATTCTCGCAGTCTCCATTCATTTATTTATTTTTGAGATTGTTTGATATTGTATCCTAAATTACGCCTATATATAGAATATTTTCTTATAGGGGGAAAAGTGTAAAACTGAAAAATGAGAGATTATATATGGTGAATATTAAGTATAAAAAGAATACACACAAGGGTTACAAAGGAAAAAGAAATGAAAAAAAGGAGAAAATAAGCAGTGATAAAAAACGATGATTTATTTGTAGTAAATTAAAAAAAAAAAAACAGTACAACTATAAGTCAAAATGTCGTTGCTGACTTCTATACAAAAGTAGTAGATAAAATACTTTTTGTGATAAAGTTGTTCTCACTTAATTGGCCTTAATTCACACTTACTTCTACTAAAAATATGAGAAAATTTGGCATCTAAGAAATCATATATTATTTAATTACTCATCATAGTTATAGTTTGCTATAATTTTAACTTGCGATTAATATTATACGTTAATTATCTGGGTTGACTTCGAGTTTGTATAAGTAAAATTCGCCAGGATATACAAATACATATGTATAATATACAATTATTTAACCTATATACATATATATATGTGTATATATATATATATGTATATATATATATATATATATGTATATATATATATATATGTATATATGTGTATATATATATATATGTGTATATATATATATATATATATAGAATTCACCTATCTCCCACTCTCTGCCCTCTCTCGCTCGCCTCTCTCCTCCCTCTCTCAATCTCGCTTGCCTCTTTCCTCACTCTCCCAATCTCGCTTGCCATATATACAAATAAATATGTATAATACACAATTATACATATACAATCACCCCTCTCTCACTCTCTTCCCTCTCTATGCCTCACTCATCTCTCGCTTGATCTCGCTCGCCTCTCTCCTCCCTCTCGCATTCTGGCTCGCCTGTCTCCTCCCTCTCCAATCTCTCTTTCAATATATACAAATACATATGTATAATATACACTTTACCTTTCTCCCACTCTTTCCCCCTTCTGTCGCCTCTCTCCTCTCTCCCAGTTTCGCTCACTTCTCTACTCCATATAACATGTGACGAAATGGTACTATCAAACTATAGCTATAAGAGTATTTAATCATTTTTAAATGGCTATATATGAAATTTTCCCTAAAAATAATTTATTGGGCTAATTTAATTTTTTTGAAAAAAAGTGCAGGAACGTGTGTGATTTTAAAGTTTTTTTATTTTATTTTTTCTACATTTTCAAAGTTCAAAATTTTTGATTTCAACCACAGAAAATTATCATTTTATTAGGACAAACTCATTCAATATACTAAACATCTAATTAAACACATATGTAATTTTACAAATATTTTTTAAATTTAATTTAAATATTCTAGATTTTTTTTTTATTTTGTAATTTTTAGATGGAATTTGCTTATGTATTTTTTTTGAGTTGCATATATCCTTTTTATTATTTTTAATATATAGCCAAGAGGAAAAACGATGATGTCTTTTCAATGACTATTATTATTATTTTTTTACATATGATTATATTAGTATTATTTTTATCCTATTAATTCAATTATTTTTGTGCTTTAATACTAACAATATTTTTATTTTTTTATATTGATAGAAAATTTTTATTTACTATATTTAGTTTTTCTTTTAAATTGTTGATATGAGGTGGGTTATCGTGTTCCTTTTTTTAATATATTTTTTGGTTAAAAATTTTACGTTATTTTGTCAAGTTGTGTGAAAAATTGTGTGATACTGCAAAATTGCCTAATCATTTTCATCCAATACTCAGCGTTTCAAAGATTGGCATAGTATGAAAAAAAAAGTTCTGCTACTAAAATTAACCAAATTGGACATCAGAATAAAAAAATTAATGATCTGGAAGTGTTGAGTGTGTATTCAATTTTTTGGTTTGATTTTATACTATATGATTTAGATTCTTTGATTTTTAATTTTGAAAATTTGTAATTCAATTAAAATCCAAATAAATGTGGTTTGGTTTTTCTCTTTTTGTTTTGACCTTTTTTGGTTTGATTATTCAGTTACATCAACAATTTATATGTGTATATATATAAGAGGACCATAGATAATTTGATGTGAACGTTTATGATTTAACTATTTATTTTATTTCAGTATCTCATAAAGTATTTATATTCAAGTACTCAACTTTTCATCTCCAATATAATATATTTTCTTTATTAAATATAATGTGTATATATTCATAACTCTCATAATTTTCAATATTTCACATTCATAACCCTTAAATATTGAATATGAAACTGATGGTATTCCTTCATTATTTTCAATATAAATTCATAGTTTTTTTCATGAGATTATATCCAAAATTACCCTTAATTTTCACCATAGTAATACATTAATGCTTTTATTTGGCTTGAAAAAGAAAGAAGAAGGAGGGGACTCTTGAATAGTGATAGGCTTCTCATGCGGATATTGACAAGAAGGTAGATAATTATGCATTGATTTCTTTATCCTACAAATGATATGTGCATTGTACTTTTTTTTCTTTTTCTTATTTTTCGTCTCCCTAACGACCTGAATGATACGTCATTATTTAGGAAAAGCAAAGCTTCGAGAAAAATTGGGGCCACTGACTCGCCAGGGCAGGAGAGGTGCCGCTGGGAGCCACTACCGGTGCGGTGTAAGTTGGCATCAGAACGGAACATCGAGGTGGAATAAAGATTATGAGAAATTCTAATTTACCCCTCTTCCTAAGATATTTAAATAAGTCGTAAAATACCCTAGAAACCTCGAAAAGCTGTTCCAAGCTTGGGAATGAAGGAGAAGGAAATTTCTACCATGACGATGGTGCAATGTTGCGTTTTTTGGGACGAATCTAACGTCACGAACCCTAGAAAACTCGAATAAAAGTCAAAACTCAGTTCAACGTCTTGGCGCCCAAGTAGGCTAGATTTTTTTTTTTTTTTATAATTGAGTAGTTATAAATTTGTGCTCATTACATAATATAAGTAAATTAATGGTAGGGTGGTGTGTAGATCTTTGTGAACGATGTAATTTACATGAACATTCTTTAGAAATCAAAGTGTGTGGGTTTATGCCTCGGAGGAGGGATTGATGTGTTGTTAGAACAAATCTAAAATTTCTTCATGGATAGAATTGGGTTAAGATTGAGGACATTAAATCAAGAGTGGAATCAGATTATTTAATGTGTAGACCTCGCAAATGACTTAGGTGAACTAGAGCCTAACATATTGGTCATGGTGGTATAAGGTCCTAAATAGATCTATAATGTATGAATGAGGCAGTGTCTAAGAGTTAGGTGCATTAGAAGTCAAACGTCAAGGGACGCTAAGATGAACCACGACTAAGTCACCTATGTGCCTCATACGTGGTTTTATGTGTTTATGTGTTATTAATGAGGTTGTAAGGTACTAAAATTATTTGTTATAGCATATATTTATAGTATTTAAAGTTTTCTGGAGTTTGGAGGTTCAAACGTCAAAGAACGTCCATGACGTTCGAAAGTTTTCGCATGAAATGACCTTGTATATTTAAGCATGTTTCGTCGAGTTTTATGTGTTTTTTGGATAAAATTCATGTGACAGGTGCTAAAAATCGTATACGGTCGTGTTTGGATTGGAAACGTCCGGGCAAACATCCCCAAGGACCATCCAAGTGTCCTTGATGAAGGACCCTAGAGTGACGCCCAACACTGCCCAAGACAGCCCACCTACAGAAGGTAGTCGATGCCCAGTGGGTCAATCGATGCTCCATAGGTGAGGTTCCATGGGTTGAAACTTAGGCGTGGGGGAGAGGAAGCCCATGACAGGACTCAGTCCCAGACCACGGACCAATAGGTTGGTCCGTTGGTCAAGGGACGGACCGTCGATAGAGACTGTCCCCACTTGTAATTTCACCCCACTTCCAAAATAAGAGTATTGAAGGTTCTTTAAGCGTATTTTGGGTGTTTTAAATATGTATATAAGTGTTTAACACTTAGAAGATTTCATTCTTCCAAATCAAAAACCCAAATCCCTTAGAATTCTCTCTAGAACTCCATTGGACTCAAAATTCAAGGAAGGGTTTAGAGTGACGAACGGAATGGAGATTCTTCATCAATTTAAAAATTAACTTAATAAATGCATGAATTTTGATCCTTGAAACTCTTCATTAAGGAGCAAAACTTTTGAAGATATTTTCTAAAGTTTTCAAGTTGAATTGTCCAATTTTGTGATCTATTCCATGGGTTCTTGCATTAATGATTTCTAATATTGAATAATCATTTAATTGGTATTATTTGATGATTTCAAATTTCAATAACCTATGAACCAATGATTTGGATGAACCCTAGTTTTTGACTAAGTTATGGGTTAGTTGATATTGATCTAATGTTGATGAATTCTAATGTAGTTTTATGTAGGCTATTGATTGATGTAATAATTCTACTAAATTAATATATAGGCTGTTTAATTTGACCTATTTTCATGAATATTGTTACAATTATGTTAAATTGTTTGTTATGGAAATGAGTAAGGGCCTTGTAATATTGAATGTGGTGATTTGGTATTGGATTGAGGTGTTGAGGATTATGTGGTGGTAAGCTGACCTATTTCTTTCATTTTATGTTGATTAGAATTCAATTATGTTCTGATTGGTATGCTCCACTTATGGTGACTGTGTTATGTGCTTTACTTACAATTGATGTGGCCTTGTCGGCGTTATTTTAAGTAATATGATGATCATGACTTTGTCGACAATCTACTTAAAGTAATGTTATTAATCGTATAATGATTAAGTTAAATATGATGATATCTACCTACATATTAAGTAATGTGAAAGTATAGTGTTCTTCTATTGATGTTATTTAGGTAATCATATTACACTATGAATGTGGCCGTGTGTATCTATTCTTAGAATTAATGTGAGTTATTACTACTTGACTAAATGAGTATATATTGGTCATAGATGATGATTATGATAGTATATAGGATGACTTAAAGATGATAAGGGTTGTTTCTATGTGCTTCTAGAATGAGATGTATTATGAGTTAAAGTGAAGTATGTGGTGTGTTTGTCTTGGTTGACTTGTGTCCCTTTCTTGAAGTATGAATGAAAGTGAATATGTGATGTTTTAACTTAGGATATCAAAGTTTCTTAGTCTTGAATGTATGAATGACATGTGACCTTAAATTAAGTTAAGAGGGTCTTCTATGTGAAACCTTTTACCTAGTGCTAAGGTATGAATGTTGAAGTCGTATTCCGTAATGGTATCCTTCAAAGTAAAGGAATGATAGACTTAAAGTTAATTGGCTGGAACGGCATCATATTAATCCTTAGGAATGTCATGATGAGCTTCTTATCGCCATTGTGAGGTAGCCCTAATCGACCTTTCTTTGGTAAGGTAAATATGATTGGTTGAACTTGTTATGGAACCCTTTTATGTGAACCTTATGTGTTAATTACTCTATGAGAAATAAGGCTAGCATCGAGTGAGTATGGTAACGGAAGTAGTTCTAGTGAAAGAATGAGACTAGATTACAAAGCATGCCCTTCATATTCCTTAACCATGTCTACATGGGATTTGTCTAAGTTCTACAATTGGCAAGTAGAACACCCGCATCGGAGCAAGTTAGAACTTCAGATTCTTAATTTCTAAAATTTTCTATGATGTTTATTGCCTATTCTCATCATATGACATACCTACTAGCACTAGAGAAGCTCTATGAGGTTTAGGTGGTATGGGACGCTATCTAGACATTGCACAATAGGATTTGGTGTTTGTGCGAGTCCCACGGTCTAGTCCAAGGCCATTACTTGAATGTCCTTTATCTGTTAAATGTCTCCTACATGAACTAATGAAGAAATGACTTTAGCTAAGAAATTATGCTAAGTAATTAAGTACTTATCTTGAGTAGTTAAGGGTTGTCATGTTGAGGTGTGAAGGGGGTATAAGAATGATCACTTTGTACTTTGCCTAGATGAGTTTAAATAATGATTCTACTTAAGGAAAAATGGTTGAATATGTAGACATGATCTAAGCCTTATGTAGTCTTAAGGATTACTTAGGTAATCTTTAAGAGGTCAATCATGGACCTTATATTCTTGATTTAATTTAGTAGGTCTTTTGATAGCCTTTGGAAAGAGAATGTCAATTATCTATGTGTTGATGATTTGATGTCTTGGAAGTGTGTATATGACTCATATAAAGTAGTCTTGAGGATCATTTAGGCATTCCTAGAGAGGGTGTATGGGTGGCCAGACATTGTGTTGCTTAGGTGAGTCTTAGGATAGCTTTAAGTGGGGGAACTACATGCTAGAAAGTATCTAAATACATGGTAAGACACTTCATTATACAGTGAAGGGACTTCACTGTAGCAGTGAATGAGTTTACTGTAGAGTGACTTTTAAAAATTTGTTAAATTGTTTAACTATTATATTATGTGTTACTAAGTTTTTAAATGTTGACCTTATGATTATAATATGATTTTTAAATGAAAAGATGCATATTTTCATTAAATGTCAGTTTTCATGATTTTTATGTATAATGCCATACTTAGTACATGTGGTTGTACAAATCCATGCTTTTATTTATATCTATTGTTATTGGTAGGTGAGGAGCATTTGGGAAGGAAGACTTAGACCTTAGCATCGTTCAAGAGAAGTCGAAGTATGTCCACAATTGGTTTGAGGTCATAGATTTCTTTTATGTTTCCATTTGAAGTACTGTCATAGATTAAGTATTTCTATATTTTGAGGTATGGGCCGTGTCCCAAGTATTCACGTGCCTTAAGATTGATGAGATTGAGACTTAGTAATTCCTATGAATTTATATGTAAGAGTTTTTAAAGTCTATGAAATGTTTTGTGAAACTTTTTAATCCACACTACTTTTCATTATGTATAAGTAATGAATGATATGTAAGGGCTTGTACATTACGCCCGAGAGGTCAAGTACGCCGGTTGCAATCCGAGATTGCCCCTAACTTATAGGGTGTGGTCTTGGGATATAAAAAGCTTGGAATCAGAGCATAGGATATGAAAGTAGTATTAGGAATCAAGAAGTCTCAACAAGTCACATCTAGTAGTCTTGACAATCAGTGTGAGTCGCGACACATCTATGGGCGAGAGGCTATAAAATGATAGAGTTTTCCTTATTTTCTACTTCTATGTCGTGCCGTAGATTGCTAGTTATAAGTACTCTTTTCTTATTGTATTCGTTGTGTTTTTAGGAAGATGAATACGAGGAGGACACCGGCTAGAAGAGTTAAAGAGAATGAGGTGCAAGAGGAGATTCCTCCTCAAGTGTTGGAAGTTGAGCAAGTTCCTCAAGGTGCTCAAGGGGATCAAGTCCGTATTGTGGGTGGAGGTAATGATGTCCCATAGTTGAGTAATAGAGATATTAGAAAGACTTTGCTTGCTTTAGCCTGAGCTGTGACTACTCAAGTGAATTTGAGTATGGTGCCTAGGGTGAATGTTGTGGAGAGAACTATTACGTCTAGGTTAATCGATTTTGTGAGGATCAATCCTCATATTTTTTTGGCTCTAAGGTAGGAGAGGATCCCGAAGAGTTCCTAGATTGAGTGTACAAGGTGTTGAGTGCTATGGGAGTTACATCTAGGGAGAAGGCGGAGTTGGCTTTGTATAAATTGAGGGATTGTTATAAAATATTGTACACTCAATGGAATGACAATACGCCGGATTAATCGGGTCCTATTGAGGGGGAAGAATTTAAGGAAACTTTTCTTGGTAAGTACTTTCCACGTTAGAGGAGGGAATTTAAGGTAGAGGAGTTTATCAATCTCAAGCAAGGTAATATGAGTGTTGAGGAATACTCTTTGAAGTTCTCAATGTTATATAGATATGCCCCCATCTCTTATGTCTAATCCGAGGGATTAATAAGTCATTTTGTGATGGGTGTGGCCGATGTAATGAGGGGGGAATGTGTTACGGCGAGGCTACAAAATGATATGACCCTTGATAGACTCATGGTGTGTGCACAATTAATTGAAGAGTCTAAACTTAGGAGGATGGATAGAAACTTAAAAGGGGTGGTTTTAGTGATAATGATCAAACTATGTTGAAGAAGATCTAAAACTCAAGAAGAACTAGGAGTATTAAAGTAAAATTGGATAAAGGAGGTGGTTCTCAAAATTGCAAACCTACATGTGTCACTTGTGGAAAATGGCATTATGCTGAGTGTCTAAGGGGTGCGGGGAGTTGCTATGGTTGTGGAAAGGAAGGAAATAAGGTGAGAGATTGTCCTAATATTGATTATAGAGGAAAATAGGGTAAACAAGTTACTCCTAGGGCTCCTAAGGATGATTCTCCAACAAAGAGGCGTTTATCATGCACTCTGACTAGAGAAGAGAAGCCGGATAGTGACGATGACGAGGGTACGTCCTTGCTTTTCTCTTTTATTGATATTAGTTCCTTCTAAGTGGGGGAGTATGGTTAGTAGATGGATAGAATTGTCATAGAAGCATGTTATATGTGCATGGTGGTTAGGAGTTTTGTTGAAATTGAATTTCATTAAATTCTTGCATTATGCTTTTGATGAAGCTAGGATTATGTTGCAATATGTGTTTATAAGATGTTACCTTGCAAACTAGCATGTTCATATCATGAATTGCCTAAAAGTTGCATTTTTAATTTTCTTAGCTAAATCATTATAAAGTGCTGGTAGCTCACCGTTAAGAATTTCCAAAATTTGAAAAATTGATTTTTTGGTATAAAATCGTTGTAATGTGTTTGGAACTGATGTATATGAGTATCTAATTAGATATAAAGTGAGTTTTGTTATTTGGAATGAAGCACGTGAGTTTTGTAGCATAATGAGTTATAGAATTGTTTTCTAGTTACTTGTTGTGTTGTTATTCTCTAGATTATGTGAAATTGATGTTTTGTTCTTGATTATATATTATATGGTATGTTCATGAGCTTCTAGTTGAATCTCTATTCTTGGAAGTGTTCAGAGAGTGGCAAGTGTCATTCGAGGACGAATGTTGTCCAAGTGGGGGAGATTGTAAGACCACGCAAATGACTTAGGTGAACTAGAGCATAAAATGTTGCTCATGGTGGTACAAAGTCCTAAATAGATCTATAATGTATTAATGAGGCGGTGTCTAAGAGTTTTAGGTTCATTAGAAGGCAAATGTCAAGGGACGACTAAGACGTTTGACGACTAAGTCACATATGTGCCTCATATGTGGTTTGATGTGTTTATGTGTGACTTATGAGGTTTTAAGGTCCTTAAATAAGTTATTATAGAAAAAACAGGCAGTGTGTCAAGTTGCGTGGAGTTTTGAGGTCAAACGTCCCAGAACGTCCATGACGTTCGAAAGTGTTGCCTTGAAATGACCTTGTGTGTCTAAACTCATCAATTTTTACGTGCCCTTTTTTGATCAAAATCATGTGAGAGGTGGTAAAATCGCATACATTCATGTTTGGGTTGAAAACTTCCAGGCAAACATCCCCAAGGACCATCCAAGGGTCCTTGAGGAAGGACCTCGGAGTGATGCCCGAGACTGGCCAAGACAGCCCACCTACAGAAGGCAGTCGACACCCAGTGGGTCAATCAATGCCCCTTAGGTGAGGTTATGTTGGTTGACACTTAGGCGTGGGGGAGAGGAAACCCATGAAGATCTAAGTCCCAGACCACGGACCAACAGGACGGTCCGTAGGTGAATGGACGGACCGTTGATGGTAAACCATCGATAGAGTCTGTTCCTGCGTGCAGTTCACTGCCAAGTGAGGGGTGAACTTGTAATTTCACCCCATTTACAAATAAGACTATTTGCGGTTTTTAAGAGGCTTTTGGGTATTTTAAATGTGCATATAAGTGTTCAACACTTAGAAGATTTCAATTTCCAAATCAAAAATCCAAATCCCTTAGAATTCTCTCTGAAACTTCATTGGAGTGAAAACTCAAGGAAAGGTTTGGATTGACGAATGGAGTGGATATTATTCATCAAATTGAAGAATTAACTTAATCAAGGTATGAATTTTGATTCTTCAAACTCTCTTCATTAAGGAATCAAACTTTCAAAGATGTTTTCTTAAGTATTCAAGTTGAATTGTCCAATTTTATGATCTATTCCATAGGTACTTGCACTAATGATTTCTAAACATTGAATAATGATTGAACTGATATTGTATTGATTATTTCAAATTAAAATAACCTATGAACCCATGAATTGGATGAACACCAGTTTCTGGCTAAGTTATAGGTTACTTGATATTAATCTAATGTTGATGTATTCTAATGTAGTTTTATGTAGGCTATTGATTGATGTAATAATTGTAGTAAATTGATATCTAGGTTGTGTAATTTTATTGTTACGATTACATTGAATTGATGGCTATGGCCATGGGTAAGGGCCTTGTGATATCTAATGTGGTGATTTTGCATTGGATTGAGGTGTTGAGGATGATGTGATGGTAAGCTTCCCTATTTCCTTTATTTTATGTTTATTAGACTTAAATTATGTTGTGATTGGTATTTTCCAATTATGGTGGTGCTGTTATGTGCTTTACTTACAATTGATGTGTCCTTGTCAACGTTATTTTAAGTAATATAATGATCATGACCTTGTCGGCAATATACTTGAAGTAATGTTATTATTTGTGTAATGATTATGTGAAGTATGATTATATCTATCTACGTGTTATGTAATGTGAAAGTATATGTGTTCTTCTATTGATGTTATGTAGGTGATCATATTCGACTATGAATGGGGCCTTGTGCATATAGTCTTAGTGTTAATATATGTTATTCCTACTTGAATATATGAGTCTATATTGGTCATATTGTTGATTATATGATAGTATATAGGATGACTTAAAGATGATAAGGGTTGTTTCTATGTGCTTCTTGAATGGCATGCATTATGAGTTAAAGTGAAGTATGTGGTGTTTTGTCTTGGTTGACTTGTATCCCTTGCTTGAAGTATGTATGAAAGTAAATATGGGATGTTTTGACTTAGAATGTTAAAGTCTGTTAGTTTTGAATGTATGAATGACATATGACCAAAAATCAAGTTAAGAGGGTCTTTTATGTGAAACCTTGAACCTAGTGGTAAGGTTGTAAATATTGAAATCGTAAGCTGTAATGTTATCCTTCAAATTAAAAGAATGATAGACTTACAATTAATTGGGTGGAACGGCATCATATTAATCCTTAGTAAAGTCATGATTGACTTCTTGTCTCCATTGTGAGATAGTCTTAGTCGACCTTTCTTTTGTAGGGTAAATGTGATTGGGTTATGAACTTATTATGGAACCCTTTTATGTGAACCTTATGTCTGAATTACTCCATGAGAAAGAAGGATAGCACCAAGTGAGTATGGTAAGGGAAGTAGTTCAAGTTAAAGAATGAGACTAGATTACAAAGCACGCCCTTCATATTTCTTATCTATGTGCCTACATGGGATGTGTCTATGTTCTACCATTGGCAAGTAGAACACCCTCATCGGAGTAAGTTAGAACTTTGGATTCCATGATTTTTCTCTCATATCTAGGTTATTGCCTATGCTTATCATATGGGTTAACTACTAGCATTAGAAAAGCTCTATGAGGTTTAGGTGGTATGGGACGCTATCTAGACATTGCACAATAGGCTTGGAAGGTGTTGGTGAGAGTTCCTAGGTCTTGTCCAAGACCATTACATGAATGTCCTTTATGTGTTGTATGTCTCCTAAGTAAATAAATGAAGAGATAAATTAAGTTAAGAAAGTATGTTAAGTCATTAAGTACTTATTTACACTAGTTAAGGTGTGAAGGGGACACAAGATTTGTCACTTTGTATTTTACTTAAACGAGTCTTACTAATGATTTTAGTTAACGAAAAATTGTTGAATATGTAGACATGATCTAAGAATTAGGTAGTTAATGATTACTTAGGTAATCTTGAAGAGGTCAATCATTGAAGTTATCTTCTTGATTTAAGTAGGTCTTTTTGTAGCCATTAGAAGGAGAATGTCATATTATCTATGCGTTGATGCTTTGATGTCTTGTAAGTGTGTTTGTGGCTCACTGTAAGGAGTCTTTAGAATCATTTAGGCATGCGTAGAGAGAATGTATGGGTGGTGTCTCTTTGTGTTTCTTAGGTGAGTCTTGGGATAACTTTTAGTTAGGGAACTACATACTTGAAAGTATCTAAATACATGGTAAGACACTTCACTGTACAGTGAAGACTTCATTGTAACAGTGGAAAGAGGTTACTGTAAAGTGACTTCTATAAATATGCTAAAATTTTTCAATGTTATATTTTGTGGTTCTATGTTGTTAAATGTTTCTCTTATGTTTTTTAATGAAAAGATGCATATTTCAAAAAATGTCCATTTTCATGATTTTCATACATAATGTCATACTGAGTACATATGGTTGTACTAATTCGTTCTTTTATCTATCTCTATAGTTGTTGGTAGGAGAGGAGAATTTGGGAAGGACGACTTGGACCGTAGCATTGTTCAAGAGAAGTCGTAGTATGTCCTCATTTTATTTGAGGGCATACATGTCTTTTATGTTTCCATTTGAAGTATTGTAAGAGACTAAGTATTTCTATATTTTAAAGTATGGGTTGTGTCCCAAGTATTCTCATGTCTTAAGATTGATGAGATTGAGACTTAGTAATTCCTATGACTTTATATGAATGAGTTTTTACAGACTATGAATTTTTTTGTGAAAAGTTTTAATTACGCACTACTTTTAATTATGTATATGGGTTGAATGATATGTAAGGGCGTGTACAAGGCCTCCGAGAGGTCAAGTACGCCGGTTGCAACATGAGATTTCCCCTAACTTCTATAGTGGTGTTTCGGGATGTGACAGAATGTATGCTACATTCGATAATTGAAGTGGTTAAAATTAAGTAATTATGATGTACTATGACGGTGTATGGTCAATTATTACCTATGTTATTTGGATTGGGGAGTAATTTCGAGGTGATGTTATGATCCTATGTTTGTGTGATGCATGCTTTTTCTTGCTTCATTATGATACTTGTATAGGTATGAATGTTTTATTACTGATCACACTTTTTGTTCAATGAGATAGATGAAATATCGTTGCTATCAAATCACGACTTAACTGTATGATCTTGATGATGTACTTGTGTGTGTGATTGTTGTGTCTGATTGGGATCGGATGGCCACGTTCCAGCATAACTAACATGGATCAGATTGATACATTCCGACATAAATAACTTTGATCAGATTGATATGTTCAGGCATAACTAACTTGTATCAAATTGAAACATTACGATATGATATATGATCGGATTGCCACTTTCTGTGAAGCTTACTTGTCGTGTTTGGATTTCGTGAGATGAATAATGATGTGCTATAAATTTGAGTTATTTGTTGTTGTTTACTTGTTGACTATATTGTATATTGTTTACATACTTTCTGGTTAAAAATGATATGATTTGCATGTGATGCATTAAATGGATCAATGTTTTACACTAGGTAATTGTCGGTATTAAGAGAGAGAGTAGAGGTAGTGTTTGTGAAGGAAATCATCGTATGGATTTCACCAGGAGGGAAAGAGATTGTATTAGTGATAATAAAATTGAATGATTTTATTATGTGACTATAATGGTAATGTGACGAGGAAGCAATAGTATGACATGAGCGGGAAGTTGAATTGTCAGTGGTTATACTTGGGTATTTTTTGTGTGTTTTAGAATGGATAACCTATGTTTGAGAATATGGGAAGGTTGTTAGTAATCAGGGCGCTAGAGCATATAAGAGGTAATTGAGAGGGAGTGAAGTGATCTATATCATGATCTTACTAGTTGATTTTGTCATGTTATGTGGTACGCTTCAGGTTGACCGATGGTGCTTACCAGTATGTTTTTTTGAAAGACACTACTCTTAATATGTCGTTTAGCATAGTCTTGATGCAGGACTGGTGACGTTTCATTAATTGAAGACGAAGGAAAATCTCCAGCAACTTCTATTCTTCTTTTCACATTATGGGAGTTGTATCTTTCATTTTATTGTCCAGTTGTACTCGTAGTAGATCTTGTACCTGTTTATACTAGATCCATGGAAGTTGTTTAAATTACTTTATAAGTTTAAAATTAATAGTGTGTTCAAGGGTTTTATTTATAAAATCATAGTGTTTTATTTATTTTAGTTTCTCTACAATATCTGCATTTTTTTACTATTAGGATATAATCGTTTTCCTAGTTAGGTGTTAAAGTGGATGTCCGCATGGTCCTGCGGGATGGGTCGTGACAAATTGGTATCAGAGCCTAGGTTACCATTCTCCTACTACTAGAGTAAAATATTGACTAGACTCTAGCGAAATTGTGTGCTGACATCCAAATTTCATCTACAATGGGCTCAGAAGTATTCTAGGAGGTGGGTCCTCTCGTTTTATCCTTTTGTGCAATGTGTCTCTTGGGGAATGAGTTGAGTCCAATTGGTATATCCTAATTTCAATTGCTATCTCAATGAAGTTAAATAAACATAGTTGATATGATCGCAGGAACACAAACAAGTTAATTGGAACTAGAAGGTTCCAATTGGTATATAGCCATAAGGGATATAATGAGCATGGATGACCAATAATGGTTATTTATGGAACGAATTAACTAATAAAGTTAAATCGTTGGGATGTGTAATTATAAGTATAATTGTGTATTTCTCATTGTTGAAATAATTGTAACTTTGTTACATCATGCTGAGCAAAATAACTGTGTATGCAGATGTATTCTTGGAGTCTGATTTACTTAACATGTGGTATTATATACTATAAATGCAAGCCTCAACACTAAATATGTGCAATGTGTTTTTCTAATTGATTGGAGATTTGCGATTTGTAATATCTGGGTATATCCTAGGGATGTGTGGGTGTAACATCGAATAAATGAGAACTAGTGGGGTACCATGTCGTTAATTTCTCATTGGTTGAAACATTTCCTATCTTGGAGTTTATCTTCAACTGATTTTTAAGGTTGGGAACTGTGGGAAAAACATTGAAAAATGAGAAAGAGCCCAAAATTTATTAACCTGGATTCTAGTCCTAATTGAGTCGCTGGGGCGCATTTTTCCCACCAGGGATGGACGGGGAAAGGCAGCAGCTCACGCAGCCTCCCCTTTTTTCCCTCATAAAAAATTTCAAACCTTGAATTGGATCCAAATAAATTCCTGCAACTGCAAAACATTGTTAAGCAACATAAATATAGAGATTCTAAAACTTTAGACTTAAATATAGGGCTGGGCAGCATCTGACATAAAAAACAAGTATCCTCTTTCTTGTAGATATTAGGAGATTCAAAACATAAAAAAAAAGTTCTTATAATTTAAAGAAACCAAAGTATAGAATAAAAAAGTGGTCAGATCATAAAGCATCAAACTTGGTAGTGTCCACATTTGAGTCTTGGTCCTCTGGGTATCACGTAATCCCAAGCCTTGTTCAGCATGGGGAACTCCACGCAGTCCTCTTGCTCTAGCTGGGAACTCTTTATGAGGGAGACATCAGAAAATATGGCCTTAATAGTCTTCCACGTTCGAGCTATCAGAACAGGCCTCTTTAAGCCCCTCTTCCTCTCTTGACGTAACTAGCGGCGGAGCATCTAGACCTACTGAGTGGTACTGGGTGGTACCGTAATGATGTTCGAATCTGCGCTCCATATATTCTTTTAGACAGGCTCCAGAACCTCTTCAACTCACGTGCCTGAGAGGATCCTCGCCATCTGAGCCCAGTGTCTCCCTTTTGCTACTCCTTTCATACTCCTAGAAGTAGAACCTGTATTATCAAAAGGGGGGTGAAGGGGGGGGATCCATGGGAAATACCTTAAAAATATTGAAGATTGTTGCTCCCACTTGCTTGCACAACCCCATGATAAGTCTAGTAACAAAGAAGCCTTTTTGTTGCCCCAATAGAACATCATCCATTCGGAGATAATCTATGCTGCCATGTTCAGCTGAATACCTGGTATAGTACGTAAAAACCACAGAACTCGAGGAAAGGTCACGTTGGTGCGGTTGTCCGATTGGCGGATTCTCCTACCCACCAAATGTAGCTACCTCTTAGAATTATATGACCAGTCTGTGCTTTTAATGCCCTCCGCAATAGCCAGTAAATATTATCTTAGCAGATGGGCTCCACCACAGTGTCCCTAAGCCACTATAATTCCATCTCCTTTATCAGCCCTCAAAATCATAATTTTGGACCTCCTGTACCTCTAGGGCCTCATGTATAGCGATTGAATTTAGGGGGATTTTCAATTCCCCTAATTCGGATATTTTCCCAGAGAACTGTTGGCAGAGTGTATAAATCCTGAACACATTTAGCTCTAGCGGATGGATAGTGCAGAAATCTCTCCGAACCTATGTAGCACAAAGCCCCTCTCTAAACACAAGCCGGTGTTCCGGTAGTCATGATGTATCTCTCGACTAGCAACGTTGAGAAATTTGATGAAGGGCAAATGTTCATCGTTTTTCCTTCCATTTAGAAGCATGCAATAAGTTTAATATAAGTTAGAATGAAATAGGATAATTAGTATAAGACAGAAATTCGAGTAATATAAAAGTTTTTGTATTTAGGGGAAGGCCATTCTTTTGGAAAGTTCCACCTCAAAAGCCAATGTCTCGTCAAAGAAGGATGATGCAGGCCTTCACAGCAGGATGAAGGTTGTAGAGCGTCCTTCAGTTGGCACAAACATCAGGCACGACTATGGCATCTTTTCGTCCAAAAATCCCAATTTTCGGTAGAATTCTAGCAGATCAGAGTATATTAACCATCCTAGGACATAAATAAGCTTTTAAGAAAAATGACCTAAAAAACAATGCCCAATTTCGTGTTTATGTCAAGAAGACTTTTTTACTTCCCCCACCAATTTTGTACAAATTCAACCGTGCTTTTACAAAATCCTTACACATAGAACGTTATGGTAACATTGAGGACGTAAAGGAGGTAACCATGTAACGTTTTCCTAACACATTTAGCAAGCTAGTTAAAATTTCAAATAGCTACCCCCAAAACCATTTTTGATCTGATCAATTAATTAGCAAGCAATCCTTGTTAGCTAAATAATTTATTAAAGAGAATAAGGAATGAAAAATGTACATAAAATTCAACATTTGGAAGAAAGTTATTTGGAGAGTTATGGGATGTGTAGGGAGAAATGGAGATCATGTCCCTATCCCCCCTCATGTTGTTGCCGGATCTCCCACCCAAGTAGGAGATTCCCTCACCACAGTGGGAAGTCCGTTGCTCTTGTAGGCCAAGCTGTGTGTTTTTAAAAGGTGTTTAGATCTTGTGTGTCGCCTCAGATATTCAGTTAGCCTTGGGGTATCATACCTTTTCATGTTTAAATTATTTGAAAAGTCATGACTCGTTGTGGCTTCCGTTCTTGATCTTGTCTGTAGTTGGGAGGTGAAATATGAAGACTAGTTGTTTGGGAAAGAACGGGGGGTAAATTGGTATCTATTGTAACGACCTAAATCATCTTTATTTAAATAAAAGACAAAGATTCAAGAAAAAATGGGTTCACTTACCCGCTTGAGAGGGACAGGTGTTGCTAGCGTGCCACACCCATGGACGGGTAAGTTGGCGCAAGAGCGTGAATAGAGAGGAGTAATGTAAATTATGAGAAATCCTAATTACCCCATCTTCCTAAAATACCTAAATAAGTCATAAAATACCCTATAAACCCTAGAAAAGCTTCTCCAACCTTGGGAATAGAGGTGAAGAACATTTCTAGCATGGAAATGGCAAAACCATGTAAATTGTTGGACAAATCTACCTCCACAAACCTGGAAAAATTTAATCAAAGTAAAAATTCAGTTGTTTGGCACCCAGGTAGCTAGGGCTTTTACAATGAGTAGTTATAAATTTGAGCTCATTGTTTTATATATGTAAACAAACTGGTAGGGTGGTGTGTAGAACTTTGTGCACCAAGCAAATTACATGAACAATCCTTATAAATCAATGTGTTGGTTTATGCGTAGGGAAGAGGGATTAATGAGTTTTTCTAACAAACCCATAAGTTTTTCATGGATAGAATTAAGTCAAGAATGAGGATATCAGACCAAGAGTGGAGCTAGATTAATGAATGTGTGATACATCCCATAACCGAAGTGATTAAGTTATGCAATTATGACTAATTAGGGCGGTGTGTGGTAAAATAATTACTTATGTGATAGAAATTAAGGAGTAATTTATAAGTGATGTTGTGATCCTATGTTTGTGTGATGTATACTTTTTATTGCTTCACTATAATTCTTGTATATCTATGAATGTTACAATATTGATAACACTTATTGTTAAATGATATATATGAAATACAATTTCCATGAAATCATGACTTAAATGTAGGATCTTGATGATGTACATGCATTTGTGATTTTGGTGAGTGAATGGTATCGGGTTGCCATGTTTTGGCATAAATAATATGGATTAGATTGCCACGCTCTGACATAACTAACTTAGACCGGATTTCCACATTCCGGCATAACTAACATGGATTGGCTTACCACGTTTTGTCCTAATATTGGATTGGATTTCCACGTAGCATAATATTGGATTGGATTTCCACTTTAAACATAATTATGGGATCTAATTGCCATGTTCCAACAAGCTAACTGGATAAGTTTCGGTTCAGTTAGAGGACAAATGATGTGATATAAATATGAGTTAGTAGTTTTTGTTTAATTGGTGATAAAATTGTATATTCGTGATAAAGTTATGAGTAAAGTATTGTATGTTGTACTTGATGTATTGAATGGATCAGTGTTATGACAGTTTACAGTAGGTTGTTTTAGGTCGTAAAAGAGAGAGTAGAGGTAGTGTGGCTCAAGGAAATCGCTGAATGGATTTCACCTGGAGGGAAAGAGATTGGATTAGTCACATGAAATTTGAATTATTGTATTATGTGACTGTGATAGTAATGTGACTAGGAATCAATGGTACAATGTGAGCGGGCAGTTGAATTGACGATATTGAAAATGTTGGGTTTTGTGCGGCTAAAGTCTGAGTAACCCGGATTCCACCAAATAACTTGAATCAGCCTAATAATAGATTGGATGATGTCATTCTTAAGGGGGAAATCATTTTTTTTGTTGAATTTAGATCAATTAGGGGGGAAATGTGAGTACCCCCGCATATAAAATCATTGTGGGTAGGATTGAATTGCATAGAATTGTACTTGAAATTTGTTATTTTAGTCTTTTAGTTGAAAATTGGAATTTGGGTTAGGAATCTGGAACGTCGGGTCTTTTGACTAGCTAAATTGTGTTCGTTAAGTGTCTAAGTGGTTCGCTAATTGACCGCTTATTTGCTTTTTGACCTACAATATTGGTGAATTAAGATGTAGCTTTGGGCGATAGTCTTATGCTCGTTCAGTAGATTCGGAGACTCACCGAATAGATTTTGTCTTGCCATTCTGACTTCCTTTTTTTCTGTTTAGTTTATAACATTTGGTGAAGCACCCTATGATCGCCGAATGTAATCAGAGACTCGGTGAATGATCATTTGTCTCGCACTTTTGTGCTGATTTTTTTCCAATTTATTTTGTAAGTTTTGATGAGCCCTCTTTGCTCTCCGAATAGTCTCGACGACTCGCTGAGTGGTTTGGCGAATTTTCCTGCAATTTTTGAAAATGATATTACTAACCCTTTGCGATTGGATGCATTTTCTTTGTGTTTTTTGGTAGGTATGGCTAGACCAAAGGTTCTTGTAAGAGGTCTAATACCCTAGATCAAGGAAAAAAGGGTTTATTATCGCAAAGGAGGTCACATCTTCCCAGGATGTTTGTTCTAAACCTTTTCAAGGGAGTGCCAGATCTAAGGGATGAAGCAAGTGGTTGCAAGTTCTTTTTCGAGTTCATTGAACAACATTGGTATCAAATCCACACATATCACCTCCTTTGTTTCTAAGAAGGAGGAAGCTGTGGGGTTTAGGATTCCAATACATACACCAACAACTTGGACAGAGTTTTTAAAAAGGAAGAGCTCAAGACTATTCTCTAAAGTAGTTAATGATCATTTGGCTACACTTATGACTGTTTCAATGCCTCCAACATCTATAGAAGCATAGGTATTACAAGTTCCCCGCCCTAGAACATCTTCCTCGGTCTATAAGTCGACTAAAACAAGCCAACTTGCATACTATTCTAGAGGAGATACAATTATCCACTTATAGTGCAGCGGATAAATATCCACAAGTGTGGGAGACACTTCATTTCCACAATTTCAAACAGTTCACCAAGCCTTGAAATCTTTATGTTCCTTAAGGTGTTCGGGATTATTATGCAGGTTATTTGAAGATCATCTTAAAAGGGAAAAAGAAGGCACGACCAATGACAACGATTGACTATTCAGGGTAAATTTTAAAGTGCAGCGATACTGATACTAATGATATGTTTGACTAGACCATAAAGATTATTCACTCTTTGGACGACAAGGTTAAAATGAAACCATTGGAAGATTTGAAGGGCTGGTTGGCCTCATTGCCGAGTGATACCACACCTCCATACCTAAAGTCGGGAGTTCTGATTAAGAAGAAGGATCTGAATGTCATAACAGGATATTTGTATTTATTTATTAGAAACACCATGATACCATCACAAAATGATCCATCATTTGACATCGAAATTTTTTATACTAGGTGGTATTGTTGATTGGAAGTGACGAAATCTCAGAACGAATTTCACAAGAGATGGTAATCAGGAAAAAACAAAAAAAAAACTCATTTCCATTTTTAGTGCTTATTAGTGATATGTTACCTAAGCTTGTATGCCCTTTGGGAAGAATAATGATACTGAGGTGACTTTGGCATCATTTATAGATATTAAGAAGATTGAAGCTGACTACACAAAATATAAAGTTGAAATAAGGAAGAAGGCTTCAATAGACACTTCTTTGGTAGTCAATATAGATTCAATGGAGACCAACACTACTGTTCTACTCTGGCCCTTGAGCTGAAAGTATACCTAGCTCCTCAACTTTTACTACACCTACTCCCGCTACTACTTCATGTCCCTTCGTGAAATAAACCATGATATACAAAATGGGTAACATATCCTATTCGAGAAATGTAAGAGACTTGAGTGTTAAGTCCGTTGTGATATTAATGATTGACCAAGCAATAGTAGCAGCATTGACTCATATTTGGGAGGAGTTGAGGGTACAACATGAGAAGATCATGGACAATGGGGTGGCAATGGATGCTTTCACTGCTTAAGATGGGTATTCAGGATGTTAGATCGTGGTTCTACAAATGTGATAGCCTTGAAGGTAGATATTATCGGTCTCCGATGTGACGTGGATGATTTAAAGTCCGATAATATCACAACTTTATGGGAAAATGTAGATGTTCTCAAGTACCTCAGTGTTGATATGCGAGTCCTTTTATAGATCCTTCGTGCTATTGTGACTGGAGATTTCATTAATCTCAAGATGATGGATAGTCCGACACAACTAAATAGATGAGGAAGAGTTAAAGCTTCGTTATAAGGCTATATTTTAGGATCTAGAGGACTTGGTGGGTGATTTGGTATGGGTGGATATGAAGGCCTTATTACGCAATACTTCCATGATTGGCTTGAGCGGGTTTTTGACTATATAGGAGATTGTGGCTTAAACCTCAAGAGTTGGAGTCGATTCGGGGACTGATGCCTAGATTGATGTCACCCCAGATGTGCAGAGTCAACCTCAAGCTTTGCCTGAATAGGAATTTTTACTCTTGCTCCATTTTTCTTTCTCTTGATACATTAAGTTTTTTTATTGCACATTGAGAAAACTATTTAGTTTTTGGGTGTGGTGAAGGTATTTTTATGCCTAGCCTTTTGGTTGTATTCATTTTCTTTTGCCTTTTGGATATTTTGATTTTTATATTTTATAGGGAAAAGGCTCAAATATGCCACTAAATGTTTAAAAAAGGTTCATTTATGCCATCAGTTAAAATTTTAGCTCGTTTATGCCATTACCGTTAAAGAAAAGGCTCATTCATGCCATTATTTTTTAACGGTGGCTTTGTAAAACCGTTTTTGACATGTGGAAAATTATAATTCGGCCACATCTTTAATTTTTCAATAAAAAAATCATAATTTTGAAAAAAATTGAATTAATTCTTTTTTATATTTTTAAAATAAATTGATGAGTTGGCCGAATTATCACTGGCCACGTCATCAATTTTTAAAATAAAAAAATCAAAATTCTGAATAAAAATTGAATTAAAATATGACATGGACGAATTATAATTGGACATGTGTCAAAAATGGTTTTGCAAAACCACCTTTAAAATATAATGGCATGAATGAGCCTTTTCTTTAACAGTAATGGCATAAATGAGCCAAACTTTTAACTGATGGCATAAATGGAACTTTTCTGAAAGTTCGATGGCATTTTTGAGCCTTTTTTCCTTGTTTATATTCAAAGTTATACCTATTTCTTGAATGTGAATGAATATTGGCTTTATTGTATTTGTTTCTCTCATAATTACATGACTGTGTGAGATTGTTCTTATTTTTTACATTTGAGTTTCCATTGAGGTCATTACTGACAAATTAAATAGTACTCTTGACGAAAAATATATTTTGCAAGTGCAATGAAGCAAATTCAAGTTGCTTAGGTAATCTGTGAATTCCTAGCATCTCATTGTGACTAGTCAGATTGTTGAAGCGAGTCTTCAATGAATTTTGCATGCGAGCTTAAATTATGGAGACATGATCTATGATTGTTTTGAAAGACTTCTGTGGTGAGGTTTACTTGAAATATGTGCATGGTGATACTTTGAGCTAGCTTCATTGGTTTGATTGGATAGATTTGTTGAATGAAGAGTGAACATAATTTCTTCACCTTTCTGTTACCACTTGTGATTGTAAACATTGCTTGACACTGTTTGAGATTAACCTTTTCTTTGGAAAAAGCATGAACACATATGTTCTTTCCCTCTTCACCTAGAATCTTCGTGAAAATTTGACTCATTTAAATAGGTAACTTAGATAAAAATCCTATGTTGGGGTGTGGTAAGAATGAGGAAAGTAGTCAACCTAGAATTTCATAAATTTCCTCCTTGGAACTTGTGTTGAAGAAAAAGATGTTTACCCTTCATATAAAAGGGGAGAGGGGGAGAAAAAGGTGAAAAGAGAAAAAAAATTACTAAAATTATATCCATTAAGCAATGTTTTGGAAATAAAAAAGGTGTCCGATGAGATATACCAAAAAAAAATTGTTCTATGAATATATCAAGGATGAGTTGTGAAGATAAAAAGAACGAAAGAAAAGGAGAAGTGAAATTTTAGCCATGCTTCATGAAGGTAGAAATCACTAAACCAAAATGATCACAGTCATATCCTCAGCCTAGTTTTATAATACATGAAAGATCTTTTCGATATTTCATGAGTTAAATAATGTGTTGGTTCGAATATACTGCTAAGGCTATGGATAAAATCGTGCATGTTTTTCGTATAGGTAGTGTGAGAGTTGATTTTGATTTGTTAAATTGTAATTCTTATTGGATTTGTGGCTGAATTGAATAATTCTTGATGTGAGTGCATTTGAATACTCTTGTTGATCAGGAACTTGCATTTGAAGTGAGCATTGTGCGCTGGAAATCTATCTGATGAAAAGGCTAGCTTGAAACATTTAATGCACAATTAAACATTGCATGTGTAGATTGAACCTTCTTTGCTTTAATGTTGAGTCTCACGTAGCACAATTGTAGACATCCTTTTTACCTCATCGATCTTGAGTTTTACCTGAGAACAAGTAAAATTTTATGTTGGGGGTGTTGATGAGTCAGGAATTTCAACTCATTTAGGTCTTTATATTCAATGAAATAGTGTCCTCAATTCCTACTTTGAGCTCATAATTGATATTAATGTATTGATCTACAGGAATGGAGGTTTAAGAACAAGACAAACGACATTTCAATGCAAAAAAAAATAAAAAAAGTGTTTGAAAAGTAGAAGAAAAGAGAAGCTAGAGCTCGCAAATTCACTAGGCAACTCGCCTAGAGAGTCTGCAACTCACAAAAAGTTTGCCCGTGTACCAAGCCAACTTTGTCAGCAAATGATGATTCGGTGATGCGCCGAATGGATCGGTAATCACGATATAAATCGTCTAAACTTCAAGAACAATTGTATTGAGTAGCAAAGCCAAAATGAGAGAAGAATAGCAATTCAACGGATCACCGAGTGCATCGGCGATCCCGAATAGCTTCTCTAATTGGACTCCATTATGATTTTTGAAATGTATCAATTCAATTTTTGAAAGAAGGAACGTAATGGAGTTCCTAGAGAGTGTGTATTCCTGAGCTTTGAGAGTTTTTCACAATTTTACATTGTTTAAACTTTTGGATAAGATTTGACGGATTAGGATTCTAGCTTTAATTTTTGCAATGGGTATTGCTGATTGTTAATAATCTTGATTGATAATTCATTTTGTAACACTCTCTTACATTTTACTTTGTTTAACTAAGACCCTTTACCTTAAGATTATGATCATATAGTCGAATGCATTAATTAGCTTATGGGCATTGTTAATTTCTCGATTTAATGTTGTTTTGAGGTAAGGTCAATTTTTTTTCATGTTTTAATTGATGAAACGAAGTTGAAAATTCTGATCAAACTTAGCTCTCTATAATTTCTTGAGAAAGAGGTATTAGAGTTGAATAAATGATTGATACTTGTATTGATCGTGTTTGTAACAACCCTAAAAATGGATATGCTAAGTAATGCTTACCGTGTCTAGAATGCCTACGATTAGACCGGGTTTACACGGATTGATGCACGTACAACCAGACCTCTAAACCTTTTCTACAGCCAAGCCAACTAACTTGGGAAGTTATTTGATCTAGAAAAGTTTGGGTCCATCCATGTAGGGCTCTTGAATACGAAGATTTACTCTAATGAGTCTCTACCGGACTTAAAAAGGGAAAATCTTAGGTTTCGAGGGTCTAGGGGTTAAATAATATTTTTAAGGGCTAAGGGTAGTATCATAATTACCCTAAATATATAATTAAATATTTAATTAATAATGTGGAGGGGCATTTTGGGGAGAGAGGGACAAAAATTGGCTCTTAGAGTGAAGTCTTGCTCCACCCGGGTTCGAACGTAGGTGGAACCGATAATTTAAATTGTTTTCTTTATTTAAGTTTGTAAATTAATGTAATTAATTATATTGTCCGATTTAAAACAAAAGGGAAATCAGATTTTTAATATCTACTAAACCTTATTTGACTAAGTCCTAAACTAGACTCCGAAACCTAAGATAACTCTCTCCTCTCACGTCTATCTCTCAACACACGTTCAATCTCTCTTTTCTTTAACATTCTCTCTGCCAAAATAACTTCAAGGACAGAAATATAAACCAAGTTCTTCACACTTGAAGAACTCACCACGAATGATAAAAACAAACGAAATAAATCACGTAGGCAAAGAGATGGTTGTCCGTCTACTATGGTGTTGAACTTTCGGTGTTGGACGTGTGTTTGGAGGAGTTCTTTGGGAAGTAAGTCAAGGTTTTAACGTCAAAAAGGTATGAGTTCTCTTCTCTCTCAGTACCTTTCCTAACAGACCCCTTAAGGTTCAGTATATTCAATACGAAAACTAGGGTTGTTCCCCGTTGCATGTCCCTGTCACTAGCTCCCATTGAATCATAGGTTGGTTATGTATGCTAGTAGAAGACTCATGATTAAATGTGTATTCGTTATGATTATGTGTTTATATGTATGTTTGGAATTATGTTACTTATGTTGATGTATTCCTAAAATGTAACTACGTGCTTTTGGGTGTGTTGTCGTGGCTATTGGTCACGATTAAGGAATTGAAATGACATGTTAGTTTTTCGTATTTCATGTACACATGTTTATATAAATCATGATGTTCATATGAGATTAAATGTTGCTGATTTGAGTGATAATATCTTGGCTAAACGAATCCATGAAAATGCACCTTAAACGTTCTAAATGCACTATGAAATTCCCCTAAGAAGTAACGTGTAATGTAATGGAAAAGAAGCTGAAAATGTAACTCAAATTTCCAGCACCTTTTTGATTATTTTCAGCCAAGTAAAGTTGTTTATAATGTCATGAAAAGTGAAGAAAAACAAGTGATGTCACTAAGGGTCGAACCCGTGATCTCACCACGTTAAAAGTTGTGAAAATAAAGAAGTGAAAAACAATGTTGTAAGGGGGAATTGAACCATGCTCCAGGATGGAAAATAATGTCTGGAAATGAGAAATGAGAGGAGTGAGATTCGAACCCACAACCTCTTGGTCAAGCTTAAGGAAAAATGAAAAGAAAATAAGTGTGAGGCGTGGGAATCGAACCGATGACCTCTAGGAGGAAAAGGAGAATTAAAAGAAAAATAAAGTGAGGTTGTGGGGGTTCCATCCCACAACCTCACGGTCAACTCAAAAAAGTCATGATCAAACGAAAATAAAATAATGAGGTTGTGGGGGATCGATCCCACAACATGTAGGTCCCCAAAAAGATAAAACAAAAAGAGAAAATAAATAAGAAAAATAAATGACAACGTTGGGGCTCGATCTCTGGTCTAATGTTGTGGGACCGAAAATAATTAAAAAAATGTAATTGTTGTCCAAGCGATTCGAAACCGGGTTCCCTTGCCCAAATTTCTGTATTGATACATAAGTCATACATGAATAAATGTTCAACATAATGCTCCCTACATAGATCGGAATCGAGATCTTGGCATAAATACAAGATGCATAAATCTTGTACCACATAATCTTAGGAAGATATGAATCACATAAATGAACTACGAATGAATCCTCATGGCTTGTATGTATAGACCCATAAGACTATCATATGTTAGAAGTAAGTGAATCTAAGATGTATGTAATGAAAGGATGTTATGAACAATGAATCCTCATGGATTGTATGTACAGACACATAAGTCTAGCATATGTTAGAAGTAAGTGAACCTAATATGTATATAATGAAATGATGAAACCCTAGAAGGGTTAACTAAAAGTGTGAAACACACTAAATGTCCAAGTGCATTGGCATATGATGAAATGAACATTCACTAAAAAGGGGTGAGTAATTATGATGAGCAAATGTGGTAATGCTAATGAATGTGGTAACAACATGATATGAGGCTAATGTAAAATATGAGAGCAATTTCAAATGAGCCTAAGTAAATGTTACCAAAATGTACTCACCTATGAGAGTGTAAAGTTAATGAACAGGCAGTCTCTTTAAACACTCTAATGAAAGTATTGAGATTAACACACTTAGTACTAATGATGAGATGAGGAATCATTTGTTGAGCTATGATGTCCTCATACTAGGAACCAGCTTCCATGACGTATGAGATGAATGCAATGGAACTTTATACTGAGCACCGATAGACTATCTATGACCGGTGATGCCTTATTTTGGGAAAGGCGGAGGTTCATGTAACTCTCATGAGATGACACTGTCCGACATGCAGGGTATATGTCTCCTTATATCTCATAGTCTTCGAACCTATACTTCCAATATTGGGATCTGGTAGGGTTAAATTCCCATGTATACTAGCATGTTTTGGATCATTATGCTCACATGATCTATGTCGGTAAAAGTTAAAGTTCTCCATGAATGAATGAGTCCAACCTCAACAGATGCACATAATGAAATGAATTATACCAAAGGTGTTAGTATAGGATAATCAAGAGGTGAGCTAGACTTAAGTAATGACACTAGGTCATTCTTGATCATTTTACAGCAAACCCGATGAAAGTATTAAACTACATCCTAGGTGTAGCTGGTGTTTACACTAGCCTATGAATTAAATGAAATGAAGTACGTATGAATGAATGAAGTAGACTGTGTGTTTGCTAAAGAAGGATTCCTAGTTGAGGTCCCATATGTTGAGCCCTCATTTTTGGGAAGTCCTTATGTCAAGTCCATGATTCCAAGGTCTCATGGCATATTAATGATGATATGAAAGATGTTATGTGCTATATGAAATATGTTATGTACTATGTGTAAGATTTCATGTACTGTGTGCAATATGATACGTATGATGATACATGTTATTCTTATGGCATGAATTTCCTAATCCAAAATTTGAAACCTTACTAACTTTCCTAATCCAAATTTGCTAAGTACACTGACTTGACTTTCCATAATCATGTTGTTAGGAAAGAGTTGTTCTTACTTATGCATTTCCTTGGTGTGTGCTTGAATAAACCCATACATAGTACAAGTGTGTACTAATCCCATATTATTCTACAATTTTAGGTGTAGGCACAATGGACGCTAGAGCTTACAAGTTGACGTTGCAGCTATCTGGACGTGGAGCTTTCATCCGTACTTGGTAGACCCTCATGCTTACGAGGATGTCTACATTTATTATTAAGATTAGATGTAGGATTTAACTAGTGAAGCATGTTACACTAGTGTTTCTTTCAACTTTCATTTAATACTTTGTATTGGTGCCGTTTTCACAAAAATACGTTTGAGGCAATTAAGAACTGTTTCTTTCATTTGATTAACACTATATTAGATGGTTGATTTTTGAACGCCTATGATGTTAAATAGTAGGTATACATGTATATTAAGCAAACAAAAAGTTCAAATTTTCCTCTAAAATTAACCTAGATGAAGTAAGTATGACGTATGTAGGCTTGTCTGCGACCTCTGAGAGGTCAAAGACGCCGGTCTTATCTGCGGTCTAGACTCCGGTCGTGACTGTGTTTTAAAAACCATCTCGACAAAGTGGGTTTGGCTCTTCCTTTACAACCCAACTTGAGAATGTGGGTTAAATAAGGAATTAGGTTGTTTCATACTATTATGCTTTTTTAGATTAGAGAGAACTCACTCGAAACATGGTAGTTGATCAAAAGATAGATATCGTATTCAAAATGTAGCCTACCATTGCAATTCTATCAACAACTTAAAGCAATACGTAATTACACGTGAAATTAAATTAGCATTCCTTATATCACATTTCAATTGTTTTCTCTCTAGTTGTTTAACTATAGTGTTAATTGCTCTTTATTAACCATTGGTTCCTAAATCCCCATATATGAAGTTGATCACAAAATTCAATTATTTAGTATATGTTACATAGTTTCGTACTCCTACAAAAGATTAGAACACGTTTTTACTTCATAATTGAATTCTTTATAGTTTCACTCCCCGTGGGATTTACCGCGATGTACCATTGAATTTATGATTGTTAGAGACGACCGACACTTTGAATTAAAAGAAGTGTAGTTAAGCATTATCAGCTTTTTAAACTTAGCTAATAATACCCATAAAAATACATTAAAAGTAACTTCGGGGGGTCATACGATTCCCCACCAAGTTGATATTATTAACAACAGTTTCATCCATAGTTGGAGTGTTCTTTAAGACTTTTTTCCTTCACAAATGAGTTCAAAGATAACAGGACCTTACTTAAGTTAATATGTACCTTAGAAATACATTTTAAATTTGGAATTAATTAATCTAAGTTTAAAGCTATATAAAATCCAAGTTAAGCTTACTAAGAAACATTTATTAATTTAGGTCCAAATATATACAATACACGTGAATTCTTTCTCCCATATAAATCATCCTTCTCATCACTTTTTTCATAGCAAAGTCATTCAATTAATTGCTCTCTTTCAACAAGTATTTTTTTGTGAACTATTATGAGTGTCGACATACTATTTTTCAAAATCTAATGCTGATGTTGTCGCGCTCCGAGCCTACACCCTAGACGTGACTAGCTCTAACGAACTATTTTTAATCCCCAAGTGAACCCTTTGAATAGTTTACTACTTAGTAGAGGAATCACTAAAGAAAAAAGAGCATTCATGCAGATTTTAACTCGTATATCTCAAATAGACCCAACTCAATGTTATAAATAATTTTTTTTGCAAACATCTCAGAATATCTAACTTAAATGGGAAAAGTGAGACTCATCAACTCTAACTATCTATGAAACCTCTACAAAATTACTGTTGTAGGGAAGAGACCCACGAAAACTCAACAATAACATGAAATAAATGTGAAGTCCTATGGAAAAGAAAGAGGATCACTAAAGGTATCTAAAGCACAAATTGATCTCAATGGAACATGTGTTGACAATCATGAGCAACTGTATCTTAATCATAAATGATACAGGTTGAATGGCATTAGTAAGATGAAATAACTTAATCAAATGATAATGGTAGATATAATATACTCAAGCTTAATGTAAAGAATTAAAGAAGTTAAAATCATTTAAAGCTTTACGAAAATACTCATTCATATCTTAACTCAACATATTAAGTGATATATTAACATACATTTTAACTCTATTGGGAGATTCTCTAAGATACAATAGTTAGTACGAGCTATGTGGTGATACAACATCTCGCCTACGCAGTCAAAATAATCTTATACCTTATCGAGGTATATATCACCTCAACTTAGTTGATCCACTAAGAAATAATAACTAATGTAAAAAGTATGTTCCTTTAACCATGTTGGCATATATGGTCTATGAGGATATTGAGTTGTTGAAGTTATTCCATATCGGTGCTCAATACTACTCCCATTAATATATGAGTTATGAAATGTATAAAACATACTCTTTCTCTTGTTTGAGATAATTCCTCAAAATATCCTCTTAAAAGAGGCAACTGCTCTGAAACTAATTAATCATTAGAAGACAAGGTTTGTCTTTGCTCAATATAAAAACTGATATATCTGGAAATACTTCGTTCCTTTAACTCTTGCTTCAATCTCGATTAAAACTTTTTCTAAAACATCTATTCACTTTCTCAAAAACTGAGTTTAAAACATTCATATTTGCTTAAAAGATTCTCAATAAGAATTCAAAGAAATACATGGAGATAGGGTTCATGCTGAATAGTAAACGAAGAACAATAAACTCAATACATCTTAATGAGAAATAAACAACAATCCAATAATTGGAAATATAAGTTAAATAGTGAAGAACTCTAGAACTCTGAGCTTAACATCAACTCATCTCAAGAATAGTCAAATCTAAGGATAAAATCACATAATATTCTATTTTTTATTTGAAAATAGATGTAGGGACTGAGGAGGAATTAGCGCAACACTATGATAGTCCTAAATACCTGGAAGAATAAACTTCTTTGCCGAAATTGATGAAACTCGAATAACAGTAGAACCCTACATTTTTATCCTCTTGAAAAATCGTTCTAATGACTACAAGTGTTAATGAAAGTAAAATAAAGGATCAAGACTTTCTAATTCTTAAATTAGGTGTAAAATATCATGGTTTAAGCTTACAATAGGGGGTAAGATGAAGTAATTTAAGTACCAAACGCATAGAGGAAAACCCAAAACGACCCCAACTTTACAAACTAGCTAGTTGACTTAAAAGGGAGGTTTCACAGAATGTTTAAGTCTCCAAGGACTATGAAGCACTTCATGGGTCATATAGTTCAACATGCAACTTCACATGCCACACAGTGCTTCACTAAAATAAGCATACCATTTTACTCCGAACTCCAAATGAGGTACCACTTGTGGTGTTAGAAAGAGGACTCAAAGACTTCTAATTTAATAGGTCATGGGACATCTAATTTTTTATATGCTGAGAGATATTATTGTTTGAATTTGAACAAAAATATAAAAGTTGATCGGTTGCTTCATATAGGACTTCTTGGTCTGTACAAATCTTCACGCCTCGGTCCAAACTTTTTGCAACTTTAAATGGTCCTTGATAACATTAATAACAAGAAAAACAAGCTTAATTTTCACTACGATTAGTTGTACGGACCAGGATACCTTGTACGGACAGTAAAACCTTACATACACATAGATGTGACTCCACTAAAGCCTTTTATCTTTTATATTCCAATTTCCAATTTCCAAAGTGTTTACACATGTACTTGATGATTGTGGTGGCTGGTGCTCGTGAAACCCTTAACTTATTTATTTGTTCTTCTAATTTTCATTGTTATTTAAAATTGTATTAAACAATTGTTATGTGACATTAAATAATAAGATCATGAGATTTCAGGGCATATTGACATACTATATATTTTTAAATTAAAATTGGAATCCAAAAATACTTTTTATTTTCTTAAATATCGTGTCAAATTAAAATCAAATTTATAAATTAGATCGGAGGAAGTAATTAGTTTGCTTGTCCATATATATGTGTCACTCCACCTGTCCCAATTTATGTGACATACTTTCCTTTTTAATCAGTTTTAAAAAGAATGTCACATTTCTATATTAAGAATATATTTAACTGTAAAATGTCTATTTTACCCTTACTGAAATGATCATAACCATACTAATTTTTACCATTCATTTTGGACCACAATTTTTAAAATTCTTCCTTTCTTCCTTTAAAATCTATGTTGAGTAAAATTGTCTTCCATAGAATGGGTGTAACACCCCGTACAAACTAATAAGACCTAGCTAAGGCCTGACAAAATATAGTAGGTTGAACTAGATCCTCACATGTTATTTTATATTTGAAAACTTATTCAAATGATGAACTTGGATTCCGAGTTCAAGTTCAAGCTATGGTTGAATATTTCAAGGAATTTCTTCGTTATTTTCATGGGATTCTTCAAGATTAAGTTATGGTGACTTTTCATCTAGGGTTTGCTTTCACCCTAGAGTCAATTTAAAAATAACATTTCAATATTTCAAGTTCATGAAAACTAGAGTTTTTACTCAACTTCATAGTTTCTTCCTATAAATGGTTTTAAAAGGTTTCTAGTGATATTTTATTGTTATATTGTTATTATATTGGTTATTTAAAGTGAGAATACACCATGAAACCATGATTTTTCTCTATTCTCAATTTATGCCTTTATAAATTGAGTTGTCTTTATAATGAATGCATGTGAATATAAAGTGTTTTAATGGCCATAGATTGCTGAAGTATGCTATTATCTATGCTTATTCATGGTGAAATGTTTATTTTGTTGATACTCAAGATTTATGGCCTTGAAGCCAAGATTTGAGAAATTACTTGTTATAGAATTTTGTAGTCTTATGTTGATTCACTTGAAAGGTGGAGGCATTCACTTAATGTATCTATTGTTAATATATGTGTGATATCTCTATGGTTGTGTCGTGATTATGTATATTATCAAATGGAGTTATAATTGAAGTCTTGTTCTTTAATGATATTGATGAATGAATCATGATGAAGTTTCTATGAATATGTTAATGAATGTAGAATCTATTAAAAGGTTATTCTCGATTGAAATCTAATGAATAAATGAGTGGTGGGGTATGCCATAGATAATTATCCATGAGTTAAGGAGGAGTGTCTAGTAGCAATCTCGATACCTCTATTGAGCTATCAAATAAATGAATGTAGGGAAGGGATGTATCCTTATCCATGAGTTGAGGCAGGTTATCCAATAACAATCCCTTAATAAATGAAATACTTTATGAGAATGTAGGCCATGCACCGAGAGGATGTTGAATGAGATGGGTACTCATGCATGATTTAAGGCGAGGTATCTAGTAGTAACCTACTTATTCCATAACTATGTGCTAACATAGGTCTATATCTAGTGGATCAACTTAATCTTGAAAGAATGACCCTACCTTAGGCAAGTAGGGATCCCTTATTCGGTGAGGGTTACACTGGGATTCCATGATTTAGCTCTCATGAACTATGTCAGTTAAATTCTTATTTCCATTATTTGAGATGTCATTATGGTTTCTTGATAGGTCCTATGAAGTGTAGGTAGTAGTATGAGATTCTACTATGCATTACACAAATAGGCTTATAGAGGGTATTACTGAGTATATCTAAACCCTAATGACTAATCAAAGAACGATTCCTTAATGAAGAATGAGATTCTATCCAATCTAATGTTGAAGATTGACTTGGAGTCTAATTGAGATTATACATGCTTTACTTGTATTGTATTCATGTCTTACTTTTCATGTCATGACTTAACGAATTTAATGTGTCTACTCTATGGTGTCTCCAAGGTAAGACTTAGTGTGATTAGTATAATGAGATGCTACTTGACGTATGACCTAGAGTTTTTCTTAGATGATGGTCATGATGTGAAAATGTGATTCCTCTGATGTTTCTGTCTCTTAAATGCTTTTTTGTGTAAAGGAAGAAAAAATTGGAATGTGAGTTCACTTTTAGTGACCTAGACGCTATTCATGCATCACACAAGGTATAGCATAAGGATTGTTTGAAATGAAGGTTCAAAGGTAAAGGTAATGGTTTCCTTGTATTATTATCTAAAAATGTGAAGTCATTACTCATATGATGTTTATACTTGATCATGGTATCATTTATGCTATTGTTCCTAATATTAAAAAAGTAGCATAATGCATGATTTCTAAAAAAATTTCCCTTTTAAGCATGTTTTTGCGTAGTCGTCATATTTAATAATTTTTTATGTACTAACCCATATTCTTCATGTTTTTACTACAAGTGTATGTTTTGCAAGTGATATTCTTTCTAGATAGTTTGAAGTGTTGGATTGATTCTTCCAATATGTCCCCATGATTCGAGGACAAGAGTTTATGCTTTTCCTAAATTTATGTAATAAACTACTTAGTATTTTTTTTCCATTGTAAGGGATTGTGTTTGTAGCTTGTTTAAGATCTAGGTCTAGGATTACCATGTGAGACTTAGAGTCCCTCTATATTTCAAGTTTATGTTCAATGAATTTCTATTGTTACTTAAATGAGCTTAAAATTCTGCACTATTTCAATATCGAAAGCATTGAATGTTAAGAGGCTTGTATGAGATCCCTTCGGGGTCAAGTACGTCTTGTTGCGAGTTGGGGGTGCGCTCGTGTCTTGACAATGGGACGGTAGGAGTAATACTTTTTGTTGCTCTATACTATAAAAGAGTCAATATACTCTTTTGAATTTTTTGATTTTTTATGTGTCACTTGATAAATTAACCATTTGAATCATTGGGGTTTGAAATTTATGATTTATAAAACCTAAGATAAATTTATTCAACGAAACTCATCCATACACAATTATATTGGTACAGTTTTAGTTATATAATTGACATAAGTAAATACATTTAATGATGAAATAGGAAAACCCCTGTGTTCGTCACAGTGATCATACATGTATTATGTATCGAGGTGGTAAAATAAATCCATAAAATTATAATCCGGCCATTCTATTTATATTTCAGCATATTATTGATTTACTTGTTTTAATAAATTAGATCATTTTTACAAGCTGATACACAACTCAAATTGATCCATGAAAAAACATTATTTAAATGCATTTTTTTTATTTCATGATAAGTTATATACAGATAAAATATAAGGAGAAATATTAAATTAGGTTCTAAAACAAATTAGATGAAAACAAACAGATAATTTTAAACTAAGAAAAATTGAACGGGTTATGTTTTTTATTGGTAAGTAAAAAGTAAACTTAACTAACCAAATAAATCACCCGTGTGGACATAAGCTCCACCAATGCTAAACAAAAATTTCATAATTGCTAAAACATTCTATGAAAGAGTATTCAATTTTTGTAATCTAGCAGCTACGCTAGGATACATATTGCCTCTCCGATAAGGCCTAAAATTTGACTCTTTTAGGTCTTTATTGTAATAAAAATAGTGTTCAATTGTTTATTTTATCTAAATACTTGACGAGAACTCTTTAGTTCCAGGTATTTCATGTTTTAGTATAAGCAAGGACACTTAAGTGCAAAACGGGAACAAAAAGGATGAAAAGAGCTGAATTTGAAACCTCAGCATCGTCAAGCATGCTTTGCAATCCACCAAATAGAGACATTTCTCCATTTTTCACTAAAACAAAGCCCTAAAGGAAGTGTATTCAAAGACGATGAAAAGGAGCAGTCGGTGCTTCATCAAATAGTTCCGCAAAGCAAAAGATTCCATCCAATGTCATAGTCCAGATAGACGCTGATCATAAAGCACAAGCAGTGATGAATTAGAATAAGGGTGAATCTCTGAATCACTTGGTGATTCACGACTAAATACACCGAACGAATTTTCCTACACTATATCTGAAAACTATTAATACTAGAGTTAGTTATTATTTTGTAAGAATCAAAACATTATTTTAAATTTTCACTTTTAGATATTCAGTGTTTCTATGTTCTCAAAAGTTTGGTGAGGTTTTTTTTAGGAGACTTGAAGAAAGAAGTTCTTTTTTTTCAAATCGGAAGTTGGTCTTCTCCATTCTTATTCCTTTACTACTAGTTAAGGTTTTCTTATACACATTTGATTTTGTATCATTTTAGGTGTATTTGAGTATTGCTTGATGTGTTGATAAAACCCTGTTCTTGGAGTGTGATTTAGAAAATATGTTCTTAAATTATTGTTGAGTCTTGCTTGATGATAGGATAAGATGTATCTTCATGGTTATTTCACCTAATAGTTGTGGTTTAATTTAATGGGATTGTAGTTACAAATAATAAACCATCCATTTGTTTTTGGCTTGCTCGAGAGAGAGGTCACGAAACAAAGCGCTAGATTGATGTCCTAATGAGTTGGTTGACATGACACTCAGCTTGAAAAGGTGAGCCCTAGTCCCATATCCAAGCATTGTTCATCGAAAGAGCGGGCGTGGATAAGGCATAAGCTCGTCTTCATTAGACGAGTGAGTATTCGAGAGGAACCCATTTGATTTGGGGCAAGTTGCCCGAGAGGAAATGCACTTTCACCTGAAGCTTAGCATTGTTATTGTTATTTTTGCATATTTTCCTATCGAAAGCAAGTACCCATTGATTTACATTAACATATATTGCGGTAACACCCCAAGAACTTTTTCTTATAGTTGATATCCCTTTATTTTAGTTGTTTGTTCTACTTGTGACAAAACCTCCATTTCGATATTTGACACTTCGGTGTCACAAATTTAAATTACTTTTCTTTATTCTAAAATATTTTAAATTACTACTAACTAGAACGAAATTCTGGTTAACAAATATTTTCACTACCACTTCCTTGGGACACCACCCCAACCCTTTGGTTGGGTTACTATACTTGCTTTGATTCATAACACTCAGACCGTAGGGTAATGACATTAATCATAATAACAAAAGAAGCATCAAATTTGCACCATTGCCCGGGAGTGGTGTCACGGAAAGATGTAGTTCTTTTGGAGTATTTGTTCTTTTTGGTCATGTTTTTGCTAACTTATTTTAACCTTAAATTCTCTGTTTTACCATAGATTTTTTGTAAGGTAAGTATGTCGCTGGATACATGCAAGAAAATGGAATGGCCTATATTAGAAATAATGGTCAGTGGGGATTAAATCATAACTTTCAAGTAGAATGAGGATGAAAGGATCTACCAATCATGGGCCAGGATCAAAGGGCTCATCAGTTGTTGCCCATAATTTTCGTGAGATGATACTCATTGACTATTTATACTTAGGTCTCAACTCCGGAACTAAGAGGCTGATTGACAATACTATTACGGGTCGTTTAGCTAAGAAGACGTATGTAGTAGTAGTGGAATGTCTCAACAATGTGGCTAAAATGAAAATGGAAGTTTAAAAAGACTATATGATTAGGCACACTGATGGTCTAAATGGATGAAATGGGATGAAGGATGATAAAAGTTGAAGCACAGTCGTCGAGGAAATATAATATATTCCCTCTCACGAGCGAAAGGTCCTCAAAGATCAAGAGGAGAAACACATAGACAGAGTTCTCTCAACTATTCTCCTAGGTTACCAAGCAAGATAAAGAACCATAGTAATTGAAAGAAAATATCAAAGCAAAGAAACGAGTGATTTGGTCTCAGTCCAGAGTTTTCAAGTGCTTGAAGACATCATGGATCAAGAGTTTCTACTACTCCACTTGAAAAAAATGGAGATCTACATAGTGGTGGTGCGGTAAACAACCAAAATAAAGCCTAACATAGAAATTTGTGTCGTTCCACGACGTTAACTAAGGAGCTGTTTGGGAGGTAACCCAAATCCATTTACTTACCTTTTATTATCTTGATAAAATAAATGTGTTGTGTGTACAAGTTCTTGAAAGAGAGTGCATAAAAAGATGCAGAGTTACAGGCAACAAGTCCATTTGGCGGAACGCCTACATGTTCAGCGTGTTCTACCGCTCACATCGTCTTACTTAATTCACCTAAAAGGTTGAGTTTGTAAAACACAGTGGAGTGGAAATTTAGTCAGTGAACCGCCAATTGAGTTGGAAGTCTCGAGAAAGAACACCTATGATATAGCAATTATATATGGACATGTTGTTACATTTGGCAATGAATTAGATATTCGTTGCATTGCCGAGTTATTGAGCGAAATGGCTAACATCACCGAATGGGCAAAAGTTTGATGGTCATAGGAAACAGGTATAATATGCTGTGTTTTTTCCTTTCTTTCACTTTTTTCCTCTTTCACAAACTCAAACTTGCACTCTAGTAATTATAGATCTTGTATTCCCAACGTATTTCAGTTGTGAAATTGTGCTCGGATTCGGATCGCATTGGCGCCTAGATCATCAGTATAAATCTAGTTTGGCATGAAAGGTTGGAATTGAAACTCCCCTGTTATTATATCAGAATTCATACTATTTTTCATAACAATCCATCATATAAAATCTCTACTGAGTATGTGAGTTTTTGAGTTCAAAGGGTTAATTGATGCAGGTGCAACAATCTTTGTATTATTTGCGAAACTCTAATTCGATTTTGTTTTGAGTAAAGTTTTAATGTGTTGCAAAATGTAAAATTCCTATTGATATTCATTAAAATTGTGTCTTAAAAGATTATCATCTAGGCTGCGGGGCTAAAGTCTTAAGAAATTGCACAAAAACTAGCCCATCACTTTGGCGGTTGTTACGATGCTCAAAATGAAATAGGATGAACAAGATATCCACATGGGTTTTATGAGTTAATAACTTGTTAAAATAATGAAATTCATCCTTTAAAGTCAGTTGTAAAGAGTTTCAAAGTCAAAAAGTCAATGGACGACAGAGATGTGCGGAAACTAGTCTTGTGTTTGCTAGTGTGTTCTTGTATGTTGTATGTATTTTCATGTGTTTTTAGAGTATAAAATTAGTTGAGGTGACTATAGTTTCTTAATAATCGAGATGAGGGTCAAAACGTCCAGGCACAACTCTCCAAAGACTAACCAAAGGGTCCTTGAGGAGGACCCAATGTTTGGCAAGGAGGTTGCCAAGGAAGCGTGTAGGCAGACCCTTTTTGGAGCAGCAGGCGCGTCGCGCAGCTGCCACTCAAAAGACAAACAAATTTGCCTTGTGAAGCGGTGTTGACACAAACTATTCTGTCTCAATTAATTTCCAAAAGCAAGATTAGAAAATGTCCTCGCGACGTGAAACCATATCCTAGTTTTGGTCGCGCCGTTTAAAGTCATGTTAGACTTAATTAAACGGTACAATTAGTGTAGGGTTGTTTTGGTTACTTTGGGGAGTTATTCTAAATGGGTTTTGAGTGACATTTAACCCAATTCACCAATCAAAACAAACCCCGCAAATTTAAAATTAAAAACTCTTTATTTTCTCTCTATTAAAAACCTTCAATAATGAGCTTTGAAGCTCCAAAGAATAAGGTAAATTCTAAAAGGTTTCAACCTAAATTTCATGGATACAAATTCAATAAGGTACAGTGATTTCATACTTGACTCTTGTATCATTCAAAGAGCCAATTCAAAGGCTTTTCAAAAGATCTCAAAAATCAAAAAAATCCTATTTTGAATTCCAAGAATGGATTCTTGCATGAAAAGGTTTAATATGATGATTTATGAAGTATTCAATGTTTATTGATGGTGTTATGATTGAAAAATTCCATGAACCCATTATCATCCTTACTCTCTAGTTTTTGCTGGTAAAGCGGGTATGATAATTGTGATTGGTTATGGATTGAATTTATTTAGATTTCTTTATTCTTATTGTTATATATATATATATATATATATATATATATATGTGTGTGTGTGTGTGTGTGTGTGTGTGTGTGTGTGTGTGTGTGTGTGTGTGTGTGTGTGTGTGTGTGAAATTGAGATTGTAAGGGTGATTAGTGATCTTGTCCTTATGGGGATGATAATGGGTATGTTCTATTGTTGTGTGGAAATAGTTGGACATGTTAAGGAATGATGATTGTGGAAAATGGAAGGTTGTAAGTGACCTAATTCCCTTATTTAATGTAGAATTGATATATGGTCAACTCATGGTTGTGGTGCTTAATTGTTATAATTTCTATGAACATGGCCTTGTCAGCATTATTATGTGAATTATCGTATCATCATGTTATGGCTTGTATATATGTACATTGTGAAGGACGTGTATGTGAATGTGTAATGTTAACGTGTTCATGTAATCTATAAGAATATTGTATATGGTGTGATATTGTTAATGAAAGTATGTTTCCTCTAAATGATGGTAAGTGATGATGATAGACTATGAAGATTCTTTATATGTTTATATGGTGTCTTATCATGGTAGCCTTAGTTGTCCCTACTTGATGCATGAAAGTTATGTGAATTTGATCTCTTGAGTTGGTAGGCTTAGGCACCATTTTCATGAATTTTTGAATGAATGAATGTCTAGGATCGGTACACCTAAAGTAAGTACCCTTCAATGAAAGAATAATATGGAACCTTGAATAAGAAAAGAAGGTTAATAAAGAAGTCTTGAAGTGGCAGACCCTCATGGTTCCCTTCTTGAATTGAATGATGGACTTAGCAATAGCTTGGCTCCAGCAACATGAAAGCATCTCTAAGAAAGTCATAAGAGATATCGTAATGAATCTTAATCAGCAGCACTTGTGGACCCCTTCTTGGTAGTGGTATTATGAGTTTGTAGGACATAGAGATAGTTCCTTCTCACATATTATTATGTTAATGAACTTACTCCATGAGAAACAATGCAAAGCATCTAATGGATATTCTTGTCGTATTAGCTATATTTGAAGTATGAGACTAGAGTACAAAAAATCCCTTGATATCCCTAAAATATTTGCCTACATGGATATTTGTTTAATTCTACCCTTGACAAGTAGAGCACCTTTCACGGTGTGGGGTTTTGATGACACCGGATTCCATACCTTGCTAGTGTAGTCTATTTCGATTAATTCTTATTCTCATCATGTGGGATGTAAAATCTTGTTATTGGATAGGTTCTACAACGTGTAGGTCGTGGAATGGGACGTTATCTACACATGGCACGAGTAAACTTTGAAGATGGTAAAGTGAGTTCCCCGGGTCTTCCATGACCATTATGTGAAGTACATGGACTTAATGATTGACTTCTAAATGACTTATCTAACGTGTGTCCTCATATTGATAATATGTTGAATATAAAGGGTCTTATCTAGGGTGCCTTTGAGGAACACTTAGGTGAGCTTGAAGAGGGTGTATGGGCGGTCTCTTCATGTCTTACTTAGATGGGTCTTAGAGTAACCTTAGGTAGAGAGTCTAAATGATGAAAGGGATTACTTGTTGAATATTGAATCAAATATTATATGTTGATGTTAGTTTAATCTGTCTTATATTTGATTTTTCACATGTATTATATCCCTTAAACTTTTATGATGAAGACTTTTATCAAAATAAATTAAAAGCATATTTCAACTAAAGTGTCCTCTTCAAGATGGTTTTCTTCCATGTTCACCATACTTAGTGCATTAATTGTACTAATTCCATATTCTTTTCGATGTCTTTAAGTTTAAGTGGTACAAAGGGAATATTTCTAGTGTATGAAGCTTGGGAAGAAGATTTCTTTCAAGATTGGTATGTCCTCATATGTTTGAGGACATGGACTATGTTTCTAGTTGTCTTTCCTTAAATACTTTGTATTAGACTATGAGTTTCTTTTCTATGTAAAGGCGTCGTGACCCTATGATAATGAGATTTGTCCTAGGTGGCTTTGTGATAAAACTTAGTTTTTTTTTTATGTTTTTTAAAAAAAGTTTCCGTATTGACTTTATATGTGAAAAGATTATAATTTCGCACTAATTTTCATATTTATGTGATGAATGAATGCTAAGAGGCTTGTACAAGACCTCTGAGAGGTCGAGTATGACGTTCACGACTTGGGGTGCTCTAGGGTGTGACAGTGGATCACCTAACATCCCTATTCCGCCGACTACTGAATATTGTCTACCTGTATTTATAAAACAGTTTTGGCGGTCAGTTGTTACATAAAAGATGCACTCGCCGTTCAGCCAAAAGAGTCGTTAATCACCCTTTTGTCTATGCCTTATACTATTTGTACACCATTTTTAGCAAGCATGCATAACATGTGTAAAAACCTCACCAAACGTTTTGGTGATGCGATCCTACACGAGGACATTCCCCAACTTCTCTTGAAATTTCTGTCTGACTGTGTATTCAAAGTTCCTTGTAGGAACGGCTAGAGAAAAAGTTGCAGGATGAAATCACCCATCACAAAACGTAAGAGTATATGAGTTTAAAGCATAAGAAAATAAACCAGAGTTGTCCAGACAAAGGAAATATAATAAAGCAAGAGCCAAAAGAAATATTCCTGTTGATCCCACCATCCCTCCATGTCCTAAAATATTATAGAATGCAATTAATGCCTTTTTTTGCAGCACGAGCGCAACTCACATCGCTGCGGAAGCTAAGGCAACTGAAAAAATGAAGCTTTGGATGGAGCACTTCATGAGCCATTGTTTTCTTCGAAGATGATACTTCAGGTGCTGATGCCCTGTCAGATAAAGAAGCTGACAGGATCCTCGCTTCACTCACCTCTATGGCTTATTTTTCTTCAAATTATGAATTACATCTATTAACATTTGAGGACAAACACTTTTAATGGTGGGGTGAGGCCTACCTTTTTCTTTTCTTTTGCTTGCTATGAGTATTTACATATTTTGTATATCTATTTGGGTTGTCTATTTAAAACTTCTTTCATAACTGTTTGAGATTATCACTCTCTTTTGGGTCCTAATTCCAAAAATAATTTTGACCCTTCCGAAAAAAATTATATTTTTGAAAATTTTGCCACCTCTTGTGTTGAAATTGGTTGTTCTTGTACAAAATTTGAGTCTCAGTTTTGATCAATACTGATAAATTGAATAGTTCTCTCAATTGATCATACATGAATATGTGGCTACGACGAGAACATATGAAGTAGCATAGAAAATATGTGAACTCTTTGCATCTAAATATGATTAGACATATACAAAATTGATTCTTTTGTAATGACCATTGCAAACTAGATAATGTTTGTAGTTTTGTTTGACTTATTTATCAATGCTTTTTGTCCTGAGATTACATTTAACCTTGCATGAATAAACCTAGAATTTTCCCAGTTAGTTTGATTGACTTAGAAAGGTGTCCTCTTGATACGATCTCAGGTAATATTTAAGAGTGTGAGCAAACTTTGAAATATACCTTTTTTGTGGACTACCCCTGAGTATGTGAAACTCTTTCGAACACCCTTGAGCCATATATTTTCTTTGGAAGAACCTTGATGAAACCTAGACCTTACGTTATCCATCACCTATAAACTAATATTATGTGATTTTCGTGAATAGCCAACATAGGCAAAAATCCTAAGTTGGAGGTTTGGTATGAAGAGAAAGGAGAAGTCAACAAGTGCAAGAAAAGTATCACAAACCGATGGTATTGTAGAAAATGAAAACTCTCCATATAAAAAAGAAAGGAAAATGATAATGAAAGAAAGGAACGAAAAAGAAAAGTTGTGAAATAAAAGTACAAAAAGAAATCGGGATTCCAAGCAATTCATGAAGAAGAATAAAGAGATGGCTTAGAACTCGAGTAAGGATTGAAGAAGGAAGATAGGGGATACCTTGAGGAAATCAAATGTCATTGAGGAAAAATTCATTGATACTAAATGGTCATACCTTTGCACTGAGTCCTATTAAAAGCCTTAGAAAGACCTTTTTTATCATTAGTAAGACAGACCTAAGATCAATTTGAAAATAAAGGCAAAACTATGGGTGAAAACATGAATTGTGTTCCTCTTTTAAAGTGTGAGCATTGCATCTGATTCCTAATCTTAAATTGGTTAATCTTGGTGTTTGAATATGGAATCATTCTTTGTTTTAGAGCTTTTAAATTCTTTTTTTTAACTTTAGTTTGCATCAATAGCAAGTATTACGAGCACGAGAATCTTTTGTAATGATGGGTCACTACTTGAATCTTTGAGTATACAATTGAGCTATGCATGGGTAATTTGAGTTTTGTTATGTATGTTCATGATTGAGTCTTGTGTAGCACTATTTAAGACATCCTATTTGAACTGTTGAACTTGATTTTTACTTGAGGACAAGAAAAATTTTAAGTTAGGGGCATTGACGAGCACTCAAATTGGACTCATTTAAATCTTTATTTTAATGTAAATACTATCGTCAATTGATCATCTTATCTCAACATCTTATTAAAACACTTCAGTTTAAGGAATTTGGAGTTTTAATGTAAGCATTGATACTTAGGCGCAAAAAGGGAACAAAAAGGATGAAAAAAAGATGAAGTTGAAGCTTGCGGATTTCCAAGCAACGCCGAATAGATACACTTTTCCCTTTGTTCTAGCAAGCAAAGCCCCGAAGGAAGTTGATTCAAAAGGCGATGAATAGGATTAGTCGTCTCTTAACCGAATAGTTTCGCAGAGCAGAAGTATTCTTCCCAATGTCACAGTATTCATATAAGACGAAGGCGAATCACAAGCTGTCATGAATTAGCAGAAGGGTGAATCACCAAATAATTCGACGATTCACGACTAACGTCACCGAATGGATTCACCAACATGAAATCTAAAAACTATAAATACTAACCTTAGTTATTATTTTTATGAGTCCGAATACTATTATAAATTTTCACTTTTAAAACCGTAGCTTTTGTATTATCTCTCAAGTTTAGAGAGGGTTTTCAGGAGACTTGAAGAAAGAAGTTCTTCCTCATCAAATAGGAAGTGGTGTTCTCCATTCTTCTTCCTTTGCTCATATTAAGGTTTAATTTCTTATACCAATTTGATTTCTCTATCATTTTAGGTGTATTTGATTATTGCAATATATATGGTTTAAAAATCTGTTCTTGGTGTGTGATTTACAAAATATGTGTTGATATTATTGTCGGGTCTTGCTTGCTCATAAGATTAGATGCATCTTAATGGTGATTTCACATAGTGTTTGTAATTTAATTTAATGCGTTTGTATTTAGAAATACAAAACCAGTTATGTCTTTTCGGCTTACTCGAGAGAGAGGTCACGAAACTAAGACCTCAAGATTGGTGTTCTATGAAGTGGGGTGACATGAGGCTGAGCCCGAGACGGTGAACCCTAGTCTTATATCGGAGCACTCTTTATCGAAAGAGAGGGTGTGGATAAGGCGTAGGCTGGTCTTCATTAGACAAGTGTCTGTTTGAGAAAAACCCATATGTTATGGGATAAGTTGCCAGAGAGGCAATTTATTTCACCTAAATCATAGCCTAGTTAGCATAATTTTGCAAATTATACTATCAAATTGATTTACGTCAACATATATTGCATCCACACCCCAAGAACATGCCTCTATAATTGATTTTCCCTTTATTTTTATTGTTTTTACTGTTTGGGACAAAATACCCTTTTCGATATTTGACACTTCGGTGTCACAAATTGAATTTACTTGCTTTATTCAAAAGTATATTAAACTACTGCTAATTGGAACGAAATTCTAATTGACTACTATTTTCACTACCATTCCCTTTGGAAGCCCAAACTCTGGTTTGGCTACTATACTCGCTTTTATTCGTAGACACTCTGACTGTAGAATAGTGTCGTTAATTATGCTCAGAGAAAAAGCATCATTCTCCCATATATCTCCTTTATGATATGTCAAATTAGGTAGCTTGTTGGTTTTTTTTTGTTGTTTGACTATCCATAAATGATATATTGTACTTGCCACTGCCATTCTATACATTAGAGTTCTACTGCTTTTGCCTTTCATGTACGGCATTTCCCATTGTACTTCATCAATCTAATTTATTTCACAACATCTTGTTCGTTGCTACTGTAGTATACGTCTCTACACCTCTGCTTCATATGCACACTAGAAAAAGATATGAGCATGAACTACATCAGCTAACTCACATAAAAAGCATGTTAGAGACTTTGTTATACCCTATTCTCCCAATCTATATTAGGAGCACCATAGTTTGGCAATACTAGTGATCTCCACCCTACCTTTTCCTCGTACCTCACATTTGCATATACACTCTGCTTATGTTGTACTGTTTCATATTATTCATATCTTTTTAGTAATCACAACATGTTTTATATGTGTTCCTTCCTTTAAAATCATTTGCACCACCAAGGAGGCCTATTGAGCTTGAATTTTCCATACACCTTGCTTTCCATAGTAACTATTAATCTATACAACCCATAATTTTTCTTTTTTCATGCATAAGTTCCACAATAGTTTCCCAATTGTGGCTTTGTTCATATCAGGAAGTTAAGTCCTTTAATTGGATTAGGAGAACATAATATATCCCACGCAATGAAAGCTTTCCTTGAGACTTTAGTGTTCCCTATCCATAAAAATCTTCTAAATATAGTCTCCACTTCTTGGATTATTTTCTTTGGAATAGCACAATTCATACCAAAAAACTTTGCATTGCTTATAGAACACTTATAATAAGATGATCTCTTTCTGCATAAGAGAAGAATCTTGTTGTCTAGCATGTAATTCAATTGAGCATCCTTTCTAACTAAGTCTTACATTGTACTATAGAAAATCTTTTAGTACTAAATGACATTGAAAGATACTTAAATGGAAACTCCCCTTTCAGATATTGAAGTTCCTGCAATATCTCCTCTTGATTTTGTTTCTTAAATCCTCCAAAATACACATTTCTCTTGTCTATATTTGGAACCAGGCATAAAGCTTTATGTCTCCTCCACAAAACATCAGTAGATCATCACCAAAGCTCAATTGGACTATTCTCTGTCTTTTGAATCTAGGATGGTAATAGAACTCAGGATTTGTCTGCAAGGTCTTTAGAAGTCTAGTCAATTAACCCACGACTATTACAAACAAGTAAGAAGAGATATGATCTCCTTTTATCACACCCCTCTTTGACATGAAAGTGGTTGTGCTATGCCTATTTAATTGGATAGAATAAGTAATTGTTCTAATACACTACATAATCAACTTTATGACTCTAGCTGGCATTTAAATCCCCCTAGGATCTGGTCTAACAATGTCCACTTCAAGTTATCTTATAATTTCTTCATATCCTATTTCACCATAAATCCTCTAGAAATCCCTTCCCTACCATATCCTATTGCCAATTCATGACATAGTATCACATTGACATTCAGAGCTATCCCTGGTACATAAGTTGACTGGTTTATCTCCACTATAATCTTCATAATAGGTTTTAACATTGCATTTATGACCTTAACTAAATTTTATATGTTATTGAGCCGCATGATATAGGCCTATATTCACTGATCTTGGTAGGATTTTGTACCTTAGGTATAAGTTTCACATTTCTGTAGTTAATGGGTTGGTAAATTTCCCCTGTATTGAAGAATTGTAAGATTGCATTTATCACCTGTTCTCCACCACTATCCATACTTTTTTAAAAATACAGCATTAAGACTCTCCTTCCGTGGAGCTTTTAGATCATTGATCCCTTGTATTTTCACTTTTGCTCTTGTTACTGAATCTTGTAATTTTAATTGTTGATCTTGGTTGAGTTGTCCACCATGTTTCATTATTTGTATATCCACAATTGGTAAAATAGAAGTTGTTTTACCTAGTAGTGCCTTAAAAAAATTAGTAGCCTTATCTTCAATTGCCTCCAGAGAACGTACAATTATCCTTGCATCAATAGTAAGACTATTGATAGTATTCTGTGCCAGCCTTTTTCTAATATGAGCAAAGAAATAACTTGTGTTTTCATCTCCTAATTTTAACCATTGTACCATGAATTTGTACCTCATAGCACTCACCTCAATGGAACTCCATCTCTCATGTTGATGTTTTAGCACTGTTTGTTGGCCTTTGTTAACTTGCGTATGAGTATGATCTAACATTTCATTTTGTACTGAATAAAGTTGGGTTCTAAAAGTCTTTATCTGGTCCCTAACAGTATTATTCAAAACTTTGATTACTTTTATGACCTTCTTTAGTTTCCACCATACATCTTTCATGCACCATTCCCTCTTCCTTGCCATGCCTCTTATACTGATTGTATAAACTTTGTATGATCAGCAATATGTTAAAGAATCTTGAGTTCTTATATGTCTTTTTGCAAATCTTATCCTGTACTATTTTCAAAGGAGAGTGATCGAATATCCCTAGTTTAAGTATGTTAACCACCATGATTGACATATGTAGCATCCATTCCGTATTCACTAAAGCCCTGTCTATCATGCTATAATTGTGACTATTTGTCCAAGTAAACAAGTCACAACCCGAAATTACCCTCTAGAACCTACATAACCCTTAGGTCGGAAAATTGTGTACTTGAGCTATCAGAGGTCTTCAACTACTCATTTTGTATCATTCATTACATAAGACATGAAAAGTAGTGCTGAATTAAAACATTTCACGACATTTATACTAATAAGGAAATATCTTTTATAAATACTAAAGAGTAGTCTCGTCATCACAAGCCATCTAAAAAACAGAACTGAAATATCTTAGGGACACGGCTCTTTACATTGAATGAAATATATAATAAGTCTTAATAGTAGAAATTTAGAAACAGAACTATGCCCTCAAATATATGAGGAGATACTTGTCTGGAGAGAGTCGATTTCCATGTTTTCCTTCTAGTCTTGAACTTGCCTCAAACCTATACTTATAAAGTATATAAAAGTATGGGGTTAGTACAACACAATGTACTAAATATGACATATGCAAAAACATGCAAAAAGGGACGTTTTAATAGAAATGAGTTTTCATGCCAATTAAGTAAAACTTTCATGAATATAGAAGTGAAATAACACATAAGTAACCATTTAGCACATATGAGAGGATTTTGAAGAATTTAACACAAATAGGCACTTTACAGTGAACTCAAGGAGATTTAAAGTAAGCTGAAACCGATCAACACACAGTAAACTCACCCCCTAATAGCTTCACTAACCAATGTTATCTAAAGATTCACTAAGGTAAGACATGAAGGAATTGCCCATACTATCACTTCAATTAACACCCAAGTCACCCTCCAGACTACCCATTATAGGCTTAGTTCGTTCAGCTAACAAGTCCACACTCCTTTAACTATACATTGGAGGAATATACTTGAATCTAATACTTCACATATGTACCCTTCCCAAAGTGGACTTATAAGTTACACAAAGTGCAATGTGAGAATACCATCCCATACTACTACTCCCACCTTGTGGTCCTTGAGGATTCCATGAGGTTAGGTGCACTATATTCATCATTCATAAACTTCATTATACAAGACATAAATTTAACATGCTCTCTTAAAATTAGACTTTAAGTCACATAACTTCATTTCATTACATAATAACACATCCATACATTAAATACAAAGATTTACCAAGACTCCCCTTTCAAGTGTCTACTTGTACAATGGATAAATAGTGTCCCATAAAGTCACTACCCTAAGTAGTACACTCTTTAGGAGACTTAGTTCATTAATTTCTCTTGTGAAAGATAGATTTAAGTTAACATAGATCACGAGAGATATATATGGAATCCTGATATTAATCCCTATAGGATGAGGGATCCCCACTTGCCTAAGGTAGGGTCATTCTTTAGCCTTTACATGGATCGTGTAATACATACAGCTATGTGGGCGCATAGTTAAGGGATAAGGAAATTGCTTCTAAGAAACTCACTCTCTATTCACAAGGACAACTCATCTCAAGAGGTACATTGGGTACAACATCTCTACTAGCAATGTGCACCCACCCCTTCTTCAAATCCTCTAGTTGCTAAGCATAAATACCCCATAAAATCTTAAATATTCATGACTATAGGTTAAGGGATTGCTAATAGGTACCACACCTTAACTCTCGAAGGTACTTATCTCTAGATGTTACATTAAAAAACCACATCTCAACTCACAATGGTTACCCAACCTCAGACCTATCTTAGAAAGATCTTGGGAAAAATGAGATTGCTACTAAACACTTCATCTCAACTCACAAAGAATTTTCACCCCAAATATCCCCTTTTCATTCACATTCTTTAGCTTCATTCATTCATTCACAATACAAGGCACATCTTCCGAACGTAAAGGACGTTCTTGGATGTTCGACCTGCAAACATCACCAAACTATATAAAATGCCTAAATACATAATTATAAACCCTTTATGGACTTTAAGACCTCAACACACACATGATTGGATCTATTTCAACCTAGTTCATTTTGGGGACGTTACATTATCCCTCACTTGGATTAACATTTGTCCTCTAATGACACTAAACACTTTTAAGGATATCAAGGACTCAACTAGCACAATTTCACACATATCATCAACTTCATAACATTCATATTCAATGCACCAAACTTACAAGGATCACGAACTACACAATCTTTAGGCACTCTAGGCAACATAGAAAATTTTGAAAAATTTCCACAATTCAAAGTGCACCATACTTCCGAATTCTCATTTCATTCATAGAGGAAATACCTTATCAAACCTTAGACATGATCATATACATCATTTCTGCACACATTGAAACCATTATTCATGAAAAATGCAATAATCAAATTTGGAACTTCATACGGTGAATACAAAAACCTTAACAGTAAAACATCCTAAAAATTCAATAATTCATCTTTCAAGCAATTTTAACATGAATACATGAAGATATGAGAGAAAAAAATTATAGTAACTAACATTATGACATCACAAAAAAAACCTAAAGAAATTAAGAGATAGCATTATCTTCACCTTAATAAGAAAAATATATGTTGACTACCAATCTCCCAAGAAATCATGATATCATCAAGACCATAAAAAATATTATGCCATCAAACGAACTCATAACATAAAGAAAAATGCAACTCATACGAATATGCAAGACTTTTAATCATTACCAAACTACCAAGGATTTAGGTCTAAAGCTTGAATAAGAATAGCAGAAAGGATAAGGATATCAACTACCTTTATACTCAACTCATCCTCTCCTACATAGGGTAAGGCCTTCTTCAAGGTCTCATACTTCAAAGTACCACTATACCTCTCACAAGGTAGGAGCCCATACTACCCTTAACTCATGCACATCAAGACTAAACCTCAACCTAACATGTCAAGCATAACACCCTCTTCTTAGGATTTAATCTTGCACAACACCCTTAAGGATCACCTTACTCAACGCTTAGGCATCATATATCTGAATTCATGGAATAAAATCCCTTCTTTCTCACAACATTACCACAATATTTAAGCACTACTCAAATTTACACCTTAATTTTTCTATTATCAATGTACACAATCATAAGATAACTCATTTTTGTTTCCAAAAAGGACTTCATTCAACCATTTTAACTTTTACCACGCTTAGAACTACATCATAATACAATTTAACATTATAATACTTCCAATATCATAAATCACATAAAGCCATAAATGGTATCACATCACAATCTTCCAAACTGACATTCACATCTACTCCTATAGCCACAAAACCATTTTAAGCATCAAAACTCACATTTCTGTCTCTCAAACTTACAAAAATATTCCCTTCCAAGAAATCACATCAAGAACAAAATAGGACAAGGGGAAAGAAGAGAGATAACTTATGGAGTTAGGTTCTACGGGACGATATAACAGCAATGAAGAAAGTGAAATTCTATCGTCCTATAGCCTCTCACTGATGGGTATGTCGCGACTCACACCGATGAACGAGACTCTAATAGACGTGTCTTTTGAGACTTTAAAACATAAACTATTTCCCATAAACTTATACTCTGATACTAAGTTCGTCACGACCCAAAAGTACCCCCTAGAAGTTAGGGTACCCTTAGGTCGGACAATTGCGTACTTGACTTTTCTGAGGTCTTGTACTAGCTATTTTCTATCATTCATTACATAAGACATGAAAAATAGTGTGGAATTAAAATGTTTCAAAAAATTTATAGTAATAAGGAATTATCTTTTATAAATACGAAAGTCTAGTCTCGTATAGCAAGTCTTCTTAAAGAAACAAGTTAAATATCTAAGGGACACGACCCTTTACGTTGAATGAAAATAAATAACAAGTCTTAATAGTATAAAATAAGAAATAGAACTATCACCTCGAATATATGAGGACATACTTAGTCTTGAGAGAGTCGATTCCCAATCTTTCCTTCTAGTCTTCAATTTGCCTCCAACCTATACTTATAATGTACAGAAAAGTATGGGTCAGTACAAGACAATGGACAACGTATGGCATGTGCAAAAACATGAAAAAAGGGACGTTTACTAATAATCTTACATTCTACTTAAGTAAAACTTTCATGGATATAAAAGTGAAATAACATATACGTCAGCATTTAGCACATAAGAGAGGTCACATAAGTCAACATTTAGCACATAAGAGAAGATTTTTCAAGAATTTAACACAAAGAGATACTTTTTAGTGAACTCAAGGAGATTTACAATGGTCTCAAACCAACAAACATACAGTGAAATCACTCGTAGAAGTTTCCCTAACAAACGTTATCCTAATATTCACTATGGTAAGACATGAAGGAATTGCCAAAACAATTTTCAAGGCACATCTAAGTGACCCTCAAGGCTACCAATTGTAGGCTTACTTCATTAAGGTAAGAAGTCCACACTCCTTTAAATAAACATTTGAAGAACATACTTGCATCTAAAACTTTACATAAGTACCCTTCCCGAAGTGGACTTGTAAGTTACACAAAATGCAATATCAAAATAACATCCCATACTACTACTCCCACTTTGTGCTCCTTGAGGATTTCATGAGGTTAACTATACTGTATTCATCATCCATAAAGTCCATTATAAAAGATATAACTGTAACATGCTCTCTTAACATTAGACATGAAGTCACATAACTTCATTTCATTACATAATAACACATGCATACACTAAAGACAAAGACATACCAAGACTCCAATTTCAAGTTTATACTTGTTCAATTGATAAATAGTATCCCATGCCACCACAACCCTATGTATTACACTATTTACGAGACTTAGTTCATTACATTCTCTTCTGAGGGATAGTTTTAAATGACATAGACCATGAGATATAGACATGGAATCCCGATATTAACTCATTTCGGATGAAGGATCCCCACTTGCCTTAGGTAGGGTCATTCTTTTAGCCTTTACATGGATTGTCCAATAGCTACATCTATGGGGGTGCATAGATACGGTATAAGTAGATTGCTTCTAAGTTACTCACTCTCTACTCACGAGGACTACTCATCTCAAGAGGTACATTGAGTACAACATCTCTACTCACAATGTGCACCCACCCATTCTTCAAATCCTCTCGGTGCTAAGCATAACTGCCCCACGGAGTCTTAAACATTAATTACTATAGGTTAAGGGATAGGTAATTAGTAGCACATCTTAACTCACGAAGGGTACTTACCCATAGTGGTTACATTGGAACAACACATCTCATCTAAAAACGGGTACCCAACCTTCAACCTATCTTAGAAAGATCTTGGGAATAGTGAGGTTGCTACTGAACACTTTATCTCAACTCACGAAGTGTATTCACCCCATAGATCCCCTTTTCACTCACATTCTTTAGCTTCATTCATTCATTCAAAGAGTGAGTGTGTGTACATGTGAGCACACTTTTCACATTGTCACATCCGGGGAGCAGCCCTTAGACGATCTCCTCTTTGATGACTATGGCTAGCCTCTTTTCTTACATCATTACATGCATAGGTCAAAAATGTGGAAAATTTAAAAATTTTCCATCCTTCTAAATTGAGGTTTACATAGACCTCTACATACACATAATATATATCGAGTATACATAGACCCTTCTTATAGGAAGACTACTTAGTCTTCTACTTTTAATGCACATTGATATATAAAATATCACATACTCTCAAATGGATGTCTCAACTTATAACCATCTAATAAGAGTATAGAAAATTGGTCCTAGCCCATACATCAATACAAGAAGGCCTCATATAAGCTATTAAATGTTTAGAACTCAAAGAAAAGGAAAGAACATAATAACAAAATTAAACAACTTCATTGTTTGATAGTGGCATTTACCTCAGATAGTGAAGACCTATCAAACTTGGACAAATAAGAATTTCAAGCCTTCCTTCAATGTCGTCTCAAATACCTTCAACAATCGGAACCTAAATTGATGTGAAAAAGGAGAAAATTGGGTTAGTAGACCACTTGCACTAAGTATGAGACTATATGCAGTTATATTATCAAATAATGAACACGTAATCAAAACAACTCTATCATCAAGTTATAATAGCCACAATCATGATCATTAAAACATAATAAAAGCAAGACAATTACCCATGAACCCTTATTAAGTCAACAACAGAAATGACCAAATAAAGCCTTAAAACCTTACTTAATTAAGTAAATCCAAACACCATGACTAACATCCAACTTTACCTAACATATAATTTAAGAGTACATATCATCATACTTTAGATATAAAGACAAACATATATTCATAAGTGAAACTAATCATCACGTAGTATCATTAATGATCAAGAACATCATATACATATCACGTACTATTATAAGCATATTCATATATAAGAACAACCTTCTTAAGCTTCCTCCAAGGCCAACTAGTGCAAGGCATAGCTAGAGTCTAATACCCCTACCTAGGCGAAGTCAAACCCCTTAAGTCACTTTAGTTGATTTGTACTTCTGATATGTTCAAACTTACTTCTCAAATAAGAAGTAAAGCGGTCGTATCAAGTAAAGAACCCAACTAATGACGTTAGGATCGTTCCCACGAGGAAAATAGTTCAGACTTAACTTCAATCTATTATTACTACTATTTAGTCAATTATTTCCTTGGAAAACAAAGACAATAAGAGGGTTTTTTTAACTTCTAAATGAATAAAAATAACTAGCTAAATTAAAGGAGACAACTAACAGCTTCAAATGTTGGAGTTTAATCAATTAAAAAAAGTAACTAGGGTTTACATGTTCCCCACAGGTTTCTAACTTGATAATTCTAACTATAACAATTCTTTCCTAGTATCTTGCATGCAAAATGATAAGTTATGTATTTGTAAATTCTTGGTCTGGCATCTAGAAAATTTCACTCCGCACCTTGGTCTGGCTACATTTGTTGCTATACTAACCCTTAACTTTACATCATATTAAGCATCGTATTCGATATATGACTAAGTTATTACCTTGTACCAATGAATACTAGTCTATTAGATAGTATACACTAAATCTATGTTGATAACTCTTTTCCTATTATCTACCTCCTTGGTCTGGCAAGTAGCATTAAGGCGAGATCTAACGTTGTCCATCCGTTAAAATGACTTCTAACCGAAAGAATTATCAATAATATCAAGACAATATTTTAGAATTATTATTTTAGTTAGGTTTTACCTCATTATTCGCCTATGGTTCCCACAACCCTAGTTATGGAGTTTAGTTACCCATAGTCATAATCACAATATTCAAATATGTAATATAAGAATTCATGCACTTACTTCAATGAGAGAATAAAATCTAGAAGTTCACTTGATAAATCTACAAAATCACCAACAATCAGTTACTGAAATTAATTGAACACTAAAGATTCTCCAAAAGTGTAATAATAATTACCAAGTCTAATCCACAAAAAAAGCTAAAATAACCAAGAGTCTAACCCCAAAAATGATGTTTTTTGAACTATTTATAAAGCACAAAAAAACTAATAGAAAAAGGACTCGATTTGATGGAAATTTGTACAAACACGGCTGGGTCCACGAACCTCACGATAGGTCATCGTGGTCACGACGGGACGTCATGGACTCCTTCGTCCCATACTTTGCAAATTATTTTGCTACTCTTTTCATTATCCTCGACTGCATGTATATCGAATTGTCACAGGCACAACGGTCCGTCGAGGGTCTCCGTTCCATAACACTTAAACTTTTTGAATTTGGGTACTGGACTTATTCTCTGATCTTTATGACAAACCAGCAGTATGGACCGTCATGGCTACGACGGTCCGTCACACACTCCTAACCCCACACTAGGTCTGACTTCCCCATCTTCCTTCAGCAGCTTCACTACGATGCCACCTACAGATCGTCATAGGCACGACGTACCGGCACAAGCTTCGTAGGTTGTACTTTTCTACATTTCTTGCTCAAAAACCTCCGCATTCATTTTTTAGACAGGTTTCCTGCAAATAAAGAGATACTTAAACAAAAATAAAGGCTTTTGGACACACATTAAACATAAGGAAAAAGCATTAAAAATACCGTGAAACCACGGTATATTAACACCCTCAACTTAAATTTGTTTTTTGTCCTCAAGCGACACACTATGACTCACTACAAAATCTTTGTACAATAGTATCCATGTTTTATCTTTTGCAATCGTTTGGCTATCAATCCCGATTATCTCACCATGTTTATGCATTCTATAACTATTAGGATTGAATTATGTAGAATCCGACCATGAACAGACTCACCATGCACTAACACCTATCCTCTTCAATTTCTCACCGAGGTGCTAATATATCATATATTGCAACTAATGTCCTCACTTTAAAACAATATCCTCATTTTTCACAAAATGGTTTCAGTTTTGAGTATAAGGATTACTTTTTAACGCTCACTCTCAAAACAGATTCACAACTCATTCATACATATTTCCATAAACTTGTCCTTATTTTTCAGTGCTTTAAGTTTGCAATACAAATTTTAGGATCATGAAAGGACTTTCTTAGCTTGTATCATATGCTCAAGGTCAGGTAGGGTATATTTAGGTATACTTTAGTGACTTTTTACCCTCCTTGATATATCGGCTAAAAATACCTCTTTTCTTCATTTTATTTCTCCAGATCTCCCTTATTCTTTTACCTTGCTATTTTCCCTTCTTTCTTCATTTGTGTAAGTGACTCTCTTCTTTTCTTGCTTGTATTTATTGTATTTTTTTATATTTCACTTTTTTTCAACTGATTCTTGATTCACTTTACTTTTGTTCTTTCTCTCTCTTTGTTCTTTCAACCCCACTTTCTAGAGCATTCCTCATAATAGCACCCTCAACTCATGGCTTCGCCATGAGTCAAAGTACACAATACCCAAAGTTGTGTCAGGGACATAAAAAGGGTTGTTTACTGCATTAGCCACCCTAAACTTATGCTTTTGGCATAAGCTAAGGTGCACATGTCCAAGGAGGGACCAGGGCCAACACATTATTCTCAAACAAGATTAGTTGGGTTAAAAAGAAAGGTCTAGTTTAATCTCACATCATTTGGATCAAAGAAGGATTACTTTCATTTTGTTTTCCTTTATTTAGTCAAAAAATGGGCTATAGTGAACAAGGGCTTATGATCCTTTCCTAATTGTCTATTACAATTTAGTTATAGCAGGACTAACCAGGCAAGTTCTAACTTAGTACAAGTAATGGACTATTAAATCTTCCTCACACTCACTTGACATCTCATTACTCTACCAAATTATCAGACACCTAGTTCAAATTTTAGACTTAGGGCCATGTAGTGGTGTATCTCTATGTCATGCTCTGAGCCATATATTTATCAATTACTTTGCTTAGTCAAGCATCATTTTCATTTCATCAGGATATCATATTATCCGTCATGCTTTAGAGTTAAACTATGTACACAAGATATAGACATGCTGGTTCAACAGTAAAAATAATCAGTCTCTTGGGGAAAAAGAACACAGGCAAGAAAACCCCAAAAGAGTATAGTGAATTGGGCTACTCAGACTTCACCCTAGCACTCACTTTCCATTTACCCCACCCCCAACAAAAAGACATGCAATTATTGCCTAGCATAAAAAATTGAAATACAAGAGTAGTAGGTGAAGCAAACCTGGGGCGCAAAGCGCCGGCGATCAACAAGCTGGTGGGTCCAGTTCCACGTATCCCACTACCACTGTAATGTGGACACCCTCAGTAGTGTCCTCAGCAGCAACAACACTATCAGCAGTACCTCCCGCTATCTCCACATTTCTGGAGCTAGATGCCCCAGCAGCTGACTCTATGGCCCTCATCCGATGCACCTGCTCATAAGCAAGCGAGGCTCTCCTCGCAGCCTCCATCTCACGGCACTCCTTCTTTCGTGCTCTAGGCTCATACTCCTCTTGACCCCTACGTCTCTTGTCATGCTCTAAAGAGGGAGGTGGCGGAATATCAGAAGTGGCGAATAAGGCCGCCATCACTGTGTCCTCAGCAGGATGTAAGAAGGGGCCTCAGACTCAAGCACCCTAGCCTCTAAGATAATATCGATGTCTCCGCGAAGATTCTCGACCGCAGCCTGAAGGGTCGTCACATCCACTTGGAAGGCTGGCTGGGCTAGCACCTGCAACTCAAAGGCATCCAAGCGCCGATAAACCTCAGCGATCTTCCTTTCTGTGTGCTGGACCATTCTCCACTCCAAGCACTATTATGCCTCAGCAATAGACCTCTGCATCCAAGGCTGGATATGATGCAGAAGTATAGCCATCTGTGCCTCTAGTTTCTGGACTCTAGCAAGCGGGACAAGAGTGGGGAAAGGGGCTGAGCAAGAGGAGCTCGGGGTAGGGTTACTACCCGAGATAGACTCGACTGGGGTAGTGTCAGTGGAAGTATCCTGCATAGACGTGCGAGCCTGTGCTATCGTATCAATCTCATTTTCACCAAGTGGAGGCAACTCTGGACGGGGCCCTCTGCGTGGAGCCAAATCATTGGCCTCATCCCTGATCAGGCCGAAATCAACAGGACCCAACAAGGTTTTGAGCTTATCAATGTGCCAGATGGGCACACCTGCGGACCTGCATAAAGAAAACATCTGGCATGGGAAAGGGTAAGTATTTGTGACTTGAAAAGCCCTCTCGTGCATGACCGCCTGTAGAAGCCAAGCAAATTCCACCTCAAATCGGGCTATAATTGCCGCCATCAGTACTGTACGATCCCATGTGACTATATTATCAGCGGTTGTGGGGGAAAGGCAGTGGAGGACAATCAACCATAAGAACTGTGCCGTGAAGGTCCGGTTATCCTTCTTGCTGGCTTCCTTCGACAAGATTTCCCAGTCAGCACCCTTTTTATTAACAGACAAGTGCAGGGACATCCACCTCTTGATGGTCTCTCTCAACGATGGCTCACGCAAGAATTGGCCATCTTTGACAATTCGCCACCGATAGTCAAACTCGACAGTGAGAGGGGTCTGGTTGTCATAAACATCCTCGTCATATAGATACCGACGGTTGGCAGGCAGTGAGATATCAACCTGAATGCCACGTACTCGGACATACTCCAGTGGTGCCTGCTTTTGGGGGGGGGGGGAGCCCGCCTATCAATCCGTGATATGAGAGTAACCACGTAGGAGGCATAGAACTCTCCGACCAACTCTTCACTACAATGGTCCAACGAACGCGTTGTCCACTCCGGTCGATGTTTGGTGAAGAGATTGTGGATCTGTAGCATAGTCGGGAGACTTCCCATAAGGACTCGCCTCTCCAATGTAAGTGTCCTTGTAATGACTCCTTTGTAATTCAGAAACTTTGCGTCTAAATAAATTTGATATTGCCCGTCGACACGCCGCCAGTTGGGCTAGTCGGCAATCGGGGTGAGAGCATGAGTCAGTGAGCTGGGTGTGGATTCAGAACTGTCAGCCTCATCAGACGAGGGCTATGTATACTCGATATATATTATATGTGTATGTAGAGGTCTATTTAAACATCCATGTAGAATTTCGGCAGATCCGAAGGCTTCTTCTGACCACGAAACTCCTAAAGAGCTAGATGCTCCTTGATCATGAGAAGCTGACCCAGAAGGTGTACCAATAAGTGAGCGATCCTCATCAGACTGGGAGACACTGACTACGCGGGACACCACCTTTTTCGATGTGGCTCTAGCAGCAGGTGCAGCTCGGGATGGGGTGGAACTTCCTGGGGGCACGTACTCGGGGTCACGCTCATCATCACAGCTAATCACCAGGTGGGCAGATGGGGCGACAGACTTCGATCACCCACGTACGTAGACTCGATCTTGTTTTGGTGCTATAATAGATAGTACTTGTAAAGAATGACTATTAGTACTACAAGGAGCAAACAAATCAAGCAAAACAACACAAAATAAATTAAAGAATCAAGATGTGATGACATTTCTATAGTAACAGTGAAACACGATGGACTAGGTGACGGCTCGTCGTGAGTACGACGGACTGTCATGGAGTCCTTCATGTATTACTTTAAACCATGTTTATGTGGAGACCCATGAAGGAAAGTCTCTGAAAAGTATGACGGATAAGCAGGACGAACCGTTGTGATTATGACGGTCCATCATCGATGTCCGTCGTGGGGCACTTAGAAAAAAAGTATGGAGACCCTTAGGAGAGGGGTCTTTGACCGTCATGACTTTTACCGAGGATGGACCGTCGAGGGTATGACGGTCCGTCGTAGATGCCCTTAAGAGGAAACTTTGAAAAAGTTGGAGATCCTTAGGAACAGGGTTTCTGACATCCAGAATTGTTGTGCAGGACGAACCGTCGAGGGTATGACGGTCCGTCGTAGATGTTCGTAAGAGGACACTTGGAAAAAGTTGGAGACCCTTAGGAACAGCGTCTCTGACCGTCATGACGGTTATTTAGGATGGACCGTCTAGGGTATGACGGTCCGTCGTAGATGTCCGTAAGAGGATGCTTGGATAAAGCTGGAGACCCTTAGGAACAGGGTCTCTAACAACCAGAACGGTTATGCACGACGGACCGTTGAGGGTATGACATTCCGTCGTAGATGTACATAAGAGGACACTTGGAAAAAGTTGGAGACCCATAGGAACAGGGTCTCTTACAACCAGAACGGTTGTGCAGGACGAACCATCGTGGGAACGACGGTCCATCGCATGTGTCACTTTGTGGACACTTGGAGAAAATTGGACAATAGGGTGATAGGGATGTTGAGACGGACCCTATGACGGTTCGTCGTGGGTACGACGGTGCGTCATCGGGTTCTCATTGTGTCATTCTATGACAGAACTGGGGATGCCACATTCATCCCCTTATGACCCAAATGGATTTTTAGTTTTTTATCCTACATGTGTTTAACCCAAATACCTAGTAAACTAGCAATTCCAAAGCACCTATTTCTAGAGTTATAACAAGGCAATTTTGAGGATTGTCAACCTAGGTCAGATAGAATATGTATTAAAGAATGAACCCATCAATAAAAAATAGGCTAATACTAATTTATAAACAAAAATTCAATGTAAATGGGTGGAAATTAGAGATACATACCTGAGAAGTAAAGAAAAATAAGCGAGGAAGGTACTTGGTGAGCAACAAAAGAACCACAACTACAAAATCCGACTAGTAGAGAGTGGATTTTAAGGAATTGGGGAATTTGGAAAAATGATGGGTTGAAAAACAGGTACGAAATATGAAGTTTAAAAGGGAGGGAAATGGGAGGAAGAGGGAAGGAAATGGGTGTAATGAAGGGGTTGGGTTTTTAAATGTTAAGAATTTTAAAAAAAAAACCCAGCTGGGTCGGGGTGGGAACGCTTCATTAATGACGCGATGAGTCACCGATGATGGTCCATCGCAGTTGTGACGGTCCGTCGTCGGTTCCGTCGCGTGTGCCCTAGTTTTTAAAATAACAGAAAGACGTACCTAGCACGATGGATTCAGGCGACGGTCTATAGAGTTCGTGATGGGCCGTCGTTGGGTCCATCGGTGACTGCTGCATAGTGGTGTATCTCTAGAATTTGCTGGTGATGTGTCTGCAAATTTAAAACCCATAAGTAGAAAATGCTACCATTACTAGGAACAAAAACTATAAGTTTTGGGTTGCCTCCCAACAAGCGTCTTATTTAACGTCGCAGCACGACTGGGGAGACTTGATTACTCAGCCTTCATCAAGATGGTATCCCTTGATCCCTTCATTCGCCGATTCACTATGCCCAAATTAGGGTTTTATTCATTCTCCATGCACCTTAAACCGCACTCCCTCCTTGGTTTCTAACTCAACTGCTCCATGAGGGAATAATTGGGTAATCATGTAAGGGTCAGTCCATTTGGACTTGAGCTTGACCGGAAGCCAACGCAACCTAGAACTATCTAAAAGCACCAAATCCCCAACCATAAACTCTCGTTTTTCACTTTTTAGGTCATAATCCTTCTTCATATTTTCTTTGTAGGATACAGCAGATACAGATTGGAGCTCTCCACTCTGCCTCATGGACCTACAAATGTTGAAGGTCGCTTCTTCATTGTTCAACCGAAATTTTATCTGCCCCTTTTCCATATCAACTAAGGCTCTCCCGTATCAAGGAATGGTCTCCCAAGAATAATAGGCACTTCAAAAAAAAACACTTCACAATCAAGGATAACAAAATCTGCTGGAAATATGAACGACTCCACCTTTACTAGCACATCGTGGAGTATCCCTATAGGCTTTTTCACTGTTTGATTGGCCATCAGTAGTCGCATCGCAGTGGGATTTGGGTCACCCAAACCCAACTTCTTCTAAATCAAGAGGGGCATGAGATTTATGCATGCCCCGAGATCGCATAATGCTGTTGCAAAATGTAATGACCCGACTATACAAGGAATAGTAAACGCACCCGGATCTTCTTTATTTTGTACCAGAGATCTTGTAGCAATAGCACTACAATGTTGCGATTTATCATCATCCTCGAAAGTGACCGATCTTTTCTTTGTAACCAAATCTTTTATAAACTTGGCATAACCGGGTATTTGTTCTAGAGCTTTTACCAAAGTGACATTGATAGAAAGCTGCTTCAACATTGTTATAAAACGCCAATATTTACCATCCTCGGTCTTTTTCACTAATCTTTGAGGAAAGGGAGGTGGTGGTCTAGGCATGGGAATTACCTTTATAGGTGCTTTCGCATCTTTTCCAGTGTTATCTTCTGCTTCACCACTACCCTCTACCACCTTATCATAATCTTTTCTCACCTTTTCCTCATTAGACGGCATAGGTGGCTAAATGGTTTGCTTACCACCCGGAGTAGTGATTTCTATACAGTGCATCATTTTTTGGATTTTGGACAGTGTTGCTCGGAAGAGTGCCCGGTTGCCGTGTGTTCACAGTTGCAGATAATTGGGTCATTTGCAACTCGATCTACTTAATAGATATTGCATGTGGATTGACTTTCTGCCCAATACCCGCTAAATCACTTTAATGTGCTCATCATTAGCATCAAACCTCCTCATCATTTTGTGCAACATATCCTTAACTCGCGCCATACTATCTCCACCATCCCTAGGAGTAACTTCACGATTTTCAGGAGGGACATAGGGCCCATTCATATCAAATATGTTACCATAGTTACCCCTGTTAAAGTTGTTGTCGCGGTTGTAGTTTCCATCTCAGATATAATGACCCTCACGATTATATTTACCGTAGATTCGACCTTGGTTCCCTTGACCTTGGCGCCAATTCTCATGATTTGAGCCTTGGGAACTCGTTCGGAAACCCCCGTCTACTCGTTTACCGCATAGGAATCCTCCGCATAATAGCAATCATCATGTGTTGGTGGTGGTTTAGACAAGTAGTTGTTTTAATACCAACCCAAGCTCAGTTCTCATCTGAGACATCTCTTCACGAATCTCATCTGTTACTGGGTTGTGAGTGTATTGCACTATGAAGGTATTTCTCCCAGTATCTGACTTCCTATTACTCCAAGCTTTATTGTTCCGGGAGATTTTCTTTAACTTTTCAGCAATCTCAGCATAAGGACACTCCCCATAAGAACCACTTGCTATAGTATCCAACACCACTTTATTATTATAATCCTGTCCCCGATAGAAGTATTCCTTTAGTTACTCATCATCTATGCGGTGATTGGGGACGCTTCTAAAAAATGAGGTGAATCTATCCCAACAACTACGAACTGGCTCTCCTGGTAGTTCCACAAAGTTGTTCACTCTCTCTTTATGGTTTAGTTTCGTGGATACCAGGTAGTAGCGTGCTAAGAAAACGTCCCTTAGTTGGTTTGAGTTGTAAGGGAGCTCAGTAAATCAAATAGAAGCCTCTTCCGTCAGTGGGAGAGAAAACACTCTTAGCCCTATTACATCCAAGTCCAAGTCAGGCCTCCCTACACATCTTTTACACACTTCCCTTACCTTAACTATATGGGCATGTGGATCCTCAGAAGGTAGCCCTTAAAACTAACCCCAGGCTTTGAGCATTTGCATCAGGCTACTAGTTACCGAAAAGGTGTGGCCTTGTGGTAGAGGAGGCAAGACAAGTGGCACATCGGAGTTTGCTGTATTGCCATAGCCTCTGTAGTATACTTGTGGCCGTGGAGTGGGATTTTTCCCCTTTGTTGGTTTTCAGCCGGAGCATCGGGTAACAACTGACCATGAACATCAATTGGAGCTGGGATGTTCTTGTTTGAATCATCATCATTAATACCCAAGTTTTGATTCATGTTGCGTAGTGTACGCTCTAATTCGTGATCGTATGGAAACAAGGGTTCTCTTCCTTTCCGTGTATTTGGCATTCAATAAAGACTGCAAGAATAAGACCAAAGTAAAATTAAGAAAATATTGACTAAATTTTAGTAATAAATTAAATTAATCTAAAAGCTACTTTCCCCGGCAGTGGGGCCAAACTTACTTCTCTAATAAGAAGTAAAACGGTTGTATTAAGTAAAGAACCCAACTAATGATGTTAGGATCGTTCCCACGAGGAAAATAGTTCAGACTTAACTTCAATCTATTATTACTACTATTTAGTCAATGATTTCCTTGGGGAAAAAAGACAATAAAAAGTTTTTTTTTCCTTCTAAATGAATGAAAATAACTAGCTAAATTAAAAGAGACAACTAACAGCTTAAAATGTTGGAGTTAAATCAATTAATTCTAACTATAACAATTCTTTCCTAGTATCCTGCATGCAAAGAGATAAGTAATGTATTTCTAAATCCTTGCTCAGGCATCTAGAAAATTTCACTCCGCACCTTGGTCCGGCTACGTGTGTTGTTATACTAACCCTTGTCTTTACCTCATATTAAGCATTGTATTGGATATTTGACTAAGTTATTACCTTTTACCAATCAATACTAGCCAATTAGATATTATACACTAAATCTATTTTGATAACTCTTTTCCTATTATCTACCTCCTTGGTCCGGAAAGTACCATTAAGGCAAGTTCTTAACGTTCGCCATCCATTAAAAAGAATTCTAAGAGAAAGAATTATCAATACATGCAAGACACTATTTTAGAATTGTTATTTTAGTTAGGTTTTACCTCATTATTTGCCTATGGTTCCCACAACCCTAGTTATGGAGTTTAGTAACCCATAGTCATAATCAACATTATTCAAATATGTAATATAAGAATTCATGCAATTACTTTAATCAGAAAGAATAAAATCCAGAAGATCACTTGATTAATCAACAAAATCACCAACAATCAAAGACTGAAATTAATTGAAGACTAAAGATTTTCTAAAAAAGTGTAATAATAATCACCAAGTCTAATCCACAAAATAAGCTAAAATAACCTAGAGACTTACCCCAAAACGAGGTTTTTTGAACTATTTATACAAAATAAAAACCTTATCAAAGAAGGACTCTATTTGCTTGAAATCTGTCAAAATGCGGCTGGGTCGATGGACCTCGCGCCGGGTAATCGTGGTCACGAAGAGCCGTCATGGACTCCATCGTCCCATACTTTGCAAATTGTTCTGCTGCTCTTTTCATTATCTTCGACTGCAGGTATGGCGAATAGTGACAAGCATAATAGTCCGTCGAGGGTATCCGTTCCATAACACTTAAACTCTTGGAGATGAATCAGCACGACAGACCGTCATTGCTACGATGGCCCGTCACACACTCCGTGACCCCACACTTAGTCAGACTTCCCCATCTTCCTTCAGCAGCTTCACTATGACGTCACCTACGGACCGTCATAGGTACAATGGACTGTCACAAGCTTTGTAGGTGGTACTTTTTTGCATTTTTTCTCAAAAACCTCCGTATTCATCTTTTAGACAAATCTCCTGCAAATAAAGAGAAAGTTACATAAAAATTAATACAAAAAGGTTTTTGGACACATACTAAACTTAAGGAAAAAGCATTAGAAATATTGTGAAACCACGGTATATCAACTTCATTACTTCATTTTAATTTAGGTAACACTTGCCTTAACCGACATAGAACACAAGAGATAAGCGTGGAATTCGATGTTTTAAAACCTTACACCGATGGAAGGTGGTCTACCGACTAATGTAAAACCATACATAAACGTAGCTTTCTCGGTGGATCCATTATCTAGTCTTCCTATAGGGGCAACATATATTAAGAACTAATAGATAGGTATAATCCCTCTACATGCCACATGGCAATTGGAGCCTCATCTCATGAGAATCCATTGGGTGAGTATCCCTCATTGGGGAGTCAACAACTCATGTGGACCTATGTGGTGAATCTTCCTCTATGGAAAGTCATCACCTCTCATTGAGAAGTTCACTCGATGCTAAGCTAAGTCCCTTTTGAAATGTCTTTATTCAACATCATAGCTTATTGTAGTTCATTGGATCTAACCCTTGTAAAATCATCATCATTATAGCTCAATAATAATTGCATGAGTAGCTCTTTCATTAGAATTCATATAAGTGAGGTTAGGACATTTACATATCACTTCATAATAAGGCACATTGGTAAATCATCACCATCCTTATAACATTTACATCATAGCTAACACCTTACAAACCATAGTCAAGACATTTCAATTAAACAATTCAAGTTATACTTCAATGCAAAATCATCACTTAATCACAATTTACCACAAATAAAGTAAGGAATAGGGATTTCTAGACTTACCAACTCTCCTTCATAATCCATCATCAAGGTATTACCATCAACCCTTAACTCAACCCCATAAGGCGCGGCAGTGATACAATAGAGTAAGTTGCACTACCACAAAATAGGCGGCACAAAACGTAATTATGAGAAATTATATTTCCTCTATATTCATAAAATACCTTTAAAAATTTTAAATTACCATTAAACATTAAAAACAAAGCATTCTAAGTTTGGGAAAGAAGAAAAAGAGCTTTCTAACATTGAAATGGCAGAATCTTGCAAATTTTTTGCCAATTTCACCATAGCGAGTCCGACAAAGCTGGGAACAAAATAAAAAACTCTACGCAACTATTTTGAACCCTATTAGGTTAGATTTTATGCATTTATGTAGTTGTGAATACATTCTTACCACGTTATGTATGAAATCAATAATATGAATTGTGTGTAGACCTTTGTGCACCGAGTGAGTTCCATTGAGAAATTGTTATAGTTCTACATAATGAAGGTTAATACTTAAGTAGAGATTTTGATGACCTCTTGGGTTTCTCGAATTTTTTCCAATAAAATTGTTTCAAAAATAAGAGTATACAATAAGGTTGAACAAGATGATGGTGTCCACTGTTCGAAGTAATATAGTCGTGAAACAGATGAATTTGTGTAAATTACGATTAGAACCTAATAATGAACACCAATGTAGATCTGGGGTTGAACTTATTCCATTACATGCTAGGAAGTGAGGAGTAACTCGTACGTGATGGTTGTGATTCCATGTCGGGTGATATATGCTTGAATCTGGTTGCCACATTTTGGCACATCTATTGGATCAAGTTTCCACGTTCAGTTATGTTTATCGTTTGGGCTTGGGTTCCATGATAGGGCAAACTATGTGCAATAAATTTGTGATGTAAAGCATGTTATATTCCATATTGGGTATTTGTGCAATCCTTGACGATCGGGTGTAGGTGGAAATATATGTATGCATGCGAATAGGTGGTGATGTTGATATGTTCTAATTTGTATACTTGTTGGGAAATATTGAAAGGTTAAGATGCTCTAGGGTCCAGTGGTGAATAGTGAGGGTTGTTCTTTTGGGTAAGTACCAAAGAAGAGTGGACTGAGGTTAGAGTGAGAGTGATTGACTGGTACGAAAGGGATGTGGTAGTATTTGGAGATACTTGATGGGGTAAGCATGTTTAAGGGATAACCTAATAAAACCAAAACTTTTTAGTTGTTGGTAAAGTGGTTGTATTTAGAGCATTGGTGTAAATATAAGATTTTCTAAGAGAGGGAAAGGGTGGAGAAATAAGTCGTTTAATGCATGACCTTATTATTTTTCTCTCATATTATGAGGTGGGCGTCAGAAGGACCGATGATGCCTACTAGTACGTGTAGTTGTACTGATACTACTCTTGCTATTTATTTTGAAATAGTCTTGATGCAGGATTGGTTATGCTTCAATAGGAGAAGATGGAGAAATTCTCCCACAACTTTTATCTTTCCTTTTGCCGGTTCGAGTTGTGTCTTTTGTTATTTTTCCTGGTCTTTATTCTTAGTAGCTCTTGTACCTCACAGTCTATATCCTTGGGGTTGTTAATTAGTTTACAATTTTTAAGTAGATCGTGAAAGAGAGTTCGTCAGAAATATTTATCTCGGTTATATATGTGTTTCATTAATTTTCTGCATATATTAACTTTTGGGGTATGAGAGATTCCTACTTAGGTGTTAGAGTGACTGACCGCACATCCCGGTGGTTTGGGTCATGACAAATTGGTATAGGAGCCCAGATTACCGATCTCCCTGTACAAGATCAAGTGTGGACTAGGTTCCGGCGGATTCTGTGTGTTGACGTCTACATCTTATCTGTAAGAGGCTAGAAAGCATTATAGGAATCGTTCCACTCTTTCTCTCCTTTCGTGCAAAGTGTCTCTTGTGATATGAGTTATGTCCAATTGGTATCTCCCGCTTCCGATTGGTACCTCAACTAGGTAAGTCGAATGTTGTCATATTACTGAAGGGATACAAGCAAAGTTGACTAGAACTGGGAAGGTTCAAAATGGTGTCTGGCCTTGAGGGTCGTAGGAGGCATAGATGACTAGTAATGGTCATCTATAGGACGAACTAACCTATATACTGAGATGGGTATGACACATGATTTATAGTTGTGAATGTTTGACCTTGTATTTATTTGTTGGTTGTGAATATTGTGTATCTGGATTTTGATGTTGTGTAAAATGTTGGATATATCTTTGAAGATGCAATTGTAATTCCGTGAACATCAAGCGATCTATCAAGATAAAATCTAATCATTATGGGTGTGGAGTTAATGTGGACTGGTTTATAACATTATTTGTTGAGTATCATGTACCTTAGTTTGAAAAATTGAGTTGTTCAATGGAATAGTAAAATAGGGATCTTGTGAGATCTTTGGAAGTGGAAAAAAACCCAGAAAAATTTGGCCTAGTTTATGGTTTTTCCAGATCCACTTGGATTATTCCCACTAGAGCGGTGCCTCTACAGTAGGATTTATCCTTCTAGAGCGGGCCGAAGGGAGGAAAACCTCCCAAGTTTTTCCCCAAACTCCATGCTTTTGAAATGTCAACTTGAAAGGGATCTAAACCGACCCCTACAACTATCGAACCAGTGTTTAACAAGAGTGGTAGCGAAATCTAATTTAAGATTTGAAATAGGGTTGCACCAAACAACAAAAACAAGAATCCATTAGAAATTATCAAAAAGTTAAAGAAAAAAAATAAAATTTTTCTAAAATCATAAGTAAGAAAGAGAAGAAAGAAAGGAAACTACCAATCGGGAACTCTCAGAATGGGTAGTTTCCACATTGGTGTCCATGTCCTCGGGGCGTTCTAAGCCAGCACAAGCCTCCTTCTGCATCAAAAATTGTGAAAACTCCTTTGGGTCAAGATGGGGGATCTCCTTTACATGTTCAATGAAAATGTAAATGGCCTTAATAGTCTTCAACACCCGGGTCATCAAACGATATCAACACTCTTCGTCTTCTCTAGGTGAATCGAGCATCGGAGCATATCTACCACAAAATTTGGACGACCTATGCAGTTTCCAAAGTGGTTTCTAGAATAGTATTTCTTCAAATATAAGGGTATCAGTTAAAATAGAACAAACTTGTGGTGTCTAGTATGTTCGATGTACTAAAGTCATGAAATTGATGAATTTTGGCATATTACGATTAAACACCAATAACGAACCCTAATTAAGGACTAGGGCAAAATTTTGTCCATTATAAGTTGGGAATTGAGGTATACTCATTGGTGATGGTTGTGATTCCATGTTAGGTGATATATTTTTGTAACTACTTCATTATAATAGATATTTTGATGCGAATATTGCATTACTGATCACACTTATCATAAATAAGGATAATTGAATAAGTGTATGCATCGAATCAAATCTTATTGTATGATCTTGATTATGTACTTGTGTTTATGATTGTGGAGTGTGATTGGGAATTAGATTTCAATGTTGCGGCAGTATAGCTATAGGATTAGGTTGCCACGTTCTAGAACAACTATTGGATCTGGTTGCCACGTTCCGGCACAACTATTTGATGCGGTTGCCATGTTCAAGCACAATTATGGATCCAGATTGACATTTTCTGATAAGATAACTGCTTGGCTTAGGTTTCGTGAGAAGACCAACTAATTACAATGAATGTGTATTGTGAAGAATTTATGTTCCATATGGGGCATATGAGCAATCATTGACGTTCAGGTGTAGGTAAGACTATGTCTGTTTATGTACCGTGGTTTCACGATGCTTTCAATGCTTTTTTCTTAAGCGTTGTGTATGCCAAGAGCCTTTTTGTTGTAGTTTTAATATATTTTTATGTTAGTTTTTTAGGAAAGATTTCAAAAATAAAAACACAAAAGGCAGCTGGAAAATAGTGCAGAAAGACGACTTACGAAGGCCATTGACGGCCCGTCGATCAATCGATGCTCCGTTGGTAGTGACCGTCGATTGGAGTTCATACTAATAGACAAACTCAGGGAAATCTAACCAAGTGAGGAACTACGGAGAGATCGACAGTCCATCAATTGATCGATGAATCATACTAGCAAACCATCGATTTAATCAGAGATAGTTCCAGTACCCGAATCTTGGAGAAATTATAAAGATGGAGCCACAGAGGGCATCGACGAACCATAGGTTCATCGACTGACCATGTTGATAGTCCATTTATTGATTCAGAGAAGGTGCCATCTAAACTAGAGAAAAATACTCTTAGTCTGGACTTATAGAGGCAGTCGACAGATTCTCGTTCGTCAGAAGGGGTCGTCGATTAATTCAGCATTTTTGGACTATTTTTCCTTATTTCAATTTCTTTATTTAGGACAATGTTTTCTAAAAATAAGGTTTAAAACCTTGTTTTTGGGTTAGACATTGTTAGTATTGTTCTTGTTTTGCCTGGAGATTGGTTTTCGCAAACTTTGGCACTAATTTAATTTGTGGATTTTGTTTAAAAAATTATCGTGCAATTTCAAGTTGATTTTCTGGGTTTATTCTTATTGTTGAAGTAAGTTCATGATTACTTTCATAATTATGTATTGTGATCTTTCTTGCATGGGTAACTAAATCCACAACTAGGGTTGTGGGAACCATAGGTAACTAACAAAGTAAACCTAGAAAATAAACAATACTCAAAAATAGGTTCTTGCATTTATTGATAATTCTTTTACTTATAAGTCTTTTTAACGGTGGACAACGTTAGAACTCGTCTTGTTTCTACTTGTTGGACGAAGGAGGTAGTAATAGAAAAAGAATTATCAACCTAGGTTTAGTGGGATACTATCTAATAGGTTAGTGTTTATTGGTGCGAAGTAATAACTAAGTCATCGATCGATAATGATGTCGAATATGAAGTGAGGGTAAGGGTTACTAAATTATACACACGTAGCCGGACCAAGGTATGGGGCGAAATCCTCTAGATGCCGGACCAAGGATTTTGAGATACATAACTTACCATTTTACATGCAAAACACTTAGGAAAAAATTGACATTGCTAGGGATATGGCGCTATGAACCTGTGGGGAACACATATGTCCTAGTTAGTCTCACCACTTGATAAAAACTCACTCTTTACTTTGGTTCACTTGTTAACTTAGAAGTGTTTAAGAAACTTGTTGCACAACCCCCCTCCCCCTTTTAATTACCTATTTTCGGAAAAACCTTGGTTATATAGGCATAATTATATATTGAAGTTAAGCCTAAACCATATTCCTTGTGAGATCGACCGTAACGTACAAGTTGGGTTCTTTACCTGATTACAACTTATTTTCCTTCTTTAGGGAAGTGTTATTTGAGTGTATCATGTGTGCATGCGAATAGGTGGTGACGTGGATATGTTCTAATATGTATGTTTGTTGGGCAATAGTGAATGGTCATGATTCTCTAGGGTCAAGTGGTGAATAGAGAGGGTTTTTCTTTTTGGTAAGTACCAAAAGAGAGTGGGTTGAGGTTAGAGTGGGAGTAATGAAATTAAATTGTCTTTGTTAGGTAAGGTTACGGGAAATTAAGAGTATGAAATAATGACCTGGTAAAAAAGAAGGGTGGAGTATTTGGAGATACATGATGGGGTTAGCAATTTTAGGCTATGATCTAATAAAACCTAAATATGTTAGTTGTTAGTAAAGTGGCTAGTATTTAGAGCATTGGTGTAAATAGAATATATTCTAAGAGAGGGAAAGGGTGGAGAAGTGTGGTTCAATGCATGATCCTATTATTTAATTATTATATTATAAGGTGGGAGTTAGAATGACCGGTGATACCTACTAGTATGTGTGGTTCTATTGATGCTACTCTTGTTATGTCTTTGAACATAGTCTTGATGGATGATTGGTAATGTTTCAATAGGTGAAAATTAAGAAAATTCTCCAGCGGCTTTTATCTTTCCTTTTGCCAGTGGGCGGTTTGTCTTTTGTTATTTTTTCCATTCTTTATTGTTCATGGCTATTTTACCTCGTAGACTTATATCCTTGGAGTTGTTAATTTTAACAAGTCTTAACTAGTTCATGAAAACGATTTTATTATAAAGATTTTGTCTCAATTATATCCTTGTTTCATTAATTTTCCGCATATATAAACCTTTGGAGTATGAAGGTTCTCCTGGTAAGGTGTTAATGTGGGTTCCGCATGGCCCGGTAGGTTGGGTTGTGACATCCCACATACTTGCTGCCAAAATCTACAGAGATATTTGTGAATGTCGGACTGAAACTTGAAAGAAACCTGTTGGTTGTTCTTAGGAAACTAGCCCCTCTTTCTTCTTCTTTTCCTCTAAGTTTGAATTATTTTTGTGAATGATTAATTAGGGTTACTTATTACTAAGTTACTAGTCTTAAACTTACAAAAACTATGTCGTATAAGTGTCCAACGCATAGGCGAAAAGATATGAATGACACTACTTAAAATCATACAAGGCCCAACCACAACGCAATGACGTCCCAACACAAGGGCCATTGTTCGTATGGGTTGTGGTATGCTTGCAAGTTTGTACTACTCATGCGCCATGTCCACAAATTATCCCATGACCTGTCACTAAAACCACGACCCGTGGACGGTTCTTCTGTCTGATGTCAGGGCCTGATGGGTTTTTAGCGCCACCACGAGTAACAGTGCGGTCCGCATATGGATCCACGACCTGTGAAGGGCTTTGTCGTCCAGCACTGATGTGCTTCGTGTGAACCACAAACATGTCAATGGACCATGGTTTCGTTCACTATTTGCGAACGTTTTGTTTTTTACCCATTTTTCTGTTGTTTTGGTTTGATAAGTTCTGAGGTGTTATAAAGGACAATAAAACTATAAATATTAAGCACGAAATGAGTTGTAAACCCCAACTCATTAATGATGGAAAAGAGTATTCTTCCACAACGTCTGCAGGTCGGCTATCCCTGCCAAGAATTTGATTAACTAAAATACATGTTATATCATGTTGTTGAAAGAAATAAAATCATAAAAGAATCTGTCTCTCTTTATGTGAATTTGGACAGAAACTCATTAACATAAAAAAAAAATATACTTCTCTTAGCTCTATTATTTGTTCAGGATTAACTACGATATCCCTTTTTACACTAGAAAATATGAAACTACTTATGAAATTTGTCAGTATTGCCTGATTAATCCATAACTAAGTGGTTCCAAACTAATCCCATAAACTCCCCGATCTAATTAACTTCACATATGAATTTACAAATCAAGTGCGGTTATGACGTCGAAAAAGAAAGTAGATGGCAATTAATATTTGGAGTACTCCAGAATCTTAAATTGCTTCAATAAATTACTAAGTTTTGTTTTATCAACTATTTCCAAATGATATTTCAGCAATGTCATGAAACCCTAGCAAGCAGACACCTCAATCTTTCTCCCATCTAGTGGTGGCAAATAGGCGGATTGGATCAAATGTGGGCGGGTTCAAAATGGATAAACATAAAATGGTAATATTTCAACCAACCCAAATTTGATATGGGTAAAAATTGATTGGGTAATAATTGAGTTGGGTAAAATACTAATTTACCCATATTTTCATGAATAAATAGTACTTAACTTAAGAATTAAATATGGATAAAGTATTTTAGTCCTTTTTAGGTGAAAAATGTTGAACATGTTTCATTTAGTTTTATTTTATCATAAAATTAAAAGTATTTCTATACATTTTCAATATAAAATAAATTTATGTAATAACAAGATGAAAGTAATTTTAATTTCAAAGTAAATAAATAAGGAATAAAACATGCTTATGCACTTCAATCAATGTAAATACTCATGCATGATTTGCTTATTTTACACTAAACATCGATTATCCAATATATGTTAAATAATTAAATAATATATAATTATGATTAAAAAAAAATTAGAGGGTCAAAAAATTCATCTTTTTAATCATAGAGAAGAATAGTTAGTTCTATAGAATAACATAAAAAGGAATAGAAGTTACACTATTTCAGTGATATCGTGAATTTTGAGTGAAAAAAAGTTAGAAGCTTAACCAATTTGGCTAATTCATATTTATACATATTTTTTGGGTTAAATATGGGTATCAATCTATATTTTACCCCTGTAAAAATTCGTTCACCAAACCAACTAAAATATGGCAGGTTGGCGTTTCACCAAATATGGGCTCATTTTGCCGACACAACTATGTATTATCCGTTCACTTTTTTTTTCCTATTTCCCCTCATCGCTAGACTTGTTTCCTAGCTTTTTTTTGTAATGACCTGATAGCAAGTTCTTAAAATGATTCATAAATATCCCATTGTCCCTACCAATATAAACTCCAAGTTTTTTATGATTGAGTTTGAAAGATGTTTTTTAAACTTTTAGGTTAAAGGATGAGATTTGAGATCACGATGGTAAGCTTCAATGATTTGAATGACCTTACTCATTGCGATAGAGTGACTTTGGGTCGCGATCATGATGAGAAAATGAGACCTGGGTAGAACATTTTCCAAGAAATGGGGTTTTCACAAAATTTCACCATTTTTAAGTTAAATGGAGCTATGGAAAGGCAATTTTGAATAAATTCTCCAGGGGAATATTTTTGGTGATGATGTTTAACTCTAAATCTTCTATTACCCATTATTATTATTGAATTTATGAGTCTAAATCAAGATTTTTTATTGATAAATTGGAGGTTATTAAACTAATGTTTTGAAATTAAAGTGTTTTTATGAAGTGATTTTAAGCGCATTTTCAAAATGATTTTCCATTATTTGTTCCTAAAGCCTTAAGTAATATTTCCAAATTCAGACGTCCTTCTAATAATGGATATCGAGTTGTTTAACCCATTTCTCTAAATTATTGATGTGAGAAGTCTTGATTTTGATGGGTGATTGTGAATACTTATTTATTTTGGATTATTTAGCTTTAGAAGTCATTAGGAAGGGGAAGGATCAACTTTTGGAGTGGTTTTTTCTTTAATTAAGGCAAGTGGCTTCCTAAATATTGTTTTCTTGCTCAATTTGTATACTTCCTCCGTTTCTTGTGTATTAGAAGTAATTCAAGTTAGGTGAAAGGTTGAATTGTTTACTTGTTATATCTATATGAATAAAAAGGGTTTCAAATGAAAAAAGGTTACGTGATGATCATAATGATGTAAATTACCTTATTATGCCCTTATTGATTGATTGATGAAATTCTTGAAAACATGGATGTGGACTTGAATTGTACAGTTTGATATCTCTTCTATGTTGTTTGATGTTGCTTGTGTGCATTGCTTCTTTAGAGTATGATGAGACACGTGATGATTTATAATTTTGAGGTCCTTTTTAGATGAATGTTGTGATGTTGAGGTCTTTCCTAGTAAATGTTGTGATACTGAGGTTTTTATCGACGAATGCTATAATGTGTAGGTCTTTACCAGCAAGTATGATTAGGCTGAGGTCATTTTCAATGAGTGTTATTATGTTGAGTTCATTTCCGTCAAGTGATATTGCATCGATGAGAAATGGTTCCGGATAGTAAATTGATTTGTGCCTTTTTACCCTGATGCATATGCGTGACTTTCTTGATTCTTGAGATTAATGAACTATTTATGTGCAACTTAAGTACTTGAATTTGAGTTTGAATTGCTTGATACATTTTTTTGAATTGTGCCTATCAAAATTTCAATATTGACCTGCTAAGCCATGCATTCTAGAATTGCTATGTTAGGCTGGTTTATCTACATGTTGTAGTTAAGGAGGTTTCATTGGGGAGTCAAGGGTATTCTTTCTAGCTAGTAACTTGATTTAGCGGGTTCATTGATATGTACTCTGTTGTTAGTAATCACTCTTTTCTTTTACAGTTGTGTGGGTGTCAAGCCTGAACTCACGTGATCTTCTTCTTGTCCTAGTAGTGAAATCTTGTTGAAGGACATGAGAGGTAGTTGTTTGTCATCTGGAGGACCCTCTTTTCCTTTTATTTAAGGGTTTTTTCTACTTGGAAAACAAAGACTAAGACTTGTATTTCTCTTTAGAATTCATTGGTTTCATTAGTGGCTTGTGCACGTGAAGACCATATTTTAGAAGATTATATAAAATGAATAAGATTTCAGCCTTTATCTTATTTTGTGTTAGTATATCCATTTTTTCTTTCATTCTTACTTGATTGAGGCTGGTTGTTTTGAATGAATAGACATGTTCCATCACGTCTATTTTTTCGTTCGTGATGAAATGGCAGCAGAGTCCAAGTTCAGAAGTCTCAAGTGTGAACAAACCAAGTCTTAATAGACTCTAGAGGATCGGAATGGAGATGATTGTAATATTCAGGAGTCTACAAAGATTGTTACATAACATCCTTTTATTCATCATTTCTTATATGTATGGTTACCATAGCTACTATTGAGTTCTTGCAAGGCATTTTAAAAAATGTTGAGGACAAGAGCTTTTGTTTCCATTGGTAGAGGGGATTATTTGTTAAGACTCTGAATATGGATATAGGTAGGAACCGAGCTAGAGTCCATGGTCGTTCACTAGCACAAGGTAGAGGTCATGCCCGTGGAGTGGCATCAGCCAACGGTAGGGCTTAAGAGGCTTCTCTTGAGCCACAAGTTGAGGTTGTTGAGGACCATGTACCTTCTAAGTTTGGAGATCTAATGTTTCAAAATGTTGACGATGCTTTGTTTGTTAGATAGCCTTTCTTAGGTGGGCATACACAAGGTCAACACCAGACTCCACGTGTTTATGTTCAGGTCTGCTAGCCACTGGTGGGTCCTGTACCGGTTATTGGTGCACAAATTGCTCCTCATGTTATTTTAAAATTGTTAACTTAATAGTTCTATGATAGGTTTAAGAAGATAAAACAACCCCAATATCATAGTTGTAAACATGAAGATGTGTAACACCTCGGACTTCGAAAAGAGATAACGAGAAGTTTATACAAGTCACTCATAAGTTTAATGTTTTATTTCATCTTCAAACAATAATATTTCTTAGCATATAAGAAATTTGGTGGCCCATTCCCTATCAAATTGATGAATTTTGAGCCCTTTTTCCAAAGCAGCATAGATTTAATAATTTTGAGAATGAAGTAAAAAGTTATGCTTATTTTAGTGAAACATCTCTTTTAAGTGCATCTCAATCCTTTTTAGATGGGTAGTATGGAATTCGTCCCATTATTTCTAACCCTAACAACATTTTTATTTACCCAAATAAGGGTCTAATATATGATAAACCATCTATTTGATTTCAAGTGTTCTTCCAGATAAAAAAAACTAGGTTTTATGCGTTTTTTAAGATTCATTTGATTTTCGCAAAGAATATTGTTCTTTCCCTGTATGTAGGTCTTCTCCCAGGGTTGGACTTTTTGATAATTTCGCTCTACATCTTAATTTTTTCAAGAAATCATTACATCTAAAGTATTCACTCGTAGTTCTTGGTATTGAGTTCAATTATTTAACAATGGAGATTTTGCTTGTTTAATTTTGTGAATATTATAGTGTGGTTCATGTAAAATACCATATGGACCATTGATTTAGTAAATTTATGTTATAAAAAAGAATTGTATAAAAGTTCTCATGTACTGGTTCTACATTTGAGAAACAAGAAAAAGGTAGGAACAATTTTTCGATTCTAAACTAAATTGGGGTGTTAAAGTTCAGGCCTTGGGGTGATGCACTAGCAGTGCGCCAAGGCCTTAATTTTGAAGTTCAAGGCTTGGTTCCCTGGGCCAGCAGTACATTTAGGTTTTTTGGATGTTATTTTGGGGTGTTAAAGTCAGACATTTTGGAAAGTACTTCTGTAATTTAATAACCTCTTTCATTGAAAAAAGGTATATTGAACATAGTTGGTATTGATTATTTTAAGAGTAGTATGCAAAACCGAATTGGGTTAGAATCATTTGTGCCTTAAAATGCCGTAAAACTTTGTAGCCTCTGTGGAATATGATAGCATTGATTTTTCATTCAACTCCTCACTACCTCTTAGAAGGAGTATCTATGGATTTATAGTCACAATTTGCACTCACAAGGTATCTGATAGCGCTTGCAACATGGAAGAAATTATATCATTACTAGGATCATTGTAATGGTTGTAGGTTACAGAATTCCACCAAGAGTAAATTATATTATTCTCACATTGTTTTGATTGCATATCTTATTGTAATGACTATTGGGTTTTCATGTCGTATTCATGTATTGGATTATCTTTGACTTGCTTTTAGTCTCCAAATTATGTTATTATTTAATTTAGTATTATTACATACTCATAAACTTATGTACAAATGTTACATGACTTACATCTTTTATGACGCATATATGTTCAGGATCATCAACAGGTGTTTTGTTGAGATCATCTTACACTAATAGATATTATTTTGTGAGGCCTCTTTGCTTCCGGGATACACCATTTTTATTTCAACTTTATTAGTAGTTTAGATGTCGTGGATCTTGACCTGACATCTATCTTTAACTATTACGTTTCATAGATAGAAATACTTTTTAGTGGGTCCGCTCGGGATCTAAAATAGTTCTCAAGTGTCGATAATGTCAAGGGCTAGGCTTGGGTCATGATAGGATTCTCATGAGTTCGTTACCTTGTACCATGAGATGTTTGAGGCAACTTGTATGGTGGATGCTCGTGGTATCCGGTTTGTTTCCCTTCAGTTTTGTGGTGCTTAAGAGTTGGTGAGGACTTTTGTGAGGTCTAGACCAATTGGATCTCCTTTGGAAGACTGTGGTTTATTTTCAAGTGCTTTCGAGGACCGCTTCATTCCTTAGAGCGTGGGGGAGGAGAGTCATTTGAGATTTGTGAGATTGGTTAAGGGAAATTTGATTTTGAGAACCATTTCTATGATCTTTCCATGCATGCTTTGACTAATGTTCATGAAAAGGCAAATAGACTTCGCTGGTATGTTAGAGAGTTGACTTTTTCCATGAGGTCTTATGTGTTCAGGATACCAGAGGGGGGAGATTTCTTCTAGTCTACTGTGAGCACTGCTAGAAGGCAGATTTGATGGTCTTAGAGGAGTTTGGGGAGCCCAACATGGCCCGCTCTTTTGTTCATCTAGAGGCAGAGGTTGAAATATATGTAGTTTCTTCTTTCACTATCTGGACTGGTTCATGCTTCTATATCAACAATTGAGATTGAGAAGTTAGCCTAAGGTTCTTATGGCTCTGGCTGAGGTAGCTATGACAGTTTATCTAGTATGTAATATTAGTTGTATTTGCCAAGATATCGCTTCACTTGTGGGATCTAGGTCACATAATGAAACAGTGTCCTATAAAGAATCATTCATGACCTCACTGTCCTTTCTTAGCTGTTCCAGGTAGGGATCCTGTGCCTCCAGCTAGGGGTCGAGGCAGAACACAAAACATAATGGCGGAAGAACTTCAGGGGCTTGAGCTCCGTAGGGTGGAGATAGGGGTTCTGGTCTTGTTGCTCGTAGCTAAAGATCTAGTACTGAGGCTGAGATTTGGATTCTTTGATCACATGTATTCTACCAATTTGCCATCAACTACGTCTAAAATTATTTGAACTGGGATCTACTCTCTCGGATGTGCCTACTTATTGTAATGTTGGATTTGATTTAATGTTTGCTTACATGCCTCTACCTATTCATGTTTTACATCAATGGGTGAATCCTTAGTGATGGATTGAGTGTATCAAACTTATTTTATTTCTTTGGTCGGGTATGATACTTTGGTAGACCTGATTAATTTGGGGAAGGTAAACTTTGATATTATCTTGTGTATGGATTTGATTGCTCTTCATAATACTATTCTTTATTGTGATTCGAAGACCGTGCCCTTCAAAAAATTTAATCCAACCTCTTATTTGAAACTTCCAAAAATTTCTTAGTCTACTTATATATCTCAAATAAAAATCATCGTAGTTTTGAAAAGGTTAAGCCTGCCTAGACATGGCCATTATTTAAAATCGTAATTAATCAAAAAGAGGTTCAAAATTGTTTTTCAAATTTGGGATACAAATTATATTAGTTTTTTGTATAAAACTAACCACGTTTTTTTACTAATTAACAAATATTCAATGATGTAATAATTCATAATATGAGATCATATTTATTTGTTATAGTAGGTAAATCTACTTAAGTGTATCTAATACATGGATAACTAATTCATTTTGAAATAAAGTTTGAACTCAGTATATTCAAAGTAAATGAGTCAATTGCATTTTACACTTTAACATATGTCTTTTTTCTAATTTATATTTAATCCTGGTTTTTTATTTTTGCAATCTAACCTCCTTATTTTCTTTTTAAAAAATAGTGAAATTCTTATTCTTTAATTCAACAAGGGCGAAATGAAAACAATAATTTTTTTTATTAAAAACAACTCCAGGAGGAGAAAATTAAAAGCTACCATTGTACTGATTTCCCTACAAACTTTTCACTATGAACTTTCCAGATTCATTTTATTTTCTAATATATAACTTTCCATATTGTTATATTCCCCTAGTTTGATTTTTATATTTTTGTTATTTATGTTCTCGTGGTTTGATTTTATACTGTGAATGATTGGATATGTAATTTCAAAGATAAACAATTTATTGACATGTTCTTTTTAAAAAGTACAATTTGTAATTTTAGATATATTATAATATTTAAATGATGAAGCTATTAAGATTCAATAACAAGATCAAAGGTAAATATAAATTTGATATATACTTTTAAATTTTGAACTTTATATATTAATATAATATATTTTGTTGTAGTATATTTTCAATGTTCCATAACCATTAAAACAACGCAAACCAATTACATTGCAAGAAGGTCAATATAATTTATACTCAATATTTTTCAATTTTATGTGTGTTTTAAATGTTTATATTCCAATTTTTCCGATGTGAAAGCTATATTTTCTTATAAAATGAAGTAATTTCATTACTTTGAAAGATATTTTAATATATATATATATATATATATATATATATATATATATATATATATATATATATATATATATATATATATATATATATGGGTGCAAAATGCAATTTAAAAATAGCCTTCCGTATTTTTTTATTAGTAAAATAAAAATAAATGAGATAAATCTTTTCTTCAAACTGAATTTCAGCTCTATGATCGATGAATAATCCACTATAATTAATTATTTATGTTTTTATCGAAGTCATATTTTTTGAACTTTCTATTTAACTAGACCATTTCTTCAATGTTTAATAAACTATTTTTAAAGCGAATTAGCACACTCATTTTTTCCCCTAAAAGAAATTATCAATTAATCATCATGGCTAACATGCTTCTACCTAATCAAGCTGCTAGGGCCATTTCTAAGACTAAAGGTCTAATCGTTTATGGTGAGTGTAATCGTTGTCTTTTAGCTAGTGTTGATGTTGCCGAGAGCTTTCAGGTTTTTCCACCTGGCGGTCCCATCGGTAGCATAAAATTTTTCCAGTGCCAATTTTGCCATTGTCATAAGAATGACCATCGCAGGTTGGATGTCAACCATCATCAGCTTCAACCACCACCAACACAACAGGTTAATTTTATTAGAATTTTATTAAAATCTTAATTGTCATACCTTTTTGAATGTATTCATGAATTGTTGTTTGCTTTGAAAAAAAAAAGAATTCCCTTTTAATTTTTCATGTATTATAACAATTACTATTTATTAGATTTTTCCATATAACTAATTTTCATCTTTTTAAAGTAATACTATCAATTATAACTAGTTACTTATTTTTTAAAGATTTTTTTTAAATATAAATCATTTATTTAAGATGACAAAATTAAAAACTCTCACTACTTTCTTAAACTATGCATCAAATCAAACCAAGTCACATGTATAATAACTTTATCTTATTCTCCGAAAAATATCTTTTGTGTTATTATGTATTAAAGCAAGTAATCTATCAAAATTCCAAAACAATATATTCGTTTTTCATCTCCAAATAGAAATATTGCACTTGTAAGTTAAAATGAAAAACATTTAAATTCTTACTTACCTAATTAAAAGAATTCACTATATACCTACGATTTTAAATGATTCGTCATATCCACTAAACCTATATTTGCATCAATCCTAGCCTATAGAAAAGTGAAGTGATATATATATATATATATATCAATTCATTTTACAACAAGTTTTTGCATCCATTCTTGAACAGACTGAAATCCAAAGGGATGTGAACACAGCAAAATCTTCAAACAGCAAAAGTGCTAATAGTCTCGGTCGTATCAATGCATAAATATTTGAGTCTCCAGGAGTTTCAGTTCCACTCGCGAAATCCATCATGGCTAGAGCTAATGAAAAGTGGGTGAATAGTAACAATACAGATGGTGGGAATAAGAGAAAAAAATCATGGGATGAATCTGTTGCTGAAGAATATGAGAAGGAACAACCACAAATACTGGCTAACAAACTAGAATGGATTTAAAAAATGATGTCAGAAAATCAAAGAATAAGAAAATCAAGAAGAATGAAGTTGAGAAGACAAACGATTTTGAGGTGTATATAAAAAAAAAAGAGCAGTGCTATTAAAAAACTTACGCCTTGCTCAAGTGGAGAATAACAAATCTAGACAATAATAATTGTCCTAATTAAGATGTGTTATTAATTTTTTGTAGTTCTTGCTTTTTTTCTTTATGTTTTTTTGAATGGGGTATGGAACTAGGACTAGACCCATAATATACTCCTACGAGTATTTATAGGATAGTTAGATATCGTCCCAACCTGGTCATTTTTGCTTACAATTTTATTTTTACTTAAGTGTTGATCCACCATTTTATGTTATAAAGATCTTGTTTTGTTGTTCAAACTTGTTGATTTTAATGGATTCTCCATAAAAGAACTTTTTCAATTATTGTACATATGTGAGTTTACTTATATATATATTTTAATTTATGAAGATTAAAGAATAAATAATACTAATTATTCTTTTGAGATAAAGAAGATAAAAAGGCAAATTTTACCAATGAAATGGTGATTATACAACTTAATGGCTTATCTGAATTAATGTGAAAACAATCGGAACTTCAGTAAATCCAATTTAATTATAGAACAAATATCCTTTCAGCAACCTTGAATATTGATTCTGGGAAAAGCAACACACGTAGAGCTTGATGAGCACAAAATTGAACACCAAATTAAGAACATCAATTAAACACGTTTCAGTTACCATCCTAAAGAAGCCACTACAAAATAGATTTAGCATTTCTGTGAATACCAAACCTTACCTTAATTCAAATTTGCCGCTACACAATATTTTCTGATTATAATAAAGAGTTTTCTCCCACAATGTCTATAGCAGGTTGGCTATTAGTGCATAGAATATAATTAACTAAAATTGTTACGACCCAAATCGGGGACGCGACTGGCACCCACATTTACCCTCCTATGTGAGCGAACCAACCAATCTAACCTTTAACATTCTAATACAATATCAACAAAAAGAAATGCGGAAGACTTAAACTCATTAATAAAACAATTCAAAACTATTATTATTATCCCCATAATCTGGAAGTCATCATCACAAGAACATATATCTCAAATTGCTAAACTAAAACTGTCTAAGAAGCTAAAACAAATACTAGCTAGTCCATGCCGGAAGTTCAAGGCATCAAGACTTGAAGAAGAAGACCCAGTCCAAGCTAGACGCATTAGCTCACCCTGAATTTCCGATGAAGTGAAGACTGGCTAGATCTACTGTTGAGTTGAAGTTGACGGAACGTTTGTTGCATCACACAAATAACAAAGAAGAAAACATAAAAGTAGGGGGGTCAGTACAACCACAAGTACTGAGTAGATATCATCGGCCAACTCAAAATAGGGAACAATATATATCAATAATAATGTAAATCAACTACAATACTCATCATGTAGCAATAACAATATTAATTCATCAATAAATACAACCGAGTTCACACATGAGGACTCAAGCCTCAATACCATACTCATTTGGGAATTAAGTTCATTAGATTTGAGTATATTCATTATCTTTCAAGATTCATTATCTTTCTTCCTCTTGTGTCGGTACGTGACACTCCGCTCCTCTATTTCTATCCTGGTGCCGGAACGTGGCACTCCGATCCTCATATACTATCCTGGTACCGGAACGTGGCACCCGATCCATATACTATCCTGGTGTCGGAACGTGACACTCCGATCCTCATATTCATTCTATCCTGGTACCGGAACGTGGCACCCGATCCATATACTATCCTGGTGTCGGAACGTGACACTCCGATCCTCATATTCATTCTATCCTGGTACCGGAACGTGGCACCCGATCCATATACTATCCTGGTGTCGGAACGTGACACTCCGATCCTCATATTCATTCTATCCTGGTACCGGAACGTGGCACCCGATCCCCTAATTCATCAAGCCTTCTTTTACACTAAGGCATCATCATTCTCATTATATAAGTTATCAAGCCTTCTTTCATACTAAGTCATCATCAATCTCGTTATATAATATATCAAGCCTTCTTTTATACTAAGGCATCATCATTAACAAGTGAATTAGGGTTCTTTCAACATTTGGGATTCAATAGCTTCATCATGCTTTGTTAATTCATCACAATTCATAATCACAATCATGCAAGCATACAATTTAAGCACATAGCAGGGTTTACAATACTATCAATACATATCATTCACTATTAAGAGTTCACTACGAATATCGTAAAAAAACCATAACCTACCTCCACCGAAGACTAGTGATCAAGCAAGGAATTCCCAAGCTTGTGTTATTCCTCTTCGTTTCTCCTCTCTCGTTCAATCCCTCTTTCTCTTTGTTCTTTCTGTTTGTTTTATTCAAACCCTCTTTCTCTTACCCTAATTAACATATAATTAAGTGTAAAAGAGGACAATAGAACCCACTAATTAACTTAAGGTTACCTCTTTTAACCCCCAAGTAATTAGACTTATTAATATTAACCCTCTAACTTTGTAATTAAGGAAAGAATAGTCCAAAACGACCCTTAAAACGTGTGAAGAAATCCGATTCTGCCTGGGACTTGCGCAACCTGTGACGGCCCGTCGTGCCTGCGACGGTCCGTCACACAGGTCGTCGCAGCCCCTTCGAACTCAAGTGGCCTGTGACGGCCCGTCACACCTGTGACGGTCCGTCCTGCACCTTCGTCACAGATTACAGAGAGTCGATTTTCAGTACCCAATTTCAGAATTCCTAAGTATATTGAAACGAGACCCTGCAACGGTCCGTCTTGCCTGTGACGGTCCGTCGTGGGCTCCGTGGTTTCAGCCAGTTTTCCCAGAAATAAAATCTGCTGCTCAAAACGACTAAACAGGTCGTTACAATAGATACCAATTTACCCATCGTTCGTCCCCGGACGATCAAAATAAGAAAAACGATGGCGAAAAGAAGTACCTGAATCTGTAAACAGATGTGGGTATTTTTCTTGCATATCTGGCTCCTTCTCCCAAGTAGCCTCTTCAACCGGTCGATTCTTCCATTGCACTTTGATGGATGCAATCTCTCTCGACCTCAACTTGCGAACTTCTCTATCTAATATAGCAACCGGTTCCTCCACATAAGTCAAATTCTCATCAAGCAAAACTGAATCCCAACGGATAATGTAGTTTCCATCTCCATGGTATCTTTTCAACATGGACACATGAAATACCGGATGCACTCCGGACAGCCCTGGGGGCAAGGCTAATTCATAAGCCACCTCCCTTATTCGCTTTAGTACCTCAAATGGTCCAATATACCTTGGACTTAGCTTACCTCTTTTGCCAAATCGCATCACCCCTTTCATGGGTGAAACCTTCAACAAGACTTGTTCACCCTCCATGAACTCCAAGTCTCTAACCTTTCGGTCTGCATACTCCTTTTGTCTACTTTGCGCCGCTAGAAGCTTTTCTTGAATGCCCTTCACCTTATCTAACGAATCCCTCAAGAGGTCAGTACCCCAAGGTCTAACCTCAAATGCATCAAACCACCCAATGGGAGATCTACACCTCCTCCCATACAATGCTTCAAATGGGGCCATATCAATACTGGAATGATAGCTATTATTGTATGAAAACTCTGCCAAAGGTAAGAAGCTATCCCAATGGCCACCAAACTCTATCACGCATGCACGAAGCATATCCTCCAACACTTGAATCGTTCGCTCAGACTGACCATCGGTCTGAGGGTTAAATGCAGTGCTAAGGTCCAACCTAGTACCCAATTCGGCATGCAATGTTTTCCAATACTTAGAAGTAAACTGCGTACCTCTATCTGATATGATGGATAGTGGAACCCCATGCAATCGAACGATTTCTGAGATGTAGATTTTTGCTAACTTCTCTGAAATGAAATGAGCAGACTTAGTTAACCTATCAACAATCACCCAAATGGAGTCATACTTACCCATTGTCTTTGGAAGACCAACCACAAAGTCCATTGCGATTCTCTCCCACTTCCATTCCGGAATGGGCATTCTCTGAAGCGTTCCAACCGGGCCTCTGGTGTTCATACTTTACTTGTTGACAGTTTGGACATTTGGCAATAAAGTCAACGATATCACGCTTCATTCTACTCCACCAAAAGTGCTGCTTTAGGTCACGATACATTTTGGTTGCACCCGGATGTATAGAATACCTTGTACTATGAGCCTCTGTCAGAATAGTGGTGATCAAATCATCGATGCGGGGTACACATACCCTTCCCTTGATCCTCAAAACACCTTCCTTGTCGATTGTTGCTTCTTTAGCCTCTCCTTGCAACACTTTATCTCGAATCCGGATCAATTTCTCATCGTCAAACTGCTTCCCCTTAATCTTGTCAAGGAATGAGGATCTTGCCTCCACACAAGCTAACAATCCTCCCTTCTCATTTACTTCTAACCTCATGAGGTCATTAGTCAAAATCTGCACTTCTCTAGCCAATGGGCGTCTAGAAGCTTGCAAATGAGCTAAACTTCCCATGCTTCCCGCCTTTCTACTCAAGGCATCTGCCACAACGTTCGCCTTCCCCGGATGATACAAGATAGTGATATCGTAGTCCTTTAGTAGTTCCATCCATCTCCTTTGTCTTAAGTTCAAATCTTTCTGAGTAAAGACATACTGTAAACTACAATGATCCGTATAGATTTCGCACTTAACCCCATATAAATAGTGCCTCCATTGCTTAAATGCAAATACTACCGCGGCCAATTCCAAGTCATGAGTTGGATAGTTACGCTCATGCACTTTTAATTGTCTTGAAGCATAAGCAATCACATTCTTTTCTTGCATTAGCACTGCACCCAAACCCGAATAGGATGCATCACAATAGACAATGAAATTCTTACCTTCCACGGGCAAGGTAAGGATAGGCGCGGTAGTCAACAAAGTCTTGAGTTTCTGAAAGCTTTCTTCGCACTCATCCGACCATACAAATGGAACATTCTGCTTAGTCAAGTTCGTCAATTGGGAAGCAATATAAGAGAATCCCTTGACAAATCGGCGGTAGTAGCTAGCTAACCCCCACAAAACTCCTTATTTCTGACACATTGGTAGGCCTTACCCAGTTTTTCACCGTCTCAAACTTAGAAGGATCTACCATCACTCCTTCCTTAGAAACCACATGCCCCAAGAAGGACACGGCATCTAGCCAAAACTCACACTTAGAGAACTTGGCATAAAGCTTTCTCTCCCTCAACATTTCCAATACAACTCTCAAATGCTCCTCATGTTCCTCCCTACTTTTAGAATATACCAGTATATCATCTATAAATACGATCACAAAGAGATCCAAATACGGCTTAAATATCCCATTCATCAAGCTCATGAAAGCAGCGGGGGCATTTGTAAGACCAAAGGACATCACTACAAATTCATAATGCCCATACCTAGTCCGAAAAGCGGTCTTTGGCACATCCGTTGCCCGTATTTTCAATTGATGATAACCGGATCTCAAGTCGATCTTCGAGAAGACACAAGCACCTTGTAGTTGATCAAATAAGTCATCAATGCGAGGAAGAGGATACTTGTTCTTAATAGTTACCTTGTTCAGTTGTCTATAGTCTATGCACATCCGAAAACTCCCATCCTTCTTCTTCACAAACAAAACCGGAGCACCCCAATGAGATGCACTTGGTCTAATGAAGCCTTTACTCAACAATTCTTGAAGTTGAGCCTTTAACTCTCTTAATTCGGCGGGAGCCATTCTATAAGGGGGTATAGAAATGGGGCGAGTACCCGGTTCCAAATCAATGCAGAAATCAATATCCCTATCCGGTGGCATGCCAGGAAGATCTGCAGGGAACACATCCAAAAACTCACGGACTACCGAAACTGACTCAATCGAGGGTACTTGAGTAGTGTCATCCTTGAGATGTGCCAAGAAAGCTAAACACCCTTCACTCACCATTTTCTTAGCGCGAAGAAAGGAGATGATACGCACCGGATTGGAAGTGTAGTCACCCTCCCACACTAACGGATCTGTCCCAGGCTTGGCTAACGTCACTGTTTTAGCATTACAATCCAAGATCGCAAAATTCGGAGAAAGCCAAGTCATACCCAGAATTACATCAAAGTCAACCATTTCTAAGATAACCAAATCTACATAAGTGTTGCTCCCCACGAAATTCACCAAACAAGACCTATACACTTTTTCGACTATCACAGACTCACACACCGGAGTAGAAACATGAATAGGCATGTCCAGTAATTCACAATGTAAATTTAGACCATTAGCAAATGAGGAAGATACATAAGAAAATGTGGATCCAGGGTCAAACAATACGGAAGCCATGCAATCACAAACCAGAAAATTACCTGTGATAACATCATCATATGTCTCCGCCTCCGATCTCCTAGGGAAAGCATAACAATGGGCCCTTTCGTTGGTTTGCCCGTTGCCCCTACCATGTTGTGATGTAGGGGCTCCAGTTTGCCCATCATCTCTGCCGTTTTGGTGACCACCATTACCTCGGCCACCACGCCCTCCAGAATAACGGCCTCTACCATGACCACCTCTACCTCTAGCTAGTGGGGTTCTGTAACTCTGGTTTGGACAATACCTCTTAATATGTCCAATCTCCCCACATACATAGCATTCTCTGGGTTCATGCATAGGTCTCTCAGAGAAGTGTTGACCGGTCTGAGGTGGACCCCCAACTACAGTCTGTAATGAAGACTGAATTAGTCGAACAGAGTGACCTCCGGAGCTCTGTCCTCTAGAGTAAGAACCATTAAAATCACCTCCCCTTCGAAACCTTTTTGATGTCGATGTCGTGGTGAAGTCATATGGTTTCACTCCTTCCACCTCTATCACAAAGTCTACCACCTCTTGGAAGGATGTTGCCGTTGCCGCTATCTGTAAGGCTGAAATCCGAAAATCTGACCTCAACCCCTTCACAAAACAGCGGATTCGTTCTTGTGGACTGAAACAAAGTTGGGTGGCATACCTTGATAAATCACGAAACTTAGCCTCATATGCGTTAACCGTCATCCTACCTTGCTCGAGACTCAAGAACTCATCCCTTTTTCTATCTCTTAAAGTCCTTGGGATATACTTCTCCATAAACAGGGTAGAGAATGATTCCCAAGTCATAGGTGGTGCCTCTGTTGGTTGACACTCAACATGTGACCGCCACCACATTTTGGCGTTCCCTTGAAACTGATAGCTTACGAACTCAACGCCAAACCGTTCTACTATACCCATCTTGTGTAGTAGCTCATGACAATCAACCAGAAAATCGTAGGCATCCTCTGATTCTGCGCCCTTAAAGACTGGAGGTTTCAATTTCAAGAACTTACTGAAAAGTTCATGCTGATCATTTGTCATAATAGGCCCAGTAGTCAGACGTGGAAATGTGCCTATTCCCAATGCTGCATCCATGCGGGGAGCCATAGTAGCCGCATGTCGTATCTCTGAAACCGGAGGTGTTGGTGCAGAAACCACTGGAGGTGCCTGACCGTGATCGGATAACCCGCTAAGATAAGCAAGTACCTGGTTGATCATCTCTGGGGTAGGTTGGGGTGGCATTTCCTCATTCTGCCCTTGTTCAGTTTCCCCTTCCTCACCCTCTCTTACTACCTCCTCAGTCGGTGGAGGAGTCACCGCCCTAGCCTCAGATGGACTAGGTGCTCGTCCTCTTCCTCTAGAAGACGTCCTCCCACGACCTCTACCGCGGCCTCTTGCCACTGTTCTTCCTCGAGCTACAGCCCCAGTGGCTGGCTCAGATGTTTCTTGTCTTTCCGTTGTTGCTGCTGGTGCGGTCGTTGCTCTAGTTCTAACCATCTGCGAAATAGAATGAAGATGGTCAGATACCAATTTGTATCACCTAGATACCAATTGGACTCAAGTAGTAGCACGAAAGAAAGAATGAAAGAATGGAATTTTCCTAAAGTCTTATAGCCTCTCAAAGAAAAGTAAAGGCGTCCCCCTACCGTTCCTTAAGACTCTACTAGACTCGTTCTTGTGTGATGAGACCAACGAACCTCATGCTCTGTTACCAAGTTTGTCACGACCCAAATCGGGGACGCGACTGGCACCCACATTTACCCTCCTATGTGAGCGAACCAACCAATCTAACCTTTAACATTCTAATACAATATCAACAAAAAGAAATGCGGAAGACTTAAACTTATTAATAAAACAATTCAAAACTATTATTATTATCCCCAAAATCTGGAAGTCATCATCACAAGAACATCTATCTCAAATTGCTAAACTAAAACTGTCTAAGAAGCTAAAACAAATACTAGCTAGTCCATGCCGGAAGTTCAAGGCATCAAGACTTGAAGAAGAAGACCCAGTCCAAGCTAGACGCATTAGCTCACCCTGAATTTCCGATGAAGTGAAGACTGGTTAGATCTACTATTGAGTTGAAGTTGACGGAACGTTTGCTGCATCACACAAATAACAAAGAAGAAAACATAAAAGTAGGGGGGCAGTACAACCACAAGTACTGAGTAGATATCATCGGCCAACTCAAAATAGGGAACAATATATATCAATAATAATGTAAATCAACTACAATACTCATCATGTAGCAATAAAAATATTAATTCATCAATAAATACAACCGAGTTCACACATGAGGACTCAAGCCTCAATACCATACTCATTTGGGAATTAAGTTCATTAGATTGAGTATATTCATTATCTTTCAAGATTCATTATCTTTCTTCCTCTTGTGTCGGTACGTGACACTCCGCTCCTCTATTTCTATCCTGGTGCCGGAACGTGGCACTCCGATCCTCATATACTATCCTGGTACCGGAACGTGGCACCCGATCCATATACTATCCTGGTGTCGGAACGTGACACTCCGATCCTCATATTCATTCTATCCTGGTACCGGAACGTGGCACCCGATCCATATACTATCCTGGTGTCGGAACGTGACACTCCGATCCTCATATTCATTCTATCCTTGTACCGGAACGTGGCACCCAATCCATATACTATCCTGGTGTCGGAACGTGACACTACGATCCTCATATTCATTCTATCCTGGTACCGGAACGTGGCACCCGATCCCCTAATTCATCAAGCCTTCTTTTACACTAAGGCATCATCATTCTCATTATATAATTTATCAAGCCTTCTTTCATACTAAGGCATCATCAATCTCGTTATATAATATATCAAGCCTTCTTTTATACTAAGGCATCATCATTAACAAGTGAATTAGGGTTCTTTCAAGATTTGGGATTTAATAGCTTCATCATACTTTGTTAATTCATCACAATTTCATAATCACAATCATGCAAGCATACAATTTAAGCACATAGCAGGGTTTACTATCAATACATATCATTCACTATTAAGAGTTCACTACGAATATCGTAAAATAACCATAACCTACCTCCACGGAAGACTAGTGATCAAGCAAGGAATTCCCAAGCTTGTGTTATTCCTCTTCGTTTCTCCTCTCTCGTTCAATCCCTCTTTCTCTTTGTTCTTTCTGTTTGTTTTATTCAAACCCTCTTTCTCTTACCCTAATTAACATATAATTAAGTGTAAAAGAGGACAATAGAACCCACTAATTAACTTAAGGTTACCTCTTTTAACCCCCAAGTAATTAGACTTATTAATATTAACCCTCTAACTTTGTAATTAAGGAAAGAATAGTCCAAAACGACCCTTAAAACGTGTGAAGAAATCCGATTCTGCCTGGGACTTGCGCAACCTGTGACGGCCCGTCGTGCCTGCGATGGTCCGTCACACAGGTCGTCGCAGCCCCTTCGAACTCAAGTGGCCTGTGACGGCCCGTCACACCTGTGACGGTCCGTCCTGCACCTTCGTCACAGATTACAGAGAGTCGATTTTCAGTACCCAATTTCAGAATTCCTAAGTATATTGAAACGAGACCCTGGGACGGTCTGTCTTGCCTGTGACGGTCCGTCGTGGGGCCGTGGTTTCAGCCAGTTTTCCCTGAAATAAAATCTGCTGCTCAAAACGACTAAGCAGGTCGTTACAAAAATGTATGTTATATTATGTTATGCGAAGAAATAAAATAGGAAAAGAATTGTTCTTTATTTATGTGAATTTGAAGACCTAGTCATGAACATTAAAAAAATACTTCTATCATCTTCGTTGTTTGTTGAGTATTAAACATGACATCCTTTTATACAACAGAAAATATAAAATTACCTACGGAATTCCTAAGTATTCCCAGATTAATCTATAACTAAATATTCCTTAAAAATCTCATAAACACCCCGATTGAATTAGCTCCATGCATGAATTAACAAAGCAACTGCATGATAATGCTGAAACAACAAGTAGATAGCGATTAATATTTGGATAACTCAAAAAATCAAGAATTACTTCAATAAATGACACCTTTTTGTTTAATTAACTATTTCACATGGAATTTCATCAATGTCATGCAGCCATAGTAACAAGATACCTCAATATTCCTCCAATAGATATATTATACTCACTCTTTTGCCTCTTTTCCCTTAGTGCTAGACTTGTTTCCTATCTTCTCTATAAAATAACCTGATCGGTAAGTTTTAGAAATTTTCATGATTTTACCATTTTCCCTTCGTAATATCGACCTCCAGTATTTTATGATTAAGTTCTAAAATTTTGGTTGTTAAATTTAGGTTAAAAGATGAGATTTGCGATCGCGCTCAATGTCTACTTTAATGAGTTGACCTACCTTACTCATCGTGATAGCATGTCTCTAGATTGTGACCATGATGAGAAAATGAGACATTGGCTGAATGTTTTCCAAAATATAGGGTTGCAACCTTATTTCACAATTTTTGAGTTTTGGGAATTTCTGAGGGAAATTATTGGATAATGATTTAAATTTAAATCTTTGATTTTCCATTATTATTAATAAACTAATTAGTTTAAATCTAGATTTTTGGTTGTTTTAAATGGCTTTCTCCATGACCTTAGATTTCGAATTGAAAGTGGGTTTATCAACTGATTTTAAGCCCATTCTCGAAATAATTTTCCATAATGAGTTCCTGAAACCTTGAGTAATGTTGACAAGTAATATTTTTTAGATTCAAACCTCCATTTTCATATTGGGATTTTGAGTTTTTTTTACCTATTTCTATATATAATTGATGTGGGAAGTGTATGAGTGATTGTAAATACTTATTTATTTTGGATTGTTTGGCTTTGGAAGTGATTTGATTGCTAAACTTTTGGACAGATTTTTCTTTGAATTCAGGCAAATGGCTTCCTAAACCTTGTGTTCTCGTTGAATTTGTATACTTCCGTCATTGTTTGTGTATTGGGAGTAACACATATGAGGCAAAATGTTAAATTATCCACTCATTACATCTAAATGAATAAAGTAATACGGATGAGGCAAATGGTTAAATTATCCACACATTACATCGAAATAAATAAAAAGGAGTTGAAATGAAAAAGTCTATGTGATGGTCATGATGATGTAAATTGTCTTATTGTGCTCTTATTGATTGTTGATAAAATACTTGAGCATGAGTTTTGACTTTAATTAAGCAATTTGTTGTCTTTTCTATGTGTTGTGATATCAATTATGTGCATTGATTGTGAACACGATGATGAGACATGTCATGAATTATGATGTAAAGGTCTTTGCTTATGAATATTGTAATGTTGATGTCTTTGCCGTTGAATCTTGTGATATAGAGGTCTTTATCATCTAGTGCAATTATGTAGAGGTCATTTCTTGACTATTATGATGTCGTGATCATTACCGGTAAATGACATTTTGCCAATGAGAAATGGTTTCAGTTAGTGAATAGATTATATGACTTTATACCTTGATGCTTACGCGTGACTTATTTGATACTTCATATGATGAACTCTTTATGTGTGACTTAACTACTTGACTTTGAGTTTGACTAAATCAAAATCATTTTATTGTTGACTTGTGGCTATCAAACGGTGAATATTGGCCTCGTGAGCCATGCATTGCATAATTTCTAGGTTGGGCTAATTTATGTGTTGGTTGTAGTTTGAGGAGGTTTGGTTGGAGAGTAAGGGGTATTCATTTCTAGCCAATTAATTTGTTTAGTAAGTTTCTTAATGGTACCATTTTGTTATTACTTATCTCTTGCTTTAACACAAGTGTAGGTTCCGAGACCTCAATAATGTGATGTTATTCATTTTCTTCATCTCTCATCATTGGAGGTTCACTGAAAGATCTGACAGATAGTTGCTTGTTATTTGGCAGACCCTCTTTTCCTTTTATTTAAGGCTTTGTTCTGTTTGAGAAACAAAAAGTAAGACTTGTATTTATCTTTTGAATTCAGTATTTTTTATTAGTGGCACGTGACAACAATATGTTAGGGTATTATTTAGTTGTTTGACCCTTTTGTCTATATTATTGATGTGGGAATTGTTATTTCCAATGGGTGATTATAAATACTTATTTATTTTGGAATTTTTAGCTTTATAAATCATTTTGAGGGGGAAAGCTCACTTTTGATGTTGTTTTTCTTTGAATTAAGAAAAATGGCTTCCTCAATATTATATTTAAGTTTAATTTGTCTACTTCCTTCGTTGCTTCTTTATTAGGAGTAACACAAATGAGGTGGAGGGTTGAAATATAAACTTGTTGCATCTAAATGAATAAAATGGGTTGAGATAAAAAAAAAAGTAACGTGATGATCATGATGATGTAAATTGCCTTATTGTGCCCTTATTGATTGATTGATGAAATTCTTGAAAAGATGGATGTGAACTTGAATTGTCCAATTTCTTGTCTCTTATGTGTGGTGTGATGTTGCATGTGTCTATTGATTCTGAGCACGATGATGAGACAAGTGATGATTTATGATATTGAGGTCTTTTGTCGAGTGAATGTTGTGATGCCAAAGTCCAAGTAAATGTTGTGACGTTGAGGTCTTTATCCGTGAATTCGAATAAGCGTAAGTGTTTACTGGAAAGTATGATTAAGATGAGGTCATTTACAGCGAGTGATATTATGTGAGGTCATTGACGGCAAGTTATATTGTATCGATGAAAATGGTTTTGGCTAGTGAATTGATAATGTGACTGGATACCTGATGCTTATGCATGACTTGCATGATACTTGAGATTAATGAACTTTTTATGTTTAACTGAAGTACTTCCCTTTGAGTTTGAATTGTTTGATTTGTTTTGTTGTTGAATCGTGGCTATTAAACATTGAATATTGAACTCGTGAGTCATGCATTCCATAATTGTTATGTTAGGCTTATTTATATGCATGTTGTAGTTAAAGGAGGTTTCATTGGAGATTCAGGGATATTATTTTAGCTAGTTACTTTATTTAGCAAGTTGCTTACTGTGTTCTGTGTTGTTAGTACTCACCATTTTCATGTATGCTTGTTTTCCTTATCTTTAAGGTTTTTTTCTACTTGAAAATAAAAAAACGAGACTTTTATTTATCTTTCGAATTTAAAAGTTTGATTATTGTCTTGTATGAGTGCCAACCAGATTTTAGGGTATTGTATAAAATGAATATGATTTCTTCCTTTGTCTTAGTATTTTTACTATATCTGTTTTTTCTTATGTTTATATTGGATTGAGGTCGGGTTGTCTTTGTAGGAATAGACAAGTGTCATCACATCTACTTTTGGTTCGTCACAAAATGGTAGCAGAGCCAAGGTTCATAAATCTCAAGTGTGTACAAACCAAGTATTAGTAGAGTCTTGAGGATCAAAATGGAGATAACAGTAATATTCAAGAGGCTACAAATATTTTAGGTAAAGACTTTTAATCATCATTTCATATATGCCGGGTGACCTTCACTAGTGTTATATTATCACAAAACGTTTCAGCAGATGTCGAGGACAAGAGATTTTGTTTCCATTGGTAGAGGGCATTATTTGTTGAGACTCCAATAGGGACAGAGGTAGGGACCAAGATAGAGTCTATGGTCGATGACTAGTACTAGGTAGAGGTTCTGCCTATGGAGTGGCACCCGATAGAGGTACAACTAGAGAGGATTCTTTTGAGCAATGAGTTGAGGTTCTTGTGGGCCATGTTCCTTTTGAGTTTAGAGCTCTTTTGTTTCAAGTTTTTGAGGATGCTTGGTGTGTAAGAGAGCCTTGATTTGGTAGCACAAAACCTAGGTCAATGACAAAATCAAGGTGCTCATGTTCATTGGTTAGCCACTGGTGGTTCTTTTACCAATTGTTGGTGCATAGGTTGCTCCTGAAATTAATTTCACATCGGCATATCAATAGTGCTATGATAGGTTTAAGAAGATAAAACAACCCCGATTTCAGAGTGGTAAGCATGAGGATATGTAACACCTCGACTTTGGAAAGAGATAAAGAGAAGTTCCTACAAGTCACTCGTACGTTACATGTTTTAGGTCAATTTCAAATAATTATATCTTCTACTGTATAATACATTAGGTTAGCCACTACCTATCTAATTAAAGTTCTTTGAGACATTTTTCCAATTCCTCATAGTTTTCTTTATTTGTGAATGAAGTAAAAATTTATGCCGTTTTTAGTGAAATGTCTTTCAAGGGCATCACAATAATTTTTAGAAGGGTAGTTTTGTATTTTCCTATTTCTTCTAAGCTTGATAACATTTTTCTTAACACAAATAAAGGTCTAATCAATGATAAACCATATTTTATGTTCGTTAACACATAGCTAAATTAAAATAAAATTTCAAGAACAAAAAAGTTAGTTTTCAAGCGTTCTTGAAGATTCCTTTGATTTTTTCCAATAAAATTATTCTTATTTTGTATGCAAGTCTTTTCCAATGTTGGATTTTTCTGTAATCACTCCCTATATCTCAATTTTATCAAGAAATCATTATATCTTAAGGATTAACTCGTAGTTCTTGATACTGAGTTCAATTCTTTACCGATTGAGGTTTTGATTCTTTTGTTTTGTGAATATTATAGTGTTGTTCATCTTAAGAATCACATGAAACCTATTTATTTATTATAGTTATGTTTTCAAAAGAATTTGTATGAAAGTTCACATGTATAGGTGATGAATTTAAGTAACAAGAAGAGGGTAGGAACAATTTCCCAATTCTAAACTAATTTGGGGTTCTACATTTCAGGCCTTGGGTGACGCGGCAGTAGAGTTCCAAGGCCTAAATTATAAATCTCAAAGCCTGGTGCCTGGGCCAGCAGTACACTTATGATTTTTATAGAGAGAGAGAGAGATCTTGGACTTGAAATATAAGCCTATAAAGGTACACTTTAGGTGCAAAAAAGTAAGAAATTTTGAAAAGTAGTTCAGTAAAGTAATAGTTCTTTTCTTTGTAACATGTTGGTTGGTATTGGATATTTTAGGATTAATATCGAGCACCAAATTGGGATATAGTTGTTATGATTGAAAATCCCCGTAAAAGTACATACCTTATGTAGGATATGGTAGCGTCGATTCTTCATCCGCTCCTCACTCCCTCTGAGAAGGACTATTAGATGGATTCGTAGTCACAATATGCATCGTCATGGCATATTGCAACGTGGGCAAAATGTTGTATCCTCACTAGTCTCATGGTAAAGGTTGTAGGTTAGAGAAACACCCCAAAAGTAAAGTATGTTATTTTCACATTGGTTCTATTGCATATCTTATTGTAAATATTAATGGGTTTTAATGTCTTATTCATGTATTGTTATATCGCTGAGTTGTGATTAGTACCCTAATTAAGTTATTGTTTAATTTATTCTTACTACATACTCATATATTCAACGTACAGATGTTATTCGATTTGCATCTTTTATGATGCATATATATATATTGAAGATCATCAACATGATATTTATTGAGATCACCTTCCATATATTCAGGATCATCAACATGACCTTTATTAAGATCCCCTTAAACATGTAGATAGTATTTGGTGAGACCTCCTTGCGTCCAGGAGACTCCATTTTATTTTAGATTTTTGTAGTAGTTGAAATGTCATGGGTCTTGTCCTAGAATATATTTTTAATTGTCATAGTTTCAACGATGGATATATTTTTATGTGCGTTCACTTAGGGATCAAAGATGGTTCTCAGATGCTGGTAGCATTAAGGGGTAGGCTTTGGTCGTGATCGAATGCCCATAAGTTCTTGACCTTGTTCGTGAGATACTTGAGACATCTGGTCTGGTGGATGGTCGTGGCGTCCGGTTTATTTCCCTTAAGATTCGTGGTGCTTGAGAGTGGTGGAGGAATTTTGTGAGGTCTAGACCAATTGGTTCTTCTCTAGAGGAGTGTGACGTATTTTCTAGTGCTTTCCAGCATATCTTCATTCTTTAGAGAGTGGGGGAGGATATTCTTCTAAGATTTGAGAGCTTGGTTCATGGTAATTTTTCTGTCACTGTGTGTGGACCCATTTCTATAAGAGTTCTATGCATGCTTTGACTAACAATAATGATGAGGAAGAGAGACTTCGCTAGTATTTGAGAGGGTTTATTTTCTACATAAGTTCTTATGTGTTTAGGGAATCTAGAAGGGAGGTTATTTTCTGATCTATTTTGAGGCATTGCCCAGAAGGCAGAGTTGATCGTCTTAGAAGTGTTTGGGGATCCCAAGAGGGTCCATTTATTTTTTATGTTTTATGGTGCATAATATACAGGCAGAATTCACATAGAGGTAGTTTCTTCTTTTAGCATCGTGGATCGGTTCATGCTTCTTTGATAACAGTTTAGTGTGGGCAATCAGTTCGAGGTTCTTATAGGTCTTGATATGGTAGCTATTGTAGTTTATGCAGTATGAAATATCAGTCGTATGAGCCAATATATTTCGTCACTTGTGGGTATCCATGTTATATAATGCAACAGTGTCCTATACACACTCAATCATGACTCATTCATGACATCATTGTCCTTTGTTATGTTCCACGTAGAGATCAGTGTCTCCAGCTAAAGGTTCGAGTGAGAGCTCAAAATGGTAATTGTGGATGGACTTCAAGGGTACTCAACCTCCGTAGGGTGGAGGTAGAGTTTATACTCAGCTGATGGTAGCTAAGATTGCCAATGCTATGCATTTCAAGGTTGGACTGAGGCTGAGACTTCTAATTCTTTCATCACATGTACCATCCCGATTTTCCATCAACCTACGTTTGTATTATTTGATCTAGGATAAACTTTCTCATATGTGTCTACCCATTTTACTGTAGGGTTTGATTTTATGTCTTCCTACATGCCTCTGCCTATTCATTTTTCTACAATATTGGGTGAATCCCTAGTGGTGGATTAAGTGTATCGAACCTGTCTTGTTTCTTTTGTCGGGTATGATACTTCGGTAGATCTGATTATTTTGGGTATAGTTAACTTTGATATTTTCTTTGGTATGGATTGGCTTGCTTTGCATCATGCTTTTCTTGATTGTTATGCTAAGACTACTAATATACCGTGGTTTCACGATATTTTTAATGCTTCTTTCTTTAGTTTAGTGTGTACATATAAATTTTATTGAGACATATGATTAAATAATATAATAATCTTTTTTATGTTGTGCCTTTTTTAAATGTCGGTGGAGTTCCCTAATGAATACAAATTATATTTTTTGTCCTCATGTTGATTGATTAGAATAAGAGTTTGATGAATGGAGTTTTCACCCCTAGAAAGATAGATCAAAATAATATGCATGATATTGAACCTGCAAACCTACAAAAACAAGTGGTAGATTAAGAGGAATTCACTGTGTTGTGTGGTCGATGTTTCATATGAGTATACATACATGCAAAGGCGATATATGAAAAGATAAGGATACACACGTTAGAACATCCCTTCTATTGTGAAGAAACTCATGAGTGGCGTGCTAATATATCATCTGATGATACACATGATGTCATTCAACCTGAAAGCTAATTATGGAATACTCGGCTTATCAAAAGCCCACAATTTTCTTTCTTTTTGAGTGATATCATGTGTATCGTCCAATCATATATTGATGTCTCTCATGAAAACCTTCATATAAGAAGGGATGTTCCAATATATTTGCTGTTATTTTTTCATACCTCTCCTTTGTAGGTATGTACCTCCATTTGAATCATCTATGACACTGCACAGCAAATTCCTTTTCATCTACCATCTTCCTTTTGAGATTAGTAGGTTCATAACCATGCATATAGTTTTGATATATCTTTCCAGGGGGGAAACATTTTATTGATTTTGCTCCATTCAACCAACTCTTAATGTGGCTTACCAACCCGAGGACATAAAATACAAATTGTATTCATTATGAAACTTCAACGATAGTTACAAAATTAAAATCTTTATCCAAATCAATGATATATTTCAAAAAGTTTGATATGTTGTCACGACCCAAAACCGAGCCGCGACTGGCACCCACACTTACCCTCCTATGTGAGCGAACCAACCAATCTAAACCTTAACATTTCAATGTATATCAACAGAAAGTAATGCGGAAGACTTAAACTCATTAATAAAAACCAATTCAATAACTATTAATATTCAACATCTATTATTCCCCAAAATCTGGAAGTCATCACCACAAGAACATCTATAATCAAACGACTAAACTAAGAGTATTCTACAAGCTAAAACGAGTAAAAGCTAGTCCATGCCGAAAGCTCAAGGCATCAAGACTTGAAGAAGAAGATCCAGTCCAAGCTAGAAGCATTAGCTCACCCTGAATTTCCGATGTAGTAAAGACTGGCTTGAATTACTGTTGAGTCGAAGACGACGGCACGTTTGCTGCACTCCACAAATAACAAAGAAGAAAACATAAAAGTAGGGGTCAGTACAAAACACGGGTACTAAGTAGATATCATCGGCCAACTCAAAATAGAAAACAATATACATCAAGTAATATTATAAAACCAACTATGATACTCAACATGTAGCAACAACAAGTACTATATCATTAACAATTACCGTCAAGTTCACACATGAGGACTCAAGCCTCAATACCATACTCATTTGGGAATTAGATTCATTAGATTGAGTATATTAGCATCTTTCAAGATTCATTATATTTATTCCCCTCGTGTTGGTACGTGACACTCCGCTCCATATACTATCCTGGTGTCGGAACGTGACACTCCGATCCTCATTCTATCCTGGTACCGGAACGTGGCACCCGATCCATATACTATCCTGGTGTCGGAACGTGACACTCCGATCCTCATTCTATCCTGGTACCGGAACGTGGCACCCGATCCATATACTATCCTGGTGTCGGAACGTGACACTCCGATCCTCATTCTATCCTGGTACCGAAACGTGGCACCCGATCCTCTATCTCTATCCTGGTACCGGAACATGGCACCCGATCCATATACTATCCTGGTGTCGGAATGTGACACTCCGATCCTCATTCTATCCTGGTACCGGAACGTGGCACCCGATCCCCTAATCTCACCACTTTCGTTCATCAAGCCTTCTTTTATACCAAGGCATCATCATTAACAAAGTAGATTAGGGTTTCTTTTCAAGATTTGGGATTCAATAGCTTCATCATGCTTATTTATTCACAATTACATAATCATATTCATGCAAGCATACAATTAAGCATATAGAAGGGTTTACAATACTACTAACACATATCATTCGCTATTAAGAGTTTACTACGAATAGTGTGAAATAAGCCATAACCTACCTCCACCGAAGAATTGATCAAGCAAGCAATTTCCCAAGCAGCGTTTCTTCTCCTCTTTCGTTCGATCGACTCTCCCTCTCTCTTGCTCTTTCTATTTTCTTATTCAAACCCTCTTTCTTTTACCCTAATTAGTATATAATTAAGTTTGAAAGGTGGCATTAATAACCCACTAATTAACTTAAGGTTACCTCTTTTAACCTCCAAGTAATTAGACTTATAATCCTTAACCCTCTAACTTTATAATTAAAGTAGGAATAGTCCAAAACGTCCCTTAAAACGCGTAAAGAAATCTGACCCAGACTGGGATTACGCAACCTGTGACAGCCCGTCGTGCCTGCGACGGTCCGTCAAGCAGGTTCGTCATAAGTAGTCTGTGATGGCCTGTCGTGCCTGCGACGGTCCGTCCTGCACTTCCGTCACAACGTTCCGAGAATCGTTCCCTGTACCAACTTTTCAAGTGTTGAAGTGTTTTGAAACGAGAGCTCACGACGGTTCGTCGTACCTGTGACGGTCCGTCCTGCAGGTCCGTCACAGAGTTCAGAGAGTCGATTTCAGTACTCAGATTTAAGAATTCCTAAGTGTTTTGGAACGAGACACCCTCGACGGTCCGTCGTGCCCATAACGGTCCGTCGTGGGGTCCGTCGTCTCAGCCAGTTTTCCAGAAATAAAATCTACTGCTCAAAACGACTAAACAGGTCGTTACAATAGATACCAATTTACCCATCGTTCGTCCTCGAACGATCATAAGAAGAAAAACAAGGGCGAGAAGGAGTACCTGAATCTTTAAACAGATGTGGGTATCTTTCTTGCATATCTGCCTCCTTCTCCCAAGTGGCTTCTTCAACCGGTCGATTCTTCCATTGCACCTTGATGGATGCAATCTCCCTTGACCTCAACTTGCGAACTTCTCTATCTAAAATAGCAACAGGCTCATCCTCATAAGACAAATTTTTATCAAGCAAAACTGAATCCCAACGGATAATGTAGTTTCCATCCCCATGGTATCTTTTCAACATAGACACATGGAATACCGGATGTAGTCCGGACAGCCCTGGGGGCAAGGCTAGCTCATAAGCCACCTCCCCTACTCGCATAAGTACTTCAAATGGCCCAATGTACCTCGGACTTAGCTTACCTCTTTTACCAAACCGCATCACCCCTTTCATTGGCGAAACTTTCAACAAGACTTGTTCACCCTCCATGAACTCTAAGTCTCTAACCTTTCGATATGCATATTCTTTTTGCCTACTTTCCGCCGCTAGAAGCTTTTCTTGAATAGATTTCACTTTCTTTATCGAATCCCTCAAAAGGTCAGTACCCCAAGGTCTAACCTCAAATGCATCAAACCACCCAATGGGAGACCTACATCTCCTACCATACAATGCTTCAAATGGGGCCATATCAATGCTTGAGTGATAACTGTTGTTGTATGAGAACTCCGCTAAGGGTAAGAAGTTATCCCAATGACCACCAAATTCTATCACGCATGCACGAAGCATATCCTCCAACACTTGAATCGTTCGCTCAGACTGACCATCGGCCTGAGGGTGAAATGCAGTACTAAGGTCCAACCTAGTACCCAATTCAGCATGCAATGTTTTCCAAAACTTATAAGTAAACTGCGTACCTCTATCTGATATAATGGAGAGTGGGACTCCATGCAACCGAACCACCTCCGAGATATAGATTTTTGCTAACTTCTCTGCATTGTAAGTCACCTTGACCGGAATGAAATGAGCAGACTTAGTTAACCTATCAACAATCACCCAAATGGAGTCATACTTACCCATTGTCTTTGGAAGACCAACCACAAAGTCCATTGCGATTCTCTCCCACTTCCATTCCGGAATGGGCATTCTCTGAAGCGTTCCTCCGGGCCTCTGGTGTTCATACTTTACTTGTTGACAGTTTGGACATTTGGCAATAAAGTCAACGATATCACGCTTCATTCTACTCCACCAAAAATGCTGCTTTAGGTCACGATACATTTTGGTTGCACCCGGATGTATAGAATACCTTGTACTATGAGCCTCTGTCAGAATAGTGGTGATCAAATCATTGATGCGGGGTACACATACCCTTCCCTTGATCCTCAAAACACCTTCCTCGTCGATTGTTGCTTCTTTAGCCTCTCCTTGCAACACTTTATCTCGAATCCGGATCAATTTCTCATCGTCAAACTGCTTCCCCTTAATCTTGTCAAGGAAGGAGGATCTTGCCTCCACACAAGCTAACAATACTCCCTTCTCATTTACTCCTAACCTCATAAGATCATTAGCCAGAATCTGAACCTCTCTAGCCAATGGGCGTCTAGAAACTTGCAAGTGAGCTAGACTTCCCATGCTTCCCGCCTTTCTACTTAAAGCATCCGCCACAACATTAGCTTTTCCTGGATGATACAAAATAGTGATATCGTAGTCCTTCAATTGTTCCATCCATCTCCTTTGTCTCAAGTTCAAATCTTTCTGAGTAAAGACATACTGTAGGCTACGATGATTTGTGTATACTTCACACTTAACCCCATATAGATAGTGTCTCCATTGCTTTAGTGCAAACACTACCGCAACCAATTCTAAATCATGGGTCGGGTAGTTACGTTCATGCACCTTTAATTGCCTTGAAGCATAAGCAATTACATTCTTCTCTTGCATTAGCACTGCACCCAACCCAGAATTACATCAAAGTCAACCATTTCTAAGATAACCAAATCTACATAAGTGTTTCTCCCCACAAAATTCACCAAACAAGACCTACATACCTTCTCAACTACCACAGACTCTCCCACGGGAGTAGAAACACGAATAGGCATGTCAGGTAAATCATAATGCAAATTTAGATCATTAGCAAATGAGGAAGATACATAAGAAAATGTGGATCCGGGATCAAACAATACAGAAGCCATGCAATCACAAACCAAAAGATTACCTGTGATGACAGCATCAGATGCCTCCGCTCCAGACCGCCCAGGGAAAGCATAACAATGGGCCCTATCGTTTGTCTGTCCGTTGCCCCTACCATGTTGTGATGTAGTGGCTCCAGTTTGCCCATCACCCCGGCCGTTTTGGTGACCACCATTACCTCGACCACCGCGTCCTCCAGAATGACGGCCTCTTCCATAACCACCTCTACCTCTAGCTATTGGGGGTCGATAACTCTGTTTTGGACAATATCTCTTAATATGTCCAAGCTCCCCACATCCATAGCACTCTCTGGGTTCATGCATAGGTCTCTCAGAGAAGTGTTGACCGGTCTGAGGTGGACCCCCAACTACAGTCTGTAGTGAAGACTGAATTGGTCGGACTAAGTAACCTCCAGAACCCTGTCCTCTAGAATAGGAACCATTAAACTCACCTCCCTTTCGAAACCTTTTTGACGTTGATGCCATGGTGAATTCATCCGGCTTCACTCCTTCCACCTCTACCACAAAATCTACCACTTTTTGAAAGGATTTCGCTGTAGCCGCTACTTGTAAGGCTGAAATCCGCAACTCTGACCTCAAACCCTTCACAAAACGGCGAATCCGCTCTTGTGGACTGAAACAAAGTTTGGTGGCATATCTGGATAATGCGCGAAACTTAGCCTCATATGCATTGACCGACATCCTACCTTGCTCTAGGCTCAAGAACTCATCCATTTTCCTATCCCTCAAATTCCGGGGGATATACTTCTCCATAAACAAGCTAGAGAATGAGGCCCAAGTCATAGGTGGTGCCTCTGTTGGTTGACACTCAACATGTGACCGCCACCACATTTTGGCGTTCCCTTGAAACTGATAACTCACGAACTCAACACCAAACCGTTCTACTATACCCATCTTGTGTAGTAGCTCATGACAGTCAACAAGAAAATCGTAAGCATCCTCAGATTCCGCACCCTTGAAGACTGGAGGTTTCAATTTCAAGAACTTACTGAAAAGTTCATGCTGATCATTTGTCATTATGGGCCCCGTAGTCAGACGAGGAAACGTGCCTATCTCCAATGATACATCCATGCGGGGAGCCCCAGCAGCGGCATGTCGTACCTCTGAAACCAGAGGTGTTGGTGCAGAAAACACTGGAGGTGCCTGACCATGATCAGATAACCCGCTAAGATAAGCTAGAACCTGATTAATCATCTCTGGGGTAGGTTGGGGTGGCATTTCCTCATTCTGCACTTGTTCATTCTCCCCTTCCTCACCCTCTCTTACTACCTCTTAAGTCGGTGGAGGAGTCACCGCCCTAGCATCAGATGGACTAGGTGCTCGTCCTCTTCCTCTAGAGGACGTCCTCCCACGACCTCTACCACGGCCTCTTGCCACTTTTCCTCTCCGAGCTATAGCCCCAGTGGCTGGCTCAGACTCTTCCTGTCTTGCCGGTGTTGGTGTTGGCGCAATCGTTGCTCTAGTTCTAACCATCTTCGAAATGGAGTGAAGATGGTCAGATACCAATTTGTATCACCTAGATACCAATTGGATTCAAGTAGTAGCACGAAAGAAAGAAAGAAAGAATGTAATTTTCCTAAAGTCTTATAGCCTCTCAAAGAAAAGTAAAGGCGTCCCCCTACCGTTCCTTAAGACTCTACTAGACTCGTTCTGGTGTGATGGACCAACGAACCTAATGCTCTGATACCAAGTTTGTCACGACCCAAAACCGAGCCGCGACTGGCACCCACACTTACCCTCCTATGTGAGCGAACCAACCAATCTAAACCTTAACATTTCAATGTATATCAACAGAAAGTAATGCGGAAGACTTAAACTCATTAATAAAAACCAATTCAATAACTATTAATATTCAATATCTATTATTCCCCAAAATCTGGAAGTCATCACCACAAGAACATCTATAATCAAACGACTAAACTAAGAGTATTCTACAAGCTAAAACGAGTAAAAGCTAGTCCATGCCGAAAGCTCAAGGCATCAAGACTTGTAGAAGAAGATCCAGTCCAAGCTAGAAGCATTAGCTCACCCTGAATTTCCGATGTAGTAAAGACTGGCTTGAATTACTGTTGAGTCGAAGACGATGGCACGTTTGCTGCACTCCACAAATAACAAAGAAGAAAACATAAAAGTAGGGGTCAGTACAAAACACGGGTACTGAGTAGATATCATCGGCCAACTCGAAATAGAAAACAATATACATCAAGTAATATTATAAAACCAACTATGATACTCAACATGTAGCAACAACAAGTACTATATCATTAACAATTACCGCCAAGTTCACACATGAGGACTCAAGCCTCAATACCATACTCATTTGGGAATTAGATTCATTAGATTGAATATATTAGCATCTTTCAAGATTCATTATATTTATTCCGCTCGTGTCGGTACGTGACACTCCGCTCCATATACTATCCTGGTGTCGGAACGTGACACTCCGATCCTAATTCTATCCTGGTACCGGAACGTGGCACCCGATCCATATACTATCCTGGTGTCGGAACGTGACACTCCGATCCTCATTCTATCCTGGTACCAGAACGTGGCACCCGATCCATATACTATCCTGGTTTCGGAACGTGACACTCCGATCCTCATTCTATCCTGGTACCGGAACGTGGCACCCGATCCTCTATCTCTATCCTGGTACCGGAACGTGGCACCCGATCCATATACTATCCTGGTGTCGGAACGTGACACTCCGATCCTCATTCTATCCTGGTACCGGAACGTGGCACCCGATCCCCTAATCTCACCACTTTCGTTCATCAAGCCTTCTTTTATACCAAGGCATCATCATTAACAAAGTAGATTAGGGTTTCTTTTCAAGAGTTGGGATTCAATAGCTTCATCATGCTTATTTATTCACAATTACATAATCATATTCATGCAAGCATACAATTAAGCATATAGAAGGGTTTACAATACTACTAACACATATCATTCGCTATTAAGAGTTTACTACGAATAGTGTGAAATAAGTCATAACCTACCTCCACCGAAGAATTGATCAAGCAAGCAATTTCCCAAGCACCGTTTCTTCTCCTCTTTCGTTCGATCGACTCTCCCTCTCTCTTGCTCTTTCTATTTTCTTATTCAAACTCACTTTCTTTTACCCTAATTAGTATATAATTAAGTTTGAAAGGTGGCCTTAATAACCCACTAATTAACTTAAGGTTACCTCTTTTAACCCCCAAGTAATTAGACTTATAATCCTTAACCCTCTAACTTTATAATTAAAGTAGGAATAGTCCAAAACGTCCCTTAAAACGTGTAAAGAAATCCGACCCAGACTGGGATTACGCAACCTGTGACGGCCCGTCGTGCCTGCGACGGTCCGTCATGTAGGTTCGTCAGGGACTCAATTGGTTTAAGGAGTCTGTGACGGCCCGTCGTGCCTGCGACGGTCCGTCCTGCACTTCCGTCACGACGTTCAGAGAATCGTTCCCTGTACCAACTTTTCAAGAGTTGAAGTGTTTTGAAACGAGAGCTCACGACGGTTCGTCGTACCTGTGACGGTCTGTCCTGCAGGTCCGTCACAGAGTTCAGAGAGTCGATTTCAGTACTCAGATTTCAGAATTCCTAAGTGTTTTGGAACGAGACACCCTCGACGGTCCGTCGTGGGGTCCGTCGTCTCAGCCAGTTTTCCAGAAATAAAATCTGCTGCTCAAAACGACTAAACAGGTCGTTACATATGTGTAATGGTAAAAAGTGAAAATTAATTGAGGAGTGTAATTTACATTATTATGCTATTATATATGTTTGTTATTTGAATAAGGCTTACATTGCGCATATTCTAACATTTTCCCTGTCATAATTGTTACTCTAACTTTATAATTCTTATAATTATCATCATTTTATTATTATTTTCATTAATTTTTAAAATTATATTTTTCATTGTCAAAATTACTATTATTACTTATTGTTGTTTTCTTTAAAAAGATTATTGTCACTTTTTTCAAATTTCTTACATATGAAACTTTTGATATAATATACAAGGTATTAAATTAGAAGCTCAAACGAATTAATATAAAGGGAAAAAATGACAAATTTGGTCAAAAGAGTTTTAAACTATTCGGTCAATTGGCTCATCTTCTTTTTTCCAAAACGCAGCTCAAAATTTGTCCAAAGTTAGGCCCAAAACGTAGAAGCCCTTTAGAAATAGGTTATATTAGATTTCTCAAAACAAAACCTCCTAAAACCTACTTCTCATCAGCCGCTACACTCCATCTCTCTCTGTCTTCATTGAAAATATATCCACCCCTATCTCAGTACTGGCAGGACTATGCATGTTTATTTTTATGCAAAAATGTATTGCTATAATCCTGTATCTTTCGTTTTGAACTGGCCAATCAAGAAAATTTGACACAGATTTATTTTTTTTGAGATTTTGTTTCTTTAATCGGAAAAATTGATTTTCAGATATTCGAACAATTTTTATTCAAAATTCAAATAGATACTTTCGTCCCGCTCAAGGAACTCTAACCCTAAGTTTTTCCTATAACTACTTGATTTTGATTTCATTTATGTTATGTGCTGATAAGCTCCAGTAGTATCATAAAAGTCTTAAATTTTGATTTCTTATCACATCATCATTAAACTACTACTTTAAGCTTTTATTTCTTTATAAGTCTTCATTTTGTTTTGTTTTTTGGATTTTGTCCATAATAGAGACATTTAAATTTATTATGGTTAAAAATATGTTCTTGATGAGATAGATCCGAAGCTTTGCTGGTACTTCCTAGTTCACTGCCAAGAAAAAAGTAAGATTTATTATGAATTCGTAAATTTTTATAGAAATCTATCTGAATTTAGAAGCTACGGGATCTCCGAGAATTTAGGATGTATGGATCTATTAGCTAATTCTACGTTATAAACGTTTATATTATATGTATATATCAGTTCTACTTTTATTCTAAACACATATAAATTTTATTGAGACATATGATTAAATAAGATAATAGACTTTTTTAATTGTCGGTGGAGTTCCCTAATGAAAACAAATAATATTTTTTGTCCTCGTGTTGATTGATTAGAGTAAGAGTTTGATGAATGGAGTTTTCACCCCTAGAAAGATAGATAAAAATAATATGCATGATATTCAACCTGCAAACCTACAAAAACAAGTGGTAGATTAAGAGGAATTCACTGTGTTGTGTAGTATATGTTTGAAATGAGTATACGTACCTGCAAAGGTGATATATGAAAAGATAAGGATACACATGCTAGAACATCCCTTTTATTGTGAAGAAACTCATGAGTGGCGTGCTAATATATCATCTGATGATACACATGACGTCATTCATCTTGAAAGCTAATTGTGGAATACTAGGCTTATCAAAAGCCCACAATTTTCTTTCTTTTTGAGTGATATCATGTGTATCGTCCAATCATATATAGATGTCTCTCATGAGAGCCTTCATATAAGAAGGGATGATCCAATATATGTGCTGTTATTTTTTCATACCTCTCCTTTGTAGGTATGTACCTCCATTTGAATCATCTATTACACTGCATAACAAATTCCTTTTCATCTACCATCTTCCTTTTGAGATTAGTAGGTTCATACCCATGCATATAGTTTTGATTATCTTTATAGGGGGGAACATTTTAATGATTTTGGTCCATTCAACCAACTCTTAATGTAACTAACCAACCCGAGGACATAAAATACAACTAATATTCATTATGAAACTTCAACGATAGTTACAAAATTAAACTCTTTACCCTAATCAATCATATATTTCAAAAAGTTTGATATGTGTAATGGTAAAAAATGAAAATTAATTGAGGAGTGTAATTTACATTATTATGCTATTATATATGTTTGTTATTTGAATAAGGCTTACATTGCGCATTCTTACATTTTCCCTGTTATAATTGTTACTCTAACTTTATAATTCTTATAATTATCATCATTTTATCATTATTTTCACTAATTTTTAAAATTATATTTTTTATCCTCAACGTTAGTATTATTACTTATTGTTGTTTTCTTTAAAACGATTATTGTTGCTTTATTTCAAATTTCTTACATATGAAACTTTTTATATAATATACGAGGTATTAAATTAGAAGCTCAAACGAATTAATATAAAGGAAAAAAATGACAAATTTGGTCAAAAGAGTTTTAAACTATTCGGTCAATTGGCCCATCTTCTTTTTTCCAAAACGCAGCTCAAAATTTGTCCAAAGATAGGCCCAAAACATAGAATCCCCTTAGAATTAGGTTATACTAGATTTCTCAAATCAAAACCTCCTAAAACCTTCTTCCCATCAGTCGCTATACTCCATCTCTTTTCATGTCTTCTTTGAAAATATGCCCACCCCTATCTTAGTATTCGTAGGACTATGCATGATCATTTTTATGCAAAAATATATTTCTACGATTCTCTATCTTTCGTTTTTGACCTGGCCAATCAAGAAAAGATGAAAATGGTTTTTTTTTTAGATTTTGTTTCTCTAATCTGAAGAATCAATTTTTCAGATATTCGATCAATTTTTATTCAAAATTCATATAGATACTTTCGTTTCCCACTCAAGGAACTCTAACCCTAAGTTTGTCCTTTAAATACTTGAGTTTGGATTTCATTTTGGACATGTGCTGATATGCTCAAGTAATGTCATGAAAGCCTTAAATTTTGATATCATATAAGATCATCATTAAAATACTACTTTAAGATTTTATTTCTTTATAAGTCTTCATTTTGTGTATGTTGATTTGTGTCCATAACAGAGACATTTAAATTTATTATGTTTTGAAATCTGTTCTTGAGGAGATATATCCAAAGCTTGCTGGTCATTGCCTAGTTCGTTGTCAAGAAAAAATGTTAGATTTATGAATTTTAAAATTTTTGTTGATATCTGTCTGAATTTAGGAGCTACGGGATCTGTAAGAATTTAGGATCTGTGGGATCTGTTAGATAATTCTACGTTATAATCTCTTATAATATATGCATATATCAGTTCTACTTGTATTATAAACACATATAAATTTTATTGAGATATAGGATTAGATAGGAAAATAGACTTTTTTATCTTATGCCTTTTTTAATTGTCGATAACGTTTCCTAATGAATAAATATTATATTTTTTGTCCTCGGGTTGATATATGTGTCACGACCCAAGTCGGGGACGCGACTGGCACCCACATTTACCCTCCTATGTGTACGAACCAACCAATCTAACCCTTAACATTTTAATACAATATCAACAAAAGAAATGCGGAAGACTTAAACTCATTAATAAAACAATTCAAAACTATTATTATTATCCCCAAAATCTGGAAGTCATCATCACAAGAACATCTATGATCAAATTACTAAACTAAACTATCTAAGAATGTCTAAGAAGCTAAAAATACATAAGAAACTAGTCCATGCCGGAAGTCAAGGCATCAAGACTTATAGAAGAAGATCCAGTCCAAGCTAGAAGCGTTAGCTCACCCTGAGATCCGGTATGACGAAATCTGGCCCGAATTACTGGTGTGTTGAAGTTGACGGAACGTTTGCTGCATAACACAAATAACAAAGAGGAAACATAAAAGTAGGGGGTCAGTACAACCACACGTACTGAGTAGATATCATCGGCTAACTCAAAATAGGGAACAATATATATCAATAATAATGTAAATTAACTACAATACTCAACATGTAGCAACAACAATTACTTTATCATTAACAATTACCGTCAAGTTCACACATGAGGACTCAAGCCTCAATACCATACTCATTTGGGAATTAAGTTCATTAGATTGAGTATATTCATTATCTTTCAAGATTCATTATCTTTCTTCCTCTTGTGTCGGTACGTGACACTCCGCTCCTCTATTTCTATCCTGGTGCCGGAACGTGGCACTCCGATCCTCATATACTATCCTGGTACCGTAACGTGGCACCCGATCCTCATATTCTATCCTGGTGTCGGAACGTGACACTCCGATCCTCATATTCATTCTATCCTGGTACCGGAACATGGCACCCGATCCTCATATTCTATCCTGGTGTCGTAACGTGACACTCCGATCCTCATATTCATTCTATCCTGGTACCGGAACGTGGCACCCGATCCCCTAATTCATCAAGCCTTCTTTTATACTAAGGCATCCTCATTATCATTATATAATATATCAAGCCTTCTTTCATACTAAGGCATCATCAATCTTATTATATAATATATCAAGCGAATTAGGGTTCTTTCAAGATTTGGGATTCAATAGCTCATCATGCTTTGTTAATTCATCACAATTTCGTAATCATAATCATGCAAGCATACAATTTAAGCACATAGCAGGGTTTACAATACTATCAACACATAACATTCACTATTAAGAGTTCACTACGAATATCGTAACATAAACCATAACCTACCTCCATCGAAGAATGGAAATCAACAAGAAATTCCCAAGCTTTGTTATTCTCCTCAGCCTCTCGATCGATCTCTCTATCCCTTTCTGTTCTTTCTCTTTTGTTTTCTTATGTTCAAACCCTCTTTCTTTTACCCTAGTTAAGTTATAATTAAGTGCAAAAGAGGACAATAAAATCCACTAACTAACCCAAAATTACCTCTTTTATCCCTCAAGGATTTGAGTTATTAATATAAACCCTCAATCTTTATAATTAAGGAAAGAATAGTCCAAAACGACCCTTAAAACGTGTGGAGAAATCCTAAACTGCCTGGGATTGCGCAGCCTGTGAAGGGCCGTCGTGCCTGCGACGGTCCCTCAAGATGGCCGTCGCCACCTCCCCAAATTCCAGGTGGTCTGTGACGGCCCGTCACCCCTGTGAAGGTCCGTCCTGCACCTCCGTCATGACGGTCAGAAACTCGTTTCTTGCACCAAATTTCTCAAAAGTTGAATTGTTTTGCAACGGAACTCACGACGGTTCGTCGTGTATGTGACGGCACGTCCTGCAGGTCCGTCACAATTTACAGAGAGTCGATTTTAATATCCAATTTGAAGAATTCTAAGTGTCATGGGACGACACCTCCTCGACGGGCCGTCGTAAACACGACGGTCCGTCGGGACACACGTCGTCTCAGCCAGTTTTCCCCGTATTACAATCTGCTGCTCAAACAACTAAACAGGTCGTTACAATATGAATGGAGTTTTCACCCCTAGAAAGATAGATCAAAATAATATGCATGATATTGAACTTGCAAACCTACAAAAGCAAGTGGTAGATTAAGAGGAATTCACTGTGTTGTGTGGTATATGTTTCAAATGAATATACGTACCTACAAAGGTGATATATGAAAAAATAAGGATACATATGCTTGAACATCCCTTCTATTGTAAGAAACTCATGAGTGGTGTGCTAAAATATGATCTGATGATACTCACGATGTCAATCAATTTGAAAGATAATTGTGGAATACTAGGCCTATCAAAAGCCAAAAATTTTGTTTCTTTTTGAGTGACATCATGCGCATCGTCCAATCATATATAGATGTCTCTCATTAGAGCCTCCATATAAGGAGGGATGTTCCAATATGTGTGCTGTTATTTTTTCATACCTCTCCTTTATGGGTATGTACGTCCATTTAAATCATGTATCACACTGCACAACAAAATTCTTTTCATCTACCATCTTCTTTTTGAGTTTAGTAGGTTCATATCCATGCATATTGTTTTGTTGTATCTTTCTGGGGTGGGGTGGGGGACATTTTAATGATTTTGATCTATTCAACCAACTCTTCAATGTAATTGACCATCCTGAGGATATAAAATACAACTTGTATTCATTACGTAACTTCAACGATTGTTACAAAATTAAACTCTTTATCCTATTCAGTCATATATTTCAAAAAATTTGATAGGTGTAGTGGTAAAAATTGAAAATAAATTGAGGAGTGCAATTTACATTATTCAGATATTATATATGTTTGTGACCTGAATAAGACTTCCATTTCGCATATTCTAACCTTTTCCCTGTTACTATTATTACTTATTGTTGTTTTCTTTAAAAAGATTGTTGTTGCATTATTTCCAATTTCTTACATATGAAACTTTTTATATAATATACAAGGTATTAAATTAGAAGCTCAAATGAATTACTATACAGGAAAAAAATGACTAAGTTCGGCCAAAAGAGTTCTAAACTATTCGATCAATTGGCCCATCTTCTTTTTTCCAAAACGCAGCTCAAAATTTGTCCAAAATTAGGCTTAAAACATAGAAGCCCTTTAGAATTAGCCGCTACACTACATCTCTCTCCCTGTCTTTTTTGAGAATATGTCCACCCCTTTCTCAGTATTGGCAGGAGTGTGCATGATTATTTTAATGCAAAAATGTGTTGCTATGATCCTCTATCTTTCGTTTTGAACTGGCCAATCAAGAAAAGATGAAAGTGAATTTTTTTTTGAGATTTTGTTTTTGTAATCTGAAGAATCGATTTGTAGATATTCGAACAACTTTTATTCAAAACGTAAATAGATACTTTCGATTACCACTCAAGGAACTCTAACCCAAAGTTTTTCCTTTAAATACTTGAGTTTGGATTTAATTTTGACATGTTCTGATATGGATAAGTAGTATCATGAAAGTCTTAAATTTTGATATCTTATCATACACGACGTACACTTTCGTCATTAAATACTACTTAAGCTTTTATTTCTTTATAAGTCTTCATTTTGTTATTGTTGGTTTGTGTCCATAACAGAGAAATTTATATTTATTATGTTTCGAAATCTGTTCTTGAGGAGATAGATCCGAAGCTTGCTGGTATTGCCTAGTTTGTTTTCAAGAAAAAATGTTAGATTTTTTATGAATTATTAAATTTTTGTTGAAATCTGTCTGAATTTAGGAGCTACGGGATCTGTTTTAGAATTTAGGATCTGTGGGATCTGTTAGCTAATGCTACGTTATAAGCTCTTATAATATATGCATATATCAGCTCTACTTTTATTATTAACACATATAAATATCATTGAGATATATTATTAGATAGGATAATGGACCTTTTTAGGACTTTTTTAATTGTTGGTGGAGTTCCCTAATGAATACAAATTATATTTTTTGTCCTCGGATTGATTGATTAGAACAAGAGTTTGAAGAACGGAGTTTTCAACCCAGAAAGATAGATCTAAATAATATGCATGATATGAAACTTGCAAACCTACAAACCCAAGTGGTCGATTAAGAGGAATTCACAGCGTTGTGTGGTAGATATTTCAAATGAGGATACGTACCAGCAAAGGTGATATATGAAAAGATAAGGGTACACATGATGGAATATCCCTTATGTTGCGAAAAAACTATTGAGTGGCGTGCTAATATATCATGTGATGATACACATGATGTCATTCAACATGAAAGCTAATTGTGGAATACCAGGCTTATTAAAATCCCATAATTTTCTTTCTTTATGAGTGACATCAAGTGTATCGTCCAATCATATATAGATGTCTCTCATGAGAGCCTTCATATAAGAAGGGACGTTCCAATAATTGTGCTGTTATTTTTTCATGCCTCTCCTTTGTAGGTATGTACCTCCATTTAAATCATCTATCACACTGTACAACAAATTCCTTTTAATCTACCATCTTCCTTATGAGTTTAGTAGGTTCATAACCATGCATATTTTTTTAATGTATATTTCTAAGGGTGAAATATTTTAATGATTTATCTATTATACCAACTTTAAATGTGATTGACCAACCCGAGGACATAAAATACAACTTGTATTAATTATGAAACATCAACTATAGTTACAAAAGTAAAATCTTTATCCTATTCAATCATATATTTCAAAAAGTTTGATATGTGTAGTGGTAAAAATTGAAAATAAATTGAGGAGTGCAATTTACATTATTCTGATATTATATATGTTTGTGACTTGAATAAGACTTCCATTTCGCATATTCTAACCTTTTCCCTGTTATTATTATTACTTATTGTTGTTTTCTTTAAAAAGATTGTTGTTGCATTATTTCCAATTTCTTACATATGAAACTTTTTATATAATATACAAGGTAGTAAATTAGAAGCTCAAACGAATTACTATAAAGGAAAAAAATTGACGAAGTTCGGCCAAAAGAGTTCTAAACTATTCGGTCAATTGGCCCATCTTCTTTTTTCCAAAACGCAGCTCAAAATTTGTCCAAAATTAGGCTCAAAACATAGAAGCCCTTTAGAATTAGGTTATATCAGATTTTTAAAAATAAAAAAAACCTTCTTCTCATCAGCCGCTACACTACATCTCTCTCCCCGTCTTTTTTGAGAATATGTCCACCCCTTTCTCAGTATTGGCAGGAGTGTGCATGATTATTTTAATGCAAAAATGTGTTGCTATGATCCTCTATCTTTAGTTTTGAACTGGCCAATCAAGAAAAGATGAAAGTGAATTTTTTTTTTTTTGAGATTTTTTTTTTGTAATCTTAAGAATCGATTTGTAGATATTCGAACAACTTTTATTCAAAACGTAAATAGATACTTTCGATTCCCACTCAAGGAACTCTAACCCAAAGTTTTTCCTTTAAATACTTGAGTTTGGATTTAATTTTGACATGTTCTGATATGGATAAGTAGTATCATGAAAGTCTTAAATTTTGATATCTTATCATACACGACGTATACTTTCGTCATTAAATACTACTTAAGCTTTTATTTCTTTATAAGTCTTCCTTTTGATATTATTGGTTTGTGTCCATAACAGAGAAATTTATATTTATTATGTTTCGAAATCTGTTCTTGAGGAGATAGATCCGAAGCTTGCTGGTATTGCCTAGTTCGTTTTCAAGAAAAAATGTTAGATTTTTTATGAATTATTAAATTTTTGTTGATATCTGTCTGAATTTAGGAGCTACGGGATCTGTTTTAGAATTTAGGATCTGTGGGATCTGTTAGCTAATGCTACGTTATAAGCTCTTATAATATATGCATATATCAGTTCTACTTTTATTATTAACACATATAAATATGATTGAGATATATTATTAGATAGGATAATGGACCTTTTTAGGACTTTTTTAATTGTTGGTGGAGTTCCCTAATGAATACAAATTATATTTTTTGTCCTCGGATTGATTGATTAGAACAAGAGTTTGAAGAACGGAGTTTTCAACCCAGAAAGATAGATCTAAATAATATGCATGATATGAAACTTGCAAACCTACAAACCCAAGTGGTCGATTAAGAGGAATTCACAGCGTTGTGTGGTAGATATTTCAAATGAGGATACGTACCAGCAAAGGTGATATACGAAAAGATAAGGGTACACATGATGGAATATCCCTTATGTTGTGAAAAAACTATTGAGTGGCGTGCTAATATATCATGTGATGATACACATGATGTCATTCAACATGAAAGCTAATTGTGGAATACCAGGCTTATTAAAATCCCATAATTTTCTTTCTTTATGAGTGACATCAAGTGTATCGTCCAATCATATATAGATGTCTCTCATGAGAGCCTTCATATAAGAAGGGATGTTCCAATAATTGTGCTGTTATTTTTTCATGCCTCTCCTTTGTAGGTATGTACCTCCATTTAAATCATCTATCACACTGTACAACAAATTCCTTTTAATCTACCATCTTCCTTATGAGTTTAGTAGGTTCATAACCATGCATATTTTTTTTAATGTATTTTTCTAAGGGGGGAAATATTTTAATGATTTATCTATTATACCAACTTTAAATGTGATTGACCAACCCGAGGACATAAAATACAACTTGTATTAATTATGAAACATCAACTATAGTTACAAAAGTAAAATCTTTATCCTATTCAATCATATATTTCAAAAAGTTTGATATGTGTAGTGGTAAAAATTGAAAATAAATTGAGGAGTGCAATTTACATTATTCTGATATTATATATGTTTGTGACCTGAATAAGACTTCCATTTCGCATATTCTAACCTTTTCCCTGTTATTATTATTACTTATTGTTGTTTTCTTTAAAAAGATTGTTGTTGCATTATTTCCAGTTTCTTACATATGAAACTTTTTATATAATATACAAGGTAGTAAATTAGAAGCTCAAACGAATTACTATAAAGGAAAAAATTGACGAAGTTCGGCCAAAAGAGTTCTAAACTATTCGGTCAATTGGCCCATCTTCTTTTTTCCAAAACGCAGCTCAAAATTTGTCCAAAATTAGGCTCAAAACATAGAAGCCCTTTAGAATTAGGTTATATCAGATTTTTAAAAATAAAAAAAACCTTCTTCTCATCAGCCGCTACACTACATCTCTCTCCCTGTCTTTTTTGAGAATATGTCCACCCCTTTCTCAGTATTGGCAGGAGTGTGCATGATTATTTTAATGCAAAAATGTGTTGCTATGATCCTCTATCTTTCGTTTTGAACTGGCCAATCAAGAAAAGATGAAAGTGAATTTTTTTTTTGAGATTTTGTTTTTGTAATCTGAAGAATCGATTTGTAGATATTCGAACAACTTTTATTGAAAACGTAAATAGATACTTTCGATTCCCACTCAACGAACTCTAACCCAAAGTTTTTCCTTTAAATACTTGAGTTTGGATTTAATTTTGACATGTTCTGATATGGATAAGTAGTATCATGAAAGTCTTAAATTTTGATATCTTATCATACACGACGTACACTTTCGTCATTAAATACTACTTAAGCTTTTATTTCTTTATAAGTCTTCATTTTGTTATTGTTGGTTTGTGTCCATAACAGAGAAATTTATATTTATTATGTTTCGAAATCTGTTCTTGAGGAGATAGATCCGAAGCTTGCTGGTATTGCCTAGTTCGTTTTCAAGAAAAAATGTTAGATTTTTTATGAATTATTAAATTTTTGTTGATATCTGTCTGAATTTAGGAGCTACGAGATCTGTTTTAGAATTTAGGATCTGTGGGATCTTTTAGCTAATGCTACGTTATAAGCTCTTATAATATATGCATATATCAGTTCTACTTTTATTATTAACACATATAAATATTATTGAGATATATTATTAGATAGGATAATGGACCTTTTTAGGACTTTTTTAATTGTTGGTGGAGTTCCCTAATGAATACAAATTATATTTTTTGTCCTCGGATTGATTGATTAGAACAAGAGTTTGAAGAACGGAGTTTTCAACCCAGAAAGATAGATCTAAATAATATGCATGCTATGAAACTTGCAAACCTACAAACCCAAGTGGTCGATTAAGTGGAATTCACAGCGTTGTGTGGTAGATATTTCAAATGAGGATACGTACCAGTAAAGGTGATATATGAAAAGATAAGGGTACACATGATGGAATATCCCTTATGTTGCGAAGAAACTATTAAGTAGCGTGCTAATTTATCATGTGCTGATACACATGATGTCATTCAACCTGAAAGCTAATTGTGGAATTCTAGGCTTAGTAAAACCCCATAATTTTCTTTCTTTTTGAGTGACATCCAGTGTATCTTCTAATCATATATAGATGTCGCTCATGAGAGCATAATATAAGAAGGGTTGTCCAATATTTGTGCTGTTATTTTTTCATACCTCTCCTTTGTAGGAATGTACCTCCATTTGAATCATCTATCACACTGTACAACTAATTCATTTTAATCTACCATCTTCCTTATGAGTTTAGTAGGTTCATAACCATGCATATTTTTTTAATGTATATTTCTAAGGGGCGAAATATTTTAATGATGTTGCTATTACACCAACTATAAATGTGATTGACCAACCCGAGGACATAAAATACAACTTGTATTAATTATGAAACATAAACTATAGTTACAAAAGTAAAATCTTTATCCTATTCAATCATATATTTAAAAAAGTTTGACATGTGTAGTGGTAAAAAATGAAATTAAATTCAGGAGTGCAATTTTCATTATTCTGATATTATATATGTTTGTGACCTGAATAAGGCTTACATTGCACATATTCTAACCCTTTCCCTATTATAATTGTTACTCTAACTTTATAATTCTTATAAATATCATCATTTTATCGTTGTTTTCATTAATTCTAAAATTGTACTTTTCATTCTCAACATTACTATTATTACTTGTTGTTGTTTTCCTTAAAAAGATTATTGTTGTATTATTTTCAATTTTTACATTTGAAACTTTTTATAAAATATATAAAAATTAGAAGTTCAAACGAATTAATATAAAGGAAAAAAATGACAAAATTCGGCCAAAACAGTTCTAAACTAATCAGTCAATTGGCCCATTTTCTTTATTCCAAAACCCAGCTCAAAATTTGTCCAAAATTAGGCCCTACACTCCATCTCTCTCTCTGTCTTCTTTAAAAATATATCCACCCCTATCTCAGTATTGGCAGGACTATGCATGATTATTTTTATGCAAAAAATGTATTTGCTATAATCCTCTATCTTTCGTTTTGAACTGGCCAATCAAGAAAATATGACAATGATTTTTTTTTTTGAGATTTTATTTCTCTTATCTGAAGAATTGATTTTCAGATATTCGAACAATTTTTATTCAAAATCTAAATAGATACTTCCGATTCCCACTCAAGGAACTCTAACTCTAAGTTTGTCTCAAATACTAAAGTTTGGATTTCATTTTGGTCATGTGCTGATAAGCTCAACTAGTATCATAAAAGTCTTAAATTTTGATTTCTTATCACTTCATAATTAAACTACTACTTTAAGCTTTTATTTCTTTATGTCTTCATTTTGTTTTTGTTGGATATTGTCCATAATAGAGACATTTAAATTTATTATGGTTCAAAATATGTTCTTGATGAGATAGATCTGAAGCTTTGTTGGTACTGTCCAGTTCACTTCCAAGAAAAAAGGTTAGATTTATTATGAATTCTTAAATTTTTATAGAAACATATCTGAATTTAGAATCTATGGGTTCTGTGAGAATTTAGGAGCTATGGGATCTGTTAGCTAATGCTACGTTATAAACTCTTATATTATATGTATATATCAGTTCTACTTTTATTATAAACACATATAAATTTTATTTAAACATATGATTAAATAAGATAATAGACTTTTTTATGAAGTGCCTTTTTTAGTTGTCAGTGGAGTTCCGTAATGAATACATATTATATTTTTTGTCCTCGTGTTGATTGATTAGAATAAGAATTTGATGAATGGATCTTTCACCCCTAGAAAGATAGATCAAAATTATATGCATGATATTGAACCTGCAAACCTACAAAATTAAGTGGTAGATTAAGAGGAATTAAATGTGTTGTGTTGTATATGTTTGAAATGAGAATGCGTACCTGCAAAGGCGATATATGAAAAGAGAAGGATACACACGCTGGAACATCCCTTCTATTATGAAAAAACTCCTGAGTGGCGTGCTAATATATCATCTGATGATACACATGATGTTATTCAACCTGAAAGCTAATTGTGGAATACTAGGCTTATCAAAAGCCCACAATTTTCTTTCTTTTTGAGTGATATAATGTGTATCGTACAATCATATATAGATGTGTCTCTTGAGAGACTTCATATAAGAAGGGATGTTCCAATATATTTGCTATTATTTTTTCATACCTCTCCTTTGTAGGTATGTACCTCCATTTGAATCTTCTATGACACTGCACAACAAATTCCTTTTCATTTACCATCTTTCTTTTGAGATTAGTAGGTTCATAACCATGCATATAGTTTTGATATATCTTTTTAGGGGGGAAACATTTTTAATGATTTTGCTCCATTTAACCAACTCTTAATGTAACTGACCAACCCGAGGACATAAAATACAACTTGTATTCATTGTGAAACATCAACGATAGTTACAAAATAAACTCTTTATCCTATTCAATCATATATTTCAAAAAGTTTGATATGTGTAATAACAAAAAATGAAAATTAATTTAGGAGTGCAATTTACATTATTAGGCTATTATATATGTTTGTGATCTGTTAAGGCTTACATTGCACATATTCTAACATTTTCCCTGTTATTAATGTTACTCTAACTTTATAATTCATATAATTATCATCATTTTAATTCTTATTTTCATTAATTTTTAAAATTATATTTTTCATTCTCAACATTACTATTATTACTTATTGTTGTTTTCCATAAAAAAGATTGTCGTTGCATTATTTCAAATTTCTTACATATGAAACTTTTTATATAATATACAAGGTATTAAATTAGAATCTCAAAAGAATTAATATAAAGGGAAAAAATGATAAAATTTTGCCAAAAGAGTTCTAAACTATTCGGTCAATTGGCGCATCTTCTTTTTTCCAAAACGTAGATCAAAATTGTCCAAAGTTAGACCCAAAACATAGAAGCCCTTTAGAATTAGGTTATATTAGATTTCTCAAAACAAAACCTCCTAAAACTTACTTCTCATCAGCCGCTACACTCCATCTATTTTCCTGTCTTCTTTGAGAATATGTCCACCCCTATATCAATATTGGAAAGGCTATGCATGATTATTCTTATGCTAAAATGTGTTTCTATTATCCTCTATCTTTCGTTTTGAAGTGTCCAATCAAGACAAGATGACAATGAATTTTTTTTTGACATTTTGTTTCTCTAATCAGAAGAATCGATTTTTAGATATTCGAACAACTTTAATTCAAAATTCAAATAGATACTTTCGATTCACCTCAAGGAACTCTAACCCTAAGTTTGTCCTTTAAATACTTGAGTTTGGATTTCATTTTGGAAATGTTCTGATAAGCACAAGTAGTATTATGAAAGTCTTAAATTTTGATATCTTATTGTGAAGTACAGTTTCATCATTAAACTACTACTTTAAGATTTTATTTGTTTACAAGTCTTCATTTTGTTTTTGTTGGTTCCTGTCCATAACAAATACATTTAAATTTATTATGGTTCAAATCTGTTCTTGAGGAGATAGATTTGAAGCTTTTCTAGTTCTGCCTTGTTCGCTACCAAGAAAAACGGTTAGATTTATTATGAACTCTTAAATTTTTGTAGAAATTTATCTGAATTTAGGAGCTACGGGATCTGTTAGAACTTAGGAGCAATGGGATCTGTTAGCTTACGCTACGTTATAAACTCTTACAATATATGTATATATCGGTTCTATTTATATTATAAACACATAAATTTTACTGAGATATATGATTAGATAGGGTAATAGACTTTTTATGTTGTGCCTTTTTTAATTATCAGTTGAGTTATCTAATGAATACAAATTATACTTTTTGTCCTCGGGTTGATTGATTAGAATAAGAGCTTGAAGAATGGAGTTTCCACCCCTAGAAAGATAGATCAAAATAATATGCATGATATTGAAGCTGAAAATCTACAAAAACAGGTGGTAGATTAAGAGGAATTCACTGTGTTGTGTGGTAGATGTTCCAAATGAGGATACATAATATATGAAAAGATAAGGGTACACATGCTGGAACATCCATTCTATTGTGAAGAAACTAAACAGTGGCGTGCTAATATAGCAATGTAACTCCTCGTAGCCAAAACAGACCAAAAATTAGTTTTTTAGAAAAATCTGCAGGTGCTACCAACGGTGGCATCGATAGACCGTAGCCTGATCCACGGTCCGTCTTGCAAAACTGTCGATGGGATCAGAAACTCCAAAAAATTTCAGCCTAGAAAAATTGGTTAAGTCTTGGACGACGGACGGACTTACGGTCGGTAGGTCAAACGACGGTCCTTAGTCCGTGACCGTCGGTCAAGACTCCCTTCAACCACTCTCTGACAAGAGCTATGGATGACCATCATGGTTCGTAGGTGGACCTACAGACCGTAGGTGGAAAATTTGCAGCCAGTTAAAGGGAAATGCAGTTGGGTCAACTTAAAATGATCATAACTCTTACAACACAATGAATAAGGTCTTCAATGACCTATCCACAGATAGATAATTGAATTATCTTTCCATATCCACTGATCTTGCTAAAATCAGATTTCCGAGTAAAAAGTAATGCCCATTTTAGTAAAGTCCTTACGAACAGGACCTCATGACAAACCCAACAACGGGGCGTCGGGAGAATGACGGACCGGCAGTCGTGGCCGTCGTGAGGCCCGACAGTAACCTTCCCAGGGTTTTTTTGACCTTTCCCACTCCGTTTAAACCCTAATTACGTCGTTTTGGCCCCAAATCATCAGATTTTTGTTAGTTTAAGCCTAGGAACATAATTAAAAATATCCAAATCAAATCATTAAATCAAAACTTAGAAAATTAGAAGCAAGAAAGGAGAAAAAAGCTCAAGAACCCTAGTTCAAGAACGCCACAAGCTCCAGCAGTTCCAGCCTCAAAACTTATGTATTTTTCAATGGATTTCATCACCAGGTATGTGGTATTTCACTAGTGGGTTCCTTTCACCCATTGGCTCCTTAGTTTCAACCAGTTCTTGATTCTCTTATCATGTGAAACCTAGGGTTTCTAGAACTTTGATATAACTTCATGAATTTATTAAATATATGTTCCAAATCAGATTATCATGTTATTACTCAAATTATCGCATGAATTTCACAACCCTAGATTTGTATTTCTTTAGTTCTTGTATTACACATGATAGGTCATATATTTATGACACTTCAGATATACATGCCTCAATTATAAATGAATAATTACCAGATTAGTTGTTGCATTCTCAGTTTGTATGTTCAGTTTTGAGCTATCCAGTATTAACAAAAATTCAAATCTAATCATTTAATTTAAAGAATTCATTGGGAGTAGCATAATATCGAGTTTGACTAGGGTTTAGCGTACCCAATAGTCCCAGAACTACTAGTCGAGTAGGTTGTAAGTCCCCTCTTTGGGCAATCAGTTTAGTGATAACGCCAACATGCCTTTATACCTTTGGCAGGGTATATTGGGTCCTCTCGATGGGGCGTATACATCGGACTCCACATTTAGATCATGTGGTTTTATTATCAGTTATTAGTAGCTCCCACAGTTCAGTCAAACTTTCTGCATTGACCATTTATATGTATATTCAGTATTCAGTTTCAGCATGTTATAAGTTTGTCATTGCATCTAGTTAGCTCAGAAATCAGCACATGACGTTCAGATTATTATACTTGTTTTTGTTCTTGTTTAGTTATGTTTTATTTCAGCTTTACTCTATCCTACATGCTCAGTACCTTTCAAGTACTAACACATACGTGCGCTACATCTTCGCGTGATGTAGGTTCAGGTTCTCAACATCTAGATCACACATATATTGATTTCCCCATCTCCAGTTCAACAGATTCAGTGGTGAGTCCTCATTCTCCGAGGACAACAGTCATGAGTTTCATTTCAGTCTTTAGTCATTTAGTTTCAGTTTTTGCTAGATTTAGTTGGGGCTTGTCCTTGGATTTGTAGTCCAGTTAAAAAGCTATTTTCAGACATAGTTAGATTCACCTTAGTATTGAGTTAATATTTTTTTTTGTATAAACACATTGTTTTCAAATATCTCAGTTATAGAATATGGGTATTCCCCATCTTTTAATTTTAAGTATGATTTAGCTTCCGCAACAGTTTATTATCTTTAATATGCTCATGATCATGCCAATAGGGTTATCTTGGGATCACTTGTGGTCCTAGGTTCTGTGTCCACGTCTCGGGGGTAGCTTGGGGCATGACACATGTGATGATACACATGATAGCATTCAACTTGAAATCTAATTGTGGAATACTAGACTTATTAAAATCTCATAATTTTCTTATTTTTATTAGACATCATGTGTATCGTCCAATCATATATAGATGTCACTCATGAGATCCTTCATACAAGAAGGGATGTTCTAATATATGTGTTGTTATTTTTTCATACCTCTTTTTTGTATATATGTACCTCCATTTGAATCATCTATCACACTGCACAGTGAATTTATTTTCATCTACCATTTTCCTTTTGAGTTTAGTAGGTTTACAACCATGCGTATTGTTTTGATGTATCTTTCTAGGGGGAACACATTTTGATGATTTTGCTACATCCAACCAACTCTTAATGTAATTGACCAACCCGAGATAAAATAGAACTTGTATTCATTATAAAACTTCAACGATAGTTACAAAATGGAACTCTTTATCCTATTCAATCATATATTTCCAAAAGTTTGATATGTGTAGTGGTAAAAAATGAGATGAAATTGAGGAGTGCAATTTACATTATTATGTTATTATATATGTATGTGATCTGAATAAGGCATCCATTGCGCATATTCTAACATTTTCCCTGTTATAATTGTTACTCTAACTTTATAGTTCTTATAATTATCATTATTTTATCATTATTTCATCAATTTTAAAATTATATTTTTCATTCTCAACATTACTATTATTACTTATTGTTGTTTTCTTTAAAAAGATTGTTGTTGCTTTATTTCAAATTTCTTACATATGAAACTTTTTATATTATATACAAGGTATTAAATTAGAAACTCAAACGAATTAATTTAAAGGAAGAAAATGACAAATTCGGTCAAAAGAGTTCTAAACTATTCGGTCAATTGGACCATCTTCTTTTTTCCAAAACGCAGCTCAAAATTTGTCCAAAGTTAGGCCCAAAACATATAAGCCCTTTGGAATTAGGTTATATTAGATTTATCAAAACAAAACCTCCTAAAACCTGCTTATCATTAGCTGCTACACTCCATCTCTCTCCCTAGCTTCTTTGAGAATATGTTCTCCCCTATCTCAGTATGGGCAGGGCTATGCATTGTTATTTTTATGCAAAAATGTGTTGTTATGTTCCTCTATATTTCCTTTTGAACTTGCCAATAATGAAAAGATGAAAATTATTTTTTTTGAGATTTTGTTTATCTAATATGAAGAATTGATTTTCACATATTCGAACAACTTTTATTCAAAAATCAAATAGATACTTTCAATTCCCTCTCAAGGAACTCTAACTCTAAGTTTGTCTTTTAAATACTTGAGTTTGAATTTCATTTTGGACATGTTTCTATATGCATAAGTAGTATCATGAAAGTCTTAAATTTGATTTCTTATCACGTCATCATTAAACTACTACTTTAAGGTTTTATTTCATTATAATTCTTCATTTTGTTTTTGTTGGATTATGTCCATAACAGAGACATTAAAATTTATTATGGTTCGACATATGTTCTTGATGAGATAGATCCGAAACTTTGCTGGTACTGCCTAGTTCACTGCCAATTTACATTATTCTGATATTATATATGTTTGTCATCTGAATAAGGCTTACATTGCGCATATTCTAACCTTTTCCCTATTATAATTGTTACTCTAACTTTATAACTCTTATAATTATCATCATTTTATCATTATATCATTAATTCTAAAATTATACTTTTCATTCTCAACATTACTATTATAACTTCTTGTTGTTTTCGTTAAAAAGATTGTTGTTGTATTATTTTCAATTTCTTACATTTGAAACTTTGTACAAAATATATTGAATTAGAAGCTCAAACGAATTAATATAAAGGGAAAAAAATGACAAAATTTGACCAAAACAGTTCTAAACTATTAAGTCCATTGGGCCATCTTTTTTTTTTCAAAACGCAGCTCAAAATTTGTCCAAAATTAGGCCCAAAACATCGAAACCCTTAAGAATTAGGTTATATTAGATTTCTCAAAATAAAACCTCCTAAAACCTACTTCTCATCAGCCGCTACACTCCATCTCTCTCTCTGTCTTCTTTGAAAATATATCCACCCCTATCTCAGTATTGGCAGGACTATGCAGGATTATTTTTATGCAAAAATGTATTGCTATAATCCTCTATCTTTCGTTTTGAACTGGCCAATCAAGAAAATATGACAATGATTTTTTCTTTGAGATTTTGTTTCTCTAATCGGAAGAATTGATTTTCAGATATTCGAACAATTTTTATTCAAAATCCAAATAGATACTTTCAATTCTCGCTCAAGGAACTCTAACCCTAAGTTTGTCCTTTAAATACTTGAGTTTGTTTTTCATTTTGGTCATATGCTGATAAGCTCAAGTAGTATCAATAAAGTCTTAAATTTTGATTTCTTATTATATCATCATTAAACAACTACTTTAAACTTTTGTTTCTTTATAAGTCTTCATTTTGTTTTTGTTGAATTGTGTCCTTAACAGAGACATTTAAATTTATTATGGTTCAAAATATGTTCTTGATGAGATAGATTCGAAGCTTTGCTGGTAGTGTCTAGTTCACTTCCATGAAAAAAGGTTAGATTTATTATGAATTCTTAAATTTTTATAGAAATATATGTGAATTTAGAAGCTACGAGTTATGTGAGTATTTAGTAGCTATGGGATCTGTAAGCTAATGTTATGTTATAAAATCTTATATTATATGTTTATATCAGTTCTACTTTTATTATAAATACATATAAATTTTATTGAGACATATGATTAAATAAGATAATAGACTTTTTATGTTGTGCCTTTTTTAATTATCTGTGGAGTTCCCTAATGAATACAAATTATATTTTTTGTCCTCGTGTTGATTGATTAGAATAAGAGTTTGATGAATGGAGTTTTCACCCCTAGAAAGATAGATCAAAATAATATGCATGATATTGAACCTGCAAACCTACAAAAAGAAGTGGTAGATTAAGAGGAATTCACTATGTTGTGTGGTAGATGTTTCAAATGAGTATACGTACCTGCAAAGGCGATATATGAAAATATAAGGATACACACGTTGGAACATCCCTTCTATTGTGAAGAAACTCATGAGTGGCGTGCTAATATATCATCTGATGATACACATGATGTCATTCAACCTGAAAGCTAATTGTGGGATACTAGGCTTATCAAAAGCCCACAATTTTCTTTGTTTTTGAGTGATATCATGTGTATCGTCCAATCATATACCATGTGTATCGTCCAATCATCAGCCGCTACACTCCATCTCTCTCCCTGTCTTCTTTGAGAATATGTCCACCCCTTTCTCAGTATTGGCAGGAGTGTGCGTGATTATTTTAATGCAAAAATGTGTTGCTATGATCCTCTATCTTTCGTTTTGAACTGGCCAATCAAGAAAAGATGACAATAACATTTTTTTGAGATTTTGTTTCTCTAATCTAAAGAATCAATTTTTAGATATTCGAACAACTTTTATTCAAAACGTAAATAGATACTTTCGATTCCCGCTCAAGGAATTCTAACCCAAAGTTTTTCCTTTAAATACTTGAGTTTGAATTTTATTTTGACATGTTCTGGTATGGACAAGTTGTATCATGGAAGTCTTAAATTTTTATATCTTATCATACACGACGTACACATTCATCATTAAATACTACTTTAAGCTTTTATTTCTTTATAAGTCTTCATTTTGTTTTTGTTTGTTTGTGTCCATAACAGAGAAATTTGTATTTATTATGGTTCGAAATCTGTTCTTAAGGAGATAGATCCGAAGCTTGCTGGTATTGCCTTGTTTGTTTTCAAGAAAAAATGTTAGATTTATTATGAATTTTTAAATTTTTGTTGATAACAATCTGAATTTAGGAGCTATGGGATCTGTTAGAATTTAGGATCTGTGGGATTTGTTAGCTAATGTTACGTTATAAGCTTTTATGATATCTGCATATATCGGTTCTACTTTTATTATTAACACATAAATTTTATTGAGATATATTATTAGATAGGATTATGGACCTTTTTAAGGCTTTTTTAATTGTCGGTGGAGTTCCCTAATGAATACAAATTATATTTTTTGTCCTCGGATTGATTGATTAGAACAAGAGTTTGATGAATGGAGTTTTCAACCAAGAAAGATAGATCAAAATAATATGCATGATATTAAACTTGCAAACCTACAAACCCAAGTGGTTGATTAAGAGCAATTCACTGCGTTGTGTGGTAGATATTTCAAATGAGGATACGTACCAGCAAAGGTGATATATGAAAAGATAAGGGTACACATGATGGAACATCCCTTATGTTGTGAAGAAACTATTGAGTGGCGTGCTAATATTGTTGGGTATGTAGCAAGAATTGATGGGTAATAGAGGGAAGGAGAGGAATTTGAAAAGTTTAGAAGTTGAAAGGTTGGGAACTTGAAAAGTCCTCTAATGCTTTAATGTAAAAAAAGGAAATAGTCCCTCATCGTTAATGGAAATGAAAATAGGAGAGTTTAAATAAATAAATTCTCCTATTAATTGTTAAAAGGGTTGGAAAGAGGGACACCCTCGCGCCGTCGTTGTCGTCGCTCCCTTCGGGTTCGTTCACTGCCAAGAAAAAAGGTTAGATTTATTATGAATTCATATATTTTTATAGAAATCTATCAGAATGTAGAAGCTACTGGATCTGTGAGAATGTAGGAGCTGTGAGATTTGTTAGCTAATGCTACGTTATAAACTCTTATAATATATGTATATATCGGTTCTACTTTTATTAGAAACACATACAAATTTTATTGAGACATATGATTAAATAAGATAATAGACTTTTTTATGTTGCGCCTTTTTTTAATTGCCGGTGGAATTCCCTAATGAATACAAATTATATTTTTTGTCCTCATGTTGATTGATCAGAACAAGAGTTTGATGAATAGAGTTTTCACCCCTAGAAAGATAGATAAAAATAATATGCATGATATTAAACCTGCAAACCTTCAAAAACAAGTCATAGTTTAAGAGTTATTCACTATGTTGTGTGGTAGATGTTTCAAATGAGTATATGTACCTGCAATGGTGATATATGAAAAGATAAGGATAAACATGTTGGAACATCCCTTTTATTGTAAAGAAACTCATGAGTGGCGTGCTAATATATTGTGTGATGATACACATGATGTCATTCAACTTGAAAGCTAATTGTAGAATCTAGGCTTATCAAAAGCCCACAATTTTCTTTCTTTTTGAGTGATATCATGTGTATCGCCCAATCTTATATAGATGTATTTCATGAGAACCTTCATATAAGAAGGATTCCAATATATGTGCTATTATTTTTCATATCTCTCCTTTGTAGGTATGTACCTCCATTTGAATCATCTATCACACTACACAACAAATTCCTTTTCATCTACAATCTTCCTTTTGAGATTAGTTGGTTTATAACCATGCATAAAGTTTTAATGTATCTTTCTTAGGGGGAAACATTTTAATGATTTTTCTCCATTCAACCAACTCTTAATGTAATTGACCAACCCGAGGACATAAAATACAACTTGTATTCATTATGAAAGTTCAACGATAGTTACAAAATAAAACTCTTTATCCTATTCGATCATATATTTCAAAAAGTTTGATATGTGTAATGGTAAAAAATAAAAATTAATTGAGGAGTGCAATTTACGTTATTATGCTATTATATATGTTTGTGATTTGAATAAGGCTTACATTGCGCATATTCTAACATTTTCCCTGTTATTAATGCTACTCTAACATTATATTTCTTAAAATTATCATCATTTTATCATTATTTTCGGTAATTTTTATAATTATTTTTTTCATTCTCAACATTACTATTATTACATATTGTTGTTTTCCATATAAAAGATTGTTGTTGCTTTATTTCAAATTTCTTACATATGAAACTTTATATATAATATACAAGGTATTAAATAAGAATCTCAAACGACTTAATATACAGGAAAAAAGGACAAAATTCGGTCAAAAGAGTTCTAAACTATTCGGTCAATTGGCCCATCTTCTTTTTTCCAAAACGCAGCTCAAAATTTGTCAAACGTTAGACCCAAAACATAGAAGCCCTTTAGAATTAGGTTATATTAGATTTTTCATAACTAATCCTCCTAAAACCTACTTCTCATCAGCCGCGACACTCCATCTCATTTCCGGTCTTCTTTGAGAATATGTCCACCCCTATCTCAATATTGGCAGGGCTATGCATCATTATTTTTATGCTAAAATGTGTTGATATGATCGTCTATCTTTCGTTTTGAAGTGGCCAATCAAGACAAGATGACAATGAATTTTTTTTGACATTTTATTTCTGCAATCTGAAGAATTGATTTTCAGGTATTCGAACAATTTTTATTCAAAATTCAAATAGATACTTTTGATTCCCGCTCAAGGAACTCTAACCCTAAGTTTGTCCTTTAAATACTTGAGTTTGGATTTCATTTTGACATGTTCTGATATGCTCGAGTAGTATCCTAAAAGTCTTAAATTTGATTTCTTATCACGTCATCATTAAACTACTACTTTAAGGTTTTATTTCATTATAATTCTTCATTTTGTTTTTGATGGATTATGTCCATAACAGAGACATTTAAATTTACTATGGTTCGACATATGTTCTTGATGAGATAGATCCGAAACTTTGCTAGTACTGCCTAGTTCACTGCCAAGAAAAAAGGTTAGATTTATTATGAATTCATAAATTTTTATAGAAATCTATCTGAATTTAGAAGCTACTGGATCTGTGAGAATGTAGGAGCTATGGGATTTGTTAGCTAATGCTACGTTATAAACTCTTATAATATATGTATATATCGGTTCTACTTTTATTATAAACACATATAAGTTTTATTGAGACATATGATTAAATAAGATAATAGACTCTTTTATGTTGCGCCTTTTTTTAATTGCTGGTGGAATTCCCTAATGAATACAAATTATATTTTTTGTCCTCATGTTGATTGATTAGAACAAGAGTTTGATGAATAGAGTTTTCACCCCTATAAAAATAGATCAAAATAATATGCATGATATTAAACCTGCAAACCTAAAAAAACAAGTAGTAGATTAAGAGGAATTCACTGTGGTGTGTGGTAGATGTTTCAAATGAGTATACGTACCTGCAAAGGTGATATATGAAAAGATAAGGATACACATGCTGGAATATCCCTTTTATTATGAAGAAACTCATCAGATGATACACATGATGTCATTCAACATGAAAGCTAATTCTGGAATTTAAGCTTATCAAAAGCCCACAGTTTTCATTCTTTTTGAGTGATGTCATGTGTATTGTCCAATCTTATATAGATGTATCTCATGAGAGCCTTCATATAAGAAGGGATGCTCCAATATATGTGCTATTATTTTTTCATACCTCTCTTTTGTAGGTATGTATGTAACGACCTGTTTAGTCGTTTTGAGCAGTAGAGTTTATTCTGGTAATAACTGTCTGGGTCGACGGATCCCACGACGGACCGTCATGGGAACGACGGACCGTCTAGGGGGTCTCGTTCCAAAACACTTAGACTCTAAAAAATTGGGTACTGAGATCGACTCTCTAAACTTCGCGATGGAATGGCAGGACGGACCGTTGCAGGCATGACGGGCCGTCACAGACCTCTTAAATAAAATTGAGTCTCTGAACTCTGTGACGACTCAGCAGGACGGACCGTCTCAGGCACGACAGACCGTAACAGGCTGCGTAACCCTGACTGGGTCGGATTTCTGTTAAAATTTTGTAAGGGGCGTTTTGGACTATTCCTGCTTATAATTATAAAGTTAGTGGGTTAATGTTAATAATTTAATTACTTGGGGGATAGCTTGCTTGATCACGATTCTTCGGTGGAGGTACGTTATGGTTTATGCTATTTCATCGTAAACTCTTAATAGCGAATGATATGTATTGGGTAGTATTGTAAAGTCTTCTATATGCTTAATTGTGTGGTTGCATGTTGTGATTATGTAATTGTGATGAATTAGCATGCTGAGGCTGTTGAATCTTAAACCTTAAAACCTCTCTATTAATGATGATGCCTTGGTATAAAAGAAGTCTTGATGAACTAAAAGAATGAGGTTAATGGATCAGGTGTCACGAACCGACACGTAGTATTAGGGGATAGGAGTGTCACGTTCCGACACCAGGGTAGTAGATGGATCGGAGTGTCACGTTCCGACAGCAGGATAGTAGATGGATCGGAGTGTCATGTTCCGACACCAGGATAGTAGTGGATCGGAGTGTCATGTTCCGACACCAGGATAGTAGATGGATCGGAGTGTCACGTTCCGACACCAGGATAGTAGATGGATCGGAGTGTCACGTTCCGACACCAGGATAGTAGATGGATCGGAGTGTCACGTTCCGACACCAGGATAGTAGATGGATCGGAGTGTCACGTTCTGACACCAGGATAATAAAGAGAATGAATATTAAGGGGATCGGAGTGTTACGTTCCGACACCAGGATAGTAAAGAGAATGAATCTTGAAATATGTTAATATACTCAATCTAAAGAACCTGTTTCCCAAATGAGTATGGTGTGGAGGCTTGAGTCCTCATAGATGTGCTTGGTGTTGTGACCAATGTTTATGGTAATTGTTGTTGTCACCTGTTAAGAATATTAGTTGATTTTATGGAATTATCTGAAATATATTGCTTTCTATTTTGAGTTGGCCGATGATACCTACTCAGTACTTGTGCCTTGTACTGACCCCTACTTGTATTTGTTTTTCTTGTTATTTGTGGAGTGCAGAAAACGTGCCAACAACTTCGACTCGTCTGCAACTCTAGCCAGTCTTCATCACACCAGAATTCAGGGTGAGCTATTGTTTCTAGCTTGGACTGGATTCTCTCTCATTTACGTCTTGATGCCTTGAAGTTCTGGCATGGACTAGCTGTTTACTTATTTTAGCTTCTTAGATACTCTTAGATTTAGTAATTTGAGGATAGATGTTCTTGTGGTGATGACTTCCAGTTTCTGGGAATAGTAGATTGAATTTTAGAAGTTATTTATTGGTTATATTAATGAGTTTTAAGTCTTCCGCATTGTATTTTGTTCATTATGGTTCAATTATTGGTAAATGATTTGGGGGTTTAGATTGATTGGTTCGCTCACATAGGAGGATAAGTGTGGGTTCCACTCGCGGCTCGTTTTGGGTCGTGACAATGTACCTCCATTTGAATCATCTATCACACTGCACAACAAATTCCTTTTCATCTACCATCTTCCTTTTGAGATAAGTAGGTTTATAACCATGCATATAATTTTAATGTATCTTTCTAGGGGGGAAACATTTTGATGATTTTGCTCCATTCAACCAACTCTTAAATTAATTGACCAACCCGAGGACATAAAATACAACTTGTATTCATTGTGAAAGTTCAACGATACTTACAAAATTAATCTCTTTATCCTATTCGATCATATATTTCAAAAAGTTTGATATGTGTAATGGTAAAAAATTAAAATTAATTGAGGAGTGCAATTTACATTATTATGCTATTATATATGTTTGTGATTTGAATAAGTCTTACATTGCGCATATTCTAACGTTTTCCCTATTATAATTGTTACTCTAACTTTATAATTCTTATAATTATCTTCATTTTGTCATTATTTCATTAATTTTTTAAAATTATATTTTTCATTCTCAACATTACTATAATTACTTATTCTTGTTTACTTTAAAAAGATTATTGTTGTTTTATTTCAAATTTCTTACATATGGAACTTTATATATAATATACAAGGTACTAAATTAGAATATCAAACTTATTAATATACAAGAAAAAAATGATAAATTCATCCAAAAGAGTTCTAAACTATTCGGTCAATTGGCCCATCTTCTTTTTTCAAAAACGCAGCTCAAAATTTGTCCAAAGTTAGGCCCAAAACATAAAAGCCCTTTAGAAATAGGTTATATTATATTTATCAAAACAAAACCTCTTAAAACCTACTTCTCATCAAGCCTACACTCCATCTCACTCTTTGTCTTCTTTGAAAATATATCCACCCCTATCTCAGTATTGGCAGGACTATGATTGATTATTTTTATGCAGAACTGTATGGCTATAATCCCCTATCTTTATTTTTGAACTGCACAATCAAGAAAAGATGACAATGATTTTTTTATTGAGATTTTGTTTCTCTAATCTAAAGAATTGATTTTCAGATTTTCGAACAATTTTTATTCAAAATTCACATAGATACTTTCGATTCCCACTCAAGAAACTCTAACCCTAAGTTTGTCTTTTAAATACTTGAGTTTGGATTTCATTTAGACATGTTCTGATATGCTCAAGTAGTATCATAAAAGTCTTAAATTTGATTTCTTATCACATCATCATTAAACTACTACTTTAAGCTTTTATTTCTTTATAACTCTTCATTTTATTTTTGTTGGATTGTGTCCATAACAGAGACATTTAAATTTATTATGGTTTGATATATGTCGTGATGATATAGATCCGAAGCTTTGCGGGTATCGCCTAGTTCACTGCCAAGAAAAAAGGTTAGATTTATTATGAATTCTTAATTTTTTATAGAAATCTATCTGAATTTAGAAGCTGCTGGATTTGTGAGAATTTAGGAGCTATGGGATTTGTTAGCTAATGCTACGTTATAAACTCTTACAATATATGTATATATCAGTTCTACTTTTATAAAAAACATATATAAATTTTATTGACACATATGATTAAATAAGATAATAGACTTTTTTATGTTGCGCCTTTTTAAATGTCGGTGGAGTTCCCTAATGCACACAAAAAAAAAAAATTGTCCTCGTGTTGATTGATCTGAACAAGAGTTTGATGAATGAAGTTTTCACCCCTAGAAAGATAGATCAAAGTAAAATGCATGATATTAAACCTGCAAACCTACCAAAACAAGTAGTAGATTAAGAAGAATTCACTGTGTTGTGTGGTAGATGTTTTAAATGAGTATACGTACCTGCAAAGGTGATATATGAATAGATAAGGATACACAAGCTGGAACATCCCTTTTATTGTGAAGAAACTAATGAGTGGCGTGCTAATATATCATCTGATGATACACATGATGTCATTCAACTTGAAAGCTAATTGTGAGATCTAGGCTTATCAAAAGCCCACATTTTTCTTTTATTTTGAGTGATATCATGTGTATCGTCCAATCTTATATAGATGTATCTTATGAGAGCCTTCAAATAAGAAGGGTTGTTTTAATATATGTGCTGTTATTTTTTCATACCTCTCCTTTGTAGGTATGTACCTCCATTTGAATCATCTATCACACTGCACAACAAATTCCTTTTCATCTACCATCTTGCTTTTCAGATTAGTAGGTTTATAACCATGCATATAGTTCTAATGTATCTTTCTAGGGGGGGAACATTTTTATGATTTTGCTCCATTCAACAAACTCTTAATGTAATCGACCAACCCGAGGACATAAAATACAACTTGTATTCATTATGAAAGTTCAACGATACTTACAAAATTATACTCTTTATCCTATTCGATCATATATTTCAAAAAGCTTGATATGTGTAATGGTAAAAAATGAAAATTAATTGAGGAGTGCAATTTGCATTATTCTGCTATTATATATGTTTTTTATTTGAATAAGTCTTACATTGCGCATATTCTAACGTTTTCCCCATTATAATTGTTATTCTAACTTTATAATTCTTATAATTATCATCATTTTATCATTATTTTCAATAATTTTTAAAATTATATTTTTCGTTCTCAACATTACTATTATTACTTATTCTTGTTTTCTTTAAAAAGATTATTGTTGCTTTATTTCCAATTTCTTACATATGAAACTTTATATATAATATACAAGGTATTCAATTAGAATCTCAAACGAATTAATATACAGGAAAAAATGACAAAATTCGTCCAAAAGAGTTCTAAACTATTCGGTCAATTGGCCCATCTTCTTTTTTCCAAAAGGCAGCTCAAAATTTGTCCAAAGTTTGGCCCAAAACATAAAATCCCTTTAGAATTAGAATATATTAGATTTATCAAAACAAAACCTCCTAAAACCTACTTCTCATCAACCGCTACACTCCATCTCACTCTTTGTCTTCTTTGAAATATATCCACCCCTATCTCAGTATTGGACGGACTATGCATGATTATTTTTATGCAGAAATGTATTGCTATAATCCCCTATCTTTCTTTTTGAATTGGCCAATCAAGAAATGATGACAATGATTTTTTGTTGAGATTTTGTTTCTCTAATATGAAGATCTGATTTTCAGATACTCGAACAATTTTTATTGAAAATTCCAATAGATACTTTCGATTCCCGCTCAAAAACTCTAACTCTAAGTTTGTCTTTTAAATACATGAGTTTGGATTTCATTTTAAAATGTTCTGATATGCTCAAGTAGTATCATAAAAGTCATAAATTTGATTTCTTATAACATCATCATTAAACTACCAAGCTTTTATTTCTTTATAATTCTTCATTTTTTTTGGATTGTGTCCCTAACAGAGACATTTAAATTTATTATGGTTCGATATATGTTCTTGATGATATAGATTCGAAGCTTTGCTAGTATTGCCTAGTTCACTGCCAAGAAAAACGGTTAGATTTATTATGAATTCTTAAATTTTTATAGAAATCTATCTGAATTTACAAGCTACTGGATCTGTGAGAATTTAGGAGCTATGGATTTGTTAGCTAATGCTACGTTATAAACTCTTATAATATATGTATACATCGGTTCTACTTTTATTCAAAACACATATAAATTTTATTGAGACATATGATTAAATAAGATAATAGACTTTTTTATGTTGCGCCTTTTTTAAATGCCGGTGGAGTTCCCTAATGCATACAAATTATTTTTTTTGTCCTCGTGTTGATTGATCAGAACAAGAGTTTGATGAATGGAGTTTTCACCCCTAGAAAGATAGATCAAAATAAAATGCATCAGATTAAACCTGCAAACCTACAATAACAAGTAGTAGATTAAGAGGAATTCACTGTGTTGTGTGGTAGATGTTTCAAATGAGTATACGTACCTGCAAAGGTGATATATGAAAAGATAAGGATACACAAGCTGGAACTGTCACGACCCAAATCGGGGACGCAACTGGCACCCACATTTACCCTCCTATGTGAGCGAACCAACCAATTTAACCCTTAACATTTTAATACAATATCGACAAAAGAAATGCGGAAGACTTAACTCATTAATAAAAACAAATCAAAAACTATTATTATTATCCCCAAAATCTGGAAGTCATCATCACAAGAACATCTATCTCAATTTACTAATCTAAGAATGTCTAAAAAGCTAAAAACAAGTAAAAACTAGTCCATGCCGGAAGTTCAAGGCATCAAGACTTGAAGAGAGAGATCCAGTCCAAGCTAGACGCATTAGCTCACCCTGAATTTCCGATGGAGTGAAGACTAGCTTGATCTACTGCTGAGTCGAAGTTGACGGAACGTTTTGCTGCATAACACAAATAACAAGAGGAAAACATAAAAGTAGGGGGTCAGTACAACCACACGTACTGAGTAGATATCATCGGTTAACTCAAAATAGGCGATAATACATATCAAGTAATATTATAAATCAACTATAAACTCAACATGTAGCAACAAGTAGTATAATCGTCAATAAAATACCATCAAGTTCATCCATGAGGACTCAAGCCTCAATACCATACTCATTTGGGGATTAAGTTCATTATGTTGAGATATATTAACATCTTTCGAGATTCATTATCTTTCTTCCTCTTGTGTGTCGGTACGTGACACTCCGATCCCCTACTACTATGTGTCGGTACGTGACACTCCGATCCCCTATATGTGTCGGAACGTGACACTCCGATCCCTATATGTGTCGGAACGTGACACTCCGATCCCCTATATGTGTCGGTACGTGACACTCCGATCCCCTACATCTACGTGTCGGTTCGTGACACCCGTCCCAAATACTATGCGTGGCGGAACGTGACACTCCGATCCACTAATTCTATGTGTCGGAACGTGACACTCCGATCCACTAATTCTATGTGTCGGAACGTGACACTCCGATCCACTAATCTCATTATATCCGTTCATCAAGCCTTCTCTAAACCAAGGCATCATCAATCCCAATCACTTTAATTCATCAAGCCTTCTTTTATACCAAGGCATTATCATTAATATCATAGATTAAAGTTTCTTTCAAGATTTGGGATTCAATGGTTTCATCATGCTTGTTTTATCAACATCACATAATCAATTCATACAAGCATACAATAAGCATATAGACAGGTTTACAATATCATCAACACATATTATTCACTATCAAGAGTTCACTACGAATATCGTAATATAAAACCATAACCTACCTCCACCGAAGAATTGGAATCAACAAGAAATTTCCCAAGCTTGCTATTCTCCTCTCTCTCGATCGATCTGCTCTCTCTCCCTTTCTGTTCTTTCTCTTTTGTTTTACTCAAACCCTCTTTCCTTACCCTAATTAATCATATAACTAAGTGTGAAAAAGGACAATAAACCCTCTAATTCACTTAAGGTTACCCCTTTTAACCCCTAAGTAATTAGACTTATTAATGTTACCCCTCAATCTTTGTAATTAAGGAAAGAATAATCAAAAACGACCCTTAAAACGTGTGGAGAAATCCCAAACTGCCTGGGATTGTGCAGCCTGTGACGGGCCGTCATGCCTGCGACGGTCCGTCACACCGGCCGTCGTGTCCTCCCCAGACTCCAGATGGCTGCGACGGCCCGTCACCCCTGTGACGGTCCGTCCTGGCCCCTCCGTCATGACGGTCAGAAACTCGTTTCTTGCACCAATTTCTCAAAAGTTGAAGTGTTTTGCAACGGGACTCACAACGGTTCGTCGTGGATGTGACGGCACGTCCTGCAGGTCCGTCACAATTTACAGAGAGTCGATTTTCAGTACCCGATTTTCAAACTCTAAGTGTCATGGAACGGAACACCCACGACGGTCCGTCGAGCCTGTGACGGTCCGTCGTTGGTCCGTGGTTCAGCCAGTTTTTCCAGAATTTGTTCTGCTGCTCAAAACGACTAAACAGGTCGTTACAATAGATACCAATTTACCCATCGTTCGTCCCCGAACGATCAAAAGAAGAAAGACCATGGCGAAAAGGAGTACCTGAATCTGTGAACAGATGTGGGTATTTTTCTTGCATATCTGCCTCTTTCCCAAGTAGCTTCTTCAACCGGTCGATTCTTCCATTGAACTTTGATGGATGCAATCTCTCTCGACCTCAACTTGCGAACTTCTCTATCTAATATAGCCACCGGTTCCTCTTCATAAGTCAAGTTCTCATCCAACAAAACTGAATCCCAACGGATAATGTAGTTTCCATCTCCGTGGTATCTCTTCAACATGGATACATGAAACACCGGATGCACTCCGGACAGCCCTGGGGGTAAGGCTAATTCATAAGCCACCTCCCCTATTCTCCTAAGCACTTCAAATGGTCCAATATACCTTGGACTTAACTTACCTCTTTTTCCAAACCGCATCACCCCTTTCATGGGCGAAACCTTCAACAAGACTTGTTCACCTTCCATGAACTCCAAGTCTCTAACCTTTCGGTCTGCATACTCCTTTTGTCTACTTTGCGCCGCTAAAAGCTTTTCTTGAATAGCTTTCACCTTCTCCATAGAATCCCTCAACAGATCAGTCCCCCAAGGTCTAACCTCGAAGGCATCAAACCAACCAATGGGAGATCTACACCTCCTCCCATACAATGCTTCAAATGGAGCCATGTCAATACTGGAGTGATAGCTATTATTGTATGAAAACTCTGCCAAAGGTAAAAAGCTATCCCAATGGCCACCAAACTCTATCACACATGCGCGAAGCATATCCTCCAAAACTTGAATCGTTCGCTCAGACTGACCATCGGTCTGAGGGATGAAATGCAGTACTAAGGTCCAATCTAGTACCTAATTCAGCATGCAATGTTCTCCAAAACTTAGAAGTAAACTGCGTACCTCTATCTGATATGATTGAGAGTGGAACTCCATGCACCGAACGATTTCTGAGATGTAGATTTGGCTAACTTCTCTGCATTGTAGGTCACCTTGACAGGAATGAAGTGAGCAGACTTAGTTAACCTATCAACAATCACCCAAATAGAGTTATACTTACCCAATGTCTTTGGAAGACCAACCACAAAGTCCATGCGATTCTCTCCCACTTCCATTCAGGAATGGGCATTCTCTGAAGTGTTCCTCCGGGCCTTGGTGTTCATACTTTACTTGTTGACAATTTGGACACTTGGCAACAAACTCAACAATATCTCGCTTCATTCTACTCCACCAGAAGTGTTGCTTTAGGTCGCGATACATCTTGGTTGCACCAGGATGTATAGAATATCCGGAACTATGAGCTTCTGTAAGAATAGTGGTGATCAAATCATCGATGCGGGGTACACATACTCTTCCCTTGATCCTCAAAACACCTTCCCCATCGATTATCGCTTCCTTAGCCTCTCCTTGCAACACTTATCTCGAATTCGCCTTAGTTTCTCATCGTCAAACTGTCTCCCCTTAATCTGATCAAGGAAAGAGGATTTTGCCTCTACACAAGCTAACAATCCTCCCTTCTCATTTATTTCTAACCTCATAAGGTCATTAGCCAAAATCTGCACTTCTCTAGCCAATGGGCGTCTAGAAGCTTGCAAATGAGCTAGACTTCCCATGCTTCCGGCCTTTCTACTCAAGGCATCTGCCACAACATTAGCCTTCCCCGGATGATACAAAATAGTGATGTCGTAGTCCTTCAGTAGTTCCATCCATCTCCTCTGTCTCAAGTTCAAGTCTTTCTGAGTGAAGACATACTGTAGGCTACGATGGTCCGTATAGACTTCACATTTAACCCCATACAAATAGTGTCTCCATTGCTTTAGTGCAAATACTACCGCGGCCAACTCTAAATCATGGGTCGGATAGTTACGTTCATGCACCTTTAGTTGCCTCGAAGCATAAGCAATCACATTTTTCTCTTGCATTAGCACTGCACCCAACCAGAATAGGATGCATCACAATAGACAATGAAGTTTTTGCCCTCTACCGGCAAGGTGAGGATGGGCGCGGTAGTCAACAAAGTCTTAAGCTTCTGAAAGCTTTCCTCACATTCATCTGACCATACAAATGGGACGTTTTGCTTAGTCAAGTTCGTCAATTGGGAAGCAATGGAAGAGAATCCCTTGACGAATCGGCGGTAGTAGCTAGCTAACCCCACAAAACTCCTTATTTCTGACACGTTTGTAGGTCTTACCCAATTCTTTACTGTCTCAATCTTAGATGGATCCACCATCACTCCATCCTTAGAAACCACGTGCCCCAAGAAGGACACGAATCTAGCCAAAACTCACACTTGGAGAATTTCGCATAAAGCTTTTTCTTCCTTAGCAACTCTAACACCATTCTCAAATGCTCCTCATGTTCCTTCTTACTCTTGGAGTATATCAGTATGTCATCAATAAACACGATCACAAAGAGGTCCAAGTATGGCTTGAAAATCCCGTTCATCAAGCTCATGAAGCAGCAGGGGCATTAGTAAGACCAAACGACATTACCACAAACTCATAATGCCCATACCTAGTTCGAAAAGCAGTCTTTGGCACATCCGTTGCGCGTATTTTCAATTGGTGATAACCGGACCTCAAGTCATTTTTGAGAAGACACAAGCACCTTGTAACTGATCGAACAAGTCATCAATGCGAGGAATGGGGGTACTTGTTCTTAATAGTTACCTTGTTCAACTGTCGGTAATCTATGCACATTCGAAAGCTCCCATCCTTCTTCTTCACAAACAAAACCGGAGCACCCCAAGGAGATGCACTTGGTCTAATGAAGCCTTTGCTCAACAACTCTTGAAGTTGAGCCTTTAATTCTCTTAACTCCGCGGGAGCCATTCTATACGGGGGTATAGAAATGGGGCGAGTACCGGGTTCCAAATCAATGCAGAAGTCTATATCCCTATCTGGTGGCATACCGGGAAGATCTGCAGGGAACACATCCAAAAACTCACAGACTACCGAAACTGACTCAATCGATGGTACTTGAGTAGTGTCATCCTTAAGATGTGCCAAGAAAGCTAGACAACCCTTACTAACCATCTTCTGAGCACGAATAAAGGAGATGATACGCACCGGATTGGGAGTGTAGTCACCCTCCCATACTAACTGATCTGCCCCAGGCTTGGCTAACGTCACTGTTTTAGCATTACAATCCAAAATCGCAAAGTTTGGAGAAAGCCAAGTCATACCCAGAATTACATCAAAGTCACCCATTTCTAAAATAACCAAATCTATATAAGTGTTGCTCCCCACAAAATTCACCAAACAAGACCTATACACTTTTTCGACTATCACAGACTCACCCACCGGAGTAGAAACACGAATAGGCATGTCAAGTAATTCACAATGTAAATTTAGACCTTTAGCAAATGATGAAGATACATAAGAAAACGTGGAGCCAGGGTCAAATAACACAGATGCCATGCAATCACAAACCAAAAGATTACCTGTGATAACAGCATCAGACGCCTCCGCTTCAGATCTCCCAGGGAAAGCGTAGCAATGAGCCCCATTATTTGTCTGTCCGTTGCCCCTACCATGTTGTGTAGTAGTGGCTCCATTTTGACCCTCTCCTCTGCCGTTTTGGTGACCACCATTACCTCGGCCACCACGCCCTCCAGAATAACGACCTCTACCATTACCACCTCTTCCTCTAGCCATTGGGGCTCTGTAACTCTGTTTTGGACAATTCCTCCTAATATGTCCAATCTCCCCACATCCATAGCACTCTCTGGAGTCAGGCATGGGTCTCTCGGAGTAGTGTTGACCGTTCTGAGGTGGACCCCCAACTACAGTCTGTAGTGAAGACTGTATTGGTCGATTTGAGTGACCTCCGGAGTTCTGTCCTCTAGAATAAGAACCATTATACTCACCTCCCCTTCGAAACCTCTTTGATGTAGACGTTGGGGTGAAGTCATCGGTTTCACTCCTTCCACCTCTATCACAAAGTCTACCACCTCTTGGAAGGATGTTGCTGTTGCCGCTATCTGTAAGGCTGAAATCCGCAACTCTGACCTCAACCCCTTCACAAAACGGCGGATCCGTTCTTGTGGACTGAAACAAAGTTGCGTGGCATATCTGGATAGCGCGCGAAATTTAGCCTCATACGCGTTTACTGTCATCCTTCCCTGTTCAAGACTCAAGAACTCATCCCTCTTCCTATCTCTCAAAGTGCGGGGATATACTTTTCCATAAACAGGGTAGAGAATGATTCCCAAGTCATTGGTGGTGCCTCTGTTGGTTGACACTCAACATGTGAACGCCACCACATTTTGGCGTTCCCTTGGAACTGATAGCTCACGAACTCGACACCAAACCTCTCTACTATCCCCATCTTGTGTAGTAGCTCATGGCAATCAACCAGAAAATCATAAGCATCCTCAGATTCTGCACCCTTGAAGACTGGGGGTTTCAATTTCAAGAACTTACTGAAAAGTTCGTGTTGATCGTTTGTCATAATAGGCCCAGTAATCAGACGTGGAAAGGTGCCTATTCCCAATGTTGCATCCATGCGGGGAGCCATAGTAGCCGCATGTCGTATTTCTGAAACCGGAGGTGTTGGTGCAGAAACCACTGGAGGTGCTTGACCCTGATCAGACAACCCGCTAAGATAAGCAAGTACTTGGTTGATCATCTCTGGGGTAGGTTGGGGTGGCATTTCCTCATTCTGCCCTTGTTCAGTTTCCCCTTCCTCACCCTCTCTAACTACCTCCTCAGTCGGTGGAGGAGTCACCGCCCTAGCATCAGATGGGCTAGGGGCTCGTCCTCTCCCTCTAGAGGACGTCCTCCCACGACCTCTCCCACGGCCTCTTGCCGTTGTTCTTTCTCGAGCCACAGCCCCAGTGGCTGGCTCAGTAGTTTCATGTCTTTCCGTTGTCGCTGCTGGTGCGGTCGTTGCTCTAGTTCTAACCATCTGCGAAATAGAATGAAGATGGTCAGATACCAATTTGTATCACCTAGATACCAATTGGACTCAAGTAGTAGCACGAAAGAAAGAATGAAAGAATGGAATTTTCCTGAAGTCTTATAGCCTCTCAAGGAAAAGTAAAGGCGTCCCCCTACCGTTCCTTAAGACTCTACTAGACCTGTTCTTGTGTGATGAGACCAATGAACCTAATGCTCTGATACCAAGTCTGTCACGACCCAAATCGGGGACGCGACTGGCACCACATTTACCCTCCTATGTGAGCGAACCAACCAATTTAACCCTTAACATTTTAATACAATATCGACAAAAGAAATGCGGAAGACTTAACTCATTAATAAAAACAAATCAAAAACTATTATTATTATCCCCAAAATCTGGAAGTCATCATCACAAGAACATCTATCTCAATTTACTAATCTAAGAATGTCTAAAAAGCTAAAAACAAGTAAAAACTAGTCCATGCCGGAAGTTCAAGGCATCAAGACTTGAAGAAGAAGATCCAGTCCAAGCTAGACGCATTAGCTCACCCTGAATTTCCGATGGAGTGAAGACTGGCTTGATCTACTGCTGAGTCGAAGTTGACGGAACGTTTGCTGCATAACACAAATAACAAGAGGAAAACATAAAAGTAGGGGGTCAGTACAACCACACGTACTGAGTAGATATCATCGGTTAACTCAAAATAGGCGATAATACATATCAAGTAATATTATAAATCAACTATAAACTCAACATGTAGCAACAAGTAGTATAATCGTCAATAAATACCATCAAGTTCATCCATGAGGACTCAAGCCTCAATACCATACTCATTTGGGGATTAAGTTCATTATGTTGAGTATATTAACATCTTTCGAGATTCATTATCTTTCTTCCTCTTGTGTCGGTACCTGACACTCCGATCCCCTACTACTATGTGTCGGTACGTGACACTCCGATCCCCTATATGTGTCGGAACGTGACACTCCGATCCCCTATATGTGTCGGAACGTGACACTCCGATCCCCTATATGTGTCGGTACGTGACACTCCGATCCCCTACATCTACGTGTCGGTTCGTGACACCCGTCCCACTAATACTATGTGTCGGAACGTGACACTCTGATCCACTAATTCTATGTGTCGGAACGTGACACTCCGATCCACTAATTCTATGTGTCGGAACGTGACACTCCGATCCACTAATCTCATTATATCCGTTCATCAAGCCTTCTCTAAACCAAGGCATCATCAATCCCAATCACTTTAATTCATCAAGCCTTCTTTTATACCAAGGCATTATCATTAATATCATAGATTAAAGTTTCTTTCAATATTTGGGATTCAATGGTTTTCATCATGCTTGTTTTATCAACATCACATAATCATATTCATACAAGCATACAATAAGCATATAGACAGGTTTACAATATCATCAACACATATTATTCACTATCAAGAGTTCACTACGAATATCGTAATATAAAACCATAACCTACCTCCACCGAAGAATTGGAATCAACAAGAAATTTCCCAAGCTTGCTATTCTCCTCTCTCTCGATCGATCTGCTCTCTCTCCCTTTCTGTTCTTTCTCTTTTGTTTTACTCAAACCCTCTTTCCTTTACCCTAATTAATCATATAACTAAGTGTGAAAAAGGACAATAAACCCCTCTAATTCACTTAAGGTTACCCCTTTTAACCCCTAAGTAATTAGACTTATTAATGTTACCCCTCAATCTTGTAATTAAGGAAAGAATAATCAAAAACGACCCTTAAAACGTGTGGGAGAAATCCCAAACTGCCTGGGATTGTGCAGCCTGTGACGGGCCGTCATGCCTGCGACGGTCCGTCACACGGCCGTCGTGTCCTCCCCAGACTCCAGATGGCTGCGACGGCCCGTCACCCCTGTGACGGTCCGTCCTGGCCCCTCCGTCATGACGGTCAGAAACTCGTTTTCTTGCACCAATTTCTCAAAAGTTGAAGTGTTTTGCAACGGGACTCACAACGGTTCGTCGTGGATGTGACGGCACGTCCTGCAGGTCCGTCACAATTTACAGAGAGTCGATTTTCAGTACCCGATTTTCAAACTCTAAGTGTCATGGAACGGAACACCCACGACGGTCCGTCGAGCCTGTGACGGTCCGTCGTTGGGTCCGTGGTTTCAGCCAGTTTTTCCAGAATTTGTTCTGCTGCTCAAAACGACTAAACAGGTCGTTACAGGAACATCCCTTTTATTGTGAAGAAACTCATGAGTGGCGTGCTAATATATCATCTGATGATACACATGATGTCATTCCACTTGAAAGCTAATTGTGGAATCTAGGCTTATCAAAAGCCCACATTTTTCTTTTATTTTGAGTGATATCATGTGTATCGTCCAATCTTATATAGATGTATCTCATGAGAGCCTTCATATAAGAAGGGTTGTTCCAATATATGTGCTGTTATTTTTTCATACTTCTCCTTTGTAGGTATGTACCTGTCACGACCCAAAACGAGCCGCGAGTGGCACCCACCCTTAGCCTACTAGGTGAGCGAACCAACAAATTTAAACCCCATGATTTAAATATAATTCAACTATAATTAACAAAAATAATGCGGAAGATCCAAAACTTCTAAACGTTTAACACTTATCATCCCCAAAATCTGGAAGTCATCATATCAAGAACATCTATCCTCAAATTTCTAAATCTAAGAGTATTTAAGATGCTAAAATAAGTAAAAAGATGGTCCATGTCCGAAATTCAAAGACATCAAGACGTGAAGAAGAGAATCCAGCACGAGCTAGGAACAATAGCTCACCCTGAAATCTGATGTGCTGGAGACTAGCTAGAGTTGAGGGCGAGTCGAAGTCGATGGTGCACTTGCTGCACTCCACAAAACAACAAGAAGAAAATACAAGTAGGGGTCAGTACAAGGAACACGTACCGAGTAGGTATCATCGGCCAACTCAAAATAGAAAGAAATATATACTGAATAATAATATAAAATCAACCACAATACTTAACAGGTAACAAGCAACAGTACAAGAACCATTGGCAACAACACAAAACACACCTATGAGGACTCAAGCCTCCACACCATACTCATTTGGGAAATAGGTTCTTCAAATTTGAATCTATTAACCTAATTCAAGATTCCTTCTCTTTATTATTATCGTGACGAAACGTGACACTCTGATCCCCTATACCGTGTTGGAACGTGACACTCCGATCCCCTAATACGTGTCGGAACGTGACACTCCGATCCCCTAATACGTGTCGGAACGTGACACTCCTATCCAATATTATCGTGTCGGAACGTGACACTCCGAACCATTTATCTCATTATTTTATTTCATCAAGTCTTCTCTATGTCAAGCCGTCATCTTAATAGAGAGGATTTAAGATTGAAGGTTCAACAATCTCATCATTCTAACCAACCACAACTGCACAATTAAACATACATCCACACAATCAAGTACATAGAAGACTTTACAATACCACCCAATACATATCGATCACTATTTAGAGTTTATCTATCATCTAGAAGTTAAACCATAACCTACCTCCACCGAAGAATCGTGATCAAGCAAGCTTTCTTCCCAATGCCTTTGCTGTCCTCTTCGTTCTCTCTCTCTCGCTCGTTCCCCCCTTTCTATTCTTTTTTTTTATTTTTCTTCTGCAGATTCTTTTTCTTTTATCCTAATTATAATATTATCAATTATGATAAAATAACCCCCTATTTATTCCCTATCATCTTCTTTAACCCCCAACTAAATAAATTATTAAACTTACCCCCCTAATTTCATAATTATAATCATGAATAGTCCGAAACACCCCTTTAAAACTTTTAGCAGAAGTCTGACCAAGTCCGGGTCATGCAGCTTTTGACGGCCCTTCATATCTACGATGGTCTGTGCTGCAGTTCCGTTGTGAAGTTCAAAGAGTCGATCCTAGTACCTAGATTTCAGAGTTGAAGTGTTTTTGAACGAAGACACTCGACGGACCGTCGTGCCTATGATGGTTCGTCCTACCTCTCGTCGAGGTTAATGAGGAGAGCAGCAGAAGAAATAACTCAAGTATGGGACGACGGAGTCCATCACGGTCCGTCGTGTCCATCACGATCCGTCGCGTGATCCGTCGACCCAGTTAGTTTTTATCAAAAATAGTTCTACTGCTCGAACCGACTAAACAGGTTGTTACAATAGATACCAATTTACCTATCGTTCGTCCTCGAATGATCACAGAAGGAAAATCAAGGGCAAGAAAGAGTACCTGAATCTGTAAAAAGATGTGGATATCTTTCTTGCATATCAGCCTCATTCTCCCAAGTGGACTCTTTAACTGGACGATTCTTCCACTGAACCTTGATAGATGCAATCTCCTTTGATCTCAACTTGCATACCTCTCTATCTAAAATAGCAACAGGCTCCTCCTTATAAGACAAATTCTCATCAAGAAGAACTGAATCCCAACGAATAATGTAGTTTCCATCCTCATGGTACTTTTTCAGCATAGACACATGAAATACCGGGTGCACTCCTAAGAGTCCTGGAGGCAATGCCAATTCATAAGCCACATCTCCCACGCGCTTCAGAACTTCAAATGGACCAATATACCTCGGACTAAGCTTACCTTTATTCCCATACCGCATCACCCCTTTCATGGGTAAAACCTTCAGCAAGACTTGTTCACCCTCCACAAAATCCAAGTCCCTAACCTTTCGATCTGCATATTCTTTCTGCCTGTTCTGAGCCGCTAGAGACTTCTCATGAATGAATTTTACTTTATCTAATGATTCCCTCAAAAGATCGGTACCTCATGGTCTCACCACAAATGCATCAAACCAACCAATGGGAGACCGACATCTCTTCCCATACAGTGCCTCAAATGGGACCATATCAATACTTGAATGATAGCTATTATTGTATGAGGACTCTGCTAAGGGTGAGAAGTTATCCCAATGACCACCAAATTCTATCAGACATGCACGAAGCATATCCTCCAACACCTGAATCGTTCGCTCAGACTGGCCATCGGTCTGAGGGTGAAATGCAGACTAAGATCCAACCTAGTACCAAATTCAGCATGCAATGTTCTCCAAAATTTAGAAGTAAATTCCGTACCTCTATCTGATATGATGGAAAGTGGAACTCCATGCAATCGAACAATTTCTAAGATATAGAGTTTGTCTAACTTCTCTGCATTGTAAGTCACCTTGACCGGAATGAAGTGAGCAGACTTAGTTAATCTGTCAACAATTACCCAAATAGAATCAAACTTACCCAATGTCTTTGGAAGACCAACCACAAAATCCATTGCAATTCTTTCCCATTTCCATTCAGGAATGGGAATTCTCTGAAGTGTTCCACCGGGCCTCTGGTGTTCATACTTTACCTTCTGACAATTCGGGCATTGGGCAACAAAATCAACAATGTCACGCTTCATTCTACTCCACCAAAAATATTTCTTTAGGTCAAGATACATCTTGGTGGCACCTGGATGTATAGAATAACTTGAACTATGAGCCTCTGTAAGAATAGTGCGAATCAAATTATCAACACGGGGCACACATACCCTTCCCATAATTATCAAAACGCCTTCCTCATCAATTTTTGCCTCTTTAGCCTCTCCTCGTAATACCATATCTCGAATTCGGCTCAGCTTCTCATCAGTAAACTGTTTTCCCTTAATCTTGTCAAGAAAAGAAGATCTTACCTCCACACAGGACAAAAATCCTCCCTTCTCTAGTACTTCCAGCCTCATAAGGTCATTAGCCAGAGTCTGAACCTCTCTAGCCAATGGGCGTCTAGAAACCTGTAAGTGGGCTAGACTTCCGATGCTCCCTGCTTTTCTACTTAAAGCATGTGCCACAACATTAGCTTTTCCTGGGTGATACAAAATAGTAATATCATTGTCCTTCAGTAGTTCCATCCACCTCCTCTGCCTCAAATTCAAATCTTTCTGAGTAAAGACATACTGTAAACTACGATGATCTGTATAGACTTCACACTTGACCCCATATAGATAATGTCTCCATTATTTAATGCAAACACAACGGCATCCAACTCCAAATCATGGGTCGGATAGTTACGTTCATGCACTTTTAATTGCCTCGAAGCATAAGCAATTACATTCCTCTCCTGCATTAGCACTGCACCCAAACCAGAATAAGATGCATCACAGTAAACAATGAAATTCTTACCTTCCACTGGCAAGGTAAGAATTGGTGCAGAAGTCAACAAGGTCTTGAGGTTCTGGAAGCTCTCTTCACATTCGTCCGACCATACAAATGGAACATTCTGCTTAGTAAAATTTGTCAATTGCGAAGCAACATATGAAAATCCCTTGACAAATCGACGGTAGTAGCTAGCTAAACCAACAAAGCTCCTTACCTCTGTAACATTAGTAGGTCTTACCCAACTCTTCACTGCTTCAATCTTAGAAGGATCCACCATCACTCCATCCTTAGAAACCACGTGCCCCAAGAAGGACACTGAATCTAGCAAAAACTCACACTTGGAGAATTTGGCATAAAGCCTTTTCTCCCTCAACAATTCCAATTCTATTTTCAAATGCTCCTCAAGTTCTTTCGTGCTCTTTGAGTATATCAGTATATCATCAATAAATACGATAACAAAGAGATCCAGATATGGCTTAAAAATCCCGTTCATCAGGCTCATGAAAGCAGCAGGGGAATTTGTAAGCCCAAAAGACATTACTACGAATTCATAATGCCCATACCTGGTTCGAAAAGCAGTCTTTGGCACATCTGCTGCCCGTATTTTCAATTGATGATAACCAGATCTCAAATCAATTTTTTAGACGGTACAAGCACCTTGTAACTGATCGAATAAATCATCAATGCGAGGAATAGGATACTTGTTCTTAATAGTTACCTTATTTAGTTGCATGTAATCTATGCACATCCGAAAACTTCCATCCTTCTTCTTCATAAATAAAACTGGAGCACCCCAAGGGGATGCACTTGGTCTAATAAAACCTTTACCCAAATCCTGAAGTTGGGCCTTTAACTCTCTTAACTCAGCTGGAGCCATTCTATAAGGGGGTATGGAAATGGGCCGAGTACCCGGCTCCAGATCAACACAAAAATCAATATCCCTATCGGGTGGCATACCAGGAAGGTCTGTAGGAAACACATCCAGAAACTCACGGACTATCGAGACGGACTCCTTCGAAGGTACTTGGGAAGTATCCTCCCTGAGATGTGCCAAGAAAGCTAAACAACCCTTACTAACCATTCTCTTAGCACGAAGAAAAGAGGTGATATGAACTGGAGTGGAAATATAGTCACCCTCCCAAACTAGCGAATCTGTCCCAGGCTTGGCCAATGTCACAGTTTTAGCATTACAATCTGAGATTGAAAATTTTGGAGAAAGCCAAGTCATACCCAGAATTACATCGAAATCAACAAACTCTAGAATAATCAAATCTACATGAGTATTGCTCCCCACAAATGTCACAAGACAAGACCTATACACCTTCTCAACTATCACAGACTCACCCAGAGGAGTAGAGACACGAATAGGCATGTCAAGCAAATCACGATATAAATCAAGACCAGTAGCAAATGAGGAAGATACATATGAAAATGTGGATCCAGGATCAAATAATACAGAATCCATGCAGTCACAAACCAAAAGATTACCTGTGATAACACCATCAGATGTCTCTGCTTCAGACCTCCCGGGGAAAGCATAACAATGGGCCCTATCACCTGTCTGCCCGTTGCCCCTACCATGTTGCGCTGCAGTTACTCCAGCTTGCCCGCCACCCCGGCTGATTTGATGACTAACATTACCTTGGCCACCACGTCGTCCAGATTGGCGACCCCTACCATGACCACCTCTTTCTCTAGCTATTGGGGGTCGGTAAATCTATTTTGGACAATATTTCCTAATATGTCCAGTCTCTCACATCCATAACAATTTCTAGAGTCAAGCATAGGTCTATGTGAGAATGACGAAGTCTGGGGATAACCTCCAAACTCAGAAAAATGCTGACTGGTCTGCGATGGATCCCCAGCTACAGCCTGTAGTGAAGACTGAATAGGACGGGCTGGGTAACCTCCTGAACTCTGCCCTCTAGAGTAAGAACCACTAAACTCACCTCCCTTACGGAACTTCTTAGATGTTGACGCCATGGTGAAGCTACCTGTAAGGCTGAGATCTGCAAATCTGACCTCAATCTTTTCACAAAACGGCGAATCCACTCTTGTGGACTGAAGCAAAGCTGGGTGGCATACCTGGATAGTGCACGAAATTTAGCCTCATAACCAGTAACAGACATCCTGCCTTGCTCTAGGCTCAGGAACTCATCTCTCTTCTTGTCCCTCAAAGTCCGAGGTATATACTTCTCCATAAATAATCTAGAGAATGATGCCCAAGTCATAGGTGGTGCCTGTGCTGGTTGACACTCAACATACGACCTCTACCACATTTTGGCATTTTCCTTAAACTAGTAGGTCACAAACTCAACACCGAATCGTTCTACTATGTCCATCTTATGTAGCAGCTCATGACAATCAACCAGAAAATCATAGGCATCCTAAGATTCAGCACCTTTGAAAACTGGAGGTTTCAACTTTAAGAATTTAGTGAAAAGTTCATGTTGATCACTCGTCATTATAGACCCTATAGTCAATCAAGGAAATATGCCTACTTCCAATGAGGCATCCATGCGGGGAGCCACAGCAGCTGCATGTTGTACTCCCGGAACCTGAGGTGCTGGTGCAGAAAACACTGGAGGTGTCTGGCCCTTATCAGATTACCCGCTAAGATAAGTAAAAACCTGGTTAATCATCTCTGGGGTAGGCTAGGGTGGTAATTCCTCATCTTGAACCTGCTCGTTTTCCCCTCCTTCACCCTCTCTCACTACCTCATCAGTCGGTGGAGGAGTCACCACCCTATTACTAGCTGGACCAGGTATTTGTCCTCTACCTCTGGAGGGCGTCCTCCTGCGACCTCTACCACGGCCATTTGCCACTGCTCCTCCTCCAGCTACAGTCCCAATGATTGGCTCAGACCACCCTGTCTTGCCGGTGTTGGTGTTGGCACAGTTGTTGCTCTAGTTCTAACCATCTGCGAAATAGAGTGAGGATGTCAAATACCAATTTGTATCACCTAGATACGATTGGATCCAAGTAATAGCACGAAAGAAAGAAAGAATGGAGTTTTCCTAAAGTCCTATAGCCTTTTAAAGAAAAGTAAGGGTGTCCCCCTACCGTTCCTCAAGACTCTACTAGAATCGTTCTTCTGTGATGATACCAACGAACCTAACGCTCTGATACCACGTTTGTCACGACCCAAAATGAGCCGCGAGTGGCACCCACCCTTAGCCTACTAGGTGAGCGAACAAACAAATTTAAACCCCAACATTTAAATATAATTCAACTATAATTAACAAAAATAATGCGGAAGATCCAAAACTTCTAAACTTTAAACACTTATCATCCCCAAAATCTGGAAGTCATCACATCAAGAACATCTATCCTCAAATTTCTAAATCTAAGAGTATTTAAGAAGCTAAAAAAAGTAAAAACATGGTCCATGTCCGAAATTCAAAGACATCAAGACGTGAAGAAGAGAATCCAGCAAGAGCTAGGAACAATAGCTCACCCTGAAATCTGATGTGTTGGGGACTAGCTAGAGTTGAGGGCGAGTCGAAGTCGATGGTGCACTTGCTGCACTCCACAAAACAACAAGAAGAAAATACAAGTAGGGGTCAGTACAAGGAACACGTACTGAGTAGGTATCATCGGCCAACTCAAAATAGAAAGCAATATATACTAAATAATAATATAAAATCAACCACAATACTTAACAGGTAACAAGCAACAGTACAAGAACCATTGGCAACAACACCAAACACACCTATGAGGACTCAAGCCTCCACACCATACTCATTTGGGAAATAGGTTCTTCAAATTTGAATAAATTAACCTAATTCAAGATTCCTTCTCTTTATTATTATCGTGTCGGAACGTGACACTCCAATCCCCTATACCGTGTCGGAAAGTGACACTCTGATCCCCTAATACGTGACGGAACGTGACACCCGATCCAATATTACCGTGTAGGAACGTGACACTCCGATCCATTTATCTCATTATTATATTTCATCAAGTCTTCTCTATGTCAAGGCGTCATCTTAATAGAGAGGATTTAAGATTGAAGGTTCAACAATCTCATCATTCTAACCAACCACAACTGCACAATCAAACATGCAATCACACAATCAAGTACATAGAAGACTTTACAATACCACCCAATACATATCGATCACTATTTAGAGTTTATCTATCATATAGAAGTTAAACCATAACCTACCTCCACCGATGAATTGTGATTAAGCAAGCTACCTTCCCAATGCCTTTGCAGCCCTCTTCGTTCTCTCTCTCTCGCTCGTTCCCCCCTTTCTGTTCTTTTTTTTTCTTCTGCAGATTCTTTTTCTTTTACCCTAATTATCATATAATCAATTATGATAAAATAACCCCCCATTTATTCCATATCATCTTCTTTAACTCCTAACGAAATAAATTATTAAACTTACCCCATTAATTTTATAATTATAATCATGAATAGTCTGAAACACCCCTTTAAAACTTTTAGCGGAAGTCTGACCAAGTCGGGGTTACGCAGCTTTTGACGGCCCGTCGTATCTACAACGGTCCGTGCTGCAATTCCGTCGTGAAGTTCAAAGAGTCGATCCTAGTACCCAGATTTCAGAGTTGAAGTGTTTTGCAACGAAGACACTCGACGGACTGTCGTGCCTATGACGGTTCGTCCTACCTATCGTCGAGGGTAATGAGGAGAGCAGCAGAAGAAATTACTCAAGTATGCGACGACGGAGTCCATCACGGTCCGTTGTGTCCATCACGGTCCGTCGCGTGATCCGTCGACCTAGTCTGTTTTTATCAAAAATAGTTCTACTGCTCGAACCGACTAAACAAGTTGTTACAATAGATACCAATTTACCCATCGTTCGTCCTCGAACGATCACATAAGGAAAAGCAAGGGCGAGAAAGAGTACCTGCATCTGTAAAAAGATGTGGATATCTTTATTGCATATCAGCCTCATTCTCCCAAGGGGACTCTTCAACTTGACGATTTTTTCACTGAACCTTGATAGATGCAATCTCCTTTGATCTCAACTTGCGTACCTCTCTATCTAAAATAGCAACAGGCTCCTCTTCATAAGACAAATTCTCATCAAGAAGAACTGAATCCCAACGAATAATGTAGTTTCCATCCCCATGGTATTTTTTCAGCATAGACACATGAAATACCGGGTGCACTCCTAAGAGTCCTGGAGGCAATGCCAATTCATAAGCCACCTCCCCCACGCGCTTCAGAACATCAAATGGACCAATATACCTTGTACTAATCTTACCTTGCTTACCGAACCGCATCACCCCTTTCATGGGTGAAACCTTCAGCAAAACTTGTTCACCCTCCATAAAATCCAAGTCCCTAACCTTTCGATCTGCATATTCTTTCTTCCTGTTCTGAGCTGCTAGAGACTTCTCCTGAATGAATTTAACTTTATCTAACGATTCCCTCAAAAGATTAGTACCCCAATGTCTCACCTCAAATGCATCAAACCAACCAATGGGAGACCTACATCTCCTCCCATACAGTGCCTCAAATGGGGCCATATCTATACTCTAGTGATAGCTATTATTGTATGAGAACTCTTCTAAGGGTAAGAAGTTATCCCAATGACCACCAAATTCTATCACACATGCACGAAGCATATCCTCCAACACCTGAATCGTTCGCTCAGACTGACCATCGGTCTGAGGGTGAAATGCAGTACTAAGATCAAAACCTAGTACCTAATTCAGCATGCAAGGTTCTCCAAAATTTAGAAGTAAATTGCGTACCTCTATTTGATATGATGGAAAGTGGAACTCCATGCTCGAACCGACTACTCAGGTTGTTACAGTAACTCCATTTGAATCATCTATCACACTGCACAGAAAATTCCTTTTCATCTACCATCTTTCTTTTGAGATTAGTAGGTTTATAACCATGCATATAGTTTTAATGTATCTTTCTGGGGGGAAACATTTTAATGATTTTGCTCCATTCAACCAGCTCTTAATGTAATTGACCAACCCGAGGACATAAAATACAACTTGTATTCATTACAAAAGTTCAACGATAGTTACAAAATTAAACTCTTTATCCTATTTGATCATACATCTCAAAAAGTTTGATATGCGTAATGGTAAAAAATGAAAATTAATTGAGGAGTGCAATTTACATTATTATGCTATTATATATGTTTGTGATTTGAATAAGGCTTACATTGCACATATTCTAACATTTTCCCTGTTATTAATGTTACTCTAACTTTATATTTCTTATAATTATCATCATTTTATCATTATTTTCATTAATTTTAAAATTATATTTTTCATTCTCAACATTACTATTATTACTTATTCTTGTTTTCTTTAAAAAGATTATTGTTGATTTATTTAAAATTTCTTACATATGAAACTTTATATATAATATACAAGGTATTAAATTACAATCTCAAACGAATTAATATACAGGAAAAAAATGAAAAAATTTATCCAAAAGAGTTCTAAACTATTCGGTCAATTGGCCCATCATCTTTTTTCAAAAACGCAGCTCAAACTTTGTCCAAAGTTAGGCCCAAAACATAGAAGCCCTTTAGAATTATGTTATATTAGATTTCTCAAAACAAAACCTCCTAAAACCTACTTCTCATTAGCCGCTACACTCCATCTCACTCTCTGTCTTCTTTGAAAATATATCCACCCCTATCTCAGTATTGGCAGGACTATGCGTGATTATTTTAATGCAGAAATGTATTGCTATAGTCCCCTATATTTCTTTTTGAACTTGCCAATCAATAAAAGATGACAATGATTTATTTTTTTTGAGATTTTGTTTCTCTAATCTGAAGAATCGATTTTCTGATATTCGAACAATTTTTATTCAAAATTCAAATACATACTTTCGATTCCCGCTCAAGGAACTCTAACGCTAAGTTTGTCCTTTAAATACTTGAGTTTGGATTTCATTTTGACATGTTTTGATATGCTCAAGTTGTATCATAAAAGACTTAAATTTGATTTCTTATCACATCATCATTTAACTACTACTTTAAGCTTTTATTTCTTTATAATTGTTCATTTTGTTTTTGTATGATTGTGTCCATAACAGAGACATATAAATTTATTATGGTTTGATATATGTTCTTGATGATATAGATCCGAAGCTTTGCTAGTACTGCCAAGTTCACTGCCAAGCAAAAAGGTTAGATTTATGATGAATTCTTAATTTTTTATAGAAAACCTATCTGAATTTAGAAGCTACTGGATCTGTTAGAATTTAGGAGCTATGGGATTTGTAAGCTAATACTACGTTATAAACTCTTATAATATATGTATATATCAGTTCTACTTTTATTAAAAACACATATAAATTTTATTGAAACATATGATTAAATAAGATAATAGACTTTTTTATGTTGCGCCTTTTTTAAATGCCGGTGGAGTTCCCTATTGAATACAAATTATATTTTTTGTCCTCGTGTTGATTGATCAAAACAAGAGTTTGATGAATTGAGTTTTCACCCCTAGAAAGATAGATCAAAATAATGTGCATGATATTAAACCTGCAAACCTACAAAAACAAATAGTAGATTAAAAGGAATTCACGGTGTTTTGTGGTAGATGTTTCAAATGAGTATACGTACCTGCAAAGGTGATATATGAAAAGATAAGGATACACATGCTGGAACATCCCTTTTATTGTGAAGAAACTTATGAGTGACGTGCTAATATATCATCGGATGATACACATGATGTCATTGAACTTGAAAGCTAATTGTGGAATCTAGGCTTATATAAAGCCCACAATTTTCTTTCTTTTTGAGTGATATCATGTGCATCGTGCAATCTTATATAGATGTATCGCATGAGAGCCTTCATATAAGAAGGGATGTTCCAATATATCTGCTGTTATTTTTTCATACCTCTCCTTCGTAGGTATGTACCTCCATCTGAATCATCCATCACAATGCACAACAAATTCCTTTCATCTACCATCTTCCTTTTGAGATTAGTAGGTTTAAAACCATGCATATAGTTTTAATGTATCTTTCTAGGGGGGGAACATTTTAATGATTTTGCTCCATTCAACCAACTCTTAATGTAATCGACCAACCCGAGGACATAAAATACAACATGTATGCATTGTGAAAGTTCAACGATAGTTACAAAATGAAACTCTTTATCCTATTCGATCATATATTTCAAAAAGTTTGATATGTGTAATGGTAAAAAAAAATTAATTGAGGAGGCAATTTACATTATTATGCTATTATATACGTTTGTGATTTGAATAAGGCTTACATTGCGCATATTCTAACGTTTTCCCTGTTATAATTGTTACTCTAACTTTATAATTCTTATAACTATCACCATTTTATCATTATTTTCATTAATTTTTAAAATTTCATTTTTTATTTTCAACATTACTATTATTACTTATTCTTGTTTTCTTTAAAAAGATTATTGTTGCTTTATTTCAAATTTCTTACATATGAAACTTTATATATAATATACAATGTATTAAATTAGAAGCTCAAACGAATTATAATAAAGGAGAAAAATGACAATATTTTTGCCAAAAGAGTTCTAAACTTTTCGGTCAATTGGCCCATCTTTTTTTTCCGAAAACTCCGCTCAAAATTTGTCCAAAGTTAGACCCAAAACATAGAAGCCCTTTAGAATTAGGGAATATTAGATTTCTTAAAACAAAACCTCCTAAAACCTACTTCTCATCAGCCGCTACACTCAAACTCTCTCTCTGTCTTCTTTGAGAATATGTCCACCCCTATCTCAGTATTGGTAGGACTATGAATGATTATTTTTATGGAAAAATTCGTTGCTATGATCCTCTATCTTTCGTTTTGAACTGGCCAATCAAGAAAAAATGACAATGATTTTTTTTTGAGATTTTGTTTTTCTAATTTGAAGAATCGATTTTCAGATATTCGAACAGCTTTTATTAAAAATTCAAATAAACACTTTTGATTCCTTCTCAAGGAACTCTAACTCTAAGTTTGTCCTTTAAATACTTGAGTTTGGATTTCATTTTGGAACTGTTCTGATATGCCCGAGTAGTATCATCAAAGTCTTAAATTTTGATATCTTATCACACACGATGTACACATTCATCATTAAACTACTAAATCTGTTCTTGAGGAGATAGTTCTGAAGCTTTGCTTGTACTGCCTAGTTCATTGATAGGAAAAAAGGTTAATTTATTATGAATTCTTAAATTTTTGTAGATATATGTATGAATTTAAGAGTTACGGGATCTGCTAGAATTAGGAGCTATGGGATCTGTTTGCTAATGCTACGTTATAAACTCTTATAATGTATGTATATATCGGTTCTACTTTTATTATAAACAAATATAAATTTTATTGAGATATATGATTAAATAGGATAATAGACTTTTATAGGTTGTGCCTTTTTTATTTTTCGGTGGAGTTCTCTAGTGAATTCAAATTATATTTTTTGTCCTTGAGTTGATTGGTTAGAATAAGAGCTTGATGAATCGAGTTTTCACCACTAGAAACATAGACCAAAATAATATGCAAGATATTAAACCTGCAAACCTACAAAAACAAGTGGTAGATTAAGAGGAATTCATTGTGTTGTATGGTAGATGTTTCCAATGAGGATACATTCCTGCAAAGGTGATATATGAAAAGTTAAGGGTACACATGCTGGAACATCCCGTCTATTATAAAGAAACTCATGAGTGTCGTGCTAATATATCATGTGATGATACACATGATGTCATTTAACTTGTAAGCTAATTGTAGAATACTAGGCTTATTAAAAGCGCTTAATTTTCATTAATTTTGAGTGAAATCATGTGTATAGTCCAATCATATATAGATTTCGCCCATAAGAGACTTCATATAAGAAGGGATGTTCCAATATATGTGCTGTTATTTTTTCATACCTCTCCTTTGTAGGTGTGTATCTCTATTTGAAGCATCTATCACACTGTACAATAAATTCCTTTTATCTACCATCTTACTTTTGAGTTTAGTAGTTTCATAGCCATGCATATTGTCTTGATGAATCTTTCTAGGGGGGAAAATATTTTAATGATTTTTCTTCATCCAACCAACTCTTAATGTAATTTATCAACCCGAGGACATAAAATACAACTTATACTCATTATGAAAGTTCAATGATAGTTACAAAATCAAATTCTTTATCCTATTTAATCATATATTTCAAAATATTTGATATGTGTAGTGGAAAAAATGAAATTAAATAGAGGAGTGTAATTTACATTGTTAGGTTATTATATACGTTTGTGACCTGAATAAGGCTTCCATTGTGCATACTCTAACATTTTGCCTGTTATATTGTTACTCTAACTTTATATTTTTCAATCTCAACATTACTATTATTACTTACTATTGTTTTCTTTTAAAAGGTTGTTATTGCTCTAATTTAAATTTCTTACATATGAAACTTTTTATATAATATACAAGGTATTAAATTAGAAGCTCAAACAAATTAGTGTAATGGAAAAAAATAACAAAATTCGGCGAAAAGAGTTCTAAACTATTCGGTAAATTTGGCCATCTTCTTTTTATCTAAACGCAACCCAAAATTTGTCTAAAGTTAGGTCCAAAACATAGAAGCCCTTTAGAATTATGTTATATTAAATTTCTCAAAATAAAACCTCTTAGAACCTACTTCTCATCAGCGGCTACACTCCATCTTTGTCTTTGTCTTCTTTGAGAATATGTCCACCCCTATCTTAGTATTGGAAGGGCTATGCATGATTATTTTCATGCAAAAATGTGTTGGTATGGTCCTCTAATCTGAAGAATTGATTTTTTAGATATTCGAACAACTTTTATTCAAAATTGAAATAGATACTTTCGATTCCCGCACAAGGAATTCTAACCCTATGTTTTTCTTTTAAATACTTGTGTTTGTATTTCATTTTGGACATGTTCTGATATGCTCGAATAGTATCTTAAAGTCTTAAATTTTGATATTTTATCACACACGATGTACACGTTCATCATTAAATTACTACTTTAAGCTTTTATTTCTTTATAAGTCTTTATTTTGTTTTGTTGGTTTGTGTCCATGATAGAGACATTTATATTTATTATGGTTTAAAATCTATTCTTGAGGAGATAGATATGATGCTTCGCTGCTACTGCCTAGTTCAATACCAAGATAAAAGGTTAGATATATTATGAATTCTTAAATTTTTGTAGAAATATGTCTGAATTTAGGAGCTACGGGATCTGTTAAAATTTAGAAGCTATGTGGTCTGTTATCTAATGTTAGGTTATAAACTCTTATAATATACGTATATATGAGTTATACTTTTGTCATAAACACATATAAATTTTATTGAGATATATGATTAAATAGGATAATAGACTTTTTTTATGTTGTGTCTTTTTTAACTGTTGGTGGAGTTCCCTAATTATTACAAATTATATTTTTCGTCCTTGGGTTGATTGATTAGAATAATAGTTTGGTGAATGGAGTTTTCACCCCTAGAAAGATTGACCAAAATAATATCCATGATATTGAACCTGCAAGCCTACAAACACAAATGGTAGATTAAGAGGAATTTATTGTGTAGTGTTGTAGATTTTAAAAATGAGGATACGTTCTTACAAAGGTGATATATGAAAAGATAAGGATACAAATGTTGGAACATCCCATTCTTTTATAAAGACACTCATGAGTGGCGTGCTAATATATCATGTGATGATACACATGATGTAATTCAACTTGAAAGCTAATTGTGGAATACTAGGCTTATTAAAATCCCACAATTTTATTTCTTTTTGAGTGACATCATATGTAACGTCCAATGATATATAAATTTTGCTCATGAGAGCCTTCATATAAGAAGGGATGTTCCAATATATTTATTGTTATTTTTTCTTACCTCTGCTTTGTAGGTATATACCTCCATTTGAATCATCTATCTCACTGGATAACAAATTCCTTTTCATCTACCATCTTCTTTTTGAGTTTAGTAGGTTCATAACCATGCATATTGTTTTGATGTATCTTTCTAGGGGTGGGGGAACATTTTAATGATTTTTCTCCATCCAACCAACTCTTAATATAACTGACTGACCCAAGGATATAAAATACAACTTCTATTCATAATGAAACTTTACGATAGTTACAAAATGAAAATCTTTATCCTATTAAATCAAACATTTCAAAAGGTTTGATATGTGTAAACAATAAAATTAAATAGAGGAGTTCAATTTACATTATTATGCTATTATATATGTTTGTGATCTTGAATACAGCTTCCATTGCGCATATTCTAACATTTTTCCTGTTATAATTTTTACTCTAACTTTATAATTCTTATAATTATCATTATTTTTATTAATTTTAAAAGTATATTTTTCATTCTCAACATTACTATTATTACTTATTGTTGTTTTTTTTTAAAAAAAGATTGTTTCTGTTTTATTTCAAATTTCTTACATATGAAACTTTTCATATAATATATGAGGTATTAAATTAGAGGCTCAAACGAATTAATATAAAGGAAAAAATGACAATATTCGGCCAAAAGAGTTTCAAACTATTCGCTATATGGGCTCATCTTCTTGTTTCCAAAAAGCAGCCAAAAATTTGTCCAAAATTAGGCCCAAAACCCAGAAGCCCTTTAGAATTAGGTTATATTAGATTTCTCAAATAAAACCTCCTAAAACCTACTCCTCATCAGCCGCTACACTCCATCTCTGTCCTTCTCTTCTTTGAGAATATGTCTGTAAGACCCGAAAATTACATAGGTGAACTAAATCCTAATTTTATTTTCAAAGTGGTCTAAGGTCCTTAATAAGTCTATAATATTGTATTGAGGAAATATCTAAAGTATGGTGCTTTGGAAGTCAAACGTTAAGGGTCAACCAAGACGTTCGACGACTAAGTGACCTAAGTGTCTCATATGAGGGCCTATGTGTTTCTATGTATCTAATGTGGTTATGAGGTCTTAAATGATTATTATATGATGTTAATAGGTAGTGTGCCAAGTTTCGATAAGTTTGGAGGTCAAACACTCAAGAACGTCCATGGCATTCGAAAGATGTGCCTAGAAATGACCTTGTTTGTCTAGGCATGTTTTTTCGAGTTTTACGTGTTCGTTGTGAGTGAAATTCATGTGAGGTGTTTCAAATTCATATAAGTTCATGTTTGATTTGAAAACGTCCAGGAAAACATTCCCAAGGACCAACAAAGGGTCCTTGAGGAAGGACCCATGTCGGAGGACAAGATTGCCAAAGGCAGCCTCACCTACGGAAGCCAATCGACGGCCAGTGGGCGGGTCGACGGTCCGTGGGTGACGTGAGTGAGTAGGTATTTATCCTGGGTGTCTAATCTACCTGTCCGAAGCCTCTAAACCCATCGACGAGGACAAGACATCCCGTAAGTGGACCTACATCCCGTCAATGGGTTGTCCGTTGATGAGAGACCTTGTCCCAAGACCAAGGACAAAAGGACGGTCCGTCGATGGTCCCGTAGGTTGGTACTTAGGCTGGGAAAGGTTGAGGAACCACATCCAGCGTGTGACCTAATCAACGAAGGGACAGGACGGTCCGTTTGTGGAAAAACAGTCCGTCGACTGTCCCGTCGATGGTGCCAATTGTCCTGCGTACAATTCACAGTTAAGTTTAGGGGTGAAATTGTAATTTCACCCCATTTCTAAATGGAATGTTTAGCGGTTCCATAAGGGTATTTCGGATATTTTACAAGTGTTTATAAGACTTCAACACTTAGAAGATTTCATTCTTCAAAATCAATACCCGAAAATACCATAGAAATTCCCCAAGACTCCATTGAAGTCCAAAATCAAGAAGAGTTTGGTGTGACATTTTGAGTGGAGATTATTCATCAAATTGAAGAATTAGCTTCATTGAGGTATGGCTTTTGAACCTTGAAACTCGTTTCATCAAGGATCCCAACTTTCAAAGATGTTTCAAAAGTTTTCAAAATAAATGATCTAGCATGGGTTCTTGCATTAATGATTTTCAAACATCTATTATGGATTTGATTGATGTTGTATTGATTATTTTAACATAAATTAACCATGAACCCATTAAATTGATGAACCTTAGATTTTGACTAATTTATGACTTACTTGATATTGGTCTAAACGTTGATGAATTCATGTGTAGTTTCTTATGGGCTTTCTAATGGTGTAAGAATTGTACTCAGTTTTTGTCAATTTGATCTTAGAATTTTGAATCTATGTTGAATTAGTTTAGATTTCATTGATTTATATAGTTTTGTATTGAATTGGTGTTCATGGCCATGGTAAGGGCCTTGTGATGTTGAATTGGGTTATTTGGTATTGGCTTGAAGTGTTGATGATGAAGTAGTGGTACGCTACCCTATTCCTTGTTATTCAATTTTAATTATACTTCAATTATGTTATTATTTGTTTGGTCTACCTTTCGTGGCGGTGTTATGTGAATTGATGTGGCATTGTCGGCGTTGTTTTAAGTACATGAATGATCATGGCCTTGTCAGCACTACTTGAGCTTATATGTCTATTTGTGTAGTTGATTTAGTGAAGTGTGATATTATCTACCTATATGTGAAAGTATGTGTTATACTATTGATACTATCTAGGAAATCATGTTATGCTTTGACTATTTGTTAAGTGTGTAGTCTTAGAGTTGACACATGGTTATTCCTAAATTGGCTAGATGAGTTTAAAATGGTTAAGTTGATATTGTTAAGGTAATGAATAGGTTGATTAAATAAGGCTAAGGGTCATTCTTAAGTGTCTAAATAAAGATAGGATATATGTGTTAAATGGAAGTATGTTGTGTCTTGTTTAGGTACACTAGTGTCCCTTACTTGATGCTCATGTGAATATGTGATGTCTTGACTTAGGAACCTAAAGGGTCTTAGTATTGAATAAATGAATATAGGTGAGACCTTGAATAATGGTAAGAGAGTCATTTATGTGGAACCTTGAACCAAGTTACGATTATGAATCGTGAAGTAGTGAGCCGTAATGGTATCCTTCATGTAATGAATGATGGACTTATGTTTGATTGGCTGGAACAAAATCATATCATACCTTAGGGAAGTGATGATGATCTTCTTGTCACCATAGTGAGATAGCCCTAATGGACCTTGCTTTGGTAGGGTAAATGTAATTGGGTCATGAACTAGACATGGGACCCATTTGTATGAACCTTAATGTAAATTGATCTGTGAGAACTAAGGCTAGAACCAAGTGAGTATGGTAAAGGAAAATAGTTATACTTAAGTATGAGACTAGAATATAAAGCACGCCCTTCATATTCCTTAACCATATGCCTACATGGAATTTCTATGTTCTACCATTGGCAAGTAGAACACCTCATCGAATAAGGATAGAACTTCGGATTCCATGCTTTGCTATCATGGTCTATGTTAGTTATTGTATATTCTCATCATATGGGATACCTATTAGCATAAGAGAAGTTAGATGAAGTTTAGGTGGTGGTACATGGCGATACTTAGACATTGCACAATAGGCTTTGAAGATGTTAATAAGAGTTCTTAGGTCTTTTCCAAGACCATTATTTGAATGGCATCTATGTGATGTATGCCTCTTAATTAAAGTAATAAAATAACGACTTAATCATATAGGGTATGCATATGTATCAGGACCTAATCTAAAGTGACCTAAGGATTCCTTAGTTAAAGTGTGAAGAGGGCATAAAGGATGATCTCTTCATGTCTTATCTTTGGAAGTCTTGAGAATGACTCTAGTTAGGTAAGTTGCTTGATATGTTGACATGATTTAAACCTAGGAAGTCTTAAGGATTATTTAGGTAGCCTTGAAGTGAATGTATGTTCTCTTCTAGGAGTACTTGAGTAAGTTTTTTGATAGACTTGGTAGGGGAGACTTTCATATTTTATATGTCTTGTATGTCGATGTATCGTAGGTGTGTATGTGTCTCATTATGAGTAGTCTTTAGGATCGTTTAGGCACATCTAGAGAGGGTGTATGGGCGGTCTCTCTTTGTGTGACTTAAGTGAATCTTAGGATAGCTTTATTTAGAAGGTTACATGCTAGAAGATGTTTGGAACGAAAATGGCAGGATTCACTGTAACAGTGAGGTTTTCACTGTACAATGAATTGAGATTACTGTAAAGTGAGTCCAAAAATGTAATAATTCGTTTTAAATGATTTCTTATGTGATTCTAAGTTGGTAAATGTTATTTTTATGATGATATTGTGATGTTTTAATGAAAACAAGCATATTTTCAATTAAAGTCCGTTTTCATGATTTTATGCATATTGTGATACTTAGTACATGTGGTTGTACTAATTTCATGCTTTATTTTCTATCTATTAGTTCTTTGTAGGTGAAGAGAAGAAGACTTGAACTAGGAGATCGTTCAAGAAGAAGTTGAAGTATGTCCTCACTTGACTCGAGGGCATATATGTCATATTATTTTTCTTTCATAAACTTTTTTAATAGACTATATAGTAGTATGTTTTAAATTCGTATGGGTCGTGTCCCAAGTATCGTCGTGTCTTAAGATGATGAATCGAGACTTAGTGTTTTCCTATATCTACATAAATGAAAGAGTTTAAGACTTCTATATCGTTTTTCTGAAAAGTCTTAATTCGCACTACTTTTCATTATGTTTATACGATGAATTATATGATGAGCTTGTATAAGACCTCCGAGAGGTCGAATACGCAGTTGCAATAAAAGATTGAACCCTAAATTCTAGGTTGTAGTTTCGGGATGTGACAATGTCCACCCCTATCTCAAATTTGGCAAGGCTATGCATGATTATTTTTATGCAAAAATGTGTTGCTATGATCCTCTATCTTTCGTTTTGAACTGGCCAATCAAGACAAGATGAAAATGAATTTTCTTTAGATTTTTTTGCTCTAATCTGAAGAATCAATTTTCAGATATTCACACACGACGTACACTTTCATCATTAATGACTATTTTAAGCTTCTATATCTTTATAGGTCTTCATTTCGTTTTTGTTGATTTGTGTCCATAAAAGAGACATTTAACTTTAGTATGGTTCAAAATCTGTTCTTGAGGAGATAGTTCCGAAGCTTTGCTGGTACTGCCTAGTTCACTGCCAATAAAAAAGGTTAAATTTATTATGAATTCTTAAATTTTTGTAAAAATCTGTCTGAATTTAGGTTCTATGGGATCTGTTAGAATATAGAAGCTATGGGATCTGTTAGCTAATGTTACGTTATAAACTCTTATAATATATGTATATATCGGTTCTACTTTTATTATAAACACATATAATTTTATTGAGATATATTATTAAATAGGATAGTTGACTTTTTTATGTTGTGCCTTTTTTAGTTTTCAGTGGAGTTCCCTAATGAATACAAATTATTTTTTTGTCCCCGGGTTGATTTATTAGAATAAGAGTTTGGTGAATGGAGTCTTCACCCCTATAAATATACACCAAAATAATATGCATGATATTGAACCTGCAACCTACAAAAAAAAATAGTAGATTAACAGGAATTCATTGTGTTGTGTGGTAGATGTTTCAAATGAGGATGCGTACCTGTAAAGGTGATATATGAAAAGATAAGTGTACACATGCTAGAACATCCTTCTGTTTTGAATAAACTGATAAGTGACGTGCTAATATATCATGTGATGATACCCATGATGTCATTCAACTTGAAAGCTAATTGTGGAATATTGGGCTTATTAAAAGCCCACAATTTTCTTTATTTTTGAGAAACATCATGTGTATCGTCCAATAATATATAGATGTCGCTCATCAGAGCTTTCATATAAGAAGGGATGTTCCAATATATGTGTTGTTATTTTTTCATACCTCTCCTTTGTAGCTATGTACCTCCATTTGAATCATCTAACACACTGCTTAACAAATTCCTTTTCATTAACCATCTTCCTTTTGAGTTTAGTAGGTTTATAACCATCCATATTGTTTTGATGTATCTTTCTAGGGGGAGGAAATATTTATATGATTTTGCTCCATCCAGACAACTCTTAGTGTAATTGACCAACCCAAGGACATAAAGTACTTGTATTCATTATGAAACTTTCACGATAGTTACTAAATGAAACTCTTTATCCTATTCTATCATATATTTCAAAAGTTTGATTTGTGTAGTGGTAAACATTAAAATCAAATAGAGGAGTGCAATTTACATTATTATGTTATTATATATGTTTTTGATCTTAAATAAAGCCTCCATTGCACATAGTGGTTACTCTAACTTTATAATTTTTATAATTATCATCATTTTATCATTATTTTCATTAATTTTAAATTATATTTTTCATTCACAACATTACTATTATTACCTATTGTTGTTTTCTTTATAAAGATCATTGTTGCTTTATTTCAAATTTCTTACATTTGAAACATTTTATATAATATAAAAGGTATTAAATTATAAGCTCAAATGAATTAACGTAAAGGAAAAAATGAAAAAATTTGACCAAAAGAGTTTCAAACTATTCGGTCAATTGGCTCATCTTCTTTGTTCCAAAACGCAGCCCAAAATTTGTCCAAAGTTAGGCCCAATACCTAAAAGCCCTTTAGAATTAGGTTATATTAGATTTCTCAAAACAAAACCTCCTAAAACCTACTTCTCATCAGCCGCTACACTCCATCTCTCCCTGTCTTCTTTGAAATATGGTCACCCCTATCTCAGTATTGGCAGGGCTATACATGATTATTTTTATGCAAAAATGTGTTTCTATGATCGTCTATCTTTTGTTTTGAACTGGCCAATAAAGACAAGATGAAAATGATTATTTTTTTTTTTGAGATTTTGTTTCTCTAATATGAAGAATCTATTTTTAGATATTCGAACAACTTTTATTCAAAATTCAAATAGATACTTTCAATTCCGGCTCAAGTAACTCTAACCCTAAGTTTGTCCTTTAAATACTAGAGTTTGGATTTCATTTTGGACATGTTCGGATATGCACAAGTAGTATCATTTAAGTCTTAAATTTTGATATCTTATCACACCTATATACACTTTCATGATTAAACTACTACTTTAAGCTTCTATATCTTTACAAGTCTTCATCCTTTTTTTGTTGGTTTGTGTCCATAACAGAGACATTCAAATTACTATAGTTTGAAATTTGTTCTGGAGGAGATAGATCTGAAGCTTTGCTGCTACTGTGTAGTTCACTGCCAAGAGAAAAGGTTTGATTTATTATGAATTCTTAAATTTTGTAGAAATCTGTCTGAATTTAGGAGCTACGGGATCTGTTAGAATTTAGGAGCTACGGGATCTGTTAGAGTAGGAGCTATGAGATCTTTTAGCTAATGCTACGTTATAAACTCTTATAATATTTTTATATTTCGGTTCTACTTTTATTATAAACACATTATTTTTTTGTCCTCGGGTTGATTGATTACAATAAGTGTTTGGTCATTGGAATTTTCATCCCTAGAAAGATAGACCAAAATAATATGCATGATATTGAACCTGCAAACCTACAAAAACAAGTGGTAGATCAAGACGAATTCATTTTGATATGTGGTATATGTTTTAAATGAAGATACCATCCTGCAAAAGGTGATATATAAACAGATAAGGGTACACATTTTGGAACATACCTTTTGTTGTGAAGACACTCATGAGTGGCGTTCTAATATATCATGTGATAATACACATGATGTCATTCAACTTGAAAACTAATTGTGGAATACTGGGCTTATCAAAAGCCCACAATTTTCTTTCTTTTCGAGTGATATCATGTGTATCGTCCAATCATATATCAATGTCTTTAATGAGAGCCTTCATATAAGAAGGGATGATCCAATATATGTGCTGTTATTTTTTCATACCTCTCCTTTGTTGGTATGTACCTCCATTTGAATCATCTATGACACTGCACAACAAATTCATTTTCATCTACCATCTTTATTTTGAGATTATTAGGTTCATAACCATGCATATTGCTTGATGTATCTTTCTAGGGGGAAAACATTTTAATGATTTTTCTCCATTCAACCAACTCTTAATGTAATTGACTAACCCTAGGACATAAAATAAAACTTGTATTCGTTATGAAACTTCAACGATGGTTACAAAATTAAACTCTTTATCCTATTCAATTATATATTTCAAATAGTTTGATAGGCTTTGATGGTAAAAAATAAAAATTAATTCAGGAGTGTAATTTCATTATTGTTCTATTATATATGTTTGTGATTTGAATAAGCATTACATTGCGAATATTCTAACATTTTCCCTTTTATAATTAATACTCTAACTTTATAATTCTTATATTTATCTTCATTTTATCATTATTTTCATTAATTTTTAAAATTATATTTTTCATTTTCAACATTACTATTATTACTTATTGTTGTTTTCTTTAAAAAGATTGTTGTTGCTTCATTTCAAATTTCTTACATATGAATTTTTTATATAATAACAAGGTTTTAAATTAGAAGCTTAAACGAATTAATATAAAGGAAAAAAATGACAAAATTCGACCAAAAGAGTTCTAAACTTTTCGGTCAATTGGCCCATCTTCTTTTTTCCAAAACGCAACTCAAAATTTGTCGAAAGTTAGGCCCAAAACATAGAAGCCCTTTAGAATTAGGTTATATTAGATTTCTCAAAACAAAACCTCCTAAAACCTACTTCTCATCAGCCGCTACACTCCATCTCTCTCTGTGTCTTCTTTGAAAATATATCCACCCCTATCTTAGTATTGGCAGGACTATGCACAATTATTTTTATGCAAAAATGTATTGCTATAATCCTCTATCTTTCATTTTGAACTGACCAAAGAAAAAATGACAATGGATTTTTTTTTGAGATTTTGTTTCTCTAATCTGAAGAATTGATTTTCAGATATTCGAACAATTTTCATTCAAATTTTAAAAAAATACCTTCGATTTCTGCTCAAGGAACTATAACTCTAAGTCTTCATTTTGTTTTTTTTTGGATTGTGTACATAATAGAGAAATTTAAATTTATTTTGGTTCAAAATATGTTCTTAATGAGATATATCCAAGCTTTGCTGGTAATGCCTAGTTCACTGCCAAGAAAAAAAGGTTAGATTTATTATGAATTCTTAAATTTTTTTATAGAAATCTATCTGAATTTAGAAGCTACGGGATGTGTGAGAATTTAGGAGTTGTGGGATCTGTTAGCTAATTCTACGTTGTAAACTCTTATTATATGTTTATATCGGTTCTACTTTTATTATAAGCACATATAAATTTTATTGAGACATATGATTAAATAAGATAATAGACTTTTTTATGTTTTACCTTCTTTAATTGTCGGTGGAGTTCCCTAATGAATACAAACTATATTATTTGTCCTCGTGTTTATTTATTAGATAAGAGTTTGATGAATGGAGTTTTCACCCCTAGAAAGAGAAAATCAAAATAATATGCATGATATTGAACATGCAAACCTACAAAAACAAGGGGTAGTGTAAGAGGAATTCATTGTGTTGTGTGGTAGATGTTTCAAATGTGTATACGTACCTACAAAGGCGATATATGAAAAGATAAGGATACACACGCTGAAACATCCCTTCTATTGTGAAGAAACTCACGAGTGGTGTGCTAATATATCATCTGCTAATATATCATCTGATGATACACATGATGTCATTCAACCAGAAAGCTAATTGTGGAATACTAGGCTTATCAAAAGCCCACAATTTTCTTTCTTTTTGAGTGATATCATGTGTATCGTCCAATCATATATAGATGTCTCTCATGAAAGCCTTCACATAAGAAGGGATGTTCCGATATATGTTCTGTTATTTTTTCATACCTCTCCTTTGTAGTTATGTACCTCCATTTGAATCATCTATGACACTGCACAACAAATTCCTTTTCATCTACTATCTTCCTTTTGAGATAAGTATGTTCATAAACATGCATATAGTTTTGACATATCTTTCTAGGGGGGAAATATTTTAATGGTTTTTCTCCATTCAACCAGCTCCTAATGTAACTGACCAACCCGAAGACATAAAATACAAATTGTATTCATTATGAAACTTCAATGATAGTAACAAAATTTAAATCTTTTTCCCAATCAATCATATATTTCAAAAAGTTTGATATGTGTAATTGTAAAAAATGAAAATTAATTGAGGAGTGCAATTTACATTATATATGTTTGTGAATTGAATAAGGCTTACATTGCGCATATTCTAACATTTTCCCTGTAATAATTGTTACTCTAACTTTATAATTCTTATATTTATCATCATTTTCATTAATTTTTAAAATTATATTTTTCATTCTCAACATTACTATTATTACTTATTTTCCTTTTCTTTAAAAAGATTATTGTTGCTTTATTCTAAATTTCTTACATATGAAAAAATTTATATAATATACAAGGTATTAAATTAGAAGCTCAAACAAACTAATATAAAGGAAAAAATGACAAATTCGGTCAAAAGAGTTCTAAACTATTTGTCACGACCCAAAACGAGCCGCGAGTGGCACCCACACTTGTCCTACTATGTGAGCGAACCAACAAATCTAAACCCCAACATTTACCGCCATTTCAAGCATAATGAACAAAATATAAAGCGGAAGACTCAAAATCTTATTAATATAACATGTACATAAGCTTCTAAAAGTTTATCAACTATTATTCCAAAAACCTGGAAGTCATCACACCAAGAACATCTATCCTGAAATTTCTAATTCTAAGAGTATTCAAGAAGCTAAAATAAGTAAAAGAGATGGTCCATGTCCGAACTTCAAGACATCAAGACGTGAAGGAGAAAATCCAGCACGAGCTAGGAGCAGTAGCTCACCCTGAATTCTGATATGCTGGAGACTGGCTAGAGTTTCGGACGAGTCGAAGTTGTTGGCACGTTTGCTGCACTCCACAATAACAAAGAAGAAAATTACAAGTAGGGGTCAGTACAAGGAACACGTACTGAGTATGTATCATCGGCCAACTCAAAATAGAAAGCAATATATATCGAACAATACTATAAAATCAACTACATCACTCAACAGGTGACAACAACAAGTATAAGAACCATTTGCAATGACATCAAGCACACTTATGAGGACTCAAGCCTCCACACCATACTCATTTGGGAATAAGGTTATTTAACTTGAGCATATTAACATATTTCCACATTCAACCTCTTATCATTACCGTGTCAGAACGTGACACTCCGATCCCCTAATACTACGTGTTGGAACGTGACACCCGATCCCCTAATGCTACGTGTCGGAACGTGACACCCGATACCCTAATGCTACGTGTCGGAACGTGACACTCCGATCCCCTAATGCTACGTGTCGGAACGTGACACCCGATCCCATAATGCTACGTGTCGGAATGTGACACTCCGATCCCCTAATACTACGTGTCGAAACGTGACACCCGATCCCCTAATCTCATTGTTTTAGTTCATCAAGCCTCTTTTATGTCAATGCATCATCTTAAAAGAGAAGATTTAAGGTTTAATATGCAACAGCCTCATCATTCTAATCCATCACAATTTCATAATCACATCATGCAACCACACAATTAAGCATATAGAAGACTTTACAATATCACCCAATATATATCAATCACTATTAAGAGTTTATTATGAACTAGCATAAACCATAACCTACCTCCACTGAAGAATCGTGATCAAGCAAGCTACTTCTCAAAGTCTTTGCTTTTCTCTTCGCTTCTCTCTTTTTCTCGCTCGTTCTCCCTCTCTTTCTGTCTCTTTTCTTTTTCTTCTCCAGATTCTTTTTCTTTTACCCTAATTATCATATACTTCATTATGATAAAAGTAACCCATTATCTATTTCAAGGTTACCTCCTTTAACCCCCAAGTAATTAAGTTATTACACTTACCCACTAATTTCATACAGTTTGTCATAAATAGTCCAAAACACCCCTTAAAATTTTTAGCAGAAATCCGAACCTGTCGAGGTTACGCCGCTCATGACGGCCCGTCGTACCTGTGACGGTCCGTCCTGCAGGTCCGTCACAAAGTTCAGAGAGTTGAATTCATTAAAGAGGTCTGTGACGATCCGTCGTGCCTACGACTGTCCGTGCTGCAATTTCATCGTGAAGTTCAGAGAGTTGATTTCATTAAAGAAGTCTGTGACAGTCCCTCGTGCCTACGACGGTCGGTGCTGCAATTTCGTCGCGAAGTTCAGAGAGTTGATCCATAACCCACAGGAAAATTACACAAGTGTGGGACGACGGAGTCCATGACGGTCCGTCATTACCATGACGGTCCATCGAGTGATCCGTCGACCCAGTCAGTTATTATCACAATGATTCTACTGCTCGAAACGACTAAACAGGTCGTTACAATAGATACCAATTTACCCATTGTTCGTCCTCGAACGATCAAAAGAAGAAAAACAAGGGCGAGAAAGAGTACCTGAATCTGTAAAAAGGTGTGGATATCTTTCTTGCATATCAGCCTCCTTCTCCCAAGTGGACTCTTCAACTGACCGATTCTTCCATTGAACCTTGATGGATGCAATCTCCCTTGATCTCAACTTGCGGACTTCTCTATCTAAAATGGCAACAGGCTCCTCCTCATAAGACAAATTGTCATCAAGAAGGACTAAGTCCCAACGAATAATGTAGTTTCCATCTCCATGGTATCTTTTAAGCATAGACACATGAAATACCGGGTGCACTCCTGACAGTCCTGGAGGCAAGGCTAATTCATAAGCTACCTCCCCCACGCGCTTCAGAACTTCAAATGGACCAATATACCTCGGACTAAGCTTAAAATCCAAGTCCCTAACCTTTCGATCTGCATATTCTTTCTGCCTGTTCTGAGCTGCTAGAAGCTTCTCCTGAATAAATTTTACTTTATCTAACGATTCCCTCAAGAGATCGGTACCCCATGGTCTTACCTCAAATGCCTCAAACCAACCAATGGGACACCTACATCTCCTCCCATACAGTGCCTCGAATAGGGCCATTTCAATACTTGAGTGATAGCTATTATTGTATGAAAAATCTGGTAAGGGTAAGAAGTTATCCTACTGACCACCAAATTCTATCACACATGCACGAAACATGTCCTCCAAGACCTGAATCGTTCGCTCTGACTGACCATCGGTCTGAGGGTGAAATGCAGTACTAAGATCCAACCTAGTACCTAATTTAGCAAGCAATGTTTTCCAAAACTTCGAAGTAAACTGCGTACCTCTATCTGATATGATGGAAAGTGGAACTCCATGCAATCAAACAATTTCTGAGATATAAAGTTTGGCTAACTTCTCTGCATTGTAAGTCACCTTGACCGGAATGAAATGAGCAGACTTAGTTAATCTGTCAACAATTACCCAAATGGAGTCATACTTACCCATTGTCTTTGGAAGACCAACCACGAAGTCCATTGCAATTTTCTCCCACTTCCATTCAGGAATAGGCATTCTCTGAAGTGTCCCTCCAGGCCTCTAGTGTTCATACTTTACCTGCTGACAATTCGGGCATTGAGCAACAAAATCAACAATGTCACACTTCATCCTACTCCACCAAAAATGTTGCTTTAGGTCACGATACATCTTGGTTGCACCAGGATGTATAGAATACCTTGAACTGTGAGCCTCTGTAAGAATAGTGTAAATCAAATCATCGACGCGGGGTACACATACCCTTCCCTTAATTCTCAAAACTCCTTCCTCATCGATTTTTGCTTGTTTAGCCTCTCCTCGCAATACCTTATCTCGAATACGGATCAGTTTCTCATCAGTAAACTGTTTTCCTTTAATCTTGTCAAGAAAGGAAGATCTTGCCTCCACACAGGCCAAAAATCCTCCCTTCTCTAGTACTTCCAGCCTCATAAAGTCATTAGCCAGAGTCTGAACTTCTCTAGCCAATGGGCATCTAGAAATCTGCAAGTGAGCTAGACTTCCCATGCTCCCTGCCTTTCTACTTAAAGCATCTTCCACAACATTAGCTTTTCCTGGGTGATACAAGATAGTAATATCATAGTCCTTCAGTAGTTCCATCCATCTCCTCTGTCTCAAATTCAAATCTTTCTGAGTAAAGACATACTGTAAACTACGATGATCCGTATAGACTTCACACTTAACCCCATATAGATATGTCTCCATTGCTCTAATGCAAACACGACTGCAACCAACTCCAAATCATGGGTCGGATAATTACGTTCATGCACCTTTAATTGCCTCGAGGCATAAGCAATTACATTCTTCTCTTGTATTAGCGCTGCACCCAAACCAGAATAGGATGCATCACAATTAACAATAAAATTCTTACCTTCCACTGGCAGGGTAAGAATTGGTGCAGTAGTCAACAAGGTCTTGAGTTTCTGAAAGCTTTCTTCACATTCGTCCGACCATACAAATGGAACACTCTGCTTAGTCAAATTTGTCAATTGGGAAGCAACAGAAGAAAATCCCTTGACAAATCGACGGTAGTAGCTAGCTAAACCAACAAAGCTCCTTACCTCTGTAACATTAGTAGGTCTTACCCAACTCTTCACTGCTTCGACCTTAGAAGGATCCACCATCACTCCATCCTTAGAAAATACATGCCCCAAGAAGGACACTGAATCTAGCCAAAACTCACACTTGGAGAATTTGGCATAAAGCTTTTTCTCCCTCAACATTTCCAATACAATTCTCAAGTGCTCCTCATGTTCTTTCCTGCTCGTTGAGTATACCAGTATATCATCAATGAATACAATGACAAAGAGATCCAGATATGGCTTAAAAATCCCGTTCATCAAGCTCATGAAAGCAGCAGGGGCATTCGTAAGCCCAAAAGACATTACTAAGAACTCATAATGCCCATACCTGGTCCGAAAACCAGTCTTTGGCACATCCGTTGCCCGTATTTTCAATTGATGATAACCAGATCTCAAATCGATTTTTGAGAAGGTACAAGCACCTTGTAACTGATCGAACAAATCATCGATGCAAGGAAGAGGATACTTGTTCTTAATAGTTACCTTATTCAGTTGCCTGTAGTCTAAGCACATCCGAAAACTTCCATCCTTCTTCTTCACAAACAAAACAGGAGCACCCCAAGGGGATGAACTTGGTCTAATAAAGCCTTTACCTAACAACTCTTGAAGTTGGGCCTTTAACTCCCTTAACTCAGAGGGAGCCATTCTATAAGGGGGTATGGAAATGGGGCGAGTACCCGGCTCCAGATCAATACATAAATCAATATCTCTATCCGGTGGCATACCAGGAAGGTCTGCAGGAAACACATCCAGAAACTCATGGACTATCGAAACAGACTCAATCTAAGGTACTTGGGAAGTATCATCCCTGAGGTATGACAAGAAAGCTAAACACCCTTTACTAACCATTCTCTTAGCACGAAGAAAGGAGATGATACGAACTGGAGTGGAAGTGTAGTCACCCTCCCACACTAACGGATCTGTCCCAGGCTTGGCCAACGTTAGAGTTTTAGCATTATAATCTAAGATTGCAAAATTTGGAGAAAGCCAAATCATACCCAGAATTACATCGAAATCAACCATTTCTAGGATAACCAAGTCTACATGAGTATTGCTCCCCACAAAAGTCAGAAGACACGACCTATACACCTTCTCAACTATCACAGACTCACCCACTAGAGTAGAAACACGAACATGCATGTCAAGCAAATCACAATGTAAATCAAGACCAGTAGAAAATGAGGAAGATACATATGAAAATGTGGATCCAGGATCAAATAATACAGAAGCCATGCAATCACAAACCAAAACATTACATGTGATAACAGCATCAGATGTCTCTGCTTCAGACCTCCGGGGAAAGCATAACAATGGGCCCTATCACCTGACTGCCCGTTGCCCCTACCATGTTGTGTTGCAGTAGCTCCAGCTTTCCCGCCACCCCGACTAATTTGGTGACCACCATTACCTTGTCCACCACGTCCGCCAGAATGACGGCCTCTCCCATGACCACCTCTACCTCTAACTATTGGGGGTCTGTAACTCTGTTTTGGACAAAACCTCCTAATATGTCCAGTCTCTCCACATCCATAACACTCTTTGGAGTCAAGCATAGGTCTCTGTGAGAACGACGAAGTCTGGGGATAACCTCCAAACTCAGAGAAATGTTGACCGGTCTGCGGTGGACCCCCAGCTACAGCCTGCAGTGAAGACTGAATAGGTCGGGCTGGATAACCTCCTGAACTCTGCCCTCTGGAGTAAGAACCACTAAAATCACCTCCCTTACAAAACTTCTTAGATGTTGATGCCATGGTGAAGTCGTCTGGCTTCACCCCCTCCACCTCTATCACAAAATCTACCACCTCCTGAAAGGATTTTGCTGCAGCAGCTACCTGTAAGGCTGGAATCTGCAAATCTGACCTCAATCCCTTCACAAAACGGCGAATCCGCTCTTGTGAACTGAAGCAAAGATGGGTGGCATACCTGGATAATGCACGAAACTTAGCCTCATAAGCGGTAACCGACATCCTGCCTTGGTCTAGGCTCAGGAACTCATCCCTCCTCCTATCCCTCAAAGTCCGGGGTATATACTTCTCCATAAACAAGCTAAAGAATGATGCCCAAGTCATAGGTGGTGCCTGTGCTGGTTGACACTCAACATACCGCCACCACATTTTGGCATTTCCCTGAAACTGATAGGTCACAAACTCAACACCGAATCGTTCTACGATGTCCATCTTGCGTAGTAGCTCATGACAATCAACCAGAAAATCATAGGCATCCTCAGATTCAACACCCTTTAAGACTGGAGGTTTCAATTTCAAGAACTTAGTGAAAAGTTCATGCTGATCACTCGTCATTATAGGCCCTATAGTCAATCGAGTAAACGTGCCTATTTTCAAAATCTTATTAATATAACCAGTACATAAGCTTCTAAAAGTTTATCAACTATTATTCCCGAAACCTGGAAGTCATCACACCAAGAACATCTATCCTCAAATTTCTAATTCTAAGAGTATTCAAGAAGCTAAAATAAGTAAAAGAGATGGTCCATGTCCGAACTTCAAGACATCAAGACGTGAAGGAGAGAATCCAGCACGAGCTAGGAGCAGTAGCTCACCCTGAATTCTGATATGCTGGAGACTGGCTAGAGTTGCGGACGAGTCGAAGTTGTTGGCACCTTTGTTGCACTCCACAATAACAAAGAAGAAAATTACAAGTAGGGGTCAGTACAAGGAACACGTACTGAGTAGGTATCATCGGACAACTCAAAATAGAAAGCAATATATATCGAACAATACTATAAAATCAACTACATCACTCAACAGGTGACAACAACAAGTATAAGAACCATTTGCAATAACATCAAGCACACTTATGAGGACTCAAGCCTCCACACCATACTCATTTGGGAATAAGGTTCTTTAACTTGAGCATATTAACATATTTCCACATTCAACCTCTTATCATTACCGTGTCGGAACGTGACACTCCGATCTCCTAATACTACGTGTCGGAACGTGACACCCGATCCCCTAATGCTAATTGTCGGAACGTGACACCCGATCCCCTAATGCTACGTGTTGGAAAATGACACTCCGATCCCCTAATGCTACGTGTCAGAACGTGACACCCGATCCCCTAATGCTACGTGTCGGAAAGTGACACTCCGATCCCCTAATACTACGTGTCGGAATGTGACACCCGATCCCCTAATCTCATTGTTTTAATTCATCAAGCCTCTTTTATGTCAATGCATCATCTTAAAAGATAAGATTTAAGGTTTAATATTCAACAGCCTTATCATTTTAATCCATCACAATTTCATAATCACATCATGCAACCACACAATTAAGCATATAGAAGACTTTACAATATCACCCAATACATATCAATCACTCTTAAGAGTTTACTATGAACTAGCATAAACCATAACCTACCCCCACCGAACAATCGTGATCAAGCAAGCTACTTCTCAATGTCTTTGCTATCCTCTTCGCTTCTCTCTTTTTCTCGCTCGTTCTCCCTCTCTTTCTGTCTCTTTTCTTTTTCTTCTCCAGATTCTTTTTCTTTTACCCTAATTATCATATACTTCATTATGATAAAAGTAACCCATTATCTATTTCAAGGTTACCTCCTTTAACCCCCAAGTAAATAAGTTATTACACTTACCCACTCATTTCATACAGTTTGTCATAAATAGTCCAAAACACCCCTTAAAGTTTTTAGCAGAAATCCGACCCAGTCGAGGTTACGCCGCTCGTGACGGTCTGTCGTACCTGTGACGGTCCATCCTGCAGGTCCGTCACAAAGTTCAGAGAGTCGAATTCATTAAAGAGGTCTGTGACGGTCCGTCGAGCCTACGACGGTCTGTGCTGCAATTTCGTCGCGAAGTTCAGAGAGTTGATTTCATTAAAGAGGTCTGTGACGGTCCGTCGTGCCTACGACGGTCCGTGCTGCAATTTCATCGCGAAGTTCAGAGAGTTGATCCCATAACCCATAGTAAAATTACACAAGTGTGGGACGACGGAGTCCATGACGGTCCATCATGACCATGACGGTCCGTCGTGTGATCCGTCAACCCAGTCAGTTTTTATCACATTGATTCTACTGCTCGAAACGACTAAACAGGTCGTTACACTATTCGGTCAATTGGTCCATCTTCTTTTTTCCAAAACGCAGCTCAAATTTTTTCCAAAGATAGGCCTAAAACATAGAAGCCCCTTAGAATTAGGTTATATTAGATTTCTCAAAACAAAACCTCCTAAAACCTACTTCCCATCAGTCGCTACCCTCCATCTCTTTTCCTGTCTTCTTTGAAAATATGTCCATCCCTATCTCAGTATTGGTAGGACTATGCATGATCATTTTATGAAAAAAAATGTGTTGCTGTGATTCTCTATCTTTTGTTTTTGAACTGGCCAATCAAGAAAAGATGAAAATTATTTTTTTAAGATTTTGTATCACTAATCTAAAGAATCAATTTTCAGACATTCGAACAATTTTTCTCAAAGTTCAAAAATATACTTTCGATTCCCACTCAAGGAACTCTAAACCTAAGTTGTCATTTAAATACTTGAGTTTGGATTTCATTTTGGACATGTTCTGATATGCACAAATAGTATTATGAATGTCTTAAATTTTGATATCTTATAAGATCATCATTAAACTACTACTTTAAGCTCTTAGTTCATTCTAAGTCTTCATTTTGTGTTTGTTTGTTTGTGTCCATAACAGAGACATTTAAATTTATTATGGTTTGAAATCTCTTCTTGAGGAGATAGATCCGAAGCATGCGGTATTGCCTAGTTTGTTTTCAAGAAAAAATGTTAGATTTATTATGAATTTTTAATTTTTGTTGATATATTTCTGAATTTAGGAGTTACGGGATCTATTAGAATTTAGGATCTGTGGGATCTCTTAGTGAATTCAACGTTATAAGCTCTTATAATATATGAATATATCATTTATACTTTTATTATAAACACATATAAATTTTATTGAGATATAGGATTAGATAGGAAAATAGACTTTTTTATCTTATGCCTTTTTAATTGTCAATAATGTTTCCTAATGAATACAAATTATATTTTTGTCCTCGGGTTGATATATGAATGGAGTTTTCACCCCAAGAAAGATAGATCAAAACAATATGCATGATATTGAACTTGCAATCCTACAAAAACAAGTGCTAGATTAAGAGGAATTAATTGTGTTGTGTGTTATATGTTTTAAATGAGTATACGTACCTGCAAAGGTGATATATGAAAAGATAAAATACATATGCTGGAACATCCCTTCTATTGTGAAGAAACTCATGAGTGGCGTGCTAATATATCATGTGATGATACACATGATGTCATTCAACTTGAAAGATAATTGTGGAATACTAGGCTTATCAAAAGCCCACATTTTTCTTTCTTTTTGAGTGATATCATGTGTAGCGTCCAATCTTATATAGATGTATCACATGAGAGCCTTCATATAAGAAGGGATTTTCCAATATATGCTGCTATTTTTTCATACCTCTCCTTTGTAGGTATGTACCTCCATTTGAATCATCTATCACACTGCACAACAAATTCCTTTTCATCTACCATCTTCCTTTTGAGATTAGTAGGTTCATAACCATGCATATAGTTTTGATGTATCTTTCTAGGGGGGAAACATTTTAATGATTTTGCTCCATTCAACCAACTCTTAATGTAATTGACCAATCCGAGGACATTAAATACAACTTGTATTCATTATGAAAGTCCAAAGATAGTTACAAAATAAAACTCTTTATCCTATTCAATCATATATTTCAAAAAGTTTGATATGTGTAATGGTAAAAAACGAAAATTAATTGAGGAGTGCAATTTACATTATTATGCTATTATATATTTTTTTGATTTGAATGAGGCTTACATTGCGCATATTCTAACGTTTTCCTTGTTATAATTGTTACTCTACATAATTATCATCATTTTATCATTATTTTCATTAATTTTTAAAATTATATTTTTTATTCTCAACATTACTATTATTACTTATTCTTGTTTTCTTTAAAAAGATTATTGTTGCTTTATTTCAAATTTCTTACATATGAAACTTTATATATAATATACAAGGTAATAAAATTAGAATCTAAAACTAATAAATATAAAGGGGGAAAATGACAAAATTTGTCCAAAAGAGTTCTAAACTATTCGTTCAACTGACCCATCTTCTTTTTTCCAAAATGCAGCTCAAAATATGTCGAAAGTTAGGCCCAAAACACAGAGTCCTTTAGAATTAGGTTATATTAGATTTCTCAAAATAAAACCTCCTAAAACCTACTTCTCATCAGCCGCTACACTCCATCTCACTCTCTGTCTTCTTTGAAAATATATCCACCCCTATCTCAGTATTGGCAGGACTATGCATGATTATTTTTATGCAGAAATGTATTGCTATAATTCCTTATCTTTCTTTTTGAACTGGCGAATGAAGAAAAGATTACAATGATTTTTTTTTGGTGATTTTGTTTCTCTAATCTGAAGAATTGATTTTCAGATATTCGAACAAATTTTATTCAAAATTCAAGTTGATACTTCCGATTCCCGCTCAAGGAACTCTAACCCTAAGTTTGTCCTTTAAATACTTGAGTTTGGATTTCATTTTGACATGTTCTGATATGCTCAAGTAGAGTCAATAAAAGTCTTAAATTTGATTTCTTATCACATCATCATTAAACTACTACTTTAAGCTTTTATTTCTTTATAATTCTTCATTTTGTTTTTGTTGGATTGTGTCCATAACAGAGGCATTTGAATTTGTTATGGTTTGATATATGTTCTTGATGATATAGATCCGAAGGTTTGCTGGTACTGCCTAGTTCACTGCCAAGAAAAAAGGTTAGATTTATTATGAATTCTTAAATTTTTATAGAAATCTATCTGAATTTAGAAGCTACTGGATCTGTGAGAATTTAGGAGCTATGGGATTTGTTATCTAATGCTACGTTATAAACTCTTATAATGTATGTATATATCGGTTCTACATTTATCAAAAACACATTTAAATTCTATTGAGACATATGATTAAATAAGATAATAGTCATGTTTATGTTGCGCCTTTTTTAAATGCCGGTGGAGTTCCCTAATGAATACAAATTATATTTTTTGTCCACGTGTTGATTGATCAGAACAAGAGTTTGATGAATGGAGTTTTCACCCCTCGAAAGATAGATCAAAATAATATGCATTATATTAAACATGAAAACCTACAAAAACAAGTAGTAGATTAAGAGGAACTCTCTGTGTTGTGTGGTAGATGTTTCATATGAGTATACGTACCTGCAAAGGTGATATATGAAAAGATAAGGATAAACATGCTGGAACATCCCTTTTAATGTGAAGAAACTCATGAGTGGCGTGCTAATATATCATCTGATGATACACATGATGTCATTCAACTTGAAAGCTAATTGTGGAATCTAGGCTTATCAAAAGCCCATAATTTTCTTTCTTTTTGAGTAATATCATGTGTATCGTCCAATCTTATATAGATGTATCTCATGGGAGCCTTCATATAAGAAGGGATGTTCCAATATATGTGCTGTTATTTTTTCATACCTCTCCTTTGTAGGTATGTACCTCCATTTAAATCATCTATCACACTGCACATCAAATTCCTTTTCATCTACCATCTTCTTTTTGAGATTAGTAGGTGTATAACCATGCATATAGTTTTAATGTATCTTTTTAGGGGGGAAACATTTTAATGCTTTTGCTCCATTCAACCAACTCTTAATGTAATTGACCAACCCAAGGGCATAAAATACAACTTGTATTCATTATGAAATGTATTGCTATAATCCCCTATCTTTCTTTTTGAACTGGCCAATCAAGAAAAGATGACAATGATTTTTTTTTTGAGATTTTGTTTCTCTAATCTGAAGAATTGATTTTCAGATATTCGAACAATTTTTATTCAAAATTCAAATAGATACTTTCGATTCCCGCTCAAGGAACTCTAACCCTAAGTTTGTCCTTTGAATATTTGAGTTTGGATTTCATTTTGACATATTCTGATATGCTCAAGTAGTATCATAAAAGTCTTAAATTTAATTTCTTATCACATCATCATTAAACTACTACTTTAAGCTTTTATTTCTTTATAATTCTTCATTTTGTTTTTGTTGGATTGTGTCCATAACAGAGACATTTAAATTTAATATGGTTCGATATATGTTCATGTTGATATAGATCCGAAGCTTTGCTGGTACTGCCTAGTTCACTGCCAAGAAAAAAGGTTAGATTTATTATGAATTCTAAAATTTTTATAGAAATCTATATGAATTTAGAAGCTACTGGATCTGTGAGAATTTAGGAGCTACGGGATTTGTTAGCTAATGCTACGTTATTAACTCTTATAATGTATGTATATATCAGTTCTTTTTTTATTTTAAACAAATATAAATTTTATTGAGATATATGATTAAATAGGATAATAGACTTTTATAGGTTGTGCCTTTTTTATTTGTCGGTGGAGTTCTCTAATGAATACAAATTATATTTTTTGTCCTCAAGTTGATTGGTTAGAATAAGAGCTTTATGAATCGAGTTTTCACCCCTAGAAACACAGACCAAAATAATATGCATGATATTAAACCTGCAAAGCTACAAAAACAAGTGGTAGATTAAGAGGAATTCATTGTGTTGTATGGTAGATGTTTCAAATGAGGATACATACCTGCAAAGGTGATATATGAAAAGATAAGGGTACACATGCTGGAACATCCCTTCTATTATGAAGAAACTCATGAGTGCCGTGCTAATATATCATGTGATGATACACATGATGTAATTCAACTTGTAAGCTAATTGTGGAATACTAGGCTTATTAAAAGCGCTTAATTTTCATTATTTTTGAATGAAATCATGTGTATCGTCCAATCATATATAGATGTCACCCATAAGAGCCTTCATATAAGAAGGGATGTTACAATATATGTGCTGTTATTTTTTCATACCTCTCCTTTGTAGGTATGTATCTCTATTTGAAGCATCTATTACACTGCACAACAAATTCCTTTCATCTACCATCTTACTTTTGAGTTTAGTAGGTTCATAACAATGCATATTGTTTTGATGAATCTTTCTGGGGGCGAAATATTTTAATGATTTTTCTTCATCCACCAAACTCTTAATGTAATTGATCAACCCGAGGACATGAAATACAACTTATACTCATTATGAAACTTCAACGATAGTTACAAAATAAAATTCTTTATCCTATTTAATCATATATTTCAAAAAGTTTGATATGTGTAGTGGAAAAAAATGAAATTAAATAGAGGAGTATAATTTACATTATTAGGCTATTATATACGTTTGTGATCTGAATAAGGCTTCCATTGTGCATATTCTAACATTTTGCCTGTTATATGGTTACTCTAACTTTTTATTTTTTAATCTAAACATTACTATTATTACTTATTCTTGTTTTCTTTTAAAAGGTTGTTATTGCTTTAATTTAAATTTCTTACATATGAAACTTTTTATATAATATACAAGGTATTAAATTAGAAGCTCAAACAAATTATTGTAAGGAAAAAAAATAACAAAATTCGGTCAAAAGAGTTCTAAACTATTCGGTAAATTTGGCCATCTTCTTTTTTTCTAAACGCAACACAAAATTTGTCTAAAGTTAGGTCCAAAACATAGAAGCCCTTTAGAATTATGTTATATTAGATTTCTCAAAATAAAACCTCTTAGAACCTACTTCTCATCAGCCGCTACACTCCATCTCTGCCCTTGTCTTCTTTGAGAATATGTCCACCCCTATCTAAGTATTGGAAGGGCTATGCATGATTATTTTCATGCAAAAATGTGTTGGTATGATCCTCTATCTTTCGTTTTGACTGACCAATCAACAAAAGATGACACTGATTTTTTTTGAGATTTTATTTCTCTATGAAGAATTGATTTTTAGATATTCGAACAACTTTTATTCAAAATTCAAATTGATACTTTCAATTCCCGCTCAAGGAACTCTAACCCTATGTTTTTTTTTAAGTACTTGAGTTTGGATTTCATTTTGGACATGTTCTGATATGCTCAAGTAGTATCATGAAAGTCTAAAATTTTGATATTTTATCACACACGACGTACACGTTCATCATTAAATTACTACTTTAAGCTATTATTTCTTTTTAAGTCTTCATTTTGTTTTTGTTGGTTTGTGTTCATGATAGAGACATTTATATTTATTATGGTTTGAAATCTATTCTTGAGAAGATAGATATGATGCTTTGCTGCTACTGCCTAGTTCAGTGCCAAGATAAAAGTTTAGATATATTATGAATTCTTAAATTTTTGTAGAAATATGTCTAAATTTAGGAGCTACGGGATCTTTTAATATTTAGAAGCTATGTGGTATGTTATCTAATGTTAGGTTATAAACTCTTATAATATACGTATATATGAGTTCTACTTTTGTCATAAACACATATAAATTTTATTGAGATATATGATTAAATAGGATAATAGACTTTTTTATGTTGTGTCTTTTTTAACTGTTGGTGGAGTTCCCTAATGATTACAAATTATATTTCTCGTCCTTGGGTTGATTGATAACAATAAGAGTTTAGTGACTGGAGTTTTCACCCCTAGAAAGATTGACCAAAATAATATGCATGATATTGAACCTGCAAACCTACAAACACAAATGGTAGATTAAGAGGAGTTTATTGTGTAGTGTTGTAGATTTTTCAAATGAGGATGCGTACCTACAAAGGTGATATATGAAAAGATAAGGGTACAAATTCTTGCACATCCCTTCTGTTATGAAGACACTCATGAATGGCGTGCTAATATATCATGTGATGATACACATGATGTAATTCAACTTGAAAGCTAATTGTGGAATACAAGGTTTATTAAAATCCCACAATTTTCTTTCTTTTTGAGTGACATCATATGTAACGTCCAATCATATATAAATGTTGGTCATGAGAGCCTTCATATAAGAAGGGATGTTCCACTATATTTACTGTTATTTTTTCTTACCTCTACTTTGTAGGTATGTACCTCCATTTGAATCATCTATCTCACAGCACAACAAATTCTTTTTTCATCTACCATCTTCCTTTTGAGTTGAGTAGGTTCATAACCATGCATATTGTTTTGATGTATCTTTCTAGGGGTGGGGGAGACATTTTAATGATTTTTCTCCATCCAACCAACTCTTAATATAACCGACCTACCCAAGGATATAAAATACAACTTCTATTCATTATGAAACTTTAACGATAGTTACAAAATGAAAATCTTTATCCTATTAAATCATACATTTCAAAAGCTTTGATATGTGTAAACAATAAAATTAAATAGAGGAGTGCAATTTACATTATTATGCTATTATATATGTTAGTGATCTTGAATACGGCTTCCATTGCGCATATTCTAACATTTTTCCTGTTATAATTTTTACTCTAACTTTATAATTCTTATAATTATCATCATTTTATCATTATTTTTATTAATTTTAAAACTATATTTTTCATTCTCAACATTACTATTATTACTTATTGTTGTCTTTTAAAAAAGAATGTTTTTGTTTTATTTCAAAATTTCTTACATATGAAACTTTTCATATAATATACAAGGTATTAAATTAGAAGCTCAAACGAATTAATATAAAGGAAAAAATGACAAAATTCGGCCAAAAGTGTTTCAAACTATTCGGTGTATGGGCTCATCTTCTTGTTTCCAAAACGCAGCCAAAATTTTTTCCAAAATTAGGCCCAAAACCTAGAAGCCCTTTAGAATTAGGTTATATTAGATTTCTCAAATAAAACCTCCTAAAACCTACTTCTCATCAGCCGCTACACTCCATCTCTCTCCTTGTCTTCTTTGAGAATATGTCTGTAAGACCCGAAAATTACATAGGTGAACTAAAGCCTAATTTTATTGTCAAGGTGGTCTAAGGTCCTTAATAAGTCTATAATGTTGTATTGAGGAAGTATCTAAAGTATGGTGCTTTGGAAGTCAAACGTTAAGGGTCAACCAAGACGTTCGATTACTAAGTCAACTAGGTGTCTCATGTGATGGTCTATGTGTTTATGTGTATCGAATGTTGTTCTAAGGTCGTACATGAGTCTAATATGATGTGAATAGGTAGTGTGTGAAGTTTTGAGATGTTTGGAGGTTAAACACTCAAGAACGTCCATGACATTCGAAATATGTGCCTAGAAATGACTTTGTGTGTCTAGGCATGTTTCATCGAGTTTTACGTGTTTGTTTTGAGTGAAATTCATGTGAGTTGTCCTAGACTCGTATACGTTAATGTTTTTAGTTGGAAACATCCGGAAAATATCTCCAAGGACCAACCAAGGGTCGTTTAGGAAGGACACATGTTGGAGGCCTAGACTGCCCAAGGACCCCTCACCTATGGAAGCTAATTGACGGCCAGTGGAGTGGTCGACGGTCCTTGGGTGAGGGGCGTGAGTAGTTACTTAGCTTGGGTTACAGGTTCATAACTTGATAATTCTAACTATAACAATTCTTTCCTAGTATCTTACATGCAAAGTGATAAGCTATGTATTTCTAAATCCTTGGTCCGACAACTAGAAAATTTCACTCCGCACCTTGGTCCGGCTACGTGTGTTGCTATACTAACCATTACCTTTACCTCATATTAAGCATTGTATTCGATATTTAACTAAGTTATTACCTCTTAGCAATCAATACTAGCCTATTAGATAGTATACACTAAATCTATGTTGATAATTCTTTTCCTATTATCTACCTCCTTGGTCCGGCAAGTAGCAGTAAGGTGAATTCTAACGTTGGCCATCCGTTAAAAAGAATTCTAAGCGAATTAATTATCAATACATGCAAGACACTATTCTAGAATTGTTATTTTAGTTAGGTTTTACCTCATTATTCACCTATGGTTCTTACAACCATAGTTATGGAGTTTAGTTACCCATAGTCATAATCACAGTACTCAAATATGTAATATAAGAATTCATGCACTTACAATAATGAGAAGAATAAAATCCAACAGTTCACTTGATTAATCAACAAAAATCACCAACAATCAATTAGTGCAATTAATTAAACACTAAAGATTCTCCAAAAGTGTAACAATAATCACCAAGTCTAATCCACAAAAGAAGCTCAAATAGTCAAGAGTCTAACCCCAAAAACGAGGTTTTTCGAACTATATATAAAAAATAAAAACCCAATTAAATAAGGACTTTATTTGCTAGAACTCTGTCAAAACGCGGCTAGGTCGACGGACCTCGCGACGGATAATCATGGTCACGACGGGCCGTCATGGACTCCGTCGTCCCATACTTATGCAATTTCTTCTACTGATCTCTTCATTACCCTCGACGGCAGGTGTGACGGATCATCACAGGCACAACGGTCCGTTGGGGGTTTCTGTTCCATAACACTTGAACTCTTGGAATTTGGGTATTGGGACTACTTTTCTGATCTTCTTGACGAACCAGCAGGTTGGACCGTCATGGCTACGACGGTCCATCACGCATTTTGTAACCCCATACTTGGTCAGACTTCCCCATCTTCCTTCAGCAGCTTCACTAAGATGCCACCTACGGACCTTCACAGGCACGACGGACCATCACAAGCTCCGTATGTGGTACTTTTCTGCATTTCTTGCTCAAAAACCTCCGCATTCATCTTTTAGACAGATTTCCTGCAAGTAAAGAGAAACTTACATAAAAATTAGTACAAAAAGGCTTTTGGACACACTAAACTTATGGAAAAAGTATTAAAAATACCGTGAAACCACGGTATATCAGTGGATAATCTACCTTTCTCAAGCCTCTGAACCCATCATTGGAGGGCAGGACGTCCCGTAAGTGGACCTACGTCCCGTCGATGGGCTGTCCATCGATGAGAGACCTCGTCCCAATACTACGGACCAAATGACGGTCCATAGGTCAGAGGATGGTCCGTCAAGGGTCATGTAGGTTGGGACTTAGGAAAGGAAAGGTTGAAGAACCACATCCAGCCTCTTACCCAACCGAAGGAGGGATAGGAAGGTCCGTTTGTGGACAAACGGTCCGTCGACTATCCCGTCGATGGTGCTAATTGTCGTGCGTGCAGTTCACAGTTAAGTCTAAGGGTGAAATTGTAATTTCACCCGCACTTCTAAATGGAAGGTTTGGAGGTTCCTTAAGGGTCTTTTGGTTATTTACAAGTGTTTATAAGGCCTTAACACTTAGAAGATTTCATTCTTTAAAATCAAAACCCCAAAATACATTAGAAATTCCCCAAGACTCCATTTAAGTCAAAAAATCAAGGAAAAGCTTGGTGTGACGTTTTGAGTGGAGATTCTTCATGAAATTGAAGAATTATCTTCATTGAGGTGCTTTTGATTCTTGAAATTCGTTTCATCAAGGAGCCCAACTTTCAGAAATGTTTTCCAAAGATGAATAGACCTTTTTAATGGTCTACCATGGGATCTTGCATGAATGGTTTTCAAACGTCTATTATTGATTTGATTGATGTTGTATTGATGATGTTAACCTAATTTATCTATGAACCCATGAAATTGATGAACCTTAGATTTTGACTAATTTATGGCGTACTTGATATTGGTCTAATGTTGATGAATTCATGTGTAGTTTCTTATGGGCTTTCTAATGGTGTAAGAATTGTATTCAACTGTTGTCTAATTGATCTTAGATTTCTGAATCTATGTTGAATTGTTTTACATTTCATTGATTTCTATAATTTTGTATTCAATTGGTGTTAATAGCCATGGGTAAGGGCCTTGTGATGTTTAATTGGTTGATTTGGTATTGGCTTGAAGTAATGATGATGAAGTGGTGGTACGCTTCGCTATTTCTTGTTATTCAATGTTAATTATACTTCAATTATGTTATGATTTGTTTGGTACACATTTGGTGGCGGTGTTATGTGAATCAATGTGGCTTTGTCGGCGTTATTTTAAGTAAATTGATGATCATGACCTTGTCGGCACTACTTAAACTTATATGGCTATTTGTTTAGTTGATTTAGTTATGTGTGATCTTATACACCTATACGTGAAGTATGTGTTAGACTATTAAAACTATCTAAGAAATCATTCCATGCTTTGATTATGCGTTAAGTGTGTAGTCTTAGAGTTGACACATGGTTATTCCTAAATTGGCTAGATGAGTTTAAAATGGTTAAGTTGATAATTTTAAGGTAATTAGTAGGTTGACTAGACAATTCTAAGGTTTATTCCTAAGTGTCTAATAAAGATAGGTTATATGTGTTAAATGGAAGTATGTTGTGTCTTGTTTAGGTAGACTTGTGTCCTTTACTTGATGCTTATGTGATTATGTGATGTCTTGACTTAGAAACCTAAAGGGTCTTATTCTTGAATAAATGAATATAGGTGAGACCTTGAAAAATGATAAGAGGGTCATTTATGTGGAACCTTAAATCAAGTGGTAAGGTTATGAATCGTGAAGTAGTGAGCCGTAATGGTATCCTTCATGTAATGAATGATGGACTTAAGGTTGATTGGATTGAATGGAATCATATCATACATTAGTGAAGTCATGATGATTATCTTGTCGCCATAGTGATATAGCCCTAATAAACCGTGCTTTGGTAGGATAAATGTAATTGGATCACGAACTAGATATGGGATTCATTTGTATGAACCTTAATATGAATGATCTATGCGAAGTAAGGCTAGCACCGACTGAGTATGGTAAAGGTAAGTAGTTCTAGTTAAGTATGAGACTAGAGTACAAAGCACGCCCTTCATATTCCTCAACCATGTGCCTACATGGGATTTCTATGTTCTACCATTGGCAAGTAAAACACCTCATCGAAGTAGGATAGAACTTCGGATTCCATGCTTTCTACCATGGTGTATGTCAGTTATTTCCTATTCTCATCACATAGGATACCTATTAGCATTAGAGAAGTTCTATGAAGTTTAGGTAGTGGTATGGGGTGCTACATAGACATTGTACAATAGGCTTTGAAGATGTTAATAAGAGTCCCTAGGTCTTTTCCAAGACCATTATTTGAATGTCCTCTATGTGATGCTTTTATCTTAATTGAACTAATGAAATAACGACTTAATGATATAGGGTATGTATATGTATAAGCACCAAATCTAAAGTGACTTAAGGATTCCTTAGTTAAAGTGTGAAGAGGGCATAAAGGATGATCTCTTCATGTCTTATCTTTGGAAGTCTTGAGAATGACTCTAGTTAGGTAAGTTACTTGATATGTTGACATGATTTAAACCTAGGAAGTCTTAAGGATTATTTAGGTAGCCTTGAAGTGAATGTATGGGCGTTCTCTTCTAGGAGTACTTGAGTAAGTTTTTAGATAGACTTGGTAGGGGAGACTGTCATATTTTATGTGTCTTGTATGTCGATGCATTGTAGGTGTGTATGTGTCTCATTATGAGTAATCTTTAGGATCGTTTGGGCACATCTAGAGAGGGTGTATGGGCGGTCTCTCTTTGTGTGACTTAAGTGAATCTTAGGATAGCTTTATTTAGAAGGTTACATGCTAGAAGATGTTTGGAACGAAATTGGAAGGATTCATTGTAACAATGAGGTATTCACTGTACAATGAATTAAGATTACTATAAAGTGAGTCCAAAATGTAATAATTCGTTTTAAGTGATTTCTTATGTGATTCTAAGTTGGTAAATGTTATTTTTATGATGATATTGTGATGTTTTAAAGAAAAGATGCATATTTTCAATTAAAGTCCGTTTTCATGATTTTATGCATATTGTCATACTTAGTACATGTGGTTGTACTAATTTCATGCTTTATTTTCTATCTATTAGTACTTTGAGGTGAAGAGCTTTCGGAAGAAGACTTGGACTAGGAGATCGTTCAAGAAGAAGTTGAAGTATGTCCTCACTTGACTCGAGGGCATATCTGTCATATTATTTTTCTTTCATAAAGTTTTTTAATAGACTATATAGTAGTATGTTTTAAATTCGTATGGGTTGTATCCCAAGTATTGTCGTGTCTTAAGATGATGAATCGAGACTTAGTGTTTTCCTATTTATACACAAATGAAAGAGTTTAAGACTTCTGTATCGTTTTTATGAAAAGTTTTAACTCGCACTACTTTTCATTATGTTTATGCGATGAATGATATGATGGGCTTGTATTAGACCTCCGAGAGGTCGAATACGCAGTTGCAATAAAAGATTGAACCCTAAATTGTAGGTTGAAGTTTCGGGATGTGACAATGTCCACCCCTATCTCAATTTTGGCAAGGCTATGCATGATTATTTTTATGCAAAAATGTGTTGCTATGATCCTCTATCTTTCGTTTTGAACTGGCCAACAAGACAAGATGAAAATGAATTTTCTTGAGATTTTGTTGCTCTAATCTGAAGAATCAATTTTCAGATATTCAAACAACTTTTATTCAAAATTTAGATAAATACTTTCGAATCCTGCTCAAGGAACTCTAACCCTAAGTTTCTGCTTTAAATACTAGAGTTTGGATTTTTATTTAAGGCATGTTATTATATGCATAAGCAGTATCATGAAAGTCTTAAATTTTGATATCTTATCACACACGACGTACACTTTCGTCATTAATGACTTTGAGCTTCTATATCTTTATAGGTCTTCATTTCGTTTTTGTTGATTTGTATCCATAAAAGAGACATTTAAATTTATTATGGTTAAAAATCAGTTCTTGAGGAGAAAGTTCCGAAGCTTTGCTGGTACTGCCTAGTTCAGTGCCAATAAAAAAGGTTAAATTTATTATGAATTGTTAAATTTTTGTAAAAATCTGTCTGAACTTAGGTTCTACGGGATCTATTAGAATATAGCAACTATGGGATCTGTTAGCTAATGTTACATTATAAACTCTTATAATATATGTATATATCGGTTCTACTTTTATTATAAACACATATAATTTTATTGAGATACATTATTAAATAGGATAGTTGACTTTTTATGTTGTGCCTTTTTTACTTTTTGGTGGAGTTCCCTAATGAATACAAATTATATTTTTTATCCCCGGGTTGATTGATTAGAATAAGAGTTTGGTGAATGGAATCTTCACCCCTAGAAATTTAAACCAAAATAATATGCATGATATTGAACCTGCAAACCTACAAAAAAAAATGGTTGATTAAGAGGAATTTATTGTGTTGTGTGGTAGATGTTTCAAATGAGGATGCATACCTGTAAAGGTGATATATGAAAAGATAAGTATACACATGCTAGAACATCCTTCTGTTGTGAAGAAACTGATGAGTGACGTGCTAATATATCATGTGATGATACACATGATGTTATTCAACTTGAAAGCTAATTGTGGAATATTGGGCTTATTAAAAGCCCACAATTTTCTTTATTTTTGAGAAACATCATGTATATCGTCCAATCATATATAGATGTCGCTCATGAGAGCTTTCATATAAGAAGGGGTGTTCAAATATATGTGTTGTTATTTTTTCATACCTCTCCTTTGTAGGTATGTACCTCCATTTGAATCATCTAGCACACTGCACAACAAATTCCTTCTCATTTACCATCTTCCTTTCGAGTTTAGTAGGTTTATAACCATGCACATTGTTTTGATGTATCTTTCTAGGGGGAGGAAATATTTATATGATTTTGCTCCATCCAGCCAACTCTTAGTGTAATTGACCAACCCAAGGACATAAACTACTTGTATTCATTATGAAACTTTAACGATAGTTACGAAATGAAACTCTTTTTCCTATTCTATCATATATCTCAAAAGTTTGATTTGTGTAGTGGTAAACATTAAAATTAAATAGAGGAGTGCAATTTACATTATTATGTTATTATATATGTTTGTGATCTTAAGTAAAGCCTCCATTGCACATAGTTGTTACTCTAACTTTATAATTTTTATAATTATCATCATTTTATCATTATTTTCATTAATTTTAAAATTATATTTTTCATTCTCAACATTACTATTATTACCTATTGTTATTTTCTTTATAAAGATCGTTGTTGCTTTATTTCAAATTTCTTACATTTAAAACTTTTTATATAATATAAAAGGTATTAATTTAGAAGCTCAAATGAATTAACGTAAAGGAAAAAAATGACAAAATTTGACCAAAAGAGTTTCAAACTATTCGGTCAATTGGCTCATCTTCTTTGATCCAAAACGCAGCCCAAAATTTGTCCAAAGTTAGGCCCAATACCTAGAAGCCCTTTAGAATTAGGTTATATTAGATTTCTCAAAACAAAACCTCCTAAAACCTACTTCTCATCAGTCACTACACTCCATCTCTCCCTGTCTTCTTTGAAATATGGTCACCCCTATCTCAGTATTGGCAGGGCTATGCATGATTATTTTTATGCAAAAATGTGTTGCTATGATCCTCTATCTTTTGTTTTGAACTGGCCAATAAAGAAGAGATGAAAATGATTTTTTTTTTGAGATTTTGTTTGTCTAATCTGAAGAATCAATTTTTATATATTCGAACAACTTTTATTCAAAAATTAAATAGATACTTTCGATTCCGGCTCAAGTAACTCTAACCCTAAGTTTGACCTTTAAATACTAGAGTTTGGATTTCATTTTGGACATGTTTTAATATGCACAAGTAGTATCATGAAAGTCTTAAATTTTGATAACTTATCACACCTATGTACACTTTCATGATTAAACTACTACTTTAAGCTTCTATATCTTTACAAGTCTTCATTCTGTTTTTGTTGGTTCGTGTCCATAACAGAGACATTCAAATTACTATAGTTTGAAATCTGTTCTGGAGGAGATAGATCTGAAGCTTTTCTGGTACTGTGTAGTTCACTCCCAAGAGAAAAGGTTAGATTTATTATTAATTCTTAAATTTTGTAGAAATCTGTCTGAATTTAGGAGCTACGGGATCTGTTAAAATTTAGGAGCTATGAGATCTTTTAGCTAATGCTACGTTATAAACTTTTATAATATATTTATATATCAGTTCTAATTTTATTATAAACACATTTATTTTATTAAGATATATGATTAAATTGGACAATAGACTTTTTTATGTTGTGTCAATTTTAATTGTCGGTGAAATTTCCTATTTTTTATATTTTTTGTCCTCGGGTTGATTGATTAGAATAAGAGTTTGGTCATTGGAGTTTTCACCCCTTGAAAGATAGATCAAAATAATATGCGTGATATTGAACCCGCAAACCTACAATAACAAGTGGTAGATCAAGACGATTCATTGTGTTGTGTGGTATATGTTTCAAATGAGGATACGATCCTGCAAAGGTGATATATGAAAAGATAAGGATACACATATTGGAACATACCTTTTGTTGTGAAGACACTCATGAGTTGTGTTCTAATATATCATGTGATGATACACATGATGTCATTCAACTTGAAAGCTAATTGTGGAATACAGGGCTAATTAAAAGCCCACAATTTTCTTTCTTTTTGAGTGACATCATATGTATCATCCAATCATATATAGATATCTCTCATGAGAGGTTTCATATAAGAAGGGGTGTTCCAATATATGTGCTGTTATTTTTTCATTCCTCTTGTTTGTAGGTATGTTGTCACGACCCAAATCGGGGAGGCGACTGGCACCCACATCTACCCTCCTATGTGAGCGAACCAACCAAACTAACCCTTAACGTTTCAAGATATATCAACAGAAAATAATGCGGAAGACTTAAACTCATTAATAAAACATTTCAAAACTATTATTAATATCCCCAAAATCTGGAAGTCATCATCACAAGAACATCTATTTCAAATTTCTAAACTAAAACTGTCTAAGAAGCTAAAACAAAATACTAGCTAGTCCATGCCGGAAGTTCAAGGCATCGAGACTTGAAGAAGAAGATCCAGTCCAAGCTAGACGCATTAGCTCACCCTGAATTACTGATGAAGTGAAGACTGGCTAGATCTACTGTTGAGTTGAAGTTGACGGAACGTTTGCTGCATTACACAAATAACAAAGAAGAAACATAAAAGTAGGGGGGGTCAGTACAACCACAAGTACTGAGTAGATATCATCGGCCAACTCAAAATAGAAGATAATATATATTGAGAAATATTATAAATCAACTATAAACTCAACATGTAGCAACAACAAGTATTATAATCGTCAATAAATACCATCAAGTTCATCCATGAGGGCTCAAGCCTCGATGCCATACTCATTTGGGAATTAAGTTCATTATGTTGAGTATATTATCATCTTTCAAGATTCATTATCTTTCTTCCTCTTGTGTCGGTACGTGACACTCCGATCCCCTACCACTATGTGTCGGTACGTGACACTCCGATCCCCTATATGTGTCGGAACGTGACACTCCGATCCCCTATATGTGTCGGAACATGACACTCCGATCCCCTATATGTGTCGGTACGTGACACTCCGATCCCCTATATGTGTCGGTACGTGACACTCCGATCCCCTAATTCTACGTGTCGGTTCGTGACACCCGTCCCACTAATACTATGTGTCGGAATGTGACACTCCGATCCACTAATACTATGTGTCGGAACGTGACACTCCGATCCACTAATCTCATTATATCCGTTCATCAAGCCTTCTCTATACCAAGGCATCATCAATCCCATTACTTTAATTCATCAAGCCTTCTTTTATACTAAGGCATTATCGTTAATAAGGAGATTATAATTTCTTTCAAGATTTGGGATTCAAAGGTTTTCATCATGCTTGTTTTATCAAAGTCACATAATCATATTCATGCAAGCATACAATTAAGCATATAGACAGGTTTACAATACCACCAATACATATCATTCACTATTAAGAGTTCACTACGAATATCGTAAAATAACCATAACCTACCTCTACCGAAGAATTGGAATCAACAAGCGATTTCCCAAGCTTTGATATTCTCCTCAACCAATTTGATCGATCAATACTCTCTCTCTCTGTTCTTTCTGTTTGTTTTATTCAGACCCTCTTTCCTTTACCCTAATTTTCATATAATTAAGACTAAAAGAGGACAATAGAATCCACTAATTAACTTAGGGTTACCTCTTTTAACCCCCAAGTAATTAGACTTATTAATATTAACCCTCAATCTTTATAATTAAGGAAAGAATAGTCCAAAACGACCCTTAAAACGTGTAGAGGAATCCTATTCTGCCAGGGATTTGCGCAACCTGTGACGGCTCGTCGTGCCTGCGATGGTCCGTCACACAGGTCGTCGCAGCCCCCCTCGAACTCAAGTGGCCTGTGACGGCCCGTCACACCTGTGACGGTCCGTCCTGTACCTCCGTCATGACGGTCAGAAACTCGTTTCTTGTACCAAATTCTCAAAAGTTGAAGTGTTTTGCAACGGGAACTCACGACGGTTCGTCGTGGATGTGACGGCACGTCCTGCAGGTCCGTCACAATTTATAGAGAGTCGATTTTCAGTATCCAATTTCAGAATTCTAAGTATGCTGAAACGATGCACACTCGACGGGCCGTCGTGCCTGTGACGGTCCGTCGCAGTGCCCGTGGTCTTGGCCAGTTTTTCCAGAATTAAAATATGCTGCTCAAAACGACTAAAAAGGTCGTTACATATGTACCTCCATTTAAATCATCTAGCACACTGCACAACAAATTCCTTTTCATATATCATCTTCCTTTTGAGTTTAATAGGTTCATAACCATGCATAATATTTTGATGTATCTTTCTGGGGGGGAAACATTTTCAAAAATACAAATACAACTTTTATTCATTATATTATGTAATTGACCAACCCGAGGACATAAAATACAACTTTTATTCATTATGAAACTTTAACCATAGTTACAAAATTAAACTCTTTATCTTATTCAATCATATATTTCAAAATTTTTGATATGTGTAGTGGTAAAAAATGAAATTAAATAGAGGAATGCAATTTATATTATTATGCTATTATATATGTTTGTGATCTTGAATAAGGCTTCCATTGCGCATATTCTAATATTTTCCCTGTTATAATATTTACTCTAACTTTATAATTTTTACAAGTATCATCATTTTATCATTATTTTCGTTAATTTTAAAAAAAAAATCATTCTCAACATTACTATTATTACTTATTGTTGTTTTCTTGAAAAAGATTATTGTTGCTTTATTTCAAAGTTCTTACATATGAAACCTTTTATATAATATACAAGGTAATAAATTAGAAGCTCAAACTAATTAATGTAAAGGAAAAAACTGACAAATTTGGCCAAAAGACTTTTAAACAATTCGGTTAATTGGCTCATCTTTTTTTTTTTCAAACGCAATCCAAAATTTGTCCAAAGTTAGGCCCAATACCTAGAAGCCCTATCGAATTAGGTTATATTAGATTTCTCAAAACAAAATCTCCTAAAACCTACTTCTCATCAGCCGCTACACTCAATCTCTCTCTGTGTCTTCTTTGAAAATATGTTCACCCCTATCTCAGTATTGGCAGGGCTATGCATGATTATTTTTATGCAAAAATGTGTTGCTATGATCCTCTATCTTTCGTTTTGAACTAGACAATCAAGACAAGATGAAAATGAATTTTTTTGAGATTTTATTTATCTAATATGAAGAATTGATTTTCAGATATTTGAACAGCTTTTATTCCAAATTCAAATAGATACTTTCGAGACTCAAGGAACTCTAACCCTAAGTTTTCCTTTAAATACTAGCGTTTGGATTTCATTTTGGACATGTTCTGATATGCACAAGTAGTATCATGAAAGTCTTAAATTTTGATATCTTATCACTCCTATGTACACTTTCATGATTAAACTGCTACTTTAAGCTTCTATATCTTTACAAGTCTTCATTCTATTTTTGTTGGTTTGTGTCCATAACAGAGACATTCAAATTACTATAGTTTGTAATCTGTTCTGGAGGAGATAGATCTGAAGCTTTGTTGGTATTGCCTAGTTAAAAATAATATGTATTATATTGAACCTGCAAACCTAAAAAATAAGTGGTCGATTAAGAGAAATTCAATGTGTTGTGTGGTAGATGTTTCAAATGAGGATATGTATCTTCAAGTGTGATATATGAAAAGATAAGGGTACACATGTTGAAACATTTTTTGTTCTGAAGACACTCATGAGTAGTGTGCTAATATATCATGTGATGATACACATGATGTCATTCAACTTGAAAGCAAATTATGGAATACTGAGCTCATTAAAAGCCCACAATTTTCTTTCTTTTTGAGTGACATCATGTGTATCGTCCAATCATATATGTTGAAGAAGAAGGAAGCTGATGATTGGAACATGTCAAAGAAATAGGTCAAGCGCAGCAGAGTAACATGTCTGCAGCAAGTGTTAATGAAGAAAGAAGCTGAGGAATGGAAAATTAAGGAACAGGTCCAACGAAGCTGACTGGTGAGTTACAACACTGCTAAAAAATTAGAGTCACACTAGGATTAGATTACCTATGTTAATTAGGTTATATTTCGTCTATAATTATATTATTATTAGGATTAGATTACTATTAGAATTATAGTACAATTAAGATTTAATTATTATTATTATTATACTAGTAATAGATATTGTAGTAGGACTCTAAGTATAGTTTACTTAGGACTCTACAATTCTCTCCTATATAAGTAGTGTGTACTTAACATTATTATCTATCAATTCATCTAATTGATCACCTATCAATAAAATTATTCTTGATCAATTTACCAATATTGATCAACATATCAATTCATCAATACATCAATTATCAATACAATCCTTGGTTTCTCTTTATAAGCCAGCAAATTATCTCATAAAGAGAACACACATATCCCGATTGATCCATATCACAAAGATTGAACCAAGTAAAAGTAATTATTCCACTAGACAACTTCTAGGGAAGTTGTAGCAGCTAAGAAGGATGCAAAAGATAGTGGCACCGTTGATGATTGAAAGGAGAAAGATGTGTTACTAATGAGTTGGATCTCAAGCACCTTGACCGAAGAAAGAATACAACTAATTGCGGGTTTCTCAACTGCCAAAGAGATGTGGAAACTCTTAAAAAAGAAAAAAAACATATATTCAAGCAACAAAAGCAAATAATTTTGGTAGAGGTTTAGGTAAGACACGATAACCACCCTTAATCGATTGAACGCTCTAACGTTCTTTGATATAAGGGAAGAGAAAAAAATTGTCATAACAAAACCATAACATGGTATTATCTGTCCAAAGAGGCAGGGGAAGAGAAAACAACAACATGAACATACCGAAGCATTGACAAAATAAGTTTATGCAGGGTATCTAAAGTTTTTTTTTCTGGATTTCGGCAACAACAACATCAATATACCGAAGCATTGACAAAACAAATTTTGGTTGGGTATTCAAAGTTTTTTTTTTTGCTGGATATCAAAAGTAAGCTAGGAGTAATCGTTTCTCTAATCACTAGTTACATGTCAAAGGAAGAGGTCCAACACAGCTGACTAACGTGTCTGCAGCAAGTGTTGATAAAGAAGGAAGCTGAGGATTGGAACATGTCGAAGGAACAGGTCCAACGAAGCTGACTGGCAAGTTACAACACTGCTGAAAAATTAGAGTCACACTTGGATTAGATTACCTATGTTAATTAGGTTATATTTCGTCTATAATTATATTATTATTAGGATTAAATTACTATTATAATTACAGTACAATTAAAATTTAATTATTATTATTATATTATTAATAGGTATTGTAGTAGGACTCTAAGTATAGTTAAGTTAGGACTCTACAATTCTCTCCTATATAAGGAGTTTGTGCTTAAGAGTATTATCTATCAATTCATCTAATTGATCATGTCACGACCCAAAACTGAGGACGCGACTGGCACCCACATTCACCCTCCTATGTGAGCGAACCAACCAATCTAAACCTTAACATTTCAATTCATATCAACAGAAAATAATGCGGAAGACTTAACTCATTAATAAAAACAATTCAAAACTATTATTATTATCCCCAAAATCTGGAAGTCATCATCAGAAGAACATCTATCCTCGAATTACTAAACTAAGAATATCTAAGAAAACAAAATAAATGGAAAGCTAGTCCATGCCGGAAGTTCAAGGCATCAAGACTTGAGGAAGAAGACCCAGTCCAAGCTAGACGCATTAGCTCACCCTGAATTTCCGAAGTAGTGAAGACTGGCTAGAATTACTGCTGAGTTGAAGTTGACGGAACGTTTGCTGCATTCCACAAATAACAAAGAAGAAAACATAAAAGTAGGGGGTCAGTACAACCACAAGTACTGAGTAAATATCATCGGCCAACTCAAAATAGAAGATAATATATATCAAGTAATATCATAAATCAACTATAAACTCAACATGTAGCAACAACAAGTACTATAATCATCAACAAGTACCATCAAGTTCATCCATGAGGGCTCAAGCCTCAATACCATACTCATTTGGGAATTAAGTTTATTAGATTGAGTATATTTATCATCTTTCAGGATTCATTATCTTTCTTCCTCTTGTGTCGGTACGTGACACTCCGATCCCATACCACTATGTGTCGGTACGTGACACTCCGATCCCCTTATTCTACGTGTCGGTTCGTGACACCCGATCCCCTATATGTGTCGGTACGTGACACTCCGATCCCCTATATGTGTCGGAACGTGACACTCCGATCCCCTATATGTGTCGGAACGTGACACTCCGATCCCCTATATGTGTCGGTACGTGACACTCCGATCCCCTATATGTGTCGGAACGTGACACTCCGATCCCCTATATGTGTCGGTACGTGACACTCCGATCCCCTAGTTCTACGTGTCGGTTCGTGACACCCGTCCCACTAATACTATGTGTCGGAACGTGACACTCCGATCCACTAATACTATGTGTCGGAACGTGACACTCCGATCCACTAATCTCATTCTATCAATTCATCAAGCCTTCTCTATACCAAGGCATCATCAATCCCATTACTTTAATTCATCAAGCCTTCTTTTATACCAAGGCATCATCATTAATAACGTAGATTAAAGTTTCTTTTCAAGATTTGGGATTCAACAGTTTCATCATGCTTATTTTATCACGATCACATAATCATATTCATGCAAGCATACAATTAAGCATATAAACAGGTTTACAATACTACCAATACATATCATTCGCTATTAAGAGTCTAGTACGAATAGCATGAAAACCATAACCTACCTTCACCGAAGAATCGAAATGAAACAAGCTACTTCTCCAATACTTTTTCTTTCCTCAACGCCTCCGAACCTTTCCAATCTATCAAGTATAAATTATTCATAAGTAACAATTCTATAAAAACTCATAGTACTTTAATCACTTTTCTTAATTTTGATATCAACTAATATGTCCACTCTCGTATTTTTGAAATTTCCAACCTAGGGTTAAGTCTTGGTTCCTCCAAATATATTAATATAATGACATTCATATAATATAACACACCTAATATTTAATTACCTATACCGAACATATGAATACTAGAGTCATAATGTGATCACTATAAGAAAATTCCACACCTAAAACTCAATACTGGATAACGCCTAAAGCCTTGACTGAAATTCCAATATCATTATACAATTCTAGTTAACTCTTAATTGATCACCAAAACATCATTAATTAGTCATTAACTTCCTTAACTTCTTATTGGTCATAATGGTTTAAATTTTCAAATTGGCGATCACAGGTACAAAGGAGTTCTCAATTCGCCTCTTTCCAATTAACATTTATTATAATTTAATTCTAACCTTAACAACGTATGCCTCTCCTTCAATTTCTTATCTATTCAAATAATAATAATATAATAAACCTAATATGTATTCGCCTAACTTTCACTATACGTAGAATAATGGTAAAGTTCATGTTGAAGGTCTTACCTGACGGACAACGCTTTGTGATATTGCTGATAGGGTTCCTCGCCTAAACCCTTCTTTTCCTTTTTACATAAAATTTACTCTTAATTATTATATAAGACCAATTATAAAAAGTAGTAAAAGTGACCCACTATTTATTTTAATATTATTTTCTTAACCACTTAACTAAATAAATTAGTAAAACTACCCCACTAATTTCATAATTATAATTATGAATAGTTCAAAACACCCACTTAAATCTATCGGAAGGTATTTTCTAACATAAAAAGTTCTAGTGATCAAAACGACCGAAAATGGTCGTTACAATAGATACCAATTTACCCATCGTTCGTCCTCGAACGATCAAAGGAAGGCAAGGCAAGAAAGGATAGTTGTCTCAAAAATTCATTCGAAATAGTAGTACCCTTGGTCTTATATCAAAAGTATTAAACCAATCAACTGAAGATCTACCCCTCCTCACATACAATGCCTTAAAAGGGTCCATCTCACTACTCTAGGGATAATTTTTGTTGTATGTAAACTCAACTAACAACAAAACTATTTCTATTAATGGATTTTTCAACTGATCTATTCTCCAACTAGACCTTGACACAACCATCTGAACAAATATTATTTAACGTAACCACGATAAAATTTTGAAGCAAAATTGGCTACAACCAGAAGTGGACTTTAACCAACTACCACACACTCATAATGCATAAACCATCACAGATCTTATCAGGATTTTCTTTTCACAACACAATCTCATCACAAGCTTAAGTGATGAAAATATTAGCTTTAGACATCGATTACTCATCAAGGGAGAATCAACATATCTAACCTAGGGAAGAATAATACCAAGTAAACACCAATAAGGGATACACTTCAAAATGCAGATTCTCTAACATTACTCTTAGGCAATTGTAACTCTTCATAGCAACTCTTATATAGATTCTCATAAGCAAGTTTGTGCGTATAGAACTACTGATATACTATAGCTATTCCAAATAACACCAATTCTATCATAACTAAAATACCAAGTTCGCCCAAGGATCCTACCCTATCAAGAGGACATAAGAGGATCTTTACATCTGATTCACCACTAGAAATCAACCCATAGATGTGAAAACACGCATGGACGTAGAAAATGAATCATACTTTAAATCACACTCGAAATGAAGTAGTTGTTTACGTAAGAGTGTATATAACCAAGGTCGAATAACTTCAAATATTTTTTTTTCTCTCAATAGTTTCCATATCAAACATCTTCATTCATCTGACTCTATCTCTTTGATTTTCTAGCTACCCACAATCACCAATTTAGTCTCTATTATTATTGCACATATACTTACTTTATCGAACCCTACATCCACTGAAGTCGACACTTTTAGTACTAACAAAACATCATAACCACATCGATCATCTACCTTACTCCCAAACCACCATTAGTATCAAAGTATTCTTATAAAATATATGTTCAAACTATGGCTATCTCTCTTTCTATTTAAGCATTTCATGACAATTACGAGTTCCAAACAAGGCTACTAACATCATTTAAAATTTGATAGTACCTTTCCATCATGATAAACTATTAAATCAAACCCCAAGTCAACCTCACACCACTTCAACATATCATGCTTTAGCTACCCTTCTAAACCATCACATACCTCATGCCAACTCTTAGGAAGTTTCTTGGTCATTCAAATTATTATGTATCCTATTAGCTCATAACCTCTATTCACCATTAAATATCTATGTAACACATCATAAAATTCTATGTAATCCCATAAATAGAGTAGTATTATTCCAACTCTAAATTCTTAATAACCATGTAGAATTATATTACACCTTATGCATCATTCTTAAGTCATCTATCCAATTTGAGCAATCTAACCCCATGTAAAATACTAAATTCTTCATGCCTCATTGTTTGCAATCCAAATCAAAACTCAATCTTTATAAAGTCGATGATAAATTCTAGTAAGTCTATATCAAACTACTTCACATCTCACAGTCATATCTAAACTCATAGGCAAAAATTCAATACCACATTCAACACAACCCATGGGTTTATACGAGAGGTCTTATTCCTTAACTCTTCTCAAATTCTTCTGATGGTGCAAAATTATGTTCGACCCTTCAATATATCAATATTCTTGTTTCTTTAGATCACTTATCGATCTTATCGTTTTACCAACAATCCATGACATTTTACTTCACATTCTAAATCAAAACTCAGAAGAAAACTCTTCTTAGATCCTTTAACAATAAAAAAAAACTTTATGATCCAAAACATTCATAAGTTCCTTCACATGCTTAATACCGATGCAATCAATCATTTAGTACCTTACAAATTCATACCTTAAAAAAAAAAACATTTCACCAAGAATGCAGACTTATAATGAAAAGTTTGAATTTTAAGTCCAATTGTGTAACCCAATACCCTTATGTATCTACATTTGCTTATACTTTGAAGACTTTTATAATTACCTTATCTTAGCTTATCATTGATTGCCTCTCCGTCACCATCCATAACTTACTCTTATTACCATCATGCTTTGTAAGCCCTTTTCATCATCGCAAAGTCAATTTTTTTTTATTGACATGACACCTTAAATTCAGATATAGTAATCAAAATGAAGGGACTAACAAATTATATATGCACTTTCTTACTAAAATCTTCAACTTAATCCGCCCAAAGTATACTCACTAGGACATTCTAGTATCAACCTATCCCGTGAAACTTAAGATAAAATCGTCAGTACTCATTCAGAACCCTCAAGATACATTTCACAACTTAAGTGTATTAATATTATCCCAAAGATCCACCACTAAAATTTTCCTTTAAAATAATACTCAATCTAAGTTTCTGTAGTAATAAACTAGTTGGTTTCTCAAATGTGAATGCAACACTAAATCTTATTATCTGACCATGTCGTACAACTTGTAACTCCTTTAGTAATTAGTATTCATACTTGACAATCGACGTACCTGTTTCCACATAACCCTAGTACTGCCACACCGTGAAAGTCCATTAGATACCTTACTAGAACACATCGTACCTATCCATAATATCGTACCCAAATAGCCCACATATTTCTACCCATTGAATAATTGCAAAACATTATCGAATATGTTCTCTCTCTAGACAAAAAAAAAATTGTTTTACTTCTTAGATCAATTCAATAACAAAAATAACATACTTCCTATCTATAACCAAGTAAGCATCGATGACTTTCTCGAATATACCCTCACTCTATGAAGTAATAATAGTGTCTTTATTAACCGACACTCGATATGAGACTACCACCACATTTTGTGATCGAGAAAATATATCTATTTCTAAGGACATATTTTTTTTTCTTTCTGTTGCTATTTTAACTTCAAATACTCTAGTAGTACCCATATTTGAAATAGAGTGAGAATGTCAGATACCAATTTGTATCACCTAGATACCAATTGGATCCAAGTAATAGCACGATAGAAAGAAAGAATGGAATTTTCCTAAAGTCTTATAGCCTCTCAAAGAAAAATAAGGGCGTCCCCCTACCGTTCCCCAAGACACTACTAGACCTGTTCTTGTGTGATGAGACCAACGAACCTAATGCTCTGATACCAAGTTTGTCACGACCCAAAACTGAAGACGCGACTGGCACCCACATTCACCCTCCTATGTGAGCGAACCAACCAATCTAAACCTTAACATTTCAATTCATATCAACAGAAAATAATGCGGAAGACTTAACTCATTAATAAAAACAATTCAAAACTATTATTATTATCCCCAAAATCTGGAAGTCATCATCAGAAGAACATCTATCCTCGAATTACTAAACTAAGAATATCTAAGAAAACAAAATAAATGGAAAGCTAGTCCATGCCGGAAGTTCAAGGCATCAAGACTTGAGGAAGAAGACCCAGTCCAAGCTAGACGCATTAGCTCACCCTGAATTTCCGAAGTAGTGAAGACTGGCTAGAATTACTGCTGAGTTGAAGTTGACGGAACGTTTGCTGCATTCCACAAATAACAAAGAAGAAAACATAAAAGTAGGGGGTCAGTACAACCACAAGTACTGAGTAAATATCATCGGCCAACTCAAAATAGAAGATAATATATATCAAGTAATATCATAAATCAACTATAAACTCAACATGTAGCAACAACAAGTACTATAATCATCAACAAGTACCATCAAGTTCATCCATGAGGGCTCAAGCCTCAATACCATACTCATTTGGGAATTAAGTTTATTAGATTGAGTATATTTATCATCTTTCAGGATTCATTATCTTTCTTCCTCTTGTGTCGGTACGTGACACTCCGATCCCATACCACTATGTGTCGGTACGTGACACTCCGATCCCCTTATTCTACGTGTCGGTTTCGTGACACCCGATCCCCTATATGTGTCGGTACGTGACACTCCGATCCCCTATATGTGTCGGAACGTGACACTCCGATCCCCTATATGTGTCGGAACGTGACACTCCGATCCCCTATATGTGTCGGTACGTGACACTCCGATCCCCTATATGTGTCGGAACGTGACACTCCGATCCCCTATATGTGTCGGTACGTGACACTCCGATCCCCTAGTTCTACGTGTCGGTTCGTGACACCCGTCCCACTAATACTATGTGTCGGAACGTGACACTCCGATCCACTAATACTATGTGTCGGAACGTGACACTCCGATCCACTAATCTCATTCTATCAATTCATCAAGCCTTCTCTATACCAAGGCATCATCAATCCCATTACTTTAATTCATCAAGCCTTCTTTTATACCAAGGCATCATCATCATTATACCAAAATATTAATGATGATGCCTTGGTATAAAAGAAGGCTTGATGAATTAAAGTAATGGGATTGATGATGCCTTGGTATAGAGAAGGCTTGATGAACGGATATAATGAGATTAGTGGATCGGAGTGTCACGTTCCGACACATAGATTAGTGGATCGGAGTGTCACGTTCCGACACATAGTATTAGTGGATCGGAGTGTCACGTTCCGACATATAGTATTAGGGGATCGGAGTGTCACGTTCCGACACATATAGGGGATCGGAGTGTCACGTTCCGACACATATAGGGGATCGGAGTGTCACGTACCGACACATATAGGGGATCGGGTGTCATGAACCGACACGTAGAATTAGGGGATCGGAGTGTCACGTACCGACACATAGTGATAGGGGATCGGAGTGTCACGTACCGACACAAGAGGAAGAAAGATAATGAATCTTGAAAGATGATGAATATACTCAATCTAATGAACTTAATTCCCAAATGAGTATGGTACTGAGGCTTGAGTCCTCATGTGTGAACTCGGTTGTATTTATTGATGAACTAATACTTTTATTGCTACATGTTAAGTATTGTAGTTGATTTACATTATTATTGATATATACTGTTCCCTATTTTGAGTTGGCCGATGATATCTACTCAGTACTTGTGGTTGTACTGACCCCCTACTTTTATGTTTTCTTCTTTGTTATTTGTGAAATGCAGCGAACGTTCCATCAACTTCAACTCAACAGTAGATCTAGCCAGTCTTCACTTCATCGGAAATTCAGGGTGAGCTAATGCGTCTAGCTTGGACTGGGTCTTCTTCTCAAGTCTTGATGCCTTGAACTTCCGGCATGGACTAGATTTTTTAGTTATTTTTGTTCTTAGACATTCCTAGTTTAGTAATTTGAGATAGATGTTCTTGTGATGATGACTTCCAGATTTTGGAGATATTAATAATAGGTTTGAATCGTTTTATTTATGAGTTTAAGTCTTCCGCACTAATTTCTGTTATTATAAATTGAAATGTTAAGGTTTAGATTGGTTGGTTCGCTCACATAGGAGGGTGAATGTGGGTGCCAGTCGCGTCCCCGATTTGGGTCGTGACAAACTTGGTATCAGAGCATTAGGTTCGTTGGTCTCATCACACAAGAACATGTCTAGTAGAGTCTTAAGGAACGGTAGGGGGACGCCTTTACTTTTCTTTGAGAGGCTATAAGACTTTAGGAAAATTCCATTCTTTCATTCTTTCTTTCGTGCTACTACTTGAGTCCAATTTGTATCTAGGTGATAGAAATTGGTATCTGACCATCTTCACTCTATTTCGCAGATGGTTAGAACTAGAGCAACGACCGCGCCAGCAGCAGCAACGGAAAGACAAGAAACGACTGAGCCAGCCACTGGGGCTGTGGCTCGAGGGAGAACAACGGCAAGAGGCCGTGGAAGAGGTCGTGGGAGGACGTCCTCTAGAGGAAGAGGACGAGGCCCTAGCCCATCTGATACTAGGGCGGTGACTCCTCCACCGACCGAGGAGGTGATAAGAGAGGGTGAGGAAGGGGAGAATGAACAAGTGCAAAATGAGGAAATGCCACCCCAACCTACCCCAGAGATGATCAACCAGGTACTTGCTTATCTTAGCGGGTTATCCGATCAGGGTCAGGCACCTCCAGTGGTTTCCGCACCAACACCTCCGGTTTCAGAGATACGACATGCGGCTACTATGGCTCCCCGCATGGATGCATCATTGGGAATAGGCACATTTCCACGTCTGACTACTGGGCCTATTATGACAAATGATCAGCATGAACTTTTCAGTAAGTTCTTGAAATTGAAACCTCCAGTCTTTAAGGGCGCAGAATCAGAGGATGCCTACGATTTTCTGGTTGATTGTCATGAGCTACTACACAAGATGGGGATAGTAGAACGGTTTGGCGTTGAGTTCGTAAGCTATCAATTTCAAGGGAACGCCAAAATGTGGTGGCGATCACATGTTGAGTGTCAACCAACAGAGGCACCACCTATGACTTGGGAATCATTCTCTACCCTGTTTATGGAGAAGTATATCCCATGGACTTTGAGAGATAGAAAAAGGGATGAGTTCTTGAGTCTCGAGCAAGGGAGGATGACGGTTAACGCATATGAGGCCAAATTCCGTGCATTATCAAGGTATGCCACCCAACTTTGTTTCAGTCCACAAGAACGGATCCGCCATTTTGTGAAGGGGTTGAGGTTAGAATTGCGGATTTCAGCATTACAGATAGCGGCAACGGCAACATCCTTCCAAGAGGTGGTAGACTTTGTGATAGAGGTGGAAGGAGTGAGACCAGATGACTTCACCACGACATCGACATCAAAAAGGTTTCGAAGGGGAGGTGAGTTTAATGGTTCTTACTCTAGAGGACAGAACTCTGGAGGTCACTCAGTTCGACCAATTAAGTCTTCACTAAGAGACTGTAGTTGGGAGTCCACCTCAGAACGGTCAACACTACTCCGAGAGACCTATGCCTGACTCCAGAGAGTGCTATGGATGTGGGGAGATTGGACATATTAGGAGGAATTGTCCAAAACAGAGTTACAGACCCCCGATAGCTAGAGGTAGAGGTGGTCATGGTAGAGGCCGCTTTTCTGGAGGACGTGGTGGTCGAGGTAATGGTGGTCACCAAAACGGCAGGGGTGATGGGAAAAACGGAGCCACTACTACGCAACATGGTAGGGGAAACGGACAGACAAATAATGGGGCCCATTGCTACGCTTTCCCTGGGAGATCTGAAGCGGAGGCATCAGATGCTGTCATCACAGGTAACCTTTTGATTTGTGATTTCATGACTTCCGTATTGTTTGATCCTGGATCCACGTTTTCATATGTATCCTCATCATTTGCTAATGGTCTAAAATTACATTGTGAATTACTTGACATACCTATTCGTGTTTCTACTCCGGTGGGTTAGTCGGTGATAGTTGAAAAGGTATATAGGTCTTGTTTGGTGAATTTTGTGGGGAGCAACACTTATGTAGATTTGGTTATTCTAGAAATGGGTGACTTTGATGTAATTCTGGGTATGACTTGGCTTTCTCCGAATTTTGCGATTTTGGATTGTAATGCTAAAACTGTGACGTTAGCCAAGCCTGGGGCAGATCCGTTAGTGTGGGAGGGCGACTACACTTCCAATCCGGTGCGTATCATCTCCTTTCTTCTTCGTGCTAAGAAAATGGTGAGTAAAGGGTGTTTAGCTTTCTTGGCACATCTCAAGGATGACACTGCTCAAGTACCTTCGATTGAGTCAGTTTCGGTAGTCCGTGAGTTTTTGGATGTGTTCCCTGCAGATCTTCCTGGTATGCCACCAGATAGGGATATAGACTTCTGCATTGATTTGGAACCAGGTACTCGCCCCATTTCTATACCCCCTTATAGAATGGCTCCCGCAGAGTTTAGAGAGTTAAAGTCACAACTTCAAGAGTTGTTGAGCAAAGGCTTCTTTAGACCAAGTGCATCTCCTTGGGGTGCTCCGGTTTTGTTTGTGAAGAAGAAGGATGGGAGTTTTCGAATGTTCATAGATTACCGGCAATTGAACAAGGTAACTATTAAGAACAAATATCCTCTTCCTCGCATTGATGACTTATTCGATCAACTACAAGGTGCTTGTGTCTTCTCGAAGATCGACTTGAGATCCGGTTATCATCAATTGAAAATACGGGCAACGGATGTGCCAAAGACCGCTTTTCGGACTAGGCATGGGCATTATGAATTTTTAGTGATGTCCTTTGGTCTTACAAATGCCCCCGCTGCTTTCATGAGCCTGATGAATGGGATATTTAAGCCGTATTTGGACCTCTTTGTGATCGTACTTATAGATGATATACTGGTATATTCTAAAAGTAGGGAGGAACATGAGGAGCATTTGAGAATTGTATTGGAAACGTTGAGGGAGAAAAAGCTTTATGCCAAATTCTCTAAGTGTGAGTTTTGGCTAGATGCAGTGTCCTTCTTGGGGCATGTGGTTTCTAAGGAAGGAGTGATGGTAGATCCTTCTAAGATTGAGACAGTGAAGAATTGGGTAAGACCCACTAATGTGTCAGAAATAGAAGTTTTGTTGGGTTAGCTAGCTACTACCGCCGATTTGTCAAGGGATTCTCTTCTATTGCGTCCCAATTGACGAACTTGACTAAGCAGAATGTTCCATTTGTATGGTCGGATGAGTGTGAGGAAAGCTTTCAGAAACTCAAGACCTTGTTGACTACCACGCCTATCCTTACCTTGCCAGTGGAAGGTAAGAATTTCATTGTCTATTGTGATGCATCCTATTCGGGTTTGGGTACAGTGCTAATGCAAGAGAAGAACGTGATTGCTTATGCTTCAAGACAATTAAAAGTGCATGAACGTAACTACCCAACTCATGACTTGGAATTGGCCACGGTAGTATTTGCATTGAAGCAATGGAGGCACTATTTATATGGGGTTAAGTGTGAAGTCTATACGGATCATCGTAGCCTACAGTATGTCTTTACTCAGAAAGATTTGAACTTGAGACAAAGGAGATGGATGGAACTACTGAAGGACTACGATATCACTATCTTGTATCATCCGGGGAAGGCGAACGTGGTGGCAGATGCCTTGAGTAGAAAGGCGGGAAGCATGGGAAGTCTAGCTCATTTGCAAGCTTCTAGACGCCCATTGGCTAGAGAAGTGCAGATTTTGGCTAATGACCTCATGAGATTAGAAGTAAATGAGAAGGGAGGATTGTTAGCTTGTGTGGAGGCAAGATCTTCTTTCCTTGACCAGATCAAAGGAAAACAGTTTGATGATGAGAAACTAAGGCGAATTCGAGATAAAGTGTTGCAAGGAGAGGCTAGGGAAGCAATGATCGATGGGGAAGGTGTTTTGAGGATTAAGGGAAGGGTATGTGTACCCCGCATCGATGATTTGATCACCACTATTCTGACAGAGGCTCATAGTTCCGGATATTCTATACATCCTGGTGCAACCAAGATGTATCGCGACCTAAAGCAACACTTCTGGTGGAGTAGAATGAAGCGTGATATTGTTGACTTTATTGCCAAGTGTCCAAACTGTCAACAAGTGAAATATGAACACCAAAGGCCCGGAGGAACACATCAGAGAATGCCCATTCCTGAATGGAAGTGGGAGAGAATCGCTATGGATTTCGTGGTTGGTCTTCCCAAGACATTGGGTAAGTATGACTCGATTTGGGTGATTGTTGATAGGTTAACTAAGTCTGCTCACTTCATTCCTGTCAAGGTGACCTACAATGCAGAGAAGTTAGCCAAGATCTACATCTCAGAGATCGTTCGGTTCCATGGTTCCACTCTCCATCATATCAGATAGAGGTACGCAGTTTACTTCTAAGTTTTGGAGGACATTACATGCTGAATTAGGTACTAGGTTGGACCTTAGTACTGCGTTTCACCCTCAGACTGATGGTCAGTCTGAGCGAACGATTCAAGTGTTAGAGGATATGCTTCGTGCTTGTGTGATAGAATTTGGTGGCCATTGGGATAGCTTCTTACCCTTGGCAGAGTTTTCATACAATAATAGCTATCACTCCAGTATTGATATGGCTCCATTTGAAGCATTGTATGGGAGGAGGTGTAGATCTCCCATTGGGTGGTTCGATGCATTTGAGGATAGACCTTGGGGTACTGACCTCTTGAGGGATTCGTTAGATAAGGTGAAGCGCATTCAAGAAAAGCTTCTAGCGGCGCAAAGTAGACAAAAGGAGTATGCAGACCGAAAGGTTAGAGACTTGGAGTTCATGGAAGGTGAACAAGTCTTGTTAAAGGTTTCACCCATGAAAGGGGTGATGCGGTTTGGCAAAAGAGGTATGCTAAGTCCAAGGTATATTGGACCATTCGAGGTACTAAAGCGAATAGGGGAGGTGGCTTATGAATTAGCCTTGCCCCCAGGGCTGTCCGGAGTGCATCCGGTGTTTCATGTGTCCATGTTGAAGAGATACCACGGAGATGGAAACTACATCATCCGTTGGGATTCAGTTTTGTTGGATGAGAACTTGACTTATGAAGAGGAACCGGTTGCTAAATTAGATAGAGAGGTTCGCAAGTTGAGGTCGAGAGAGATGGCATCCATCAAAGTTCAATGGAAGAATCGACCGGTTGAAGAGGCTACTTGGGAGAAGGAGGAAGATATGCAAGAAAAATACCCACATCTGTTTACAGATTCAGGTACTACTTTTCGCCACTGTTTTTTTTTTCTTCTTTTGATCGTTCGGGGACGAACGATGGGTAAATTGGTATCTATTGTAACGACCTGTTTAGTCGTTTTGAGCAACAGATTTTATTTCTGGAAAAACTGGCTGGGACGATGGATGTAACGACGGACCGTCGTGGTCACGACGGCCCATCGAGGAGGTTTCGTTCCATGACACTTAGAATTCTGAAATGGGATACTGAAAATCGACTCTCTGTAAATTGTGACGGACCTGCAGACGTGCCGTCACATCCACGACAACCGTCGTGAGTTCCCGTTGCAAAACACTTCAACTTTTGAGAATTTGGTAATAAGAAACGAGTTTCTGACCGTCAGGACGGAGGTGCAGGACGGACCGTCACAGGGTGACGGGCCGTCACAGCTCACCTAGATTTTGCGAGGCTGCGACGACCTGCGTGACGGACCGTCGCAGGCACAACGGGCCGTCACAGTTGCGCAGATCCCAGTCAGAATAGGATTTCTCTACACGTTTTAAGGGTCGTTTGGGACTATTCTTCCTTAATTATAAAGATTGAGGGGATTAATATATAAGTCTAATTACTTGGTGGTTAAAAGAGTAACCCTAAGTTAATAAGTGGTTTCTATTGTCCTCTTTTATTCTTAATTACATGTTAATTAGGTAAGAGAAAGAGGGTTTGAATAAGACAAAGAGAAAGAACAGAGAGAGAGAGTATTGATCGATCGAATTGGTTGAAGAGAATATCAAAGCTTGGAAATTTCTTGTTGATTCACAATTCTTCGGTGGAGGTAGGTTATGGTTTCATGCTACTTGTAGTAACACTCTTAATAAGTGAATGATATGTGTTGATAGTATTGTAAACCCCTACTATATGCTTAAATTGTATGCTTGCATGATTATGATTATTTGTTTTAGATAAAACAAAGCATGATGAAGCTATTGAATCCCAAATCTTAAAGAAACTTTAATCTATGATATTAATGATGATGCCTTGGATAAAAGAAGGCTTGATGAATTAAAGTTAATGGGATTGATGATGCCTTGGTATAGAGAAGGCTTGATGAACGGATATAATAGAATTAGTGGATCGGAGTGTCACGTTCCGACACATAGATTAGTGGATCGGAGTGTCACGTTCCGACCACTAGTCTTAGTGGATCGGAGTGTCACGTTCCGACACATAGTATTAGGGGATCGGGTGTCACGTTTGCGACCACATATAGGGGATCGGAGTGTCACGTTCCGACACATACAGGGGATCGTAGTGTCACGTACCGACCATATAGGGGATCGGGTGTCACGATACGGGACACGTAGAATAGGGGATCGGAGTGTCACGTACCGACACATAGTGATAGGGGATCGGAGTGTCACGTACCGACACAAGAGGAAGAAGAATAATGAATCTTGAAAGATGATGAATATACTCAATCTAATGAACTTCATTCCCAAATGAGTATGGTACTGAGGCTTGAGTCCTCATGTGTGAACTCGGTTGTTTTATTGATGAACTAATACTTTTATTGCTACATGTTGAGTATGTAGTGATTTACTTATTATTGATATAACTGTTCCCTATTTTGAGTTGGCCAATGATATCTACTCAGTACTTGTGGGTTGTACTGACCCCTACTTTTGTTTTTTCTTCTTGTTATTTGTGTAAGGCAGCGAACGTCCGTCAACTTCAACTCAACCAGTAGATCTAGCCAGTCTTCACTTCATCGGAAATTCAGGGTGAGCTAATGCGTCTAGCTTGGACTGGGTCTTCTTCTCAAGTCTTGATGCCTTGAACTTCCGGCATGGACTAGCTTTTTTTTAGTTTTTTTTGTACTTAGACATTCCTAGTTTAGTAATTTGAGATAGATCTTCTTGTGATGATGACTTCCAGATTTTGGGGATATTTAATAGTTTTGAATCGTTTTATTTATGAGTTTTAAGTCTTCCGCACTAATTCTGCTTATTATAAATTGAAATGTTAAGGTTTTAGATTGGTTTGGTTCGCTCACATAGGAGGGTGAATGTGGTGCCAGTCGCGTCCCCGATTTGGGTCCGTGACAATATGTTTCTGTATTGAAAGTATGAATTAATATCGATTTAACATCTTTATGGATTTATATATCCATTTGTTACTTTGTAACAAAAAATTCTTGAGCAGAAATTTAAATAGTGATTATAAAAGTTAACTATCAACGTGTTAAATTATTGAGATTAATCGAGTCAAATTTGGCGGGTCAAGACCCAACCCGTTTTTATCCCATTTTAGCCCAAAGTAAACTTGGGGGTCAAGACCCAACTCGATTTCTATTCAACTAATTTTAATATTTTCAATTTCAACTCAATCCGCCCATTTGACACCCCTAGACATTTTAATGAACCTCTTTACAATAAATTTGCGCAAACAAAAAATAATTAATTACTTGTATATCTAAAAATCAAATTAAATTTATTCAAGTTTTTTAATTCTACATATATCTCATAAAATAAAATTAAAATAATACTAAAATATTGGGCCCATGCTAGCACGAGCACCTGTGCCTAGTATAAAGAGAGAGAGACAGAGATACAATCCCTTAATTTTCTCCGATTAGTAATATTTATGATTTTCTTATTTTCTCATTGTTAGTTTTGATTTTCGAATTTTAAATTTGTTAGGAATTACAAGGATTCTAATGTTATAACTTAAATATTTTATAAATCCTATAAAGATTCTTAATATCACATCTCATATATGTCATTTATTTATTTTTCTCTAATAAATATAACTAATTTCCAAATATTGAAAAATGATACACATTTATTCGGCCAGAGCGAAATTGTAAATTAATATAGTTTATTTGTTTCGTCGAACTCAGTAGTATTGTTCTATGATTTTTGGTCATGACATAAGTTTGTTTGCTATCAATGACTTATCACACTATATAAAAGATAATCTTTATTGATAATTAATTTACGATATTTTAGCTTTATTATTATTAAATATGAATTATTAGTGGCAATTAATCTTTTTTGAAAATGTTAATGGATTATGACACCTATAGCAATATTGAATCCAATAACAAATAACAAATGCTAATAAACCGCTTTTTGTTAATATGTATATTTATTGTCACTAAAAATTATTTTTGTTATAATATTAATCCCAAAAATGATGACATCTTTTTAGTTGTTTTTTGGTCAGTTTTTACTTTTTATCTCAATTTTAAGGAGAAAAAAAAAATTAGGGACACTTTAAATGAAAAATATGAAGTAATTGGTGACGTTTAGTTCTTTGAATTATGACAAAGTTATCTTCGCTTTGTGAAGGCATCACTCAAATTTGAAATAGATGATTTAATTTTTCATTATTTTTACTTTTAATAATTGATTGTACTATTGATTATTGATTAGTAATATTACTTTTCTGATAGTCATTATAATAATTTATCTTTTAATATCTACTGGTGTTTCATCAATAAGGTCATATTTTATATTTTATGAAGTTTAAATTGTATCGATTTTGAAAGAAAGATATAAAAGTAAGTAATTATTTTGACACATTCGTTTCTACTATATTAGAAGAGTCTGGTATCAACCAGTGTGTTTTTGTCCATTTTTAATTCATGGAGGGCAGTTTCGTCATTCAAAATTATCTCTGTTCTTAGTGTCTCTCCACTTGGATTTTGCTTAATCCACTCATATCATAAAGACACATGTCATATGTATAAAAATCATGAATGCTTTCTATATTATCTATGGATTGATACATTTTTTTCTTGGAGTCTTGTAATTCCAAAAACGTTAAATTTCTCCTAATTTTTAAATAAATATCTCAAATTAAAAGGTCATCAAACTTTGTGAAATTATGTTGTAAAGTTAATAAATTTATTTTATATTAATAAAAACACTCAATTTTGAATATTTCTTTTTTAAAATCACTCTATCAAATTTACCATAAAAATTATTCTACAAGATGAAATCATTATTTTTTAAATATATTTAGGAAAAACTTCTTTAGAAAATTTAAAAACAATTGGCATGATTTTTGATTTTTTTAGTAAATTTGTGATACGAGTGGAGTCTCTTTTGGGGCGGCTGCATAATAATAATAATAATAATAATAATAATAATAATAATAATAATAATAATAATAATATAATAATAATAATATTAATAATAATAATAATAATATCATAATAATAATATAATAATAATAATAATAATAATAGTAATGATGATGATGAGATGATGATGATGATGATGATGATGGTGGTGGTGGGTGGTGGTGGTGGTGGTGATGATGATGATGGTGGTGGTGGTGGTGGTGGTGTGGTGATGATGATGATGATGAGATGATGATGATTGATGATGATGATGAATGATGATGATGATGATGATGATGCTGCTGCTGATGGCTGATGAGCTGATGATGATTCTGATGCTGATGATGATTGATGCTGATGATGATGATGATGATGATGATGGATGCTGATGATGATGATGATGATGATGATGATGATGATGATGCTGCTGATGATGCTGATGATGCTGATGCTGATGCGATGATGATGCTGATGTGATGATGTGATGATGATGCGATGCTGCTGATGATGATGATGCTGATGATGATGCTGATTCTGATGATGATGATCGATGATGATGATGCTGTGCGATGCTGATGATGCATGATGATGTGATGCTGCTGCTGATGCTGCTGCTGCTTCTGATGATGCTGGCTGATGATGATGACTGATGATGATGATGATGCTGCTGATGCTGATGATGCTGATGATGATGATGATGATGATGATGATGATGATGATGATGATGCATGATGATGCGATGATGATGATGCTGATGCTGATGATGCTGATGATGATGATGCTGATGATGCTGCTGCTCTGCTGCTGATGCCTGATGATGCTGCTGATGATGCTGCTGATGATGATGATGATGCTGGTGATGCTGGTGGTGATGATGGTGTGCGTCTGGTGCTGTTGATGATCTAGGTCTGCTGATGATCTGATGCTGATGCTGATGATGATGATGATGATGATGCTGAATGATGCTGTTGTGTCACGACCCAAACCGAGCCGCGACTGGCACTCACATTTACCCTCCTATGTGAGCGAACCAACCAATCTAAACCTTAACATTTCAACATATATCAACAGAACGTAATGCGGAAGACTTAACTCATTAATAAAATCCAATCAATAACTATTATTATCCCACCCCAAATCTGGAAGTCATCATCACAAGAACATCTATGATCAAATTACTAACTAAAATGTCTAAGAAGCTAAAAATACATAAGAAGCTAGTCCATGCCGGAAGTCAAGGCATCAAGACTTGAGGAAGAAGATCCAGTCCAAGCTAGAATCATTAGCTCACCCTGAATTTTCGATGTAGTGGAGACTGGCTTGAATTACTGTTGAGTCGAAGACGACGGCACGTTTGCTGCACTCCACAAATAAACAAGAAGAAAACATAAAAGTAGGGGTCAGTACAAAACACGGGTACTGAGTAGATATCATCGGCCAACTCGAAATAGAAAACAATATGTATCAAGTAATATCATAAAATCAACTATGATACTCAACTTGTAGCAATAGCAAGTACTATGTCATTAACAAATACCGTCAAGTTCACACATGAGGACTCAAGCCTCAATACCATGCTCTTTTGGGAATTAGATTCATTAGATTGAATTCATTAACATATTTCAAGATTCGTTATCTTTATTCCCCTCGTGTCGGTACGTGACACTCCGCTCCATATACTATCCTGGTGTCGGAACGTGACACTCCGATCCTCATATACTATCCTGGTACCAGAACGTGGCACCCGATCCATATACTATCCTGGTGTCGGAACGTGACACTCCGATCCTCATTCTATCCTGGTACCGGAACGTGGCACCCGATCCATATACTATCCTGGTGTCGGAACGTGACACTCTGATCCTCATTCTATCCTGGTACCGAACGTGGCACCCGATCCTCTATTTCTATCGTGTACCGGAACGTGGCACCCGATCCTCTATTTCTATCCTGGTACCGGAACGTGGCACCCGATCCCCTAATTCATCAAGCCTTCTTTTATTCCAAGGCATCATCAATCTCATTATATAATTTATCAAGCCTCCTCTTTTATACCAAGGCTCATCATTCTCATTATATAATTTATCAAGCCTTCTTTTATACTAAGGCATCATTATTAACACGTGAATTAGGGTTTTTCTTTCAAGATTTTGGATTCGATAACTTCATCATGCTTATTTTATCACAATCACATAATCATATTCATGCAAGCATACAATTAAGCATATAGAAGGGTTTTACAATACTATTATTACATATCATTCACTATTAAGAGTCACTACGACGATATCGTAAAAACCATAACCTACCTCCACCGAAGACTAGTGATCAAGCAAGAAATTCCAAGCTTTGTTCTTCTTCTCCTCGTTCGACTCTCTCTCTCTTTCTCTTTCTATTTCTTATTCCAAAACCTCTTTCTTTTACCCTAATTAGTATATAATTAAGTTTGAAAGATGGCATTAATAACCCACTAATTAACTTAAGGTTACCTCTTTTAACCCCCAAGTAATTAGACTTATTAATATAAACCCTCTAACTTTATAATTAAAGAAGGAATAGTCCAAAACGTCCCTTAAAACGTGTAAAGAAATTCGACTCCAACTGGGATTACGCACCCTGTGACGGGCCGTCGTGCCTGCGACGGTCCGTCCTGCAGGTCGTCGTCAAGTTCAGAGACCCAAATTTCCACCAAGGGTCTGTGACGGTCCGTCACACCTGTGACGGTCCGTCACACCTGTGACGATCCGTCCTGCAAGTCCGTTACGAAGTTCAGAGAGTCGATTTTCAGTACCCAATTTCAGAATTTCTAAGTATATTGAAACGAGACCCTGCGATGGTCCGTCGTGCCTGTGACGGTCCATCGTGGGTTCCGTTGTTTCAGCCAATTTTCCAGAAATAAAATCTGCTGCTCAAAACGACTAAACAGGTCGTTACAATAGATACCAATTTACCCATCGTTCTTCATCGAACGATCACAAGAAGAAAAACTAGGGCGAGAAGGATTACCTGAATCTTTAAACAGATGTGGGTATCTTTCTTGCATGTCGGCCTCCTTCTCCCAAGTGGCTTCTTCAACCGGCCGATTCTTCCATTGCACCTTGATGGATGCAATCTCCCTTGACCTCAACTTGCGAACTTCTCTATCTAAAATAGCAACAGGCTCCTCCTCATAAGACAAATTTTCATCAAGCAAAACTGAATCCCAACGGATAATGTAGTTTCCATCCCCATGGTATCTCTTCAACATCGACACATGAAATACCGGATGCACTCCGGACAGCCCTGGAGGCAAGGGTAACTCATAAGCCACCTCCCCTACTCGTTTAAGTACTTCAAATGGTCCAATGTACCTTGGAATTAGCTTACCTCTTTTACCAAACCGCATCACCCCTTTCATTGGCGAAACTTTCAACAAGACTTGTTCACCCTCCATGAATTCTAAGTCTCTAACCTTTCGATCCGCATATTCTTTTTGCCTACTTTGCGCCGCTAGAAGCTTTTGTTGAATAGATTTCACTTTCTCTATCGAATCCCTCAAAAGGTCAGACCCCAAGGTCTAACCTCGAATGCATCAAACCAACCAATGGGAGACCTACATCTCCTACCATACAATGCTTCAAATGGGGCCATATCAATGCTTGAGTGATAACTATTATTGTATGAAAACTCCGCTAAGGGTAGGAAGTTATCCCAATGACCACCAAATTCTATCACACAAGCACGAAGCATATCCTCTAACACTTGAATCGTTCGCTCAGACTGACCATCGGTCTGAGGGTGAAATGCAGTGCTAAGGTCCAACCTAGTACCCAATTCAGCATGCAATGTTTTCCAAAACTTAGAAGTAAACTGCGTACCTCTATCTGATATGATGGATAGTGGAACCCCATGCAATCGAACGATTTCTGAGATGTAGATTATTGCTAACTTCTCTGCATTGTAAGTCACCTTGACCGGAATGAAATGAGCAGACTTAGTTAACCTATCAACAATTACCCAAATCGAGTCATATTTACCCATTGTCCTTGGAAGACCAACCACAAAATCCATTGCAATTCTCTCCCACTTCCATTCGGGAATGGGCATTCTCTAAAGTGTTCCCCCGGGCCTTTGGTGTTCATATTTCACTTGTTGACAGTTTAGACATTTGGCAATAAAATCCACAATATCACGCTTCATTCTACTCCACCAAAAGTGTTGCTTTAGGTCACGATACATCTTGGTTGCACCCGGATGTATGGAATACCTTGAACTATGAGCCTCTGTCAGAATAGTGTTGATCAAATCATCAATGCGGGGTACACATACCCTTCCCTTGATCCTCAAAACACCTTCCCCATCGATTGTTGCTTCTTTAGCCTCTCCTTGCAACACTTTATCTCGGATCCGGATCAATTTCTCATCATTAAGCTGCTTCCCCTTAATCTTGTCAAGGAAGGAGGATCTTGCCTCCACACAAGCTAACAATCCTCCCTTCTCATTTACTTTTAACCTCATGAGGTCATTAGCCAAAATCTGCACTTCTCAAGCCAATGGGCGTCTAGAAGCTTGCAAATGAGCTAGACTTCCCATGCTTCCCGCCTTTCTACATAAGGCATCTGCCACAACATTCGCCTTCCCCGGATGATACAAAATAGTGATGTCGTAGTCCTTCAGTAGTTCCATCCATCTCCTTTGTCTCAAGTTCAAATCTTTCTGAGTAAAGACATACTGTAGACTACGATGATCTGTATAGACTTCACACTTAACCCCATATAAATAGTGCCTCCATTCCTTTAATGCAAACACTACCGCGGCCAATTCCAAGTCATGAGTTGGATAGTTACGTTCATGCACTTTTAATTATCTTGAAGCATAAGCAATCACGTTCTTCTCTTGCATTAACACTGCACCCAAACCCGAATAGGATGCATCACAATAAACAATGAAGTTCTTACCCTCTACCGGCAAGGTGAGGATAGGTGCGGTAGTCAACAAAGTCTTGAGTTTCTGAAAGCTTTCTTCACACTCATCCGACCATACAAATGGAACATTCTGCTTAGTCAAGTTCGTCAATTGGGAAGCAATAGAAGAGAATCCCTTGACAAATCGATGGTAGTAGCTAGCTAAACCAACGAAGCTCCTTATTTCTGACACATTAGTGGGTCTTACCCAATTCTTCACTGTCTCAATCTTAGAAGGATCCACCATCACTCCATCCTTAGAAACCACGTGCCCCAAGAAGGACACTGCATCTAGCCAAAACTTACACTTAGAGAACTTGGCATAAAGCTTTTTGTCCCTCAACATTTCCAATACCATTCTCAAATGCTCCTCATGTTCCTTCTTGCTCTTTGAGTATATCAGTATATCATCAATAAATACGATCACAAAGAGATCCAAATATGGCTTAAAAATCCCGTTCATCAAGCTCATGAACGCAGCAGGGGCATTCGTAAGACCAAAAGACATCACTACAAATTCATAATGCGCAAACCTGGTTCGAAAGGCAGTCTTTTGCACATCCGTTGCCCGTATTTTCAATTGATGATAACCGGATCTCAAGTCAATCTTAGAGAAGACACAAGCACCTTGTAATTGATCGAACAAGTCATCAATGCGAGGAAGAGGGTACTTGTTCTTAATAGTTACCTTGTTCAGTTGTCTATAGTCTATGCACATCCGAAAACTCCCATCCTTCTTCTTTACAAACAAAACCGGAGCACCCCAAGGAGATGCACTTGGTCTAATGAAGCCTTTGCTCAACAACTCTTGAAGTTGTGCCTTTAACTCTCATAACTCCGCGGGAGCCATTCTATAAGGGGGTATAGAAATGGGGCGAGTACCCGGTTCAAGATCGATGCAGAAGTCAATATCCCTATCCGGTGGCATACCAGGAAGATCTGCAGGGAACACATCCAAAAACTCATGGACTACCGAAACCGTTTCGATTGAAGGTACTTGGGTAGTGTCATCCCTGAGATGTGCCAAGAAGGCTAAACAACCCTTACTAACCATCTTCTTAGCACGAAGAAAGGACATGATACGAACCGGATTGGAAGTGTAGTCGCCCTCCCACATTAACGGATCTGTCCCAGGCTTGGCTAATGTCACCGTTTTAGCATTACAATCCAAAATCGAAAAATTCGGAGAAAGCCAAGTCATACCCAGAATTACATCAAAGTCAACCATTTCTAAGATAACCAAATCTACATAAGTGTTGCTCCCCACAGAATTCACCAAACAAGACCTATATACCTTTTCAACTACCACAGACTCTCCCACCGGGGTAGAAACACGAATAGGCATGTCAAGTAAGTCACAATGCAAATTTACATCATTAGCAAATGAGGAAGATACATAAGAAAATGTGGACCCGGGATCAAACAATACAGAAGCCATGCAATCACAAACCAAAAGTTTACCTGTGATGACAGCATCAGACGCCTCTGCTTCAAACCGCCCAGGGAAAGCGTAACAATGGGCCCTATTGTTTGCCTGTCCATTGCCCCTACCATGTTGTGATGTAGTGGCTCCAGTTTGCCCCTCACCTCGACCGTTTTGGTGACCACCATTACCTCGACCACCGCGTCCTCCAGAATGACGGCCTCTTCCATAACCACCTCTACCTCTAGCTATTGGGGGTCGATTACTCTGTTTTGGACAATATCTCTTAATATGTCCAATCTCCCCACATCCATAGCACTCTCTTGGTTCATGCATAGGTCTCTCAGAGAAGTGTTGACCGGTCTGAGGTGGACCCCCAACTACAGTCTGTAGTGAAGACTGAATGGGTCGAACTGAGTAACCTCCGGAACTCTGTCCTCTGGAGTAGGAACCACTAAACTCACCTCCCTTTCAAAACCTTTTTGATGTAGTTGCCATTGTGAAGTCATCTGGCTTCACTCCCTCTACCTCTACCACGAAGTCTACCACTTCTTGGAAGGATTTTGCCGTAGCCGCTACCTGTAAGGCCGAAATCCGCAACTCTGACCTCAACCCTTTCACAAACCGGCGAATCCGCTCTTGTGGACTGAAACAGAGTTGAGTGGCATACCTTGATAAAGCACGAAACTTAGCCTCATATGCATTGACCGACATCCTACCTTGCTCTAGGCTCAAGAACTCATCCCTTTTCCTATCCCTCAAAGTCCGTGGGATGTACTTCTCCATAAACAAGCTAGAGAATGAGGCCCAAGTCATAGGTGTTGCCTCTGTCGGTTGACACTCAACATGTGATCGCCACCACATTTTGGCGTTCCCTTGAAACTGATAACTCACGAACTCAACACCAAACCGTTCTACTATACCCATCTTGTGTAGTAGCTCATGACAGTCAACCAGAAAATCGTAAGCATCCTCAGATTCGGCACCCTTGAAGACTGGAGGTTTCAATTTCAAGAACTTACTGAAAAGTTCATGCTGATCATTTGTCATTATAGGCCCAGTAGTCAGACGTGGAAACGTGCCTATCTCCAATGAGGCATCCATGCGGGGAGCCATAGTAGCCGCATGTTGTACCTCCGGAACCTGAGGTGCTGGTGCAGAAAAAACTGGGGGTGTCTGGCCCTGATCAGATAACCCGCTAAGATAAGCCAGAACCTGATTGATCATCTCTGGGTAGGTTGGGGTGGCATTTCCTCATTATGCACTTGTTCATTCTCCCCTTCCTCACCCTTTCTTACTACCTCTTCAGTCGGTGGAGGAGTCACTGCCCTAGCATCAGATGGGCTAGGTGCTCGTCCTCTTCCTCTAGAGGACGTCCTCCCACGACCTCTACCACGGCCTCTTGCCACTGCTCTTCCTCGAGCCACAGCCCCAGTGGCTGGCTCAGACGTTTCTTGTCTTGCCGGTGTTGTTGTTGGCGCAGTCGTTGCTCTAGTTCTAACCATCAGCGAAATAGAGTGAAGATGGTCAGATACCAATTTGTATCACCCAGATACCAATTGGATTCAAGTAATAGCACGAAAGAAAGAAAGAAAGAGTGGAATTTTCCTAATGTCTTATAGCCTCTCAAAGAAAAGTAAAGGCGTCCCCCTACCGTTCCTTAAGACTCTACTAGACTCGTTCTTGTGTGATGAGACCAACGCACCTAATGCTCTGATACCAAGTTTGTCACGACCCAAAACCGAGCCGCAACTGGCACTCCCATTTACCCTCCTATGTGAGCGAACCAACCAATCTAAACTTTAACATTTCAACATATATCAACAGAACGTAATGCGGAAGACTTAACTCATTAATAAAATCCAATCAATAACTATTATTATCCCCAAAATCTGGAAGTCATCATCACAAGAACATCTACGATCAAATTACTAACTAAAAATGTCTAAGAAGCTAAAAATACATAAGAAGCTAGTCCATGCCGGAAGTCAAGGCATCAAGACTTGAGGAAGAAGATCCAGTCCAAGCTAGAAGCATTAGCTCACCCTGAATTTCCGATGTAGTGGAGACTGGCTTGAATTACTGTTGAGTCGAAGACGACGGCACGTTTGTTGCACTCCACAAATAAACAAAGAGAAAACATAAAAGTAGGGGTCAGTACAAAACACGGGTACTGAGTAGATATCATCGGCCAACTCGAAATAGAAAACAATATGTATCAAGTAATATCATAAAATAAACTATGATACTCAACATGTAGCAATAGCAAGTACTATGTCATTAACAAATACCGTCAAGTTCACACATGAGGACTCAAGCCTCAATACCATGCTCTTTTGGGAATTAGATTCATTAGATTGAATTCATTAACATATTTCAAGATTCGTTATCTTTATTCCCCTCGTGTCGGTACGTGACACTCCGCTCCATATACTATCCTGGTGTCGGAACGTGACACTCTGATCCTCATATACTATCCTGGTACCGGAACGTGGCACTCGATCCATATACTATCCTGGTGTCGGAACATGACACTCCGATCCTCATTCTATCCTGGTACTGGAACGTGGCACCCGATCCATATACTATCCTAGTGTCGGAACGTGACACTCCGATCCTCATTCTATCCTGGTACCGGAACGTGGCACCCGATCCTCTATTTATATCGTGGTACCGGAACGTGGCACCCGATCCTCTATTTCTATCCTGGTACCGGAACGTGGCACCCGATCCCCTAATTCATCAAGCCTTATTTTATTCCAAGGCATCATCAATCTCATTATATAATTTATCAAGCCTTCTTTTATACCAAGGCATCATCATTCTCATTATATAATTTATCGAGCCTTCTTTTATACTAAGGCATCATTATTAACACGTGAATTAGGGTTTTCTTTCAAGATTTTGGATTCGATAACTTCATCATGCTTATTTTATCACAATCACATAATCATATTCATGCAAGCATACAATTAAGCATATAGAAGGGTTTTACAATACTATCAATACATATCATTCACTATTAAGAGTTCACTACGAATATCGTAAAAACCATAACCTACCTCCACCGAAGACTAGTGATCAAGCAAGAAATTCCCAAGCTTTGTTCTTCTTCTTCCTCGTTCGACTCTCTCTCTCTTTCTCTTTCTATTTTCTTATTCCAAAACCCTCTTTCTTTTACCCTAATTAGTATATAATTAAGTTTGAAAGATGGCATTAATAACCCACTAATTAACTTAAGGTTACCTCTTTTAACCCCCAAGTAATTAGACTTATTAATATAAACCCTCTAACTTTATAATTAAAGAAGGAATAGTCCAAAACGTCCCTTAAAACGTGTAAAGAAATTCGACTCCAACTGGGATTACGCACCCTGTGACGGGCCGTCGTGCCTGCGACGGTCCGTCCTGCAGGTCGTCGTCAAGTTTAGAGACCCAAATTTCCACCAAGGGTCTGTGACGGTCCGTCACACCTGTGACGGTCCGTCCTGCAAGTCCGTTACGAAGTTCAGAGAGTCGATTTTCAGTACCCAATTTAAGAATTTCTAAGTATATTGAAACGAGACCCTGCGACGGTCCGTCGTGCCTGTGACGGTCCGTCGTGGGTTCCGTCGTTTCAGCCAATTTTCTAGAAATAAAATCTGCTGCTCAAAACGACTAAACAGGTCGTTACATCATGATGATGATGATGATGATGATGATGATGATGATGATGATGATGATGATGATGATGATGATGATGATGGTGGTGGTGGTGGTGATGGTGATGATGGTGATGATGGTGATGGTGCTGATGGTGATGATGATGATGATGATGATGGTGATGATGGTGATGGTGATGATGGTGATGATGATGATGATGATGATGATGATGATGATGATGATGATGATGATGATGATGATGATGATGATGATGATGATGATGATGATGATGATGATGATGATGATGATGATGATGATGATGATTGATGATTGATGATGATGATGATGATCTGATGATGATGATGATGATGATGATGATGATGATGATGATGATGATGATGATGATGATGATGATGATGATGATGATGATGATGATGATGATGATGATGATGATGATGATGATGATGATGATGATGATGATGATGATGATGATGATGATGATGATGATGATGATGATGATGATGATGATGATGATGATGATGATGATGATGATGATGATGATGATGATGATGATGATGATGATGATGATGATGATGATGATGATGATGATGATGATATGATGATTGATGATGATGATGATGATGATGATGATGATGATGATGATGATGATGTGATGATGATGTGATGATGATGATGATGATGATATGATGATGATGATGATGATGCGATGATGATGTGATGATGATGATGATGATGATGATGATGATGATGATGATGCTGATGATGATGATGATGATGATGATGATGATGTGATGTGATGATGATGTGATGATGATGATGATGTGTATGGTGGTGGTGATGGTGATGGTGATGGTGATGGTGATGATGATGATGATGATGATGATGATGATGATGATGATGATGATGAGATGATGATGATGATGATGATGATGATGATGATGATTTTTATTATTCATCCTACATATATATACAAACAGTTTTAAGTATTAATGACAACTAATATTCTAACTAACAGTATTCCTATTTTCTAACTAACTTGCAACTAACTAACTGTTTATTAAAAAAGAATACATGATCAATTTATAAATCCTTTTAACACTCCCCCTCAAGCTAAGAATTGAAAAATACATTTTGCATTCCTAGCTTGTCAAGCAGTTCTTCATGTTGAGGTTTGCACAGCCCTTTAGTAAGTATACCTGCTTGTTGTTCTCTTGTTCCTAAGTATTGTGTCTGAATAAGTCATTCAAGTATCTTCTCTCTTACAAAGTGACAATCTATGTCAAAATGCTTCGTTCTTTCATGGAAGATTGGATGAGCTGCTATCTGAATAGCAGCTTTGTTATCACAGAATACTTTCACAGGCAACTTTATATTCATTCCCAGCTCTTTAAATAGACCTTTTAACCATACTATTTTAGCCACTGTAGTAACCATACTTCTGAATTCTGCTTCTGCAGAACTTCTTGATATTGTGCTTTGTTTCTTTGATTTCCAAGACACCAATGCCCCTCCTAGCTTGATCATGTAGCTAGTTAATGATCTTCTTGTTACTACACAAGCCCCCCAGTCTAAGTCACAATAAGCTACCATTTCATTTTCTTTGTTGCTTGGCATAAACAACCCAGGACCTTCAGTTCCTTTTATATATCTCACTACTCTAACTGCTGCTTCCATATGAGATAATTTTGGTGAGTGCATGTATTGACTGAGATCTTGTACCACAAAGGCTATATCAGGCCTAGTCATGTTTAAGTATAATAACTTTCCTATTAGTCTCTGATATTTCTCAAAATCATCAAGAGGTGTGTCTTCTGTATTAACATTCTTTCCAGTGAATTCATCAAAAATAGTAGATGTTAACTTATTATTGAACTATATGAAAGAAGAGGAAGGCTTACAACCTGCTAATCCCAACTCAGACACAAGTCCTAGAGCATACTTCCTTTGATTCATCAGCATACCTTCTGTAGATCTAGAGAATTCAATTCCAAGAAAATATTTAAGCTCACCAAGATCTTTCATCTTGAACCTATGTTGTAACTCCTTTCCTACTTGTTGTATATGCTGCAAACTGCTTCCAGTAATGAGGAGATCATCAACATATACCAGAATGACTGCAAACTACTTCCAGTAATGAGGAGATCATCAATATATACCAGAATGACTTGAAGTTCTTTACCTATATTCTTAGTAAAAAGTGAGTAATCATAATGAGACTGTAAAAATCCCATATCAACCAATGCCTCTGTTAACTTCAAGTTCCATTGCCTTGGTGCCTGCTTTAGCCCATATAAGGACTTATGAAGCTTGCAAACCATGTTTTTCTCCCCCTGGTTTGCAAAACTCTCAGGAATTTGCGTATAAACTTCTTCAGGAAGATCTCCTTGAAGAAATGCATTGTGAACATCCATTTAAATTATATAAACCAGCCACATGAGGCAGCTAAAGCTATTATTGATCTTACTGTAACCATTTTAACTACTGGTGAGAAAGTCTCAGTATAGTCTAAACCTTCTTGTTGATTGTATCCTTTTGCTACTAACATGGCCTTATATATCTCAACCTCTCTAGAGGCTTTATACTTAACTTTAAATACCCATTTATAGCCAATAGGAACCTTTGTTGGAGGAAAGGGAACAACAGACCATGTATTATTATCTTCAAGTACAGTAATCTCAGCTCTCATAGCATCAACCCAATGAGAATCTTTACAGGCTTCTCTATATGTATGAGGTTCAGAGATAGTAGAATATGCAGCAAGTGAGGCTCTATACGTAGGAGCTAGTTTAGAATAAGAAAAATATTGTGACGTAGGATATAAACATGCATTTTTTGCACTATGAGTCACATATGAGTCCAACCATATAGATGGCTTAGAGTGTCTAGAAGATATTCTGAGAGAAACCAAGGGTACAGTAATATCATAAGAAGTCTGAGACTGTATAGAAGTTATAGAACTAGGAACTAAAACAGATGTACTATCACAAAGTGACATAGATGTATCACTAAGTGAACTATCAGGAAGATCTAGGACAGGAAACAAATGATGTGGAAATGATTGAAGATCCTTGAAAGGAAAGATATCTTCTTTAAACACAGTATCTCTGCTTATAAAAAATGATTTGCAAGTCAAATTATACAGAATATAACCTTTCTTAGTCATTGAGTACCCCATATGCACAGCTGGAACAACTCTAGGTGCAAACTTGTCTAGAGTTTTAGGATCTGTAGCATATCATAGACATCCAAACACTCTAAGATGCTGAGTACTAGGTACTTGTCCAAATAATTTTTCAAAAGAACTACGTCCCTGTAACAACACAGTAGGTAAACTATTCAATATATATACAACTGTAGTAACACAAAACCCCATAAACTTTAGAGGTACACCAGCCTGAAACCTGAGTGCTCTAGCCATGTCAAGAATAGACCTATGATTTCTCTCAACCACTCCATTCTGTTGAGGAGTATACACACATGAACTCTGATGTACAACCCCATTTGCCTTGAATAGTTCATCCACTTGAGTATTAAGAAACTCTGTTCCATTATCTGTTCTTATACATTTTATGCCTAGAACAAAATTATTTCTTACCAAGCTCACAAACTCTTTTAAAACTACCACGGTATCTGATTTAGTGTGTAGTAAAAAAATCCAAGTATGCATGGACATATCATCCACAAGTGTTAAAAAATATCTTTTGCCATCATAGTTAGTAAGGCCCCCATACATCACCATGTATAATATCAAAAACTGAAACTGAATTAGAGATACTAGTAGGAAAAGGCAGTCTTGATTGCTTGGCAATTGGACATATAGAAAAGCTATGATCATGTATAGGTACAATGTTTAACTCCTTTATTTTATTTAGAACTTTTAGAGGAGCATGCCCAAGTCTTTTGTGCCATAGGCTACTTATAGAACTAACAGTAGAATTAAAACTAATAGGTCTAGTCCTTTTACATGCAGCTTCATTTGTACACTCTTCAGAAGAAATTTGACCATTTGAAAGCCTTGTTGTGACATCAGTATTGAGGATATACAGCCCTTGATTCTATTTACCAATCCCCAGGACCCTCCCACTGAAGATATCCTAAGAAATGCAAAAATCAAGAAAAAACACAACATCACACTCCAATTGTTTTGTTAGTTGTCATACTGACAGGAGATTATACTTGAATTTTTGGAACAAACAACACATCCTTTACTAGTTTGTCTTTAAGCACCAATGATTCACCAACATGACTAATAGACACCTGATCACCAGTAGGTAAATTTACTTTCATACCATCCTGAACATCAAGATATGTGGACTAACTCATTAAGCTAAAGTTGTGTACCATATGATTGGAGGCACCAGTATCTATTATCCAATTAACATGTGGAATATCAGACATTAGAGCTGTAAAATTACCTGATGTCCCTGATACACCTGCAGTAACTACATTGGCAATTGTATCCACCTCTTTACTCTTTCCTTTTCTCAGCATCTGCAAAATCTCATGATATTGCTCTTGAGTGATCATTGACATACCCTGTCCCGAAGTAGTATCAGTGGATGACTCATTTGCTCTAGTATTAGAACCTAAAGATGAATCAAACACTCCAGAATCACTGCCAGCAGAAGCATTATTTGCATAAAAAGATGATCCTCTTTTCTTTTTAGGATAACCATGAAGCTTGTAACAGGTTTCTTTTGTATGACCTTTATAGTGACAGAATTCACAGTAGAGTTGTGATTTTCCTGCAGAGTAACTAGTTCTTCCATCTCCGTAGCCTCTATTTTTATATCCATTATTATGAAAATTAGACAATCCTCTTCTTGTTTCTGAGGAAGCTCCATTACTATTATTATAGTATCCACCATTTCCAGATTGTGAACCAAGAGGCATTCTATTATTCATCAATGTTGTTTCAGATAAACCTTCTACAGAGGAAGATGTATTTCCTGCACCATGAATTCTTTGACTCTCAACACTAATAATCATATCATAAGCCTGATTTACATTTGGAACTTGAATCTGCATAAGAACTTGACTTCTTGCATGAGCATAAGACTCATTAAGTCCCATCAGAAATTGCCTTAATTTTTGAAACTGTAAATGCTCTATGAATTGCTTAGATTCGGGACAAGCACAAGATGTACAAGGAATCAATGTTTCAGCTTCATCCCACAATTCTCTCAATCTTGAAAAATAAATTGACACAGAAGAAGTTCCTTGTAACAGAGTGACTATCTCTTTGTGAAGATAAAAGGCCCTAGATGCATTGAGTTTATCAAATCTTCCACGTAGATCTTCCCATACTGTATGAGCATCAGATCCATAGATTATTGTACTAATCAAGCTTTTTGACGCAGTATTCATGATCCACCCTAGAACAATTGCATACATCATGTAAAGACTCAGAATACATCTCCTTTTTACAAGTTCCTAGTAGAAATCCTAGCTTGTTTTTTTCAAGTAACACGAGTTTCAAAGATTTGCTTCACAAAGAATAATTTTCAGAACCTAGTAATTCAATTGAAATCAGAACATAACTTTGAGTATCTGAAGGATGTATAAAGAGAGGATGATTGTGATCGATTGGCCCTGGAGCTGCAACTGGAAGTTGTTGTTGAACTTCGCTTGAAGCTCCATATGTAGTTGAAGGCATTATCGATTTTTGAAAAATTAACAATATCCAATTTCTATGGAACAAAACTAAATCTTCAATCCAAGAATCTCCTCGATCTTTTCTCAAGAGTATGAAGAGTTAACAACAGAAATTCAAACTCTCCTGGGCTCTGATACCAAGTGAAGAAACTCCATTAATGGAGCTTAAGAAGATAGAAGAAGACGGAAGAGAGAATTGAAGAAGAATTGAAAAAATTATGTGTATTGAATCTGTGTGTTTTCGTCCTACATATATATAAAAACAGTTTTAAGTATTAATGACAGCTAATATTATAACTAACATTATTCCTATTTTCTAACTAACTTGCAACTAACTAACTGTATATTAAAAAAGAATACATGATCAATTTATAAATCCTTTTAACGAAAACACACAACACAATTCATTGTTGTGCATAAAAATAGACGAGCAAAAAAAAATCACCTTCTGGATCAAGAAAAGGTAAATACAATGGATTATATTAAATTATCATTCATTGCTTTTGATTATTTTTTTCTTGCATTTCCTTTTGAAAGAAAAGGCTGTCAAGCGAAACCATTTTGGTTGAGATCCATTTCTAAAAAGATCAATAGGAGCCGGAGGGAATGAATGTTGTTTTTTTTTAATAATATTTAATGATTTCATTTTTTAAGGAATAATTGTTATGTGAATTCTCTCTTAATTTGATTTTTTTTTAAAAAAAATATTAAATGTACATAAATTTAAAGTATAACATTAATTTGGTTATAGTGATATGTTATAGAATTATTACTCATTTTTTAAAGATGCGTAATACTATAATTATTTTCACTTTTCTTTAATAATTGTATCATCAAGAGAAGAATAACAGTTACACAATCCAAATTCATTAATAATTTAATTATTAAAGTAAGTTTTTAAAATTCGATAAAAAAGAAAAAGTTGACACATTAGTTACTTTTTGAATTTAAATTTAAAATGGTTATGTAAAACTACTCTACCATTATCTAGATTTTCTATATATACATAGTTAAATTCAACTAAGAAAATTAATGGATCTATTCTTATTCAATTGTGTAATGCTATTTGTGTTTCAATTCTTCTTTTCTTCGGGGGCGTATATGTATATTATTTGATGCTATAAGAATAATCGTATAAATATTTGTAAAAGAATAAGAAGGAGAAGGAGAAAAAGAAGGAGAAGAAAATGATTATTTATCAAAATGAAAATCTTATATATGATGATAGTTTTAGATTTATAATATAATGTGTTGTGGTGATTTTCTTTTAAATTTATTTAATTCAGTTTTATTTTTTTTCTATCATATTTTGAACTTGAATTCTTTAGATTGAATATTTTATTTATATTTGTAATCTTTGATGTTTTTAAATTTAATTATTTTTCGTTTGATTTCTTATAAGTGATACTAACATGTTTTATTTGGACTTTTTTAAATTAGCATTTTCTTTTGGAATTAGAGTTGATGATTCTATTTTTATATATAATTGAAAGAAAAAAACTATATAAATCGAAGATTAACTCCATTAATTTTCCTGCTTGACAGTTAAATATGCTTTTATTGTATAAATATAATAATTTGATTGTTTAGTTTTATTAATAATAAATGTTCAAATGATATTCATTTTTACAAAGTGCTCAATTGAAAGTGAAAAAAAAAATCATATTTTGTTATTCACTTTAAATTCATCATTTTCTTTTCAACTGCAGAATTTGGTAATAACTTTTTCAATTTTTTTCATAAAAATAGATTTTTATATGATGAAGGATATAGAAAAAAACCCCATTGTCCCATTCACCTCTACTTCTTTTAATGTTTATTATTTAAAAAAAAACATTTTATTACTTGAGACTTTGATGTTTTTTTTAAAAAAATAAAAAATGTTATTATTTATTTGAAATCTTAGAAATCGACAATTTGCTTTAAACATGTTTTGGTATAATATCTAGAACTGCTGTATAATTGAAAATAAAATTAAAATTAAATTAATTAATTATAATTACATTTACAATAAAAATAAAATTGTAAAACAAAATATAAATATAAAATGAGTTTTAAAATTAATGTAATATATTTATAACTGTTTTTAAAAAATAACGTGATATAGTATTATGACATTAAAAAAACTGAATTTTTTAGATAATGCTTTAAATTTTTTTCCTTTTTAGATAATGCTTTAAATTTAGTTTTGTACCTTCCAAACAGTTACTTTTACCAATTTTACTTTTATTTTGTGGGTAATTAATTAAAATTTTGTGGGCAACACAATATTATTTGAAAAAACCTGTAACAACCTTTTTATTTTAAAATAAATTGATATTTTTTTATTTTATTTAAAAGTATTAAAGTTAAAAGGGTAAAAGTATTCAAAAAGATAAAATAACATTGTGTGAAATATATTTTTTGATCACTTTAGCTAAACTTTTTGACCAAAACATTTTTCCTATTATTCACTTTTGTGGGCAACACATATTCTTTGGAAAATTCGATATTTTTATCACTTTTATTTAAAAATATTAAAATTAAAAAGGTAAAAATATTTTTAAAATATAAAAAAAAACATAATATGAAATATATTATTTTATCATTTTGGCCAAAAGAATTTTTTCAATTATTTACTTTTTCAATGGTTCATTTGATAAAGTCAAAGAAACACATTAACGGACATGTACATGTTGTGGATATATTGTTTCTTTTTTAAGGGGAATTTGAATCTAAGACAAGTACTCAAAACGCTTATATTATTCTTCTATTAATATTAATAAGTTTTTCCTGTTATTTATACTATTCTATTAATATGTAGTATATTCAAATCATTTTAAAAAAGTTATCTATTGTATATTTATAATGCAAATAGGTGATCATTAATAATTTTTTAAATGCGTACATATTTCGTTACAATATGTCTACTCATTGTGAACTCATCAGTAATAGCAATGGAGCGTTGAAGTTATACAATAATGAAAAGTACCACATTGCAAACATTCAATTATCTTATTTTTCAAAATTGAATTGTCTCTTCAATATAATAATTAATATTATTATATTTAAATTTTTTAATTAGAATTGATTTAAAGTGAACTGTCATAAGCATTTATACGTAATACTCATAATATCATGTTAATGGTGCTTATCTTATAACTTATAATTTTATATAATTAATATTAAAACTAATATATTTAATTTAAATATTTCGAAGAAATTAGTTTAAAAGTTTTTGAAACTAAATTCTAAAATTATTTGTCATTGTTAAGTAATACTTATTTATTAAATAATAAAATCTACACATATTTAGAAAGACTATCCATAAAATAAAAAGAAGAGACTTATAATAAATCAAAGGAGTGATAGATGATCCATATTTTTCATCTTTCAATATTTATTTTTTTTGCATTTAAAATAATTTACTCTTATGTGATATAATATTGAATTTGATAATTATTTTTATGTGGCACTAATTCAATAACTTGTGCATTCTTATTTATGAAATTGTATTTAGATTAATGAAAATTATCTTATTTTGAAGGATTAAACGAGAGAGGAGTGTGCTTAAAATTTGTAACATACTTTGTAAATTATATTTAAATTTTAGCTACAAGTAGAAACAAAATATTAAATACTGCATTTTAGATTGATCTATGAATTTATAATTTTATTAAACAGATA